>CM056995.1:254050255-255361755 GCA_029891345.1 Dryococelus australis
AAGTACATGAGGCTGTATGCATTGTCCAAGGCAACAGCTCAAGTGTTGCTGGGAAAGATGAGATAATTTATTCTGGAGGTAGGCAAACCTGAATTTGTACTGTCTGACAAGAGTACACAATTTACTAGTGGACTTTGGCAACTAGAATTAGAAGATTTGAGTATTGTATCTACTACAACTATCTCAGTAAGACACCCTCAAGGAAACCCGGTGGAATGCAGAACAAAAACTATTGGTTCTGCACTCAGAACTTATTGTAATAATGCACAATAAAGCTGGCAAGACTATTTGTCTCTTATCGAAGAAGTCATGAACCACACAGTGCATGTTTCAACTAATGTTACTCCTCATGAGGCGCTTACATGTCAACGTACCAAGCCACTTAATGTATTAAGTATTCCAAAATTGCCAGATGTGTAGGATGCAAGCGTGGAACAAAGCAACTTCAGAGGGAAGTGCTGCAGTTGTTCAGCGTAAGGCTTTATAGTGAAGCACAAAATAGAAAAGGGAGATTCAAAAAGTCCCAATTAAATAAGCTGGAAATGGTTATAACGCGAGAGTCAGTCCATTATTTAAACTCTGTTTGCTGTAGAATATTCACAAAGGATGGGAGTTTTGTCTCATGACTTCTACATGTGCATCGTTTGTAGCTCGGATTATGTCTAACCGATAGTCAATTTCCACCCATGTGCGCTGTAGCATATCAGATGTTATTGTGGCAATGGCATCTGTGATTCTGAACCTATGCTTTTGAAGATTCAGTACAGGTGTCATATAGACAACGTCCTTTACGCAACAGCACATAAAGAAGTCAAGTAGCATCAGAGTGGGCAACGTGGAGGCCATGGGATGGGGCCATCCCAACCAATCCAACGACTGGGAAAATGTCTGTCCAGAAGTTCGCACACAAAGAAGTGCCCAGTGCGGAGGAGCTCCATCCTGTCGGAACATGATTAGTGGCTGTAGTACCTGTAACTGCGGGAGAACAAACTGTTCCAAGTGATGGTGTTCTCCGCAAAGAAAAACAGGCTGACTATGCAGTCATGCAGAAGCCCACACCACACATTCAGTTTGGGACTCTCTCTCTCATGTTGCCTGATGGAACGTGGCTGTTCCGATCCCCATATCCTGACATTATGACGATTGACATGCCCAAACGTATGAAATGCAACCTCATCCGAAAACAGAGTGCATTGCAGAAATGTGTTGTCTGCTATTATCTCCAGCATATCCACTACGAACCACATACGGCTTGGTTTGTCTGTGTCTTTCAATTCCTGCACAATTTACACTTTGTATGCGTACAGTTTCAAGTGTGTGTGTAGCACTTTGTGGATTGTTGTGTGTGGTATTTGCAGCTCCCTAGATGCATGGATCATCTCAACTTTGTCTTCTGCAACCCTGGCTCGTCCTGGTGGAGGGAGTTTTGCCACACTGCCAGTTTGCATGAATCTCTTGTAACACTGTTTAATGTCTTGTCGTGATGGTGCTTCACGCCTTCCATACACCCTCCTAAATTTACGCTGCACCTGTGTCTGTGATTTTGTATCTATGTACCACTTCACACAATGAGCTTTCTCACGCATGGTAGGCATTTTGTTGAACTATACACTTCTACAGTCAACTATCACAATGTAAATCACAAACTCCTGGCTTCTACAAATTTGCAACAAAAGACAAAACACAGATATTATAAGGGGTTTCCGATATACAGCCATTTATTTTTTAAATGAATATTTAATGGCGTTTATTTATGTGAATGTGCTGAAGTGATACAGGTAAACAACACATCAGTGTCGGAAGATTACATAATTCTGGTGAATTACTCAAGGCTAACCTTGTCTATTTTCATGAGAGGAGTACATTATGAAACAGATAACTAGTAGAATGAAAGAAATACATATAGTTCAACATATGCGATAGTTTCCAAGATGGTGTTTAGGCCTATACACAATGTGCGTTGCCATTGTATTTGGTGACCAATGGACGAAGAGCAGTAGCGTTTTTGACTCGTAGACATTGTGGGAATTATGAGAAGTAATGGCAGATGTTAATGGTTGTAAGGTGTTTTGAACAGTGTGTAAAAGCAAGTTTTGAATGCAATTCATTCAGGAAGAAGTGTTAAATCAAATAATCATGTGTGTATAATAAGGGTGTATGTGTGCTAATGTACACACGGAGTTATTTAAATCATAATATTTGTTCCGTAATGTGGGTGTGTCTGGAGATTCGTTGAACAGGGTACGCATTGTGTTGTGTATGCAATGTATTAGGTGAGTAATGTAATTATTTAGGTAATTCTTAAGTATAAGGGCCTTTTTCGAAAATAAAATAAAATCTCAGAAAGCGGTATATTTCCACTCTACTATTTACACAATA
The DNA here is from genome assembly GCA_029891345.1 of Dryococelus australis. NCBI lineage: Eukaryota > Metazoa > Arthropoda > Insecta > Phasmatodea > Phasmatidae > Dryococelus > Dryococelus australis. The sequence continues at coordinate 254,052,635 of CM056995.1, forward strand.
CACTCATTTACTAGGCACATCAATATTTGACCAACAGAAACCCCAAAAACGATAGTGGGGAGGGTTGTGAAGATCAGGGTAATTATGGGGTGAAACATGTATATAATATAATATTTATTCACTAATATATGTTAAATTGCAAAATACTGTACAAACATAGCCAAATATTATGCACCGAGCCCGAGTCCCAGCGCCAGCAGGAGAGTGAATACCCAAAACAGTCATTCACGGCACGCCAGCAATTATTTTCAGTGGTTACGTGAAGCGTCACGCATCAGCTAAGCTTGGAGTTTCCCCATAAATGATTGTCGTGTGTAGCCTAGTTGCACTGAGAAATAATGTGTATTTTGCAATTTAACATATTTTTGTACTACTTGAAATATTACAGTAATAATGTCTCATGAAAACATGTTTGATTGCAAAAAGATTGAACTGAACATGACCTAAATTGACTATGTTACCAATACAATTTAGAAATACTAGGCCCTATAGTGGGGAGGACTATGAACTAGAGAGAAATTGAGGGGTAAAAGTTTACAATGAAAATGTAGCCTACTTATTTTGTATTTTTTTACCCCACAATTTCTCTAATCTTCATAGCCCTCCACTATCGTATTTGTAGCTTGTTTTGGTAATATTGTCTATTTAGTTAATGTTTGGTTCATTTTTTGTGCAATTTTACGTATATTCATGAATAAATATTACATTATTTACATATTTTTTAACCATTTCCCCCACAATTTCCCTGATCTTCATAGCCCTTCCCACTATCATTTTTGGGGGTTCTATTGGTCAAATGATGCCCCTAATAAATTTGTGTTCTGTGCAATTAGTAGAGTGAAGTTATACCACTTTCCAAGATTTTTTCCCTTCAGAAAAGCCCCTATTCTTAAGAAATTACCATTCTCCATTGTTTTGAAAAATGTTTTCCATCCGACTGACCCACAGTAATACAAATCCAAAGAAAAAATGTATGGCTCACCAAAGGAATAGAAATTTCCTGCAAAAACAAAAGAAAGTCATACAAGGCCGCCAGAACCAGCAGCAACCCTGACACAATGAATCACTAAAGTAAATACTGCAAAATTTTGAGTAAAGTTATAAAATCTGCAAAAGAGGATTTTTTCTGTAACTTCATTAAAAATTCTCAAAACGAAATAAAAACTACATGGAATGTTGTAGAAAAAACACAACAGGAAGAACAACAGAGCAATATCTATTTGTAAACCTAAAAGTAAATGACTGCATATCCTCAGACCCTAAATTAGTCGCAGAGAGATTTAATTCATACTACTTAAATGTCGTAGAAAACATGATTTAAAAAAAAACATTAAACAAGATATAGACCATATTCCTACACTACAGGGTACAGAATACCCTGCTATATCTTTTACAAACACAACTCCAAAAGAAGTAGAGAAAACAATCAATTCTCTGCAACCAAAATTATCTAGTGGCTATGATGGTATTATCCGTAGTTTATTAAAGCAATGCGCTTTGGAATTCAGTGTGCTATTAACCATATTTGTAATGATATATGCAATACAGGATTGTTCCTAGACAGACTCAGATGGGCTATGGTAACACCATTGTTCAAGAAAGGAGACAAGACCGAAGTAAACAATTATAGACCCATCTCACTTCTTACATCCTTTTCAAAAGTAATTGAAAAATCAATTTACAGGAGGTTGCTGCAACATTTTGAGAATCACAAAATCTTATCAAATTTCCAGTTTGGGTTTAGGAAAAACACGTCAACAAATGATGCAATTTTCAAACTAACAAATAGCATTCTTAATGCACTTGATAAAAAGATGCCATCTAATGGAATATTTTGCGACCTCACTAAAGCATTTGGCTGTGTAAATCACAACACACATATAGAAAAATTAAAGTTTTATGGAGTCTCAGGTACACCAAATAAACTAATAATAATAAGCTCATACATTTCAAACAGACAACAAGTGCAGATCAAAGGAAAAACTACTTCATTCCACTCTGAACCAGGAAAAATCAAGCATGGAGTCCATCAAGGATCAATATTAGGGCCCCTACTACTCTTCCTAGTTTATATAAATGAACTTCCATGTGCCTTAACCCCAGAAACTACTACAATTTTATTTGCAGATGATACTAGCTTCTTAATCTCTGCAGACTCAGTAAATGATCTTACACAAAAAACGGATACAACATTTAGAGCTAAATGCATGGTTTACTGCAAACAAATTAAATCTCAACCTAGATAAAACATATCTTATGAATTTCCTCACAAAGAACAGAAAAAACATTAATTCATATATTAGCAGTAACCGAGACAAAATTAATGAAACTGTAGTGATTAAGTTTCTTGGCTTAAAAGTAGACAATTTACTTAACTGGAAATCTCACATTGCGTATATTTTACTTAAACTAAGTTCAGCATGTTTCGACCTACGGAGTATTGCACAGGTATATTTTGCATATTTTCACTCCATCATGTGTTATGGTATAACTTTATGGGGTAATTCTGATAGCAAAAAAAGTGTTTCACATGCAAAAGAAAGTCAGACTCATGTTGGCCTCTTTTCAAGAGCTCAGAGATTTTAATACTTACACGTGAGTACATGTTTTCAGTACTTACATTCCGGTCCAAAAACAGTCATTTATTTCAGAAAAATTAGTCCTTTCATAAGCATGACACTAGAATAACAAACCACTTACACGTGACGTCAGTTAACTTAAAACTTGTCCAGAAAGGGCCATCCTACCTTGGTAGCCAACTTTTCAATAGGTTACTACACCACCTTAAATAAATTTGCCTCTCTAACCAAAAACTCCTTAAAAAAACAGCTAAAAGATTTTTTTTCTAAACTAACATTATATAGCATAGATGAATATCTAAACTACAAAAATTAAAAATTTATTGCATAACATGTCTTTTTACGCATTTCTTGTTCCGGTTTTTCTCATTTCCTTTTTCTTCTGTTTCAGCTAAACGACGCCGCCTCACAGTATGTTAGAGGAAGATTGGTCAAATTAAGAGGAAAAGATGTGATGCGTGTATGTGTAGTTTGACATATATATATATGTGTGTGTTTACTATGTCCAGTGTATAAACTTTGTATACTGTAATTTGACTTGTCCAATATCTTTGTACAGCTATGTATTGAAAAAAGATCTTACGAATGCAATAAAACAAAACAAAAAAGCATCAAGACACAATACTGCGTAAATTTGTTAAATATTAACAATTGAAATACAAACAATGCCTACAAATTTACTGCCACAAAAAATTATTATTTTGTAATTCTCAACACATTATTGTGACTGGTGTTTTTAAGAACTGCCACTTGCACTTCGTCATTGGCCAATTTACTGCCAATGCTAATACCCCAGCCACCTACATGCAAGTTCTGCCAGGAGTTTCATGTTCTTACAGGTTTTGTCTTATCACCTTCCTATTTCCTGACCACAACCCTCACCTATTGACTGACATACTGTTACATACTATGGAAATCATTATTTTAGGGTGTAACTAGGCAACATGCACAGAAAGTATATAAGCTTATATGACCTACCAATTTAATTACTTTTTTTTTTTTTTACGAAACACTACAGTTTTGTTGCCTAGGTAGAAAGGCATACATCTGAAGTACAAAATTATTAATGCCTAGAACTAGGCCTACTACCTTAGAATACTAGTATTAAGGATAAAGTTGCTGGGTTTCCAACATCAATTTTAGAACTTTTACTTTGCATTCGTTACTGGTAGGCAAAGATACAAGAATGTGGCCGACACAACTTGCCCACATATAGTTGCATGCATCGCCTACTCTTACCAATTGTTTAATTACACCAATTACATACAGAACTGCGTTTAATTGTGTCTGGTAGAATGCGAGAAAAACAATATCTGGCGACTTCAAGACAAATACGAAACGAAAAGGAACAACACATTTTTCCTGGTGTTACAATCGATTCTGAATTATTTTTATTTTTTTAAAAAAAGGTCCTTACGTTATGTCAGTACAAGCGACGATAATTCTGTACTGCACCTACCTTACTGCTACATTGTTATAAACAGAGTGAGAAGCTTCGTTAGCCACATCCATAATGTACCACTTCCAATCTTCCGAGCTCCGACTTCAACGGCTTCAGATACAACAATGCCGATGCCGACTAGGCTGGACTTCGTTCGTTAGTCAGGAACTGTGTCGAGTACAAACTTTCTACACGAGGGCATTCTGAGATAATGCACTCACGAATAAAAGATAAAAGTGATGTCATACAATTGACTGGATATCATCAGTTGTTAATTGTTTGTAATACTTGCGAAGCGTTAAAGGGTAGAGGCAACATGCACATTATAATATAAAAAAGAAGCCACGCATTAGAGTTCGCCGAACTTAAATTTCACAACCGACTTTCCTACAAATTAATAACACAAACACGTTATTAGCCTACCTTAACCAAAGATTACTTAACCTACCCATGGCGCCAATAAGACAATCGTAGATAATAAGATAACCAACAATCAACAATTCAGTTATGAAAAGTAGTTCGACCTATATTACATAATATTTAGAAATTTGCCTTTACATATAAGCTATACGATAGGTCACGTCGCAAAATCTCAAAAAATGTAACGACACGATTCTGTGTGTTCGTTTACTATGGGTCCTTATGCTTTTACAATTTTGGCACCTTTCAAAAATAAAATTATATCGTTTGCTCTGTCTATTCGGCGTGCATCTGAATCCGGCTAAGAGTGGGTTTAAAATTAAAAGACTGAAGAATTAAGAATTGTACTTAATGACTCGATAAGCACACGGAAAATAAGCAATATGAAGTTTTAGATTTTATGATTGAATTAGCAAGTGTTAAGTCCAGCCAATCAGAACCGTAGCAGACGGCAGCATCCGATATAACCTGGAAATATCTACAAGTGTGAATATTGTTAACACATATTTAATTATTTGTGGTTACTGCTTGTGTAAACATTTTGAAATATTGTGATAACTTATAAAAGGGTAAACCGATGCATGCATTGGGAATTTACATCAATATATATGAAAAGGTTAATTAAAATGAATTCAATAATCCCTCCCAAAAATTAAACATGACCATGAAATGTTCTGTAAATTATAGGCTGTTCACGGTAAAATTAGCTTTTTTTATGACCCTGGTTTAAAATCTACTTAGATCCACGATATGTAATCTTATGCCATAGATGGGGAAATTTTTCCACCATCTTGGATTTTTTACAAATTTAACCATAAGTGCCATTTAAAGGGCCTTAAACAATTAAAATTTTAACATTTGACTTTACTATTTGACACTACGTTTGCTTTCCGACATTTTGTTTCTTATGGACCTTGGCACAATGGAACTGTCAAAGATAAAGTCAAGCACTGTTGACTTTACGACCGACAAGTTAAAAATTAAAGTCAAATTCACGTAACCATTTTTACCCGAATCTAACAAAGGTTATGTGGAAGATGTGATATTTTATTATTGTGCGAGTTTAATCTCGGTATATAATACGAAATTCGTCTCAAATTAAATAAATGGCAAACGAATATAATGCGAAGAGGATGCATGTGAATTTACGCATTTAAATGATGTAAAAAATGTGTTTTTTGTTTTTAAATAAACTTCTAATGTAAATTTTAAGCATTATTAAAAAAAAGAGGTACATGAAATGCATTCCTAGATACTATTATAATTATTTTCATAACAAGATATATATTTTTATTACGCTCCCAGAATAGATGTTCAATTGTCTGAACTCTGACTTTACAATTATATTGTGTATTGGTGCTTTCGGCAGAGGAAAAGAAATGTAAAGTCAAATGCTAAAGTTTTCTTTTGTGTAAGAAGCTTAAGAGCGTTTAATGAGATTTTTCACATGACATGCCATAAATAATACCTCCTTATGTTTAATCAAACTATTTCATTCCTATAGAATACATTGTTTTTCGGCTAGTAATTGAAAGCAAGAGATAAATAGTTTTTTCATACTTTCGCTTACAGAAATGGTTCTGATACAGCACTATAACAATACATGTTTTAGAACATGTGCAATGCAATGTCCTACGGTTTGTCGACCTCCAAAATAAAATACAATATCTGTAATGCAATTTAAGGTGGAAAATTCCGAAAATCCAAGATGGCGGGGTTGATCCAACTATTGTAAACTTAACATTGCCATGAGCCTCATCTCTTTCTTCATGCATTGGTCAAGTAAAACTGTAAAATTATTAGAAAAGTAAATATTGAAAAAATCAACTAATTTTTTCACACTTCGGTGCACTAAAAACAGACAGCGGTAAAATAATTTAAGTTATAACAAATTATTACTAAACAACTTTTATTCAACTTAACTAACAATTTTTACTCGATATTATGATATGGAACTACTTTCCCCTCCATCATTACCAACTTCACTGGGAGCATGTCACTCAAAGCGCCCGTTAAAATATATGCAGGTAAGAGCAGTGACTTTTTTCAATGGTTGATTTCAAAAGTGCTCACTTTATCATGAACAACCTTTAAGAGGATACTGTATCTCTATTAAAACAATTATTTTAATACACTATCACAATACTGCATAACCTAAATCCAAGATGTAAAAACAGTTTCCCACCAACAACATATATCATTGGTCTCTGATTGGCTGCTTCAAGTCACTGCAAGAACATACACGACCTGTCAAGACCTGCACACAACAGTAGTAAACTAATACCTTTCATCGTATTGATTCATATCTTAAGCTCACATGCACACTTTCTGTTGAGCCAATATCAGAAATTATACTCTCATGTAATGTGCAACAAATACAGGTTTTATCGATTTGACTACTTTTTGCTATCCGGGAGTAGTGAGAACAAGTTAGAGTGACCTGGGTCAAATAGAGTTATTAATCCCTTCAAAGCGAATCCAAGGTCTTTATTTGTAGCAGTGTATAAAAAAAGAATGGCGAATATAGCAGACATGTTGTAGTTGGCATTATATTTATTTTTGTGATAGTTTGTGTTCACTAATTATTATCCCAAAAGTATGCTATTTTAACATACATTTCATCATTCATAGTATCTTAAATTCGGTGTATTATAAAGATATTTTGATTTTGTAAATAATACATATGGTGACCAGTGAAGCTCGCCAAAATCTTCCTAGCAGAACATATGCCCTTGCAAGGCCGGTTGAGAGGGGGTGCAAAAAAGGCATGGCCCAAATGACCCACGGTCATTTTGACCTGATTGATGGAACACCCACTGCTACAATGCTATGGGTCAAAGAGACAAAATTTTAAAAAGAGCGACCGAATGAAACAAACATCTTATGCAATAGCCATTGTCATGTAGCTTAACCAAACAGACAGCGGAACCAGTGAGTCACGTGTGTCATATACCTCCTAATAGTCTAATTTTGGGCTCATATTTTGTTGTTTCAAAATAAGATTTCTTAAGATTTTAAAATACTTTTGTTTGAATGGTGTAGTATTCCTAGGATATATAGGAATCTGACATGTGCCAAGGGTTCCCATCCCTAAGACTGTTTGTCCAGGCCATAACCTCCAACACCACCGTAGCAGGGCTGTGCTCTCTATCAATAGGTTGAGCGTGCACCTGTCACAGGAGCGATCAGGAGCAGTGCAGTGCAATGACAACAGCACACCAGTGCAGAGCAACCGGTGGTTGCCATTACGACCAAAGATGCCCTGAGGCGGAAGGAGACGAACTAAACCCAATAATAACTGAACTTATGAGTCCAGGGCTTACGTTAAACATGATTTGTTATGCTTATTAAAGGATTTATTGATTGTTTGGTTTCTCTTGGTGTATAGTGCATTGTTAACACAATCATTTATTCCATTACGCATCTAGTGTTTTCTGCAATCCATTCATATGTGTTTTGCATAGCAGGGTTCTTTTGTAATCTTTAATATATACATTTATTTAATAGCATGTTGCAAGGCAAAGAAATGCAAGCTGTAGCAGAGAGTAGTGCTGCTCCGATGCTTGGGTAACATGAGTCGAGCCTGTGCATCAGCCCGGCAGGTCAGTAAGCAAGTAGCATCAGACGGAGGTGGAATGCATGTCGTGAACTACAGTGCTTTCTCCATGCATGCCGGGTGGCCGGTTATCGCCACCCAGTGTTCATGTAAGTGCTCTCCTAGGAGGTGATGTAAATTCATTCATATTAATATGCCTGAACTATTTAGCACTGCATTTATTTTCGATTGCTCTACGTGTGTCATGGGACAGGTTCTCATAATACCTGTTCAATCAGGTTTTACGTTAACCATTTCTTTTGGCCCTGACAATCCATGTAGGCGAGTGTTAAATGTCTAATCAATTTTCCCGCCAATATCAACAATGGTATGTAGTCGACCCACCAGCTAACATTGAACAAACATCATCAGTCATCTGGAGCAGTAATCAACGGGGCAGATGTCACCTGCATCATCGGCGAAGAGATTGGGTCCGGGTGAATGGCAGCAACCCCGAGGTTAAGTGAGTCAACATTCGCATTACGTCGCCTTGACAGTATCTGGTGCCATCCGGGTATTATCACATCCTAGACCTCACATCACCACCCCCCAAAAACCCTTTATACACCTTTTCCAACATCCCATAGGCATTAAAGTGGCTGGCCCAAGTGGGCCTATTGTACATTATACCAAATTTGGCCACTTAAAATTAGCACCTCTCCATGTGGCAAAATCTCCCGCAAGTTTTCTTGGACATTGAATTTTTCCTGCCTTTTCCTGCCCGCAACTGTGTGAAGACGACAGGAAGGCACCAGCAGGGGCAATGGCAGCATCGGGATGCCACATAGACGCTTCGGAAGTGTGTCAACAATTCGAATGCGATGCCACACCGTAAACCACTCCACGCAGCTTGGCGGGAGGAGCAGAGGGAAGCAGTGAGAAGGAGAAGCAATGGGGTTGAGGCTACCCCTCCCCCATCCCATTGCACTCTCCGCTGCCGGCAGCCAACTGACCCCTCACATGCACAGCGTATGAGCTGAGCATCGGGTAGATAACCCTTGCACCGTGCGAGCAGGCCAGCTTTTATGCAAGAGGGGAGGGCGATCCCTCTTCCCCAACCCCGTACGACCACATTTGTACACCCGTGTCTCCCATGCAAGTGGCTTTGTTTATCAACAAAGTATGGCTGGCAGGATGTCTGACAACACCAGTGCAGTGGTGTCCTGAATATGTGTAGCCTATAGTGACTATTGACCAATCAGTGAATGAAAACAGTGTGTATTGCCAATGCCATCGCAAGACCAGCCTTGTGAACAACCGTGCTGGTGACATCCGTGGGACAGTAAGTGACAGTAGCAGTGTAATGATACAGGACAATCAAAATTTTCGGACATAAGTGAAGTTTGAAACTGAACATTTTCCAAATTGTACATTTTATAAATACTGTGACAACTTCTTATGTAATGGCCAGGGTGCCATTGCATGCCAGTGTGTACATTGTGGCACGAAGTATCACCGAGAAAGCTTCAGTGACATGGAAAAATCAGCCATGGGACTTAATTTGCTTGTTGTGTCATGCAACTTCAACAAAATTTAGGTAGGGCACAAACTGAACACAAACCATAACCGCATACACACCACATGACCAGGTATTCGACTTGTTAGAACAGTGGGATACTGATGTGGCAGTAAACATAAACAGTAATCTCTCACAAGTGATAGTGGCATGGGATGGTAATAATATGTTCCAGGTTGTGCAAGCCATGTTAGCTGGTGCTAGCAAGCGATGCTCGGAACCTGGAAAGGTACAGCCATGACGAACCAGCCCCGCTGTTTAGAAAACACTCTCCCTGCCGAGGAAGGTAATGAGGCTAGGCGGGGTAGTAGATAAGGTGTATATAATATTAAAAGCGAAATTATAATCCCAGTAGGGCTCCTTAGGTCTTGCCGGATTAGGGTCCTCGGATTAAATAATTAAGGCTCATCCAGCCAAGAGCACTCTTTAGCTGTTGTTATTGTAAAGACTTACTTACTGTAACTTGGTCTGGTAAGAAAGTAGTTTAATGAGACGAGTAACATTGTTGTATTAGCCGAGGGCTGTATGTACTTCTTATAGTAGATCTAGTATTTGTATTAAAGTATAGTGAATCTGATAGAGTGCTTTATCCTCTGGTTACGAAAATTCCCCCTTCCTTGCGTGTCCTGATTCATCTACAGAACAGGTCACAGCAAGGTGGAATGGAACAGAGCTGGGGCGGGGAGGGGCAGCAGAGATGGTGAAGAGAGCAGCACAAAGCAGAGATGTCATGTGCTCCTGCCACACACGTGGCTAATGTAAACAAACTCCTGCCTCTCGAACCTACCTCAACACCCGCACTATACACATTCAAACCATCAATGCAATTTTTTCCGCCACTATCGCACATGTTTTCCATGCCTGTTTACCCATCAATCATGCCAACCTACCTGAGAAATTTTCCAAATTTCCCACTCATCAATCCATATGTGTCAAACTACACAGGGACAATAAAACTGTAAACAGTGGGAATGGATAATGCCACATGAAGTGGAACTGCGGAGTCCAACCTACCTGAATATCTACCAGGACCGATCACGGCAAAAACATAGTCAAAATTTCAGACTTTGCCCACGTTCGCCGGGACACCAAAGGAAGATCTGGCGGCATTTTTGGAGGGTTGCATATCCCACCTCACCAGGTACATGGTACAAGAGTGAAAAGTGCTCGAAGTAACAGCAGAAACTGTCAGACCCATGTTCAAAGAAGCCTTAATACCTTTGCTTACAGGCAAATTATACGATTTAAAGCATGCTGCAATAATTTTGAAGAGAATGCATGAATCACCACGCCATTATGCAATTACAGTAAAATGGCAGCACGAGCAGAGGGTGGATAATGTAAACAAATATCATTTTGGCACATCACAAACTCTTCCACAGTAATCATGTAGCTATAGTGGTCACCTGCATGAGAAAGGATTTGAAACTGACCTCTTTATGCATCTAACTGCAGAGGAATAGCAATATGAACAATAGCATGTGGAGAGCACATGCACAGTTTCTTTTATTATTATGTATTAAACATTTTGCAAGCGTGAAGAAAGTCATTGTAAATATTGTCTCACAAGCAATGAGGGAGTTAGTGTGGAAACAAGAACATATCAAAATGTAAATATTGCGCTAGTTAACATCATGTTCATCACATCACTCCAGCAAATACTATCATTCATAATAACAAGCAAGTAACTGCAGGCTGTATGTAGCATGGAGGAGGGCATGTACACAACATTAGCAAGTTAGTACAGAATGTACATTGTATGCAGGAGGGTGTATATATACCCAATTAAAGAGCTTTTCATCCCGAGGCAGGAATGGCCAGCCACTGAGGAGGCTGCGCGCCATGTCCAGTCATTCGCGTCATCGCCTCACTGTCGTGCGGACGTATGGTTCACGTCCTCCCCGGACCTTCATGTCGGAGACCGAAAATTTAGTTTATCAATAGTGATAATGTAATAATTATTCAAATAATAATAAAATCATATTGTTCTCAACCTAAGCGAAGGAGTTATGCTTTCCAGTAGAATTGAAGTAGTTAGTGGATGTTTTCTTCAGTGTTTTTCATGTCATATTTTTTGTTGATTATTCATACAAATTGAATGAGAGGTGTTTTGTCTTGTCTACTGTAACTGACGCATAGTGCCGCTGCGAATCAGGCCACGAAAAGTGGGCGGTTTAATAATACGCACCGTGTTTAGGAATCGCATGGCGTAATTTAAGGCCGGCGGAACAACCAGCGAGATCTCGCCACAGCGAGCCGCCGTTTGGTCAAGATAGGACGACGACGGGTGTTCCGACAGCCGTAATGAGATGGAGAACCAGCCTTTGGCAACATTAAGGTGACGACGTTTCAACAGGTTCTATATAGTTCCACACAGTGCTTACAGATTTGATGTGGAGATTAGCACGTGGCTTAATTAAATAAATGCTAATGATAACTTACTAACGTCAAGCTCCCCCCGAAGTAATTAATGTAACATGGTTTAAAACGGTACCTATGTAAAGATTGTTCAGTCAACAGGTTTTTAATACAGTGACGATAAACTAGTACTACATGTTCTTCCTCTGAGTTTGCTGCCCCCAACTTAACTTGAACAGCTCCTATATGGGACCGTTACACTACTTATTAGCCATCCCAGCAAACACTGAAAATACGGGCCAGAATCGGGCCGTTAAAAGCAAGCCGACAAACTCCGGCCGGCCAATATCGGTCAGCTGTCTTATGCCGGAAGCGGCCCGGTGTAAATATGGATTAGCACCTGACTGTTTGTCGACAGTGTCAAAACTACACTGTATCGCTACCGGCAATATACAAAAAATATTCCGGCCCAACATACACGAATAGTACGGGCCAGAATCGGGCCGGTAAAAGTTAGCCGACAAACTCCGGCCAGCCGATATCGCCCCGCTGTCTTATGCCGGGAGCGGCCCGATGGAAATATGGACTGGCGGCTAACTTTTGGCCGATAGTGTCGGGCCTGCGATGGCTGGATATCGTTACGTAGCCAGGCCTGCGTCAGCTGGATGTAGCTACGATGCCGAGCCTGCGTCGGCTGGATGTCGCTACGATGCTGGGCCTGCGACGGGTGGACGACATTATGATGCCGGGCCTGCGATGGCTGGATGTCGTTACAATGCCAGGCCTGCATCGGCTGGATGTCACTACGATGCCGGGCCTACGGAGGCTGGATGTCGTTATGATGCCGGGCTGCGATGGCTGGATGTTTTACGATGCCGGGCCTGCAACGGCTGGGTGTCAGGATGCAGAACCTGCGACGACTGGATGTCATTACGATTCCGCCGGGCCTGCAGTGGCACGATGTCCAAAAATAAGCAGTATAACCAAGGAAAAAAACCTTAACTTTTCTATTAAAAATGTTAGTAATTGTTATTTTATATTTAAATATATTCATTTCATTTACTTCTGAACACATTATATGATATGAAAACCTTTTTCATCCCGATTGCGGGATTCGAACATAAGACCCTCAAGTTGACAGTCTAACATGCTAATCTATACTCCACAGGGTAAGTTACTTGCAGTTTCCAGTAATTAAAAATATGATGTGACACGAATTATTGTAAAGGAATGTATAAATTACATGACTATATAACAACGAATTTTAAAACATGGATTATTTAAAAACTATTTCTTTAAAGGCTTGCAAACAAAATAGTTTTTGTTAGATTTTAATATATATTTTGGATGTTTGTACAAATGAATGAAATTTCTAAGTAAACAAATGTCATGGGTTACACGTGAAATATATAATTACGAAAAAAACCATGATAACGGTTAATACACTGTCTCAAAAAAGACATCATACCATTAACACCTAGCTAACATCTTGCCTATTCAAACTACTTTCCAAAAGTTTATCAGGAAAAAGACATCATATTTGTATCTTTATTGTGATGAAGAGCCATGTCTCGAAAGCGTTATCGGGCCGGAATAAATACCATAATGGCCAGCTTATCGAAAAGACAATGATTCTGTATGGGTCCAGAATCATTTTTGAGATGCTTGCAACATGTTTGCTCTGCGATATCATGCCGACATATTTTCGGTGATATCCATCTGTTATCCTGAAAAATAACGGCTAGCAAGCTGTCTCAAAAAAGACATCGCGCCGTTCTCAGATGGCTATATTCTGGCATTGAAACGACAATTGCCGGCAGTACAGGCATCGCGCCGACAATGTGCCTACACTTTGCCGACAGGTTGTGTCCGCGGGATAGTGCTGATGTGCACCGTAAGTTTTGCACGGTACCAGATATTCTTCAAATAGCATTCCGAGTCCAACTATTCTACTTACACGTTGTGCAAATTGATTATTCTTGTGGTAATTGGTAAGTTGAATGAATTTTAAACAATTTTCTCACACCAGTGTGTTTCAAAGGGAAGCCGATCGGCGTGGCTTCATTGGCTTCCTTGTTGACGTCGTGCGCAAAGAGAAAATAGCTGCGTGCTGGTAACAAGCCACTTCATCCTCGATTGCCCGACGCTTTCTTCCTTAAAGAGTATTAAAATATTAAACTTTCATTCTTTCTTAACCAGAAGGATTATTCTAATTGTCTTTAAGAAGTCACGAACACATACTTACTATCACATAACAGTAACAGTACACGTACATACATTTCACGTTCGGAATTAATAAAACCCCAAGTATCTATACAATACTTCCTTACAACATTGATATAATGTATCATGAGTTACTTAAATATCTCTTTAAAGCCATGCTAAGAAATATCTTCAGAATTAAAAATACACTTAAAATAAGGACACATTTTCATATTTTTTATTGTTATGTAGTCTATGACTTTTTGAAAAATAAATTTTTTCTAAGCATACCTGAAATGAATTAAGATTGAAGTATAGTGATTGGCAATGGAACACAAAACCTGACTGCAGCACATGCAGAGTAAAATTAAAAAGTCGTTTTCACACTACCAGAAGCATAAGAAAATTACGATTTAAATTGCATATGAAAGAAGAAAGTGTATATTTTGTATTACTGTATAAAATTAAGCTAGAATTGAATTTACTTACATAAGTGTAAATATTAAAATATTAATAAATATCTATTTTTAATTAGAATTTAAGCATATTTCTTTCTGGATGCATTAGAAAACACATTTGGCAAAAAATCTTCATTAAGCAAGTACATACCCTGAATATGTAATACAGGTTGGTATAGACTGTTCACGGTAAAATGAGCACTATTGAAAACCCTGCTTAAGATCTATTTGTGTGCGCATTGTGTATTCTTCCGCCTTATGCAAAATTAACATTGCCATGGGCATCGCCACTTTATTCATGCGTCAGTTTAGTGCAACTGAAATTATTACAAAAGAAAATGTTTTGCAAATCTGCTAATTTTTATACTTAGATGCTTAAAAGAAATAAGAGCGAAAGAAATAATTTAATGCATCACAAATGGTTACCTGACACTTTTTGTTCGGCGTTAAGAGAGGGAACCACTTTTCAACCATCGTAACCGACTTTACTGGGCACATGTCACTCAGTTCTCCCGTTAAAATATATGCAGGTAGGGATAGTAACATTTTTCAAAGGTTGATTTCAAAAGTGCTCACTTTATCGTGAACAGTCTTTGGTAACATTCACAAATAGAGGTTTAATAATTAATCCATTTCAGTCAAGAAAATATTCTGTTTTATTACTAAAGAGGATGTGCTTAAAATGAATTATTAAAAATATTTGTAAACACTAGTATTAATTTTTTATTACATACAAAATAAATTTCATAATTTTCATGCATGTTGAAGAGAAGGGGAGGTGATTTTCAAAATGAGCTTTCTGAAACATCCATAATGGAAATATACATGAATTTTAATTGAAAGTATACTATTTATATTTTATTTTCAAATAATTTAATAACGTGAATACTAGCATTTTTTTAATGTTAAAAAGTTTGCCCTCTGTTCTTTTATATGCAAATTAAATTGTACTTTCTTCACAATTTTGGTAGTTTCTGTCCTACTCGTTAATGACATCTACATATTGTCCAGTAGGGCGTAGTGTTCCATTGGGTGAGAGAATCAGTGAAGAGATTTAGGCGGCTTTTAACGTCGAGGTCTTGAGAGCCGATAAGAGTAATACGAGGTGATTATGGAGCAGCGCCTGAATGCAAGGGTGGAGGAAACGGGAGATCCCCGAGAAAACCCTCCGACCAGCTACATCTTCCGTCACGATTCCTACGCGCGAGAATCCGGGAGCGATTCCGCCGGGAATCGAACCCGGTTCGCCTTTGTGGGAGGCGAGTAGTCTAATCACTACACCACCGTGGCATCGTGCTCTATTTCCAACCACCCTACTTTTCTATCTTAAGACATGGTCTTTCAATTTATTTTATTTGTATATTATTAAAATACTAATAACTGTGACTTTTGCATACACTTTCCGCCGCCGAAACATTTTGTTTTCCTCCCATGAGCAAAGGAAAATTTATTTAATTTTTGAAACAGTCCGAAGAAACAAAGAGGTCAGGAGGAAAGCTTCTCTTCTTCCACTTCCTGTTAATTTCCGCTCATGACTGCAACTGTTGCTATTTTTAATTTGTTGCGCAGCCGCTTTGCTAATAACGCTAGAAGCATAAAATTTAAGTTCTACTTCCAATGAGCGGGAAAGAGAGAGCGAGAGGGAGAGACATATTGCATGCGACATCAATGTCTTTGCCAAAAGAAAGACTAGAAGAAATGGTTGCTTATAAAAAGTTAAGCTTACAATCGCCAACCATAGAGTTTTATATATAGTTAATTAAATTTTATTTGCTTTGAACTAATATTTATATATTATTATAATTCAGTAATTTATTTATAACATACTAATGTGGTAATTTAAGTAATTATGACGCATCTGGTCTCAATGCCATGGATTGTAAAATAATAAACGAAGAAAAATAAAAACAGATTGTGGAGGAGACGGCATTTTTCATGGGCCTACTGGCGGCAACGTGGGAAATTCGACCTTGCACCATTCACTGTATCTCATTACCAGGTGCTTCGGCTATCAAGACATCGTTAAGAGCTGCCCAAATATCTACTCTCACTCCATTACTAGGTGCTGCATCTTAACTTCCAACTGCTGTATCATATACATCACCTACTATTGCATCTTATCCACCAGCCATTCTCTTATCACCATGAGCCACTGCATGATATTTACTGCAACCGTCTGTAGGATTACCAACCACTGGCCACTGAAATACCTGTGGGCTCTGCGGCGACAAAATCAGCGTCAGAAAATACATGCGGGTCCAGAGAAAAAATTGCACATTTCCAAAATCCATTAATAGCTGTAGTTGGCAAAGCTGCTAGTAAAAATGCTCCTCCAAGCAGCTTGCTTGCTTGGAACTGAGTTACAATCCTCCCAGCGTTGTTGCAGAGAAACTTCGCGTTGCTTGCACATAAAATGCGTTCAAAGGTGCCATAAACGAGACGTCCAACGCCTGAAGGCCATGGCTGCAGTGTAGCGGGTGACATACAACAGTGGAATGGTTTTTCTGGCTTTTTCTATAAAATTTATGTTTTTCGTGTGCGTCGCATGTCCATCAATGATGAGTAGGTCTGGGTCTTCAACTGTCGGCTAAGCGCGGTTCAAAAAATGGTCAAGCCATTGGGTAAAAACATCTGTTTGCATCCAACCGCTTGGGTTGAAGGCAAATGCAGTGCCAAGGAGAGCTCCAGTTAAACTATCTTTCTTGGGAATATGAAAAGAGGAGGAACTCAATTACCGCCCGCAGACATGCACACTGCAAATGTCGGGAGGAGTTCCTTTTCAACTGACATTGCGCCAACTTGTCGCTTGCCCTTAAGTGATAACACTTTTGTGTGTTTTGACTGTACCGTAGTAAGTCCTGTATCGTCGACATTTAAAACTCCGCGAGCAGGATAAATGTAAAAAAAAAAAAAGTTCGACATTTGGAATACTGAAGCCTTCAGCTCTTGCAGCGGAGGTATACTCTGGTTTTCGTAGGCTTATATTGGGATGGTACTTCCTGAAACATGCAACCCAATAATCTTTTCTTCGTTTAAAGAGTGTGGAATGTTGTTATTCTTCGCGGCAAGCTGAAATGCCAAGTGTCGTATGTCAGTAATCGATACACCAAATAAAGGTTTTTTTTTCAATTCTAAGATGTGGTTTACTATTTCTTGCTCTTGTTCGTCGTTGAAAATAAATCTGAATTTTTCAACCATTCTTGGTCTTCTACGCCATCAATGTTTTTATTTAGAACTCTTCTTTTTAGTGTGTTGCGGGAAACACTGAAGTTCAGCGCTGATGTTGCATATGTCATGCCTTCGTCTCTATCAATCTAATTGCTTGTTGCATAGCACTAGTATTAAATTCCTGCTGATTAGTGTATGTAGTGAGTAGTGATTAGCGAGAGGTAGATTGGTTTTCATTATTATTTAGTTTTATGTAAATAACACCAATTCTATAGTTCGGGCAAAGTGGCCATACGTTCGGGCAAAGTGGTCATATGGTCAGGCAAAGTGGTCAGGTGGCTTGCCACTTTACTCTCTTGGACGCCATTATACAAAATCTAGCCCAGAATACAAACTACGGAATCTATTACATTTTATGACACGTTGTTTTAAAGTTTAAAACATGCTCTTTTACTGAGATTATAGTAAATAATTATGGTCTTACTACTTCTAGATAAATAAGTAAAAATAATCACTTACCTTATATCAGGCATGCGTAAAACCACAAAAACTTTAATAAAACAAATATATTTTACAGCAACTAGCTCGGATGCTCTCAGAACACTAATGGCTTGCTTTTAAACTGTTTCGTGTCTTCGCCACTAGACTTCAGCACTCTCTAGCGGAGTAATAGCCGACGACCACTTTTTCCGCACTAGCCGCTTTTCATTGCTTACCATAGTACCTATAACTTACGTACCAAATTTGGTGAGAATTGTTTCAGTAGTTTCCTAGATATAACGTAAATGCTTTATTATTTCACATGGTTTTATTTTCCAAAATGGAGGACCAACATCAATATCCGTTTCAAAATTTAATGCTTACAAGATGCTCTGCCAGTATACAAAATTTCGTTTAATTCGGTGGAATGGTACCCGAGATATGACATATATTGTCCTGTATATTAAAATGGCCGCCATTTTGAAAGTAAGTGCTCGGAGGGGTTGAAAAATATGCCAGGTATCCTTAGTAGGTACTATATATGTACCGAGTTTGGTGGAATTCGGTTGACGAGTTCAAAAATTGAAAGGTAGAGACACGCACATAGAGACACACCACCACACATACATACACACACACCTACACATACACACACGCGTACATGCACCTATAGAGACATACGCGTACACGCACAGATACACACATACACAGACAGGAAAGTGATCTCAAAAGCCTTTATTTCCTTCGAAAAGTAGGCTAAAAATTGAAATAAAAATATATCAGGTCCCAAACGAAAACCTTGAAGTTATTCAATTCATTCATTAAATGCTGTATGACTGAGATGGTGTCCAAGCTAAGGAATTTATTCAAAAAACTAAATTCGATATAAAGAGAATTTCATTTTAATGTACTTTGACTACGAAACATGTTACATACAACATGGAACTATTGAAGTTGCAATTTTAAACGAATGCTGTGTAGGTTAGACAAGGTGGTCTGGTAAGGCGTACCGTTTTAATTTAAACTAAATAAGTAATTCATTATTTTTAACAGATTTGAACCGCTACTTGCTTCTCAACTAATTAAGTTTCATTACGGCTATAAAATAGATTTCACAATAGCACTCAGCGTCTTTAATCAAACTAACTACATTTTTTTTGCTTGAATTTGCATATTAACAAGAGAAAATATGTCATACATTCGATCGGTGGCTAGTATAAAACAAAATTCAGAGCAAATCCTGTAGCTTTTACTTAGGGTCAATAAATTAATAGTAGTAATGATTTAGTAGAAATGGTTAGCGTATCTTGAAATGACATTGCTTAAATTTCAGGTTGGAATTCATTTGTTAAAAATAATACATCATTTCTCAAATGGATTAATACATTATTGTTGGCCATGCACAGCAGAATTAAAAATACGTAATCACAATGCCATTGTTCTTATTTGTAGCTGTAATTATTGGCGACGAAAGCGAGCATCTTAGGAAAAACAGTTGACCATTTTCTTGTGCATTGCGTTGTCCGTGTATTGCTCGGAGCAGAGTTGCCAACATGGTGATTTTCTCACCAGATCTGGTGATTTTATAATATGTTCTGGTAGCCGAATTTCATATTTGCGACAAATTGAAATGGTAGTTATTTCTATAAGCATCTAGTGTCTTCAGAATAGTTCATATCCCGGGAATATATGATGTACACCTGGATAGAGTATGGGGATGTCTTGAGATGTATATTCCATATTGCAAGTGATTTTCTTTTTGTAGGTAGTCGTGTGGGTTCTCTCTTGTGGGATTGACGATACGGTATGGCCCCGTAGTAAGTGAGGTTTTGGGAACTCCTACAGAGTTTATACGCATATCTGGCGGATACGTTATTTCATATGAGATTTTTCAAAAAAGTTTAATTGTTTTATTTTATTTGTCGTGTTTATATAAGTTATATGATAATAAGCAATAATAACTATTATTTCAAGCCGTGAAAACAAAATTAAAGGCCTTGTATTGGCCAATTTCATCCAAGATTAGTTTGAAATATACTACGATTAGAACGTCGTGATTTTCTGGTGATTTCCGTTTATTGACGTAGAAAACTTTCTCTCAAAAAGTTGGCAGCTCTGGCTCGGAGAAACTTCTCTGGTGCTCAGTGGTACATTATGATTCCATCCTCGCGTTCCTTTTCATTGACTTCTTCATTTCTTCTGGTGATACACGCAGGGGAAATACACCAGCTGCATTTCCGAACAATCTTACTTCGAATTGATTTCGCCCTCCGATCATAATGCTATTACATTTTTTCGCACTAATGATTCAGAATCCCAGGCTTCGTGACACTACATGATTATACAAAACACTAATTATTATCATAAATCAAATAAGTTTGTTCATTACTCACAATTCCAAGATATTGTGATAATATACAAGATTATAAAAACACTTTAATAAACATAACTTAAATGTAAGTTTGCTCATAGTTTACAGTCCTACGAAATAAACATCACTATATTCATATATGGAACCCAGAGATAACTACAGAGGATGATGCTTAATTTGTTCCAATGCAGTCTTAAGCTGCTTATCTCACAAACGTTTTGTGTGAGAAAAGAGCGGAGTCGACGCAATAAAGTTAATCTCCATACAATGGCTAAGCATTTAATACCACTTCATTCAATTCAATAATATCCCTGAGACTTTATGTGGCGGCAGTGCAGATATGACTTATATTTATAATGGGAAAAACCAGTTACAGTGCGGGCTAGTCTCCGTGGTAACAACTAGAAGTACTTAGATATGACTTATATTTATAATGGGAAAAACCAGTTACAGTGCGGGCTAGTCTCCGTGGTAACAACTAGAAGTACTTAGAAATGTTACTTAGTTGAATAAAATATGGTATTGTTAATTGAATGGCTTTGGAAGATCAAGTATAATGATATATTTAAAAGTGTAAAAATTATGGTATTATTAAATTAGGTCTACTTCCAGATTTTTGGGCATATTTATCAAGAATTTTTTAGAGTTAAATATGTTCAAATTCGTTAATTTATATATTTAATAAAACGCATTTAATCTCTGATATATGAACGCAAATAAACTCTTATAGTGGTGCACAGAATAATTTAATCGGTGCACGACATAAAAAAAAAAAAGCAAAAGTATTCTTAAGGATTAAGCCGCGGGGAGACAGTAACTTCCGTTCAAACGTCTTAATTTTCTGCTTAACATTAACCAGAGCAAACAGCTTATGCGATAAAAATTGAGTAATCTGTATTAGCCTAAAACAGGTGATCTCATAGGAAGTTCCCAGCTGTAGAATTGTTACACTGCGAAGTAATTTGAATATGAAATAGTAGCACCATCAGTTGTGCAGAACTTAAGTCGTATTTTCATCTTCTCTACCTCAATTATTACGTTTTTTGTATGAATAGATAAATAACAGTCCAATAATTACGACATGGCCCATACTTCTGAATTAACTGTGTTTTGCAGTTGCTGTGGTTTCCGAAACATTCGCGTGCATGCTAGTTAACAGCCAAAAACTTCAACCAAAAGAAGGAAAATTTCACGTTTTTACATGCACCTGGGTCGCTCCCTATTCTAGAGCAATAAATACTTTTTAAAAAATTTGTGAGTAACAGACTTCTGAAAATCTTAACATTTGATCTATCGATGTTTGGACACTGAAAAAATATCCAAGCATATTCACATTACTTTTGAAGTAAACGATACCTGTTTCAAATTGCGCTTCTCTCAGTGAACAAATTCAGAGGAATAAGCTGGAGTGATGCAAACGCGCTCTTATAATTTTATTGGATTGGTAAAAAATTATTAAAATAGTCTTAAATTGCATAAAAACAAATTTAATTTAACTGCACGCTTATCGGATCTCAAGTCAGCATTTTGACGCTTACTTAAATCCAATATGAAACTAGCATGTTTACCTAGAACGCGACCTTGAAATTTTGTAATGCAGACATAAAGATAAGGTTAACACTGGCTGTAAGTCAGTTGTGTAAGTGACGCTATGGTAATTTGTTTGTAAAACAAGCAAAAATGAGTTAATATACTTCGGCCGTTTTTATACATAAATATTTTTCCTCAGAATGTTACAAATATTCACAGTCTACAGTAATATTTAGTATCGATACTAGAATAAAATGCTTGTAAAATGATTGAATATTTCCCTTTAAAGTAGCGTGTATTGAGGAGCTGCTTGATACAAAAGCATTTACCGGATTCAGAGAAAAACTTTGTAAAATTTACACTGCTAGGCCTCGCTAGAGTATTCCGTCTTAAAAAGTTATCTTTTACTAGCGCAAATATCCGGTTTTTATTTGTGTCAGTGGAAATAGTGAAAGTTAAGGAACGATTCATTTTATCATTTTGCAGTGAATGCGACAGTAAACACTTTATCAGGTTCGGTATAACCACTTGGAATTACAAAACCATACATGAACAATATAAAACAAAACGGCTTCTTCTTTTTCAAACTATTACTGTTATTTTCATAGTACGAAATTTTGTTTCCACCATCTTATGGAGTAATTAAAAAAGCAGAACCGACTGAGTTTGGGAACAGCCACCACAAGCTTAACAAAATTAAAATATTCACATATATATCTCAAGAAAACCAAATAAAATATTGTTACGCGCACTGTTATGTTTACATCACAAGCGAGGCCAGGTAAGGCTGAAATGCGGCCAACAGTTGTTATTTAAACAATAATAGCCAACCACAGGGACAGTGTCGCAACGACGTAAAGTGCAGGGATCTATAGAGTGTTCACGACAAAGTGAGCACTTTTAAAGGTCCTCCCAACAAACATTAGCCCTTAATAAATTTATTATATTGCATCCTCGGGTATTAATTTTTGAGAGAGGTGAAATGTATACACTCTTTTTAATAGTCACATGGCAATGTTTATATTAATAAGTGGCGGAAAGATAGAAATTGACTAAGAGGAAAAATCTAGCAGGGCCTTAAAAAGTGCTCACTTTACCGTGAACAGCCTATAAACAAGTTAGCAAAATAATTGGGTCTGGTTGACGCAGTGGGGTTGCGGCAATTCCATCAGCAATTACGCCAATAGGACTATCTGGGAGAGCCAACGGGAATCGAGGACTCCGGTTAAGGTGTGTCAGTTGACGGCGGTCATCCCAAGGCAGCGGTATCCACTGGCGATCGGGGTTTAAGTCTCATCGTCCTTCTCACGCTTAGATTGCAGTACAGGGCTTATCGTAAAGAAATCCAATCCTGCAACGCAAAGCTAAGCGGCTCCTTTGAAACTGAAGCCTGTGAGAAACCCTATCATAGTAATTGCATGGTGCGCACGCAACGAAAATGGCATATTTTTTTTAGACTGGATAAAGATAACACATCAGGCAACAGTGCACGCAGGAACAAGGATAGAGTTAATGACAGAAACCATTTATTGGAAAGAGAGAGTGAATGTCCATTACACCACGCACTGCAATCTAAGAGTGAGACGCTCTATAGTTAGGGTGAGAGAGCTAACCCGGACCCACGATCCATACCCGCCCTTACCAGTAACCAGACCTTTCATCAGCCCAATTTCTTTCTAGTTACATCACATTTGGAATATACAGTTTGTTACTTAGCCACAGTAAAGTTAATATAAACTTGTCATTTGGATATTATTTAAATAGCCTCTTTGACTTCACATACTGATCTGCCTTATTCGAAATATATTATATTTAGGAGGTACATAACAGCTCGTTGCTTCGCATCCCGCGCGAGCGAGTAGAAGTAAAGGACACCAGTTATATGATAGCGGCGGCAGCAAGTCAGAGGATTGTTTTGAATGAAAAGGCGAACGATAGGTCGGTGGCCACGTATTTGTTACAGAAAGCGAACCAACACGATAATCGTTTTTTGCGGTGGGCGCTGCTGACCCTGGTTGTATTGAGTTCCTACGTCTATCTGGGAAATTTTCTAGTTGTTTACTGCCTTAGATTCTGTCCGCATGACTCGGAGTGTGTTGAACTTTCCAGGCCAAGGCTAGCAGATTATGAATTGTGCGACGGGCCTCCGGGCCGAGAGTTGTTGACGAGTGAATAAGTGGCTGAGTTCCGAGCGATAGAAGTGACTAGCGGAAGGGAAATCTGCGACTGCGAGTATCAAGTAGTGAAGAGTGCGGCTGGCAGGCCGGCTATTGGACTAAATGCGTAAGTGAAAGACGTTAAAAAGGTAGCAACGGTGAGTATAAGTTTATTGACTGTAACTAAACAGAGATATTAAGGAGGACGTTAGTTAGAGTTGAGAGATGCATAAAATATTGCGCTCACTGTCAAATTAAAAGAGTAATTGTGGAGACAGATAATTTAATGCTGTAAATAACATCTGTGTGAATAAATTGAAAATCAAATTTAGTTATTTAATTTTTATTAAGACATCTATATCTCACGAACTCAGATACGCCCCTCAGGCATCCATGCAATAGTATTTTCGTACACACTAATGAACGATGTGAAATATGTGACCATCATAATACAGCATTTCATCGGGTTACCAGTTGTATCTATTATAGAATTTGTGTATACGTCACGTTGCTCGAAGACTTGACGCGCCAGCTGACGACCTGCTGCTACCGGCAGACGTCTGTGCACGCGAGTCCCTCCGACTCCCTACACTGCGGCTCGGCACGGACCGGTCTGTAGCTGAGCGGCAAGACAGCGGCCCGGTAGTACCTATACGTTCGGACATAAAGAAAATTAGGTATTTGGTCTTGGGTGACACCAAATGCATAACCAGTCACGGAGACTTTTTTCTGGCAACAACAGATAGCAGTGCTCTTTTGAAAGTGTGTGCTGGATTGTTTATTTTCCTTCTGCGTATATTGTTCGATAGAAGTCAACTGTTTTCCCATTATTGAGTGCAAATTTTCTATTAAAATATGAAATAGTATGGAATGAAAATCACGTGAGATAAAAGTAACAACGATGGAGGTGGAATAATTTCTGTGGTTTGATGCATCAACAGATTACTTGTTCCTTTTCCACGTTTTCATTATATGAAGACAAAATCAATGTAATAAAAATACTTTCGCAATTAGATGAGGGTGTATGGAAAATATAAATATTTGATGTGAAGATTTACGGCGCGACGTAAAAAATATCTAGACGGGAATGCATTACTCAAGACAATATTTGTTCACAAAGTTTACAACATTGAGGGGCTTGAGACAGCATAATGCTAAGCCAATTAACACATTTTAGAGCATAGCAGATTTACTTTTAAAAAAATCCAAAAATCATGAAAATAATAACACATAAAGTCATATAGAGCTGTCATCTATGTAGCCAATGCCGAATGTAATTTCGTAGCATATACATAGTTGTTGGTACGATATTTTTTATCGCATAGAATTCTTAAATTATGTCTTTTGTCGAAATCATCAATCGCAATACGGGGCAACGAATACAATTATTGTAACAAGGAATAAATAACTTAAAACATTTAATATTATAATAATGTTACAGTAAATGGCACAAGAATATTTAGTTTAATCATTGCTAGACAATAATACAAAATAGATCTGAGAAAAAGGATAAAAATATTATTTTATTTTCATTTTTTTATTCGAAATGAAAGAGTGGTGTATGGAGTTTAAACTTAACTATAAATGTTTTAAATCAACGATCAAAACTTTTCCCGCAATAACTGCATTTCATTTAGCACATATATAGGCAAGCAAATACCAACCAACATGGCAGCGAATTATACAATGTGGAGAACCGAACTATTATTGTAATGCTGGTCTTTTGAGACACTTATACGCAACAACACGTACTGTTTATTATGCAGAGTTAAGAAACTCATATTATTTTTCTAATTTGAATATAAATTCATAGTACCTGGTAAGCATCTGTGCAGCATCAATGATGTTACATAATATTACGTAAATTGTAACTTATAAATTATCTCCAATGACATAACCTGCTTTTTTAAATTAAAATAAGTTACTATAACCACTGATAGTGTTCTGGTTGACATATTGGCTGCCCTCTGTAGCGCAGTCGGTTGAGTGTTTAGAGTGAGCGGTTCTGGTTATGATTCCCGGGTACGGCAATTGTGTGATTTATGCTCGTCCGTATTGGTCACCCTTTCATGGGAAATGTCACTTCCAATAGGAGAACTACGAGAACAAAATTGTCACGGAATTAAAACAATTAGTGCTGTAAATCTGGAAATATATTTGCACTTTTGTACTTTTACAAGTAAACCCTTGGAAACTAGTAACCAAAAGAATACTTACTTTTTCGTGTCATAAATACATTAACCTACTAAGTGGACTTGTGAGATATGGAATGTTAATATTACTGCTAAGCTTACATTTAAGTCACATTGGTAAATATCATATATATATATATAAAATCTGTTTTATGTTTTCAAAAATAATTTTATATATTCCACAAAGGTAATACAAAAATTACATTTTATATTATGTTTAAACCAATAAGCTACAATTAGAAATCGGACCTGCAACATCTTAGCAAATACGTGTCACCTTGACTTCAACACCAACAAACTAGTATCCTATATAATAAGTAGACGATCTCTGTTTGTTCGTCTGTCCGTCTTTAATACCTCTAAGTACCTTGAGACTTAACAGAAGTTCTTCAAATTTTGCAGAGCGAATCCCCAGGGTAAAATACAGGTCATGATGGAATTTCAGCAAGATCAGATTACGAAATCATTACCTTTTACCCTAAAAACTCATTTTTAAATTAGTTTTTCCCATGTGAAGAGTTTTGTATCAATGCATAGAGAATATTGCATAAAGATATGAAGGTAATAGAATACCGGAATTCTAACATGACCTGTATTTTACCCTGAGGATTCGCTCTGCAAAATTTGAAGAACTTCTGTTAAGTTTCAAGGGACTTAGAGGTGTGTGTGTGTATATATATATATATATATATATATATATATATATATATATATATATATATCAAATGGGGCCTTAGCAGCTCTTGGATAGAGAGATTCCAAATGGGGCTGCAGTGGTTCAGTGGATAGAGCGATTCCGAGTTGGGCCTTAGTGCTCAGTGGATAGAACTATGTTAAGTAGGGCCGCAGTGGCCAAGTGGATAGAGAAATATTAAATGGGACCGCAGTCGCCTCAATGTTGAGTTAATGTCACATCATTTCATTATTGCCTATATATATATATATATATATATATATATATATATATCTCTATGCAATATTTTATTTTCATTCTTTGTATGATAACCACTTTTTTTAACATGGTAACTGTTCTAGCCCCGTGACAATACAAAAAAAGTTCATGGGCTAACCCCTAGTTTACTTATAACGATACCGTTAGTTCCGAATCTGTCTAGTAATTTGGCTGGCATATAATTTTAAACTGTTGGTGTTTTAGTTTTTAATACTTTTCAAATAGGATTTCATATTTGCACATTCTTTGTTGCACAATCGAGAAAATATTCTCTCTTAATGATGAACGTTGCATTTGGAAAAAAAATACTGGCATGCGTAAAAACACTCATTTTCGCGACTTTTGTGTAAATAAAGATATAATACGTTTCTATAGTTTCAAAAGAAAAGCTCTGGCCTAAAATTGCTGTTTGTTATATTTCTTTTAAATGTACGCATAAATTAATACACATGAAATTGCACCGAGTGTTAAAAACTAAGTAGTATTTCAGTTGTATGATTTTTTAAAAATGATATGTGGTTGTATATGAATATCATAGGCAAGTGTAACTTTGTAACATTGAGGATAACTTTTCTGTACCTCTGCAAACGTCCTTCGTAATCCATTGCCTCTGAACCCGCCATAACTAATGTTTGTGGAATATCCGATAGCACGGCCAGACCGGCGCGTGCATCTCTTCCATCCTTGCACATCCGCTCTGAGACATGCACAGACGTCTCCCAGCTACAGTACGTGATGAGACGCCCTGCTTTGCTTACTTGAATAGAAGGTTTTCCCTACCGTTATCCGGAGAGCGGTTGTCTGGCTACTCATGAACTTGGTTGATTGAATGTACTATCAATACACCGACGCCCCCTTCCACCTACGCGAATTTGTTGACAGACTGGGCGAGATGACTGATGGTGATAGATATAACACTGAACAAAAAAATATGGTCGTTATTTCATTTTCTTTTAAAGTGTACCCCTGAGTGTGTGTATGTCACAAATAATTCATTTGTAACAATTATGTAACCAGAGTAAGGATATGCACATTTAAACCTATGTCCACTTTTGTAATTTCTGTAACATGTAGTCAAAATACATGTAAAAAATAAGTGTTCGACTGTCAATTTTTCCTGAGTTAAAATCCCGCTACCGGACAAATTTTTTTTAAATTTTTTGTAGTAATTCTTATACTCAGTGAAACGCCTGCTTAACGAAATTACGACTAATTTTGTTACCCCTTTTTTTAGAGAACAGGTTAAAAAACAAACAAACTTGCAAGTTTGTGGACACTTTCAGTGGATTCACGAAGATTTATGTGAAACTTGTGCAGATTATATTATTGGGGGGGAAAAAATGAGTCCGTAATTTCAGGAAGATGTCTGGATCATTTGTAACCGGTACTTTCTGTAATTGTACGGACTATTTTCTAACCGTGTACCACTGGATAATCACGACATCGCCGACCTCCTGTGGCGCAGTTGGTTGGTGCGCCGCCGGTGTAGGGTGCGGGAGGCTCTGGGTTCGAATCCTAGGTAAGCATGGATGTTAGATTAAATTAGGTTATAGATTAGTTTATTAGCCATCCCCTGATAAGCCTTCAGGCATAACACCAGGAGAAGTTAATAAGCCCAATTCAACAACGACACGAATTCCTCATGATTTTTTTTTTTTGCGGTGATGAAGTTAAAATATATCTTACTAGCGACGCGCTACGGCCTCGCTCAGGTGCGATTTACCAATATGGAGTTGTTTAGGTTTACAGCAAGTATATACACTAAATGCTTAAGGTAACTAACATAGTGTTGTAATCAGTATTAGCCAGGGATGGCAGCCGACGCTCAATCGCCAAGGACGGCGCGATCACGACAAGTCAGCCCGCCTGTTATTAAAACACTCCCCCGCCGAGGAAGGTCGTGAGGCTAGGCGGAGTAGTATATAAAGTTGGAGCGATGGCGGCTCGTGGCCATCTTGCTCCCGAGGGAACGACAATACGCCTGCGAGGAGGACCACTTTGCCCGTGGTCCCAGCTTCGACGCCTGACGGCCCCACTGTCGAGGAGGTCTAGCTCGACGACGCCGACGCGACAGCAAAAGGGTAATTATACTCCCAGTTGGGCGCCAGAGATTGTGCGGAGTTAGGGTCTTCGTCATAAATCTTAAGACTCCCTTTGAGTCTTGAGCACTCTATTTATAATCACTGCAACAGTTAGGCAGGACCTACTGACTTAATAGCCTATTGCTAAGTAGAGCCATTGACTTACTGTAACCAAAGACGAGTGCATTTTTTGTGAGATTTCATGTAAAGCTGTGAGTTAATAAAATATAGTCATTTGTATATGAGTGCTCTATTATCTAGTTACGGATATACCCCTTCCTTGCGTGGCCTGATTCATCCGCAGGACAGGTCACAGCAAATGGTGGAGGCAGCCGAAGCTTCCTACCTCCCCTTTAGTACACTCACAGCATAATGTAACATAATCGGTGGCCCACGGGGTTGCATTCCCTGACAAAAGTCGTGCATAGTAGAGAGTATACAGTCAGGAATAAGCAAGCATTAAGGCAACGGGAGTAAGAATAACATACATATTTGCCTCATTATCTCCGCCACCCAGGAAAGCTTTGAAGCCAACGTCCTACAATAACCCAGAGAGGTCTGTAGTAAACAGTCTTAGACGCGTGAACTTGTACTCCCATTCAAAGCCACGACGTGTTGTGCGATACTCAGAAAATTCTTACCACGTCAGTGCGCACGGCCAGTAACAGCAGAATTGCAGTTTCTTCAGCACACCAAGGCGCCCATACTAGTATATTGTGTGTGTGTGTGTGTGATTACGCTTTGTAAATCTTACCGCATGAGGAATCACAGCCGCCTTTAGGACCGATTTGAATTTTGCAAAAGCCAAATTCTACAAGTGTGTTTGAAGAGTGGAAAACATAATTTAAAGCCAGCTTATGAGTGTGTATGTTAGTTCTTAAGGCCTCACATTACACTAATACATAGGATACCACACTTTACGACGGATACAAATAACTCGTAGTTTTTTAACACAGCACGTAACATATTAAAACACGCGACCATTGACTTATCCGAAACTCAAAGAAATTAGCAACACGTAACACAAATACAGTAGATAAGTTTCAAAATTTAATTGAGTCAGTCCAGTCAAAATGTCGAGAATAGATGCATTAATTCGGATAGTTTTGAATTTTGGATATGTTGTTTTCCAATTCGAGCAAATACCACTGGTGCCGCCATCTTAGATAATCTGCAAAATTTTCGGATCATTTTTCTGTTTTTGTCAAATAACTCCTAAACAATGCATCGGACAAAAACATTATACTTTGATTTTTTTTTTTTTAAATAGAGTACATTTCCTACAAAATGACTGCAGAAGGGTTTTTCTACGTTACATAGTTTTTGAGATACAGCTCTTCAAAGTGCAGTGATTTTTCCCGAATAAAGAGAAAGGTATAGATTTTAATCCGGTTTTTGCCGTATAACTTCTAAATAGGGGGACCAATGGCCAAACATTATACAACAAGTTGTAAAATCCAGCACATTGCCTACAATTTGGTCACATAATGGTTTCCCAACTCCTAATAGATCACAAAATACAGAACTTTGGAAAAATTTTATGTTTTTAAACAATTTAAAAATGTGAATGTTTATTTTTGTTGTACTAATTTTGATTTTTAGAGATAAGTTCTTAATGGAATTGTTCTTTTCTTATTTTCAGGACTAGCCTGTTGCACAGTTATTGAGGGCTTTGTGTGGTGGTCGAAATGTTTAGAGCTAGGTTGTAACCTGCGTGAGTTCCTTCAGTCCCTTATGTTTTATCGCCTGTTGCAATGCAAAGTTTTCTGAGATTGGTTGTTTAAGTACATTTTCATTATTTATGAATATTTTCTTGCATTAAAAATGACTTCTTCCACACCTGATTTATGTTTCATATGTAAAAATAATTTGAGTGAAGGTAGAATTTTGGCAGTGAAACGTAGAGGGATCCGAACTCTTGTAGAATCGAGTGTTAAATTTCAGTTTCCATACAACCAACGTTTACTGACAGATTTAGATGAGGTTACTGTGCACATTGCTTGTTAGAAAACATACAATCCACACATGATTGCAGCCTACCATTGTCGAGGTTCACAAGATCAGCAAAAAGCGAGACCAACACTTCGATCAGGAGGTACAAGTTTAAAATTTGAAAATCAGTGTTTCTTGTACGTAGAGGAGATAACCAACGAATTTTTTGAGACTCTGAAGAAGACCAGAGTGTCAAAACGAAATAATGTGATCCAAGTCGAAAAGCTGCAAATGAGAGAGACAGTAGTGAAGGCAACTGAAAAATGAGAAGATGATTGGGGGAGAGAAATAATGGAGCAATTGAAAAATGTGGAAGATCTAGTAGCAGTGGATGCAAGATTTCATCTTTTTCTTGTGAGCGGAAACTGTTCAGGTCACCATCGACAGGTGTAGTAACTCAAATGAAGCAATGGAACCAATCCTTTCATACCTTGAGGAGAATTCAGACGAATACCAATTTTCCATGGATGACCTGATCGCAAAAGTTGAAGGTGATTACATCCCTGACAAAGGAACAATTAAGTCTCGCCTTTTTCAGAAGTATGGAGATGAGGTGCTGATTGCAGAAAACCACTGCAAAAAAAAAAAAACATAGTCTGTTTGAGAAAAGTGGGCTACAAGGTTCTGTCACAATCATGGTATGAGCAGCAAAAGTCAGACCCACAAGAAGAAAAGCTACGATATATTGAAGCTGTTGCTTATATTATCCGAAGTGACATTCGTTCACAGCTGTACGATGTTACGGAATAAATGCCACCAGACAATTTCCTATCTGATGTAACTTCTGTCATCCCTCAAACACTGTTACATTTCTTCGAACATGTGATTTTAAAATACAAGTGAGGCTCTTTAGATGGCTGGAAAAAGAAGTGTGTTGCCATTTCACATGCAGTAGTATCAGCTGTGATGCCCCATTCTTTCATTTCTTCACTTCTAAATGGAATAGGCATTTATTCATACCGACAATTTGGATCGAAACATCTCATTGACGTATTGTCAGCCTTGGGCTTTTCTTCTTCAAGTTACACTGACATCTTTACTTGAATTGTCAACGACACTGCAATCTGAAAAACCAGTTATTCAGAAGGGTACATTTAGTAAAACTGTCGACAATGCCGACTTTAATGTCAACACACTTGAAGGCTTGGGCATTTTCCGTGCTATGGGTGGAATCATGACAGCAACGCCTTCTGAATTAGTAATGCCATACAGCAACATTTCCCGTGTCAAATGTGCTCTACAACAGAAATTGTGAATGAAAAAAGCAGGTGGTAATATTGAACTGCAAATGTTTGAAAAAAACCCACCAATTCCGGCTTAAAAAATATCACTATTGCAAATGTGCATGAGCTTCAGCCCTTGAATGACGAAATACTCCTTCTAGATCAGATATTATTTGGCTGTATGACAAGAATTCAAGCAATGTGGAGGTTGCAGGGTGGAATGAATTTATGGAATCTGCAACCAAAGATGAGTACTATCAATGTTCCAAGATTTTTTGTCTTCCATTCTTCAACAACCCACCAACTCAATATGACACGATTTATACAACTCTTCGACTTGCGAGCTAGAAATGTAGAGAAACTGGTCAAAATACATATTTTGTCACCTTCGACCAGCCAGTTTATATAAAAGCTCAAGATATCACAAGAAATTGTGATGACCTAGAATTGAAGAATGTGGTTCTGCGCTTGAGGGGATTTTATCTCCTTATGTCTTACATGGGAACTACTGGAACTAACCTAGAACTTTTCGGTTACTAAACTAACCTAGGATAGATATCGAATCACTATTTTAATTGTGCCACATGGATATGCTGCAAATATTTATAATTAAATCAGCCCTAGTAGTACGGGCAAGTAAAACCGACAATCCATAAAACAACTCCAGATGCTAATATTAAATGAGGAAGTTGTATCCACCTATAAGATTACACACACAGATATGATGTCTCCCAAGTCTGTTATAGCATTGGCCAGTGGTAATAAAGTCATTAATTATATACTCTCTGATAAGAGATGCAACATTGCAGAACATTTGGTACAAAGTTCACCAGATAAGAACTCCATTTATATAAGTTTATCAAAGGTTACTTTGCTGCTGCACTCTAAGTGTTCTAGAAAAATTTGCCTTTTATAACTGCTTTCTGGACCTTGGTGTGCCTAACCCGGCAGTGGACTGTAGTACTAGATCCACTGTCTAGCAGTGGCAGGGCTACGGGAATATACATTAAAACTCCAAGTATATGAAATCAAACATTTATTTACAATATACATTAAATACATTTAACACATTAATACCACTTAAGGAGTATAAACTAATTCCACATAGCCATGTATTTTCATATTCCCACAAGTACCTGTTAATTTTCTATATAAATATATTTGATCCCCAAAATTGAATTTCAATCTCTTACGAGTATACAGAATAGGGTTTCCAAATGAACTTATAATAGCAGTACTACTAGCAACGCCTTCATTTACAGGAAATTTTTTCCAACACGTAATGTCATGTACAATTTACGTGCGAGCTCATATTTTAGTTCATCTTGTTTTGGCCACAACAGTTTGGGAGACAGTCGACCTAACAGAGAACGAGAAAGTTGCAATGGAAAACATGTTTACAGATTTGGAGACAATTTTTCTGCTCACTGTTGACGAAAATGAGCAATTCAAAATCGTCACCACAAAATTCAGAGAAGCCCTACATTCTCTTCAAAGTCGTGGACCTACTGTTGCACTTTGGGTGCTGTATTTTCGTATGGCCACTCTACTTAAGCAATTCATAGAAGCAGAGAGAATGGGAAACTGGCATCTCCATATTGCCACTGTTCAAAAAATGCTGCCATATTTTCATACAGCAGGTCACTTCTTTTATGCAAAATGTGCTGATTTATATCTGCAGGACATGTTATCTTTAAAAAACAAGAATGGACCAACAGGAATACCATGCATTCACCAGTGGTTGTTTCACCATCAGGCATACAGAAAAATTCTGGTCTGGCATTTGGACCGATCAAACTATAGAGCAGACTCTCATGCGAATGATGAAAACATCTAGTGGACTAACATCTGGATGGGGGATTACAGATGGTGTTCTGTTTAGATGGACACTGGGGATGGTACACCTTCAGAGTTTTTGCGATGAAATTGAACAACATTGTGCTGTCACATCAGCTTCCTCGGAACAACATGTAGATATGAGACCGTCTCGTATGCTTTGAGATAGAGAGGATGCCGCAAAGCTCTCCAAATGACTATCTCAACACCATACATTCCCTAAAAACGATGCCATCATGTCTATATGTACAGGAATCGTTGGAGGTGAGGAAGTAAATTGCCACTTATCTGAACAGATTGGAAAATAAGAGATTGCAGGCATTGCTGGCAACAACTTTGAAGATGTTAAATTAAAATACAAGAAAAAGGTTGTCACCCTTGCATATATCACTAATACTGTGAAAGTTGGAAACCACAAATTGATTGTAGATCCCCTTATGCTATTCCACACGCTGTGTATTGCAAAACAATCCAAAGACGCTTTGAAGGAATTCTTCAAATTCGAAATTTCTCCTTCACCCATGTCTTTATTATCAGAAGAGGGCATGCAAAAGGGGACAAAATCTTCATTGTATAAATCATTCATGCCAGCCATGAAAGAGGAAATCTCTATGGGGAGCAAATATGTTGTGGTTGATGGTGGGCATACACTGCACAAATCAGTGTGGTGTAGACAGATCTCCTTTGGTGCAATTGAGGGCAGTTACATAAAATATTTGAAAAACCATTATGGCATTAATGTGGCTGTTATCTTCGATGGTTATCCTTCTGATGCTAACCAAAAGAACACAAAAAATTGTGAACGAATTCGTCGAGCTACATGTTTATCTCCAGACATTATATTAGATAAAACCACCATTTTTCAAAGTACGTATAATAAATTTCTTGCCAATGACGACAACAAGAAGCGCTTCATTGATCTTCTAAAGGAGGTGCTGGAAGAAGCAAACATACACGTGAGACAAGCAGTAGAAAATGCTGACGTACTCATCGTTAACACTGCCATTTCCATGGCCCCTATTTATGATGCTGTGTTTGTCGTTGGCGAGGACATAGACCTTCTTGTACTACTCACCGGATTAGCAGGAGTCAACAAATATGTGTACATACATAAGTGCGGGAAAGGTAAAGCTGATGATGTTTTCTACTCAGTTGACTCTTTTCGCTACAACTTTAGAAGCATAAATCTATTCCTGCATTCATTCAGTGATGTGATACAACATCTGCACTTTTCGGCCA
Source organism: Dryococelus australis (assembly GCA_029891345.1). Taxonomy (NCBI): domain Eukaryota; kingdom Metazoa; phylum Arthropoda; class Insecta; order Phasmatodea; family Phasmatidae; genus Dryococelus; species Dryococelus australis. The sequence goes on from CM056995.1 coordinate 254,088,424, forward strand.
TGGGAAAAACAAATTTTGTTCGCTACTGTCGAAGCATCCCGAACTCCAGGAAAAGGCAAAAGCATTCCTTAACCCTCATGCAACAAATGAGGAACTTGCAGAGGTTGGAGAAAAGTTCCTGGTTGAATTGTATGGAGGAGCTCCTGCATCACAAAATCTTGACGAACTGAGATACCACAATTTTGTCAAAGCAGCCACCAAAACATATTTCCATCTTTCCAGGCTGCTTCCTACTAGGGACGCTGCGCGGTTGCATGCCATGAGGACATACCATCAGGTGCAGGCTTGGCTAGGAGAAGAGAAAACTCCTTTAGAATGGGGATGAACGAACACTCAACGTGGTCTCTTCCCCTTAAAAGCAGAAAAAGACCCAGCTCCGGAATTCCTGCTTCACTGCATTTCTTGTGCCTGCAAAAGAGGTTGCACGAATGCATGTGGATACGATAAAGCCGGACTTAAGTGCTCCTCAATATGCAAGTATTGTATTGGGCAGTGGTGCGAAAATGCTGCAGCCATCATTTTGGACTGCGACGAACAGGATGTCGACACTCCATTACCCATCGACATGATAGATGAGCAGCTGGAAGACAAGAGTTTGAACATCCGACCAGTGGAACTTGAAGACACGGACCATAATGTGGAACACATGGCTGAAACTATCGATTATGAACATACCAGCCCTTCAAAGCGGCAAAAATTAAGAAGTTTCTAGGTAAGTTTTTAAATACAATGTTGATTAATATTGTCATTATATTATTTTTATTATAAAAATATTGTAGTTGCATGTAAGTTATTGTCAATGTTGTCTTGGATACATTATAAAACATTATATGACCAAATTGTAGGCAATGTGTTGCATTTTACAATTTATTGTATGACATTTGGCCGTAGGTGTCCCCAATTAGGAGTTATACGGCAAAAACCGGATAATAATCTGTACCTTTCTCTTTATTCGGGAAAAATCACTGAACTTTGAAGAGCTGTATCTCAAAAACTATGTAACGTAGAAAACCCTTTCTGCAGTAATTTTGTAGGAAATTTACTCTATTTTAGAAAAGCAAAGTATAATGTTCTCTGTACGATGCATTGTTTAGGAGTTATTTGACAAAAACAGAAAAATTGTCCAAATTTTGCAGTTTTTCCAAGATGGCGGCGCCGGCGGCGCTCGCCTGGATTGAAAATCTTGGGTATTTGTTCATGTACCCGACCTACACAACATAGCCAAAATTCAAAATTACCCTAATTGTTGCATTTATTCTTCAATTTTCGTGATAATTTGAATGGACTAATTGGGGTTTTATTACACGTGATGAAAGATCGCAAGATTAAACCACACCCGTATCTTTGTACTTTTCTCTTGTCTCTTAAGGAAACTGCATAGGGAAGCTTTAAAAATGCGATATTTGACCATTTTCCTGAAATTTCTTCTCTAAGAACACACATAATATGGCAAAAGTAAAAACAAATTTGAGCATACACAGATAATTGTTTATTATATTTTCTGACAAAAATTTGTATTGCAGAACATTTATTTACCGATATACGCGTATTCGCGCAAACAACTATAAAAAAAAAACACGGGGGTTCATCCCACTCTTAACTCATGTTCTTGACCTATGAGTTGTCTACGTAACATTTACTGCTGCTGCTACTTTATTACTTTGCCCTGAATATAGAAACTGTAATGTCTTCCGAAATCTCGGGACAAAATATGACAGTGACGCGGTTACAGTCCATAAGCTAAGAACATGCAGACAACAGCCACGAGAAGCTGCGAACTTTATTACAAACTCGAATGTTTTCTCAACTTATATAAACTATTTTTTCTTAAATATTTCAATAAATGTTTAAATTTTATGTATAACTTCTAGCGATTTCGAACAACCACAGATAACCCTCTTTTTTTCTGGCTATTCTACGTTGTCGATAGCTGAATATTTTACGTAGGTACCTAAATTCATATTGTGAAGGTATTTTTTCGTTGGTATACGGGATAGTAAGACGAGATGAAGCAAATCTGCGAGTCTTCTACTTGAAAACTCGACGTAATATTTATCACGGTCGTCACTAAACAAGAAAAATAACCATTCGTTGGCGACCATGACTATCAGACTTATGTGCTACTTTAAAACACCTGCAAGGGAGAGATATTCGAAATACAGGTAAAATTTATTTCATGTTCAGAAAAAATAAGTTTGCAACCTATCATAAATAAACATTTATATAGGTCTGCACTAAATACGGCTTGTATAAAAATTTTGTGAAAAATATCTGTGCGTTGTAATTTTGGCTCTTTCAGCGAAAACAGAATAAGATGTTACGTTAATCTTTCGGTACATTTTAAAATTAGTTGTTGAATAAATTTAAGTTGCTGAGATTGTACACGAAATAAATGAGCTCCGAGTTTTAAGGGGAATGGTGCACGCAAACCGTGTATTTATATACATTTGTCGTAAATTGTTTTACAGAGGATTTTTCCAAAAATTGTCACGGCCAAATGTAAACATAAACTTTGAACACTTTCTAACATTGTTACAAATTCACTGTGTTCGTTATTATCGGAGGACTGATTGAAGATAAGAAAACAAAAAATATCTCTTTTCTTCCACCAGTGCTCCGAGAATAATGACGGCAGTAAATTTTTAACAACGTAAAAAGGCGTTGAAAATTATTATTCGTGTCTTGTCGAGCCAAAAATTTCGACAAACCCTTTGGAAAACGACTTATATCGAAAATCGGGTAAATATACTGGAAACCAAAAACCTAGCAAATATGTGGTAAAAGTCAGCGTTTTAACTCCAGGCGTAAGGCACGTATGTCTCTGATAAGAATATCGTTATCTACCGATAACGGTATAAGATGAACGTTTTCCACGGTCAATACAACGACCTTCAAGTACTGGGTGTCTGGGGAAAAGTCTTCTCTAAACAAAGTTAATCATTACGACGGCACGTCTACAAATAGGCGCACGCACACCTTAATACTGTCTTAGGCAACCTAATACTGTACGTCTTGTACAAACATGTTTACATTTCCACTATAAAGTAAAGCATATACGAGACGTAAAGTAATACTAGAAGAAACACTGTCTCGCTCAGTATATATGCTAATGGGTAGGAGTGAAAAAACGCATATTCCCGCTTTCTTTATTGTATTTAAATCATAACTTCCACGCAAGTTATTCGTGACACCGTTGATGAAAAAACTCACTTGTTTGTCTGGATCGAATATAACGTTTTAGTAAATGCGGGGGAAGAAATTAAAATTAAAATGTAATATTCTAATTACTTGGATTATAACTGGAAAAAAATCCTGTGTTTAAAGGTGTACTAATTTAACTACCGTATTTTTTTGTTATCAAACATATTTCACAGGCTGTATTTTATGCACAGATTTTTGCACTTACGAAAACGTTACAGTGTTATAATTTGTTAAAATAGTAGTAATAAAAAGTGAATCCCACAAATAAAATTTCCCAAGTAATCTGTTGCATAATACAGCTAATGCTGTACGTGTACATGTATACTAAAAATAGGTTCGAAACTACAGTTCATCGCGTGTATTGTCCTCGTTCAGGAGCAAATCGTATCTGCCCCGCAGTACGATGATTGATGCGCAATTATGAAAACTCTATCCACGACTCTATATTTTGCCGAGGAAAAACGTAAACCGATTATGCTATTATAAGCTGCTAATTTAACCAATAATTTAATGACATTGTTTTAATGCCACGGCTTTCGTTTGTTCCTTCACTAAAGGGTGTTCACGGTAAAGTTGGCACTTATGAAATCAACCTTTGAAAATGTCGCTGCCCGTATCTGTTCGTATTTTAACGGGCACACTAACTTTCGTTCTCCCAACAAAGATGGCAATGTCGGAGTGAAAGTAGTTCCATGTGATAATGTTTAATTACAAGGGTTAAGTAAACATTTGTAAATACTAAAATATATTCATTTTACTATTTGTTATTTTATAATTCATACTAAGTGTAAGAATAAAAATACCTGTAAAAATTTGCTTTCCTAAAAGTTTTACAGTTGCCCGTGACCGACGCACAAATAAACTGATCTGGCCAGTGGTAACGTTAACTGTACCTGTGGAGTAAGGTTACACAATACACAATATGAATACAAGTAGATCTTACGCAGGGCTTTTAAAAGTGCTCAGATTACCGTGAACAACATGTATGTGTATGTACGCGCGAGTCTATTCATTTTGTCACCTACTTTTGATTTTTTTTTATGGCAGCGAGTGAAGCGGCTTTTTAACAGCGATGTCTTCAGAGTTCCGGTGTCTGTGATCGTTAGGATGTCAACTTAGATGGCTCGAGTCGAACAGAAGTAGCGATTAGTATTTTGTGAGACGGTCTAGGTCAGTGCAGCCCCAGTTTATTTTAGGGAAACAAGTGGAACACGACCCGCGGTTTATTCATATTTAAATCATACAAAAAAAATACAATATGACGTCTTTGCTTGCTTTCTAAATACGCCACATATCACAAGCGTTTTATACTTGCCTTAACATAAAATAACCTTATTTTTTGTTAAATTTAACTTTTACTTATATTTTATCTACACGTTATAGGCTGTTCACGGTGAAACGAGCACTTTTGAAAATCCTGCTTAAGATATACTCATATACACGTTGTGTACGCCTCCGCCTTATGTAAAATTAACATTGCCACGGGCCTCATTTCTTTAGTCATGCTTCGGTCAAATGAAACTGTGAAATTATTAAAAAAAAAAAAGTAAATACTTTACATGCCTGCTCATTTTTACACTTCGATGCATTAAAAGAAGCACAAAGCGAAAGAAATAATTTTAAGTTATCACAACTGGTTACCCAACACTTTTTATTTGACGTTAAAATATAGAACTACTTTCCATCCATCGTTACCAACTTTACTGTGTGAAAGTCACCCAGTGCGCCCATTAAAATATATGCGTACAGGGGCAGTGACTTTTTTCTAAGCTTCATTTCTAAAGTGCTCACTTTATGGTGAACAGCCTTTACAATAATTCTTATATAACTAATATGAATAAAGAAAGAGAGAAAATATTTGTGCTGGTAATGCTCAGTAAGAAATTAATATTCACTTACGCCAAATTTTATTACACCGAGTGCGCGTGAATGCGGTACGTTTGCCCTCTGTTGTCATTTTCTAAGCATTGTTTGCTTGACGCGGAGGAATATCCTGTAAGCAGAACGTAAGGTGGCCGTCTGGTTGTAGGAATGTTGCACGTCTGAGGACTAAAACCGCCCGAGACATGCGCACCATCTCTCTCATCGCCTCTACGGGCAAAGCACCAAACTGGCGTGCAGTCTTGCCGTCGATAATGCGCCTCTGTGAGACCTTGAGCGGAGACACTGCCATTTTATGATGTAATAGTAAAAATGAAGGCTTGATGCAAGTCCCTACGCCTTTTTTAAAAATGTTTTGTACCCGAATGTTCATACCTGAAAAGACAATGAAAACACAAGACTGAGCAATTTTCACTGTCATAAAAACAAGCTTTACAGAGAAATGTAGGAACTGAAAAACTTCTACAGACGCGTAACATTTCTGAAATGCTATTCGTAAGCAGACCTTACTCAGGCACGTTGAACGGATTTTCAAAAAAAGCTTTCCTGCTGGAGCTCTGCACATCGTTCGGCGGCCTTACCCAGACGACCACCTTAAGCAGGGTTTCAGAAAAGTTGGAAGACTGTATTCGTAAACTAAACGTGAAACAGGCGAGACGCGTTGCTATTTTGAGATTAGGGGACTATTACTGTGCAACAGAAAATGCAACATTCAGTCCGACGAATTAAAAAAAAAAAAAAAAAAAAAAAAAATCATATTTGAGAACAGTTTTTCTTCAAGATATAGTTCAACAATTCCAAACTAACAAGTCAGCTCACAGACGAACGTTTAAAAAGTACAGCGAGATTTCAAAAACAAGATATTTAACGAGATATGTAACATTTCGTAGCCAATATGAGGTGCCATACTTCTAAGACTTTCCTAATTCCGCTACCGTGTATTGTATGTTTTTGCATTTGATTAAATTGCGTGCATTATTCTTGCACCACATCTAGTTGCGAAAGTTTAATTTATTATTATATCTTATAACATTTTAACAATATACATCCCTATCTTTTTTCTACCGTTGAGCGGCCTGTTATACTTTTTTGATTACATTTCATGGCCTTCATATCAGTTCAAGTTTGACACCACCACCAAGGGGGACCCGGGCCCGATTTTCATATGTGGGAAACGTAGCCGACGTTGCTGTTGACCGGACGGTTTTTTCGGGATGCTCCCAATTATGTCTTCTTGAATTTCAATTTGCTCCATTTTCAAACGGCTCTGCATAGCTCGACTCACTAATACGTGTAAACAAGCACGGTAACAATTTGTTTGCTATCTCAATACATCTTTCTGTTCAAATTAGCACGAAATAAAATACATAATTTTACTTTCCATTTATACCTCGTGATGCTACTTACAATACATGTCAGAAGTAAAATCTGATCACTCAACTTCTGTAACGTGGCCAAGAAGAGAGACATGGGTCAAATTAATCGTAGAAGTTAAGAAGTCCATGGCATCTTGGATTTATGTTTTGTTTTTCCTCCGAAACCTGGCAGTAGAGAATGTGTTTAAATTTTGCGGGCCGACAAGGCATAGGGTATAGCTAGGCACATTTCCTGAAATATGGCGTGTGGGTGGAAACTAGCGAATACGGAATGCGTCATACAATTCTATTGCAAAATGTTGCAAAATTCTGTTGCAAAATTGCATTTAGGACTTAGTTTTTTTTTTTGGGCAACCGACATGACATGACTGAACTAGTAAGTAGGAGCAAGTGTGCGTTAATGGGGCGAGTGATGTGGTGTGGGAACGCTGTGACGTAAGTAACGAGGCAGTGTTAAGAGTTATTATGGACCTGCACGATTTTTGTGAAATAGTTGTTTGCGCGAATACGCGTATCTCTGCAAATAAATGTTCTGCAAATACGACTTTTTGTCAGAAAATATTTAAAAAATAATTATCTATGTCCCTATTATTTTACTTTTGTCATATTTAGTGTATTCTTGGAGAATAAATTCGTGAAGTTGGTCAAGTACCGCATTTTTAAAGCTCGCTTGTGCAGTTTCCTTAGAAGGCAAGAGAAAAGTACAAAGATACGGACATAGTTTAATCTGTGATCTTTCATTGCGTGTAATAAACTCCCACTGTTGCAGATCTAATTTACACAGTGCAGCGTCACGACGGAAACACTGCACGCCTTGCGCGTAGGAGCGATGAGACACTAGGCGTGCGTGTTAGTGTCGCCCGTATTGCTCCCTCGCTTCTCGGCCTTGGACGCGCTGCTCCAACTAACTCTTAAGGCAGATGAAAGCAGTTGGGCTCAGTACTGACAAACAGCCGTAGCATGGCGAGGGGGATTGGCCGCGTGGAACCTGCGTCATGGCCACCGCGTAAACACTGTCGCATATTTATATCAATGTTGGCAATGAAAAATTAGAAGTAGTTCTTTTTCTTTCTTAAACTTACTTTCATAGCCCGTGCAGAACTTCTTAGTCGCTCAATATCAGCCTATCGGCAGGCATTACCGACCCCTGTTGGCACATCTGCTGAAAAGCTTTCGTTCCGTTATAAAACGTGTGTTGTGAAATCTAAATTGTAGTAATATAAATAGTAGTTACATTTATAAGGATGAACATCACAGTAACCAACAGCAAAAAGAGAAGTCGATAACCTGAAACTGCTTGAGCATACGAACAGAAAAATGTTTAACTTCGTTGTAAAATGTTCTGTTCATGCAAGAGAGCAACATCTACACTCTAGAAATTTTTTTCTTCTGTTACAAGAAAAATTCTTGGAAACCCAGTTGCCAACAAATTACTTTGTAAAACTACAAACAGTTTATTTGTAATATCGGTAAAACATATGTTTGTTATATTACAAATGGTAGCCTTGTATTACAACTTACTGTATTGAAAAGTGCACATGAAATTATTTTTTCTTCTAGAAAAAAATTGCGATGAATTAACAAAAAAGATTATAAAAAAAAAAAAAAAATTTCAAAATATAATGTTTAAAAAATTTTACATTAAACTTTGCTAGCACAGGGACTAGAACCCACGCCCCTTACACTATTAGCCTGTAAAATTAACCACTAAACCCACTTGGCTCTATTCTTGTAAGTATTCTTGAGTTTATGCCAGCTTTCGATTACGCTCCTTAATAATGCAATACACGAACGGATAATGATACATTCTTGGGATTTTCGACTACACTGTAAAAAAAAATTCTCCATTTTACGTAAAAGTGCTGGTAAAAATTTATCCAGAGGTGTTCGAAAACTCTCCGTAAAATTACGGACACATCGATTTTCAAAAACGGACTTTCCGTAAAATTCACGGAATATCCGTTAATTCCATAGATAATTTTTTGGACTTCTAGTTTAAATAATTTGTAGTATCTATTTTATTTAAATTTTCATTATGTGGGTGTTCAACTGTGTATAAGAAAGATATTTAAAAAAAAAGCAAAAATTTTTTTAATTAAGTAAGATTTGAACCTGAATCAAAATGTTGTGAGATAACGACCCTAACCCCTTACCTACAGTGCTCGCGTGGTGAAACAGGTATTGGAGGTAGTGTATTTTAATTGTTTCCAAGTGTTACACCTGTTGTAACTTTTTAATGTTTGAAAGAACAGGCCTTAGTGATATGGATAACCTTAACTGCCGCAGAAACTATAATTTTCTGGTTACCGTGGCGAAGAAAGATTCGTGTAGACTCGGCATTGTTCGTGCCCGAAATCCGAAGTAATAGGAAATACGGAGATTTTACGTATTTTGTATTTTCGCACTTAACTACGTTTTTAGACATTACGGATTGTGTTTCCGTATATTTACTGTGCATTTTCGTAAAAATTTCGGTAAACGCAAGGAAAATTTTCACAATGTACGTATTCTAAAAAATGAAACTTGCGAAAAGTGACTGAATTTAATCAAATCTTTCAATTTCTCGACTCGCTGTGGCCACCTGTAACACTGCGAACTAGACATCAACGCTCAGCCATGATAGGCTACTGACACCAGATTATAGTGATTTACTTTAGTTTTTACACGTTATAATTATTATTGCATTATAGTAACATATTTTTGTTTTTAACAACGTCAATAAGACACTTGATGACGTATACACATAAGTCAGAATGTCCTTGGCAATGTTAATTTTCAAATGAGGTGGAAGAATATGCAACGGGTTGAAAGTAGAAACTGAACAGAGATTTAAAAAGTGCTCACTTAATCGTAAACTAAATGCACCGAGAGTTTTAACAACTCAGAGGATTTATTTGAAACAAATAAAAGGACTATATATAATAGCCCTATTTATTTCTTTTGGTTAAATAATTTTGGTCATAATTGATATCACAAAACTCTTAAGTACATTAATAAATTTGGTCTCATCAACACAGCTTTTTTTTCTAAATCTCATTAACTGAAACAGTAAGAAATGTATACTTCAAATGATTTTACAACCTTATCACTGTATTGCAGTCTTATTGAAGTCTCCACGGTTTACCAGAATCTCAGCGAGTAGCTTCCTTATATACTATGTATTTCGCGCACAAGTATTCTTTGAATCTAACCGAGCGCTTTAGAGATATACCATATGTGCCCAAGACATTGGTGTTATTGTTATTCCAAAAATAAGTACATGATATATAAGAAATTAAACAGCTATTTAATTAAATTTAGATAAGGAACATAAATTGTATTTGCAGAGTTTGTGATAACCGTCAAGAGTACTTCCTTTACTGAAAGACGACGGGAAATATGAGAATGAATATAAATGTTAAGATGTAAGACGTATGTTATCTTATTTCCTGTTATTTCATTCTGTAAACAAAAAATTCATTGTTTTATTAATGGTGCCAGTAACATATTTTAATTTTACAATTAGCCGAAACCAAATCGTTCACGGTGACGGACTTGTCGTTGTAATAGAAATAAAGACATGCACTTCGAAAAATACAATCTAATAACTTGCCATATTTTGACGCGTGACTGATCTGATAAAGGCCGAGTTATAGGGGCCTAAGTAGAACGAGAACGTCAGCGAAGTCGTACAAAATTACGATTTTTTTTTTCATGTTCGTGAAACTTTCATTTAGATAAATAAATAGTAAACAAGGAAATACTTGACTATAGAAGGGAGGCTGTAAATGAGAGTGAGTTCGTATCTCAGCACAGAGCAGTACTCACTCTCAGCTTCAAAGTGTTCGGAACGACTTGCTTTCTTCCCATCGGGACATCTCTAGCTTCAGAAGATGTTGATAAGACTGACGGCACAGGAGGCAAGGTGCGCGAATAAGTCTTCCCCGCGGTTTAGCGTTATCGCGACAAGGCACAAGGCATATACGCGATACCGCTAAGCCTATTAAAGCCAGGCGGCTCCGCCTCCTAACACCGCTGCGACACACTAGGCATATTTTCGTTGTTGAATTAGTAACAGGCTGGTCACTATCGTTCACAACGAAATGTTCACATTGCGAAAATGCTTAATCTAAACAATGGTGAACCTCTGTCGGGGGGGGGGGGGGTGGTTAAGGGGGGAAGACTTCAAAACTGTGCTGTCGCTTTAATTGTGTCAGAAATAGACATGTAATGTACACTCTAAGAAATTATTTGTAAATTTACAATATCAGAGGTATACGTACAATAACAAATTGCGAATTGTAAAATTTTTCCCATACGTGCATGGTAACATTCCTACAGTTGCTCAGGAAAGTCAAATGCCTAGGAAAGTTCCCAACTGTGTATAGTAGCGATACTAAACATTCCCATATTTTCAGCCTGACAAGTAGTGCTATTGCCATACACTGCATAGGTTAAAACATTTCCATTACAGTTTAGAAAGTTTACCAGAAATTTTTTACTGTGTACGGATGGGTTAATGTAATTGAATGCAGAGGCAAATATGTACTCCCCACGTAAATATAATAACATTCACGTTTGTAACACTCGCCTCCGAACCATTTCAACAAAACTTTCCCCAATTTCGTCCAGAAATAAGGTTTCATCTTCAAATGTAATTAGCGAAACCCGGAGTTCAAAACTACGAGCAACTGTACCATCAGCATCCGGTTAACAATTTATATTAACGTGCTCCTGACTCCATTAGCCAAACATGGTGAACGCTGGTTACCTGGTGACCGTGCGTTCACAAAAAAGTGGTGAACAGGAGCGCGAAACCATCTCGTTGTTACCAATTCTACCGCGAAAATACGGCTGCTCATCGCCTGAAGACTAGATGGCGTTACGTCGGTTACCCGACGTCGTTACGCTACTCTGGGTTTTAAGGTCCAGCTACAATCACCGTAGGAAATAACAGTAAAAAATTGAACCCACACTTGTATATAGGACCATCTACAGCACAACATACCGCCGTAAGATGGCGGCCAGCTCGCGGTAGCGGCGTAAACAGGATTGAATGTTTTCAATTCTCGTACGTCGAGTTCTACGCCGGCCAGTCACAAGGCAACATTTACAACCACCGGAATCAGTGCAGTGCAAACTTGTAACAAGAACATAGTTATTAAATGAACTTGGCGGTACAGTTCCGATTTACGTTTATTTAAATATTCAACGCTATTATTAACATGTATACCACAATTTAAATATCCCGAAACAAGATTCCCGCGAAACTTTTTTCATCACAAGTAGGTAAACAAGTAAGCCAACACACTGTTTGAAAATATCCACGATACGTGTACAGCCTGTCTTTTTTTTTGTGCTTGTTTCTCATTGGTCGCGTAACAATTTTCTTACTGCGGTTGTAGCCAGTACATTTTCATACTTCCACGGTAATGCCACTATTATTTTGTTACGGGAACGCTACGGTGATAGACTTTACGCGGTACCGTCACGCACGGAATGATTTTTAAGGGACCTCGTTACGTGTTCTATAGCAGCTGGCACGTATCAGTCTCCTAGAGAAACACTTCTGCCATATTCACAACACGCAGTCTTTGAGACTATTTCTCAATGTACCTACTTTTGTCTGAACAAATACTCACTCTAAAATTTCTCCTGTAGAATATTCTCTTTTGCCGTAGGTAATAAAAACCGTATATTTCCTTTTCGAATAATTATTTTATTTCACACGTTGCCGTAGAAAATTTTTATTTCTATTCGGCGGAAATAAATTACAGCATGCCAAACGACTTTTTTTTCTTCTATCCTTGATTTGTTTCTCTGGCTTTTTAATGTATGTACAGTACAATCAAATATTTATTTAGGCCAAGTAAACGCTCTAGTATTTTTATTCACTGCAGAAGCGAGAACCCTAACAAGAAGTACAAAATCGTATGCTTTTTTTCTGTGTGCAAAGCATATTCGTACGTCACACGTACTTATTTGCAGAATGTGACATTTATGAATTGTCATAACTGTTCAGACGCGTACTACAAATTCGATTTACCATAACATTTATTTGGATATGTAGGTAGCTCGAAATACAGAATTACCTACTTCTAAACATTGTCATAAACGACCAAGTAAATATAAATATCCACATCTCAGTTCTCGTATGAGTCTTAACTTTCTTGAGAGTAACGTTAGACGGCGATGCTCGTAAGAAGCGAAGGTGCCGAGACCTTGCATTGCAGTGTTCTCCAACCTATCTGGTTGCCCACGCTGTTAACACTGGAACATGGGCACGAATCAATCGTTCACGACTCCACAGAAGATTTTCACGGACAACTTAGATAACATGGCGTTTTTATAATAACGGCCAGTCTTGCTGCTTGGCTGCTATCCGACGAAGTAAATTTTATACTTCGGTCTTCAAGAAAACCAAAAATCACATCGAAATGATGAGTTCAGTTCTCAGACACACTGAAATCGCAATTGTTCAAATCGTTCTCTAAATCAGCGAATTCGACTGCGAATCTGTTGAAACTCCTCGACTGGGATCAGCGAAATAAATACGATTATGTTAGTTTGCTGGCATCACTTATTTAACAGTGATTTATGCTGACTCCTATTGAATTAAACTAGTCTGGCACGAAAACCCTATTGCATGACACTGATTTGCCGGTAGGTAAAGGCTGTTCACGATAAAGTGACCACTTTAGAAATGAACCCTAGAAAAAAATCACTTCCCTGGTATGCATATATTTTTATGGGCGCACTGAGTGACATTTGCTCAATTAAGTTGGCAACGATGGATGGAAAGTAGTGCCATATCTCAAAGTCGAATAAAAAGTGTTAGGTAACCATTTATGATAACTTACATTTATTTATATCGCTTTCGGGTTTTTAAACACATCGAAGTTTAAATATAAGCGGATTTGTAAAGTATTAACTTTCTAACTAACTCCACTGTTTCCTTTTGCCGACGCATGAATAAAGTGATAAAGCCCATGGCAATGTTAATTTTACATAACATGTATAGGCCTACAAGTAGATCTTGAGCAGGGTTTTGAAAAGTGCTCATTTTACCGCGAACAGCCTATAACCGGTCGTAAGCTGAAGTTTCGTCAAGTAATAATTCAACTTATTGAAATCACTGATTCAGATTTAGTGTGACAAATAAATATGGCACGTACTGTATTTTGGGAGATTAACTTGCAGCACTATTCCCTTTCATTTATATTAACGACTTTCAAAAAACGCAAAGTTATATATACCGTAAAGTACTTTTTTTTTTAAGTTTAGCACAAGCCAATAACACTCAGTTGAGGTTGTTATTTAAAATATAACCAGTTTAAGGGGAAGTGTTAGATATGTGCCGATGTCTCGTTATGCGAATTTATGTTTAAAATATTACAGGTAAGGTCAAAGTATGTCATGCAAAAATAATAAAAAAAATTATAAACAATAAAATTTTGTAATATTGAAGAAAATTATATGTATTTTAGTTTCTTTATAAAAATCTATATAAACAACACCACTGTTTATTGCTTAGAAAAAAAAATATCATAGGTTCATATGAGATATAAACTGTGCCAAGACATAAACGGTTTACTTGTAGGAAGTTGTAACCATAACATAAATAATTTTAATAGTCACTGTAAGTGGCAGCTTTCAATCTGCCAAAGACTACATTATTCAAATGAGTTTTTTTGTATGTAAATTTTTTTAAAGTTAGAAAGTGACCTCGTTGTGGCATTCTAACATGTTTCTAGAAAACATAACAGCTGATAAATTATTTATTTCTGTGACCGTTAACGAACACTAAGCTGTGCAATTAAACACTACACCATAAACGACATAGTCAAGGATGTCATATTGTTTGCCGTAAAGATAGCTCTGTTTACTCCTGCACTCTGCACGACACAACGGAGCTAAATGAACTGTGCTCGTTATATCTTCGAACAGCGTTGCTAGCTCTGGTTGCCAGATCGCTTTCGAGTGTCCTCTGCCACGGGCCTCGGGTAATAGAGAAAATAAAGCACTAGAACCAGCCTCGGGCCTCGGGTGATTGGTGTCTGGTATTAGCAGCTACATTTAAATTTTCTTTCAATAAGATACATGTCTGTTTTGTACTCGGCCAGTTATGCTGATGTATGAGAAATATTTAATTTTAATTTACAATATGCATCTCAGCCGACTCACCTAACGTAATTTACGTATTCACTTGTGGCTATGAAAATAAAAGACCGAGCAGCACTCAGACACTAAAAGCACAGCTCAAAACTAACTTAGTTGAAAAACTAAGTTAACATTGGTTTCAGATTACATTCGTACTCTACAAAATGGCACCGTATATTATGGTTTCTGTAACTTGTTTACGAAAGAATATGACTAGATATTGGTAAGAATGTACAGCATATAAAGGAATATTTTTCGCTGTTTGTACCTATTTGTCAGAATTAATGTTTGTTTCACACATTGAATACTGTCATGCATAATACTTGTTATTTACCTATGCTTCACAGGTTGTATTTTTCGTAATTTTTAATATTTTTATTTTTCATTTTTCATATGGTTAGGATATTTAAACCTAGATGTACGAATGGCAAAAATTCATGTTTAATCAAAATAGATAGCCAGATTTTCTTTTGTTTATATTTTAATGAATAACTAATATTTTGCATTTTTGGTCTCACATTCATTGTAAACGCGTTCAAGGGATTTCTTTTGAATTTTTTTGATTAACTTCTACGAGACCCGTAACTCTATGGAACCGGGATTTAGGCCGTTTGGAGTGTGTAATTTTATATCGTTAGTCAGGAAGCCTTGCGATTGGCTAACAGGTTCGAATCCTGTACTCCGATTGGTTGGAGAGCTCAGCATAGGGTTAGGCTGAGCGGGCCGTTTGAAAGTTCGCTCTCTCTGCCACCAACCTTCAACTGCGCTAGACTTAAGGCTAGGACACTCGTCCTACAGTTAAACGTAGCGAAGGAATTTAAATTAGGAGTTAGAGTGTTATAGCGTCGAGTTGAGAGAGTAAGCACTCAGCATATTTTTATTTTCAGCAGCTGTTTAGGAGTTTAAGGTAGCTAGGTAGACTTGTAGCGTAAGTGAGCCGTGAGCCACGTAAAGTAGCACCGCAACCAGATCTCCAATTCCTACCATGTTCCTTCTACAATATACTACGTCCTGGCTTCGCCTACAACCTGATATTTCATTACGAGAACTGCTTTTCATTAAGTTTTTAAATTTATTTTATCCTAGACTCTGCTACGTTACGCCGGAGGCGTAGAACATTCTACAGGACGCCATGTTGGTTAGGCGCCTATATTAACTTCAGCAAACTTTAACCATAATTTTACCTGAGAGAGAAGTCAAGTGTTTTACCTAAATTGAGACAGTCAAGTTACATTTTCCTGAACTTAATTCAAGACATTTTACTTTAAGAGGACTATGTTTATTTAAAGTGGTTAAGTCAGACTGTTAAATACGTGTCACGTAAGGATATTTGAATATGACTGTTAACCATGACCACTTCCGAACGGCAGCTTAGTTGGAACACTATTATTTTTCTTTGCTTATTGCTATTCAGGGATATTTGATTATTTGAATTATTTTTCCAGCTTAAAACAAACATAAATTTTAATTTGAACATTTTTAAATATTTTTTAGTAAATAAAGTTTAGCTGCAGTTGACACGTCTGACACTTTTTCTGAGTATGCATTTTTTGTCCTATCCTTCATCTACCTATTTTCAGTTCAAAATGATCAAACAAGTGCCCTGGTATGTGGGTAAATATGTGCAATAAGTTTCACAGCTGTGGTGGCAAATAATTGCCTGCCTGTAACGAGAGTGAGATTGTCGAAGGTGAGTTACTACGCATTTTACATACTGGGTTCTTAACTGAGTATAGCCGAGCAAACATATTTCTTTGGAACAGTATTCATTTCTTTTTACTCACTAACTGAATCACAAATATTGCCAACATCATACACTATTTAATATTTTGTCATGTGCATAACTTAAAATTCTTGATATCACAACGGGGTCGCCAAGGCTATGTATTACATGTTAAAATAAGAAGCACTGATACGTAAAGCAAATAATTCTTATTTTCTGCTTAATATTAGTATTAACATTCTCCGTTATTTTAAATAAACTAATGCTGTGATCTCAGAAACATTAAGGTGTTGTATTGGGAAGCGATATTCCCGCTCTTTTGAAACAGTAAATCGGCTTTTCTAAATTTGATTTTAAGTGACAATGTTCTGGCAGAGTTCGCACACAGAATGCTTCCCTTTTATTTTTTTTATGTTTAATGGAATTCAGTATTGTACTATATAACACAAAACCTGCAAACCAGAATTGCTTTCAAATTATGACAAACAGAAAATATACTATCATATATTTGACACTGCATGCACTGTATACGCCAATACCAGCGGCGTAGTGAGATAGGGGGCTATGGGCGTTGTAGCCTCCCCCCCCCTTCCTTTTCTAACCATTCGGATATCAACTAGTAGAATTAAAATTATTAATTTTCCTTTCATTTCGATAAAATCGTAATTGCTGTTAACTATGATGTATGTTATTAGGCTATATTAATTAACATTTGTTATAATAATTCAGGGAAAACAAGGAAAAGTCAGGGAATTTCATATGACGGGGAAACGTCAGGGAATTTCATATGACAGAAGAACGTCAGGGAATTTTCCCCTAGGTTAAGGAAAATGTAAATAATTGCTACTCTACAAAATTTGTTAGTAGTGTGAATACAGGGTGATGTAATTATGATCACATGCATTTTAAAATTTACAATTTTAAGGTTGTGGACTAGCAATAATACATCTTTGCCAAGTGTCACAGGGCCTATACATAAAAAATAAAGTACTTGCGTATTTGTAATGGGCACTCCAGTGAAGTCAATAGCGAATATCTCGAGAAATTTTTATGAGCTGAATAAAATATTGGCATTGCTGGATTGGTCTGTTACAGTATAATTTAATTCAACTTCACTAATATCATTTTTTTTTTCTGTATGTGTTATAAAAATATGATATTGAAGGTTTCGGTTTTGAAAACTGGCCAGGGATACTAGTAAGATTCTGTGTGGAAAAAAGGGGAAATTAGGGAATTCCAAAATATAATTTCAGTGGACACCCTGGTATTAACACATACGACAGCACCACTGATGTCAGTATAACCTCCCTCCCTTCCTTCAGTTAGTGTAAACCCACTCTTGAGAAATTTCTGACTTACGACACTGAATCGATACTAGAAACTGCCTTCATGCAGAATGAATTACGAAATGTATTTCAGGAATATTATAATTCAAGTACACATGAATATTTTCATGACTACTTTAAAACCTGAAATAATATCCAAGTAGATTTTAAATCGCTAATGTGAGTCTTAATCGGAACCTATATCTAGATATATACTACATGGTTGATACTCAGATTTGCAAATATCTCTTTGGATGGATATATTATTTATGTAATGTGGAGAAATATTATAAATTAAATATTTATAGACACCCAACTGTAACAAAGCTTGAAAGTAAAAATAAATTCACGTATTTCACTGTATGTATATATAGTATATTGCTTTATAAATGTTTAATCGACCCAATGTCTGTATTCCCTAATTAGCGGAGATGCCAACTTTTTGCAAAAAAATATCGTGGTTTGTTGTATTTCCAAAATACGTAAACTTAGATTCTCTTTCATAACTGGAAGATTTTAACTGGTGCTGGTTTTAAACGTCTGCCAGCGAATTATAGATGTTTACTCCTAGATTATTCTAAATGTGGTTGGCTCGGTATACTAACAAATGTTTTTTTTTATCAAGACAAATGCCTAGTAAACAAAGTAACGCTGAAGTAGCGCACATATGATATTGAACTGTAGGTTGCCCGGAATACTTTCCACTAAAATTAGGCGACCCTACTCATTAGACATTGAAAGCATGCGCAAGACAGCCTAAAATAAATTCGGGTTTTCAGAACATTTCTATATTGTTTAACACAATGCACATTCTTAGGCCAGATATTTGACATAATCAAGTAATCGTTAAGTATATTAACGTAAATATTACGTACTTTAAAGTAAATATAGATGCCGTATTCGAACTAGACAATCTCAAGTTGCTATATCACTTTGCGAGAATCATTATATTACTATGTTGTAGTTAAAGAAGTGCAAGTAAATTATCGCTGGATTCATAGTCAACACAAACAAGAACTTTCTTATATAAATAATGAGCATACTTTCCTCAACATGGGTGCAATTAATTTTTTAATAATTTCTCAAAAGCTTTGATGGTAGGTAGGACTAGTCCCCTCGTTGAAAGCAATATCATTAGAGGTGAAGCCAGAAACTTATACAACAGTAGTGAGGCAATTATAAATACACACGTGCCTTACCAGGAACTCGAACACAGAAAACTTCGCACCTTAAGCTAGTGTGCAATCAAATTGTATTACGAAGGTCGGATTCGAGCATCAACTTCGAATTTAATCAGTCTAATGTTTCGAATGACACGGTTCAGTAACCTAAAATATTTACAGGGCCATCATTTTGAAAATAAGTGACTGAGACAATTTTTAATGGAAAACTAGGCTTAACCCGATACATGTATACACACATACACATACATATGCATACATTCACACAACTACCTACACATACAATCACACATACATACATACAGGCCCTAGCACAGGATATGAAAATGAGAGGTGGTGTTTGCGGTAGGGACAATGCTATGTTAACTTCGTTATCAGTATCAGTTGCACATTTATGAACACCAAAATACTCATTATTTGAAAATGTTCTCACTGCACAAAATTGTTTTGTTTACTTAAGTTTCTACATCTCTCGCTTTATTTATTATCCCCACCCCCTAAACAAAATTTCACTTTCCGATATTTTTCCAGAAATGTGAATGGTCGTCAAAATTTCCTACTGATAAATCTATTAACAAGTAAGGAAATATAATCCGTTAACTGAATCCCAGTTAGGATTTAGGAAACATCATCCTTCAATAACTGCACTTCTGTTAGCCATAGATGGGCATCAGAGACCAGCTGCATAGTAGATTTGTATTTCAGTCGGAGCAAATATCTTCAAATTACTAACTTTATAAATAATACTGTACGAAAACATGGCAAATGAATAATTGTTTTGCGCGCGATAGTATTTAAATTTAGCAGTCACTTCGACTTGACTATATACAGTTATTTATGTGCCCCAGGTCACACTCCTCGCGCTTTTAAATTTATTCAAGCTTTGACGATAATTAATAAGGCAAGTTACCCGATGTTGTTTCGTTTTGAGACGTTGAAAACTTTGGTTCTTACGCAGAAGAAACGCTTAGTCGTAGCTAGTTAGCGGTTAACTGAGCATAGCTCAAAATTAACTTTTATGAAGAAATCACTGCCTCAAAATGCATATACGCTCACATAAACACACCCCGGTGTGCATACAGAAATACTGACTGTGAGACAGTAAAATATGCGGGATCTTAACGCCGAAATAAAAGTTCAGTGTTCAAACTGGCGGAAACTCAGACCGGTTTCGTTTCGTTTTATAGACACAAAAACTCATGTATCACCGTTTAATGTATCGGTATCACATAGGCTATGTCATATAACAGAACTGTTCAGTGGCACGTGTAAGGTAGTGTTGATTTTGACATGTGATTCAAGGGCACGCAATGGTCCAAAAGAAGAAAAGATGGGTTTATAAGTTAACTGCAAACCAACCAAGTTAGTTTATATAAATCGTTAAAGGAAATAAAATTATCTCTTGTCCTTTTAATGTAAAATAAAACAATCCATATCCAACATTCCTACACTGTAAAAAACTGTATAACTACGTACTCTAATGTAATATAGAAGCCGTATTCGAACCAGACATTTCAAGTTGCGATATCACTTTGCGAAAATCATTACTCTGTTGGAGTTTAAGAAATGCTAGTATTATAGACACATTTGCGCCTAGTACAGGTAGGCTACGTTAAAAATGCTATTTATTTCGATTTTGGATTCGTATTTAACTACTTCCGTATATGTCATTTCGTATGAAGGTACAAGAGGTCTACATAATTATATACGCAAACTTAATAAACCATATATTATTTAATAAGAATGAAACATATTTGTAACAGTGAAAAGGGTCATGCCTCTATTTTATACTGGTTTACACGGGGTTTGAAAGTTTTGAGACATGAATGACCAGCGCAATAAATTAATTTTATTCTCTATGGCGCGAGCCTAGGAACTACCGTGCTACACTTCTTTTTTTTGTAACGTTTTGCAGTTTCTGTCCCGTTTAAGCGATGATAGTGTTACCTAGCGGGAAATTCGTGAACTGTGTGCGTGTAATTTCGTTTGTATCTGCCCTCGCATCAGTTAGATAGCTCTGCACGCAGATTACAAGCAAATATGGCGTCTAATATTCCCCGAAACAATTATATTTAACTCAATACACAGTTCCTTTTAGTAGCGGCAAAGTCGCGAGTGGGCCCATTAGCACGAAACACAGAATCACGTAATCTCACCTTCAGGTAGTAGGCCTACAAGCAAACAACACGCAACTTTACAGCAAGTAAAGGAAACACCCGAGTTAAAAATAATAAATGATGCTTTCCACTTTATTTTGACTAATTAAGTTTGATGTCTGCGAACATTTTAATTGACTGTATCCATTGCCAAAAATAAGCATAAGAATAAAAAAAAAGAAACGGAAAACCAGACATCGCAGATAAAAAATAACAAAGAATTAGGAACAATAAAAAAACTTAATTTCAACAGAACAAGAACCAATGAGCGACAATTAACAAACTGAACCAGAAAATTGTAGAACAACCACCACAGTTAACACAGTGCAAGAAAACGGTTATTTCACGGTCAAGGTTTAAATATCATATCTAAAGTAATTAACCACATCCAAAATACACAGAGAATCGGCATACAGTAAACCATAGTATGATTTAAAACCCATTTTCAGAAAACAAAGCAGGAAGATTGGTCATTATCTGATATGTGTCTTGTTTTTTGTTCCTTTGATTTGATCTTAAGCTTATTTTCGGCAATTGATACATTCCATTTAAACGCTCCCATAAAACCTGCGATACTATTGTCATTGCCCTTTAAAGATAATTCTGTCTGGATTCGCTTCTTAAGGGTCCTAAAAAATCAAAACGTTTGTGCGATCCTCGTGATGCTGCGTCGAGTATCTGATATAGGCTGTTCGCGATAAAATGAGCACTTTTGAAAGCCCTGCGTAAGATTTACTTGTATACACGTTGCGTATTCCTACGCCTTATGTAAAATTAACATTGCCATGGGCCGCATCACTATTCATGCGTCGGTCAAGTTAAACTGTGAAATTATTAGAAAAGTAAATATTGTACAAATCTGCTCATTTTTACAACTCGATGCATTAAAAAATACAGAAAACGAAAGAAATAATTTAAATGATCACACATGGTTACCTCATACTTTTTGTTCGATGTTAATATATGGAACTGCTTTCTCCTCGATCGTTACCAACTTTACTGGACACATACCACTCATTACGCCCGTTAAAATATATGCAGGTAGGGGCAGCGACTTTTTTCTAAGGTTGATTTCAAAAGTGCTCACTTTATCGTGGACAGCCTTAACACTATCTTGCTCACCAGCTTGTGACCTCACCTACATCAACCACGGTGCTCTATCTTGCAGCCATGCCGTACGGAATTTAACGACGAGGATCTGGCGCTGGTTACGACAGCAGTGTCCCAGGATTACGTGACCCTGTCGACAGCCGGGTGTGGTTGTGGTCGCAAGGCTCTCGCCTGCCATAAAGTGTTCGTGCCCTGAAGCTCGAGAAGCAAATTCAGATTTTGTGTACAAGAGCAGAGAACATTCACGTGCCTGAGATATTGTTTCGTGGACTCGCGAAGACGACTTTCCTGATTAAGGCAGTTAAGGTGCTGCATTAAAGAATATGAAAACGTCTTTCTGTGGGTGAATTTCCAAAATTCAATGTCAAGAACTGTATTTGATCTACTGAATATATTTCGATTCGGATTGTTTTATCGACTAAATTGAATGAACAAAACCATCAGAAACAGCAATAGTTGTTCAAATGAATGGTTTTCGAATAAAAATATTTTTGGCTATTTTTCGAATAATGGAGTGTAGAAACCATAAAATCAGAACATATGAATAAAAAAGTATTATTTTTCTTTTTTATATTTGTAACATTTTCATTCGTTGAGCTTCATAACAACTAAATTAAAAATGAAGCCCCATCGCAACTGTAATAGAATTTAGCTTAACTAACAAATGCCGTCCAAAAATAATGCTAAAAATTATTACGTTAGTTTTAAGATAATTATTTCGAAATATTTACTGATTTTGTAGTTTATTTACTTTTGTTTACAAATATTTTACCATTTTTAAATCTAAAATTACAGACTTTGTCCACTATTGCCATATATGATATATAGTTACGAACATTAAAATGTTTCGTCACCAAATCAAACTCCATCACAAAATATTAAATACTTCAAATTTTGTTTTTGATTCAATGTTACGGGAATTCGTTCACTGCGAGACCTTCCCGCAGCTCTTAAGATGAAAAAAGGTACCCGGTTCAAATCCCTGATGACCAATGTATGGATATATTGCAGTTTATGGAAGAAGGTTCACTGTGTTTTGTTATGTAGGCTGTCGCCGGATCAGCCTTATCAGCAATAAAGAGATTGTTAAGAAAAATCCTTTGAAGAAAATCAATTTTCTTCATGTATGGCACAAGAAACTACATTCCTGCGTGTTGTAGACTAATAATCTGCCAAACCGGAGAACCCTTCAACGCCAATAAACACACGTTAGTATTGTATAGTGTTTTGTTTGACGTAATTTCCGCTTAATACTTCCGACACTCTAGTATTAGAGGGACCACGATGGGCGTAGCGGTTAGAGTACTCGCTTCCCACCAGAGTGAACCGTGTTCGATTCTTTTCGGGCCCACTCCTGGATTTTTGTACGTGGGAATCGTGCCGGACGATGTCGCTGGTTGGCGGGGGTTTTCTCGGGGATCTCCCGTTTCCCCCACCCTTGTATTCCGGCGCCGCTCCATACTCATTGGCTCTCAAAACCTCGATGTTAAGAGCCGCCCAAAACTCTCCGCTTTAAATCGCTCCACTGTGGCATTGACCGTTGTTGCATAAACTTGTTGTTCGTTTCGAATTATGGCTAGAACTACGCGAATATGGAACAGATGAAATTGTTTAATATAATACCACATCCGATCATTCACATTGTTCGCTTGCCTTCATGTATCATGACGGACAAGTGAAAGTAATGACCGCTCTTATAAAATGGAAAATTTCGTCCTAATATATTTACATAACGTATCCTCAATGTTACGCTGAATGCCAAGAGTATCCCTGTAAGAACGATTACAAAAAAGTAATACACTATGACATGTAGTAAAGTTATATCCGTTTACGAAAAAAAGACTTGCAACCAAGACCATGTCAGCATAACGCATACAACTGCACCATATTGGTAAACGCGCATGATAGGAAATTCTGTTGTAACCTCCATTGTCGAATAAAAACTCTTGCCAAGGATTCAAATTTCACAGATTACCTGCCATTTATTTAATACCTGCAAAATCAAATACAAAGTAAATACTAAACTGCATATCCAATTCTAACAAATCATAATAATTTTAATGATTAGACAAATCAGACCAAACTACATCCAAACCAAAACCAAAAGGTGTTTCACCACCAACACTTCTACAATCTGCAGTACAGTCACTAAATTAAGTATTACCATTCTTTACCTTTGTACACAAATAATGCTATACTTTTTACGCCTGGGATACCACACTAATTCTTTTTATTAGTTATACGACGTTTTCTAACTGTATGTTCATTCATAGCCATTTCACTATACACTTACCAGTCATATATAAGCAAAGTCATTCTAACTTTATCAAAATAATCAATAATCACAGAACGTTCACTTTTCCCCCTTAACATTAACGTGTATTTTAAATCGACTCAGAGAAAATTTTTGAAAACAGGTATACATCTCAAAATTTTCGGTTACAGATTAATTGCGCTTATCAAAATATTTCAAGGCAACTACCATTACACGCATGCCTATTATCTCATATTATATATGTGCGTGTGTGTGTGTGTTTGTGTGAAAGCATAACATACTTCCAAATAATACAATCTAATTTAGGAGCGACGATTTCAATAATATTATTTTTGAACATTTTCTCATATTATGCACGCTTATCTTTAAGTGTGTATTTATTCAACCAAGCATTCAAACATAATTTTTTTTTCTTTTCAAAGCGTTAGCGACAGCTCTCTTAGCGCACTGCGCAACATCACACACAAAAACTGTGCTGTAAATAAGGGCGGATACTGCCTGGCGAATTATGTACGAAATTATTGCTGTTGGGGTGACAGTTTCGTTACACACGGTAGTAGAATCGCTTGTGTCATTTTAAATTACGAAATTAAGGCGACAGGACTTATTTTACGTAATTTGCGTATGGCGACGGAACAAAATGGGACAGATTAAAATTAATAATTGGCAAAGAAAAATAGTTGCACCTATAAGGAAGCAAACTACAGGAATGAAACGTGGTGGGTAGGTTTGACAATGTGGAGAATGCAGATCATTTACATTTTACGCCCGGCCGCACAAGTGACGTAAGCAAGGACAGGGGTTATCGCTGTAGCATTTTATAGGCTGTTCACGCTAAAGTGAGCACTTTTTAAGGCCCTCAAAACAGGCACTAACCACTAATAAACATATCTTATTGCAGACGCAGGCATTACATTTTGAGGGTGGTGAAATGTATACACTGTGTTTATTGGTCACATTGTAATGTTTATATTAAAAAGCAGCAGGAAGACGGTAATTGGCTGAAAGGAAAGATTTAGAGGGGCATTAAAATGTGCTCAATTTACCGTGAACAGTCTATAACTATATAATATAATTCCAGTGTGCATGTTTTCCATTCTGACTCGGTGCTGTTGTGTCAGTACCAACACGCTTCAAAGTGTGGTATGCCTCATCTCAAGAGCGTGCTTTGAAGCCATGGATACTCGCTACGGTCAGCTCACATCACCAAATGCATGGGATGCTATTTGCCGCTCTATCACTCTATCACGACTCCACTCCTGCCGCAAAATCTGCAGTAACTGCGAGAGAATATTCAAGCCGCATAGGATGGATTATCGCAGGACACTATTGCGGACTTCTGCGACTCCGTGGCGCGATGTTTGGCGGAATGCGTTCGCAAACATACCGTCTCGAAGTGATAGCGAGAGACGCATGTGTAGCACAATAAATATTCCTCATACCGGACTACATTTTAAATAATTCTTTTGTTATTGGTGAATTTTGCCTTTCTTCCGAAAGGCCTTCAATCCTACATTTCCTTGTGGGCGCGACTATATTTTGGCGATGGTCCTTAGTGTATATGAGTGGGTGGAGGTGTTATACCCACGTAGTATGTAGTATTCGTCTTCACATTAGTTATTTTAAAAGGTTACATTTCTTACTGCTAAGCTTATATTTTTCTTCCTTTATATCTCTTTGCGGAGCATATTTAAGTTATTAAAACTTATTTATTTCCCATGTTTTTTAGCCAGTAAGGATTATGAGATCAATTTCCTGTCTTTGTGTGTCTGTGTATGTGTGTCCCTCCACATCACATTTCAATTTTTGTTAGACCGCCATTTTGGAAGATATCACCGTCTGAAAATTTGAAGCCTTTATGTTATAACTCGAAAACTCGTGATACTATGGGAGACAATGCAAACGAAAGGGATTTAAATTTCTTTTGGCACTTATTTTCAAAATGGCGGTCACACACATGTTATAGGTTTATTTGGTATATCTACCACCCTGTTTGACCAATTTCGACCAAATTTTTTATGCTGAAAGTATCATTTACAATTATAATATAAGCCAACACGTAGCTATTTTTGTTCGCCATTATGTAAGATAGCTCCACAAGTTTCTATGCGATATCTCGGGAAACAATTAACAGATTACTGTAAAATTTGGCAAACAAGTCGTACTGCGACATTTCATGAAAATGGGAGTGTTCTAAGGTCATTACAGCCTTATTTTCAAAATAGCGGCCAGATATCCATTTTAGATTAGTAAGATATATATAGTCGCAATAATATAATTAATACCAACTTAAATTTGTATACCGGCTGTAAATATTATAACTATCCAATGTGTCTACACAGAGCGTCTTTTGTACGCCATGTTGAAAGAATGCGCTACACGAACAAATAAATTTTAAAGTCATAAATAGGGAAACGATTCTCCGATTCCTATCAAATTTTGCAAACTAGTAATACTGCGGCAGCTGATGTAAACTGGTTTGTAATAAATTCCAACTTAACTTTGTATGATGAGAGTATATATAACAACCACCTAGTTTGTACATATAAAGTCCCTTTGTCCGCCATATTGCAAACTATCATCACATGACGAATTGAAATTTTGTCATATATCCGAGAAAAAAAAATGCCCGCCAAATTTGGAAAACAAATAACAGCAGTCCATATAATTATATATGCTTTAAGCGGATCAAACACTTATTTTCAAAATGGCTGCCACATAAAGATTTTAGCTCATTTGTTATATTGTAATATCTGGCCTTTCTTCCTAACTAGATGAATAACATTAACGTAATTTTAATGTCACAAGTTGTACATATATGACAATTTGATATAGTTAAAAAGTAAAATATGTGTATAAATGTTGAACTGATCCCTTAGTTATAATTTTGTGATATTTGATCAGATACTTATCTATGTTTTACTAAATGTTTCTCTTTTTTAAAAACCGTAAATAGTTCTGGTTGTTAAGGATAATTTTTTTTTGGAACGTTTGGAACGTTTTACTAAGGTTCGAAAGGAATTTATTATATGGACAGCGCTCAAGGAAGAATGCGTTTCTTAATTTATGTTAATTTGATGCTGATGATTAATTGAAAGAGATTTTATGTTTTGAGTAAATGTTATTAAGATTGAACTACAGAAATACGCAAAAAGCAAATATTAATGGCGTATTTGTAAGTCTTCCGAGGCCGAGATGTCAGCAACGAATTCCAAAGGAACCGAGGGCCTCATCATTGGAATCTCGAGGAAATTATGGTCATTCACCACTTGTCTATTTATGAAGGATGTCCGTCGCCGGAGGCAGTTTAAACTTCGGAGAGTAGGTCAGCGCAGTCATTCGCCGCTTCAGTGGTTGGATTCGGGCGTCAGCTACAGGGCTTGGCGGACAGAAGGATGTCGGTGTGCCTATTACCGATATGTAATTGCAGTCTGCTGGGTGACGTGGAGTACCAGGTTCGGGTCTAACGAGAGAGCTTCAGATTCAGCTGCGAACTACCTGATTCCGCTACAACAGCTAAGTCCAGCGTCTCCTGTTTTATATACGTTCTTTTTTTTCTTCAAAGGTCAAATATTAATGTGCTTTATACAAGCGTGACTCATAAATATAGTGGTGGTCCCATCTTATCTACTAATGCTTACTTAGTTCACTAACTTCCTTATAATAAGATCATCTATCATTTTCTTGTAATGATACCATCTTTAAAGTTCTTATGCCGAATAGATATAATTTTTAGTTTATATTGATACTTGTAGAAAGCTAATAATCCAAGGAGTATCCATTTTGTGTTGATTCCAATTTTTGTTTTGTTTCATACTCTCCCTAATAAACTGCGTCAAGGGTCGTTTGAGCTTAACATTCATTTTAGTCTTTTTTTTTAAATATACTTTTGAATAATTCCCAGATTTAATTGTCTTTAGAAATTTGAGCTAATGTTGACTCTTGCTCTTCATCTTAAAGATTCTCATAGCTGAGGCAAGTGGAATATGGATAACTATCCTTAATAATATATATTTTAAGTGGTAAATACTATTATTTATTTATAAATACTAACTTTTATAATTCTGATATTCAGTACAGCAGTAGCGCCCGCTCGTGCTACAGAATTCCCGACCAAGATATTAGTAAGTACCAATAATTCTCCTATTTGGGTTCGTCCAATATCTACGAAACAACGAAACAAATTCCAACATAGGCCCTAATATTGTATGCTGCCAATATGTATTATAATGATCAAAAGTAGTAAAAAAGGGTGGTTCTGCCGCATCAGGCGTCATGCGGAGGATCGGAGGTGCGAGAATTTCCATTTTTTCCCTTTTTCCCGTCCAAAACGTCCGATTTCGCGTAAAAAAGAGTCATGTTATCCCTTTTTACCGCAGAATGTCCCAAATTTCCCGCCCACCGCCGGCGGCCATGTTGGCAGCCAGTGCCGCCCGCCATTTTTACCCTAATTAGCATAATTCGGCGAGTGACCTCTCAGGATCGCAAATGACTAATGTGGGATGTGGGATATCACTCTCTCCCAACGAAGGCGACCATCTTGGCAGCGCGTGCTAATTAGCATAATTCGGGCAGTTTGCACATTGTGGCTGAGGTTTTGCACAATGCGGCGGAATCGGTCGGAAACAGAGAAATTCCTTGCCAAATTGAGAAGTTTTTTCTGTGCGGCCATCTTGGTGCGCCGACGTATGTCTACCCAGGACAATTGGCGACCAGCTGAAGATGTCGACCATTTTGGCGGCCAGCACCTCGCCAGCCGCAGCGGTGGGGTATCAAAGCGTCGCGAACGATCGGATCTCATGTAAAACTGCCGTCCGCGGAGTCAACTATGATTCATGTTAACTTATAAGTATAGCTGGCTGTAATTTTCGAAACGTTTAAGCTATAGTTGTCAAATTCATAACATAGGCATCAACCACGACTAGGAGACGCGTCGCGGGGTCAAGTATGCCCAATGTCAACTTATAAGCACAGTTGGCTGTAATTTCCGAACAGTTTGAGTTATAGTCGCCAAATTCATGACATAGATATCAATCACGACTGTGATAGATGGCTGTAAGATACGAAGCGTTTGTAAAACAACTACCAACAAATTCATAATACATGCATAACCCCCCGACGATGAGAAGGGACATGCAGACATATGTCGGCCTGCATGTCTTCCCGTTCTTACTCCCCTGTCTCCCCTGTCCCCTCGGTGCCACCGCCTGGCCATACATACACACACGTACACTTCCTCGTGTGCTCTGTTCCTCGGCACCGCTATCAGCGATCTCTCACTCGTCTTCGCGCTCTCTCTATCCCTTGTCCTCCCCCTACTCCAGTCTACATAAATTCTGGCCTTACATCCTCGAGCATTCGTTACTGCCCGGCCAGCAACTCGCTGCGTGCAGACCACCCCCCCCCCCCCCCCCGTGCACTCGTGTAACAGCGTACTTACTTCCAGACAGTCTGGTCAGTACCACCGGCTATGCACCCGTGCACCCGTGAGCCGTGTACCGAGACTTCAATGTATGTACGTATGTAATGAGATGTCACTCACAGTGAACACAGAGTCATCTCTAGACAGCCTAGTCCCCTCACATACATAAACACATGCTAGAACGATAACCATCCTATTACGAAAACAAATTATCCCCTATCTTAACTGGTGTAGCAGTGAATACACATAGACCACGAGTGTATCTCACCATCGTCGTCGTCGTCTTTGTCGACGGTGTGACCTCGCTGGAAGCGGAGACCACGATGAGCGATCCTGCCTTTCCGTGCACGATAGAACCCCCTCTCTCCTGTTCCCTCGGCAAGGCCACACACACTTCCTCGCACACTCTCTACTCCTCGGCAGCTCGTCTACTACAATTCCTCGCGCTCTCTAGCTCTTGTCCTCTCCCCTCCGCCAGCCAACATCATCCCTGGTCATACTTACTCGCGGGCTCGCCGCCGCCTGACAAGCTCCAGCTACGTCACCGCGCGCCAACCCCCCCCCCCCCCCAAGCTTATGTGTAACAAAGATCAGACACCCTTTCCGACCCTTACGCTCAGGGCATAACATATGCATCCACCATGACTAGGAGAAGGATCGTGGGTCAAGTATTCCCTATGACAACATATGAACATAGGTGGCTGTAATTTCTGAACCCTTTGAGTTATAGTTGGAAAATTCTTAGCAGAGAATTTAACCATGACTAGGATATGGGACGTGGGGTCAAGTATGCCCTATTTCGACATATAAGCATCGTTGACTGTAATTACCGAAACGTTTGAGTTATAGTTGCCAAATTCATAACATAGACATCAACCAATGGAAGGGGCGCAGGGTCAAGCCTGCCCTACGCCAACTTAGAAGCATAGGTGGCTGTAATTTCCGAACCGTATAACATAGACATCAATTGTAGGTGTGTGGGGGTCACTCAGGCAGCACTTCCTGCTCGTCGGCCTACTAGCCACCATCATGGGCACCCACCATCACCGGCGACCGTCATTTTACAAATGGCCACCGTAGGCGCACTGTCCGCCCCACCATCAGCCGCCAATGTGTTAGACAGTGCGACTTCCAAGATTCAGCATTCAGACGTCATCTGTACAATAACTGACAGAAGGATCGAGGGGTTATGTTTGCCCCAAAGTTATGTACAAGTATAGTTGCTCGTAATCATCGAACCGTTTGCGATACAACTACTAACAGTCACCCAAAAGGATTGAGGTATCTAGTAAGTCCTAAGCACAAATATAAGCACCACAGCTAGCACCGATCAGTTCGGTGTTCATACATTGAGTAATGACGACGATAGTTCACGATTAATCACCAGCTTCTGAAATATACTTGTTGAAAAGAAATCTGCTGTCCCGAAAATTACGGAAATAGTACTCCCAGCCATATTGGCAAAGACTCACTACTTCCACCAGCTCAAAAGAAAGCATTATAAATGTAACAGTTAAAGCGGAAGACACACACACACACAGTATGTATTAAATCCATTGTTTTATATCACACCCACATTCGTGTACCGAAGCAGGTAATAATAATAATTACAGTCATACATACCCGAACCTTCAATACACGTACATACTTCCAGAGTGTCAGTTAGTCCCACACCACTAGTTGACCAGGAGGGGGGGGGGGCACCGACCTTGCACTCGTGCATCGTGTACCAAGACTTCATTGTATGTACGTAATGAGATGTCACTCGCTACATCGCACATACAACACATGCTAGACCGATGAGCTTATTAGGAAAGGAATTACCCCCTACCTTAACTTGTGTAGCAGTAGGCCGTAGGCCGGGAGCGCATCTCGCCATCATCGATGTGTCCTCGTTGGAAGCGGAGACTGCAATGACTGGTCCCGCCCTCCGTGCACTCTAGATACCGACCAAGTACTGCGTCCCGAACACCTCCCCCTTGTCAACGTACGTACTGGTATACTATTGAAAGGAAACAATGCATGTACCCTGAACCATTCGCGTGATATCGCAGGTTCGATTCCAGTAGAGAGTGGTAATACAAGTCGTCATAAAGCCGACATTCAATGTTCGTTCGTTAAGGTGGATGCTTGGGGCCCCACTACTAAAACACCAACACGAAGAGAGTAACTGTCATTGCCTACAGCAGTGTTCGTAATAAATAACAGTGCTCGTAATTACAGGCAGTCTCTGACCTGCACTCGTGTACCAAGCCCATCACACACACACTCACACACAATTAGAGAGCGCGAGATAGTCATATGCATTGCTCTGCGTGCTTTCTCCCGTCATCCGCTAGAGTGAACGAAAGGAAATATACCTACTAACCCGTGCGTATTGAACAAGCAGGCCATTCGTATGCCATTCGACAAAAAAAAAAGCCGTAAAATTCCATCGCTAATACAAATTGTCAGGTTGGCCGAGCGGCCCAAGGCGTCATATATAAACACTGGTCCCAGTAAACGGGAGCGTGAGTTCAAATCCACGCACCTGACAAATTTTTGTTCTATACCCTTGTTGACTAAATAATTTATCGTATGCTCAATTTTCTTTGCGAGTGCATGCTGACACGCCTGCAGACATTCGTCGGCCCTACTGCCCATGAAGAGATTAGCATGAAGTCATACTCTGTCTCCGACCTGCACTGATCCGCCACCTCGGGTTATTCAAGAAATATGTCGGATGGTGCAGTAGACCTCGACAACACATAACCTACAAGACCGAAGATGGCAAATAGAAAAGGTTGGATCCGGTTATTTTTACCTGTATTTTGTAAAGAGAAGTTGAAAGCGACCTAAACCGAGACTTAAATAAATTTCTATCATTACCATGCAATCAATCATGTACATAAAAAAACAGCAAAGTAATATTGATATCATTGCAGAAAACTTTACAAAAAAAAAACTGAAGAAGGGGAAATTATATTATGAAATAACAATTCTGTGCACAAATTCTGTGACCCATAAATATTTTTAATTATGACTTCGTTATAAAAGATGTTTCATGTAAATGTGTAAATATATAACTTAATTCATTTGTTACATATTTGAGTATTAGCTTTTCCCTTTCATAATATCAGAATGAATATAGTTTCAGCACAAAAAATCAACCTTGGAAGGTTATTTTAACTAACATGATGGCAACAAACATAAATGTAGGCTTAATTGGATATACATGATAACAGGTAAAATTGATTAAAATTGATTAAAAGGGGGGTAAACTTATTGCAATAGAGGCGCACCTCTCAAAACGAGCTAATTAGTTAATCTCAAGAATAACATTATGTTTTTATGGGCGTACTACAAAGTGTTGTTTTTATTCTTGATTTTAATTAGGTGGAAGAATGTTCATGCTTGAGAATCTTTGTTGGTGGATAGCCACACCCGCACAGTTTACTTCAACATGACCGGTGGCCCTTCTGACCACCCGCCACCGGCTGCTGCCCGCCAACATGGTCGCCCGCATTCGGACTTCTGACCGCCCGCCACCGCCCTCGCACGCCATTGTGCGATTGTCTGCTGGTGCGTCAGCATGCACACTCAACAGGAATCGAACCTGTGTTAACTTATTTATTCAAGTAGGGTACAGGTGCGGCGATTCGACCCCACACTACCTTTTACTGGAACCAGAACTTATATTAGACGTCCTAGGCCGCTCGGCCAACCTGTCTATTTGTATTTGTGATGGAATTACATGGCTTTTTTCGAATGATATGCGATGTATGGTCTTGTCTAGCCATTGCTTGTGCGATACATGCGCGCGCGCCACCGTTCTAGACATCGTGACGGCTTTTTATGTCGACTTGTATTACCACTCTCTACGAGAAACGAACCTGCGATACCTCGAGGTTGGTTCAGGGCACGTGCATTGTTTACTTTCAATAGTATACCGGTAACTCCATTGACAAGGGGATGTGGTGGTGGAGATGCAGTACTTGGTCGGTATCTACCGTGCACGGAAAGGCGGGACCAGTCATTACGGTCTCCGCTTCCAGCGAGGTCATGTCGACGATGAGATGTGCTCGCCGCCTACGGGTACTCACTGCTACCCCAGGTAAGGTAGGCGAGGATTCGTTTTGTAATCATCGTTATAGTATTAGTTGTTGTTGTACGTGCCGGGACTCAGCTGTCTAGCGATGACTGTGTGTATTAATTGCGAGTGACATCACATTACATACTTCGAAGTGTCGGTACACGACACACACGAGTAAAGGTAACAGTACTCTTTCTCATCCAGTGGTCACGACACATGTTACATTATATTATCTGTGGAAACCCAGATTTATCACAACATCATAACCTACATAGGAAGGTTTGAAAAACAATGTGTGCATACTTGATGTGGAAATTTGAAGTATTTACGCAGGAAGAAAAATTAACACTTTGTTCTGCAACAAACAATATACAGTGTCATGTCGTCAGTCGCCACTTTTGACAACTTCGGATTTGTAACCAACTCACCATCACATCTAAATATATTGTAATAAGTATTCAAAAATTAAAATGTCGTTTCAGTTTTAAATTACAAATTCGAAAACATTATTTTTGCTGTAGTAAATATGAAATATATGCTGAATTTTAAAACGTGTATCATTTTCCTGCTACTACAAGCAGTGCGAAATTTCCTGAGAGAGAGAGAGAGAGAGAGTAAGAGAGAGAGAGAGAGCGACAAGCTCATCTCCGCCTATTCAGGTATCTTCCTCAGACGAAAAATAAACACCATGTAACTAGGGCCTATGCACCGTAATTTGCACTTTTATTTTTAACTGCAACAATGAAATATGTTTCCATCAGTGCTGCCTTAAATCTTAAATGTTCCAATAGGCAATGTTTAGTTTACAAATAGCATACCAAGAAACTAGTTTAAAACCATATTTTAACGGTGAACTATTTCTTACTAGTCGTTGCCAACACACCGCTGCTCTAACTTTTTTTAATTAGTAATGAATACGAAATAAATATCACAAGTTATAAAATATACTAAGTTAAAGTTCTATTTATTCAAGAATACAATTCTTTGAAGTTAATCACAGTGTTATATGTTTTTGATTTACAAGCTATTTAAAAAAACAGATTGACACGTTACTCCAAGAGTAATTTTTCAAAGGTGTGTTTCAAAATATCCGAAGAAACCGTAATGGACTACATATGACTAGAGGTAACGCTTAACCAGGGTATTAAAATTCAGTCAATATATCTCATTAAAAATTATCTGATGGCTTTTTAGAGTTACTGCTTTATGTTAACCTTGGGGAATTCATCGTTTGTTTACATGTCGCACAAATCGTCCATGGGACATCAGGGAACATAAAAGCAACTCATACAGTAAGAAACCATAGTAAGGAGTGTAACCACCTGAACGGCCACACATGAAGCAATTCTAGCAATGTAACCTGTCATACAAATGATGAATGTCTCTCTCGGGTACGGTATCCCATGCTCATTGTACCTCTTAACGCAGCTGGGCGATGGTCGTTGCCGGGGATAGGCTGGATGTCATGCGCTGTCCCATAATGTCATACATAAGCTCAATTGGCTTGATGTCGGAAATTCAGCAAGCATACACCATGTAGAGCACACTGCGAGGTCCTAGCGACACTGAGACGCAT
Source organism: Dryococelus australis (assembly GCA_029891345.1). NCBI lineage: Eukaryota > Metazoa > Arthropoda > Insecta > Phasmatodea > Phasmatidae > Dryococelus > Dryococelus australis. The sequence continues at coordinate 254,123,861 of CM056995.1, forward strand.
GTCATCGTACTGACAGATTAGTTCCTGCGAGGCATGGCCGGAGGAAAGGATTGACAATGTTACAGATGTATGACACTCTCGTGCTCCCCCAAATGAATACCATAGGCGATCGGGCTATGTAGCCTATGGCCTCCCATACCATAATACTAGGTGTAGATCCAGTATGATGAGTACAAATACACGATGGATTGTTCCTCTTATCCACATGTCAACTAACGCGAACACGACCATCAATTTGTCTAATGCAGAAACGACTCTCGACACTGAACACCACTGCTCTCAATTCGCCTCTCTAATGCACTACCGACTTTACTGGAGACATTCACTACGATGAGCAAGTGTCAGAGTAAATGTGCCAGAGGAAAATGAGAACGTAAACTTACCTCCAAAAATAAATTGTCTACTGTTCGTGCATATACATGCAGAGAAAGGGGGGGGGGGGCATATTGGTTATAATTGTATGTGTGGTTGCTTTTATGTCAGTCAGGGTGTCCTGAATGATCCTTCCTTCCATAAGCTCATTAGTGCAACGAGGTGGCACTGGCGGAGCTATGTGGCTGTGGAAACACTGTGCCGCTCGTGTTCTTCACCACCGAGTGACAACTGACATGTCATGCCCCAAGTGAGTAGCATTTCTGCAGAACTGTCTAGCCATCACCCAGTGTCGCAATGTACGGACATGCTGAAAGTCAATTAATTGTTCAATTAGCGCTTGCCATCGTCTTTCAGACATTGCAGATACACTCGGTGATACACATGAATTGGAACCACGCAGCCAACTGCACTCTTCGTGTTGTCAGACGACCTGCTAGAAGACACTTAGTCTAATGGCTGCAGACCGGTGCAGGTGAGTGGTGCTCTTCCATTTATGGTCAGACTTCCCTCTAGACACGAAAAGTCTGTGTTGTAAAATCTGTTTGGATTGGGCGATTTTCACTAGGTGTTCTTATATACATCTCGACTAGTGTATGTACACTAATACATAATTATTCCCCACTAAAACATGTTACATAATTTTACATTATAACATAGGTGTTGAATAAAAAAAGGTCTACTAATGAAAATGCACGTGTTATTCTTACTGTTGCACCTTTTTCAATCTGCAACACAAATATTCATGGTGGTAAAATTGATTTGACTCCTTGACTACCCAGTAGTGGGATTAGCTGTATAACTGAAATGTCCATTATTCATGCCACATGTTACTTGGTACGACTACAATATAGGAACGAATTCTTTGTTACTTGCTTCCAAAAATCACACATTGTTCTTGTAAGCAAAACTATTAATGTAGTCATCTATTGTGTTTGCTCCTTCGGAATTTTTTGTCACTATATCTTGCTGTTGCAACTGGATGTAGTAAAGCTATCGGATATAATCACTTGTTTTGGAATTCTCCATAGTATACCCGTAGCTGTGGTCATATTGAAGTGAATGTTGAAGTCTGACAAGTTTATCAGTGAATGCTGGCAAGTGAGTGCCTTAAGTGATATCATACGTCTTGTAGTGGGGTCAGGAATTACACTGGTCAATATTAATAAAAGCTATGTGCAGCGGAAGGTGATGAACCTCAAGATACACAGGGACATCGAATGCATATAACTAATATTCAAGCACAATAATTAAATTAATCAGTTGCCATCTGGCATCTGCATATTTCTGCTTGAACAAAGCAAATGCATCTGTAATATTATTCATTATAAGGTTGTTCGGAAATAAATAACCATGTTCATATCTCGTTCATATTGGAATAGAGTACACATATCTGCAGTGTCCAAAATATTCTCTGTCTGCAGCGACATATTTGCCAACGCTTCACAATAAATGCGTCTTCCATGACGAAAGGAAGTCCCAGAAGGCACAGTTTGTGCTATCTCTGTGCTGAGCATCAATTGAGTATTTTTTGCCATGTGAAGTTTAAAGTTGACCGCCAAGAACACATAGTCCTTTTTATAGACCACCGATGGGTTTCTTTTTACACGACTGCCTATTGAATTTCTTCATTTTCCGCACTGTACGAGACAGAGGTCATGATTTAACCAGGAAGCAATTTACTAATAAACTTGGAGAAGAGCTGGGCATGCCACGGAATTCCCCTTCTCGTATTTTTTCATGCTGCTCATGTACAAAAAATTATTTCCCTCCCAGGGAAAGTACTCACCTCCCTGAATAGAAATAATGCCTGATAACTGATGAGACGAATCGTTTCCATGCACTTATTATAACAACAAAGATAGATGCCTTCTTCGGATGGAAATTACTGGCTGAAAAACTCATGAGGCCACATACTACTAAGATCTAATACTGGCTGCCAAATCCATAGTTTTGGTGTAGTGGAAAATTCCATTGCCCTGGTGTACTTAATTTACACCAGTCACATATTTGAAGCACGAAATACTACAGCTTATAACATTCTTTTAACTAGTCGAGATTTCCGCCTCCAGATATTAGCCCCTTTGTGAAAAAGATGCCAATCTCCACAAGTTTCGAGTTCACTAAAAATGTTCCACCCTTCCCCAGCAAAAATTTTAATTCGCACCCTGACAGAAGACTTCTGTCCATCACACTAACAGCAAAACCTTGCATATCATTCGTAAGTGTTTGGGGGTTTCAGTAGTATCCAACCACTGCCCACCCACTTCACATCTCATGTTACTGAACAACCGAGAATGAATTCACTGTAGTGACGAATGAAGGTGTCACCAGATTAAGATCTCCAGACGCTGCTGATTGTTATGTTCTGCCAGTTCTTGTGGTACCCATTTTTTGCATTAAAATTATCCTTGTTTAAAGGGTTTGAACTCGAATTGTTGAACTACCGAGAAAATTGGTAGGTTCGCAGGTCTTTAATGTCTCGTCGAAAGTAACATCATTAGAGAAGGTACGAGCTGCTCAGAGCAGCAGGGGCATTGAAAGAATTCGCTATTGCCTATAGTCAGGAACCATCCCAGCATTCGCTTGGAGTGATTTCGAGAAGCCAAATAAAACCGAAATCATGATGTCTGGACTGGGAAATGAACCCAGGCTAACCACTGTGCCAACTCGTTTGGTATTGAGAAAGTTCTCTGACCATGGTGTTGGGGCCCTCCCCCTCCCCAAACCTTCAAAGCATAATTTTCATTCTTCAACTCTATCCTCTAAATTCCTCATATTGGGTCTCTGGCTCTCTCCTCATCCTGGTTCCTCTTCTTGGGTCATCCTCAGAATTTTGCCATTGACACGAAATTCTTCAAACCCTCACCACACTGTCCATTCTGAGTTTCATCTATTGCTCTGTAAGTTCACCACGTTTCGAAGTCTTTGAACTCAGTCAGCAAAATTACTCATAGATCACGCTTATCCATAGTGTAATGCAGAGCACTGTAACATGTCCTATGCCATCTGCAGCCACAGAGAAAACGATGTGAAAATTTTGATATTATGATATTAAATAGATCTTTCATGGCTCCATCGGTCCCGGACTATAAAAGGCAGAATGAGTTGAAAGCAGACTGTGTGCATTTCGATTTTCGGCCTTTTATTTACAGACAAACTCACGTTTATCTGGCCAAAATTCTTGTTATTTTACCGAGCAAGATGGTGCAGGGCAAGCCACTATGACTCGTATTTAAGAGGAGCTGGGTTGGGTTCCTGGTATTGCCATGACCTAGCTGTTGATGAAACTTTCAGCTCTACCTACATATTATCTTATTTTCTTGATATAGCCAAAAATAAAATTTTCTATTATTTGATATTATGTCCACGCTTTGTTTCGTTATTTCAGCTTTGTTCTTTGTTCGGTATAAAATATGTGATTTTATTTACCGCTGCTCCATAGAATGATCCAATTTCGGTGTGATGCACTAACAACCTCATTACACAAAGTGCTGCACTTTCTCAGAAATGACTCACTGGTAATTGACTGTACTTGTGGAATAGCAACACTTACATGAACTGGTTTCTTTGGCATTTTGAAGTCTCTATTGACTATAACATTCTTGTTTGTAAATGCTACTGAAAAAAAGGGGGGGAAGGGGGAGGGGGTAGATGACAGTGGTGACATTTTCGACTGTAGTAGAAATGGACGAAATGAGAATTGTAAACTGAATTAATCTCGTCTCAAACATTTTGGGGGAGGAAATAAATGGGGAAGGGAGTTAGTTGATGGTGCAGTGTTAATAAAACATTTTTGTAGGGTTAGAGCAAGAAAATTACAATCAACTTTAAATCAAGTAAAACTATAGAAAGTAAGGTAAGGTAGCCGTACAGTTGTCATTACTAATATGCGCGGAAAGGAAAATACTTGGGATATTAAGAGGGCAGGTCTCGGAGTGGGTGGTCTCTGTTTGTTTTGGGCTCCCTGAGTGTAAAATATTGCTGCAATCCTGACGTAAACTTTAAGAAACCAATACATATAGCACAGTAAATAAAATATAATATGAAATAGTTAGATTTTCTACGCTATGCAAGTGTTTCTGTAGTCGAACTATTACCAGCTGCCTGAAATTTGGTGGTCACCTCTGACCGGCTTTCCAGAACGCTCTTTCGTCACAGGATCGCGGTTATGTAAAGGAAGTTGGTGTCACTGACCCTCGGTGTTGCAATATCCAGTCCTGGCAGCAGAAAACTGGGTGCTGCGGACTGGTCGGTCCATATCCTGGGTAGCCACTTTGAAAGGAATTTGTTTGGCCTGGGGTCTCGAGTGCGGTGACTGGCTAGCAATATTTGATCTTCGCTTGGCGCAGAGACAGCTGGTTGCTCCTTGGCGGAGCACTGAGGTGGTTTAGTACGGGCATTGTCAATTGTTTTATCAATGTGTAAAACCCCTATTACTATGTCAAACTTTTTTTTTTTTTACAATACTTATTTTAAAATAAAATTTGAAGGTAATTGTTTGATGAAATATGAACAAAAGATCATTCCGCCTTAAAAAAAATTGTTCATTAAATTACAAACATTCTTGAAAATCTATCGCACTAACCAGGAGTTTCATTTGAGCAACGTAGCTTGTTGTACAATGGTAGTGTCTTACAATGCAATTTAACACAGGAGGGAATTCCATGAAGGATGCAATACGTCTGTTTTCGCATACTGAGATAGTTTAATTAACTTGCAATTTGATATTTAGTGTTTATAGTTGAAGTTGATTACTATGATAATAAATCCAATGACCGTTGCTTTCCAATATGAGTTAAATTTTGCCTTAATTCAATTTACTTTCGCTGCATCCCTTCAGCCTGAAATTATTTAAAGTTTTATATGGTTTTGATGAAATCAGCTCTACACGTTTCCATAAACTATTTTCATTTCGATTATGTCATTTTTGAGGAACGAACAAAAAACCACTAAGAAAACATTTACATTCTTTGTAAATTTACATAACTATATATTACAGTTAGTTAATCAAAACTGGTATTTAGTCAGACGCTGTTAATTATATAAACACTGCACAGTTTTCGAATACAAAACGAACATTTTCTGAAATGAAAACTGGATAATAGGAGAATATTAGAAATGTTTAACGACTGTTTCCACAAACTGTACAGACCTCTCTTATACTCAGTAATATTATTGGATTAGTTGTAATATTAAAATATTTTGGTCCGTAATTTTAAACTTACCCAAAGTGATACTGATTTAGCAGTCCTTGGGGTTTAGACAACGTTATCTATACTAATAATATTATAAAGAGGTAACGTGAATTCGTTTATTTTGATGTGTAACGGCTGATCTCGGAAACTACAGGGCCTTCTATTATAATTATTTCACTGTAAGGAAGCTATATTCTTTCAGACGGACATAGGCTATGTTAAGTTTTTAAAAAACCCATGAGAAATTTCAAAATTGGCCGCTTTCTAAGCATGTACTAACAAAACCATTATTAAAGATCAATTGAAACAATGTTAGAAGAAATTGTGCGCGTTAATATAAAGAAATTAGCAATTAGTCGCTGGTAGTCGCAGGTTGTCACGGGTAGTCTCGGGTAGTTGTAGGTAGTAACGGGTAGTCGTAGGTAGTCGCGGTTAGTTGCAAGTAGTCTCCGGTAGTCGCGGGTAGTCGCAGGTAGTCACGGGTAGTCGCGGGTTAAAATGTTACAAACCATATGTAGGTATGTATTTTAATAACTCCATAAAACCTGAGCGAAGCAATGACGGGCTGCTAGTACAAGATAAAGCAGAACTACATAAAGAGTGGGGAGGAGAGAGCCAGAAGAAGAGAGTTTTGGAAGAGCTTTACTGATTTATTGTATAGTGTCGTAGCGAGGGCAAAGTAAGTTCCGATGACGAAGTGACGAAATGTAACGGAGAGCAAACTGCAAGTGCTCCGAGAAACACACTGGCCGATGGTAGCATCAGCAAAGTTTACGTAATGTGGATATCTGAAATGACCCTTCTGCGATTCAAGCCTGGTTCACAGAGGTGAGAGTCGAATAGTCTGGCCACTACACAATCGTGGATTCCTGTACGGGAAAGTAACTGGGCCGGAAGGAGAAATGAGAAGAAATAATAAAGTTCACCAGTTTTTAAACTCGGCAGCACGTATTAGCTAATTAGTAGAGTTCCGGAAATTTAGGAGATTCATTCGGCAACAAGCTAGATTCTACAATCCCTTGTATGCAGCAGGTTAAGTTAGTTGTTCATGGCTTCGTAGGCTGTTGTTCCTGTTTAACCCAAGACCAAGTAGCACGGGGTTTAGGTTTTACTCGCAGGTTCGTTATTGGCTGAAAGTCGTCCATGGCGTGTCTATCAACCTTTTGTCCAATAGAGGCAGAAACTCAGAAGTACATGTGGTTGAAGTTTAACTTGTCTTCCAACGAATTCACGAAGCTTCCCGATCTCCACCAAATAGACACAAATTTAGCGCTAATTTTCAGTTACTGATTTCTTTGAAGCATTTCATGGTCTACAGCTTTCTGGTTGACACGCAGTTTTGTTCACTTCTGCTTTCAAAAAGCAGCTTAAAATGATAAATTGGTGTTTGAATGCGGTATAGTTTTTGCACCGTTATATCAAAGACTGAAACTTTTTTTTTCAATATTTGAAATAGGCTGTGGCAGTACTCGCATGATTGTTGGTGTTATATGTCTTCATAAATATTTCTGAAGGGACACACAGAGAACAACAATTTTTTTCACATAATTTCCAAACAAGTACTCGAGACAATACTCTTATTATTTCGATCAACTTTCTACTCAGGTAAATAAGCTACACTAAGTAGTTTTTTTTTAAAGCTGTATATCCAAAATACACACTACTTATAACTTTTTTTATCACTAAGCACGAATTGAAACGTCTGTACGTTGACGAAAAAAAATGCCTACAAGAATTTCGTAGAAGCAGGAAACCAAAATTGAGAAATATTGAAATCTGTTATGATAAGAAAGTATCGTTTTCCTTAGCCTCCCGTACATAAATAAATCTAACCAATTAACATTTTCGACAAAAGGCCGAATAATAGTTGTCACATGAACAGGACAGTAGGTTGATGGGCTAAGGTGATAGCTGCTCCACCTGCAGGACACACCTGATATCCCAGCCATCTATGCTGAATGAAAATAACGGGGTGGAGATAAAGGAGAGATGGAAAATCATGATGAGGGAATCACAAGTAATCCCCCCCCCCCCCAAAGAAACCGGCCGGCTACTGGCAACCACCGCCATATTTTCCACATGCTAACATCCATGAATGACTACGCCGAGAATCTTACCCAGAGCGCCTTGAAGAAGATCAGCTAGCTAATCAGCTGGCTACCTCCAAAATCTTGTGCACAAGCGTGAGATGTGAAATCCATATTAGGCAATATTTGCGGTTTCTTCACACTTTTGGAATCAAATCTTTTAAAAGTCACCCCATGTATGATGTGTTTGGCTGTTTTCTAAATATGACATGTTTCGCAGTTTCTATACTCCTTAAGGTAAAGGTACATAGTTATTGGTTAATTTAAACTTTTTCGTATATTTAGTTTTTTAAATATAATACTTCCTTTAAAATTAATATGGATAAAAATAGGGAGAAAGTAGGTGTGTTGGTAATGCCCAGTAAGAAATAGTTCTTATGCAAAATGTTATTACACTGAACGCTCACGAATACGGCGCATTGTCCCTATGGTGTAATTTTCTAGAATTTAAGATTTGTTTGCGTGAGGTGAACGAATATCCTGGAAGCAGAACTTTAGCAGGGCTTCAGAGAAGTTGGAGGTATAGGCTGTTCACGGTAAAGTGAGCACTTTTGAAAGCCATGCTTAAGTTCTACTTGTATGCACATTGTGTCTTCTGTCTTATATAAATTAACATTGCCACGGACTTTAGCACTTTATTCAAGCGTCGGCCAAGTGAAACTGTAAAATTATTAGGAAAGTGAATATTAAAAAATATGGTCATTTAAACAATTCTTTGCATTGAAAAAGCAGAAAGGGAAAGAAATAATTTAAGTTATTGCAAATGTTTACCTAACACTTTTTATTCGACGTTAAGATATGGAACTATTTTCCATCCTTCCTTACCAACTTTACTGGGCGCATGTCATTCAATGCGCCCATTAAAATATATGCAAGCAGGGCCAGTGACTTTTTTCTAAGGTTAATTTCAAAAGTGCTCATTTTATCATGAACAGGCTTTAACCATGAATGTACTATACTTCCACCACTCGCCAGGAGCTGGAGGGACATCATGGCAGACGTTATTTTTCAGGTACACATGCTCTTTTCATAACGGTGCATATAGCGAGAAATCTTAAAATAGAAGGGTGAAAATATCCTAGACAGAAGTAAACAGTCATTCTGTTTTTGAGTTGTCACTCATCTTTTCTATGATGACAAAGAGTATCAAAATTACGAATGGCAATACTCATTTATTAATTTTAGAAAATCCTTTATTTTTAAGTTAAAACTAAATTTCTGTTCATGGATTCGCCCACGTGTACCTTTTACAACTTATAAGGGGCTGAATTTCGGGGGGGGGGGGGGGGAATCCATTAAATTTGCTTTGAGGGATTTATGTAGTCAAGATTTTGTAGCTTAAAAGTACTCAAGTTAATTTTAGGCATTTATACATCTAGCCTTTTAAAATAAAGATGATTAATAAGCTATCGAAGGCTTCTTGGGACCACATTGCACCCCTTTTTTAAATTTTAGTGGTCAAAATATAAAAAAATCTTTCTTTGTGGATGCCTGCAACCTAAGTGGAAGGTATCCCTAAATGTTGATGCTTTTTCATCGAGCGGTACTAGCCAATTACGAGAATGGAAAAAAAAAAAAATTAATGGCGTCTGCAAAACATTTGAAATTCATTATTGGTTAAGTGAAGTTTACATATTTATTGAGATAAATATTTAAATTTTGAAGTGGAATTTACATTTTTATTGATTTCGTTTGTTGGCGTCTTTGAAATATAAGTTATAAACTAAGCTCAGATACTTTCTTATTTTATATGTTATTTTTTGGCCATAGTAGTAGTAAATATGTTCTTTAAAGTTTAAGAATATAGCAACACTGCTGAAATCACATGCTGATCGCCAGTCCGAAGACACCAGACATGAAATCACTTCACCATTATACAACCTCACTAATAGCGCCAAACTGCTGGTGCCGCACATAGTAGAAGGTGTGCCTTCCTGGGAGACGGATGTGTGGCACACGTTTTGCTGATTACTGCATCGGAACCCATTCAAAAGATTATGTCATGAGCTGCATAGTATTAAGCAAGCACTGCCTACTGTTTTGAAGTGATCAGGCCTTAGCTGAACGGCCTGCCTGATCACACCTTTAAACATTGAGTGAGGGTGCTAGCGTTATTGCAATAACACTTTGCGAAAGACAGCTGCAGAAACCCTGTCCACCGGCCAGTAAACGGGGCCGAAAATATTAAAACATCGCTCCCAATATAGGCCAGCGTAACACTGGTAGCGACGGCTTTTGTCATTGGGGCAGTGTACCAAGAATATATGGAGATGGGTATGTCCGGCCGTCGTTAACCGCCTCCTAGAATCAGCCTTCGGCGACATGAACATGGTGGGGACTTTCCAATTAGATTGTAATTGTAGTAGAGTGCGGTAATAACACTTAATATAATTAATTAGTATCTTGGTATTCAATTTAAACTCCCAGATAAATAGTCACGTAAATAGTTATTATAGAATTCTTATGTTCAATAAACCCCATCTCATACTGTTGTGCTCTACCTAATCACGACTCATTATTTAGCTACACCCATAGCCCCTTTTATATATGAATTGCTTAAAGGCTAATACGATTACACTACGATTTAGAAGGCTTGAAACGTAGGGGCAGTTATTACACTATTGTGCTCTAGTTAGTTTGAAAATGTAAATTTTTTAATGCTGCTTATTTGGTAACGCATTTTGAGCTTGCACAGTGTCACATTGCCTCACTCCTCAGAATGGCGTGAATGGCTTCAGTCAACAGAATTTGGTGTGTTCCGATGGTTGGCAATCGCTCTCTTTAGAAAGACCCTTGCATTCCCTAAGCAACTGTAATCAAGTGAACATGATGGGCTGCCCATGCAGAGAAATCTGCCTTCTTAGAGGTAATGATAGACCAAGATGGCATAGTAACTGCAGGCTATATTGTTTTGTAGAGTGAATACGTTCCCAATTAACTCTGCAAAACAAGTAATTGTTTGTAGAGGATACTGTTCCCGTAAAACTGTACTCTTTTAGTATTCTGGATACACACTCATTTGCAAAAAAACTGATCACCCGTAAAGTGACACCTTAGGGCCACGTAAGTGGGTACAGGTACAGGACATGGTAGTATGTATACAGAAAAAAAATCAAAATATTTTTACCACACCGTACTGGAGGCCAATACTTGCAGGATGCAGTTATAGCCCATTGACGGTAAAGTGAGCACTTTTGAAAATCCTCTCCTTTCAAATAACAATCAACAAATATAATTTATTTTAGCCTTAGCTGATAATTATTCAACACGGTGGCATCTACGCACTGCATTTATTATTTACATGCCATTATTTATTTAAAAAGGTAGTCAAAATATGAAATATGGCTGAAATAAAAAAGTAACTAGGGCCTCAAAAGTGCTCACTTTACCATGAACCATTTATAGTATGGTGGACCACCCGTAGCAAGAAGACAGGCAACGATATGATGGGGTATGCAGACCTACAGATGTCGGATGTACTCCTAAGGAATAGCCAGCCACAGATGACGCAACTGACCTTCTAAATCTGCCGTAGTTGCCTCTGGCTGAAGTTTCCGTCCAATTAGGTCCCAAAAATTCTAGATAGGCGGAAGGTCTGGGGATCTTGCTGACCAAGGAAGCATGTTGTCATCACGAAAAAAATGCCAGAGACACCCGTACTATGTGAGGCCGGGCATTACCGTGCTGGAAAATGGGGTTGTTAAGCTGTGCCAGGCAGGTTAGCACTGCGGCTTCATGGTTCCTTCAATCACCACTTGTGAGGTGCGAAAATCATAGGAATGGCACACCACACCAATACTCCTCTCGTTTGGGCGGTGTGCAGCTCTACAATAAAGCGTGGATCACGGAACTGGCCAGGAAGTCTCCAGACTCGAATTCGGCGGTTGTGTGCATCCAGACAGAACTGTGATTTGTCGCTGAACACCACTCCGCAAGTTGCCATGCTGCCCGTTTAAGTGGCCGATGTGTAAACCAGCAAACGATTATGCACAGCATAGAGCAAAACACAGCTTACCTTGCAACAGTTCACCACACGCCGCTGGCCTGTAGTGTGGGTAAACAACACGTGAGCTAATGAATGCCGACTATTACAATCCGTGTGTGTAGCGACCATGACCGGTACACCACTCGGCGGAAGACAGCATCAGCGAGCGACTGCACTCTCCGTATGTAATAGACGTGGTGTAGTTTTTCCTCGTACAACTTCTCAAGTCGCCGCTGTCCGTCGTGTGCTTTTGTCAACATCCACGTCAGAGTTGAGTGCCAACGCGCGCTTCCAAAGATATATTTAGCGTTCGGCGGGTCAACCAACATGCCAGCTCCGTTAAATGAATGAACAGCTCTCTCTCTCTCTCTCTCTCTCTCTCTCTCTCTCTCTCTCTCTCTCTCTCTCTCTCTCTCTCTCTCTCTCTCTCTCTGCCACTCGTCTGTTCTCAAAAAAGTTCTCCAATTTTGTATGTGACAATTTCGAACGTTATTCTTCATGAATATATCTGCTCAAAATAAAATATTTTTTGTATGCACAAATTTGCTCTTATTTTTGTGAGACTCTAGGCGTTTTCTCATACCTGTCATGTGAGTTTCGTAACGAATATTTCAGCTTAAAAGTCGTTCCTTTGGCGCTGTTACAGTTTCCACGTGGTCGGTTATATGAAAACGCATGAACAGCTAAAACTTCTGCCACGCTATCAAATTATCAGATTACTGTGTCAAACTGCTTCCAATAAGTTCTGTCAAATTTAGCTGGAATGTTGTGGCGTCTCCGAAACGTCATTGACGCAGCCATGTTTGCCTGAAAAAGTTGGATGGCTCCAGCTTTCTCCAAAAATTTGCGTATTAGACCTGTTAAAAAATATTTTGCATGTTTGACGAGTTCAGCCAATCACAATCGTGCATGTTAAAAACGGTTATTTCTGACCCCCAAAAAATTAAAACAATAAAATGACGTTCAATAACAGAAAACTAAATATGGTCGTGGAGGTCCATTTTTATGTAATATCTCTGAAACATGAATGATGTCTGAAGTGAAAGTTGAACGAAATAAAAAAAAAAGAGTGAAAGTAATTATTTTTACCGCGCAAAAAATATGCCCGCTAAATAAGTTGGAAATTTAATTAAGAAGTGAAATTAAATCAGAAAGTTCGTAACGCTCCTTCCTATAATTGGCTGCAAAGAAACAGCGCCATTATCATACTTTACAAATAATGTTTAAACTAATCAGACAATGTCCATCAAATATAAAACTTTGACAGTGTGACATATTTTCAAACACATTCAAGATTATGTAGCCAAATTTGTTTGATGGCAAAAATTTATGGCTGTATTTCGTCGTCATATTTTTCTGTCAAATATATTTCGTAGAGAAAATGTGCCATTTTGACGGAGCTTTAAACGAGTTCAATGAGAAAATTATTAAACTGTTTGGTGGTATTTCATTTTTCTCTAACCTAAATTGTTTATGTCGTTTTGAAATATTCTTGTCGACTGTTGTAACCAGCCAAACATTCAGTTCATACAAGCGAAAATCACTTAAAAAACTGTTTTTTTTTTAATGATTTCCTTTGTTGTGTAAAATATATTGTGAAATATTATGAAAATCAAGGAAAAAAACTAATCAGATAATACTTGTCGCAAAATCAGGTATAAAATATAATCTGACTTGTGACGAGTTCTAGAAAATCTCGAGTTTCAAATGATTTTATTTGAAAACAGCTATAAACAATAACCTGTGGTAAAACAAACATTTCTGAAAATTTTATAGATTTCTGAACAGAAATCGGCTATTCCCATCATTTTGTTGTGTAATAATCACCCCATTTGATTGACAAAGTAAAATTTAGCCTCAGGCTGTATAGATGGAAGGCAAGCAAATATAACATTATATAACTGGTAACTTTTTTCAAGCACAAACACAAGCTTTTAAATAAATATAAATTTTTTTTCTATCCTAAAAAAGGTTAATCTCCACCCAGAATTTGAAAAAAAGTAAACGATAATATCATTGCGTGTCCTATTTACTCAATGAATGGGGTGGGGTTATAATATCCATCAAACTTTGACATATTACAGATCTCCATCCAAGAAATTATTAATCAAGGAATTGGTTATAATCTATCGCAAGTAGTTTCCAAAACGTTCGTATTAAGTCATTTAAAAATCTAGACTTTAAAGGACGCGTCCCACACCTAATAAATATTGTACGTCATTAGTATTTTTTCTATCTCATTTTTCATAAGTAATTTTGAACGGAAGCTCATAATAAGCATGTATATGTTCACGATTGATATGCTAAACACCAAGTATATGTGGCGATTTTAAATTTTAATCTGAAATTTCCATCCTATGTCGGGCTTATTTGAAAATGACTAGTTAATTTCAAATGCTAGTAAAATTTTTTATTATCAATATCGGAGTTTTGTGAACAAGTAAATATATTTCAATTTGGAGGCACTCAAACTACAAAAGTAAACCCTATCTGTAATAATTCGGTTGTCAACTGTTAAAACGACGTTAATAAGTATAACGAATGTATTAGTATTATATTTTAACCTTTTTTTTTATTACATATTTTCAATCATTTTCGATTTTTTTTTGATAAATTAAAATATTCAATATGTTCTGAATTGCCATTACTGTATGCTTGACATCTCAAAACATAAAAATTGAATAAATATTCCAATATGAACTATTAATAAATTTCTAAATAACAAGTTATTCGACAACTATATGAAAGCGGAGGAAATGATTCTCGAGTAGGGTGTTGTTCGTTTTAACCAATTATGTTACCGGACAGTTCAGTACTTACCCTAATTTAACTGATTTGTACTGTCGGTAGACTCTCTCCATTGATGAGACCTGCAACGATCAATTTATAATATATATTTCTCTCGCCGTTTCTATCTCGTCTCAACAAACAGCAATTGATTCTGGAACTGTTATCGACTACTCATGAATGAAATTTGCCGATACGAAAAGACCATTATTATGAATGATTAATTCATAGTAAACGAAATAATTTATTCTTGTGTCTGCGTGTCAATACACGCGCGGATGAATTGAGGTTCTAATTAAAACCTTTGTGCGGAATTACCAAAATTGATGATTTTTATAAACATATTGAGTAAGAGACTTTATACACTCCTGTGCAAAAATTTCGAATAACGGCAAAATGCTCTGTAAAGCTGGACTATAGTGTTTTATTTTGATATAAGTGGAACAGAAAGGAGAGGGTAGTGTGTCTATTTTTGATGTACTATTGAAGCTAATTGAACCGAAATGTCTGCAACAACACCTCGATGATGTTAAGCAAGGAAGAATCGTTGCACTTCTGGAGGAAGGCCAGACTGAAGTTATGTTGTCCCAAACCTTGTGTGTACAACAGTGTGTAATTTCCAGTATCTGGTGGAGGTTCTGAGAGGGTGAAATATTAGTCGATACTTTAACAATGGACGTCCAAAGAATACAGAACTACGAGAAGATTGTTATTCGGCCTTAATTACCAGGCTTGCGGACGACCTTGCTAAAGCCACGATAGCAGAAACAGGAGCAAGAATTTTCAGTGTACTGTGTATTGACTGCTCACGGTTAATGTAGCATTTTTCAAAGCCCTGCTTAAGATATACTTTTCTCTTAGATTTTGCATCCTTCCGCTGCATGCAAAATTTACATTGACTTGGTCCTACTGATTTTATTCATGCGCTAGTCAAGTTTAAAGGCGAAACTGTCCCGAACCTAAATTAATATACTATTAATATTGCAATTTGTACCCTAATGCCTATAAATAAAAAAACGTCAACTGGATTTTTCATAAATGTAAACATTGTGTTTTCACTACAACGTGAGAACTTGGAACTGTTTTACTTATTTCGTTCTTAACTTAAGTGAGAGCCTGCATGCCAGGATGTATGGCAGCGTGCATCCTGTTAACGGACACTGGTCTTTATTTTCCAGTAGTAGATTTCAAAAATGCCTAATTTACCGCAGACAGCTATTACCAATGCCTACGTCTAGTAGCGATCTCAGCCCTTAGAGCTGCGAGATGCATCTCATTGACCGCTGTCCTCAAAATTGTCCACTTAGCGCGATGCAATAAATATCGAGCGAGTATGCCTTCGCGGACCGTCTAGGCGATTAGGATGGCTTCGATATAGGAATTGGAAGTATCTGCTACAACAAACACCAATTATGCGACACAATGTGATGATAGAGATGGGAAGCGTTGCGATACCGTATTTCATTTATTACTATATTTTTTTAAAATTTTTACTTTTAATAAGAAATAAATACTACTGATGTCTGCAGTCTCAGAATACGCAGAAGCTAAGGATAGCCGTCCGCCATTTTGAGTTCGGACCCTAGTGTATGCAACTTCAACAAGCTTTGATGTTCATCAGTTAGGACTGTAAAGTGGATACAGGAGATGACACCTATTAAAACCATTAGCCATCTTAGGTTTTGTCACTTTGCTCAAACTCTCACATGCAAAAGTCATTCACCATGTATTGTAGGCTCAGTGTATTCATTAAACAAAAATACTGATGATAAATTAATTAAATTCAATCATCATGCATGTACTGTGATTGAAATAATCCGCAATTACAAATCGTCTCTTGGTGGGTACATCCATGAGGTGGAAGAAATTGAGACGTCAGATCCTCTCGCCCTCCCCTCTACCAGTACAGTAGTTGCCGCACAGCAGATATACACATATCACCCACACCTACCATCTCGGATTAGGGCAATGTAACGCATTTGTAAGTATAACACAAGCCTGATTGTTTCTAGATGTGTCCCAGTTTTGATCTCAAGCGTTAGTCATAAATTATCACCTGGAATTTCATGCTACACAGTTGTTCAATCTTCAATCCTATATTTGTAGCCGTACCAGACATGGTGGGAAGCCGAAATCAGGATTGCCGCATCGGGATTAGAACCCGGGTGCTACTAAATGCGATTCCTGTCGTTTATAACTATGCCACATCGCTTGGTCCCTTGACAAAAGAAGAGAATGAACGCGTGAGCTTAAATCCCTATTTTTGTCTCTTGGAAATAAGGATCTCTTCAAAAATCAGTAATTTTGGAGGAATGTAATAAACAAAAACAAATTTTGATTTATGATTACGATATTAATCAGTAATATGCTACAAATTAAGGCCCTTTCTATGACTGTGGAATTATATTGGGAAAATATGATGTAAAGAACAAAGAATGATCAGTCATATTACCGGCAATTAATCGGATTTTCGAAAAGTTGGGCAACTGAAATTCTAAGCTAACCTAAATATAAAAACAACACACAAACCTACACACACTCTCACATCCTTAACATAGCCGGGATCTGAAACTTGAACGATGCAATGGAAAGCTCTTAACATCGAGGTCATGAGAGCCGATGAGGGTGATACGGGGTGAGTATGGAGCAGCGCCGGAATGCTAGGGCTGGAGAAACGGGAGATCTCCGATAAAACCGGCTGACCAGCGGCATCGTCCGGCACGTACAAAACAAAACTCATTAAGAAGTAACACCAACACTACCAAATTGTCAGAATAGTAAGTTTTATTTTGCATATAAAAGAATAATGAATATATCCCTATTTTGAAACTTTGTGAAACATTTTGCTTGACTTTATTCTTTTTTAAGCGCGTTGAAAAATGATATGAGTCTGTTATGAATAAAATCCATTCTGGATGCTTCACAAGCCACATTTTGCGATAGCAAAAATCATCAAACAAGACCATCGTAATAATTTATCTGGTTGTATGCAATAAAATATTAGTAGTAATGATTGCATAAATTTCAAATAGTATATTTTTTGAATATCCTTTTCAGCGACGAAAGTTATCATTTTTATTACTAAATTAAACGTACTTAAAATAAACAGTTATCAGAAATATTTCTTAACATTAGTATCATATTCTCTTACATACATATGCAATACATATGCAGTAATAATTACGAATTCTCTTTGAATAATTGATTTCTTATTTAAATTATTTAGTTGTAGTTGGCGTTGCTTTTATTTACTCCTTCGGAACTCAAGATTTTAGGTTTTCTAGCACATTCTGAAGCACCCAATATAGAAAAATGCTTAAATCTTTATTTAACTTAAATGTTATTAATAGGTTTTTATATATTCAAAAACGTAAATTCCAGCAAAATATTTTACGCTGTTACAGAGTATCTGCATTTTTCTATCGTTTGCAACATAGATCGTACATATCTGGCAATTTTGTTGGTGTGATTACTACTTCTGAATGAGTTCTGCACGTTGGGCATTCGGGTGCTGTGCTCCACCGACAAACACTCTACTTGTAGCTTAAAGGTTCTGCACACCATAACAATGCATTATATTTGTACGAAACACCGTATGATTTTCTGACATTCATTATAAATACTCTTTCCTCGCTTATAGGTTGTTCACGGTAAACTGAGCACTTTTGAAAGCCCTGCTTAAGATATACTTGTATGTACGTTGTGTATTCTTCCGCCTTATGTAAGATTAACATTGTCCTAGGCCTCATCACTTTATTAATGAGTTGGTCAAGTGAAATTGTGGAATTAAAAAAAAATATAATTACAAATCTGCAAATTTTTACTTTTATATCCATTAAAAAACCTGAAAGTAAAAGAAATAACTTACGTTATCACAAACGGTTACCTAACACTTTTAATTCGGCGTTAAGACATGGAATTACTTTCCCTCGATCGTTACCAACTTCACTGGGCGCATGTCACTCGGTGCACACGTTAAAATATATGCATGTAGGTGCAGTGACATTTTACTAAGGTTGATTTCAAAAGTGCTCACTTCATAGTTAACAGTCTTTGATAAAAATTTTAGACCGCATATTTCTCTACGTAATCGTGTGTCAAAGCCACAATTTAAGTGTTTTGGTTACGTACTAATAATAAAAAACTATTTCACTTACCGAAATTAGATAATTCATATTGAAATATTGTACCACAAGTTACCTCAAGGAATCTTTAAAAATTCGCCATGAAATGTTTTCGCAATTTTGGAAAATTGCACAAATTAGGAGATTTTTGCACTTTTTTTTTTATTGGTGACGGTCAACGAATATTTGTAAAATCAATTTTACTAAGCATGCCTTAAAATGAATTAAGATGTGAGCTTTCAGTCACCTTTGTTAAAAATTTTCTCTAAATGTTTTCGTTTATTTTATTTGCATGTTCTAAAAATACTATAATTCATTGTGATATTGACTTTCCATGGTGCAGAAACAATGTGATCTTAAGATCTTTTTATGCTAGGAAATAATGCTCTGTATTTAAGGCGTGTCCAATGAGCTTATGCACGAATATAACATACTCTTCAGACGAAGGCCTGTAGAGTGGTTTTAAGACGCCATGCAAGTTAGAAACACCGTTTCACGAAACTGCAAGATTGATATATATAATATATATATATATATATATATATATA
This sequence comes from Dryococelus australis, assembly GCA_029891345.1. Classification (NCBI taxonomy): domain Eukaryota; kingdom Metazoa; phylum Arthropoda; class Insecta; order Phasmatodea; family Phasmatidae; genus Dryococelus; species Dryococelus australis. The sequence continues at coordinate 254,142,962 of CM056995.1, forward strand.
TATATATATATATATATATATATATATATATATATATATATATACAGATACATACAATCAATACTCAAGACCCCTGCACTGAACCTTGCCAAAGACTTCCCACCAGTAAAATGACAGGGTGACCGCTTAAAGTCCGATAGCAGCACAGCGAGAACACTGCACGCCAGTTAGCCTTGCCTTTGTGCCGATGGCGCACTTGATGGGTGTAACAGTCTCGACCTTATCGCTCCGTGGTATTTTGGCCTCAAACGCGGGAGCTCGCTACAGGTAGGCGATACCGTTAAGGCTGTTTGTTGCCTAGTAGAGAATTGGATATAGGGAAACACATGTTGATGGAATTTTTGGATTTTTGGTGTTCCTGTTAAAGATACCACCAGCGACTTCTTTGAGCAGTGAGTATGTGCTTCTTTGCTATCGAAGCCCTTTGTAACGTTAATGTACATATATCCTGTTTCCTGGAAAGATCAGAAAGCTTAATGATTAAACAAAAACCTACTGAAAAACAAATTGTCATATTTGCCTCGAAACAGATCTAGAGCGCCATTTCTCACCCTTGAGTTTTTATTTCATGCTCATATCTTAAAAATTGGCTTCAACAAACCAAATTTCATTAACATTCGTTACCAAATTCCTAACCAGGCAAGAGCCTTAAGCCCCGACCAGAGTAAGAAAAAAGTGAGTACCTGCAACAGGATTAGAGTAGAGTCGTTCTCCCAGTTGCTGACGAGAACTTCACTTCTTCTCTTTGCCCATGTTGATAGCTTCACGCATCACGCAGGAGCCAAGTAATTCCACGCACACGCCATACGTTCTTCCACACACCAGCTCAGTAAAAAGGGAGAGGCATCGCTTTTTTTTTTTTTTTCCTTCCTCTCCTGGAGTATGGGCGAAATGAACTAGCATGGCAACTTCTCGCGCGCCGTTCCCATCTGCGACATAACTGCATCGTTACTCTCCTTTCGAAACCTTATCGCTTTTCAACACGTGTCAAATCAATAGTGCTCCAATAACCCCCTGTTTACTCAGCGTCATGAAGCTTCATATCTCTGGGCGTGGCTTTCTGCTATCCGTTCTAGATGTTATGAGAATAGCAAATCTCAAACTGAAGTCGCGAAAACAACTTGCACTCCTGATTAGGACAAACTGGATGCGCTGCACGTAGTTGCATTGTTACCAACCACATCACGCTGGATTTATAATAATTATGATATCAGATTTTTGTCATTTTAAATACGTTAGAATCACTTAACAGCGAGAATTTCACTCTTTCAATCAGTTAACAGTAACTTAATTATTCATCTATCACTTCAGTGAATTTAACTGACGAATCACTGAAAAAAAATCCCAGTTTTCATTCACGTATTGATCCTGTGATATTTTTCACTGATTCATCAGTCTTTTTTTTCACAGTTTTTCAGTGATTCCTTTATATTTGGAAGAAAATATTGTACTGCAGAAGGTGGTGTAAACTGGTAAGTTATATATAGGTAAGGCACTTATTTTCAAAATAGTGACTACAAAATTTTTTAGCACAGTATATTTTACTAACGAAACAAATTCCAACCTAACTTTGCATTTTTGCAGAAACTATTAAAACAATCCATTTTGTCTACGAAGACCCTAATTTTTCAGCCATTTTGTAATATTGCCCGACAAATAAAAATTTCGATTTTATATCGTATTCCGGAAAACAATAATGAAAATGAACATATTTTTTTGAAGGTAGGGCATATTTATTTTCAGAATGGCAGCTATAAAATAATTTTGTTTTTGCGGCGATATCTACGTAGCTATGTAATCTATTCTAACTTAACTCTGTATATTTGCAGTATACAATCATCGAAATTGCTACTACAACATATCTTTGCCCTCCATTTATAAATATCTCTATATGAAAATTGTGGAGGTTTATGCGATATCTCTAGGATCAATCAACCGATTCTCTCCAAATGTTATACTGAAACATTTAAACTGATTTGTACCAAATTGTGCACACCAGAGATGCTACAGAAGGCCATGTAAACTTTCATGATTTCATTGGATCAGACATCGATGTTAAAAATGGCAGCTTCATAAATCATTTTGGTAAAATATATAATTTAACCACATTCAAAAGATGTATGTAGAGAGTATACATTCGAAGTATAGTATATGGAGAGTCGTATTCTGGCAATTTAGTACGATAGCGTCAAATAAGAAAATAAAACTTTTTATGTCATATCTCAGGCACCAAACAACAGTTTTCCATAAAATTCTTGACACAAGTAGCGCTACGGTAGGCCATGTAAACTTACATGTTTTATGTGGCCCCTGTCACTTATTTTCAAATTAAAGGCCCTGTAAAAATCTTAGGCAAGTAAACCTGCTCATTCGAAACATTAAACTGATTAAATCCGAAGTTGATGATCCAAAACCTACCTCCGTAATGCAGTTGATAGCATGCTAGCTTAAAGTAGGAGGTTTTCTAGGTTCAAATCCCGGGTATGACATGTCTGTATTTGTAATTATCTCACTACTGTTGCATAAGATTCTGGTTTCATTTCTCAAGTTATTGCTTTTAAAGAGAAGACAAGTCCTTTCTACCAACTCAGCTTTTAAGAAATTAATTAAAAATTAATTTCACCCATGCTGAGGACAGTAGGCTCATTAGTTGTATTAGTAACTTCTTGTTCAGTTTCAATTTCGTAGAGAGCGCGTTCAAATACCGTGTCACTGCACATGTGCTACGCGAGGGGCGCCACAAGAGATGATCGCAACTGCCGGAATCCCCTTAAGGGAAATTTACTTCAGCGCTATCAAAGAGGAGACACATTAGACCTGCGTTGCTTTGGTCTTTAAATGCGAGGAAATTCAGACCCGGAGCAGGGGAAAGGGGTTGATGACTTTATGGAAGCACCAAAGAGAATCTCTGAGAAGCTTCTTTAATTACATAATACATCAGCGGAATACAGCGGAGATTACTTGGCATCTCCCTTGCGACCTAGAACCAGAATCCACTGAATGTGCGTACAGGTAGGAAGCAACGCGAGAATTAGCATCCTGGAGCAAGCGAAACGTATTTTCACCGCATCAACAACGAAAAAGACTTTAAATGTTTTAACGGTTTAACATTAATTTGCCATGGTAAAGAATATTTTTTTTCCCAAATGACTTGAAAGGGAATGCAATCTGCACACACTAAGCTGGTTAATATTATAACAGAAATCTTAAAAAATGTTTACACGAACAATTATTTTTAAGACCTGAGGTGATGTTAATGGTTATATTAAAGTTATTTTCTAATTTATACTACATATCGCTACATATCTCTTCGCTTTATCCGTGCCTAGTAGTATTTATTTCTAACTGAGAGAAATAATGGCAGGCCGTTACCTATAATTTGTGACATGCCAATTTCTCAGTCTACTGAGTCTATTAGCTGAGAAATTAAAATAAAATAATATTAACCGAATAGCATTCATTTGTTAGTATTATAAAGCTCATCAGCACTGAAAACATTAGAATATTTATGCAGTTTCCTTTAGACGTTTATCTCCTATTGTCTTACGTTCTTGAATAATCTCCCCTAATTCCGCAGCACCGGCAAAAAAAATTTAGTAATAATTTTGTTTTAAATAGTCAAACGGACTCTCAAGCCATTCAATCAGTTATTGTACACAAAGTAATTAATAAATCCGCGCTTCTTTCCCACCACTATTATTTCACTGGCTACATCTCAAAATTGCACCTAGAAAGTAAAATGGGTTGATTTTGCGTCTATATACATGTGGGATATTAATTTTGCATAATTATATTAAACAGTTAAAAGCTTATTGAGGGCCGGTGTAGGGTAGCAGCTTCAAAACTCAGAGCAGCAATCTGGTCACAATCTAATGCTAAATTCGGCAGTATAATTTCTGCTGCGAGCAATTTATGCAGTGTCAGAGGGACTGGCAACACACTACACATCAGCAATTCCACGGCTAGCGAACCCATTCGTGAATTAACAGAATTAATTTAAAATACATAGTAGTTCTGGGATTCACAATTAACTTAGACAGCATAGAAAATGCAACAGACATGGCGGTGAATAGGAAGACCTAACTTGAAGAACAGTTTAATTTGGCTCCTTTAAAAACTTTCCCTTTAAGTCTATCTGATATAGTATCAAAATCTTTTGAAACCAACCACTGAAAAAAATCACTGCACATAACTACATATACAGACTGTCCCAAATAAATATCTACAATATTTAAACGAGAATAACCGAGGCACTATTAAAGACTATCTAATGCGACTGCTGTATTTGACACTATAAGGACAATGTTGAGCGCGTGTGTATGTTAATAATATTTAATAATGTTCAAAATATTCGCTATCAGCAACAAGACATTAACCGTATTTTCGCGGTTGAATCGCTAACAACGAGGTGGTTTCGCGCTCCTGTTAACCACTTTGTTGTGAATGCACGGTGAGCGGGTAACCAACGTTCACCATTTTTGACGAACGGAGTCAGGAGTACGTTAGTAGAGTTGTTAACCGGATGTTGATGTTTGTTGCTCATAGTTTTAAATTCAGGGTTTCTCTAATTGCATTTTCAACTTGTATTGCCATATGCTTGCCTTTTAATATTCAAAACGGATGAATATTCAATAGTTCAAAATGAAGATGATACCTTATTTCGCGACGAAAGCGGGAAAGTTTTGTTGAAATGGGTCGGAGGTGAGTGTCACAAGCGAAGATAACCTCATTCAGTAAATAACGTACGTTTCGTTTAGTTAAGATATTTCGAATCTTGGTGAAGTTTTAATAGATGCTTCTCTTCATTGCAACTCGAGTTGCGTTTCTGATATCTGAATGTTATTATTTCCAGGTTAGAAGAACATGTCAATATCTGCATTCAAATATAATAACACGTCCATACATTACATTTATATTTTCTACACAATTACAGCGATTGCGTAGTTTTGAAGTTCCCTCCAACTGAGGTTCGCCATCTGTTTACAATAAGCATTTTCGCTATGTGAACATATCATTGTGAACGCTGTTGAAATGCCTGTTACCAATTCAACCGCGAAATTACCCCTAGTGTCTGCAACGCTGTACAACAGAGCGACAAACAGAAGCTACGGTTTCCAAGGGAAAGGATTCACAGACGGTCATAATCATCGCATCTCTCATGGCACAGGATCTGTAGCTTTCCGGCGTACACAGTGTTCTTCAGAGTTCTGCGCAGACAGAAATCCAACAGCGTTAAAAATGGAGATCTGGGTGGATACTCAACACTTCCTCGTCGGCCTGTCCACCTATCGACGAATGTTTAATCCAGGATGTTAACGTGGCGGAGTACCATCCTGCTGGAAAAAAAAAACAGTCGTCATCTGGGTGGAGATGGTGAACCGCTGGCAAAATGTTTTCCTGCAGCATACTACGGTAACTTTCACTTGTCCCCATTCCGTCAATGCATCGTTTCTTTACTTACTTGGTTGAGCAGAGCGCGTAATATTGGGCCTCCCACGCCCCTCGCCCCAGTTTTTGTCGTACCAAGCGCTCAAGATAACTCGAAACCGCCCTTCTTCCTCGTGGCGTTGTGGCGTGTGCTCGAGTTGCATATACCCCCCGGCGTGATCCGATCCAAGGACACTGCCAGGCGGGGAGTTAGACCGGCGCTGCACATCTGGCCAATGATAACGCAGGGGTCCTAAGGCCAGCTCAGCGAGGACAGAAACCTCGCGTAGATCAAAACGGCAGAAGATTGCTTGCTCCCGACACTCGGTATGTGTAGGGACTGCAAAAGCACGGCCTCTCGATCCTTTTGGCTTGAGGAGCTTTCAGCAAGAGGTGTCGGAAAGCATACCGCGTTTGTAGTCATTTCACATGCTGACAACCAAATCTAAATTTTAAATTCATATTTGGGTAATCTTTGCTTATAGCGTGAAGTAACGTGGGAGAGTAGCGCCTCCATTTAAGTTGCTTTAAAAATGATGGACACTTCACTTACTGACACCTAACTCACATACAGCTTGGCGTACAGGCTTCAACTTCCCGGAGGAATGTGTGAGTATGTGAAACACAGCCCTTCGTCCGTCGTCATTATCTTCCTGCTACACTGCCCTTTATTCACATCGCACACAGTTCCCTGTCTCTCAAACTTATTATGTAATCGTGTCGTTGTTACACATGTCGATGGCGCAGTGTCGATTCTGCATTTGCATCATTTTTGTCCTTTACTTGATCATGTTATCACATTTTCAATGACACTTAAAAATACGCTTACGTTGCTTGGGAGGAAATCTTGTCACCTCCGCCATTTCCTCTACGATTGTAGTGCTGGCACTCTCGGATGAAAACGTAACTGGCGGCAGCATAACGGCTACACGCGCTTGGACACACCCGCCATTGTCTTTCTAGCATCAAATACACGTAGTCCCATTATTTTGTCTTTAATAGTTTGCCCTCTATTAAAGTATAAAAAGTGTAAATATTAATTTGAGACAAGCAGAAGATTATTATGAACTATGACTGGCATATCCACAATAATATTAAAAGTATGCGTTTTCCGCGGTAATCTGAGTGCTTTTGAAAATTTTGTGCAATACCTATTTGTGTGCACATTGTGTATTCTTCCGCCACATGCACAATTAACATTGTCATGGAACTGATCACGTTGTTCAAAAGTGCGTGAGTTAAAATAATAAAATTGTTAGCTAGGTAAATATTTTATAATTTACTTAATATTAAGCGTGTTATTAACAAGTTACTGCCCTCCTGTGGACAGCACTGATAAGATAGGCACCAAAATTTCAAACTAAATTTGTAGTGTTTTTGGAAAGGAAAGAAATATGTTATGGTTTGCAAGATATTAAAATTAACAACCTAGGCAACTGTACTAAAACCTGTCCGCTTTGTTGATAGATTTAGTTTAGAAAATAATTGTAGCATCACAAGTGAACCTGGTTAAATTAAATACCCTCAAATAAAATATTTTCAAAGTAAATATAACGGAGATGGAGGAACATGAATAACGAAATTCTCTTGTGTATTCCTTTGCTGTATCTTAAATTTTCACGAACTTTGGTTAGTAAGGAATTATTAAAATTATATATCATATAATTTCAATGAAATTAGGGAAATACAAATATATGTTATTTATTTTTTATCAGAAGACTTTTCAGATTAAAGAAATATGGGCAAAGGAACTACACAGACTATCAAAAGGAAATGGACATACAATAAAAATGGTTACGGTTTTCACACTGTTGGTATTTACTGAAAAGGAGAAAACCCATTAATTTTTAAGAAACTAATTACTAAGATACGTTTGAGATTATTGTTTTGTGAACTAACTCAGTCACAAAAGGCGTCCGCTAACCCTTCCAGGAGAAGAGGATGCGAGTGATCAGCTTGTCCTAAGATGGTCGTACTGTGTAAGAGACAACATTTAAAGATGACGAGAAATAAAAAGAAGGTTGATATTGTAAGGTTTTATTTAGCATAAGGAACAAATTCATACCAGAGATTTTAGCAGTATTTACATTACTATGCTTTTAAGTCATTGATAAATAGAATTACTACATTATGTAGTATCGTTAGAAGATGCCAGAGGACGTATTCGAGCTCGTGAGGGATGGAGGTCTAACTTAATAATAATTTAATTTATTTACACAGCTATTATATATAATATTAAACTATCTACCTCCACTATTTCTCCTATTTTTTTCCAGTGAGCACAATATTAAAGGTCTACCTGAATTATATTTAAAGTCCTTAATGTGTATATATTCGTTATAATCATCTAATACATACTCATTATTTACACATGTTCAGTATATTACCATAATGCACTCCCAATGTCTTACACTCATACATCCAGTTCAGTAGTCCCGCCCGCCAGTCTCCCTCTTCACTGCACTGATGCTTGCAGTCACCTACTTCACTCCTGCTGGCCACTCTCGTCGCCATTGGATGCTCTGCTGGCTCCTCGCTTCGTCGTCTTCGGCCACCTGTCACTTAAGACTAGGCTGGACCCCAGCGTTCGAGGTCAAGAAGCGAGGGCGCGATACTTGTGACACTAACACGCACGCCTAGCGCCTCATCGCTCGTACGCGCAATGCGTGCAGTGTTTCCGTCGTGATGTTGTACTGTGCCAATTAGATCTGTAACAGTGGTATTTTACTAAACGCGATGAAAGCCCGCAGATTAAACTACGCGCGTATATTCGTACCTTTCCCTTGTCGCTTAAGGAAACTGCATAGGCAAGCTTTAAAAATGTAATATTTGACGATTTTCGCGATTTTTTCTCTAGGAATACACTTAATATGACTAAAGTATTAAAATAATAGATAATAGTTTTGTTCTTTTCTGACCAAAAGTCATACTTGCCGAAAATTAATCATCGGGATACGCATATTCGTGCAAACAACCATTTCACCAAAAACCTGGGGGTCCACCCCACTCTTAATATCACACAGTCCTCCAAGTTCTCAACTCTCAAAACCTGTCGGGTCGGAGGCCCATCGCAGCCCGATAAGGAAAGTCCCCCGTACATCGAGTAAAGCTGCGAGTCGGTAGGGTATTTAAACAAAGCATTCTTTTGCGGATAAACATATAAATACAATCTACTGAAGGTCATGAGCTTCTGAGTCGCGATAGGCTTATCGCCTTTGTTCCTAAGGTTACTAATCTAGCTATTTTGCATTACTTCGCTCGCACCACTGGGACTGGCAAGGGAAATGATGCAGACTGGCAAGCATGTAACAATGCCCCCTCCTCAGGCATGTTCGTCTCGAACATAAAATGCACAATACGGACCTTCTTAGAGTGCCTGTCGGTCAATATGGACAACCTTCGGCTTCACCTGAGAACCTTAACGACAAATCCAAGAGACCACATCATTGATCTTCAGAATCCTGTAGGGATGTTCCCAACATTTCTGTAGCTTCGAGCAGTATCCTTTTCGTCTCTATGAGTTGTTCAGCCACACTAGTTATCCTTCTTGAAAGAAATCACCCTATATTATCCTGAAATACCGCGTCTTCATTCTGTCGCTATTTATTCTGAGGCGATGTCGAGAAAAATAATAAATGCCAACTAGCCTCTTATATGGTTTTCTGGTATAATCAGGGGCTGCAGCTTCTTCTTCTGCCTGTCGGCAAAACAGCAAGTCATTAGAGATGGGTTGCTCACTTCCCTTCAGTATCGTGGATGGTGCCACAATCGTGGACTCGTGAACTGCTGGGCGGTAAGCAACAAGAAACAGTGGCACATTTGCATCCCAGAATTTTGTGTTGTCTGCCACAAAGATCGACAGGTACTGCTCAACAGTGAGGTTAAGCATCTCGACCATTCTATCCGATTAGGGGTGTAACGCTGTTGTCATGATCTTTTTCATCCCCAGAAACTTTGTTACATCCTGGAGCACATAAACTTCAAAATTTCTTCTCTGATTGGAATGGAGTTCTTGTGGCACCCCAAAACTCAAGAATATATGCTCTACGAGTGCATCAACAACAGTATGCGCTTTTTGGTTTGGGAGCGGAATGACCTCAGACTACTTACTAAAATAATCTTGGGCCACCAGTAGATGCCAATTACCAATCTTTGTGACAGGCAAGGTTCCCAGAATAAATAATGCCATCCTCTCGAATGGGACACCATTATTGCATTTCTGTAGGTTACCTTGCCCTGTGGTCCTGGGGCCCTTCCTGGCAGTGCAGGTGTCGCATATCTTCTTGACAATGAAGCCAATAGAAACTCAGTCTAAATCTGTCGACGGTCTAGTTAACACCAAAGTGCCCACTGGCTGCTGCATTATACTGTTCCTTGAATACTTCGGAAACCATGTATTCTGAAAAGACCAACTTTAACCATGTATGTTTTACATTATTACTTTCCCAATTCCTGTGAAGCATGCTATTCTTCAGCACAAGGGATTTACATTGTACCTAGTGTGCTTTGACTGCTGTGCTAAGTCTGGATATCTCTTCCCTTTATGGCCGATAGCCAGCTTCTTTCCTTTTTAGTAATGGCTGCAATGTGGGATCATTAAGGTGATTTGTCCTAATACTTCATCACTCCGTGTAGGTAACCCATCACAAGATATAGAACCTTGAATTATTGTCCTCCGTATATTAAGCGATTCGCCACTCTTTCGTTCTTGGCATTCACAATGACGACATGATGGATCGCACGACATCCTATAAAAAGCATATACATTGTTGTTAAGGCATCCAGATCTGTGTTGCATTCCAAAGTCATATTCTTGAAGATGCTTTATCCACCAGGGTATTTGATCTTCGTGGTTCTTGAAATTAAGTAGCCAGCATAATGAAGCATGGTCGGTTCTTAGTATAAAATGTTTGCCATAAAGGTAGGGGTAAAATAGTGTAATTTCTCTCAAGTTTGTGCGATACCTTACTGAAATATTCTAGTGGTCTCTCTCCTCCCCTTCCTGAATTTGAGATAACACAGCTCCAATGCCTACACCACTACCATTGGTATCCATAATGAACTTTCGTTCATTTCAGGAATTCCAGGACTAGTGGAGATATCAGTATATCCTTTAGCTTACTAAAAACAACTAAACATTGAGTGGTCAAATGAAATTACCTTTCCACGTCAGTCAGTTCATGCAGTGGCTTGGCGATCGTGGTGAACCCAGATACAGACAGACACTAATAGTCATATAATTCCAGAAAACTTTGTACTTCTGTTTTGATGTGAATAGGGCTATGAATTTAGTGAGAGGCAATCCAGAAAATCGGATTATAACAAAATGGGGGGACACAGTTTGACATTGCAGCACCGAATATATTGTCTACATTCCAAAAATTCAATTACACCACTCGATTGCCAAAGGATCAAAGAATATGTTAAGTTGAGTGAGGACTGCGAAGCATCGCGCGCTTAGAAAAAAAAAAGGGGGGGGGGGAACGTGCGCCGCAATTTTGAGTTCGTTTCGCCGCATCTCATAACTTCCTCTTAATATAACTTTTGACTAGGAGAAGCTACGACGCTCGTTTGGATTTCAATCGACAGCTCTCGTCAAGATCAATTGATTGAGTGTATAAAAACATTTGGGTGGCATGATTATGGTGAAATGGTATGAGTTTAATGTAAAAAATTAAGAAAATGTTACACAATTTCGGCCTATACTCGTCAAAGAGTCAAGTCGAAATACAGAAATCGCATACGATTGGAAAGAGCATCTCAAAAGCAATCCAGTGATACGTATAAAAACCCCATATGATCGAATGAAGCGGTGCCGGGAACATACAAAAACATGAATGTGTCCGAGGTGCGTCAACATAGATGTATGGACGCAAAACAAACGGCCGTGTCCCCAACACAGCCACGCCCCATTTTTGGTCAGCAGATTTTGGTCAATTTATAACGGCTTTGGTATTTTTGGGCTTCATTTCGATTCCATGGGCCGGCACTACATGTCCAAAGAAATTTATTTTCTTTTAGAAAATGTGGCACTTCTTAGTAACTAGTTTCAAGTTGGCTATGATCCCTTTCTAGAATACAAGGTCTAAGCTCTTCAAATGTCCTTCCTGCCACAATTACGTCATCTTGCTAAACCTGACAGGTATCTAAAGCGAGGACATTTTCCATCAGGGTTCGGAGGTGGCAAGGACATTACACAGACCAAAATGCATATCTTTGAATTGCCAGATTTCTTTTTCTGGGATGCAAAATGCTGTCTTCTCTTGGTCCTCAGAGGCCACCTCGCACTGCCAGTTCCACTCTTCATATCCAAAGTAGAAAACCATTGTGAACCTGCTAGGCTCTTCAATGTGTCGTCTATTCTTAGAAGTGGAAAAGATTCTTTATTTTGCGCCGGAAATAAATTCCCATCGGCACAAATTAGTACTCTTAACGACTGTGTGTGGATAGCGCTGCTTACTTCCCCGCTGGACACGTGGCTCCACTCTCCCTTCTCCTGCCTTTCCCATATCATCTTCCCGTCCCTCGGTGCGAGACTTTTTTATATCGCCGGTGCTCGGGTCATTCTCTGCTTGAACTCGGCGGCCGGCACCAGCTTCCTGTTGTGTATGAGCGGCGACGGTAATGATTGATTTTTGAATTACCTGTGGCGCGCACAAGGCTAATTAATGCCAGTGTTGGGCATTATTAAATATTAATATTTTAATACCTATCAATGTGAACGCTGGAAGGTGTCGGCTCAACGCAGAAATCGTTGAGTAGTCGAGCATGTAGCGTACTTTTATAAAATGGGCCTGTTTGGTGTTAGAGCGTTTAATGTGGTAGCGAGTGCTCTAATATAGATGTAGAGCGCGCTGTAGCATTGGTAACCTTTTTCACATGCCTTTTGGGCCACACGGTCAAAATTCCCTTTTGGTATAGTGTTTGCTTTTAATGGAGAAGTATTGATTGATTTTCTGGTTTAAGATTATTTTAGGCCGCCCCATTTTCCGTCCTAGTTTGGTCATTGACCTTGTGACTTCCACTACTTGCGGGATTCCGTTTTTAGATGTGCGTTATGGTTGTAATATTTTGTAGTGGAATACTTTACTGGACTCTTGAGAAGTCGCCATTCCACTATGTTTCATTTTAAGTGCAAGTTGTAGACTTTGTTTTAACACGTAAGCTGCCGCACCACATAATTACCTATGAAGGTTTCTACGTGCCCTTACTATTAAATAATAATTTTGCAGCACGATTTTTGTTCACGTTCGTCTTTGTCAACTGAAAATGAACCGGGGTTGCAGACATTTATTATCGATAGCAAATGCATCTTGGCAACACGAGAGTTAAATGGAGAGAACAGATTCAAGTCATATAATTATGTCATTTTATCAAGCCCTTTGTAAAGAAAGCCACGTTTTAATTTTTTTGAATTACCGTAATTAGCTACTGTTATTGATTTGTTCAATTTGCTGGAAGGTGAACACATACTGGCGCGAGAAAACTATCATTCATTTTACAGTAAATTCTTTTGATTGAATGTATTTGGTGCTATTACAGCATTTGGAATTTTAAAGTGACAGGCTTGAGAAATGAATTTTATATATATATCCTTCATTTTGGTATAGTTGTCAACAGGCATCAATTAATGTTGTGTAAATGATATCAATTTAGTGTTTGTATGCAGATTACAAATTTTAATGAATGTTTCAAGGCTGAGTGTTTCATGGAGTACCACGTTGTATATTGGTAATTACATTTTCACAGGTGCTATCATTTGTCGACTACGGCATTATTTTTGTAACTTTCAAGTTCAACTGCATTTGTATTTTCATGGGCTATGAATATAAATCTGTTGGGAACTTATTTTTAGTGTACACTTGTATGTAATTGTACCCTAACCCGGTAAACTTTGTCACATTATTAAGCTGTCGTTAGTCCACACTAAATCTCAGATAGCCATATTTCTTCTTAACTAGTACAATAAGGGAAGACCACGGACTAACGGATGGTTCTACCACATCTATCTTCTCAATTTCATTCAGAATTACTTCAACTGCCTCCTGCGAAGCTAGTGGCAGTCGTCTTTGTGGCTGCTTTATGGGTCTAGCACCTCCTTCAATGTTTTCTTGATGCCATCGTCGTCTTCTTCGTTCAGCATCAGTGCCCGTACTGGGCATCAGGGTGCGGACACCTGTCTTGCTGACTCCACCTCCAGTTCTCAGACCAGGGTGAGAGGTTCAGCCAGACATACAACTTTCCGTACCTCTGTGTCGGCTATGATGACTGCTATGATGCTATGGTGTAGCGCGCCTGCTCGGTGTGCACCCTTCCAGAGATAGGTGGGAAAGCCGCACGATGTCTTGCCATAGCTCATGCAGTGGCTCTCGCGGTCGCTGGGTGCGGCTTCGCAGTTGGACATAGTGGGCATGTCGCCAGTATCGGTCACCGAAACCTAGCTCCAAGGCCGACACCAGTGCGAGGTACTCCAGTCGACGTTGCTCTGGCAGAGATTGTAGTATGATTTGTGCAGGGCCTCTCAGTACAGCTGCGAGGTAGTTTTCCCACTGTTCGGCCGATTAGCCATTCAGGGTATCGACTATTTCAATCGGTGTTGGTACTCCCGCCAAGAAGTCTGGCTATCGTAATGGGCGAGCTTAATTGAGACCCCTTTCAACACTCTTGGTTGCGCGATACCAATGCCTCAGAGTTGTTGGCTATCCTTCGCGGTTGTTGTATTGGTTACTCTTACTACTTATACTGTTTCCCCACTTTTCTCGGCTGCAGATGTGGTGGTAGTGGAATTCTGCTGCAGAAGAAATTCCTGTCATTCTTTTTTCATTACACTCATTTCGTTCTCGACACTGCCCATCTTTCACAAACACTGTATACTGCTTCAGTTACACTATCCATTCTTTCATTTACACTGTCAATTTTCTTGCACACAGTGTGAATTCTCGTATTCACTATCTCGTTAAGGACTTCTATTTTTCTGTCTATATTTTCTATTTTCTTGTCTGCATTCTCATTTACAGTGTCTATTTTCCTTTATACGTTTTAACTTACAGTGTATATTTTCTTATTTACTAAATGACTCACATCAGTTATCTCGCTATTTACTTTACTAATTTCATTTTTTACATCTTTACTCTAGCTATTTGCATTTGCGATACTTGTCTACTTAACCACTCAGTTAATGCTCGCACTGCTTCCATTTATGCAGACATTTTTCTAGTTAACATTCTATGCGATGCTTGTACAAAACAATCTGAATTACTTCGTCTACAGTTATTAGAATCAACTAATATGTTTTAATATAACGAATTACTAGCCTATTGCCTAAATTATTTTACAATTGAATGCCTCCGTCCCACTTTAGGACGGAGGCATGTAACCAGTGTTACATGGCACCGTAAGGGCGTATTCGAGTTCGTGAGGGATGGAGGTCCTAATAAAATAAAGAACTGAATTTGATTTTAATTTATTTACACAGCTATTATACACAATTTTCAACTATCGATCTCCGCTGTACTTTTCTTATTATCAGTGAGCGTAATATTTCATTTTTTATACAATTCTTTAATTCTATGCAATAAGTGTTTCTATATTAGTTGTAATCATCTTATTCACACTTGTTTTTTAAGTCTGTCTATTATCATACAGTTGCATATTTGTCCTGCAGCATCTAGAAATGTACCACGAAGAAAACTATGCTGTTCGATAAAGTATTTTTTTTTGACGTTACCCTGAAAATCGAAAGCAAACTTTAAATTTACCTGTGCAGTCATTTCATATACCAGAAAAAACAATGTTTATTGTGTAGCATGTACCGTGCTGACCTAATTAGTTCTACCATGTCTCTATTTTGTTCCAGAAGTGAAGCTCGTTTCTTACTGGACTGTTGGGTAATCAGACCACCCTGTGAAAGATAACATGCTCAACATCTTTTGTAGTTGCAGTTTTTATGTTCAACAGGTATTCGATTTTAAGTTTCCTTCAGGAATGAATTAACTGTGAAAATACAACCTGTTAGAGGCTGTTCTCGATAAAGTGAGCACTTTTGGAATCAAACTTAGAAAAATTTCACTGCCTCTGCATGCATATATTTTAATGGGCGCGCTGAGTTACATGCACCCAGTTAATTTGGTAACGATTGATGGGAAGTAGTTCCATACATTAACGTCGAATAAAAAGTTATAGGTAACCATTTATGATAACTTAAATAATTTCTTTCGCTTTCTGATTTTTAATGTATCGAAGTGTAAAATTGAGCAGATTTGTAAAATATTTACTTTTCTAATAATTTCACGGTTTCACTTGACTTGCTCATAGATAAAGTGAAAAAACCCATGTCAATGTAAATTTTACCTAAGACGAAAGAATACACAACGTGTACACAAGCAGATCTTAAGGAGGGCTTTCAAAAGTGCTCATTTTACCGTGAAGAGCCTATACCTCCAGCAGCTGGGTATGCAGATTGCAGAGTTACCCCCTTTTGATTGTGTTTAAAAAGGTTAGGGTGGCAACCTCTTTTTTGGCGAAATGCTTTTAGAGTTACTAAATCATTAGTTTCTGTAGGTTGAGATTTTGCTATCACGAATTTTGAATTATTCGTGACTTCGAAGAAGCACTTAGTTATAATATTAGCGCTAAGTGTCGTCTTAGTTAGTTCGAAAAATTGTAATGATTTACATAGTATAAAATTTAAAGTAGCATGATTTACTATAAGTGTGTAGTAAAATCTTTTTATCATTAGGTCCATTAGAATTACTGATACAAAAACCATAAAATTAAATATAGCACTTAAAATAATATGACGATGACTTAAAAGAAGAATTATGGCCTTCTAAAAGATGTTTTAACATAGTTTTTGAAGAATACTATTTATCTTTCAGAATACTTACGAAATAAACTTTGTTTTAAATTTCGTTCTTATCAAAATCCAAGATTCAAGTATAAAAGTAAATGAATTTATTAAACATTTGTAAAGGCAATATTATCCGGTTTAAGTCACGATTTTACAATATTGCCGTACTCATCCATAAAAAAATTTAAGGCTTTAAATGATGCATTTGTAGGGCCTCACTTGGAAAGGTTGTGTGAGATTTTCCAGTGTCTCGATAATGTGGAGTGAGGCAAGCTTGGTATTTCGTAATCACCAGCAAATTACGCTGTCAGATGCCAAAGTGGACGGTTATAACCGCGTAGCTGAATGCAGGTCAACCCTCATTGTCACAAGAGGTTTGGCGCGTGCTGTCATTCCGAATTGCCGCAGACGGACAGCAGAGCTCGATACAGAGGGTATGCATTAATTATGCTAACTTCCGGGGGTGATTATGCACAAAGCAGGTGAGCGATGAGGGGCCTAGATCACTCGCTGAAGCCGACATCGCGTGTTATGTGCGGTCGTACTCGCTCTGCTTCTACAATGCCTGTCACGTGAGACGGCCTGCAGAGCTCCAATTTCAATACAGCAGCGCGCAAATGTGCATATGGTGGATTCCATTCGTCGAAAGTTAATTTTATTGTGTTATTATAAACCATAAAAATGACAATGTGAAGGCATCACTGTAGCTTTTAAAGCACACACGTAATTTGTGTGATTTTTGACGTACAGTACTGGCATGAAAATGTGATATAAACTCAAAGTTAATAAATTAATACCTAATAACTTGATTTATGAACTCACGCTCTCAGAATATTATGGTAAAGCGTGTAAGAAGCTAACAGAAGATGAAATGTTTTGGTTAAACACTTAGTAAAAATCCAAACACACAAAAAAATTAAATATTTTGCTTTGTGGATAGCGATTTCTAAGTATGCTATAGTACTTAAAGTAATATTTAAATGTGATGTGGCCAATATATATCAACCTTGACATATTTAGAGCCAGTATAAGGCACTGAAACATTACGCACCTAATCATACACAATAAGAAGGCATGTCGTCGTTTTTGGCGTACAGCGTAACACTCGTTTCAGCAGTGACCATGAGCAACGGCACAAGTTCTGATTCTGCGATGTTAGTGGCTCAAGTACATTATGCCACTACTGTATGAAACCTGCTACAGGCCGGGGCCTCCGTGGCTGAGCGGTTAGTCTACTCGCCTCCCACCAAGGCGATCAGGGTTCAATCCCCGGCCGGGTGACTCTGAATTTTCGCATGTGGGAATCGTGCCGGACGATGCCATTGGTCGGCTCGTCTTCTCGGGGAACTTCCGTGTCCCCCACCATTTCATTCCGGCGCCCCACGTCGATCGCCCTCATCGGCTCTCAAGTCCTCGATGTTAAGAGCGGCCAAAATCTCTTCTTCACCTAGCTACAGAAGATAATATAATAGTCTAAATCAGCACGTTTATCCTGGCTTTCGGCAGAGTCAAAGTAGATGGGAGGTGTCCTCTCATCTAATTTTAAGTACAGTTCAGGTTTCCAACTGTCCCCTATTGTACGGTATATCCGTATCCTGGGGATGAAATAATTATCCGGTATGGACGTAATATATCCCGTATCTCAGACTTGATTGAAAATGAACTGAATATTTATAAACACAGTGTCGGTAGTTTTCCACTTCCTCGAATACAAATACGTTTACTGTGATGCTATAATCCCATGGCAACAGAGAGTTACGATGATGCCGTCAAGTGGCATTCGTAAGGAAGTGCGTTCGTGGAAATAGGACTTGCCTGTTAAAATATGTGTATTATATTTTCTTCCAGTGTGTGTTGGCATGGTCTGTTTTAAAGTCAGTTAACACAGAAATTTACGTTACACTGAAATATGAACATAGTTGCAACTAATATTTTGTTATTCCATAAACAATCAGATCAAAAGTATCCGAGCCCCCCTCTGTAAACGTAAACTAGTACCTAGACGTCACTACGACCGCCGCTGTCACTTTAAAAAGCGGAAAGGGCTAGATGTTGGTTAGTACTAAGTGATACCTGCAGAATGGATGGAGCGAGGGAGCTGAAATGCTTCGAACATGGTGTGGTTGTTGGTCGTCACAGCAGTAAGCAATCCGCCAGGGCCACGTTTACCCTTGTCAAGTTGTCCAAGTCGTCTGTCGGGGATGTGATTGTGAAGTAGAAACGGGAAGACATAGCCACAACAAAACCACAGCCGGGTAAGCCACGTGTGTTCACCGACGGGAACCGTCGAGCATTGAAGAAGGTGGCATAGGAACATCGTATGTTACTGTATGATACCATCACCCGTGAATTCCGCAGGGCCACTAACTAAGCAGCTAGTGCCATGTCTGTGCATCGGGAGTTACGAGGGCTGGCGTTCAGGTGTAGAGCCACGAGTATTTCGCGAATTCATTCGGAGGCGAGGTAGACTCCAAACACTTGTTGTTTTATCCTACAGCTGTGACTGGACGACACTTCTCTTTAGATACGCCCCGTTTAACCGTGAGCCACTCATAAGCGGGGAGCAGTAGTGTGAGTGAGTGTTTGACAGTCCTGTACAGAGGCCTCACTTGATCACAGCAACCAATAAGCAAACGATAATGTCTCGAGTGTATATAGGGCTGTCCCAAGGTCCAGCTTAGCTTGCTGCCAAATCAATCCGCGAAATACTGGGGGCTCTAGGTTTCAGGCACCGCTCATAAACCGCACATTTCGCCGGTGAACGTGAAGCGCCACGTTCGGTAGTATCCAGTGGGATTTGATCCATTGGGGACGCGTGTTTTGGACTGATGAACCACGCCTTACCACGCGGCAGTCTAATGGGAGGGTTTAAGAGTGGCGAACGCCATGTGAACGCTACATGCCAGGCTGTATAGATACGACGGTGAAATTCGGTGGAGATGGGGTGACAGCGTGCGAAATGTATTTTTTTGTGGAAGGGACTTGGTCTTATCGTAATATTAGAGAGCGCGTTAAATGTGGAATGCTGTGAGGACATTTTGACCGAATTCACATTGTCTAGGGCAGAAAACCAGTTCTTAGGCGAAAACTGCGTGTTTCAGCATGACGACACACTCCTTGCCATAAAGCACGGCCTGTTCGTTAGTGCGTTGTGAATAAAATGTTTCCGGAAATGGATTGGCCAGTAGTGAGGCCCGACCTCAGTCTTACGGAACACATCTGGGATGAACTGGAGCGACGATTGTACGCCAGACTCCAACGGCCCGCGTCGTTTCCTTCATTTAACACAGAACTGTAGGAAGAATGGTCGGCGATTCCCCCGGAGACGTTCCGAAACCTGGTTGACACTCTACCCCATAGGGTTATGCTGGATTTACAATAACCTGACAGTCACACACCACAACCAAGATACTGGCGAAAATTTTTTCAACAGCCAACCAGAAGCAAGGCCACCCCGAAAACAATCGCAGCCCCGACAGCCCGACCAAAATAGATTCCATTTCTAATTTCGGCGGTGTCGGAATCGCTGGACAAAGAAAAAAAACATAAACACAACCTTACAATATAAAATTTCGTGCGGATTTCACTACTGTGGTACCTTTCACTATAAAAAACATTTTACTTATATGAACATCCTGATTGTTTTGTAGCAAAAAGAAAAGTGGCTGTTGAGTTGACGGAAATAAATAAACAGAGAAAACTGACTTTGCTCCAAAATCCGAAAATACTTTGTTTATACTGTTGTCACGACAAAATGTTTTACAATATTTTGTGATTTCTTCACATTCCAAGGAGAATGTATAGTGAAATGGCCATTCTAGGAATTGCCGGAAGTCATGCAACACTTGTCGGATGGAAATTGCCGGGGTACTGTAAACACTTAACTAGTGTTGGTGGTAGGAATGGTCGGGCTGAGTTATCATATTGGAATTGTAAATCCAGTTTTAGAGCTGTAATGAAGACCAAGTGTTGGCTCGCCTTGAACTAATGTTCGCTACTGGACAGTATATTCGAGGAACACATATATATGACAGTTTCACGCGAGTGTCAGGATACTTTTCATCAGATAGGGTATCGTTATGTTCTTGCAACCAGGCCATGCCGGCCAGATCGCATTCCCAAACATATCGCCGGTAATTGGGACACGGACCGTGAGCGCCTAAACCACAACACAAGGAATCCTCTCCTATAGTTGGAAGGCGTGGCCGTCTGTGAGTCAACATGCGCCCGATATGAAGGCAGAAAGCAAGACGAACGGTGCTTATGTCGCCGAGACATTGGGCCATAAATACATCAGGAGATGGGCTGTGCCGATCACCGTAGTACGTCTACAGACATCAGCCTTCGGACCCATGATCAAGGGGAAGACTTTACATTTAAATAGCATTAATATTTGATACTGTGCTGTGGCTATTTATTGTATCACAATTATAATTATAAGAACATTTTAACAATTTAATATATCTCTAAGCTCTCCTTATTTAAATAATATTTATTTTAACGACTGATTCCCTGCCAATAGAACTATAAAACAACATGTATATGCATGTGAGACTAGAATACTGTTTGTGTATATTATTTAAGTTTTTTGTACACTTCGTTTTACCTAGTTTCAATGCAACTAGAATATTAAAGTTGGTCAAAGTATTTCATTCATATAAAAGTGTGGATCAGATGAGCATTCAAATATAAACAAACACGTTCATCACTGTTGTCCATATGACTGACAGTTGTAACTAGTGGTGTTGGGTGAGTCAAAGTAGGGGGCTTGCACAGAAGATAAAAATCGCTCTACCTCATCTTCAGTTTATAAAGCGATCCGTAGATTTATTCAGAAATAAGTGATGCGCCAGTTATAACTGCATCACGGTTGAAAGAAAACGTTTGAAAAAAAAACTTCTTATCATATCAGTGTATTTAAAGCCTGCTTGGAGCTTTTCCCCGCGTTTTGAGGCTGAGAAGCGTAAGAGCTATAAGGGCTACACTGACAAGCGCTGCTAGTGCGTCTTGGCCGCTACGCGCAGGGCTCTGTACTGGCCTACAGCGTTGTCATTGTGCTGCGTGTACCTATGGGACTTCAAACGGCGACCCCATCGTTTTAACCGTAGCAAGGTTCAGTGCGTGTCCCTAGAGTACTTTCCTGTGTATATAACGCGTGTATTTCGATATACATCGCTTTGGAAAAGCCGTTTATAACCACGCTGGATTGCTCTAATATGGTGTTCATAATGTGCGCGACGTCTCAAAAGTAATCGAAAGGCGTAGTGTGAGGTGTGTGTTATTTTTCTAGTTCAACTCATTAGACGCCGCACGTTTCAACTTCGTAAAAACCTTGCATTTCAAACACTCTGGCCGTGTCAAAAATGACAAATACGTTATTTTGTAATTCGTCATTTCGTAAGTTTCAATTCGGACGTTGTCAATAGTCACTTGTTTAGCAGTCGCGGCAATGAATTTTTATATTAACAGTGAAAAATATTATCTAAATTGAATGCTAAAAACTGATGTAATATTTCTACAATCATCACTGGAATGCTACGAATATGTTAATAAATAAGAAAATAATAAATTATGCAATAACGACTTAAAATAAAATTTGGTCACGAAATATATAAACAAAGTACAACACTTACTTACCTCTTAAAACATAGCTAGTGTATTTTATGAACAATTTTTTGTTTTAAAAAAAATTTAACTACGCATTCGCATGTGTGTTCAACTCCAAAATGGCGCTGATTTCTCCATTTTGCTAATATCCGCTAGACCCAAATAACATATACCAAAGTACCAAATACATCACTATTTTTGTATACAAAATGGGTCACGTGATATTTTGTCAACAAAATCTGCCATTTCAGACACGGCCTGTGCAACGGCAATTTGGTCTCCAGGCAGGCGGGAGGGCTCCTTAAGAACACGCGACTTGACACGAAAATTGATTCTCTTATTCCCCAGTCAAGTGGGCAGTGAGTTAGAAAAAAAGTAATTACACGTAACAACTTCTTATTGAAAACACAATTTTCTAAGCTGGTGGCAATCAAAATCAATTTCCTTCTATATTATAAATATTTGTTTCAGGCCCACATCTACGAATTAAAAAAGAAAGCTGGAAAAAAGGGAGGGGGGTGCAAAGCATAATGAGAAATACATACGCGAGGAAGTATGCCTGTCAACAATAATCGAAGTTGAAAACTAATTTGCATCCCAGATGCGCTTACGTGTTTGTAATAACTGGAGCGAATGATAAAATCATTTTTTCCTATGAGAATTCAAAATTGTAAATAATATGAATTATAGTATTAATTTATGTCTTTTATGTGCTATAGCAAAAGCAAGATTAAATACAAGTGAAGCTAAAAAATAACATAATATTATGAACTTTATCTACGACTCACTTTATCTTGGGAAATCATAAGAGATTGTGAAAAATTTAACAGTTATAAATTAAATAAAAACAAAAAATACTAATGCCTATTAATGGAATTAATAATTAATTGGCGAATAACAAGTGAATCATTGAAGGAAAAACAGTTACGTATTATGATATCCAATATGACGATTAGGTTTAAGAGCAGCCTTACTTTTCCGGGACCATCAGATATGCGTGATGAAACTGTACAAGTGATAAAATTCCGCAAATCTATGTAATTGGAGCACACAATCTGTCTCTATGTATCAAAACATCAATACGTGAATATAAATGTGTCGAGTGCAAACTGGCCTGGAAGGCGAAACTAAGGAGTTACAAAAGTGAACAGATAAGCTTGAATCAACACTGTAAAACCTGTTTTATAGTTGGATCATTGTTATTACACAAGCTGATAAGGTAAATTATATACAAGATAACACGGAGAAGCGGCGAGAAAGTCCAGATCGGTAATATTACCGGCATCCATCTTCGGAATTACTGATAGATTATTATGTAATCACTTTGAATCGGAAAGATATAGAGCTTTGCATTCCACTATAATCACTATGTAACATTTCCTTTAACTTACAAAAAAAATGTTTTCCAAAACCACAAACATTAAGATGCGCGACAAGGGAAACCAAGCAGTAACGGCTTGGAAAATAGGACAAATTCACCGGAAGAGCGAAGCCTGTTTTAAGAACTAACCGTTTATTCAGCATTCCGCTATCTCAAGAAGAAGGAAAGGTAAGGCATTCTTTAAGCTGATATCCATGTCGATGGTTTGGAAGACTGTTGTTTTATGATATTCACGGAAAAGTGAGCACTTTTTAAGGCCCTCCCAACAGGCATTAATCACTAATAAATATATCCTATTGCAGCCCTAGGTGTTAAATTCTGAGAGTAGTGAAATGTATACACTGTGTTTATTATCACATTGCAATGTTTATATTAAAAAGCAGCAGGAAGATAGAAATTGGGTGAAAGGAAAAATTTAGGAGGGCCTTAAAAAGTGTTCACTTCACCGTGAACAGCCACATCTGGCCACATTTGTTTGAGCCCAGTAAGGTATTAGTCAATGCTGTCATTCAACAAATACCTTAACTTAACGCGTATAGCTTGGACTGTATTTGAAGTTTAGACTTTATGTTTTGCACAGGAATACCAAAGGCGACAGAATTTCCTAATCACGTGGGATCAGAATCACTTACCTACTCAAGATAAAATATTAGCTATTTCATGAAGAAGTTTCAGCCTCATCGGAATATAGACGTGACACTATAGCGATAGAAAGTTCATACATGAGCCCACAAGATATTCGGGATGGTTTGGATGAAGTCCCATGATAAATTGTAAATGTTTATCTGATGTGTATAACTTTAAACCAGCTTTTTGTAAAAAAAAAAAAAATCTGCCTTTATTCTGAAACAAAATCATGAATACGAGACAAGGTTTGTAAATGAGCTCTCTAATGATTCAGTAGACAGCATGCTTCTAAACTTATTCAGTATAGTGAATTCGTGGTTTTTTCACACTTTGAATTAAACCTTTGAAAAACCACTCTATGTATGACGTGCTCGGGTCTTTCCTAAATTTGTCGTATATCACAAGCATTTTATACTTGTGTTAACATAAAACATAAATATTTTTATGAAATTGTACTTTTACTTACAATTTTTTATGTCATAACATTTTTATAATTGCAATTAATATAAACGAAAACAGGGGAGGGGGGGGATGGGTGTATTGGTAATACCCAATAAGAAATAGTTCTTATGCAAAATATTATTACACTGAGTGTGGTCTAATACGGTGTGCTGGCCCTTTAGTGTAATTTTCTGGATTTCGCTAGACTTTGTTTTCAAGAGGTGGAGGAATATACTAGAAGTAGAACTTAAGCAGGGCTTCATAAAAGTAGGAAGTAACTGCGATCGGATTTTATTCCTTGAGAGTCAGCGAGAGCTCGAGGATCTCTCCGAGATCATAAAAAAGTCTATTCTGTGGTTCTGCGATGAACTCTAAATTAATTGGTAATATTTTTACCACTGATTACTTTTGTGAGAAATAAATATCCTTATCATCAAAGACTAATTAAATACATTTCAGAATTATCTGTATGATCATTGCCATAACTGTCCGGCATAAACCCACGTCAATGAAGTTGATGAGGTTTGATGGTGACGGTGTAACGGGATTTATTATATGTTTTATTTACACTGTCCATTGTCTACGTTAACAAGGAAGTGTCTTCAACATACATTTCTGTGGTAAAGAACGTTGTTGGGTTCCTTTTCAACATTGCTCTACACTCACTGTACTGTACTAAAGAAAAAAGTGAAAGCTGTTGAGCTGTGTCACTTAAATGTCAATATCTGTAAAATATATACATTTCATTAAGTATTATTACTATAAACGTTTAAATTTTACGATTTTAAACTATATATAATATGAGATTACAGTATATTAAGCAAATTTCAATATGGTATCAATTATAATTTCCAACACTTAAACTTTTTAGGCATTGTAGCCCAGTCAGAACATTCTAAAATCATTAGAGCTGAAATATGTTGCCTGTTATCGCTATTTATAGCTTTTGATAGCGATATCTTAACAAGCAACAAACATTACATGTCTGGATACATTTGTAAGTCATCAGGTAACTATCTTAACTTTTATCTATTGAAGATTACTACTGTAATTTGACCAAGACCTGAAAGGCAGTTTGTTATCCAGCCTAATACTGACATGCGAGAAAATTACAGTTGAAATCACACATATCTTATAGTAAAATTTAAGTAATAAGTTCCCTAAATGAAAAAGGTTTCCAAGGTTTTGTAATATATATTTTTTTGCAAAATGAATGCAGTGTTTTACTACTCAAATGTCGGTTGGGTAAATATACTTTTAACTACAACACATCATGTAATTATCTGACTGGAAATTTTTATAATGAAAAAAATAAAATAAAATAAAACTTACGCGACATAGGCTACTTTCGTTAATTATGTTAATGCCGAAAGAATTTAAAAAAATAGTTTTGATATTTACACTTAGTTAGAAATCAAATTTATGTTAATATACGGATAAAGCATCACCTGATATGAGATCCTCAATAGTCATCAGGGGCCACGGTGGCTGAGCGATTAGCCTGCCCGCCTCCCACGAATGCAAACTGGATATTTGCAAGTGGAAATCGTGCCGGACGATGCCGTTGGTGGGTGGGTTTTCTCGGAGATCTGCTGTTTCCCCTCGCCGTTTCCTTCCGGCGCCGCTCCACACTCACCACTTGCATTGTAAGCTTGGAGTAAATTGGTTTACAGTTCCATGTACTCGAAATTACACGCATTATAAGTTATTATTTACCAAAAAAAAAATGCAGCTGCAAAGAAAATTTCCCAACTTATATTTTTAAACTTAAATGAGTAGTAAATTAAATTTTTATATTCTTATAAACATTTTAATATTTATTTCTTACCTATAGAGTAAAAATTGTAAACACTACTTACCACGACAAATCAATAGTTTATAATGAATTACATCTCTAGCTTTAGTCGTAGGACCTACACTGAAATCGAATTGTGCAACAGTTTACTTCTATATTAGATCAAGTTTGAAGTTAGAAAATCAATCCGAATGTAGCTATGAATTTTAAGTATTGAACTGAAAATTAGAAATTGAAGGTGCAATGGCTTGCGATAGTTAGCCTACTTATCTGTTGTCACAACAGAGTCCCGTGCATACCTGAGTGGTTAGAAAGCTGTCTGGTGAGGATATTAGCCTCATAGTAAACATAAGACATCTTGTGATTGTGTCGGTCCTCCCTAAGTATTCTTTGCATTCAACGATTACAGTCTCAAAACGTAAGTTCAGGAACTTGATTTGGAAGCGCTTATTCAAATATAGTTGTTACGGGCTACAAATTACATACCAAATTTTAGCACCTCGTATCTATTCTGCAAATACCTGAATACTGTCTCTAGCTTCAGGAGACATTCCCTCAGTTTCTATCTGAATATTATGTTCATAAAGGACCGATTTACGTGATCAAAGTAATTAAGGGCCTATAACATATTTATGAAGATGTTAATTTGTTATGATTTTGGTTATAAAAGCAATACAAAGTTACAAAAAAATATTTGCAACGCAGCCCCTTTATTTTGAAATGCGTCATCAGAAATGAGGCACGAGATATGGTTTTGTTAAAATAGTTTTTTAAATTTCCTTAGTCATCAAGTTTGTAATGAAACCATACATTTTGTCTGATTTTGGAGAATGCATTTCAAATAAGAGTTATTACACGTCTAATCATTTTTCGAAGAAAATTAATTACCTTATATATGGTTAATTTGTTACTGTTGTTATAACCAAATAAATGTTGAATTGAACGGAGTTATGACAAGTTAGGGAAGATGAAGGATAGTATTGAAGAAGATTTATATTAAGATAAAAATAATTAGAATATTAACAATATTATGCATTTATATTACGTAAAAAAAAAACACAAAAATCTATTTAAAGCTATGTGCAGATAAAATATTTTGAAAAAATAATGACATAAGAGTTTTGCAGTGAAAGATTTTGGAAGTGTTTTATATAAAAGTTTTACGGAAAGTAATAGTTGAATAAATTTTAAACTTCAGGAACATCATAAACGTGTGTAATATATCTAAATACCACTTTTTCAAAAAAGGTAAAAGATGTTAGTTCTTATTCTCAGATTCCGGTTACTACACAACACTAATAACTTCTCTTTTGCAGTACTTTAATTAAAATACTCTGTTACAGATTGCTTTCTAAATTATTCTCTATAACATTTTAGGTGGGAAGAATTTCATTTTACTCAACAATATCTCAACCAAAGGTACGTTTCTTCTTGGACATCTTGTTATTTGAGTTGGGTTCAGCAAAGTCAAATAAAAATGTTTCTAACAAATTTCTTTATTTACAATCACGAAATAAGCAAAGGCAGAGCAGAAATATATAATGAATGTGTGATTACCAGCTTGATAGAAAACACTGAAATACAAAGCTTCTATAACTGCAAGAAAATTTTAACTTGACTTGAAACTACTACCTACAACTTATTTTTCAAAATATTTTCTATTTGTAACATAAATTATATTAACAAAATAGATAACGTTATGCCCAATTGGATTACATTAAAATACTCGTGACAGCTCATAAAGTGATTAAACGTATAAAGATAAACAGCATTACACGTGCATTAATTATTTACAGAAAGTGTGATAAAGAATATGAAAAAAATACAGTTTCATTTTCTTGCAATCCTTTCTTACCTAATGTGTTTTCTCATTACATTTATAGGAAAATGATTTAATCTCTTAGCAAGTACATCAATATTTCCCCCAAAGTGTATGAATTTCATAAAAAGATATATATTTAAAACTCGTCATGCACCCTTATGTACGGACAAATATTAAAATCTTTATTTTAATTTTACAGTATCAGATGCATGATTTGAAAATTCGAGAAAATGGACGATAGGCCTATTAAAATATTACAGTTAACTAACAATGAAAAAGAAAAAAAACACTAACTTTTATCATGTCACAGTAGAAAGTATACGTTCAGAAAGTACATTGAAGGTGGACTCAGAAAGTGTGCTTCGTATCGATTCATTCAACTATGAGGAATCACAATTTTGGGCACAACGTAGATTTCAAAAAATAATAAAAATAGCCACAAGAAAAATAAATTATGAACATTGTATGCAAAACTTGTTATAAATTAGGTTAAGAAATTTCGAAATAGAGAGGTATAGATAAATATTACAACATACTATGTACGAAAATGTACAACAAGCAATGTATTAGTAATGCCACAGTAATAAACATACAAATTCAAATTTTATTAATAGACTTATTTTGGTTATTAGTGACAAGTCTATATGCAGTAGCTGGTAATGATTGCATGAGTTAGATAATGACCGTAAAACATACTCTTTTTATAAGCATACGTATAAAGTATTTGAAACTGCAGTACAATTAGCTCGTATATCAGGAAGGAATTTTAACTGTTATTAGGAGATTTCCACTATTGATATATATATATATATATATATATATATATCACTTTATCATATAGATATATATATATATATATATATGAATAAAGTGATGAGGCCCTTGGCTATGTTAATTTTACATAAGGCGGAAGAACACACAACGTGTATACAACTAGATATTAAGCAGGGCTTTCAAAAGTGCTCCTTTTACCGTGAATAACCTATAGTTGTTTGCTATTTTTGTATGTAATTTTCACTGTGTGTTATTTCCTGCTTGCAAAAAAAAAAGGGCAGAACTTTATTGACAAAATATAAATATATTCCTGACAACACACTATAACAATTAAGCACGAAAATCTTTGAACAACTCGTAAAATATAAATTTTCTATAATCGTACGTTGTCACTGATTACTCTGAATCCAAAATTATGACAGGAAAACGAAGAACTTCTGCTATATAGGTGGAGGAACCGCGCCTTATGAGACCAGTATGATCTAGTACCCGCGACATGTTGAACTGGAGTAAGCCAGCGGACGAAGGAGGGTTCATCTAAGTTTTGCCGGTTACACTTCCCCCTTACCCTTTCCAGCAATAAACTTGCACCTCTTCCCCCCTTCCCCCCTTCGGCACGCCAGTATTGCCGCTCACTGGAGCACGTTCTCCGCTGCAAAGGGCCGACGGTATCCGGAAACAGCGGCCGGCGCCATGAACCCGGGACGTGCGGCGCTGTCCGGCGCCGTTTAATCCAACTTACCGCGGCGCGTTAAGGCCCTTACACAATTGAAAACTTTAACATTTGAGTTTACGTTTGCTTTCCGACATGTGGTTTCTTATGGAGCTTGACACAATGGAACTGTCAAAGGTAAGGTCAAGCACTTTACGATTTCGAAAATTTAAAATTGTAAGTCAAATTCAAGCAGCTATTTTGCCAA
Source organism: Dryococelus australis (assembly GCA_029891345.1). NCBI lineage: Eukaryota > Metazoa > Arthropoda > Insecta > Phasmatodea > Phasmatidae > Dryococelus > Dryococelus australis. The sequence continues at coordinate 254,172,605 of CM056995.1, forward strand.
GAATCTAACAGAGGTTATGTGTAAAGTGCGTTATTTTATTGTAGGGCGATTTTAATTTCGGTATATTAAAGAAAGCTCATATTAAATTTAATAAATGGCAAACAAATATAATGCGAAATATGAATTGGCATATTTTAATAAAGTAAACAAATTAGTATTTTTTTGTTTTGAAATAAACATTTAATATAAATTTTAAGCCTATTTTTAAAAATGGTAAATTAAATGCATTCCTGAATACACATTTTTATAAAGCTCGCAGAACCGATGTTCAACTGTCTGAAGTCTGACTTTACAATTGTATTTTGTATTGGTGGTTTCGTCATAGGGAAGGGAACGTAAATTCAAATGCTAAAGCTTTCTATTGTGTAAGAAGTTTTACTCGTGACCACTTCGGTCATCATCGGGCGTTGTTTTCGCGACTCTTTTTGCACCACACAAATCTGTTCATTCTTACACTTCGATGCATTAAAAAAAAACAGGAAGCGAAAGAAATAATATAAGTTATTACAAATGGTTACCTAACACTTTTTATTCGACGTTACTATATGCAACTACTTTCCCTCCATCGTTACCACCTTTACTAGGCGAATGTCATTCAGTGCGCCCGTTAAAATATATGCATGCAGGAGCGGTGACTTTTTTCTAAGGTTCATTTCTAAAGTGCTCACTTTATCGTGAACAGCCTTTATAGGCTCTTGACGTAGTAACTAAGCAGAAGGTGAGCTTAAAATTTAATTTTCTGCCTATTCTGTATGCTTCCGCTACATACAAAATTAACACTACCCCGGACCCGATCTCTTACAAATATGCTGATGAAGTGTAACTGTGAAAATGTCAGAAACAGTAATATTTTACTTAGAACACATTTATTACTCTTACTATATGCTCAAGAGAAGAATAAATTATATTAAATTTAGAGGAATTCACGTCATAATTTAGACACAAGATTTTTAATACAATGCGAATACATCGAATTACATTTCGTATATCGCTGCCAGCTGGGAGCATGGAGCATGTTAATCAATGTTTGTGTTGAAATGCACGCAGTTATGGGCGGGGAATAGTTTTCAGAAGTTGATTCCAGAAGTATTTAATAAGTGAATACGTAAAGTAGATCCTACAAAGGGTTTTCACGGCCGACGTGTAGAGATGATGGAAAATCGCGAAAATTTTTTGAGCCAACATAACTTCTATAACACTCTAACTACTTTATTTTTTCATGATTGGATGAACAAGGTTTTGACTTGGTTAAGTTGTTTGCAGATCAATCACGAACGTTGTGCCTTATAGTATCAGAATTGTCATTGGTCCAGTGAAATATGGCAGAAGCTTCATATATGCATGACAGCCAATAAGGAATGAAATCTTTCAGACATGTGTACAGTACGTTGAATCCTAGCAAGCAGTAAACTTTTCCCGCGATAAACCATCATCTCTACCGATGTGGTATAAATAGATGACAAGTACGTGGCATTTTTATAGGGTTGCGTATTTGACCACATTTTACCTCGAAAAGAGAATTATTATTACCCAAAATTGCATTATTATTAATATCAGTGAACTAAGGAGGGGCAAAAAAAACCATTACTTCATCCCTGTATTGTGATTTGAAATTTAAGTGATGAGCATGGATGTTTGTCTGCACAATCGGATATTTAAAAGCAAACTTGAGGGCGGATTTCCGCTCATGGGAACCGATTAATGTTGCCAACAAACGAGTTTTTTTTTCTTTCGGTAATCCTATTTAGTTTTGAAGTGCTTCTCTATCACAGATATCGTGTTAGTTTTTAACCTAATTTTGAACTTGTCAACCAGTTAGTGTCCATGTCTGCATTCGCGCGCTATAAACGCCTTCGCATGTTTTCAGCGCGAGACTACTAGAAACTAAAGCTCCGAGTCTTCCATTTTTCCTCCGAAATACGTAGCTTGCTCTGAAGAAAGAGTTGAAGTTTAACGTTTCGGAGCGTACGGTTTCTATGTGGTTATTTAAGCATCCCAATAAAGCTGGAGTCGTAGTAACCCGACGAACACGATGCGACAGACCGACACGACGACAGAGCTCGATAGAATTTCACGTTATATTATATTCAGTGTTCACAATATCCCAACGAAATCTACCCGACAAGTGTGTCAGTTGGCTTTTAGAAAATCATAAAATTCATTGGATGCTCAAATTTCGTCATGTCGGGGTTGTTGTGTCGGGTTCGTGGGAGTATTCTGACTCCAGCTTAAGTGTACACAGAAGCAGAAATACGCTGCTAGTTGGGAAGTGTGGACTGAGTACAGGACAGTGTAATACTAGAGAAAAAATCTACTAGCTGTATTAGGGAGTTGATAATCCGTTTCCTAGACGGGTGCATGTCAGTCTGTGCGCCTGTTAAAATATACCCAGGCGAGAGATATGGCATTCTTCGAAGTTTGGTTCCAAAAGTGCCCAGTTAAACGTAAACAGCTTATATCAGTTGCGAGGAAACAGATTCGTGATATTTCTACAGGGACTGTGATGTTCAAAAGAAGGACCAATGCAAATGCCTATGATGAAAATTGGGAATAACAGGAAACATAAACATGTGTAGCGACAAACTACAGTATACCAGCTACTGCAAACAGACTGATGTCACACTGAGTATACCGCTTTCGCAAGGCACACACACAAAAGCTGGACTTATTCAACTTGACATATATAATTTTTTTCTCAGTCACTTAATGAAAAACTAAGCATATGTTTCCATTTCTTATGTTTTTGGTACCAAAATTAGCAAATAAATGTTACAATAATATATAGCATATAAAAACTGTAAAATAAAGATTACAATAATAGTAGCGTATTGTAAGCAATAGCAAATAAAGTACATGTAACTGTATAAATGATTAAAAAAAAGACACATATTTCAGTTTTATTCTTGAAGTTAAAAATTTAGCTCACTTCTATTGTTTTGTTAAGCCCTTTTCTGGAAACATTGTAACAAACTTATTGTGATTTAAAATGGTAATATTTTACGCAAGTATTCACAAAATAGATTACATAACAATGGAAGGAGTTGGGGAGTTCAGAGTCATCAAATACTTAATTTTTATCTGAGTGCGGTAAGTCCGAATAGGCTTCTAAATATTTGAACCTCAAACAGAAAATTCGAATTTCAACTCCCATAGCTTTTTATCATTGGAACATACCAGGATTTTCACACCAGAATTAACGTCAGAAATAGCAAGATATGTATAATTATATGGCGCTGTACGAAAGGCTTGGCGAAAAAATTGTCAAGTTAAACAAATATACTTACACAACACCAAGCCTATTAATAATTTGTATAAAGAAGTCACTTATCACTAACACCAATATTATGAAAATATTATTCAGAAAATTGTCTGAATATACAGTAATAATGAAAGCATCCATGAAACTCTTTTTATGTGGAACAAGTTCCGAATTGACGTGAAGATTTGAAGACGTTCTTCTTTGTAGAATGTACAAGTGTCTGGATTATACTATCACTGAAAAAATCTCGTACACTACACAGTTCTAAACAAGCGCTAGAGGGAAAAGTGCTTAAAGCTACAGCGTCAATACAATTGAAAAAATAGCTACAAAAGTCTAATTCGGAATGCAAGAAATCTATTCATTTTAGTATATAATTGAGATAAAGATTGTCATCTTCCACTTAAAATTTATAAACACTTTATAAAACTTATCATTCGGTTACTGGGTTTTCTTGACAAATCAAATTCACATGCTTGCAGATGTATTCAAGTAATTTAACATATATTGTAAGGTCACAAAAACTGACTCAGTTATCTCACATATGCAAGTCAAAACAATGACTTTTCTAATATCGGTTTGGTCCAACTCTTCATTCATTTATTTCTTGGGTAATTATTAGTGCACTGAAAGCAATAAAACCGCCTAAAATATATTTTTGTAGAATTTCTTGAGGATACCACTCACTCCCACGCAGATAGGGTTGTAAGTGACTCTCTGGTGTGCTGGCTACATGAATACACTTTGGCAAATTTTTCATTCGTTTAATTCTCGACAAAGTATATTTTTAATCTTTAAGTATCTGAACAGGTATTTCTTTAAATACAGTTATACATAAAGCTCACTAAGACTACGCTGGAGAAATTTTAAATTATTTGCAAGGCGTGGAGTGCGCAGGTGTCATTTTTACTACTCCATAAATGCACAGTCTGTTAATTAAGGATTCCAAAGAACACGATACAACTGCTAGCGTCTATGAGAATTCCTTGTTTTTCGCAGAAAGTAACGCAGTATTTTCAGCACCTGCGAATGTCAATTACTGATTCTTCACATTTCCCGAGCTCAGAGCCCTAAAGAAAACCCTGAATACATGCAAGTTGGTAGCGTCCTCTAACTAAATTTTAAGAACGCATGAGACTTTCGTGAAAGAAAATGCTGTGCTTCCATCACTGAAAAATTTGTGCTTTTTCATATAATAATACACAATTAAGATTTTTTCAGTGACTCAATATCTCAATAAAAATAAATATATACGTATTGCAAACAAAAAAAAAAAAAAAAAAAAAAGCTGAAACATTCTGCTAAAGAGTTTACTTTTTGAGGCTGGAAAATATTTTTCCTAGTTTGCAGCATTTTATGAAGTATATTGAGCAACAGAAAAGAAAAAAGCAACTAAATTCTTGCAATATACACTGTTGTTTGAACGCTGTTCTTATACGAATTTGAAACTACCTATATTTCACTGGCATGTAAGTAATTCCACAGGAAGTACTAACACCCTCATTTATTGTACTCATTGGATGTCTAACCAGTAAGATCGCCAATTACCCATATGCAGATCTTTTTTCTTTTTACCAATTTCTGTAATAATTAATTAAAATTTTAAAAAATTACATTTTAAGAGTTATTTCATTTTTAAGCCACTCTCACTGTTTCGCCTGCCCTAAGTAGTTGTTCTAAGTAGCTCTATTGTTTCTGCAATTACGTAGTGAGTTTTTGAATTACTTTTCTCTGTTTCTAAATCAGCATTTTTTCAAGTATTTGAAAATGCCACTATATCATTACTTTACTCCAAAATTAATAAAACAAAGTACAGTTAAAATTTCGGAAATAAAACTACACTCTAAAAAATTATTCGCAAATTTACTGTATGAGTATATACTTAGAGTGAGAAATCGTGAACTGTAAAGTTATTTCCCATACATTCTGGCTAGCGTTCCTACACTACCTCAACAAACAGTCAAATTCGTGGGAAATTTACCAACTTTATAAAGTAGAGAAGCTAAATAGTCCATATTTGTAGCCAAATGTGTGGTATTATTTCCATACGATTTATTGGTTATAAACTTCCAATTCAGTTTAGGAAGCTAACCGCAAATTTTTTCTGGAGTGTGTTTGAGTATAGGTTTAATTATATTTGGTACAATCACAGTGTATGATTTATGTATCTCCAGAACTTATCACATAAAAAATCTGTTTTAAAAAATTTATGGAATTCATATTTTAATGTAAATAAAAACAAAAACCCTTCAAATATAACATTTCTGACATGAAATTTAAGACGCGATGCACTGATTCGTTCTCACTTGCTTCAACAACTCTTCAATGAAAATTTTCAATCTATATCAAAATCTTTAGAAGTGTCTACACTTATTCTCTCGTGCAATAATGTGTTCGAATTATTTGCTTTCGTAAAACTATAATGGATATTATTTTATGTAATGCATATTTCTCGCGAAAGTTGTAATAACTCCTTTTAATTAAATGCAAGCATAATGATACACTAACCACAAACACAAAGTATTTATTTCTTAAAATTCTTCTAATGGAGCTCCACTGTAGTTAAGCCACATATGCGAGTATAGAGCACTTACACCGCAGTGAGACGTAAACTGCAGTGTTTAAATTATAAATTATAAATTCCGTTGGTACAATGACGTTAGCAATATGAGAAAAAAGGTTAAATGATACTGCAATAACTCCAGACAGCCAGATTTGAAGCAAGTTAAACTATTTAAGAAAGGTGTTATTCCGTTCCGTAATAATGAGGCATGGTTTAAAAGTAATAGGCCTAGTAATAATAATAAATACAATAATATTATTTTGAGACAACACAGGCAAGACAAGGATAGTGAAGAGGTGCGGAAAAATGGAAAGGCGGACACTCTTTAACTACACTCGGGTAACTGAAGTTGGCTCAATGAAAAACTTTACGGGTTAACTACAATAATCACGTACTAATGAGTTAATTAATAATACGAAAGTTTCTGCAATATATCACAAATTTTGAAATATTTCAGCAGAAGATGCGATATTTTTTTTAATGCTTAACTTAGTTTCTGTTTTGTGATATAATTTGCAATTGCTGTAGTAATTATGTATTAGAGATTGTGATTAAATATTTGTCGATTTTTACTATCATCAGGAAGAAAATTCCCAGTGATTTTGCTACGATATCAAAATTTCATTGAAATTGCGAGCAAAAATATCTGTATGTCATTCAACTGACGTATACGAATAAAGAAATTTTATTACATTCAACTAGACCCTACTGTGCTGCACAAAACCTTTCTATATTATTAAATATAACTTGTACTTAATACCAAATCATAAAATATTTAACATGATATTTCATCTGAAGTATTAATTAAAGGCATTGTTGTTCTCTATATTTTGGCTAGTAGGAACTATAGCGTTTCCGTTACACATTATTTACATTAGTTTTTAATAGATTTACAGGTATTAACAATTCTAATGAACAACACAAACACAACCGCGTGACTCGGAATTTCTTGTTACTTATACGGCATTAAAAAATAATGTATTATTTATTTTAATAATTAATATAAATCAAATTTTCTTAAAATGCTGATAATAAATATTTCGGGAAAAAAAATTGGAGGAATGAAAATTTAGAACAAGATATGTTTATTCATAGCAAAAATATGAGCCAAGTTCACAGTGTTGTAAAACACAAAATTTTCGGCGTAGAATAAAATTGAAACAATTATTCAATTTTCAGTGAAAATTTCGTCCCCAATTAAGTGTTATTTAATGACGTGCCAAACATTTGGAGTTTCTGTTTAGGTGCATCCATTTGAGGAATTATTCTGATATTCGTGACCAAAGTTTATGCAATTTTCAATAGATATCAAAAGATTAACACCTAAGCCACTGTTTATCAAACCGTGGTTCGTGGACCACCGATCATCTGCGGCTAGATCCCAAGTGATCTGCGAAGATTTGTGAATATTTCCATTAAGTATTTACTGTAATATGAGATGCCTAGCTCAAAATATGGAAATTCAGTTTATTACAATATTTGCACTTTCTTTTGTGTTTAAAGTACAATAAAATAGCAGTGCTTTCGTGTTAATTTTTAAAAATGTTCTACTATAAAATTACTTAGGCGTATATGTTTTTACGATTGTAATGTATTTTATTGAGATGTTAAATTAATATTCTTATATTAGGAATTACTAAATTGAAGATATTTCGAAGCAGGTGGTCAGTGTCAGATTGACATTCTGCATATATTGGTCTGCGATAAAGGGAAGTTTGGGAACCACAGGCTTATATGATCAATATTTTTGGAACGAAAATGATTTGCTTTACTTTCTGGAAAATGTACTTTTTCCTCTCGTGAAATTTGAAATGCAGTATGGCATATTAAAGATACCGAAAAATCCGTAAAAAAAAAAAACTCCTTCAATTATAACGTTTGTAATTTCCGTTACTGAAGATTAGTTTGTCCGAGAACATTATGTAATGATTTCTGAACACTGCTAAATACTAACGTAACGAAAATATTGCTGAAGTCCGTGAACTTATTTACACATCAGTTATATCATTAGGGAAAATACATTGTTAAAATAAAGGTCTTTTTCACTATTATATAAATCATAATGTGTCGTAACGTAATAAGGCTGTGAAAAATTGACGTTACTTTGTTATCAACAACGGTGAAACACCCTATAGTTTTCCAACCCATTCAAAATGTGTAGTTGTGCAAACACAGTTAAAATACCAAATAGCACGGGCGTTGGAAGCTTACCACCCCCCCCCCCCCTTTTACGGGCATACAACCGCCACGATCGTTACCAACTACAAGAATGGCTACTTTTTGGGGAGCAATTGCCTTTTCCAATAAAAATGTTTGATGCAAGCCACGTCAGTAATGAAACTAATGAAAGAAAGTGTGCAATACTCCTCATAAAGTATAGACTTATTAACTGCTGTAAATTTTCCCTGAACAGCAGTATTCACAAACTTTTATGAAAACATTGTATTTTTACGGAATACTCATAAAACGTAAAAAGTTAACTGTGTTGTAGGAGTGTCATTTTACAACCAATTTATTTCTGTCACTTAAAATCTGGCAAAAAATATTATAATGTTAATGCTAAAGGAAAAATAAAAACAGACAGGTAGAGGGAAATGTGTACAAAACTAAAGAATACAATGGCATGTATTCAATACTTTACCTCAAACATTCAGAGCCAAGGTCAATTTACATAAACTAAAAGTAACATTGGACCATTTTGAGTAGAAAATGATTACAAACTGCAGCTTGGGCGTGTCTTTTAAATATGAGGTCTATGAGATACAGTTACAAAATGAAGATCACCTAAATTACTTCGGAACATGGACAAGTTGTGGCTCTAATATTGTGTTGCGGACCAAAAAAATTACTATACATATTATTACTTTTGAGAAATTGTTACCTAAAACCGCACGCACATTCGCTTACATCCATATTTACTTACTAGGATACGTTTTACTGTGTTTATTATAAATCATCACATTTATTGAATGGGCAAATTTAACCCCAGCTGCATAGGGTTACTTATCTGTTGCGTTTATTCTGCCGAAAAACAAATAAAATTCATATTCTCGCAAATTTAACACAGTTATATGAAATGTTTCACTGTCAGGTTTCAAGTAGGATATTTTGATAGGTTAGAAGAACTACTCTGGCGTATGGCGTGCACTGTTGCGGTAGCCTGATGAAGCGGAATTACTTGTGTGGCATCATGCGAACTGTGAACTGACCGGGATAAAGACGCACATCGGCTCTTCATTAGACCCAAAACTTGGTTGGTGTAATAAACTCAAATTCGAAATGTTGAGATTCTAATAACGGGCGTTGGCTTGGGATTTATTTCCTGTAATAAACAGTAAATTTCAAACTGCTTGACGGGGGATAATGCAAGTTCCACTTCGATGAATATACAACTAGTTCTGAATATAAGATTAACAATAAAATAAAAACACGAATAAAATATGCCCTGTGCTGCACAAGTCTTTACCCCTAGCCGTTTGCGAGTGAATTTTTTGTTAAATATTAATACGTAAAAGTATGACAGTGCTAAGTTTACCTTTTCATTCATTTTACAAGTTCAAACAACAGCTTTCTGTTTCATTCAAAAGACCCATACGTATTCTTAATTGAAATTGACCTTTTATATAATATGAATCACACGTAATATTTGTGAAATTCAAAATAAAAATCTGCAAGGAACTGCAGCTATGCTAAACAGAATCTTTAATGAATACAAATATACTGAAATTAAAATGGTAAAAAAACTATTATTATTACAATTGAAAATCATTATTAACTTTATTTTAATACACTATAAGTAGGCATACAATGCGCAATCTCTTTTTTACAAGAAGCTATACTTAAATAAATACAAAACAGTCTCTTCATTACGTCATCTCTTGCTGTTTTCTTTAGAAAGTTACAAAGCCCAATTTCATTTGGCACAATATTTGAGGCAAACACGACATGAAAACATATAATAGACACAGAATACTACTAAACTAAACTATTTACCTGTAGTAATAGTTTTTATTTACGTGTGCGACCTCACCGATAATATCGACGCATACTGTACATGACTACTGTTTTTTTGAAAGTACACGTGAGTTTGTGAGTGGCAAATACAGCCACTCTGGCTTATTTTAGAAATTTGTGCACGCTTAAAGAAGGCATCAATGCATAAGTAACACTAGTACACAAGTTGATAAGTTAAATATTGACACAGTGAAACTATGTACAGTAGTATAAAACTACAGAATTTTAAAACACTTGTTACATTAAAGCAACAATAAATGGCTACATGTAAGTGGACATATTCAGAGAAAGTTGGTCCCAAGTATGAAGAATGAATGGTTACTGTAGTGCAGACATGGGGAAGTGTTACTTTGACAACCATTTTCCTTAGCCTAGTAATAACTTACGTAGTATACACTCCGTGTATATGTCAACAAGAAGGCAAGCGAGAAGCGAGAGTAAAAACGTATATGAACAGCATAAGATGCAGTGGTGCTCTATCCTTCTGTGAAGAAATCACAGAGATAATTGTGATCTTGCGTCACATGGTACAATCAAATTCACGGGGATATAATTTACAAAAGGAAGTGGACCTGAAAATCACGGGCAATCACGAGCACAAGCAACGTCACAGAACGAACGTCTCTCCAGCGACAAAACGAAAAGATGGAAATTAGGTTCGGTAAGACGAGTGGATATTTGCGAATGAGATAACCTCAACATCAACCTTCTGTGGCGCGGGTACAAGCACAACACGGCAATGACCACAGTGTAGTGATGTGGAAACTTTCCACGTTTTAGGTTTTCCTCAAAGTGACCCCACTGTAGAAAATAAGAATGGAAACTGTATACAGTAACAAGAGAGCCATAACACCTTCTTGTTCAATGGTCTTGAAGAATTTTAGAAACTTTCTACCGCTATTGACAGTTTCTAATCAGTTAAGCAGTAATTTACAGTATAGTGAAAAGACTCTAACATGTCTAGTCATTAGTAAGTTAAATGTAAATTGTTATCTTTTCAAAAGGATAGTTTTACAAATATTTTACGTCTCACATAATAAACAACGAACATATTGTATGCATGTTAGTTAATTTTACAATGACATTTATTTAAATTTTGAACATTCTCCAAACGTTCCAATTTGAGAAAGACATATTCATTTAGGAAATGTAATGATACCTTAATACATAATCTATTGTTCTAATATATATTCTAAAAATACAATACTTCCTGATAGTCTATTATTTAACTAGTACATATCTTTCATGTTTAATTTTGAACTAACTATAATTTGACATATGCATGACCGTTTCTTTCGACAACTCGTGGATATTGTGAACTCAGTAAGCAATAAATATTTCTGTGTACATCAGTATTGTACCAGTAATGTTATGTGTTGTTGGGAATTTTGGAATAAAATGTTGGATTTTATTTTACTCAAGTATAAACTATTCTTAGTTTTGTTATTAATATCTCGGCATGAAAAATTTAGAGCAAAAATTTTCATAACTATTTTCTCTCTTAAATTTTACCGGAATTGTCGAAAATGGGGGTGGGCCCGGGGGGGGGGGATCATTTTCGAAAGCGAACTTGTATGCCAAAGAGATGTCAGGGTGCAGGTGTGTACGCGGTTAAATTTGTCGCCAGGTACGGATCGTATTCATTCGACAGGAGGGAGTAATGGGGAGGGGATGGATATTGGTACCTGTTTCTGTGGCTTAGCTGGAAGTTTGAGTAAGAACCACATGAGTATTTTGTGCTGCCTCTAGACTCCGTGTCGCAAGGACTGCATGCATGTCTAACATCTAACGTCACCTAAAGTTTGTGATACTAAGCCAACATGCATGCACACCTTATGCCACACGGACTGCGGCGCAATGACTACATGCATACTCAATGCCACCTCGATGCTGTACCGCGCAAAGACTACATGCATGCCGAATGCCACCTAGTCGCACTGTCGCAAGGAGCACATATATGCCGAATGCCACCTCGATACAACTACGCAAGGACTACATGTATTCCGAATGCCACCTCGATCTAGTGTCGCAAGGACTCATGTGTGCCGGATACCACTTTGACATGATGTCGCAAAGGACTGCATGTATGTCGAACGCCACCTCAATGTAGTGTTGCAAGGACTACATGTAATCCGAATGTCACCTTGACGTAGTGTCGCATTGCGAATGCCACTTCAACGAGGTGTCGCAAGAACTACATGTAATCCGAATGCCACCTTGACGTGTTGTCGCAAGGACTACATGTAAGCTAAATGTCACCTCAACGAGGTGTCGCAAGGACAGCATGTATACCGAATGCAACCTCGATGAGGTGTCGTAAGGACTACACGTATGCCGAATGTCACGTTAACGTAGTGCCACCTCGACGCCACATCGATCGTGACGTAAATACTAGCTGCAAACTTGACAACACCTTGACGGCGTGAACCGCATGCCACATGGCAAGGGCGACGCCAGGGCTACATGTAGGCCTTGCGTCGGCCTGACTTGGCGGCGCGCGTCGCGAAGCTGCCCAGCGAGCAGACGAAGTCGGCGAGCGCGTCGAGCAGCGCCATGAAGGAGAAGTGGTCTTCGTCGTCGGCCGCGGGCTTAGTTGGAGGACCGCCCGGCGGAGAGCCGATCAGCACGATGGGTCGCACGGGCGAGGTAGGGATGGCCCAGGGCGTGATGGTTGACTCGCGGCGCGGCTGGAAGGACACTCGGCGGGTACGGGCGCGGCTGGGGCGTGCTGTGTCGACGGTGACGGTGCTCGTCGTGCCCGACTTTCAGGCGTACTCGGTGTCGGTGGAGAGGCTGCGGTCGCCCAGCGAGTAGGCGCGCTCCTCGAAGTACGGCTCCTCCTCGTCGTCGTCCTCCCCCTGCCCGTCGAAGGCGGCCAGGTCGTTGGAGTAGGTGCCGCGCGAGTGCGCGAACGCGATGCTCTTCTGGTAGCTGAACAGCTGTCGCTCTAGGCTGTAGTTCTCCGCCTGCAGGGCGGTGATCTCCTTCCTAGCACACACATGCACACGCTGTCTCTTAATACTACTTTCTTCGCACCCGCTCCCTTATTTTTAATATACCCTTACCTACAGGAGAGGGTACAGGTGGCGGAACTGTAAACCACTGGAATCTCATTCAAGAAGGCCCGGGTTCGAATTCCGGTCTGGTCATCCTGAGTTCGGTTATCCATGGTTTCCCAAAATCGCTCCAGGCAAATGCTGGAATGGCCGATTCTTTCCCTGTTACTCTGAGTAACTTGCTCCGTCTGTAGTGACTTCTCTGTTAACGAGACATTAATCTCTATCTACACTAACCTAATGTACAGGAGTGAATGGTAGCGATTATGGCAGAGCTCAGCAGCTGATGTCATTAGCGCCGATAAGGGCAAACGCGGTGGATATGGGGCAGTGGTGGAGAGAAATTGTAGAGGACACGGGAATGGCCTGGGAAAACCAACCCGCTAACGGCACCATCCGCTATATTTATCACTGGTAAATACTCCCCCGGGAATATAACCCGGTTCGCCGTGGTGGGAAATGAGTGGCCTGACCGCTACAACACCGTAGGCCCTACTGTACAGGAAGAATCGGAGGTCTGAGGTAAAAATTGTAATTCACACGTGGCTCTCACCTAAGGCAGGGTAACGCATGGATGAGAGGTGGCTGATGTTAATCGGAGCCAATTTTTTTTACCAACTCCAATCTTAGTGTTAAGTGTGCGTTCGGGGTAGGGACGCGATTTGAAGTGCATCTCAGGTTTGAGCTTGATACGCCTACAAGGGAGGGAGTCATGCAAGGAGACATGCATTGCAGCAGCAAAGGGAATGGGTGGCCACAGTCGCGATTTGGGCCATGAATACCTCTCTAACCTGTAACTAAGAAGAGAGAGGGAAAACAGGCATAAACACCGTAAAAACCCTCTAGGCAGAACAGAAGTCAGACTTATTCATGCATTACTACGACGACGTCCACCCGCCTGGGACTGGGATCGAACCAGGAACCCCAGAAGTGGGAAGGCAGTTATTAACCAACTGAGCCAATCGTGGATCCCTACATTAACGCGGAACCATGGCAAAATTTCAGACCTGAAAACGTGCCGTAACGCTAAGATGTAACAACGCTTTGGAGAGAAGGATCTTACGCTTGCTACACTAAATATGATTGGTTTTGACAAAACAGACAAATGCGGTTTTGTTTGTTGGCACGGCCGTCGTGAATGATACTAGTGGTCTCAGGCTCTCACAATCATGATTGTGATGTGTAAATGCGCTGTGACGACGTCATGCCTGTTTCAGGCGTGGTTCCACGTTAATATAAACACTTATAATGTACTTACCTACTTACATGTCTAAGCATATAGGAAACCCAATAACTAGAGCGTGTGAGGTTAGTGGCATCACAAGGACTGGGGAAACGCATTTACCGTGTTCAGGTCTACGATCAGCTACAATAATAACTATCTACCGTAATCTACTGAAGGGAAGGGAAAATTGATATATATATATATATATATATATATATATATATATATATATATATATATACACACACACACATCATGAAAACTTATTAATAAATAAAAGTATCCAAAATAATATTTAAAAAACAGAGGAAGACATGAATAGTTAAAATTCTTTGAAAACCCGGTAGTATAAAATAATCCTTGTTCATTTGGCTCGCACTGGTGTGTCAAGTTTTAAATATTGATTTTGTTTTATGGACCAAGATTAAGAAGAATTTCAATCAAATATGTAGTTCGCCGAAATATAGTCATTCTAATTAGAATGGTCTATCGTCATCTAACAGTCCAACTTACTGCTTCTTAGATTTATCAGAGTTTAACCACTAATTAGAACTAAGGAAAATACGTTATTTTATTACAGAAGTACGGACATGTTTCTAAGAGTTATGTCCATATAGGGTAAAGAATTTAATCGCCATAGTTATATAAGACAGAACCTTAACCTTCACTTGAACAAAATTTTGACATATTTGCTACGAAAACTAAGGAAGCATTTGAAAAATCGCCCTATTTATGACGTGTTTGTTTGTTTCCTACATAGGTATGTCATTTATCACAAACGTTTTATAACTTCTGTTAACATAAAAGTATCATTATTTGATGAAAACCAACTTTTACTTATATTTGGTCTATAAATTATATCATTTCATTTATAATTAAAATTAAAAAAAAACCGGGAGCTAATAGCGTGTGTGGAATTACTAGTAATAAATAGTTCTCATGAAGATTATTATTAAAGGGAGTGCGCAGAAATCTGGTGCGTTTCCCTTTGCTGTAATATTCTAGACTTAGCCAGACTTTGTTTGCATGATGCGGAGGAATAGCATGGAAGTACATTTGCTACGAGCCAAATGCGTAGGGAAGTTTACAAATTTATACATCAGTACTTCTATATTTAAAGTTTGATGTGCATTGAATTTTTCATACTGCGCGAAGGTTCAAAACTGTCATTATAGTTTACGGAATTTATTGAAACTATTTTTACAAAGGCTAAACGTACAGACTCGTCAAAAGTTTAAGACCATCAGTAAATTTTCTAAAATTCTTCCTGGCTTTGAAACTTTCTGTGCAATATATGTTATGCGATTTTCTAACATTGTTATTGCCAAAACACATATTTAAATTATTATATTGTTGAAATTGGTCAAATATTTTGCAAGTAATGATTTTGAAACGATTAAGAAAATCTGAAGTAATCGTACAATTTTTTGTGTAAAAAGTAATGTAAATACAATTATTCTACAGCTATATTATTGCAGAATTATTTTTTTAATTGCCTTCGTAAATACACTTGAGAAAGAAAAACAAACGAGGGCCATAATAAATATGCAAATAAGTTTTATATTTCTGCTAACGGAATTCACATTGTAAGAGAAAATTTGCTTTCAATTCACCAAAATTGAAAAATGCATATGTTTCTTACCAGTTGAGTTAGCGAGATGGGGGTGGTTAGTCCTCTTTCCACTCAAAGAGAAACATTTAAGTTTCCAGGTTTGTTACAGGGTAGTTATGAATTTACCGATTATTTCCACCCATGTTGAGATATACAGTTGCAGTGGAAGTTTCGTGCCGATGTGGTGTATAAAATTTGTGGGGGGGGGGGAGGAGGGGGGTTATTACCTAATATAAAGTTGAAAATTGTTGGAATGAGTAAGTGTAGCAAAGCACAACGAGACATTGCAGCACAGTTGGGCATATCTAAGGTGTGTGTATCAAACACACAATTTTATGAAGTCATGTGCGTAATACACGTGTGAAAATCATTTTCTAAAAACACCAACAAATGTTCGTAAGCGACCAAATTTTCAGTTAAGATTTTGTTTAAAAGAATTGTGTAAATATTCCACAGTGTTTTCTTATTTCTGTTATTGATTTTTGTTCTATATCATGTAGAGTTTAAGTTTTTATTTACATCTTACGTGGTCCTAAACTTTTGACGTGTACTGTACCCCAGATAATATTGCCTGCTGCAAAACGAATGGCGAAAGAGAAGCGATGAGACATTCACCTCATCTGGTAGTTGTGTATCCTGCAGACGTCGTCGTATTTGTGGTAAGTGGATTGGAAGAGGAGGTAGCACTCCCCCCACTCGACCTGGACCTTCAGCTGTCCCTTGTCCGTGAGAAAGGGGCAGCCCGCCTCCCGGAGCTGCAATCACACCAACAACACATCTCAGTCACCGAACTAGTCTTGCTACTTCCTACCTCGTCCCACTCTTGTAATGTTAAACACCAAATTAAGTACGCCTAAAAGCAAAAAATTCACTCTGTAGAATCATGTATCTTTCTTCATTCTACACTTATGGTATAAAAGGTACAACATTATACGCTGTTCACGGTAAAATGAGCAGCTTTGAAAAGGCCTGCTCAGGATCTACTTGCATATACGTTGTGTGTTCTTCCGTCTTATGTACAATTAGCATTGCCATGGGCTTCATCACTTTATTCATGCGTCGGTCAAGTGGAACTGTGCTATAATTAGAAAAGTAAATATTGTGCAAATATGCTCATTTTTGCACTTCTATGTATTAAAAAATACAGAAAGCGAGAGAAATAATTTAAGTTAGCACAAATGGTTACCTAACACTTTTTGTTCGACGTTAATATACAGAACTACTTTCCCCTCCAGCGTTACCAACGTTACTGGACACATGTGACTGATTGCGCCCATTAAAATATATGCAGGTAGCGGCAGTGAATTTTTTCTAAGGTTGATTTCAAAATTGATCACGTTATCGTGAACAGCCTTTATCATACTAGGTTGTATATCATGACTAAATATTTACATTTTTGGTACATCCACATAAATAGACTTATTGTACAAATATGACAGAATAAAATTTTCCTTTTGAGGTTATTATTCTCGAACACTGACTAAATATGACACGTAAACAATTAGCATAATGTTTATAACAATTTCCACGTGACAAAAGTTGCACGTAAGTTTACACAATCAGAAAATCATAATAATGTTATGACTGAAAACAACATATACGTATTTGCAGGAGTATCCTGGAGAACTTAATTTAATATTTTAGGGCACGCAGCAAGTGCTTTAGCATGTCAGATTTCCTTCAAAAATGTTTCACATTTATAGAGATATGGCATATAAAATCAAATGAATGTGGGCGCCATTTTGGAAATTAGTGAGTTTATATAAAATTAGCTGTTATAGTGGACACATTAACTACTGCTTGTATACCTAAACTGTTAGGATGAAATAGTTTTAATGGTCACAGAGAGAGAAAATGTAAAACATAGTGTAATAAGGTGGTCACTTCGAAAGAAAATAGGCTCCCTTAACCACTTAAAATTCCTTTATTAAGACAAACTGTTATTTTACAGTTTATATGCCAAATGTAAATTTTCCGTGATTAATTTTGGCAATTCCTGGGAGATTTTGGCTTCACATTACACGTCGAGCTATTTTTTCAAAATCACGAGCGAAAGAAGCTTTGAATAAGTGAATATGTAATGCCCCCATGAAGATGGACCAATGCGACTTAAAATATATTTCATGGGCATTAATTGACGTACTGATCTAAAATAATTTACAGTTTTAACAATACGTAAATGTATTTCTGAGACACTAAAAATCACAAGTGTAAATAATCTAACACGATATTGCTTGCTTTGTTTGCCAAATATAGCTGCAATATATTGAATAATTTCCTCTACATAACGTACAAAGCTTTATTTTCGGGTGACGCTATCTTAAAAAGTGGCGGGCATAACAGGTGAGATACAGAAATTATCAACAAAACTGCCATTTAAAAAATAAGCGATATGCTTAAATCATACAGGCTTACATTACCTGCATTTTCGTTATTAGTTACGCTGAATTTAGTGGAAATCCGTTGTGTAGTTCGCGAGATATGACGTGCAAGATTTATTTTTCAAGGCTATACTTTTTGCAAACGTGTAAATTTGTACACTGGATTCTTGTAACGAGTACTAATAACACACCAAGTTTGGCTGAAAGGTCGGCTAGATATGGCATATCAGCTAAAATATTTGTAAGGTGAGATTTTTGAAAATCTGATTATTATCTTATAAGATGAGATGTGTTGGTGACCTATCATAGCACTAATCGTGTGCCGAATTCGGCGAGAATTGGGATAAGTTTTATATAAGTTTATATAAGTTATAGATAAGTTTTATTTATATGAATATTATTAGTTTAATTAGATTTATTTGATTGTCAACGTATAGGTTTTTCTCAAACATGTTGAATGGCTCATGATATATACCACAGCGATCAAAGGTTTAAAATGGCAGTCATTTTTCTTCTCAAAATAAGCACCCAGTACGTTCGAAACTATATAACACTGCTGTATTTTCTAAGTAAGCTTACTCATAGCGTATGTAAATTGGTGATATGTGATGTTCGTGTTCAAACGTTTTTATGGGGTAACATACTTAGACACACCGAAAAGAAGGTGATCTAATAAAAACATCTGTTCTTTGACAAGTAGGTTTAATAAATATGTATTTGCATAACAATTGCTTTTTAAAGTAATTCTCTGCAAAATATTTTTTTCGCTGATTATTTAGTACTTTTTTTTTATTAACCACGCTACACTTAGCACTTATTCTCCTCATCTCTAGGCTGTAGCCTTACTGGTACCCAAATACAAATCTTCTTTTACTTCGTATGGTGATAACTACTTGACTATGAAGCAGATTATCACAGGATGCGATGGTTAAAACTCCACTTGCCAGAAAACTCGTCAGAAAACTTGTCTTCCACCACGGCGAATCGGGTTCGATTCCAGGTGGGGTCAAACTTAGATTTTTGCATGTGAAAAACGTGGCGGACGTTGACATTGTGTTTTCCCAGGATGTTCCACCCCTAGGGCCGTTTGCCATCCTTTGCTGCACCACTCCATTGTCACTTAATTTGTATTTTAGTAGTGTCTGTACCATTATTTTTTTACAGGTTTACGAATTATAATATATGCATTAAAATTATTCACTTATATTTGGCAGCATTTATATTACTATTTAATTAATTTATGTTATGGTCTGTTTGGACAGGTTTATGGTAGGATACAAATTACGTTAAGATCTCCTATATGAAAATTAATACCTGCGAAAATAAGTTTTTTTTTTTTTTAAATATATAATAAAACCAAAAAAAAAAAAGTTGAATTGCTATAATAATCACTACTCCTAATATAATTTTCGGGAAATGTAATTTCAGTCGTACGATTAAAAAAAAATCAGAAATCCCAACAAATAATTTCTATGATCACAGAGTTTTTTGTAACTTCGTAAGATGGCTTCAGTTCTTCAAATAACGTCGTATTGGGTTAGCGCCAAATAAACATGGCATTTGTCTATTCAGTGGTGTTATCGGTAGACTTCAGACGCTTATCAACTCAAGTGAATAGACAATAATACAGTTGGTGTACGTGAGGTCGGGAACGTAGTGCAAATATTCGCCTTGGTTACTATGGAAGTAATTAAGGTGAAAGTAGAAGTGCTTTTACCGTATCACTTGATGCACTACTTTATTTATTAGACTTATATTGTGACTGCGCAAATTAAAGACACTTAAGCGATAAAGGAATAAACTTTAGCTTTCTAAAACATTCACCTGCTTATGAAGTTGACAGTTGTATAATTTATTACTCGGTATAAACGTTCAGTGCAGAATAATTAGATATTTAAATTCAGGTTCTCCATTACGTTACGTGTATGGATATGTTATAGAGGTCTGCGCTACATATTTAAAGTTATAAAAGCCATACCTGAGAAGAAACTTCAAATTCTTAAGCTATTTTGGGCAGAGTAAAGACACTCTTTAATGAAAATTTGCGTTGTTGAAGAACAATGTGTGATGTATTCGAACAAAAAAGCTTCTTTCTTCATATAGTTGTTACAGTAGCTTATCGCCTGTGTTCTTAGACACGTATGTTCATGAAATTTAACCAAAGTACATTCGGTCGCTCAAAAATATTTAGTAAATGGTGCACTATAAATCGAGTGAAAGTGAGCTCATACTTTAAAGTATTGGGAGGTGATATGAATAACTCAATTTAATAATTATTATATTGATATTGCATGGATAAAACACTAATTTGTTCAGAAATTCTTATTAAAAATCCTTTCCCCAATATAAATGATAAAGAACTCCCGTAGTTATTGTAACTTTTCTTGTAATAGTGTGAGTCCATATTATGGTGGAGGAATCTCTATTAAGATATGGTTGAGCGTCGGCCATCTTGAATTTCATTTCAATTCTTTTGCTCTTTATTTTGAAGGCAGCGAAATAGGATTTCCTTGATTTTGTTTTAAACAGTTTCCTCGAAATAAAGAAAAAACTTAAATAATTATAGAATTTTTTTAAGTTTACAAGACAAATGTAAAACGTTTAAAGAATAATATAATTATTGACTTCATACAGATTGGAACTACACAGAAAGGGAGAACGAAAAGTGGCAGAAAAATCTCAATATTTACAAAATATTTATTAATGTAATTATTTTCAATGTACGTTTAGTTCTTGTAAGAACTAAATATTAGATTATAATTCACTTCAGACATACATCATGTAGTTATGTATGTACATGTAGCAAAATTGCACCACAATACTACGGGGAAACATTCCTCACAGCTGGAGGATGAAAATTTTTATACAAACATAGGTCCGCAAATACTTCGTTTCTTCACTACAGTCCGTAAAACGTAACGCAGTGTGTATTTCCCGCGGGCTGGATCATGTTACTAAGGAATGCCATCGCAGCTGTAATTAACAGCCCCATACCAGCCTCCGAGGAGCCCTGATTTGAATCCACTAAACTTTTATTTGCGAGGACATTTGAAGGCACTTGTGTGTGCAACCCCATGGACGATGTTGGCACCCTCCATAACCGTTTGTAGCGGGTTGCGAAACAATCAGGACTTTTCCAGGTATCCATCAACGTATCTGGGTGTCCATATATTGGCGGGTTTTTGCACGTGTTCGTGCTGATGGAGGGCATTTTGAACACACAGTGTATTGCCGACGATAAACTTTCACACGTGTAACTAATTCTTGTGCAGTTCCGACTGTTCTAGGTGTAGTGTCGTAGTGTGGGATGTCGTGTATCGTGCAAACGAACGTTGCGATGGCATTCAACACTAACATGATTGAGCCGGCGGGCCATTGTACGTTATGAATTACGGGCTGTAGTAAAGAAACGAAGCGTTTGCGGACCTATTTATAGTGTAGGTATATACGCACATAATAATATGTGATCATCCAAATATTTTCACTACCACCCTTACCTAGTATTATACCTTTAGGGGAAAATATATCGTTTTCCTCATTACACCTGTGTTATAACTCAAAATATGCCGTTTTTCACGAGAAATAATTTTGCAGTAACAAAATGCCCTACTCCAATGTGTTGTCATGCTATATTATACCACTGAAAAGGATACCTAATCATTAATATTTAAGTTGTAACAATTTTAGACGAAACTGCTTTTTGTATTACATATTATAAGGTAGTTAATTTCAAAAAGTTTTTTTTTTATAATCGTAACACTTTTGTACTGATGCATCGATATTATCTTTATGATCCGACGAATTTCGGACAGTTTTACAATTTTCTAGTAACATCAGGAAAGAAAAAGAATATTATCTGTCTTAAGGGTTGGCAATCATGTTTGATTTAGCATTTCCTAAGAAAAATCGAAATTGTGTAAATTTTTTAAAAGCTGTTAGTATATTTGCTTTATAAATTGATTTATATAGTAGGGAAGGGACATTCAGGCATAAGGGGATAGGGAGCAGATCCAGAGCCAGGGGGCCTGCCATGTTGTGACGTCACCCAATTACCATCTTGGATCAATGTGACCTTGACCTTGGCCCCGGCGACCCTTTACACCCCCCCCCCCCCCAATCCCAAAAATCGCGCAAAAATTTTCCAACAAAATCTAAAAAAATTCCAAAAAATTATTTAAAAATTCTAAATAAATTTATTATTTTAAAATTATGAAATTTTTTAAAATTATTAAAAAATAACTCCCATAAATTATCCATTTTTCCCAGAGTGGGAGAGACGTATTAGCGACCCAAGTAACCTTGGGTCAGGGCAAGCGGACTGATCAGGACCCATGATCTTGGATCTTGACCTTTGATTTTAAAATTCCCCCAAAATTTCAAAAAATTAAATGGGTTTTAAAAAATTAAAACTTGTAAAAGAATTTGTAAAAAATTAATTTAAAATTCTCAAAAAATTATTAAAAAATTATATTAAAATTTATTTTAAAAAATTAAAATTCTCGAGGTTCTCCCTCACAACCCTACCCCTAACAAGTTAGTCGGAAGGCCTCAACCCCCCTCGCTCATACTCATTCAGCCATCTTGGTACTGTCAGCCACTGTATAAACCGTATTAGATGCAGGTAACCTTGACCTTGACCCAATGTCCTTGAATGACCTTGAAAACAAAAACTCGATAAAAATACATAAAAGTCAGCAGACATATTACGCTACAGACTACTACCGCCATATTTAATGCAGGTATTCTTGACGTTCACGCCATGACCATGAATAACCTTGGTAACAAAAACTCGAGAAACAAAGCATTACCTATAAGTCAGCATGCATATTGCATTACTGATTACTACCACTATATTAGATGCAGGTGACCTTGACCTTGACCCCATGTCCTAGAATAACCTTGAAGACAAAAACTCGATAAAAATACACAAAAGTCAGCAGGTATATTATGTTACAGACTACTACCGCTATATTTAATGCAGGTAATCTTGACCTTCACACCATGACCATGAATAACCTTGAAAACAAAAACTCGAGAAACAAACCATTATAAAGCCAGCAAGCATATTGCATTACTGATTACTACCACTATATTGGATGCAGGTGACCTAGACCTTGACCCCATGATCTTGTATGAGCTTGAAAACAAAATCTCTAGAAATGTCATAATATCAGTTACAGCAAAATTATTAAAACTAGTTTACTAAAGAAGATGCATATTTTGCTAGTTGTTTAATATTTTTGTATCTAATTTTTCACTGCGTGTTGTTTGCAGATTGCAAAAATGCAGACTTTTTAAAAATAAAAACGAAATATGTTCCTGAATTTTACTACTTGCAAATAACAGACAATAAATACTAAGCGCAAACATATTAAATAACTCTTAAATTGTAAAATTTTCTGTTATCAAACATTGTTAATAATTACTGTGATACTGAAACTATGATAGAAAAACGAATAATTTCTGCAAGAGAGATCAGGCCGTGTTTTAAGGTAACGCACACCTCCACCATAAGGCAAAAAATGTTCATTCAGACAGGTACACACTGAGCAAAATGCGAAACACCTCGATTTCTAAAACTTTTAACAAATATAACCTTGATTACTAATGTAAACTTATATGCAATGTACCCTTTCATAAAAATTTATTAAATGCACAACGTTTTATAAAAAATATGCTCTCTTTCTACTTACATATACCTAAGTTCTCATAAAAAAAAAACAAATATGGAGCTTGGCGCATATTAGACCTTTGTTTTGAATAACGAAACTTATTTTTTACAAAATCTACATCCGGCCAAGCTACATTAATTAATTGCCAAAGTAATTCATTGTGATAATGACGAGACGTTGCAATACGTTTTAAATGGTTTACGCCAAAACATAATTTTGTAAGAAAAACAACATACCGAAATATTACATGGAAAATGTCAACGAAGTGTAGCAGGCAAAATAAACAAAACCCAGGATAGTTCACCGCCAACATTTATTTTTTAAACTGGGACTTCTGTGCTAAGTTGGAATTTATTGACGGAAACAAAATATAAGTGTAATTGTTGAGGGTTTGTTTGCACTTAAGGGTGTAATGAACCTATTCTGTGGGTTTTCTCAGGGATCTCCTTGTTTTCCCACCCTTGTACCCCAGCGCTGCTCCTTGCCTCGGTTTACCCTCATTAACTCTCTAAACTCCGATGTTAGGAGCCGCTCAAATCTCTCTACTCTACTCCTATCCACTACCATAAACTGTCAAATGGTTGGATTGTATGACCATTTTTGTTCACAATAATAAACAAATGCCCATTACTTGACAGTAATATTTACGGTGAAGTAAACCCTTTTGAAATAAATTTTTGTAAAAAGAATTACTGGCCATAATTACATTCTACAGTGGCTCAACAAAGTATTCGCCTTCCCACACACTTCAAGTGAGGTCTTTAGAGCCGATAAGGGTGATTGACGTGAGTATGGATCAGCGCCGGAATGAAAGGGAGGGGGAAACGGTAGATCCCCGAGAAAGCCCACCGACCAGCAGCATCGTCCGGCACGATCCCCTCATGCGAAAATCCGGGAGTGGCCCGGCCGAGGATTGAGCCCGGTTTGCCTTGTTGGAGGCGAGCAGGCTAATCACTCAGACCATGCGTCCTCCACACACTTCATGTTTACGGTTATATAACCGGCAGGAAAGGGCACAATACAATGGGTACATTAAAATACACACACACACATACATACATACATATACTTAACATTTAACACAATATTGTCCTGTAGGAAGAATAATTCACAAGCATTCCACCTATAGTATGTTTTCGGTAAAATGAGAACTTTTCAAAGCCCTGCTTGAGATCTACTTGTATGCATGTTGTGTATTCTTCCGCCTTATGTAAAACTAACACTGTCATGAGTCACATCACTTTATTCACGCTTTGGTCAAGTGAAACTATGAACTTGTTAAATAAGAAATGATTTTACTAATCTGGCAATTTTTACACTTTGGTGCATTAAAAAAAAATATTAAGTGAAATAAATAATATAGTCATCAAAAATTGTTACCTAACACTTTTATTCGAGGTTAAGTAATGGAATTACTTTCCATCCATCGTTACCAACATTACTGGGCGCACGCCACTCTGTGCGCCCGTTAAAATATATGCAGGCTAGGGCACTGACTTTTCTAAGGTTGATTACAAAAGTGCTCACTTTATCTTGAACGGCCTTTAAACAAGTATTCATCGGCAATACATACAAATATTTCTATAGATACGTTCTCTTTATATTTAATTCCTGGTGAGCTACTCCTTTTCCTACACAACTTCATTTAAGGTTTGTGGGATCGATTTTCCTAAAATTTTGGTAGTTTCTGTTTTTTTCCTCCATTTGTCTAATAATTCCTTCTCGCGATCATTCTTGTTCAAGATGTTGTGCATCCGTATTCTTCCTTCTGGAATATGCGATAAACTCTCAATGATATTGATGTCCGGCGACCACGGAGTTGTCAAGCTTGTTGTTTACCAACCATAGTTTTATGCTTAGAGCTGTGATAGTTATGTTGAGTAAATGCGTAGTGTAGCGATAACCTGGCGTCTCTACACAGCCTAAGCTCGCACGGGGTATAGCTGGTGGCCGAGCGCAAATATTTAGTAAACGTGCCCCAGATTGGCCAGCTATAAAAGCACCTACCCATGCCGGCGTCCCCGCCCGGTCGGCACCATGGATCAACGCATTATACTAGTGAGTGAGACTGAAGCAGGTGGCAGCAGACGACCCTAGGCCCAGAGGACCTCTGAGGACTACTTGATCTGCAGATCTTGGGTGAGCGTAAACGCGTTTGCGGTAGGGAGCCATTCTCGTAACGACCCGTCATCCCCTTTCCCCTCTGTAATAATAATTACGGCAAGGTTAGGGAATTAGCTGCTATATATTGTGAATATTGCATGATCACTGTTTCTGTATACTTGAGTAACGTAACTGTATTCCCATTGTTGTGTATGCATAGATGTATTGTGTCTTTACACTTAATGTTAGTTATAGTAAATTATATATTTTCATAAATTATCCTTCTTATTTAACTGCCGTCGTGATAACCCCCCCCCCCCCTTTTTCACCGTGACACCCCTTACTCCCTTCTGCAAGTCAAGGTGATTAATAAGAATTGAGTAGGAAGGTTAGCTGATTAAATAAAATAGATGTCAGGAGGAAGGGAAGTGTTACAGTAGTATCCAGTAATACCTATATGGCTAACACACTTGGGGAGGTGAAGAATCATAATGTTAATGAAGAGTTTGCGGTCCATAGTACCATTGATGAAACAAAACTCGCCTACACCATTAGCACTCTACGCTCACAAACAAATACGGAGCCAACGCCACGTTTCGTTGCAGCTGTGAGACATTCTGTGTCTAGTTCACAGGATCTCCTTCGGGCAATTAGGTCATTATGTTCAGATTCATGAAGCAGATTTTCTATCATTAGTGCTGCGACACGCTTTTATAATTCCCGTTCCACGTCAGCTGTAATCATTGGATTACTCAGTTTCGGGTGTACTTTAACTTTCCTGTTGATGTTAGTTATTTGCGTTAGACTATAGCGCACGTTTCGCTTTGTTACAAGCTTTTATTTAACTTCACTTGTATGTATGTGGGTGGGTGTGTTTAGGTCAAATCATGCAAGTCGATTTAAAACCACTTCCCGTTATCCGATTGAGCTGAAATTTTGCATACATGAGTAGTTCCGATAACAATGTAATGTGAAGGTACCACCTAGCTGATCTGATGATGGAGCCGGGAGTTACAAGCTTTTATGTAACTCCATGTGTATGTATGTTACTTCCCGTTATCCAATTGAGTTTGCCGCAGCAATGTTGCCAGACCTCCCTGTCTTCGATTGTCGCCCTTGTGTCGGTGGCACAAGCCTGCCTCGATCAGGCAGGGTGGCTTGGTGCGTCCGATCAGCTGTGCTCGCGTGTACGTGCGAGTTGCGTCGTTATATAGTGTATTGATGCTGGTTTTTTATATTACGTAACTAATGCATTTTGTATAAATGTTTTAGTATGTTGGTGAAAGTTAATGAGAAACTTCGATATCTCGGAAATGCTGATTTAAATTATTTTCTCTTCTCACATAGTAAACGTATCAAGTTTGGCCTCGTTGGACTTGTCTCGGTGAGTAATTTGGTTGTAGATGGTGACCAGGGTCTGTATAAATTATTTAGCAATGCACATTAACATACATAAAGCTTGTCGCGATATGTGTATTGCTACATAATATAATAAAAAAATAGGTGAAACTAAAAAGTGAAAAATAAAATAACTGTAAAGATTTTTTTAAAACCTAGATTTTATTTATAAATGCACTAAAAAGAAAAAAAAAGTAGTTACACAATTTGTAGAACTTGTAAGATGTCGTTGAACAGCCGTAATAAACTTTACTACAAATTAATATGTTTGTATCAATTTATATTTAGTATACATCTTACAAGTTCTACATTGTGTAACTACTATAATAAGTTTTATCTTTTCAGTGGATTTATAAATAAATGCTTGGTTTAAAAAGTATTTTTACAGTTATTTTATTGCACGATATAATTTCGCGCAACGTGTAGATGATGCTTTTAACTGGAGTACTGGGTCGCTTTACGTTTTCCACTATATTTTTTAAGGATTTTCCTTTTCGGGAACTCCTTACCGCAGGGGGCCGAGGTGTTGTAGAGGGGAGACTACTCGCCTCTCACTTAGGTGAGTCGGGTTCAATTCCCGACGGAACCGCTACCCCGGATTTTCGCATGTGGGAATCGTGCCGGACGATGCCGCTGGTCGGCGGGCTTTCTCTGGGGGCTCTCTCGTTCCTCCCGCCTTTTCATTCCGGCGCTGCTCCATACTTATTTCGCTTCACCGTCGTCGGCTCTCAAGACTTCGATGTTAACAGCTGCCCAAATCTCTTCACTCACTCCTAGCTGCAATTTTTCCTTTCTTTTTCAATTGTTCCCTTTTTTTTCCGTCTCATTTCAGGTCAGGTCTGACTCAAAAAGATTCACTGATGAAAACAATCTGCCATTTTCCCTCGTACACCACATGAAAGGCGTCTACTGAAAGTGAGCCATGGAAGTTTTTTACCTAGACGAATACTTGTATGACGTCAGAGTCGATATGCTTTAGAAAGGTCGCGTTCTGATTGTGAACAGAACATATTAGCATATGTTAATGTTATATTAGAAGAAGACTTTTATACGGTTTTTAGGCGCGCAGCTAGCATGAGGGGTGATATATCTTGGGACATAACCCCCCCGCCTTCCCGCAAACAAAAAATAGAATATTAAAATATAAAATTTTAAAAATTATTACTTACATTTTTTTAAAATATAAGAAATGTGTGGTCCGACTTGAACATGAAGGTTCTTTATAGCATTTTGTGGTTTCCTCTCTGTATATATTAGGCCAATGACTGTAAATTGTTTTTTGAACTAATAATTTTTAATCTTATAGCATTCATATTTATTATCAATATTCCCCAATATCGCTACGGTATTGACTGTTTAACTTAAACGATACATTAATAAAGTGAGACGACCGATGGCGATTTAAATTTTACAAACGGAAGAATGATCGATATTTCGTTAGTCCACCATTTTGGAAAATAGCAACAATTAAAAAAATAAATATTTTACATTATATCTCGAAAACCATTCGACCAATTCTTACTCAATTGGGCATGTAAGTAATAGTATGGTAGGCCATGAAAAAGTATGTTATTTAATTTAATCAATTTCGACCAAACTTTGTATACTGAAAGTAACTATTACAAGCATTATATATACCAACAAATAACCACTTTTGTCAGCCATTATGAAACATAGCGTAATACGAATATAAAAGGTTATTATGCGAATTTGGCAAACAAGTAGGGCTTACTACTGACGCAGATGATGTTAAGTGATATGTTTTAGGCATTTCAGACACTTATTTCAAAATGGCTTTCACATACCCATTTTAGCTTAGAAAGCATTACCGTCGAAACTATATAATCAATTCCACTATAACTTCATATGCCAACAGTTAACATGACAGCTATCAATTGTATCTAAACGGAGCATCTTATATCCGCCATTTTGTAAGATAGTGCGATGGGAATAAAATTAATTTATTATGCTATAACTCGGGAAAGAACGAACCAATTCCTATGAAATTAGAAAAAAGTTGTTCTGTGTCAGATGACGTTGTGTGGTATGTTTTAGGCATTCTTGACATTTATTTTCAAAATGGCGGCCATATAGCTATTTAGCTTAGAATGCTATACCATAGAAACCATGTAATAAATCTCAACTAATCTTTGTATTCTGGCAGTATATATTACAACTACCAACTTTATGTACATAACGCATGTTTTGTCTGCAATTATGTAAGATAGCGCAATGCCAGTAAATTAAGTTTATTTTCATATCTCGGGAAACAATATACAGATGACTTCCAAAAATGGCAAAACAAATCGTACTGCAGCAGGTAGTGAAACTGGCATGTTTTATGTAGGTCAGGCAAGTATTTTCAAAATGGTGGCTACATAAATGTTTCAGCTCATTATACTTTTTTAACGAAACAACTGCCAACTTAACTTTGTATGCTGGCAGTACCTATTACAATCATCAAATTTGTTTATGCAGAGCCTTGTTTCTCTGCCATTTTGTAAGATAGCTCTGCAAATAACAACTAATGATTTAGTTTAGTATCTCGGAAAACAATCAACCCATTTTCACAAAATTTAGCGAATATGTACAGTGGTACGCCATAATAATAAGGGATATTTTAAAAGTAGTACACACTTAATGGTGGCTATAATATAATTTTAGTTTTGTGGGCGATATCTACGAAACTGTGTAATACATTTTAACTCAAGTTTGTATACTGGCAGTATACTATTATCGAAATTGCTACTAGATTACTTTCTCATCCTGGATTTGAAAAGATAACCACATGAAAATTATGGAGGTTTTATGCCATGTCTTGAGGACCAATCAACCGATTCCCACCAAGTGTTACACTGGAGCATTGAAATAAATTTGTACTAAATTGTGCACGCCATAAATGCTACAGAAGGCCATGTAAAGTTTCATGAATTAAATCGGCCAGACAACAATGTTCAAAATGGCAGCTTCATAAATAATTTAGGTAAGTTTGAAACATATTAAACAATTTAACCAAATTCAACCAACAATTGTATATAAGCAATATACATTAGAAGCATCGTATATAGAGCTTCTCTTTCTTTTTTCGCAACTTAGTGCAATAGCATCAAATAAGAAAAGAAAGTTTTTTATGTCATATCTCAGGGACTAAACCGATTCCATCAAAATCTTCACAGAAGTAGCACTACGGTAGACTATGTAGACTTACATATTTTGTATGGATCAGTAACTTATTTTCAACAAAAAGGCCATGTAAATATTTCATGATAGTAAATCCAATCATTCGACACATTAGACTGATTGAATCCGAAGTTGATGCTCGGAATCCTACCTCTGTAATGCAGTGGATTGCACGCTAGCTTGTAGTACGAGTTTTTCTGGGTTCAAACTCGCTGTGAAGGTATGTGTATATTTTTAACTCTCTCACTATTGCAGCATAATTTACTGGTTTCTTTTATAAAGTTATTGCTTTTAAAGGAAAGTCAGGTCCTTCCTTCCAACTCGGATTTCAAAAAATCATTAAAAATTAATTGCACCCATGTTTATAAATTAAGCTAACTATAGTACATTCCCCATTGGAAACAACTTTCTCGGAGTCCTGATAAATATCTACTTACAGGCCCATTTCGTATCCTTCCGTCAAATGTAAACAAACATTGCCATGTGATTGCCATGTAGCATCTGTTAAAATAAATCTTTACATGCCATTGTGTGTGTACATGTGTTCGTATACTTTCGCTACACCTTAAAACAAACATTGAAATGTGACTTCTACTTTCATACATGTCAAATGTGTTGTTTACTATTCACAGCTTTTCAAAGAACTCTGCTTTAGGTCTATTATAAAGACCATTTCGTATGAATATTCACAGTTTAGGCCTATAACATTATTTAGGTCAGTTTTATGACGTTTTAAAAAAGCCTGAATCAATGATAGTTCTTACGGTTACGTTACATCAACATATTTGTTTTCCATGACATAGCACATTACACGTAATGCACGTTAGTATTTTGCAGCGACTGTGTTAAACACTATTATAACTGCGGGGTAATGAACTGTAGTATTTAACTTTTTTGTAATTGATATGTGTTAGGTTATTTCTTTAAGAGGACGGCCTCAGTTAGAATAACGAAGGAATAGCCAGTCCAACGAAAAAGGCACATTAAAATCAAGCATGCAACTTGTGTCGCTCCTTTTTTGTCAAACAAATTAAAAATATAGCGGTGAACATGCACACAAATAAGTCTACCATAACTTTTATTTCGCTCATGTTTATATGTAATGCTACTTACTGTGTATTAGGTTTATTGAAATTTATTGGGGCTGGGCTTCGTTATTTTGTTGGGATTGGTGGTAAATCACGTTACACGACTGTGTTTCAAACACCCAGGGCGAAGTTACGACACTGTGATAAATAAACATTTGTGGATGTAAATAAATAACTTCGACATAAAAACAGTTCACATTTAAAAAGGTATAAATAGTTTACATCAAATATTTGAAATCACGCACACAAACAGATCCAGCATATAGATCACCACGCAGCCACACCATGTTATTTCATATGCAGCGGTTAATGACACACACTGTAACAGTATATTTATTACTGCCGCAGAAACACAGATTTATCACAACCTCGTAACTTGCTTAGGTAGGTTTAGAAAACACAACGTCTACAAACGTGATGTAATTTGAAGTATTTTTTGGAATAAGTATAATTTACGCTTCATTCGGTAAAACAGCAACGTGCCGTCTCATGGCTCGCCACGTCTGCAAACTCCACTCTGTTTCTGCCCCACCATCAAATCTAAATATTTAAAAATAAGTATTCAAACATTAAAATCTCTTTTCAGTTTTAAATTACAAATTCAAAAATCATTATTTTGCTGTAATAAGTATGAAATATGCTACAATTGAAAAAAAGGTACAATTTTGTTGCGTACTACCGAAGTGAAACTTCCCGAGTGTGAAAAAGACAAAAAACAGAGAAAGTGACAAGCCTCGCTCAGCAGACAGTTGCTTCAAAGTTGCTCTCGCTCGATAAAATAACACTGTACCATTACGGCCTACTCACGATATTTTCCGCTGTTATTTTAAACTATAAAAATGAGATATGTTGCCATCGGGGCTAACTAAATATTTAAATATTTCAATATGCATTGTTTAATCTACAAATAGTATACTAAAAAACTAGGTTAAAATAATATTTTAACTGTGAACTATTTATTACCGACTATTGCCAACACATCGCTGCTCTCGCTGTTGTTAATTCATATTTAAAAAGAAATAAATATTACAAGTTATACAAGATATTAAGATAAATTTTCATTTATTCAATAATACAGTATTTTAAAGTTAACCGTAGTGTTATATAATTGTGGAATACAGGTTATTGAAAACACAGGTTGACATGTTATGCCTAAGAGTGTTTCTTCAAAGGTTGATTTTCATAAGTGGCTTCCAATCGGGAATGGACTATAGTTATACTAATTATATCAGTTGCTTCTTGTTTATATCTTAGGTTTCAGATAGTTACACTTCCGTGCATTTAAGAACAACTAAAATTCATTATTTTTTTTAGTTTGTTCCTTTTAGATGTTTCGTGTCCATTATCTTACGCATTCTCACATTGCTAAACAAACCACAGTGGTATCAGCTCTGCCACATCGAGTCCTGGCGCACGCTCGCCCACATCGCTGCGTGTCAACAGGGACTCGTGTGAACTCATCAGCACCCGTGCTGTACGTTCATGGCAAGCACATTCCTTGCAAAACGCATCATTAAACATGGAAATTGCAAAAGTTATCGACCCCCTGACCAACGGCTCGCAAGAAACATCGTAAACACCTGCACACTCACAAAGTCCGAAACTGCATTTTACCGGGGCGTGCACAACCGACGAGAGCATCTCGTTTAACTACATACGTTCATCACGTGCGATTGTGAACAAACTGGAAGTATCTCACACCCAGTATCCGTTCAAAACTAGCATCATAGAAAATTTTATCTTTATTAGACCCTAATTTCCCACGATCTGTATTAAGTACCTCAACTGCGATAGTTAGGGACTATCAGTATATTATTAAGAATAGTCTAATATATTAAGGTAATTGTTCTTTTTCAGGCTCATCTTTGCTCGGTGGCCTACAACCTGCAAGACATTAATTGAATCACAGCATACTTTGAGGCATTTTCAATAGCCCGTGTCTTGGTTTTCGGCGTGACCCATGGCATACTTTGAGATATGTTTCGTATCTCGCAACTTTGTTAGCGACACAGCCCACGACATACTCTGAGAAAATGTTTTGTAGCTCGCGCCTTCGTTCGCGATGTGGCCTACAACATATTTTGAGGGATGTTTCACAGCTCGCATCTTGGTTCACGACATGGTTCATGACATGATGTGAGGAATGATTCATAGCTAGTATCTTCGTTCGCCGCATGGCATGCACAGCATTGAGGTATGTTTTGAGAGACATCTTTTGTAGCTCGCGTCTTGGTTCACGATATTGTTGACGACATATTTTTATTAATAATTTGTAGTTTGCATCTTGAGTCGCTACATAGTTCGCGATGAGCTTCGCATCATGGTACGTAATCACAACTCAATTCGTTGCGTAAGTGCGATGAGTGAGGTGTTCCGCGAAACGCCTCGCAACTTGATTTGCGATTTACAACATATTTCGGTATGTTTTTCGCAAAGAGCTTTACAATCGGATTTGGGTTGGGCGGTGTGTTGTGAGGTCACTCGACATCGTTGGTTGGTGTAGACAGTCATGTTGGATGGTCTGGTCTGCATTCCTTGCTAGCTGGTCTAATCGCTCCAGTTGGTTAGTCTGGTTGGTCTAGTCGGCCTGGTTAGTTGGTATGGTAGGTCTAGTCAGCTGGTCTGGTTAAACTAGTACAGAGGGATGGTATGCTCGGTGGGTCTGTATGGTCGGTCTTGTTGGTCGGTCTGGTCAGTTGTCTAGTCGGTAGGTCTGGTTGGTATTGTTGGTCAATTGGTCTTATTAGTCATTTTGCCTGGTCCTGTTGGACAGTTAGTCTGGTCGGTCTTGTTTACTGGATGGTTTTGTCAGTCATGTCGGTCGGTTGTTCTGATTATTTGGTTGCCTCTTTGTGCACTTGTATGTCAGTTTGTTAGTGATGAATAGATATTTTCGTATGGCGACTAGGAATAGATATTTTAGTATGATGACTAGTAAGCTGCCAAGATAATAAATCATTTCACTGAACTGGTTCAGTAATGGTGAGCTTGGTTTGCTTATATGTAAAAATACTTCTCACCAAATGCAGCTTATCAATTTCAGAAGTGTTACCTGTCATTGTAATTTGGTTGAGCTATCGTCAGTGGTTCGAAAATGGTGGCCAACTATGAGTATAAAAGTGTATAGACCATAGTGACCTATGCCGGCCTTATCAGTGTTGGAAATATTAGCTAGATCAAAAATATATTAGATCTTTATATAATAGTTCGAAAATGGTGACCAACTATGTATATGAAAGAGCCTAGAATCTTATGCATTATATCTACTTGATTGGTCTTGTGATGACTTCATACATTCCAAGTTTCAAGGGCCTATCCCTGATAGCTCGTAGGTCTTAGGTCCCATAATGTAATATCTTTCTGCTTCTAGTAGAAAATGTTGCCTAAATATTGAATTTAAATGGCTTGAACCTTAAGGCTTGTAAATTATAACTAACTATGCCTTACCAACCAACTATGTCTTACAGCCTAACATGTCATACCTAAATTCTTGGGTTGGAGATTATGTCTACGTACTGAATTTTAAATGCCTAACCATAATGGTTCGCCATGAAATATGCCTGTAAAAAGGTGAGGGATGCTGGACCATGCTATGCTTACTACACGATCACTACCTCGAAAGTCGGGCTTTGTTTGATCTCATATACTTTGAAATTACTTTTAAAAATTTCCATTATCATACCCATATAAGAGACAAGCAGGTGGAATGCAGGTGAGAGAATAAATAATTTGCAGATTCTGATATTGCGTAAGAATTCGCTTTGAAGAAAAAATACCAGAAATGTTGTACTTCATATACTTAAGTTGCAGAAATTCCTAAAGTATTGGTGTGCCTAAAATGAAGAATACAGTCTGCCATCGAGCTGGTGTGGCAAAGATGATAGATTGAGTAATTAGCAGGTTTAGACAACATGTATTAATTTGTCTCGAAAAGATGTAGAGACTAATATGCCTTGTACTACACTATCTACCAAAAAGTAATTGGGCACCTGTTCACAATGTTAGCTCGGTAGTTGTCACCCCGTTAGAATCTCGTAGGGCCACCTTTTGCGGCTATAACAGCAGCCACCCTGTCTGGCATGCTCTCTACGAGTGTTTGCAGGACATCCACGGGGATTCGTCACCATTCCTCTTGCAACCATTCCATGAGTTGAACAATGGATTTTGGCCGCGCCTGACGAGCCCTCGTCCGGCGATCCTATTCGTCCCAAAGATGTTCTATAGGGTTGAGTTCGGAGATCTGGGCGGTCTAATCCAATCAGCGAACATTGTTGTCGGCGTACCACTGATTAGTAGCCCTTGAAACATGGCACCTGGCATTGTCATCCTGGAAGTAACACGGGTCCATTCCGAAAAAACGCTACAATGTTGGGAGCATTTCATTATCCAGAATGTTAGAACAGGCCTCTGTGTTCATGCTACCACGGAAAAACACCAGCGGTCCTACACCGAAGGCCATGAAACACAAGTCAACTGACGTACTGAATTACCTGTCTTCAGGGGTGACCAATTACTTCTTGGTAGATAGTGTACAATTATGTATTTAAGGTATTAAAAATAAATATGTATCGGTTGAATAACTAATGTTTTTATGCATGTACTGTAGTAGAAAAGATACTTCTGCAGGTTCCTGCAATACTCTCTGTACAATTTCAGTATCAATTCAAAAAAATTATCGGGCTGTTTTTTATTTTCTAATAAATGTAATTACTATATTTAATAACTAATTTATAAACATAGTAACTGAAATGCAAGAAATTATTTAGGTTTACGTCATTTTCTACAGACAGTCTCGCGGTTAGTTTAAATAACAAATGAATTTTGGCCTTCAGGTAAAACTTATTTTTATAATACATGTACCGATATAATAAATTTAATGGATCAAGTTGGCGAGAGCATTGCATCACTTACGTGCTACATGTAGGCGACTTTGGTGGTAGATTCTGAAAATATGTGCTATCGTCGCACTTTAGCGGGCAATGATAAAGACATGAGCTATCGGCACACTTTGGTAATCAAATGTCGAAATAGTGATCAGTAATGAGAGATTGAGCTATTGCAAGTAAGCGAAGGGCACAGGAGAAGTGCCGACTAAATACCGAATTAAAAATTATGAGGGTCAGTCGTCTGCTGGTCACCGTATTGGGATGGGTGTAATCCGCTATCTTTAAAAGATTGGAACCTCCAAATTCAAGAATTAAAAAAAATTAGTTTTCTTTCAAAGTAAAAAAAAAAATAACTTTGAATTTATAGAGTAGCATATACTTATAATTTTTTTTATTAAATATATTTAATTTTAAATTTTTCAAATAATAATTTTGAATTTTGAATTTTTTACAGTTGAAATAATTTTTCTATTCGCAATGTTTTTAAGTTTATTTTAAAACGATGTTCAGCTATTGTCATCCCAAGGTCATTGTAAGGTGAAGATCAAATTGGATCAAGGTCAATGTCTCGTGCGTCAAAAATAACCGACGCCTTTTGGCCACTACACACTGTGACATCACAATATTTAATACTCATGCACAGTCCACATTGCCGCCAGTCAAAAAACATTGTTCCAAACTTGGCTAAATCTTATTACTAGCGTACTTGTGCACCTTTAAATATAAAAACAGCTCATTACCAAACGACTCTACCTTGGCAAAACCAAAGACAACAACATTTCTTCAGTAGTTTAAGAAATTGTTTTTTTTTTTTCGATGCCGCAGGTTGGCGGGTTTTCTCGGGATATCCCGTTTCCCCGCCATTTACATTCCGGCGCTGCTCCGTACTCACCTCGTTTCACCCTCATTGGCTATCAAGAACTCGATGTCAAGACCGCCCTAATCTCTTCACTCACTCAGTGTTTTTTTCTGCCATATTGTGGTGAAAGGTTATACTTTACATGGGTTTGTCTTTACTTTGTTAAATTTACCGAGAAAAAATGTTGAGTGGTGCAAAGGTAACCATACAGGTGCAAAACAGCCAGGGTTTATGATACCGTTTAACTGATGTGATTCCAGTTCTCATGAAATTCTCGGTATCTGAGAACCTTTGAAGACCTTCGAACAATTCTCTTCGCAAAAATTGCTAGGCCATTAACTTCAGATTTTGGCTTAAAAAAGAAGAAGTATCAAACTACACTTTAATACGAAAGTAAGGTGCACCCGAAATTTTAGTTTTTTAAATATAGGTTTTATTTCGTTTTGTGTACAGTGGCTAACCCTAATTAAGATCTTATTGTAACTGTGAACCCTATGAAGTGACTCGACTACCATCCGCCTAAAAGGGGGTTATAAAAATCTCTTATAAGTAACCTACCTCCTTATATAGACCATTCATGGTTACTTCCAATTTTTCTGAAACCCCGTAGGAGTTCTACTATCAGACTATTTATCCGCTAGAAAATTACACCAAAAGGACAACGCACTTTATATATGTGTGCATAACACTTTGCATGAGAACTATTCCTTATAGGCTGTTCGCGTGTTACACGCCAAATGCCCTTCGCCAACATATAACTAACTTATTGTGTTCAAACTACTTTTGATAGGTAGGCTGGATTATATAGGTAGTAACATGGGTCAACGTCACCTCATGGGACGGGACTAATGTAAGTGATTTCGAGAATCAATGGACTTCATAATGACATTAGAACTCTGCAGGAATACTGTACATTTCCTCAGTTACAGTTACGTAACTATCGAACACATTGGTTTATGAAAGTTTGGGACAAAGAAATAGTTACGTACTGGAAACTTCATTGTACGACAGAAAACTTTTATTACCGCGAAACCGTTTCCTTCGGTACGCAGTAATATTTTTTATTATAAACAAAAGGAGCTCAAACAATATTTATTAATTCGCTATTAGGGAAGATATTATTGCTACAAAACAAATAAAAAAGGTACAAATAAATTTTTTTATTGATATATATATATATATGTATATATATATATATATATATATATATATATATATATATATATATATATATATATATACATACAACATTCTCTTTTAATAAAACAATATCGTTTTACTATAAAAACAGCCTCATAGAAATGGTTTTCTTTGCCGTACAAATAACTTTCAAAAGGTTTTTTTTTACAGTGTGAAATAATATCATACTAACTGTGCCCGCGACTTCTTTTGCGTGGACTTTAGGATTTCTTTATATATTTGTAAAATATAAATAGAAAATTGAAATTAGCCGTGAATAGATTCAATTCAAATTTACACAAAATTACTATAAGATCTAATCAAAATAGAAGTTTGACTCCAACGCCACCTACAGGAACCTAACCTACCAAATGCAAAGTACAATAAAACAATTTCTTTTAGATCAACAGACATTTCCTGCAAGTATGAGCAAAATCGGCCCCTCAAATATAGCACTTAGACTGCAGCGCCATCTATGGACATGAATCACAACTAAAAACCTTACTCGCCACCTCAATAACATATGGTGTGAATATAGTCTCAATTGGACCAGTGGTTTGTCAGTGATGATCCGGTTTAGTCACGTACAATTGATTTTAGATCTAAAGATTTTCAAAAACATTTCTGACATTTATCAGTACAAGATGCTTAATATATAGCCACTGCGGGAAATGTAAAATGATAAGACAACAAGTTTTGACGTCAAACTGTAGCGTGTTCTGAGTGTTGATGACTAACCAAATCAACATAAAGCGATAAAAACAATGACGCGCAAGGTGCCAACGTGTTAATGACTCTAGGTTATTCACGGTAAAGTGAGTACTTTTGAAAGCCCTGCTTAAGATCTACTTGTAGCACGTTCTGTCTTATTCCGCCTTATGCCAAATTAACATTGTCACATGCCTCAACACTTTATTCATGCGTCGGTCAAGTAAAACTGTAAAACTATTAGGAAAGTAAATATTTCAAAAATCTGCTCATTTTTACACTTCTGTGCGTTATAAAACCAGAAAGAGAAAGGAAAAATGTAAGTTTTCACAAATGGTTACCTACACTTTTTATTCGTTGTTAAGATATGGAACTACTTTCCATCCTTCGTTACCAGCTTTACTGGGCGAATGTCACCCAGTGCCCCCGTTAAAATATATGCAGGCAGGGCCAGTGACTTTTTGTAAGGTTGATTTCAAAAGTGCTCACTTTATCGTGAACAGCCTTTAGCAGTTTACGGAACGCGAATTGACAGAGCACACGACACTTGCGGATGACGTGGGAGAGAGAGAAAGAGAGAGAGAGAGAGAGAGAGCGAGAGAGAGAGAGAGAGCGAGAGAGAGTGTGTGTTTGAAGAAGGGGGGGGGGGGGGGGGAGGAGGAGATAGGGAAGCGTCAACCTAGTTTTTCCTCCAATGACGTGTCCTAAAGATGGAACATGCATTTGCATACCAGATGAGAGAGTCTGGACAGGATAACAGGGTCACGCCAGCTTCAGCGAGTGGCTCTGCTGGTAAATGCTGTTTAAACAGGTTCGAGGTACTCCACTCATGGAAAGAAGGAAATTCAATTACTTTAACGCTCAGTAATAAGCCGTTTTGAGAAAAAAAACACAATGGAGTTTTATTTGCTTACACAAATGATTTACATGTTAAATCATCATGGAACTTCGGTTAGAATTTGTGTAATTTCTATTAATGTTAACTATTTCATTTGATTAATATTACCTAAGAATAAGGTGAGATGTATGTCACCACTTTCCGTGGCAAGGACAGCATGTTTTGACATCGGAGACGGGAAGAAATTAAGGGATAGGCTCACAAGAACTGGGTCACGAAATCGGCCAGTCATTGTAAAGTAGTGGAACCCAGATTCCTAATAGACGGACAATTATTTGGATAACTGAGCCTAAATACAAAATCACCGGGAAAAAAATAGTCTATTATGGAATCGCACCTTCTAAATTTTTCCTTCCATCCAATTTCCATCTTGCTGCTGCTTTTTAGTATAAATATTACAACGTGACCCATAAACACAGTGAATGCATTTCACCACCTTCACAATTTAATGTCTGAGGCTGCAATAATACATATTAATTAGTGGTTAATGCCTGTTGGGAGGGCCTTAAAAAGTGCTAATTTTACCGTAAACAGCCTATAAGAGAGTAATATATTCAGGAATGCAGCCGACCTTCTGTGGCGCAGTCGCACTGAGGAAAAGGTTATGTTGAATCAAACAAGATTTGTTTAGTGCCACCAAATTATTTGGTTGTATAGGGACAATGAAATTTTCGTTGCTGAAACCAAATTATTTTGTTGTTCTCATTTGGTTGCCCCAAACTGTAAGATTTGGTTGGAGCAACTAAATATCTGTTTGGATACACGTGCATTAAACAGTTTTGGCCGATATAAAAAATTTAAGAAGTTCGACTGTGTTTTGAGCATAGATCATTTGCGTCCGAGCGCCACGCCTTCGTAATCTCAGCTAATGTGACAACTGATGAAGCCGCAAAGCTTTTAGTTATATATAATACAAATACTGGGCTACGTGTGCAAACAAATATTTGAAGTTTTAAAGCTTTACTTGTCAGTTTCTTGTTGTATTGTTTTATTAATGTGTTTATACGATTGTTAAGCATTAATAGATGCACTAAAAACACAGTTATTACCCTAATTGTAAAAATAAATAAAAAAACTCTCGAGCTATATTTTAGAACGAAGGCAGTCAAATGAGTGGCCAAACAAATATATATACAGTTGATTCAACTAAATATTTAGTTAACAGTATACATTTTTTTTTAGCCCACACAGAGATTTTGGTTATTCAAACACATAATTTTATAGACGAACAAGTACAATTTTGTTACTTTTCAAATTTTGTTTGCTCAACAATATATTTTGTTAGGGCAACTAAATACATATTTTGCCCTATACAAAACAAATATTTTGTTCGATTTTCTCTCAGTGTGGTTGGTGCACCGCCGGTCTGCGATACGGGAGGTTCTGGGTTTGAATCCTAGGTACGGCATGGGTGTCAGTTCGAGTTAGGTAAAAAGTTAGTTTGTAAGCCGTCCCCTTATAAGCCTTCAGACATAACAGCGAGGGGCGTTAACAAGCCCTTTCCAATTCCAATGCCAATTCCACGAGCACCGAAAACCAGCTTCGATACGATTAGCCGCGGGTTGGACAACTTTCCGGAAGTAGGGCGACATCAATATCCAGCCAAACTCATCAAAGAACTGAGCAAGTTGGGCCAGATTTCGTGGGTGTTCTCCCTGGAGTTTTACTCGTTCTGCAAAGTCCCGCCGATCTTCAAGGGAGTTTAAATGTATGACATTTCCTTGAAGAGGAAGGGGCCGCATTCTCTGTAGCTTCGGAGGTTAGGTTCGACACAAGGATGCCAACTGTAGCGTACTGTGCGCGATTTCCCGTATCCTCAGCCTGAAATAATTAATCCCTTATGGACGTAGGACACGACGTATCCCGTATAGCTCAGACTTCTACGAAAGTATACTGAATATTAATAGAGAGAGCGTCAGTAATTTACCACTTCCGCGATTACAGGTACCCCAGCAAACA
This sequence comes from Dryococelus australis, assembly GCA_029891345.1. Lineage (NCBI taxonomy): Eukaryota > Metazoa > Arthropoda > Insecta > Phasmatodea > Phasmatidae > Dryococelus > Dryococelus australis. The sequence continues at coordinate 254,214,645 of CM056995.1, forward strand.
CGGACAATACGGACCGGAATCGGGCCGGTAAAAGCTAGCATACAACCCCCGGTCAGCCAATAACGGCCCGCTGTCTTATGCCGGAAGCGGCCCGAAGGAAATTTGGACTGGCGGCTAAGTGTTTGCCGACAGTTTCGGGATTGCGACAGCTGGATGTCGTTACGATGCCGGGCTTGTCCAGAAATAAGCAGTATACCCAGGAAAAAACCTTAACTTTTCGATTAAAAGTTTTAGGAATTGCCATTTCTTCTTTATGTATATTCATTTCATTTACTTATCAACACATTGTATGACATGAAAATCTTTTGCTTGCTGAGTGCAGGGTTCGAACCTAAGGCCCTTGAGGTGACAGTCCGGCATGCTAAGTTGCACACCACATGGTAATTTCAAATATATCACCAAAAAAATTATTATACAGAAAAATATAAATTCCATTACAATGTGACAAATAATTTTAAAACACTCATTATTTAAATACTATTTCTTCAGATGCTTGCAAACAAAATCGGTTTTGTTAGGTTTTAATATATCTGTCGGATGGTTGTACAAATGAAAAACTTTTCAAAGTAAACAAATGGCATGGGCTACCACATGACACATTTATACATTTATAATCACCAATTATCATGCTAATGGTTAACACACTTTCTCAAATAATACATCATGCCATTAAGAGCTAGCTGTCATCTTGCCTATTCAAAACACTTTACAAAAGTCTGTCGGCAAGATTAAATCATATTTATATCTTTATTGTGGTAAGGAGCCTTGTCTCTAAAACGTTAGTGGGCCGGAATAAATAAGAGAATGGCCATTTTACCGAAAAGACAAAGATGCCGCATGGGAATCGGCTCAGAAACATTTTAAGATGCTTGCAACATGTTTCCATTGCGATACCATGCCGACATCTTTTCGGCGATACCCATATGTTATCCTAAAAAATACAGCGGGCAGTTGTCTTTTTTTTAACGCCTTGCAATGTCTTAATAAAGACATCACGCCGTTGTCAGATGGCTATCTTCTGGCATTGAAACGACAGTTGCCGACAGTACAGGTGTCGGGCTGACAATTTGCCGACACTTTGCCGACAGGTTGTGTTTACTGGGTACGTTTAAAGTTGGATTTACAATAACCCGACAGTCCGACAGAACAGCCCCGACACCGATGAAAATTTTTCATCAGCCAATCAGGAGCAAGGTCACTCTGACAAAATCGCAGCCTCGACAGCCCGAAAAAAAGGTAGATTATATTTCTACATTCGTCGGGCGTCGAACAGGTCGGAATCGTTTGGCTGCAGAATAAAAATACCATAAAGATAACCTTACAAAACCAAATTTCGTGCGGATTTCACTACCGTAGTAAATTATTTACTAAAAAGTATTTATTTATGTGTACGTCCTGGTTACCTTGTATCAGGAAGCTATTGAATTAACAAAAATAAATATTCGTGGAAAAATAACTGCTCCAAAATCCAAAAACGCTTTGTTTACGAAGTTATCAAAACAAAATAGTGTACAATGGTTTGTGATTTCTTTGCATTCCATAGAAAGTTACTGGCCGTTCTAGAATTTTCTGAAAGCCACACAACACTTGTCGGATCGAAACTGTCGGGGTATTGTAAGCACAAACCTAATTTTGGTGGCGGAAGTGGTCGGACTGCAAAATCGTGTCAGGCTGTCGGGACGAACTCGTGGCATTGTAAATCCCGCATAACTCTTGATACTATAACCACGTAGCCACAGATAGTTACAATTGACGACATATGGCATTTGTCAACAACAAGCGCGTACCATGATGTATACAGTATCATCCAGCGTGTGTAGAAGTCGTCTGTTCTAAATTCGAATGAATCAAATATTCGAATTGCACTGAATTATGCATATATTTGCACTAATATTTTGTTTTATATGATTAGAGAAAAGTTGAATTGTGTAAAATACTGACTGTATTTCACAGGCTATATTTAAAACTGTTCTTTTTTATAACAATTTTCGTTTCTGATGTCATTGGGCGTCAGATGTGTGTCGAGTTTTCTGAAGAGTTCATGGTAAATTTGAAAAACGTTGGCAACCCTAACCAGACAGGGCTTACCATCCATAGTCGTGAATCACGTTTCCTGTAACCTCAACCAAATTATCCATTCCCAGGTAATTAACAATAGAGGAAATACCTCCAACTTGACCCATACCTTGAATGCATTCCTCATTAAAGTCAACCTGAGGTTTTCTATGTACACGACAACTAGCATAATCCCCAAATGTGCAAAACGAGATTCACTTTGGAAGATAACACGTTTTAGTCAATAACTGTACTATATATATATATATATGTGTGTGTGTGTGTATATAATGTTTCCTGCATACTGAGATTTCTGTTAAAGGCTGTTCATGATAAAATGAGAACTTCGGAAATCAACCTTAGGAAAAATTATTTGCTCCTACCTGCATGTATTGTAATGGGAGCGCTGAGAGACAGGCGCCCAGTAGAGTTGGTAATGATGGAAGGAAAGTAGTTCGATGTCTTAACGTCAAATTAAAAGTGTTAGCTAACCGTTTGTACTAACTGAAATGTATTTATTTATTTATTTTTCGTTTCTTATGCATATAATTGTAAAGATTAGTACACTTGTAAAATATTTACTTATCTAATTATTTTACAGTTTCACTTGACCGACGCATGAAGAAAGTGCTGAGACCCATGACAACGTTAATTTTACATAATGCGGAAGAACACACAACGCGCATACAAGTAGATCTTAAGCAGGGCTTTCAAAAGTGCTCAGCTTACTGTGGACAGCTTATACTACTGGTGCACCCAAATGGCCGTACGCTGTGATATGCCAGAAAGTTGGGCTAGTTCATTCCCAATATTGCCTTAGGCACGGTCAATTACAACCACTCCTTTCTAATAATTATCAACATCTTGTAACAACCTGTCAAACTAACACTGCGACTACCTGTATATTTATACCGATCACTCTTACTACTTTCTCCTAGTCACAATATCTCCTGTTATGTAGAAGTGTACTTGGGGGTAACAAATACTAATAACTAATTAATGAAAGAGGGGAATTCAACTACACACATTTATTACAAACTTTAGGTAGATATAAAACAATACTTTAATACAATACTACAGTACGATTCTCCTCATAACATTGACTTTACCTTACATTGAACTGATAATTATAAGAACATAAATGAATACAGTTATACAAGGAACATTAAGACGATTATATTGAAATACAGGGATTCCTACATAAACGGAAAGCTAAGTTAATTATAAGAATATGCGATTACGATTATACAAGGACTCTAGCCGTGATTATTAATACTTAAGACGGGGCTTCGATATCGGGAATGCCGCCCCACCGCCTAGCCGGAATTATGCACTCCAATGAAGTTTGTGGATGGGCCGGAGCTTCCCGGACCCCAGTGCTCTTCCGTGTCGCTCCGACACTGACGTGCTCACTTCACTCTTCGCTGACTTGCTGGGGGGGGGGGGGGACTCTCGCTCGATGCTTAAATAGTCCCGGCCGGTGTTATTAAAACAGGGGACCCGCTCAAGAATATATAGTCCAACCAAGTTTAACTCGTTGTGTGAGGGCCCCGTGGAACCCGCTATACTACCCCCCAGGCCAAACAAGCAGTCAGCCCCGGCTGTTATAGGGTAGCTAGTACAAGGTTCCAAGGTTGAGGTTATGTTTCTATCATTGACGTCCGGGAGCTCAGACAATTCTTGATAGGGGTTGCAGGGTACCAAAGATCTTCAGGACGGTTGGTGGCATTCGAGAGTTATACTTTGTAGCAGTATCGAAGGTGGAGTACCCAATTCGAGGTCCCGTGGCAGTTAAAGTGAACACAGGATTATAAGTGAACTAAAAATATTTTGTGGCAAGGCAGGAATATTAATTATTGATACATTGAAATGATTTTACATAGTTTTGAATAACGGCCAATACCTACCCACGTGATGTAGTGAAACCACGGGTTGGAGGGAGGTAGGCCAAAGTCCATCGCCACATTTAAAATTTGAAAATCCCCCTGAAATTATTGGCGGTGGACGTGGGTAAGTAGGAGTGGGAAATTTTTCGTGCACTAGTGGTATTTTTCACTCACCACGTGCTAGGAAGTTAATTTTTAGATAATACATTAAGAGCTTAGTCATTTTGATTAATAATGCTTGCTGGCTTAAGTTATAAGGTTACTTTACATTGAACCAAGGTTAACACAATTGGTAAGGGAAATAAGTTTGTACATATAGTATTTTCCTATGTGAAAGGACATTTTAATATGCCGTGATTGGCTATTCTGCACGTTGAATGTGTGCAATATAGAAACAGCGCTATTGAAATGGCTGGTCGTTTGCCGCTAGTCGGCTTCTTGTGATTTACACCTGGTTGTTACTTACCTTCCCTTATGGATAACATGAGAATTTTACAGCTAAGTACTCTTTAGTGACATTAATAATTGATATATGCTTTTACACTTATCCGATATGTGACGCAGAAGTTTACGTGTGTAACATACGGGAAATCTTAACCTATGTGCATTAGTATTGATAACATTTCATTTACAATTGACATAAAAGGAACGTAAAATTTTACAAGAAGCATAATTGAGTAATAAATAGATTTATGATACAATATTGTGATATTAAGTTTTACTTACACAGATTAGGTTTAATAAAATTTCTAGGTTAATGGTATGATGTTATTGGCTTTTTATGTTGAAATGTCTTGGCATTTGTAAGCCGTCACATAATGTTAGTTCATTTTTACGTGTCGCTATTTTTGAGAGTTTGTTTTGGTCTTGTTACGTAGATTTCACTGTTTTTATTTGGATTTTGTGATTAGGCACTCATCACAATCGGGGTGTCCGAATATAATTTACCACACTTACACTTTTTCGTCTTAGACAGCATCATAAGAACATATTCGTGTTTTACTGTGCAAGTTTTACTTTTAATAACACTACAATTCAAAGTCATATATGAACCAAATGACATATCTAGGACAACACTTAACCTCCAATGTTGAAAATTTTTTATTTCGTTTACTATAAGCACATAAGAAAAAGGAAAATGAGTTGACACAACATACAACATAGGGAATAAGAAACTGACTCAGGTATACACTTTTGCATGCTGAGGTATTGAGAATTAGACTGATTTGGTACTCTGTTTATAAGAGGCCCTTCACTTTGATTGAAATTACTGGTAGAACTGTTAATAACATGACATGTCTTTCATTCACTTGATAGGCTACACTAAGGTTAATATGCAATTATGAAAAATGCTGAATAAATTAATCCTGCTCCGTTATCCTCATATATCTGGGCTTTACTTGCTATAAGTATGAAATATTTTTGACACTCCAGCTACACCTGGGTGAAGACCTTCGAAATAGTTTGAAATTGCATAATCTTAGACTGTAGTCAATTTTAATTTATATGATACTTTCAAAACTCTATTAATTGAACTTAATGAAAAAATATATATCTTCACTCTGCTACGGTATGCCCCTTTATTAAATAGTAATTGAAAATTCTCACCTGCACTGGCTCTGCACTTACAATTTGAGAATGGAATAAATACAATTCGTGGAATGTACTGCCTTACTGCTTGTCTGGCATTTAAGTTATATGTTTGCCACATCTGCACAAAATTATGTTATGGTGAACCAACACTTTGACTGTATCATTTTATACAATTAGCTATTTAATAGCTTGCAATTTAATATCTATATTGGCTGAAGTTTTGCTCTATATATATATTCCAGTATCTGTAAATATTATAGCATTCGTTTGCAAGGCTATGGAAGTTCTACATACATAACTGATTTCCAAGAGCATGAATTTATTTAAGCGGTTTGAGTTTCTGTTAGACTTCTGAAAATTCTTTGATATGGCGTGTTGTTTGTCTGTAAGGTCACCTTCTTTGTGTCTACTGTATTACTGTTGGACTGTTGTACCGTGTCTGGTTAAACATGTCTGTGTGGGTGGAGGGGGGTGGGGGTGGAAATGTTGTGTCAGTGTCCCTGACTGAACGTGGGGATGGTGTAGTTGTTGGCGTTTTTGAGAGCGCGTATTTGTTGTTTTAATAACTGTATCCCTGCCTGGAGTTTGGCGTGATGTGCAGTCTGTGAGTCCTGTTGTATAATTTTTTGGCGTGTGTACATGCCCACCTCAATATACTGGATGCTGTCGATTAACTGTTGTAGTGTCTCGTTTGCTAATGGCACAAGTTTGTCCACGATGGTGAGTGCTAGTGAGGTCCAAATTATGTTTACAAACTCCGACTCTGGTAATTGTGGGTCACATTTGTTCTTATAAAATGTCAAGTTTTCTATGTGTGCTAGTGTGCTCTGATCCGGGTGTTGTTTTGTTGTTTGTAATAAGTGCTTGCAGTGATCTTGTGTTTCTAGTTTTCGGAATGTGTTTAAAAGTTTATCTTCAATATGTTGCCACGATATTTCCTGCTCACCGGTCTAATCTAAATTTTTGTATGTTCTTTTGGCTGTCCCTGTAAGATAAAAATTTAAACGCCACCTTTTGTCTCAATCTGTCCAGTTATTGAGTTCACTTGCGGCATTGCATGTTTCCAAAAATTCCTCAATGTTTTCGTGCTTATCCCCTGAGAAGGTGGGAATGGGTTGTGAGGGTTGTAAGAAGACTTGTGTGGGCCCTGGAATGTTGGGTAACTGTGGAATTTGTACTATATCGTTAGTGGCGTTGATATACTGGTGTCGTGTTGTAGAATTTATGTTTGTGTAACCGTGTGCGGGAATGCGAGGATTCGAGCTGGGAATGGAAATTAAAAAACTAGTTTGTTGTCTGTAGTGTTGAAAGTGAACGGGGTCGGAGATATCCACTGGTGCTGGGTGCGTGTGTGTCGTGAAATGAGTAATCTAGTGCTGCGTTCTGCTGTGAAGGGGAAATGTGTTCAATAGGTGTTATGTGTTCTGTGATATCAGTTGTTATTTGAGTTCTCAATTTTTCGTGAACTTCTACAGCACGTTTCGCGTCGCCAAAGTCTAACAGCAGGGTTCTAACTAGTTTGCGTATGTTTTGTGTTTTAGTTAGAGTTTGTGTGTTCATAATGGCATGTTAGTGTAGATAGTACAGTAAAGGTGGAGCCGCGCACTGGTGTAAACTTATATCTAAAGCAAACTACAAGCTGAAGGAATTTAGAGAAACACTTCTAAAACACACCAACATAAGTGAAATGTTTCGTCTGGCGAGAAACATATGTTCCGACATGTAATTTATAAGCATTTTGTACATGCATTAATTTCACACAGAAGCATACGCAATAACTAAGTATACGGGGGGAATGTAGCTATGTTGTGGTAAGGACTGTTGCGCGGTTATGCTGACTTGCGCACTTGGCTCGTACTGACTTACCGCAATTGACGTGCATCGGGCGCTGGTCTTGGCCTTGGGGAAGCGAACAGCTGTTCGCTCGCGCGCGCTCCTAAGCTGCGTAGTTTATGTTTCGATGCAAGTGGATATGCTAAAAACTGATAAAAGCTACCCAGTGTAATTGATTGTAATTTGAATACTTTAAAAGGGGGTTGTGCAATTCCAATTGCGCGTCGTGGTTCGCGTGAGGCGCTGCCACGTGGTTTTCATTGCGAATGTGTAATTTAGCTAATGAACTTACGCACATGGTGGAGTTTACTGCTTGGCAACGAGGGGGATGGAAAAACCCCGCCTCCGCCAGTGTAACAACCTACTTACCTAACACTGTGACTACTTCTATATTTATACTGATTACTCTTACTACTGTCTTCTAGTCACGATATCTCCAGTTAGGTAGACGTATACTTGGGGTAATAAATATTAATAGCTATTCAATAAAAGAGGGGAATTCGATTACACACATTTATAACAAACTTTAGGTAGATATAAAACAATACTTTAATACAATACTACACAAAACTGACTTTACCTTACAGTGAACTGAAAAGATAATTATTAGAACATAAATGCATACAGTTATACAAGGAACATTGAGATGATTATACTGACATACAGGGATTCTGACATAAACGGAAAGATAAGTTAATTATAAGAATATGCGATTACGATTATACAAAGACTGTAGCCTTGCCATGTGATTATTAATACTTCAGACGGGGCTTCGATATCGGGAATGCTGCCCTACCGCCTAGCCGCAATTATGCTCTCCAATGAAGACATAGCTTATCTTGTAGATGGGCCGGAGCTCCCCGGACCCTAGTGCTCTTCTGTGTCGCTCCGACACTGACGTAATCACTTCACTCTTCGCCGACAGCCAAGGAAGCGGGGGGGGGGGGGGGGGGGGCTCGCTCGATGCTTAAATAGTCCCGGCCTCAGTAGGTCGGCTAGGCGTGTTATTAAAACAGGGGGCCTGCTCAGGAATCTATAGTCCATCCAAGTTTAACTCGTTGTGTGAAGGCCTCCTGGAGCCCGCTACAATCTGATTTGTGTCTCATTTTCCATCTATCAGACGAAACATTCAATACACTGTACCACCTGTTCACAATATATGAATACCGTAGTACACTATGCAGGTTGTTCATATTTCCGATCATCCTAGCGGAACGCCATCTGCATAAGCCTGAATTTACTACCAACTTAAATACGCTAGGAGACGGGACCTACAAACTTAATACCAGTAAGATTTATTGTGCCAAAGTTGAGTGATATAGACACTGTTTAAATTTATTTGTACTTTACTCATTAAAAAGAACAGGAATGCACTTTTATGCGAGACTTTGTGAATTTGAGTAATGAAGCCATTTAATTATCTTTTAAAATGTTGAAAATTAATAGGCAAATACACTTCCTTGCAAAACATTTTTTAGCAAATTACAAACCGTATAACGCTTGAAAGCGACTTAAAGCATTACCGATTACAGTCACAATGTTGCTAAAATTTGCAAAGAAGTATTTTAGGTCTTAGCGATGATGCTAAGCCGCTTCCAGAAATTATTAAATGTGGTATATTTGCCGTATAATGGATGTTTGCTTTCGAACAGCACCGAAGGCTTTGTCTGGCAGGAAACTTAAAGACAACACAAAATGGGCTCTTCACGGCAAAATGAGCACTTTCGAAAGCCCTACTTAAAATTTATTTGTATGCACGTTGTGTATTCTTCCACCTTATGTAAGAGTAACATTGTCGTGGGCCTCATCACTTTATTCATGCGTCGGTCACGTGAAACTATGAAATTGTTTGGAAAGACAAATCTGCTTATTTTTACTCTTCGATGCATTAAAAAATAAACAGAAATAATTTAATAAGAAATAATTTAAGTTATCAGAAAGAGTTACCTAATACAGTTTATTAAACGTTGAGATACGGAACTACTTACCATGCATTGTTATCAACTTTACTGGGCGCATGTCACTCAGGGTGCCAGTTAAAATATATGCAGGTTGCGGCAGTGACTTTTTTCTAAGGTTGATTAAAATTTTGCTCACTTTATCGTGAACAGCCTTTAAATATTTTCTACGTCATCTATTAAACGACGAGGTAGATTGAACATTCGCGCCTTCCTGGATTCTCATTCAACTATTCCAGCAACCAAGCGTTCTGTTACGTCGTGGAGAGGAATAATGCTTGTACACCTGAAAGAGCATAAGATGCCGCATGTGTATAGGCCGAAGTTTCTCCTTGGCATTTCAGGCATCGTATAGCTGGATTAATTGAAATGAGTTTTCTTGGTATATATGGAGTAATTCAGGATGCCTTGTACCAAAAACAAGTCAGAATTAATAGCGAAACGTTTACAATCTTTTAACATGAATAACAAGGAAACTGTTAATTAAAGACAACCCGTTGGAACTGCCTGCATTCGGCACCATAAAGACTACGTTGAGTGTGTGAGAATATTAATAAGTTATAAATGTCCAAAATGTCTTCCCGCTACATCGTCCTTTCTTCACATCACACACAGTTCCACCCCTCTTAAACTTGTCACGTAATCGTGTCTCGTTGTTACACGTAATGGTGGCGCAGGTATCGAATCCTGCCTCCGTCATCTCTGCATCTCAATCATGTTTTCACAATTCCAATAACACTTTAAAATCCACTTACGTTGCTCGAAAGAAAACCTTGTCACCTCCGCTGTTTCCTCTTCAACTGTACTGCTGATTCTCTTGGCTGCAGGGTGAACTGACTCGTATTCGCACACACTAAATATTGTCCTTATAACATCAAATACACGCAGTCCGTTAGGCTGCCTTTGGTTTTTCTTCTGTTATTAATGTACAAACGGTGTTAAATTTAATTTAGGTCATCCTGTACAAAAAGTAATATTTTATGCATTAAATAACACTTGTACTTGGCGTCTGTTCAATATAATGCTTAAAGTTTTAAATTACAAATTTATTTTCAGTTTGATGCCTGAAATTTTTACAGTAAAAATTCATAAATTACCAAAACGCACCTAGGTCGATGAATTTGAACATACCATTTCGATATGAATTGTAGCCTATATAAAGATAGGAAATTTAAACGACCATCACAAAAAAAAATTAAAAAATTCTATTGCTATGTTAGTACTAAGTATTTGGGGTAAGTACGCTAAATCACCTAGCTGCGTTGCTTTTCCTAGATAACCTGTATGTCATCAGCTGAATAAAGACACATCCTTCTTGATGGGACATTCCGTATGAAATATAAGTACCTTAGAGGCATTTTGCTCTCATGAAATTTAATAAATGAGAGCATAACCACAAAACTATTTTTCTGTCGAATATTTCAAAACACAGTTAAATTCATAATAACTAAGCTATTAAAACAATTAATTTAAAAAATCAGGCTGAAGAGCAAACTTTGTCGTCGCTCGAGGGGAAAACAAATTTTTTAAACGATATTTGCCCACGTTTTTATTTTGAATCAAAGTACCTGTGAAGTAAAGGGTCTTCGATAATGACAACAATTATTGTGTGAAATCCAATGATATGCTAAATATGCATCGCACTGCAAACATTTTACACTGTTATGATAGCGTGACGAGGCCTTAATTCGACACCTTGCTTAAACACGTCATCACACACGAACTTAATAAGGACAGCCAGTTGCTGCAATAGGGACTCGCATTGCCTAGACCCCAGTAAGCCGGAGTCCCCTCTACCAGCCAGGGAATCAGGCCATGTTGCGTTATGCCATGCTGATATGAGGGCAATGTAGAGTGGCGACAGATGTCTTTCTCCATGTGACGTCAGCCGAGATGGAAGTCTCAAGAAGCCTGATGTGCCGACCGCCGTAACCTGTAATACTTCATCAGCCTTCGGATACTTCTCAAGGTGGGACAGTCACAACTTACTAATATGGCTTTCAGTAATAGTGGATGTAGTTAAATCAACAATGCTCCCCGACAGTATTGTATTTTATGTACTCTCCAGATGTTTTATTATATAGTCATATAGTAACTTATAGATTCTTATATTTATTTACCTGACATGCTCTACCATCATGAGGTTAAGCCAATCTTAACAACAAGTACGCTTTGACCATAGTATATGCAAAGTATAACAACACGTAACAACGCAAAATGCACTTTGAAATCTTCATTCATTTAAAATGTATATCTAATAGACATAAAAACTGATAAAAATAGTTTGGAAATTAGGTAACATGTTTTGATGATTTGGTGCGGTATGAAATTTCCTAATATAATCATTCCGGAGACAGGTATGTTACTTACAGTTTTGAAAATTGTTAATTGAAGATAAAATGTTTTTTTAATTAACCGCTAATACAGTCTTTGGAATGCATTCCTTGCAATGGAACAGCTAAATCCATGTCGATGAGGGAGAGTTTTCGTACCTTGTAACTTAAAGGGTGAGCTTGACTTATATTGCCACCTACCCAGACGTTTGTTTAGCCAAGCACTTTACGATGAGTCAAGTAACTTGCAACCTACCATCACTCTGTCCTGTTTCTGAGAGTCAAACATATTCTCCTCTACGCTGTGTCAAGGGGAGAAGGAATTGAAGGAACTATAAATGAAGTTTTTTGGCATTCGACGTGAATGCTACTACGGAGAAGTGGAAGCGATTATAGTTACCTTGCGGTGGACCCGGAATTACTTACAAAAAATGCGGAGAAAATCTATATTTGCTTCGCACCTCTTATTATATTCTTCGTATTCAATATAATCGAGTGAGGCGTACAACAACGGAGCAATACGGGCGAGAGTGGCTGGCATTTTTTACGCGGTATAGGCTATACGCCCGGGGAACTTGCTTGCAGTCTTTTCGTCGTGTTGCGCAAACATGCTGGATTCGGTGGGGTTATATTATTTATTGTTGGGTAGTGTCTACAAGTCTCAGTGATATAGTATTCTACCGGTTTTTCCATCCCACCCGGATATCATATCGGATGCAACGTTTAGCAATCGCTTATATTTGCAGCGTATTGAAATTCACGCTCGTAAGATGCCTAATAAACAATTTTTGTTTGCACAGAAAATTAAATTTATATTTTATATTAACGATTCTGCTTTTTTTCAGGAAGTTTTATAAGGGGCTGTTTACATAATAAACTTTGTCCTCATTTGCAAGTTAAAAGAGACCCAACATTCATGCCTTACTCGTTATCTCCACTTGCACGCATAGGCTTCGTTTAGAGGAGGGTGCGAATGTCACTGGAAATTCGCAGCAATTTCTTTTAGAGCCAATTTCGCTCAACACAACCCTCGGAGTACTTCGGCGAAGCTTCAGCAAAGCGGATACTCAAAACATGAAATACCGTTTCTACCCACAACTTCAGAGACAGTGAAATTGTATTTATATACCTAGCAGAATAATCAGAGCCCGTCCACATAGAAATCCTTCACTCCAAGCAAGGTGGCGCAGTAGAAAATCTTTGAACTCGTATTCGGCATGACATTGGCTCATTTCCCGGTCCGGCGAACCTGAGTTTTGATTTCCATTTTTTTTTCTTTTCGAAATCACTCCGTACGAGCGCCAGGAGATTTCTTTGATACGGGATACGCAAGATTAGTTCCGCAGTCCTGAGCAAATCGTTATGTTTGCCATGACCCAGTTTTCTAAGACTTTTGTTTTGTGAGTGGGATTTTCTCGGTGTGATCCCGTTTCTTGCCTATTATGTTCCACCGCCATGTCATCTGTCACTTCTGGTTGGGGTTAACAAACATAAGGGGCTCCCCGGGTGGTCCCCACGTCAGGTTTACCGGAAGGGATATATATGACAGGAATAGTATATCCTCTAAAATCGAATCAGTGGAAAACCACTGTATCGCAGTGAAACTCACCTACTCGAATCAGCGGAAATGGTTCGATTTGGAATCGGTGAAAAACTACTGGTTGTTTCAGTGAAAAAATATCACTGGATAAATGACAACTAACTGCGTGCGGTGAATTAAATATTGTTTTTTTTATTGAATTATGGAAAATAATTACGAGAAATAAACAAACTTCCTATAGTAATTGCGTGTATTGTGAAATTAACGTATTTAAAAAAGTAAAAAATAAAATTAACGATACCCAGGATTTGCATCCTGAGCACCCCGCTGCTAGCCCGTTATCAAGTCTACGTCGACTGCAAAGGGGAAAATATACAACGTGAACCAGAATTAACTGGCCAAACTCCAAAAGTTGATTCCTTGTGGAAAATATGATGGGGTAAATAAACATTGGCAACGCTATCATGTTGTGAATATTAAGGCCACGATCCTTCATTTCTACAGCTTTTGCAAGAATTAATTTTGTACCCAAACGGGAGCTGATATTGTAAAATCCTCTTACAATTTTGTTACAAATTTTCTTTATTATATAGTCTAATTTCCCCAACACAAAAACGAGTGTATACTTTAATTCACTTATTTAATTAATGTAAATTTTGTTTATTTAATAATTAGTTAAAATTATACGGTTTTCTATGTTGAAAAAATTAGAATGCACATTAAAAACAATTTTTAACAAAACTGTGAAAGGATTTTATAATATCGGCTTCCGTTTGGGTACAAAAATTAATTCTCGCAAAAGCTGTAGAAATGAAGGATCGTGGCCTTAAGGCAGGTACGCGGTGTTGAAAATCGAATTTTGAGATTTATAACTGTGAATATCGCACGAATTACTTAAGATGGAACGACCAAACACGGAATGGCGTTTCACGAATCGGAGATCGTAAACCTGTGAAAATTTAGTTGGTCAAATCGTCCTCCTTCAGTGTGTAAGTAAGGGTACTCACGCTTTTTCGCAGGGAACTTTGGAACACTAGGCGGTAAAGAAAACATTGAGGCACATTATAACCCACCAAGACACAACGAAGACAAAAGGCCCACTTGTATGAACTCGCTCCGGTCAACCGTTTCAAAGAAAACGCCACCCAAAGTTTTGAAGATGCGGTGTAGCCCTTTGGGGGTAGGCAATACATCTGCCACCCGTACCACACAACGTATATGTACATTCACATTTAATGGTTAATTTAAATGAGGACAAGCGTAGGGAACAAGGAGCGGAGTGCAGATAGGAGTATTGCATGTCTCGTGTGTACACAGTACGTATTTATTAATGGCAGCATTTATAACAAATGTTCGAATTGTCGTCTCCCGACTTCAATACACAAATGGCAACGGCGGATCAGATTGGCCTGGACCAGAGCATAAATGTTTCGTATGGCGCGTACAGAATAAAATGCGGCTATCACACTTGTCACTTACTTCTCGTAGATCAGGTAGTTGCCATAACCCTACAAAAAGAAATCCAGCTGAGTCAGGCCTGGAGATCGGGCCAGCCAATGGATGGGCTCGCCTCTGCCAACCCAACGGCCTGGAAATGTGAAGTCAATATGGTGGCGTACGGCAGCAGGAAAATTTGGTGGTGCTCTATCATTTTGAAACCATATGGTGTGGCGAACGGCAAGATGTACTTCTTCTAGTAACTCTGGTAATTCTTCCTGCAGGAACGTAAGGTAGCGGGCTTCACCGAGGCGGCTGGGTAGCAAATAAGGCCCTAACAAGTGATTGTTGACAATGCCGACCTACATGTTGACACTGTAGTGCACTTGGATTAGCGTGCGCCCAAACATTGCTGTTCTTCCTGTTGAAGATTTCATACCTGGTGAAATGGGCCTCATCTGTGATGAGCACTGTCGATGTGAAGTTTGGACGCACATTGTTTTTCTTTGAGGAGTCATTCACAGAATGTAACATGTGGCACGTAATCACGTACGCTAAGAACGTGGTTCTTCCTTGGGTGGTTGGGTTGGGGTGCATACGGTTCTCGTGCAGGACTCGCAGGATTGTTGAATGGATAACGCCCACTCCGCGACCCACAGCCAGTGAGCTAACAGACTGTTCTTGCCACACAAGGCGAAGCACGTTCTCGTCAAATGCCATCGTTTGCCTTGTCCGTGTTGCTCCAGCATTCGGCCTCGTCACTATCATTGAGCCTTCGTCCCGTAATCTCATATGGAGCCGTACAAATGTCGCACCGGAGTGTTGACGTCGCACTGGGTAGCGCAGCCGGTGCAGCTCCACTGCTTGGCTTGCACTCGTGTTGACTGCTCCGTGCACTAGGTGCATGTCAGCTAAATCCGCTCGTGTAAGACGTTCCATGCTTCCACAACCAACTACGCACTGACTTGTCAGCAGGCATGGCCACTTTCACGAAACACCGATTACATCTTCACCGGTTTCTCCGCTAAGTGCATGGCGCGGGTGGCAGTTGTGTTGCGTACCCCCGCAGGGCTACACCGTACCATCGAAATTTTGAGTGGCGCTTTCTCGAAAACGGTTCACCGAAGCGAGCTCGGACAGGAAGACCGTTTGTCTTCATTGTGCCATGGTGGGTCATAATGCACCTCAACGTTTTATTTACCGCCTAGTGTTTCAAATTTCCCTGCGGAAAGAGGGTGACTGACGCAAAGAAGGGACACGATTTGACCAACTAAATTGACATAAGTTTACGATCTCCGATTTGTGAAACATCATTCCGATTTTGGTCGCTCCGTCTCAATTACTTCCTGCCATATTCACATTTATATGCATTTCCAAATTCGATATTTAACACCGTGTACCTCCCATAATATTCCCCACAAGGCAGTGTTGCCAATGTATACCCTGCCTTATTTCCCACAAAGAATCACCTTCTGGAGTTTGGTACATGAATTCTGGTCCAAGTTTTATTTAAAACATTCTTTATCGAACGTATGTAGCTTTAAATGTTATTTCCTTTTTTTTATTTATTTTTGTTTGTTTTTAGGGCTGTTTAAATAAATAGTACCTATTAATGTACTTACTTAACCACATTAAGTACATTTAAACCTTCAAACCAAATGCTAAGAGGATTACGTGAAAACGAAATGAAAGACGTAAAAACCAAATGTAAGACTGGATGATCATGTTGCCTTTTAAAATGATGTTACAGAAGACGCTTAGGCATTGTTGTTTCATTTCATACGCATTTTTTAAAACTAATTTATTAATAAAAACATATAACAAAAAAAGTTACTGAAATAGTTGAATAATCAGTGGAAAATTGTACTCAACCAATAAGTGAAGCGATAAAGGCCTTTTTTTTTTTCATTGATTCATCAATTAAATTGACTGACGTGATTATTGAATAAGACAAGTGCTATTAAATGATATAAGCAATGAAGTTCTCACATATTCAGATTTTGATTACGGCAAATAAATTAATACTGTATGGAAATTGATGAGATGGGCTGGACGGGTTTTGCGTCGGCGCGGCCACCCTAGTCCGTATGGCGTTGGCATTTGTCTGGCCTGTCAGGGCAACTCACAAGTATCAGTGGAAAGGAAGGAGGAGCACGAGCTGACCTAGGAAGTTCCTGTTTGAGTTTCACTAATGATTCCACTGGCGAGTACCGGTGGCTTGCCGGGTACACCTGCCGGTTCCCGTATTCGCCGGTACACCCGATTTCCGTACGGAGTCGCCACGTTGTCAACGACCATCTGACAAGAAACATTATCTAGGCTCCCCTCCACCAATATGGCTTCCAAGTCCTGTTTCATTGAAGGAACCTGCAGGAGCATTGGGGCCTTCCCTCCAGCAATCACCGAACTTTGCCCCTCAAGATCGGTGCTTACAAGATTCCCGAGGATGCTGCACTCTCATCTGCTTCTCGCTGCGTGCTTCCTGGTTGCTGCTGCTGCTGTTGTTACTGCTGGTGACAGTTGACTCTCAGGTGCCCCTGCTGTCCACATGACCAACACTCAGGTAAAATTAAATTATAGCTACATGAACAGGGACGTATCCAAATCTATTTTGGGCTCTATAATACCAGTTAAGATAGACAATTTCCATATCTGCTCGTAGTTTAGCTAGAGTTGCTTTATGTATCACGGTATCACTGTGACAGATCAGCGTGACTTCAAGAGTGGGTACAATACGTGTTAGGATTTATGGAGCTGTGTGCCCAGCAACATTTATAATTTGGCCAAAAAATAAAGTTAAAAAGCACAAGGAGAATGAAACATCCTGTACGATCTACTGCAAAGTAGGGTTCAAAAGATTTTCGATGTTTTTTTCTGTCACGTAACTCATTCTTTGGAGCGTGGTGTGCTAGTGGCGTGTTTTTTGTGCTTCTGGCTTACAACTGTAAATGCATCGTACTTGAGGCCTATGGTCTATTCGCAGTTTCTCCCCAAATTCTTAATCAAACTTTTCAAAAATCACCACATGTATTAAGTGCTTGGTTGTTCCCTAAATAATTTTTGTATCACAACTTCTTTATACTTGAGTTACCATTAAAAAAACTGTTTTTAACTAAGTTGAAATTTTGCTTCTACTTTACATATAAATAGTAATATTTGAGATATACTTAAAAATTAATAAAACTTGAGAATATAGTTGTGTTGTGAATGCCTAGGAAGAAATGGTTCTTATAGAAAATATTATTAAACTGAGTGCGCACGAATACGGTGCGCTGTCTCTTTGGTGTAATTTTCTAGACTCGGTTAAGCTTGGTTTACATAAGGCGTAGACATATTGTAGAAGTAGAATATTAGCAGGGCTTCAGAAAAGTTGGAAGTAACCGTGAATAGACTTAACAAGTTTGTTTTGGAACCACTAGGTCTTCTGTTTCGACCATTAATTCAACACATTCATTAACACAACTTTCTTGAAATAAAGGGGTTAAATATATTAAAATAACCATTATGGAATATGCTATGTTTAGCTAGGTTTAGATTAGGCGACATTATTTAAATAAGAACTGACGTGAAGAGAAGGGTACGCCTATAGTTTCTATTCTTTGAAAAACGTTCTTAGCAAAGATTAAGTACTCTTAATTTTCGAAAACGCATCATACGTCTGAAGTATAAGGTATTTCACACATACTTCAGGAACTCTGTACGCCTCAAGCACGGTGTGTTTCAGTTGTATATGTACACCAGGGTTTCTGTACGCCTGAAGTATTCAGCCTTCCGGAGGGATCTGGACAACAAGTTGTGTCTTTCAGGTAGGGCATCAGTCTGCAGTTAGCGCCGGTTATTATCTCATCTAAGCGGACATTAACTCACGACGAGGACTACGTGTACACATAGGTTCACGAGCTATGCGAGAGCAAAGAGTTATTTCTCGGGGGCTCTCGACAGGTCGAGCTCTCCGAGCAAGGCGGCGCCATCAATTTAAAAATCCCATCGACGCTGCGCGCAATAACACGGCTGGCGGACGTACGAAATCCCCCTCCCCCCGACAACCACCCACATACACCCTAGAACGCGCTTGCCGACACACTCTTTATGGGGGTCTCGGGTCCCGCGGAGAGAGAGAGAGAGAGAGAGAGACGAGCACAAAAGGCTTTATTGAAATACCTCCCGTGACGCCTGCAGCGGGCATTACACACCCTAACCATACCCCCTGTCCCCGCCCGGGCCTAACCCCTTCACTCCGCGGAGAAGGAAGGCCATGAACATCACCTCCCCCTCGTTAATTACAAGGTCTCGCCTACGCGCGGCCCGGAGCGACGTTTTGTAATCCCCCTCTTTGAGATCTCGCTGATTCCTGTCTCCTTTCGCTACAGCCCATCCAAGATATCCTCGTGACCCCCGGCTGGCTTTGGGCCTGGCTCCTTCCGCTCCTTTACTCACACCTCTCCCAGATGCCGCCAGTATAACGAACATGATGTTAAATTTTTTATGGAAATTTTTTATAGTGCCTCTGTACAGTATGGATAAGCCACAACAGACTATCACTACACGATGGACATCAACAAAACTATACAAACTAATACGACATAAAACAAGCGATTAAGTGCATTGTTCATAAAGAATAATAAACCATTATGAATTTCACAAACCTGATCCTAGTCAATGTAAGGGGAAACAACCAAAAAATTATAAAAGAAACAAGATGTAAAATAAAAAAAACTAACAAAATCTTAATATATAAGCACTCTTTCAGGCGACAGTGCTAGTGTGGTAATCATTATATAAATAATGAAAAACTTCATTTTGTCGATACATTATTATCATAATGTTAATCTAATAAACGATGAAATGAGAAAAAAATAATTACGAAACTGCACGGGTAGTCATTATGGAATAGGGATGGCCAACTGTGAAAGAACATCAACTATCAGTGCAGATGTTCGGTTTAGAACCTATGAATTCCCGGATACGAATCGCACATGAAACTGCATAACCAAACACGCCTGAAAAATCCATGTATACTCATGAACAGTTGAATTAGAAAGACCTGTCGCTTTGTCGAACTTGTGCTGTGGTCACTCCGTGGAATATAATAGTGCCCAGACATTGATGACTGGGATGTCGTCACACATTATACTGCCAGTCGAGCTCAGAATGGGGAAGAAACGTGAACTCAGCGCATTTTATCGTAGTCAGATTGTTGGACCAGTGTATGAGGCAATCCATCTGCAATGTCATGTACGCACCGATGTTTCCATGGTCTTCCATGTCGAGAATTTACGGTGAGCTCATGGAGTTGGATAAAACCACCACCGCCAGGTACAACAGCCGTGGAGTACAACACATCGATGACCAGTGTCGTATACAGCTAGCTCGGATGGTAACAACGGATATATAAGCCACAGTGCAGCAGATCACTCCCCAATTCAATGCTAGACCACAACGACCTGTGACCAGCCATACCATCCAGAACCATCTCCTCACTATGAAATGCAGAAACGACCACCCTACTTTGGTACTTCTGCTCATCACACATCACTCGGCTCAACGATTGATGTGTGTGCGGGAACACCACAGACCCTTGAAAGATGAGAAAAGGACACCTGGACACATTAGTCGCGGTACATGTTGGTACCTGCCGACGTGTGCGTCTCCAAGCACATGCAGTGATGAACCCCTAAATTTAGCAGTGTACAGATGATGCCGCTGGTAGTATCCTCGTATGGGGCTGTTATTGTGGGATGAAATGTGTCCCGTTGCACATGTTCCATCTTCCCTTACCAGCGAACGACACAGGACCTGCTTACACATCATGTGCACCCATTTCTGTAACTACAGTGCCCTACAGGAGATCAGCATCTACAGCAAAATAAAGCAACTGTCCACTGTCCCCGAATTGTGGCCGTGTAGTAGGATGAAGACTCCATGGACTCGAAGGTTACCCGAACGAAGTCCTGTTGAATAAATCTGGGATGCCGTGGATCCTGCCCCGACTGATCTCAGTGCATTGTAAGAATCTGTGCAATGGCCATGGATCACTATGGCTCCTCACTGGTTCTGGTGCTTCGCGGACTCCGAGCCACGCCACATAACTGCCGTCATAAGGGCAAAAGGGAGAGCTACATGCTACTTGGCAGGTATCTGTGATTCAACTGCTCAAGAGCGTATATCCATACTCTATAAGTTGTACACATTTTAACATATTAATGCGAAAGGCCAGCGGTATCTCCCACAGGATCGATGGTATTATTGAATAACTACCATCGGTTGCTGTTATCTCTGTAATGTACCATGAAATGACGCGCCCTAAAAGCGACGGGTTACACCGTGAGAACTGCAGCACCCAGTGAAGATGCATCGACCATCGGCAATGTCCGCTGCCATAAAAATGCACGAACAAAATGAGAATAACTATATACACTGGGGATTGAGTTCGAATCTCCATTATGAATGACTGGCATGAAAGTCGAATGGCTGCCGGGGTCTTCAGTACAGCCAGAGACTAGAGTTGTAGGGGTTTGTGAATCCTGCCCAGTCAAGATAACACACAATTTCGTTCGACTGTCCTCGCTACTGTGGGATGGAAATGAGCGATAGATCGATTATGCCGATATGGGAAGAAAGGAGTCGGAAGGAGCAAATCTCGCAAATTAGAAATACTACGGTTCGTCACGTAAAGTGATACGTTTTAAGAGGATCAGACGCTTATTTTCAAAATGGAAAAAAAAAAAAAAATATTTTATTTAAACTCGCATGTTCTTCTTATCTGTGTCTTAAATGTAGGGCCTAATTCATAAAATGTACTAGCATACATATGTAGAGGAAAGTAGGCTAATTAGTTTTATTGGTAATATTTTGTTTCGTAATGTGGTACTACCATTAAATACATCATATTTTTCTCATTTTAGCACCGAAACTTCTAAGGTATCTGTGATCGTGTGTATGCCCGACCATGCTTTTGACGCAGGACCAGGCATTTTAAATTACACTCTATTTGATATTATTAACAACAAAATGAATTAAGTTGACAATTGTGTATCGGGCTAAATATAATAAATAATGTTATTACAACCACATTTACGTCCACGGTGAGGAACAGTTATGTTCAGTTGTCATACACACCCATATAACGTAATTTCAAAACACTGCGGCTGATATACTTTTGTCGAGAGATGTCGTGTACACTATAAGTAATAATTCACCTGAGTGCTTGTAAATCAACCTTTTTTTTTTTTAATTTCGCTTGGGAGATTGGAAAACTAATTACAAGTATTGCCAGCAGATTACCTGTTTACAAATTTAATAAATTTATTATGCTGACGTGATTAAGCATTTGCAAACCGGAGTTGTATATATTTATGATAACATCTACGGTTTATCAATAGTTCAACCGTGATATACTTTGAAATGAAAAATAGCATTAAACCAGCTCCATCGATTGTTTGAAATTGCGAACGTTTGTTCTCTGTTAGTTGTTACCATCACTATTGTTATCAAAAAAGTCCATTAAATTACGAGCTGGCAATTATTAATGACTGCAAAACCTCATCAACTTCAAGCATGTATAACAGTAAGCTTTCTTTCCGGCAAACAAAACTATGAATGAAAAAACCTCCAACTGAAACTCATTTAGAAAAAAAAAAAACCATTTGACGTCAGAATTTATAACGTTCGAGATAAGCGCAACAATAGAGAAAAATTAAAGATGTGTCAAAGAGAGACTGCCTGTGTTTGCGAGATTCGGCATTGAAGTAAAATTGAAATGATTACTTTATGTAGATACGTGCCGGTTTATCCTACACGTGGAAGCAGACTACGGTCCATGCTGCCTGGAAGCCGACCGGCTAGGCACTTGCTCGGAAATTGGTCCCGAGAGTACTCTTTAAACGTAAGAACCGTATTTGTTCGTCGGTGGTTCGAAAACGTTGCTCATTAATCGAGGGGAGGAAAGAGAGGTCACCTCGCATCTCCGCCTTCGACAAGGTAAGTGGATTTTCCAGACACACATTACGACTTACAAACCAAAAAATGGTGCCTTTTCCAACTGGCAGCCACTTGTATCAGTATGCAAGAAGATATATTTCGCGCTGTAACGTTGTTAACGATATTGTACCAGCATTAGTAGTACAAAAGAGTATATTCTGGAACACATATACCAGGATAAGGACTGAATCGGCGGCCACGTGTTCGTACTCTCTCTTTCCAGTTGGACGTCAGTCGTGTTGCCGACAGCTATTCTGCATGTTAGTGACATTTCTCGTGAATGATAGGTAGAGATCTGAAAAATTCGCGGATTCATTCCGGGACATGCTAGAATTCAAAACACGTGCGTTTATAAAACTTCAGCCATTGGTCCACATGGTGTTTGACACCTGTAGAGGGCTGGCCCAATCGACGCCTTCAACTGTGAGAGCGTACAACCAATGTGCAGTTAATATCGGCATATTTGTACATAAGGCTGCAGAGCCAAGCCTGCAGGTAACTGAACTTGCAAATTTGTCAGTTCTCTACTTAGGGCCAGTTTCACCACGCGAGATAATGATATTTTATTGAGATGAACGGACAAATAATCTCGATTATCTGTATTTTATGTTTCACCACACTCACATTAATCTCGATTTTCTCTAAATGCCTACATAAAATATTAACCCGCCGATTTAGGGGGTTTAAGTCACATTATCGGGATTAAACTGTAAAACATAAACAAATATTTTGGGAAGGAGACGAGAGGGCAAAGTTATTTAATCGAAAATAAAGGGAAAATGCCTCAGGTAGTGTACAATTTAATTTTGGAAGAGATAAGTGTTGACGAGGATTTTATTGTTCGTCGTCCGCGATGTTTACGTGAAAGAATAAATTATTTTCAACTTAATGATGAAGAGGTTAAAGTACACTTTCGCCTTACGTGGAACAGATGATTGTGTGTATAAGTCAAACACATGATTGTCAAACAGTTTATATTGTTTTGTTGTTTTCATTTACTACAACTATTCTGCGTTAACATTAGGTATAAATGAAAAATAAACAAGTTACTTTTGTAGGCCTAATTCAAATCAAGAATTTGACTAACACCAGTCGTGTTTATAATTGAAAAGCTCTTTGAATATACTCAAAACACAAATGTGAACAAAACAACAACAGATAACATATTAGTTCCATATTTCTGTCTTTAGTTTTAAGAGCTGCAAAGTTATTAGCTGTGTTTGAAGCTTCTCCTGTTTAGTTTTTCGTGTTCCTGTTGTAACTTTAGTTGACGAATCTCAGTCATTGCCTCGTTTTCTTCAATTGCAAACTTTTTTGCTAACTCAACTCAATTTTTGCTCTATGCCGGAAACTTAATTCAGTTTTTGTTTTTGTTTGAGTACATTGCTGGTGGTCGTTTACTAGTCCAGGGAGATGTTGCCACACGGTTTCTCACATGGCTGGCAGAGACTGTCCTCCCACCATTGGACCCAGTCGAGGCGTTGTTATCTGATGCATTTGTAGGGTTACTCATCTGAGCTGTGTTTATGACAACTGAGTCTTTACTGGAATGACATTCTGCTGGTCTTACTGGTGGCAGTATGCAGTGATCGTAGGTGGCTATTTGGAGGGCAGAACACACTGGACCCCTTAGCATGGACACGTTCGTCTACATAGGTTTTTTACATATTTTTTTAGGCTATCCCACGCTGCCTTCAAGTTGTCTGCTGTCCTGTAGTGATCATGAGATGTACAATTGAAATTATTAGCAATCGTTTTTCACTGTTTCGCTTTATTTTGTTGTGTCACAAAATCTGTTCATTTATTTTCAATGATATTGAAATGTTCTGTTACTAACTCTAACAAAATGTGTTTTTTATGGGATGAAAAATTTCTGCTTCGCTGTTCTCTTACCACAAAAATACCTTCCCGACTTGCGATAATTTTCTCAAAATGATTTCTCCGTACAAGCTCAAAGCAAAGTCTCTAATGTTTACCAAGCGAAAATCGCGATTAAGTCAGAATATCGAGATAATTTTAACGAGATATTCTTGACGGCGATGGAACGTGGTGAAATATGCTCAATATTATCGAGATTAAAATCGAAGTTAAACCTTTATCTGGATAAAATTATCTCGATATTCCGAAAAGTTAATCTTCGTTGGTGAAACCGGCCCTTATAGGTCGTTTTCGGAAACCAGCAGCGATATTTTTGCTGTGGACATTAGGTCTGCCTGTTTGAAAATCTGTGTAATTATAGTCCAAGTGTAAGGATTCATTTTAAATTCAACTGCAACTTTGCTTAAACTCTACATTACAAACATATATTTAAATAAATATACTTATTTCTTTCGTAAATCTTTACAACTTAAAAAAAAAATTAATATCACTCGAATTGAAATTTTCTTATTTGGTTAATTTTGAAATTATATTCAATGAGTGGATAACCTTTATAATATATTCTTTTAATCACTCTTTACGCATTAACTTATTAATAAACGAATCAATTTTATTTAAAAACTATGATTTTACTCGATTAAAAAAATATATTTCTATTAAGATAAAATTGGTATTTAAAATAGGACGGTATTTAGAATAATTATTAGAATTGGTTTTTAGAATAATTATTAGAATTGGTATTTAGAATAAGATCTTTCACATATAGAGTGAGAACGAAATACATAAAAATACTTACAACATAAATTTTGTTTTCTTATTATTATTACTTTTTAAATGGTCTATTTACTATTGGAAGAACAAAAATCAGATATGCATTAACCATTTGTAGTCTTATTCAATCAAAAACGATGGCCAACTAGACTAGTGCTTGTGGTGATGGTCGTCGCAGTATCTCCACTACTTGTACGGCACATGATATACTTTTCATCCTATGTGATAGGCCTAGCCTAACATCGTAATTCAATATCTGCACTGTAAAACCATCTCTTGAGACTATGTTCACAGAAACTAGAAATATTCCATTTTGAAGGGGATAGGGGTGGGGGCAACCATGATTGTACTTATTCAGTACTGTTTGTCTCTCCTCTACTATCTGTGGAATAATATTTTTTATTAAATATGAAAGTAATGTTTTTATTCTAACATGTAAATAAATATAACATAGACGTTTTCTTGAAGAAAATTCTTACATTGGCTAAGATTTATAGCATTTTGTCAGTGAAAAAATAAGTAAGCAGCTTCTCAACGTACAATATGCGAATGTATTTAACACTGATTCAGTTTGAAACATGCAGAGTGTGGCATAGATGTTGTCCGGAATGTAAATATAGTGACCTACAGTACGCCAGATGGAATAACAGGAGACAAGTGTTCTCGGCTCCTTTCATGTCGTCATTTTCCATATCAATGATTACGAGGTTGAGGATAGCAATACATTTTCGGATTATCATTTCTGTGTAGCACGGATGTATTTGAGGTCTTTTAGAGTTTTGTTTGATGCATTACGTGCTGTTAACTACGATTATAAAATAGCTTATTATATACTAATCACTCGGCTTTTTTGGGTCTGTACTTGCTTGTTTCAATTTTCAAGGGTATTACGCCAACTTTGGCTGGATGTTATCAAACCATATCTTATAGTTGGCTGGTGCAAGGGGACCACACAATGCTTGTAACATGACTTGGAGGCAAGGTTGGCCACAACCCATAGTCAGGCTTCCGTAGGTCAAGTATACTTGCCATACAAACCTAAAAAAACCTGGATAGCACATTTAGGCCTATATAAACCAATATGGTGGTCGACAACCACCGAGTAACTGGCAGGTTCTGAGATTACCATATCTAATTAGTCTTAGGCCTAAAGGGCAAATATACAAAATTTCACACACTTCAAAAATTTAAGAAAATAATTGTATTTCCATATTAAAAAATCAAATATGGTACTTGAGTACTACTAAGTAATAATTAGGTTGTGAATGTACGAATTAGTAATTAAAATGTACATACGCCAATATGTCACATGATATAATTATGTCTACATGATATTTCAAATTTTAGTAATACATTTGAAGCATGCCTAGAACTTCCGCTTCTGGAAGTTAGGCTGTAATAAAAGCATTTCGGGCTGCATTTATCTTATGACTGCATTACAAAAACTCCTTTAATTAATTAATTTTTTTTTGCATTCGTACTTGAATACGACAGACATTAACTGTCAAATACTAAAGTATGAAATATCGATGGGGCATTATTTTCATATTTTCTAGCAAAATATACGTACACAGGCCACAAATAACTTTTGGAGCCTCTTTTAGATAGTCGCATGAAAGCAGTTTTACTACTATTAAATGTTGTTCCTTACTTTCAAAATGTTTCACATTGTCACTTAGGATGAGTTACAAAAGCAGTAATTGTCAGAGTGTTACTCAGACCACGATGGCATGTCTAAGAGTGTACCGTACTTCAACTTCTAAAGTTAGTCTACCAAGAGTCGGAACTTAATTGCTTTTGTCTGCGTTTTGACAGATGAGCATACCTATGTTTTCAGTCAACAACACAACGCTTATGAGCTATTAACGACCGATTTTAACCGATGTTATTATTAGTATTACTGTTATAATAAAAACATTTTATAATAACTACCGTATTTAGGTGTGATTATTATATTTGATTCTACACAATTTCTAACCCGTGCAGAACATATTACATGTATGGTAAGCGTACAATTCAATTCACGCACAAGTCTAAAAAAAAAAAAAAAAAAAAGGGAGATAGAATGCGACTCTCGTACTCCCAAGTTGACAGCCGTTGCTGTAGAATCTTGGGAGGGGGTGGCAAGAGGCAAGTACGCACAGATAAGCGAAAGAAAGGGAGCAGATTATTACGAGCCGAGGACACAGCAGAGCGAGAAATTTTTGCGAGATATTGTCGAGCCTGTATGGAAGTGTGTCCCACCCACACGACGGCAGCAGAGGTCTGCGAGGACGTCAACATAAATCAGGCGCCCTTGCTTCAACTACTTCATCTTTCATTTAATTATTCACGCTGCATCCCTTTAGATACCTTCCTTCGACCATTTTATGTAGTCCTCGTAATCTTGTTTCCCCTTAGCCTACCCTTTTGTCCACCGCTCGCCCATCTGACAAAGGCGAGACGAGTATTTTTAAATTCATCTTATACTCCTCTACCCCCCCCCCCCCCGGGTCAAATCATGCAGTTACCAACCTTGAAGCAAGAAAGGCACGGGTGATATTCTATATGTACTACTGTATATAAGCATATATATTTCCCATTTACGAAATTGTCACTTTTACACTACCCAAAACCTATCGTTTGATTACCAAGTTTTTAGTGAAGAGTGCATTAGTTAAATGTTACAAGCATGCTCGTATTTTATGAACCGTTTGAGCAAGTACTTGATTTTCACCTCATGCCTTGTACACATGTTCCCATTTTTTTTATGTACAAATATTTGGCCAAAATTACTATTTTTATAATAGGTCTATATGACTGCGATTAACGAAAAGTTACACAAATGCGAACTGCGCTTGAACCATTCTGCTATCCTTAGCTCAGTGCTTATGTTAAAAATTTAAACTCTATACGCGTAAGTCGTATATTGCAAATATTTTTAATGGCCTTTGTGAACATTTTGTGTTACAGAAATAATATTTCGTACACATCCAGTACTGGTTTAGGCCACACATGGTATATGTCTACCATGAGTAAATGTAAACACAACATTTTTGACACACTCTTTATATGTAGCCTGCAGACTACAGGCGTCACATTTTTTATTAGAAGGGCTTCAGCACTATATTTTAAGATCATTTACGGAACACTAGGATAGAGTGAGATAACAGTACACGCTCTTTATCTCCAAACTCCATTTTTTACTTGCCAAAGTTTGAGCAATTTGGGAGTGACACAAGTAATAAGCATATCTATGTAATTTCCCCAACCACTGGCAGAACATAAGTTTCAACTGTCAAACAATCACTACCTTAGGACTCGAAATTAACACACACACCAAGTTTTTGCAATTATAGTATTTATATGTGTGCCTTTTACAATTACAAGCAAAAGTTTTACCTCGTATACACGAACATACCATGATCTAGGAATAATTTTTAGTTCCTCTCTAACACCAAAAATCCTAATCTGTTACAAAAATTCCTGTAAAAACATACACTTGTGTTTCACATCCTTAGTCATGACTAAATACAAACATATGCCCATTCAGTTTACATTACTTGCAGTGGAACGTGCATTGCTGCATTGGGAATTCCACAGTCTCAAGCTATCATATTTGTAACGGGATGTTGATGCCCAAAACGCACATTCATAAGACGCACTGGTCACGTTAGAAATGTTAGCTCACGATTGCTACGTAATTAGAGCATAAATAGCATGCATTTCACTCTCTACCGCGGTGCAATGGATGGTACTATCTTAAAAATATTGAGATATTTTTAAATATGAAACACATGTCACAAAACACACTAGCAATTGAGCAACTGTAGCTACCGTGTCCAATCCATGTTTTAGAAATGAAAAAGGTTTTATTTTTTCGCAGCTTGGGAAGGTTACGGATTTTTTACGTGACTGGATTGTAGTATATATTTCTGAAAGAACACTTTTAAAAATGATTTGTTTCATAGATCTCCAGTACAGAACCGGCAAGTAATTGCGTATGATATTTCTGTGCCTAATGTCGTTGTTCCAAAAGCTCTTTATGCAGTTTACCATTAAAATAAAGAAAACGTCGAGGTTACCTGAAAACTGGGTACGTATAGTCTATTCGCAGTTTCTTCGTACGTCTTGAAAAAAACTTAAAAAATCGACCCATGTGTGATCTGGTTGTTTAAAGGCTGTTCACGATAAAATTATCACTTTTGGAATCCCTGCGTAAGATCTACTTGTATGCACGTTGTGCATTCTTCCGCCTTATGTAAAGTTAACACTGCCAAAGGTCTCATCACTTTATTGATTCATCGGTGAAGTAAAACTGTGAAATTACTAGAAAAGTAAATATTTTATAAATCTGCTCATTTTTATACTTCGACGCAGAAAAACCCAGAAAGATATAGAAATAATTTACGTTATCACAAATGATTACCTAACACTTTTTATTCGACGTTAATATATGGAACTACTTTCCATCCATCGTTACCAATTTTACTGGGAGGATGTCACTCGGTGCTCCCGTTAAAATATAAGTAGGCGGGACCAATGACTTTTTTATAGGTTGTTTTCAAAAGTGCTCACTTTATAGTGAACATCCTTTACTAAATGTGTTATATATGACAAGCGTCTTATACTTCTGTTAACCGTAAAGTACCTCATTTTTGGAAAAATTGAACTTTTTGCTTATATTCTCTCTGTAAATTATAACATTTACTTCATAATTAATGTGTATAAAACAGCGAGAAAATAGGTATGTTGGTAATGCCTATTAGGAAATAGTTCTTATCCGAAATGTTATTAAGTTGAATGCGCATGAATATGGTGCGTTGTCCCTTTGGTGCAATTTTCTAGACTCTGTAAGCTTTGTCTACGTGAGGTGGAGAAATATCTTGCAAGTAGAACTTAGACGTGGCTTTAGAATAGTTAGAAGTAATCATGAATGGACTATACGTTATTTTCGTAACTGTATTGCAAAATTATTATTCCGTCGCAATTCGAGTTCCCCATGTATTTCAGCAAATTGCATCAATCGAATTCGAGACGATTGAAGTATTATATATTAACATTCGCAAAACCAGTCAATGACAAGCTCATTCTCACAGAGTTGTTGCACTGGGTATGTCTAATCACGAGGTTACCGGTACTGAATATCATTATTTACGTATTGCATGCAAATATCAGTAATAGTTTAATTATGCTCCCTGTTTTTTATTCTGCTGGTTTAGATAACTTTATTTAACACCGATCTCAGCTCTCAAGACCTCATTGTTAAGAGCAGTCCAAATGTCTCCACTCGGACTATAATACAGCGTATGACGGTAACAATTCTACTGAACTGTTTATTTTCCAGTAATTACCCCGCCTGTGCAGATCAAACCATAGGCGTTAATACGCACAACATTCAACATACGTATACTGATATTTAGAAAACTGTTTACCTGAAAGAGTTCCGACCAGACTACATTGGTGGCAGATGAATAATGAACACCACCAAAATGATGACGTATAAACACCATATGAGCATGAGGCACTGATAGATGGCTCTACATGCCGTGATTAACAGTTCTGTGCTGTGTACAGCGTAGGAACCACGTACTAGGCATAACACTGCTGTGTCCAATACAATTATAGTTGACTCGGTGAAAGAGTGGTCTGTTGTTTCGAGCATTGGCCTGTGTGTAGTAAGCGTTGCAGACATGCCACGATGGCATAGACGACTACACTTCGTGAAATTAATGGACTTTGAACAAGGTTGTATTGTGGGCCTGAGAGAGGCTGGGTGGTCTTTCTGAAATATTGCCCAGCGCCTAGGATGTGAAGTGTCTGTTGTAGAACACTGATGGTGCCGGTGGTCTAACGATTGTATACATTCTCGTCAACCTGGTTCCGGACTGCAGTGGCATACGGATTCCCGCCTGGACCGCAGCATCAGACGAGCAGCCACTGCTGATCGCACGGTGACCGCCGCACAGATTAGGGCCACTGTTGCACCCAGGGTGTCAGCCAGGACCATCACCAACCGTATGCTGGACGCTGGGTTATGATCAAGGGTGTCGCTCGCCAGGCTTCCTCTCACACCTCATCATCGTGCGGCTCGGAGTTGTGTTTTGTGATAAAAGCAGATTTTGCCTTGGCATCAGTAACAGTCGTCTGTGAGTACGGCGTCAGCCAGAAGAGCGGCAAAAACCAGAGTGCATATGGTAGCTACATACAAGGCCTACTCTTGGCAGAATGGTCTGGGGAGCAATAGCATACAATGACCGTATGCCTCTAGTGTTTGCTGAGGGAACACTGGACAATGAACGCTACATCCAGAACATCGTTCAGCCCATTTTGTTGCCGCTCCTACAATGCCAAGGAGATTTACTCTTCCACCAGGACAATACCCGTACACATCCGTATCGTGTTACCCAACGCGATCTCGAATGTGTTCGTCAACTCCCCGAATGTATTCGTCAACTACCCTGGCCAACACGGTCACCCAACCTATCCCCCATTGAACACGTGTGGCACATGGCGGGGTGGCGTTTGGTGCGGTCTGCAATACCGGCAACAAACCTCCACCAGTTGCAACAACAGATGGAATAAGCGTGGAACACTATTTCCCAAGATGGCATTCGACACATTTATGGTCGTCTCTACGCACGACTGGAGGACTGCATCGTCGCTAAAGGCGTCTACACAAGATACTGACGTTGTTGTTCAAGACACACTGTAGCCTCTGTCCTTAGGTGTACGACGCTGTGATCATTGTTATATAAAGTGTACAACTTATATAATTATCCAATAAAACCCTGATTCATGTAGGACCAGTGGAGTCTGGGTGTTTAATTTCCATTTTCCACCAGTGTAAATCTAATGTTGATTTTCACATGGTAATCACGCTATCGTTACCAAACATGAACTACAGCAGAGTATTTCGAAATTAAAGACCAAAAGAGGGTGCCGATTCCCATCTAAGTACTGAAAGGGAAAACATATAACTACCATACCACCAGAGGGCCAAAATTATTTCCTTTACATTGTTCAAATTTTTGTTGCGTAATCTCATAGAGTCTAAGATGTTTGTAAACACTCTAAATTAGAATCATTGGGGCGAAAAAAAACACTAATTCGCAGTTAAATTATTAATCTGCTGGAATCAGTGGAAGTTGTTCCACTGAAGTGAAGATATTTGAGCGATTCTTAACAGCGAGGTCTTGAGAGCCGATAAGGGTGATTGAGGTGAGTATGGATCAGCGCCGGAATGAAGGGGCGTGGGAAACGGAAGATATCCGAGAAGACGCGCTGACCAACGGCATCATCCGGCACGATTCCCACTTGCGAAAATTCGGTGATCCGGCCGGGTATTGAGCCCGGTTCGCCTTGGTGGGAGGCGGGCGGGCTAACCGCTCAGCCACTGCAGCCCCTGGTTCCACTGAAAATCGGTGTAAAACCACTGTTTGTTTCAGTGAAATAATTGCACTGATTGAAACAGCGATTGCCGACTGCGTGTGAGTGAAGCAAATATTATTTTTATTGAATTTAGCCAAATCATTACGATGAATAAATAAATACTAGGGGAGCAAGCCGGTGAGCTTTTTTTTTATTTTCGCTGGGCTAGAACAGTTACAACGTTAAAAAATTTGGTTATCATACAAAGACTGAAAAAGAAACACATTGCATCGATATATGTAGGAAATAATGAAATTATGTGAAATTAACTTAACATTGAAGCGATTGCGGCTCCAATTGATACTTCTCTATCCAATGGGCCACTGCGGCCCCACTTAACATAGTTCTATCCACTGAGCCACTAAGGCCCCACTTAGAACCGCTCTCTCCACTGAGCCACTGCGGCCCCACTTGGAATCTTTCTCTCTCCACTGAGCTACTAAGGCCCCATTTGATATATATCTATCCACTTTGCCACGCGATAATCTGTTCGAAAATAATTCAGTACTTCAGAAAGTACTGTTAAGTATGCACTTGTACACCATTTCCGTGTTTTCCCGCCATATGTAAAACTAACGTTTGGCGTATTCATGAGTCGATCATGTTTTAAATGTGAAATTATGAGAAACACAAATATGGTACTCGTAAGCCAATTCTTACACTTTCAAAGTGACGCGACGTTAAGGCATCGAACTGCTTAGATCGCTGCCAACTTTACAGGAAGCATACTAGTCACCGTATCCGCTACTATTAAATATATGTAATTAGGGGAAGAGGTATTGTACAAAGGATGATTTCAAAATTTTAGCTATAACCTAGAGTGTGAACTGAAAAATTACCTCGGCGAAGAGGCGGCATACAACTTAAACATTAGATGAGAGAGCGAAAATATATTTCTTGAAGCTAAAACTGTAATTATCACTGAAAAAACAGCTACAAACGAGTTATAAAAAATTTTAAATGTAAAATAAAGATGTGTTAGTCATTCTGAGGACACTATTTTCAAACTAAACACGAAACCAAATATCTTACAAAATATGCTCCTTCATTGCGACAAGAAAATCATCTCAGACATGCGCTATTGTAATATATATTGTACATTAGTCTTTTTACCATTGATTAAGGGAAATATCTATCAAAATCGAAAAAATTAAAAGTAGTTGCAAATAGCTGATCCTTGAGCATCTTCTATGGCACCGCCACCATACCTAATGCTACCATCGGCGGCAGCTTTTACGATTTCTTAGCTTATTCGAAGGAATGCCACCTTCAATCTTGCAGTTTATACTTGGTGGAGTTTGAATATAAAAATATGCCACCCAGAGACAGAAGCAAGACTGGAACAACATATAATAGTATTAAAAAAATGTTAAGTTGTCAGCCGTTTTTAAAAATTTAAATAATATCAAACTATACAACAGGAATAATGGCTTTATATTTAACTAAAAAGATTAGAAAGTAATATAATTGTGCAATCAAACCCTCTTTATAAGTCCCAACGTGCAAAAATATTACAGAGGACCCAAATATTGTAACAAGGAAAGCCATTAAACAATACCACTTTGGCCTGTCTTACGTTGCATTACTGAGCATGTATGTTCACGGGTTAGCATATCTGGCACACATTATGGTGGCCTTGGAGTGGATTCCGTCCAGCTACATTGGACAAGTATATTCCAAGTTGCTTCTTCCATTGCTGATCTGGGAAAAAGTTGGTGCAGTTGATGAATGCGAACCTATGACGCCCAAAATAAATCTGTTGGGATTGATAGATCCAGCCAATCAATTTTTTGAGCTGACTTCAGATTATGTTTAGCTCTGCAAAAGCTTCAAACTGCACAAAGAATGCTACAGTAAACACACATGAAGAAATACACGAAACTCATGTTTCATTAATATCCTTTTTAAGTTATGAATCCAAATATTCCAGTAAAATTTTTAAATTTATTTTGGAAATTTTAACCTTACCTCGAAATTTTTTAACTCAGAAGTGGGTTACATATTTTCTAAATTTCAGGACTATTTAAATTGTAATCAAGACGAAGCATTATTACTGGAAGGCCATCAGCAAATCGACGGATTTAAAAAGTCGAAAACCTAATGAGTCTATCGAAATCCTTATAATTATTTGAAAAATTCGAAGTAATAACATAACGTTGGTAATTCAACAACAAAACAATATATCATTATAATGAGCATATAAATAATTACCTTGTACAGGCGCTGTAAAGTGTTAAGAATTTTTTAAAACTTCTGGCAGGGGCAAGGGTGGGTGTAAAAAGTTTTAATATTGTTGACGAAGGTTAATTAAATTTTCTTTCAGTTCTTTGCTTGATTAAATTATCTGCTAGGACTCAATGCGCCGCTGCAGCATTTTATTCAAATTAGCCCGGTTGACACACAAATTATATAATAACTACGGATTTAAATTCTAAGCAGAAGCCAGTCATTTTCACCTGTGAGCTGTGTAGCAGCCCATGCAAAATAAAATGTAAAATGTTAAAAATATACATACTAATCAATCTAATTTACATTTATAATTAGATCAAAATTACTTTTATTCTTCTGCTTGTGGGGATTATTATGAAAAACAAAATATATAAATGAACAAACAATTAAACAAATATCTGCCTCTTTATGTTAGTAATCTACACATTTGGTCCACACTGTAGAGCGTTCTCTTAAAAAAAAAAAAGCCTTTTAGCATATTATTTACCAAAATTATAACAAACATAACAAACTTATTTGAAATACGAAAAGAGATGTAAATAATTAAGTAATCACTGCAGTAATATTTCGGCAATAATTATACTAGACACAATCAACATCAAAGACGTAAAATTAACAAACTTAATTCACTTTTGAGTCAACAAGTATAACTGGCTCCAGCAAACTCACTCAATGCAAGTTCGTGCTCCTGATCAGCCTCGAAGTACAAGTGAAAATAAACATTAATAGAATTTTCGTAGAAAATGCTGATCCAGCAAAGTGTAGATAAGAACGCACTACAGAAGTGTTGTGCCCCGTTGCGTTATAAAATAAATCTGGAATCTCAGAATCCTCATTCAGCACAGCACTGGAGCAACTGTCGATGGGTTTAGCATACAAGTTCATTAAGATTACTCAGGAAATTCAGAAACATTGCATCTCTCTATTACCTACAAGCTCCCGAAAGTTTTCCGCGCATCTCTCCAGTGAGTATTAGGGTTAAGAGCTCGTGTCCCCCGCCATATTGAAATGTTTATTTATTTCTTCCTGATTCATATCCAGGAAGATTTATGGAAAATGCCACGATATGAGCTTAACAAGTTACTCTACCCATCGTTACAGATATAATTTATGAACTACTAATGCATATTTACGTAACAGTTTATTAAACACAAAATAGTACACATTAATGTATTCTCATATTTTATTGACAATCAGGGAACTACTGTTAACAATAATGTTAAAGAATTCTTACAGAAACATGAAATGTAATGCTTCTATAGTGAAACATTTTCAGTAATGACCCTGCCTTCTGTTATGGCACTAAAACAAATAATTAGGTCTACTGTATAAGGGGCGAGACAGCCTCTTAAGCCAGTTACTGATAATCTGGCAGTTGACCCACTGCTCAGGTGAAAAAGTATTTTTGTAGCAATATTGAAACATGCCTCAACTGTATTATAGAAGCTGCACAAACACGTATGTCTCCAGTTATTTCCCGAAAAAAGCAAAATACTAAATTACTATTAATAATTGAATATATAAACAGATTGAATAACTCGTTATTACTAACGAACGAAAAATTGTAAATCCGCATAAAATATGTTTGAAATGTGAATTAGTAACTCACTGTGCGTAACGTCTGGCAATACGAAGACCAAGTTGTAAACACCCAGTTCAAGTAATCCTTTTAAAAGGTAGACACAGCTCTCTGTTCCAGATCGTTGATTAAAGTAACTTGGCAAAGAAAGTGTGAAGTCGTGTACCAGACCTTGAAATAGCTTCCGCAAAAATCTGTCCTCCACTTGCTCGCGGAACTGTACTGCATCTAACACCGAGGATTTAGCAAGAGTTTCTCATCTGGGCAAATAATGAAAATTATCGGGTTTGAAGGAGTTGAGTTTCAGCTAATCTCATTCGATAATATAAATTCCTTTGCTTAATTAAATAGTAAAATTGAGAAACTTTTAATGTGTGCGTGAATATTTTTGTATCGAGTTGTATGCAATAAAATTAAAATACACACTTTTTAACGAATGTTCACGTTTCAAGCAACGAGATATTTGTTCATATCATTTATTATACATTTTTGTAATTTTAACATGTATTTCAATAAAAATAATAAAAATGTTCAACAC
Organism: Dryococelus australis; assembly: GCA_029891345.1. Classification (NCBI taxonomy): domain Eukaryota; kingdom Metazoa; phylum Arthropoda; class Insecta; order Phasmatodea; family Phasmatidae; genus Dryococelus; species Dryococelus australis. The sequence goes on from CM056995.1 coordinate 254,251,665, forward strand.
GGTTCATAGAGCATGCATTAATATATCAAAAGGAATTATTTTATTTTACCTTACAGGTACATAGGCTACTCACGTGAATGTATAAAATTAGAGTATATATATATATATATATATATATATATATATATATATATATATATATATATATATATATATATATATATATATATATATATATATATATATATATATATATATACGGAGAACGTACTACTGAAAATATCTTAAACATGAATATGCAACCCATGTCCGGAATCTTACATAAATACAAGTAAAACGAATCCAAATATGATCTTCAGATCTCCCGCTGTTGCTGAGTAAAAATGCCTTTCTGATGTATTTTTCAGTTAAAGTTAAACAGTTTTTATTTTTTTTCATTAAATCAGCAGTTTGATTGTTAGTTATTCAGTTCTGGTTGTCTTTTCCGAACTGTTTTACGATCGACTATAAAAGAATTTGGAAAATGTGGCACTCACCAACCTCGTTGCAAACTTTGAACTTTTGAAGCATGTTGTGGCAGATCGGCTCAAGACCTGTTGCATGGTGAATCACTTTTGACGCGGCCACATTCATGATAACATATTTTTCCCCCACTCTTCAGGGGCCTTAAATTTGTCTTGCTTTCACTTTACTTGCAGCATGGTACGTTTCTGGACAGGGACGACGTTTCGGGAAATGTTATACACCAAGTTTCCTCGACTAGCCTCTGAATTTTGTACTACGATTATAAACAGTTCTTATCTTATGGCAATGTAAAAACTACGAGGACTATAGAACGAAGGCTGCTGAAAACGCAATGTATTAAGAGTAGAACCGGTGGCTATGTTTTCATTCAAAAGACTTTGAAGAAACGCATAATAGCGATAATAGTAGATTAATATGGATTAGGATAGGTGGACATAAGTCATTTAATCAAAACAGAGATGTCATGAAATGATTTATAAATCTAATATAATCTTGATTGAATGTGTTCTGCTGCTGACCTAAAATAGTAACACGTTAAAAAAAATGCTAAGAGACCATTTACTGAGCGGTGTGAATGAACTCTGAGCCAGTAGAGTAACAAATAAAGTGCTTAGTCGAGAAATCGGAGTACGAGAGTCCAAATTGAAGATTTTTCAGGGGTTTGGAAATCTAGTTAGGGTAAAAGCACAGAAATGGCTTTACATCTCCTCAGCATCGGATCTCCACGTTCCTTCCTAGTTCAGCAGGATCGGGGATGCAATGAGAGCCACAGTGTTTCAAGAGAAAGAAGCATTCACTAGTGTATCATGGAGGGTAAGAACGCAGTGAATCGAAGTTGCCTGCAAAATTTCTTGAAATATATTCGCTGCTAAGGACAGCCGATCGACAAAACTGTAGGAAGGGGGAAATCGAGGGCGCGGCCAGACTATATAAGCACTGAGGCAGCAAGGTCAGGGTTCGCCCCATTCCAGTCATAATAGCACCTGCGCAGACTCAATAGTCTATTGCAGTAGACTAATCTGAGCAGTCCAGAAGGGACAACTCTGTTAAACTTAACATTAATTTTAACTAGGTTACGTAGGCTAAATAATAATTATTCCTATTCGTATTATTTTAGAATAAATTTCCTGCCTCCTTATGCGAAGCTCCGCACACTCGTAGCTCATGGTCGTAGATATGCTCTGTTACAGCCAATGGAATGACTACAGATATTGGCCGCTGCAAGGTAGCATAGCACTACCCCCACCGAAGCTTCGTTCACTTGCAGTATTATGGGTGGGAATATACTCCGTTACAGCCCATGGCTACGGAGACATGCTCGCTGCAAGATAAAACAGCGCTAATCTCTTCAATCAAGATAAAGATTCTTCTGTCCCTTACCCCTCCTCCTCATCATGCGAAGTTTCATGCACTCGCAGCATTATGGGTGGAAATAGACTCTGTTACAGCCTATGGCTACAGATATATGTTCGCTGCGAGGTAGTCCAGCACTAGATTATGTACGTATGTCCCCGAAAACATATGTTATTATAAGGTGATTAGTTATTATGAACATAGATTTAATTAATTAATTCCATCCTTTTTTCAGGTTCTACCATCTATTTCCGGATATCTAAAAACCAGTAAGTGTTGGCCCAGCTGAAACTTCCTGGCAGCTCACTCTTTTCTCCTCAGTTTCTAGGTTGTACTGGGTAATCGGGGGGAAGTGGCCCAATAGCGCCACATCCCTCACTAGAGAGGTGTGCAGACACCTTTCTGGTTAAGCCAGGATTTCTCCCACTAGCCAAGGCAAAGGAGAAATAAAATTCCTGTACCCTCTTTGCCAGTTTCTTCTAGTGATAGCTTAGCTATAAGTACACTTAGGGAGGTAGTCATGACTCCACTTGCTGGCCATGACTCCCCAATCCCTCTCTGGTGCGATGCATGTCTCCTTGCATGATTTCCTTCCATTGCAGGCGTAAGGGGTTCGCCCTGAGATGCAATTAGCTCCTGCCCTACTTTCAGGATTCACACCTAACCTTTATAATTAAGATAGAGAAGAAAAGAAAATGGCCAGGGGTCCCTATTGTTGTCCATCACCTGCGAGCACCGGCTGTGGTGACGACGCCGTCCTGTCGAAGGGGGAGGGGTGGCACCGATGCCGACAACTATTGCCCTTTCCAGCGATGCGGGCCTCACCGACCAGATATATAATTTATTTTACAGTGGTGAGTTAAGAGTTTAGTGCTGGATATTTAAATTAATTTTTAACATAGTAGAGCTACCCCAAGTAAATGTTTTATATAGGCTATTCACGGTAAAGTGAGCACTTTCGAAAGCCGTCTCATTTGGAATAATAGCCAATAAATATATTTCATTTTAGTCTTAGGCGTTATCACTTGAGTGCGGTGGAGTATACACACTGTGTTTATTACTTACATGACAATATTTATTTTAAAAAGTGGTTAAAGAATAAATAAAAGGCTGAAATGAAAAAATAACTAGGGCATCAAAATTGCTCACTTTACCGTGAACAGCCTATAACACGATCCATCAGACGAGCATGAGCGTATTAGTGTTATCTACAGTAAAAGCATACAATAAGGCACGTTTGTATACGGATGGTTTGTAGTTCACTAATAATTAACCTCAGATAAAACCTCAGTATAACAGAATGGAAGCTCAAGGAAAGTAATTATAATTATAGTTATTTTAGTTTCCCTCTAGCACCGTGATGTGCTTTAGCATCTCCCCCACTAGATTCGCAATAGCGCGACAAGAACGACACAACGAAATATTTTCAACAGCCAATAAGAATCATGATAATCCCGATCAATTTGCAGCTACGACATCGCGACAAAAGTAAGTTCTCTTTTTACTTTTCGTAGTACCGGACTCGTCGCGGTAGCAAATTTGCCCACTTAAGTAAACAGTAAACTAATCAGTTTGGTGCCAAAATAACCTTTCGGCTTGTATATAAAAACGTTATTTTCGTCTGCATTCAAATTTGACCAAAAAAAAGCAAATCATTAAACTATATAGGCTGTTCACGGTAACATGAGCACTTTTGAAAGACCTGCTTAAGATCTACTTATATACACGTTGAGTATTCTTCCACCTTACGTAAAATTTCCATTGCCATGGGCCTTATTACTCTATTAATGCGTCGGTCAAATGAAGCTGTGAAATTATTGAGAATGTAAATACTTTACAAAGCTGCTAATTTCTACACTTCAATGCATTAAAAAAAAAAAACAGAAAGCCAAAGAAATAATTTTAAGTTATCATAGATGGTAACGTAACACTTTTTATTCGTCGTTAAGATATGGAACTATTTTCCATCCATCGTTACCAACTTAACTGGGCGAATGTCACTCAGTGCGCCTATTAAAATATATGCATGCAGGGGCAGTGACTTTTTAAAGGTTAATTTCTAGATTTCTCACTTTATCTTCAACAGCCTTTAGCGAGTTTTATGCTGTAAATACTGAATTTCATAAAAGTGACTTGCCATTTTAGGATTTACTAACAGCCAATTACAACACTTATCGGGCAAATATTGTCAGGGTATTGTGAGCACTGAATAAAATATCACGGAATATCGTCATGCTTTGACCTCGTGTTGGGCTGTCGTGTCGTGCTCCTGCTATCGTAAATCCAGCGTAAACGGCGTAGCCAAATTCATTTCCCCATGCGTGTGAGACACGTAAGTCCAGACTTTCTTCTGTTTCACGTGGGAACGTCTGTGAGAGTAAAAGTTTCCTAGGAATGCGACCGATGCGAAGGTGAATAGGATGCTGGAAACACCAGGGTGTAACACGGTGTTTTTCTTTCACAGCCAGCGGAATGTTTAATATCTGGGTCTGCTATATAACATTTGTCCCACATCTGGCGGAAACTTTACTTTGTCTGCTAGCTCTAATCAATACCGGCGAGAGATGCCTCTATACAGCAACATTGGTCGAGTAGCTGAGTATTTTGAAAAGCATGTATGTTCATTTTCAATGTGCCATAGCAATTCTACAACTATTTCTTTCCCGATCGGAGTTCGTGAAAAGAGGAACTGCAGTATGTTACTTCTACAACATAAGTTGTTACAAGTATCTAATAACAGAGGTTATGTCTTTTTCCTATACAGCTTAAGCTTCACGTATAAATTAATACGCCTATATTGAAATGCATTTGAATTAAGTTCTGCTTTTGCAGTAAATGCGTAGTTATACTCATTATGCTGCACTTTAAGAGCTCTACTATTTTATCATGCCGTAATATAAAATCCTTCATTAAAATATGTAACAAACCCAATAAAGCAGTAAATGTATAGATAAGACTCTTGAATCACTGTTAACTAACAACTTCCTAAATTCCCCTTAAGACATGAACTTTCTCCCTATTATGTCTTCCAGGCTGATGTAAACTAAAGTTATTTTCTGTAATTTTAACTTATCTAACGCACTGTTAGCATATTTCTCATGAGGAAATCATTTGCAGTTAAACTCAGTAAAGAAACAAAAAAAATCATATTCACTGTGGTTAGCAATATAAATTTATGCATTTCATCTTTACTGCAACAGTTTGTGGGTATCAGCCGAATTTCCGACATTTTTTATTTAACCGATAATGAAGTTAACTCAGTGTTATTATCTTGCAACACCGGAAGAAATAATGGAAATTTCGTTTGCTATCAGCTCAACTGAATAAGTTACAGAGGAGTGAGTTTACAAACTTTAATTTTGCATGACAAACAGAACATACACATGTACACAGATGAGTAACGCTGTTAGAATAAGGTGGTCTTAAGACTGCCTGTTTGCAAGAATATTTCCAGCTGTATTTACTACACGACAGGCTCCAATAAAAATCAATAGTGGTCTGAAGGAGACATTTACTTATGAGACGCTACATTACTGAACCATGCAGACTCTGATCTATTTGCTGTTTCTTCACACTTTTTTACTCAAACCTTTGAAATATCATTCCATGTATGACGTGTTTAGTTATTTTCTAAATATGCCATGTATCACAAACGTGTTATAGATCTTATAACATGAAAGTATATTATTTTTAGTTAAATTGAAGTTTATTTGTATTTAATTCAAAATTATAATACTTCATTTATAATATATCCTAAGAAAAACAGTCAGAAAAGATGTGTGTTCGTAGCGTCTAGTAATAAATAGTTCTCACGCACATTTGATTACAACTGAGTACGTACGAATTCGGTGCAATGTTCTTGGTGAAATTTTATAAGACTTAAATAAGCTGTGCTTGTATGAGGCCGAGGGATACCCAGGAACTAGAACTTTTAGTCGGGCTTCATAAAAGTGCGAAGTAACCATGAATGGAATATACGTTCCTGGCGCTCCATACAATACGTATTTCGATTGAAATTCAACAAAGAAATTATTTGCAGACGGTATAATATATTTGGTGGTGGTTTGGCAAGGCGTCTCATATGCCTTGCGGGGGTGGCCTACCCGGGGTCACCACGTGACCCCTCAGAGCATGGCTGAGAGACAATGAGCGTGCAAGTGCCAGCTAATCTCTGGCGTGAAATTTTCACGGCGAGCAGTGATGTTAATTAAAAGTCGCGACGGGAACAGGGCGGTCCCTGAAGGGGAATGAAATACAGCACCGCGGCTATATACCCTTGTAGTCGCCGCTCGTATTCTGAGTTACCCGCAGGGCGAGAGGGCGTTTCTGTCCAGGCATTTGTTTAAGCCAAGGGACATTTGTAACCCCTTCAGATCGTGCACCAGGCGTCGGAACGCTGTTCGTGTAGGATTAAACCTGTGCTGAGATGGCCTGCTGCTTCAACAGAACATTCCTGGAGCGTATTCAAGGAACCCACTTACCGTAGCTATTTTCCGCGTCGGAGGCATAGAAGTAAAGAAGTGGCAAGAGCGACATTAGCGCAAGCAACAAGTGCCCCATCACCGCTATGCGCACAACACTGAAACGGCGCGCAGGTTGGCGACTTTATACCGTGAATTAATTATTTAATTGGTAGAAAGGTTTTAAAGGCTATCCACGGTAAACTGAGCACTTTTGAAATCCCTGCTCAAGATATACTTCTGTATGCACTTTGTGTATTCTTCCGCCTTATGTAATATTAATATTGTCATGGGCCTCATCATTTTACTAATACGTCGGTCAAATGAAACTATTAAGATTTTAGAAAAGTAAATATTTAACTAATATGCTCATTTTTACACTTCGATGCAATAAAAAATCCATAAAGCGAAATAAATAATTTAAGTTATTGCACATTGTTACCTAACAATTTTTATTTGACGTTAAGATACGGAACTACTTCCCATCCATCGTTACCAACTTTACTGGGCGTATGTCACTCAGTGCGCCCGTTGAAATATATGCATGCCGGGGCAGTGACTTTTTTAAAGATTGATTTCAAAAGTGCTGACTTTATCGTGAACAGCCATTAGTAATGTTTAACGTAGTGTTCTACAAAACTTCATATTATACGAAACAGGTGGTTTTATTATTTTTGTGCAGCTCATGAAGAATTGATTTTGATATAAGTAATACAAGTATACACTCTAATATAATTATTGTATTTTTACAAGAAAAATCCTTGGCAACCCAGTTGCCAAAAAATTCCTATGAAAAACTACAAACAGTTTCCTTGTAAAATCTGCAAAACATATATTTATAATATTATAAATTATTGCCATGTATTACAAATTAAGAGTACTGAAAAGCGTACCAAAAATTTAATTTTTTCTTCTAGAAAACAAATGTGATAAATAAATAAAAGACAGTATCTTAAAAAAAAATTCAGTTACAATTTATAAATAGAAGAATATTTACTATGCCAGCACGCGGGATTGAACCCACGCCCCTTACATTATTAGCCTGCACTTTAAAGAACATGACCAACTTTACTTACGTATTTTGCGCTTATTTTTACATTATATATAACTCCAAGTATTTACAAAAATAGGAAGTTATTTGATTAAGGAGAATACCTTTACTGGTACTATATTTCATCTTAAGTGTTCCGTGTAGCTAGGAAACATTATAGCCCAGTAAAATTAAGATTTTACGCATAAAAAGTAATGTAAAGCTGAATTTTCGCACAGTGATACTATTGGCCTTTGAGGACAACATATCAAAATGTTCGGACTTTGTCGTGTTCGCATCCTAATTTTTAGGCCCTTAAATTTCTTGGAGCCTAAGATTTGCACTATGTTACTCTAACAGGAATAGTTACTCAACCGACAGTGCGATTGAGCTCAGGTAATTAAAATTTCTTCGAAATAATGTCAAACTTTTGACTCTAGCTACTTTAACATAAATTTTAGGTATGAATAACGCCATATAAAAATTATTTTACATTTTATGCCCTTTCCAACGGTATATCGACTTGCTCTATACAATTTGTAGTTCTTAAACTGTTGCTAAATTACGTGACGCATGCATCACCTTACGCCCATACTGCATTCTACACGTGCTCATCATGTGATGCATTAAATTGAATTAATTAGTTAAAGTTGGTCTCAAATTGAAGAGTACATATACAGTTCGAGGTGTATTAGGATAAAGAGCGCATACTGCAGATGTTTCTACACGGTATAGAAACTGACCAAAAATGTTATTTTGAACATACAAATATAAAGTAATGTTTTTGGTGGTTGTAGGTTTACGTATATTTAGCATATTATTATAAATACACAATACTATCCATTGTATACTCATTTTCAATACCATGGCAAAATCACAGCTCATCTATGTCCAGCTCGTAACTCGCTGGGTTTAAGCAGTTTGTGCCTCGGCAGTGTCTACACGTGTCATAACAGCTTTTACCTGCTTTTCTGCAACTACATCGAGCATTGTAATAACGTTTGCAATTTTCATGTACAAGCAATTATCCGCATAAGAAAGCTCGAGGTTGGAGGCTATGTAGTTATAACTGGCATGGGAATATTTTCTGATTTAGGAAAATGTCATCCCCAGTCCGTAGACGGCGATTAATTCCCCTGCCATTCCTGAACCTGAAAACATAGAAGTTTAGACACTTTTATGTAAAATTTAAACAATTATTTTCATAAACATATATACAGTAGGGTCTAACTGACGATATGTCCTCAATAAATGATATTAGAGTGCTGCTTTAGTTGGAGGAATCACCACGAGCCCAAAAGAGCCTGGGAGAGCGTTTCTACCAACTGTAAGATTGTACAGATGCAGTCGCAGATCATCAATATTATCAAATTGTTCTCCGGAGGGATACAGAGCTCGGACAAATCTCTCTCCAGTGGTGGCTACCTCTTTAGGATAACATATGTCTTATCACCTCTGGTGAAATCATGCACAAACAGGAATGCACTCTGCATGTCGCCAATATTTTTTCGGATTGCAGCAATGTCATAGAGATTCGCAAAGGTTTTGCTCGTACTTGGATGTAGCATGTTCACATTTGCATTGGATCTGTTCCTATAAATTAGCATAACTAATGATATCCGTATCAGTACCGACGTGTATGTCAGGATACCCTGATAGCTCTATGTCGAGTGCAGTGGGAATTGCACTTTGGCTTGAACAACTTAAACACCAGCCTCCGATAAACGTAATTTTAGCACAACTATAAGATGGGCTTTGTTATTCTTATTACTCAAGAAATCTTCGTGTGAAGAAGTCACCATAGACTATTAACTGAATACAATATCAGGACACGACCTCCTCATTGCCCGCCGAACCTGTTCCTGGGTTTTTGTTCCTGGTTTTCCACTTTATCCATAGAATACCACCACTGCGGATGGATAATTATTGGTTATATCTTTCACATACATGCCCCAGCTCTGACTGTAATCAGGCACCCGTGGTCATGTTGTTGCAGCATGAAGTGTATAACCTCTATTGATGACAAAAGTAGGTGAGCCGCTGCCATATTTTCTTCTGGCGAAACGTGTGTGAAAAGTGTCGCACAGGCAGATTTATCTGTCTCCCTCATATATGGACCATCAAAAAGAGTAGGTAACTGTGGAGAAAGTCACATCTCGTGCGTCCTTTGCTTTAGACAATGTGATCACTTTCTACATGAATCACTTGACTGTGTCTGGGACCGCATCCATGCTTAACGAAGATCCCTCTGAACTGGGGTACTTTTAACAGTTATACACTCACCACGATGCATTGTAGCTCATTGACATCAGACCTCTTGAGTTACCTATACCACGTTTCATACAAAATGCTGTCTGCTGTTCTCTTGAAGTTGATAACTGTATTTTCCCCTATGATATCTGTGAAAAGATATGATTTCCACAGTGTGAAAGACGTTTTGTCTTCACGTAACTGTGGCTATAAGATTCTCATCCAAGTTCCTTACAAGGAGATTCCAAGTATTCTTCTAAACTCGCTCTCGTTAAAAAAAAACAAAAAAAACACAGTTTTTGAAATGCTGTCATTTTGGTACTATCCTCTGGCCTACCGCGGGCACTGTTCTCATTGGGGAACAACGTGATACACGAGTAAAATTTCATGTGACACTCCTTGTGTTTTGACTTTGCTGCGACAAGGTCCAGGGTTGTCTCCGCAGGGACTGAGACTACTGCCTCCACCTCCCCCCAAATCATTCCGTGCTTTTGCCTGGGCCAAAACATACTCCTTGAACATACGTGTTGTCACTTCTAGTACTGTGCGTCCAAACTTATATCTCTATGTCTGTGTGAGTTGAAGCCTTTTTGCCATAAAAGAGGCAGTCTGCCTTAATATTGAATGGCGCAAGAGAATAGCGCCTTGCATGTAATATAACTCCAGTGGGAACTGAGTTGACATTTTCATGCTGAACTTTTGTAATAGTGCTTGGCCTTGAGAACTGAAGCCTGCAACAAAAATAATAGAGCTACAATTGAATTTAAAAATGGGTAGTGAAATATATTTATTTATTGTTACCCTTGATATCGGTGCACCTTGTGGTTTCGTAATTTTATAAACTAGTAATACCAACTGTTAGGAAATCTTCACGATATTCTATACGTTTTAGTAGGCATAAAATGTTACTCAGGTAAAAGGGCGTACAAAAAAGAGGGAAGGGGTGTTCTGGGCATGAAACCCTCCCGTTTGCGATTCAATGGCATATTTTACTTTTACAAAATGAACGATTAGGCACGGATAGTGACAGTAGAAACTAACAAAGGTAAGGGTGCCACCTAGTAGGCTAGTTGTTCAGTATATTAATAATACATTGTGCTATATTGCTGAATGTTGGAAGATAATATTATAAAGGTTTTCAATAAAATAAAATCAAAAGGTTTCAAATTTTTAACTAAGTTATAACCAATTTACTGTAAACGTTACTTGGATGTGTATCGTCGACCCTGGAGTAGGTTTTGGGTGGAATTTTAAAGGTTTCATAAAATATTTTTTATTTATTAGGGAAAACTATTCTATGAAGTCATATTGTTTACTCAGGCACGCTAAGGACATTTGTGTGTTCGTTTTATTGGAAAACACTGTCTAAAACATTTTTAAACTGACACAGTTAACAATTTTAATTTCACTCTTCATATGACACATTGATAATCAACAGAGTAAATGCCTGCACTCTAGCGGCAATATATCGCCTGCACCTTAGAATACACATCTAAACAACAAATGCAAAGGTCGTATGTAATATCGTAGGCAATGCCTTAAAACTCGCATTGTCCGAGACAGAAAATAGTACACTAATTTCTTTTCCTCCTACGTCTTATCCCACGCATGTGGAGTCGACGGCGCGTGGTTTTGGCGGGGGTGTTTTACGGCTGGATATCCTTCCTGACACAAACCGGGGTTAAGAAATCGGAGAACAACTTACAAACGAACTTACAAGGAACTTAAACGAAACACCTATGCCTTACCTGGGACTCGAACCCGGAACCTACGCGCCGGAACCGACTGTAGCACACAAAACAACCCTTTTAAAACAATCTTAAAAATGTTTATCTGCATGTAAATGTACTATGATGGCATATGTTTCTGAAGTTTAATGGAAATGGTATGATGTAATTTAATTCAAATGTGGATAGGTTCTCCATTGCCTACGCTGACGACAAAAAAAAAAAATAAAAATTAACTCAATATATGGGTGAGAAACACATGCAATAAAAATTTGATCAAATATATAAGTACATACATGGAACAAGAGACAACTATCAAGTTAGACAACGAGCGGTACAGAAACAACGACGACAATACAACTATGAAAATACGAAAACAGAAAAACATGCGAAACACACACTACAGTTAGTCAAAATAATTACGCGTATTAAAGGAACAAATAATTATAAGGGTCCAGTCTGACAATGCAAGAAAAAGAAAACAAAGACCGTATAAACGTGACTAGACAACATCAAGAGTATTTACATACAAAAAAAGCAAAAAAATCTCCAGTTAGATAAAAGGCTCAAAAAATATAATGATCCAGTCACAGACAACCAACAGCACAAAACACAAAGGACAGCACGAGAAATGCAGACAGTCAAATCTACCATAACGAGACGAAAACAGCAAAAAGTCTATAAGTTTCGGAAGCTGCGATAAGCTCCCGTCTGCAGGTGATTAAAAAATTGTTACTACTCTATCACTTGTATGAAATCCACTTACAAATGGATCTGTAACAAGACGTCACTGTTCCTTCCAACGTGATTTTACATGTAACGCTTGCTCTTGCAAAGCCATTGCGGATGAGCTGGAACTACAAAACATCGTTGAAAGTGATGCAAGCAAAGATAAGTTGGCTATAGTTTCAGAACCATTAGTTGCACAGAGACAATAGATATACCGTTGGAAAAGGCATACAACGGACAAAAAGTTTTATACGGGCTTAAGTTTACCTAAAATTCATTTTAAAATACCTAAAGCCAATAGTTTGACATTATTTCAAAGAAATTTTAATTTTGTAGAAGTATTTGTTTTCTATAGATATGTTGCAACATTACTTTTCATATAAACTGCACAGTAATATGTTTGATAACATTTACTCTTTAATTTGATACCAACCCGAGCTCAATCGCACTATCGGTTGCATAACAATACGCGATAGAGTAAAATAGTGCAAATCTTAGGGCTCAGGAACTTTAAGAGCCTAAAAATGTAGGACGTGAACACGAGAAAGTCCGAGTGTTTTGATATGTTGTTCTCCACGGCTACTAGAACCCTGTGCATATTTTTTTATGGCTTTAGGTCGTATGTGATCTAACTTGAATGGGCTATTAACAGTTAATGAGTAATATGATCACGTTTTATTGGAATTGTCGTTTATTATGATTTTTTGAATTTCTTAAGCATTTTACGTTATGCAAATTCGCAATAAAATTCTTTTTGCACGCAGAAACACTTTACATTACCCCTAGTTTTGACAGAAATAGCTATATACGGTTTTACGTCGTTGGTTGAGTATCCGCCATTTCGCTGATGGTCGTAGATACGGGTCAGTATAGTACCAACATTTCTTGAGTTCTATTACAAACACGGCCCTTGTAGTTTTATAAGATAAATCTTTCTATTTCTACAAGCATTTGTAAAACTACAAACAATTTCCCAGTAAAAATAACAAAAAAATGATTGCATTGTATACATAATAGAGAATTCTAGTCCTTGGCCCTTCTGCTCGGGCACCTGAAAATGAAAATGCCTTAACTATGCGTGGTGTAGTGGAAACACAGAGTACTAGCATCCGGGAGGATCCTGGTTCTGTTCCTGGTCAGGTTGTTTTGATTTCGGGTCCCCGCTGTTTCCCGAAGTCAATCCAGGCGAGTGTTGCAATGGGTTCTTACAGCAGTACTTGGCCGATGCCTTCCCTGATCGAGGTAATCCGAAAGAGCGGCTCTATTCGTCCGGCTGTCGACGAGATGATAAGCTATAACTCACCATCACCCTAAAAGTATGACGGCTCCTGTGGTATATGGACAAACTTCCAGTTATCCGAGATGTAACTATCAGTCTGCTTTTGTTATATTTCTGCGCGATGTAAAGACAGTTGGTACGTTACGGAGTCCTAAGCTTGCTACAGGAGTGAATTTCAACTTCGCGTTTTGGGCAGTTTTTAAGTTCATGAGACACCGTCCTAGGAACACCCAGCTATGTTTCATTTACAGAGCGAACGCAGGCACTTACTCGCTGTGTAAAACGATTGCAAAAGGGAACAGAACAACTAGAATTTGCCTTGGACAGACCATCCTTGTGAACTACAATCCGAGCTTACCTGGCTCTTGAAATGCGTTACAGTGTTCGAAATACGTGTTTTTCTACGAAACCATTAAAAGTGCATCCAGTGTGCTGATGTACTAAAATAATACACTGTTGAAGGCTGTTCACGACGAAGTGAGCACTTTCAAAATCATCCTTAGAATAAAGTCACTCCCCCCTGCCTGCATATATATTTTAACGGTTGCACTGAATGACATGCGCCCAGTATAGTTGGTAATGTGGATAGAAAGTAGTTCCATAACGTAAAGTCGAATAAAATATGTTGGTTAATCATTTGTGATAACCTAAATTATTACTTTCAATTTCCACTTTTTTTTATTCATTAGTGTGTAAAACTGAGCATATTTATCAAATATTTACTTTTCTAATAATTTTACAGTTTCACTTGACCAACGCATGAACAAATTGACGAGGTCCATGACAATGTTAATTTTACATACGGTGGAAGAATACACAACGTGCATACAAGTAGATCTTAAGCAGGGCTTTCAAAAGTGCTGATTTTACCGTGAACAGCCTATACGATTGCGACACTAGCCCACGCGGTGCGCCCAGGCGAAAGGCGCTCACCGACTGCAGCCAACTCAGGGGCTGGATCAGCACGAGCTGCACTGCGGAAACGGAATCGTCCGACACAAAACTGCAGTTGAGATCATTGCAATTAGGTCTGGCTGACGCAGAAGTAAGGGGCATCGGACGGCAAACTTTGACTCCCCCCACGCCGAGCTATCGGCGAATAGGGGAGGAGTTGCAACACATTACCAAGAGGAGGGCGAGAAGTGAGGTCGAGGGATCCGAACCAGGGAGGTTATTCTAAGTTTCGTCGGTAACTACCTACACCGGCCCACACCGTTACGAACCTACTGTCTCGCAGCCGACAAAATTATCGTCGGATCCAAAACGGTATTCAGAGTTATCAGTCGTTTAACACGGGGGAGCAATCGAGCATCTTCAGCTTACCAACTTTCCCCACTCCAAGCTAGATGAGCGTTTGTGTCTCTGCGCACGGTCGACAACGTACCAACCAAATATTACTAGAATTGCTTGTTTTAAAATCTCACAAATCTATTGAAAAAACATTACTTAAAGACTCGAATAGTAAGTTTTATATATATTTTTCAGCTTGTAAACAATAGTATATGATTACAAATACGTGTTTTATAAGAAAATAATAGAATACAGTTTTCGTTGATTTTGCGAGAAGTTGGAGAAACTGCCGTTGGTGGCCATGTTGAACAACATTTTTTTCTCCCTTCGTGAGATATAGATGTTTACGTGTTACAGACGAGGCCCGTGTGTTTAGCAAACTATTTGTGTATGTGGAAAAGGAAATATTTGGACAAGGCTAAGTGGAGGAATGTTATACAGATGTTAATCATAGATTCCACGCAAATCTGTCCTGAATAATAAAGAAATGTATTCGTCTTAAATCGTTTATATTAATATTCCTAACCTTGGTGTCAACCGAAGTGTACTGCAGAGCCATGGAAAACCTCGTGTTTAAGTGATTGCGGATTTTACAAACAGTAAGTTTGCATGTTTTGTAAATGTGTTTATAAACCATTAATATAATTATTGAAATGCATGTGGCCTGAAAAAGCCGCACTTTCCAAATTTTTGTAGCGAGTGAATAATATTTATTTATTTGTCTATATCGTAAATTCAACGAGTTTAAGGTTAACTTCGGTCAAGTGTGTGTGTGTATTGCTGCATCTATACGAATACGAACATCGATGTATATGAATCGCGTTTTATTTTTCATTAAATTTTTGAAGTTAAACAATTAGAATGTTATTTCCATACGAGCAAAATTTTCCACTGATCCATCAACATGCCTAATATGCAAAACAAAACGCCGCAAACTAGTAAGAATTCGTCGTACGAAAGACGTGAATCTAAAGCCCCCTCCCCCCCCCGCAAAGCATCACTGTTTCCTTTGTCCCTCGAACTAAAATAAACTGAACCCCAATATATATAACTCGGTAATTACAAAAACAAATGAATTTGGAATGCCAACCGAGCTATAATATCATACATTAATTACTGGACGGAAGTTAGATAACGTTAGTCTTTCAGTGCCCGCCAGGGCAGGAAACACTAGGAAAGAGGAAAATGCAAGCGTGCATTGGACTCTAAACATTGGTTTTCAAACGTCTTTTTCTTCAGTGACAAAACAGCTGCGGTGGAAGGATACACTGTGGGCGTGCTACTTTTCTAGAACTGTCGAAATTTACTCCACTTACATGAAATAGATTATATCAGAGCCAGCCCCAAAAATTCCAAATTGTAGGCTATTAGAGACCAAAATACAAATGTACACTACACAGCTTATAAGCTTTCTTTAAAAAAAAAAAAATGTTATCGCATAACATAACATAACTGTATTTCACATATTTAAACAAAGTAAAAATTATAGAGGAGAGGAGTTGCTTGTGTTATGAAGTATGCAAATTAACCGCTAGACCACCGAACACATACTGTTTGAGCGGTGAATAAATGTTTATTTAAGTTAAGGTAATAGTAGTTTATTGAATAAATATTAAAACTTGGGTATTTGTACATTTACGTGCTTGTAATAATATCCCACACTTAAAATGGTCAGTATAATATTGTGCACAATGTTTAATAAGGACAGACGTGTGTGATGCACGTTTGTAATAGTTGTAACCAATCTTTCCATGCTTATTCGTATCGTAAATGCACGTGTAGGAAAATTATAACTCCATACAACACAAACACGTGCTGCACTGACTTTATACCAAACAATATTAATTTCTGTATCATTGAAATACACGGCCATATTTCATACTGATGCCCGCCATATTGGTTTACCTACGAAATTCTAGCCTGCCAACTGCTCGTGAGCAGTTGAGAAGTTCCAACACCACTCGTGACGTCACTCGACCTTCGTTGCAAGCTTAGAATACCGAACGGTGGTCTGAGCCGATAGTTGTAAAGAATCTGTCGTTTTTCGTTGGAATGAGAGACTTAGAATAACCCCCTGGTGACAGCGTCTTCCTGGTGCGTCAACGGCGCGAGGCGGGCGCAGGGTACGAGGGCACTGATCTTCAGCTATCTTCAGCGGCGAGTTAGTGAGGGAAAGAGAGCAATTCCCTCGTCTGTCCTTCCCCATTCCTACTCCCATTAAACTGTAATTGTTTTAAGTATTATTAAAGGGAAGTAGCAGCTTTATTGCTTCTTTATTTCACCTACTCTATCACCCTTAAGCTGTGGCGTCGCCTTAAGTGACAACCGCAGCAACACACCTCAGACGATGGCTGTTGAGTGCTTTCAAGACGTCATGCACATTGTAAACGCCATTTAAATCACTCCAATGTGAATAAAAGCGGCTTTCTCAAAGCGCTGTTTCTAAAAGTATAGGTCTACGCGATACATTCACCCAAAACTTCTCAAGCACACAGCATTGAACCTTCTTAAAGGCTGTTGACAATAAAGTGAACACTTTTGAAATCAACATTAGAAAAATGTCACTATTTCTGCCTGCATATATTTCAACGGGCGCACTGAGTGGCATGCACCCGGCAAAGTTGGTAACGATGGAAGGAAAGTAGTTCCATGTCTTAACGCCGAATAAAAAGTGTTAGGTAACTATTTGTTATAACTTAAATTATTTCTTTCGCTTTCTATTTTTTTAATGCATCGAAGAGTAAAAATGATCAGATTTGTCGAATATTTACTTTTCTAATAGTTCACAACTTCACTCGACCTACGCATGAATAAAGCGGTGAGGCTCATGACAATGTTAATTTTACATTAGGCGGAAGAATACGCAACGTACACAAAAGTAATCTTAAGCAGGGCTTTCAAAAGTGCTCACTTTACCATGAACAGCCTATACTAGGTTGCACAGATGAATGGGCTACTGCGTTACACTTATGTAATCACCAAATAACTAGTCACGTGAAAACAAGTGTTAAGCGTAAAAAAATATTTCCGCAATTTAAACATTTTTCTTTAAATATATGAACTGTTATTTGGTGTTTGCATAGGGCCTATATGTCAAGCAGTAGTGCAGAGTATTAATCTACATTGTAAATTTTTTTATCTGCACAACCTAGGTAGTATTTGTTATTGCAGCTGTAACAAAACAGAAGAAATTTGTATTTGACATCAAATTATTGAAAAAATTTAAAGTGTAAAATTTTTTCATTCGAGAAAAATGTCATCACATATAATGTGTACGAGTTGAAAAATGTTAGGTGCAATTATAAAAATATATATTTAGGGGGGGGGGGGGAACTCTTAAATCCTATTCGTATGCAGATGCCCTTTAAATAATGCTCAAAAGGTTTTGAATTGTAACTATACGACGGGTGCTCCACGCTCTGTCTGATAGCATTGAGAGCACTGCCCCAAAGGCTGATAAGCGGCTCGTCTAAACATCTCTAGGAACTATAACTCTGTAATAATAACAAACACACGCCCACGGCACAGCGAAGCAACAGCCCACGACGCAAGGGAGGGAAAGACCTACACACACTTCCGCGAGGGTTGAGTGTGCTCGTGCCCTCGCCGGTGCCGACTTGTCGGCGCAAACAAACAACTTACCCTCCCACAAGCGCCCTCCCACAAGCGCCCTCCAACTTCAGCGGCGGGAACTAAACTGCCTGCTACTTTATGCCGTGGTCCGAAGAGGTACAGTTCTCATCAGAGCGGCGCCAAGAGTGCATCTTACCAACGTCACTTCAATATATTTAATGGAAGTAACAGTGGCGTGTAGTGAGGGTCTTTTTTTACAGGATAAACAATTTCTACTAACAAACACAACTTCCAACTTTGCTTACCCTCCACATGTATTTACCGTTTTATAATACCTAACATGAATTATAAAACGGAAACGAAATGAATGTAACAATAATTAAACTCAATATGATTTAGAGAGCATATTACGAATTATAAGAAAACTCCCGTTAACCCGAACACTTTCATCCACTTTCCAAGGAAAATGTACGACTGGGTGACGCAAACAGAACAATTGATTACTCTGCCGAAGGAACGTGGTTGGTGGCGGCGGAACTGGAGCGTGTGGCGTGTTGTTTCTTGCGAGTTCGATACTGATTCATCGCTAGTCGCTCCTGTTTGTGGAAATGAATACTAGATAGCAGCACTATGGGTGTATAGTACGGGAGTTACAAAAACTCTGTGTTTCTCGAATCGGAATCGGAAACTCGGAATTAAATTTGTTTAAATTTTAGGCGAAAACTTTAATAGGTCAAACATTTCTATTTTCCAACATGTATAGGGTACCCATTGCTTACCTTGCTTCTATGTAATAAACGCCACTAGGAAGTAATCACATTTCGACTAACATAATTGTACTACTAATTATAGGCTGTCCACGGTAAAATGAGCACTTTTGAAAGCCCTGCTCGAGCTATACTTGTGTGCACGTTGTGTATTACTCTGCCTCATGTAAAATTAGCATCGCCATTGGTCTCATCGCTTTATTCATGCGTAGTTCGAGTGAAACTGTGAAATTATTAGAACATTAAATGTTCTACAATTCTGCACATTTCTACACCCCGATACAGTAAAAAAAAACAGAAAGCAAAAGAAATAATTAAATTTAACACAAAGCGCTACGTAACTTTTTTTATTCGACGTTAAGGTATGGAACTACTTTCCATCCAGCGTTACCAACTTCATTGGGTGCATGTCACTCAGTGCACCCGTTAAAATATATAGAGGCACGGGCAGTGACTTTTTCCTAAGGTTATTACAAAAGTGTTCATTTTACCGTTAACAGACTATAAAAGTGTATGCTTTAGGGAGAGTACATATATAAAGATAAATAACATGGGAAGAAAACAAATTTAAAACACGGCAATCCTGTTTACCTACAGTCTTTGTGCGGTTTCTTCGCACTTTTTGGATGTAACCTTTGAAAAATCACCCCATGTAGGTATGACTCGCTTGGTTGTTTCCTAGACGTATGCCATGTAGAGCAAACGTTTTATACTTGTGTTAATATAAAAATAACTTATTTTTGGTTACACTGAACTTTCTATTATATATCTATAATATATATAATAATTAATATATAATATTAAAAATAAGGGTGAAAATAAGTGTGTTGGTAATGCCGAAGTAAGAAACAGTTCTTATGCAAAATACGATTACACTGAGTGCGCACGAATGAGGTGCGCTGTCCTTTTGGTGTAATTTTCTAGACCTGGTTAAGCGTGAAGGCGGAGGAATATACTAGAAATAGAACTTCAGCATGGCTTCAAAAAAGTCCGAAGTAACCGTGAACGAACTATACTCCTTTTGTCACAATTTAATAATTTCCAGTCCGAAAATTTTTTTTACACTTTCCCTTTCTCGCATTTTAGTATCGACTAATCATAAATATTATTTAAGGTAAAATTTATTAGCACAACCTGCGTCTGGCAGGGACGATACACACTGTTGACGATGAAGTGAATATTTTTAAATCAAACTTTGAAATAAAACGCTGCCCATTAGCTGTAGGCCCTACTTATGTTACTGCACACAACGGCATACCGGCTCCTAGCTACATTATCAGTGAATAAAGTAAAATAGTTCTAAGTCTTGACGTTTGATTGCAAACGTAATGCTTTAAATTATATAAAATAAAGTTGGTGTTAATTTTTTACACAATATAGTTACGAATAACCGTATTGTTACCATATTAAGGTTCCGAAATTGTTATATTCTCACTTGACTGACACAGGAATAAAACGATCACGCTCATGGCAATGTTAATTTCACATATGGCGGAAGTATAAATGACGAAGGGGGAAAAATCCTAACAGAAACTTTCAAAAGTGCTCCGTTAACTATGAAAATCCTGCACAAAAATATATTTTTGCCGCCTTCAAATTTTGGAAGTGTTTTTCTCCAGAACCGTTCGCCGGGGAGTGTCAAGCCAATTTTTTTTTTGGTACATCATATATAATTTGTATCGATATTTTTCTAAGAATTTGTTCGATAATGTCATGGTATAACCTATTCTAATACTGACGGGTTGATAATACTAACCCCAAAGTTTAACATATCTCATACTCCAACTGTAGGAAATATTATTCAGAAAATTATTATTTCATCTCACGTGGTTTGCAATATTTTAAAATGCCACGGTTTTAAATCTCAATTTTCAAGAGAATATAATTCCCTTAGGAAACAAACGCTTCAAATGATAAGAATCAATATTATTATACGGTGTATTGCTTTTCGCATAAGGAATAACCTCAAAATGATTTATTTTGGAGTTTTGAATCAAGCTGTATTTAATACTGGCCCAAAGCGACTATCAACACAGTAATTGATTTTTTGAAAGAACCGTTTGCTGATGTACGTAGATCCAGCATGTAATCAGAGACGTACACGCAACTGCAGACCCATTGCACCGTAAAAAAAAAACAACACTCATTTTACGGAAAAGTGCTGGTAAAAATTTCTCCAGAAATCTTCGAAAACTCCCTGTAAAACTTGCGTACACGCTGCTTTTTGAAAACGGACTTTTTCGTAAATTTCACAGAACTTTCCGTAAAATTCACGGAATACTTCCGTAAATTTTCTCGTTTGTTTGCTGTACTTCCTGTTTTTCTAACCGTTCACCTGTATTCTTTTTATGTCATTGCAGGCATAATATTGTGGTATTCGATGTAACGATTTAAGCAACATTTTTAGTGTATATCAAAGATTTTATACAGCATTTTCGCGGTTTTTTTCACAATATTTTGAATCAAACATTTGAAAAAATCATCCTATATATGACGTGTTTAGTTATTTCCTAAATGTGACAAGTATCTCAAGCGTTTTATAAATCTGGTTACATGAAAGTGCCTTATTTTTCGTTAGTTTGAAAATTTACCTATATTTTATTTATAAATTGAAATACTTAATTTATAATGAAAGCGAATAATAACAGCAAGGAAACATGTGTGTTGGTAGCGGCTAGTAAGAAATAGTTCTCATGCAAAATATTATTACAATTGAGTGCACACGAATTCGGTGCGCTGTCTTTCGGTGTAATTTTCTAGACTTAGTTCAGCTTAGTTTGCACGAGGCGGAGGAATATATTGGAAGTAGAACTTCAGCAGGGGTTCAGACAAGTGTGAAGTAATCGTGAATGGATAAAAGTTTAAATGTGTCTAAATGTTACAGACGCCTGATGCTATTTTTATGTTTGAAGGAATATTTCTAACTGGCTTGGATATCGCGACTGCGGCAGAAAGTAATTTCCTCGTTATAGTGGCGTATAAATCTCCGTGTAGATTCGACATTGTTCGTTACCGGAACCTGAAGTGAATTGGATATACGGACACTTTCCGTATATTGTATTTACGGAGCCCGTATCCGTTTTTCGCCTTTAAGGATTGCGTTTCCGTATGCTTATTGTAAATTGTCCTTAAACTCATGGAAATTTTTAACGGTGTATTCTCATGCCACAATTCGTACTCCTGCCTGCAGGAAATAGTTTTTATATCGAATGTACATCACCAATAGTTGACGCAAGTTTCTTAGGGAAAATGCTGTATAAAAGGAGACCGGGAACCCAATAAAAATACGAGTAACGCGTATGTATATAAGAATTGATAACGCAACAAAATTATCACAAAAAGCTTATTCTGTTACGTTATTTACGCCTTGATTTTCTCGTCAGTCATTTTCTTTGATGATTCTAATTTTTCCCACTTTCTGCTATTCCCGATTATTTATAATCGATTGTTTACTAAGCGCTACGTAATTTCCCAGAATGCACTGCGAGGGAATATCTACGGTACATCACCACTTCGCTGGTGAGCGTTTAAAGCAGTTGTGAGTGAGTGAAGAGATTTGGGCGGCTCTTAAAAGCGTGGTCTTGAGAGCCGATGAGGGTGATTGAGGTGAGTATGGAGGAGCGCTCGGAATGAAAGGGCGGGGGAAACGGGAGATCCCCGAGAAAACCCGCCAACCAACGCATCATCCGGTACGATTCTCACATGCAAAAATCTGGTGACCCGGCCGGGGATTTAATACGGATCGTCTTGGTGGGAGGCGAGCAGGCTAACCATTCAGGCACCGCGGCCTCTAAAGGAGTTGTGGTTTGAACGATTCTCACTTGAAAATGACAAATTGTGAATTCATGGCATCGCAACCTTTCTTGTTTTAAAAGTGCGAGATCTAGAAGCACTCGAATTGTGACTAAAGTGAGGGTAGTTAGGTTTTACATAGGTATGAAAACTTCCCAAACAGAGATAATTAAAATGCGTCTTTCTGTGCAGGAGTGGTGAGGTTGGGCCTGAGAGCTGGTGAGTCTTTCTTTGTGTTGTAACTAAAGCATCTAACTTACTTGTAAATATGAGGTATTCATGTCACTACCATTTATTTACCTTAAGTAACCAAGACAACACTTAAACCATTAATTAGTTCTTTATTAATTATTCATGAGATATGAGCTACGATGGGTGTAGTGAAAATTATTTAGCTTTGTACATTAAAAAACACAAAAAAGCATTAATTGGTTATACCGTTCCAAATAGATTACTGTTTAAAGACAGCCCTTAGGGCAAATGAATGTCCTGACAACTAGATCCCCTATAAACAAAAAGAGTAGTCCATTATAACGCAAATCCCAGAGTAACTCTAAACAACAATGTGAACATGAAAAAAAAAATAAATTGTACGGTAATTAATCTGAGCAACATCAAAATGGAGGAGATAGTTCCGAATCTGGTAATAAATAGGCAATTGTCTTAAGCTGTTACAATAACTTACACGTAGAAAGTTGTCTCTGGATCTACGATGAGATCTGCAAAACCATCAGAAAACAGCGAAGGTTAGTACCTAATATATTAATTATTTTCGGAGCTATGAACTTCATAAAGTTGAGCGGGTAGGTCACAAGGGATATTCTTTAGCCAGTGATCAAATGACTGGTTTCTTGATTATATCATTGAAGTTAAAGCGGCAATTTATTTAACTGTCACGCAATTAGTGCAAGGTTTACGATATTTTCATTCATTTCACGAAAACGAGATTGACAGTCTCAAAATAAACGCCTAACGTTCACGCACAATAATAGGTGCTTCCATTTTATTACAAAGAAGAAACTGTGAAATTCAACAAAATTGAAAATTACGAACTGATTCGTTTAATAGATAATTGTGGATCACAAGAATAAGATATCGTGGCAAAGTTAACCAACGAAACATTTCCTGATTTATTTTACTTTCGTTGATTATATTTTGAATGTCTGTTAGAACTTATCATTATAGATTTTCTTTAACTCTTGTTGATTTGAGTAGTGTTTGAAGTAACTGAATGTTACCAAAGAATTTGGCGTTGGTTAAATGTGATTATGATTTAATATGACTCAGCCAATAAAAGTCTATACAAGAAGTATTGTACGAATATGTAGATTACGATGATTTGGGTCTTTTTTTAAGAACAGTATTTATCGATTTTTCTAGACCAACTACGAGCTATAATGTTGTGATGTAGAAAAAGTTCGCCTTGCTGTAACTCTGTAATCCACTCCGTTTGCAGGAAAATATACCCATATTAAGGTCGCCTTTCAATGCCTTGGAGGTAGGGAACGCGTGTATCTCGAGTGGTCAATACTCGGTATTTTGCAGGTTTCTGAGTCGAAAAATAATGTGTGTGTGTGTGTGTGTTGACCAGCTACCTTAGGCTTTTTACCTCCAGCCTGGATTACACCTTTTCTGGCTTTTACAGGATAAGGCGAACTCTATGTTAAAGTAAGCCACATATATAATTACATTTCATCCCGCTGAGATTTAACTTGGAAGGAGTGTTATTGACTTTTTATTTACCGGTTTACTTGATGCAGTTCTTTGTATAGGTTAACATTTGTATGGCTGCCATACAAGAAAAACAAGTTTGGTTATTAAAACAATTTTTTTACACATGCAGTGTTCAAATAGTTTTTACAATGACAGTTAAAGTAAAATTGGTTCAACCGTGTTAAATGAAACACAAAGGATATCACCAAGTGTTTTCTGGTCATGCAAATATCATTAGCATTTCGGAAGTTGTGGTTTCGACCTCACCGGTTGGCTGAGGGAAGGATGGGTTTTTTCCTAAATGTTTTTTCCATGGCCATTCTAAGGAAAACCTAATAAGATTCTCAATGTAAAACTTTAAATACTCCCCCCCCCCCCCTTGATAGATTAATATTCTCCTTAGTCTATGCGTATAAAAGAACAGGAATATGTTCCTTCATATATTTATCATCATTATTTAAGGCAACTGATATTTATAGGCTAGTCAAGGTAAAGTGAGCACTTTTTAAGGCCCTGCAAAATTTTTACTGTCAGCCAATTTCTATCATTCCGGCACTTTTTGATATAAACATTGCCTTTTGACTAATAAACACGGTGTACATTTCACCACCATCAAAAGTAAATGCCTGAGGTTGCAATAACCTACATTTAATAGAGGCTAATGTCCGTTGAGGGGACCTTAAAAAGTGCTCACTTTACCTTGAACGGACTATAACTGTTTAGTATCAGACATTTTTGATATCTCATTTATTTTTCAAGACAGGGCCTATTTTGCAAGCCTAGTTAGTCTATTCGAAAATACATATTTTATCTAGTGAATGAGAATTACAATGTGTTGTAATGACATTGCTAGAGTCGATGATCACTGAATCATGATTTCAGTATTTCTACTTAAATTCGCGAGGTGAAGTCATTTTTGTGGTATTTAGCCTTATTAAATAATTATACTATATTTTAGGAAAGTTATTGGTGTATTTTTATGACAGTCGTTGAGATATTGAAAGTGAGCATAAAATAATCGATTACTCATTTTTTTTTTTGTTTGCTGCTAGGTTTGTTGGGTGACAAGATTTGCTTCTGTTTAGCTTGTTTAAGGGGCGGCGTGGTAAATGATACTATCTTGTTCCAGAACTGCTGTGTTCTGTCTAAGTCTCTGGAATGTTTAGCTCCATCTTTGTTATTTTGTAGAAATGTGGGAATAAAATTTAATGCATTCGCCATTGTTTACTTGAGTTTTGAAGGTGGACTTAAATCGCATGAACTTAATGCCCTTTAAAGAAAACATTTTATCAATAGCGAGGTACAATATGTCCTTATTGAAAGATAACAACAGGTCTTTAAAGAATTATGCATGACAGTTTTGTATAGTCGGAAATAGTATTTTTTTGGAGGGAGATTCTGTATAGTTAATGCCGGTAAGTATATGAGAGTTAATGTTTCAAGGCAAGTAGTGGTCATTCCATGTCACATTTAAATGAAGGCGACAGCATCAACGTTATTTAAATGTGAGTAAACCTTGTATTTTCATTACGCTGCTGCGTGAAATGTAAATTTTTTCGATTAATATTTTTATTACACGAAACATTATTTTTCGCTTATCTTTTTCATTATTTCACCACTGATTGCAAATCGTTTTTAATTATTCCAAATGATAAGTAAACTTATTTCATAACGAATTTTTTTAAATGGCACATGGTGATTGGTGTATAGTGTAGCCCTAGTGATAAAATCAGCCTAAAAACTAAAGCCGTATAATTACTTTACTAAGCATGTCATAAATTCATATAAATATTTTGGTTTACTAAGTGGTTTTGCACCGTGGAATGAACATAATAATAAGAGCAGCATTTACAAATGTAAAACAAAATACCAGTTTGCATGAACCGTGTTGCCTATTTGCAAGTATACTTACTCTCGTGATGTCGTCAGTGACATTTTACATTCTGCGAGGATCGATTAATTATGTATTTTTGCTTGCTGCATCCTGCACCTTTGTAAGGCCACAGGTGTTCTATATGTTAAAGCGCAGATACATGTTGTTACATCTACAGCATCCATTTTCACTGTTCAAGTAATTACAGTGAGTGTTGGCTGATGATATAGACTTCAGTTAACTAAGTTCAGTTTACTGTGTCACGTTAGGAGTTGGTTAATTGTTTAGCTATATGTATTCCTTAAGGTCATTTTCCAGTTTACGTCCGTGTAATTTCAATGATATAAATTTCTCGTCTATTATTCGGCTTTCAAACATCAAGCTTATATTTTGTTCTGTAGCGTGTTAAATGTCGAAGATCATATAACTTTACAGACTTCGAATGTCTTATGGAAACTCTACCCTACCTACTTATATTTAATGACTGTAAATTAGGGATGCCAACAGAGAGCAAACAATGTCATAGAAATTTATAAATGGGTGAAGTTGAAATGTCTCCAAAAAGTTAGTTTTGGAAACAGAATCAAGTGAATAGGACGGGGGGTAAAATAAAGCTATTGTTGATTGTTAAAAATATGGAGAAGCGGGACCAAAAATTTTCTCATTAAATTTTTACGCAGAGGATTTTTTTCTCTCCCTTTCGCTTTTCCACTCCCTCATCACGTTCGTAGCACCGCTGATATGTTATAGTATGGGTCAGCTATTAAAGCTATTAAAATTATCTAATTAGGAGTAAGAAAAATTAAGGAATGCCGGAACAAGTTTTATCACCATAATATACAATTGGTGTCCAGAAACAAGTGACGATACACAGTTTCAATATTGTTTCGATTTCTGGAGGATTTATTGCTATGTAAGTACAGAGCGAAATTCTTGTAACGACATGATTTAAACACACTAAAAATATTTAAAAGTAGTGACTGATTTTCCACAAAGCTCCACAAAGTTTTCTTTAGTTTACACAATAAATGTAATTAATTATAGAGTAGAATGTATTATCCTGATTCCACAACATAGTTGTAGAGTAGATAGAATATGGGGGATCTGGGACGGGGACTGGGGGTACGGACCATCACATGGATATTGACCTTGACCATTTGAGTTCGCCATATTGTTTTTGAGTCCGGATGACCTTTACCTTAACCGTTGGTGTCCGCCATCTTGTTTTTCAGTGTGCCACCTTGTGTTTTTCTGCTGCCATCTTGGTTCTCAGATCGTCTGCTAGGTGGTGCTAGTATCGGTCGCCATATTGGAAGTTTCATTTATTGCCCACCAGAGCACCATGCACTGGTGGACAACGAAAATAGCGTACCACGAAGAAACCACGCGATAACAACGAAAATATGTAAATAGAGAGAGTACGGACTGGTGTGCACACGATGCCATGTTGGTAAGTTTGCATTTGACCGAACAACAGGCAGTGTCGCGGCAAGCGCTGGCCAGTGATCGTAGGACACTGGCGTGTATACGAAATCGCATTAACGCGAGAAACTCCAGACGACACCAAGAAAATTCACATTGCGAAGATAAACACCGGGAAGAACTCCAAAGGCAACGCTTTATGCAATTGACTTACTTCGATAGAGAACTCATAATCGGGCTGATAAACGCAGGTTGGTGGTATCGCCGTATAGCCCACCATATGTATCGTTCGTACCATACTGTCCGATGCTGTTAGGAGAAGTGGATACGTGAAGGCGCCCCACACACGGAGGACCGGCTCAGGACGGACGGGTTCAAGAGCAGTCGGGGAGGATCGAAGGATCGTGCGCCAGGAGCGGTGGGATCCCATGGCGACCCGGTCAACGGTACTAGCCGGTGTCGGAAGTTCCCACGAACCATATACCGATGCCTTGCAGAGGCAGATCTGCGATACCGGAGACCAATATATGTGCTGTCATTAACTCCTCAACAGAAGTTGTTCCATTCACAGTGGTGCCAGGCCAGTGCGATGTGGAATACCACGGTTTAAAGGCTGTTCACGATAAAGTGAGCACTTCTGAAATGAACCTTAGAAAAAGTCACTGTCCCTGACTGCATATATTTTAACGGGCGCACTGTGTGAAATGCGCCCAGTAAAGTTGGTAACGGTGGATGGGAAGTAATTCAGTATCTTAATGTCGAATAAAACTTATTAGGTAACCATTTGTTATAAATTAAATTATTTGATTCGCTTGCTGCTTTTTTTAATTCGCCGAAGTGTAAAAATGAAAAGATTTGTTAAATATTTACTTTTATAATAATTTCACAGTTTCACTTGACCGACGCCTGAATAAAGTTACGGGACCCATGATATTGTTAATCTTAAATAAGGCGGACGAATACACAATGTGCATACAAGTATATTTTAAGCAGGACTTTCAAAAGTGCTCTTTTCACTGTGAATAGCCTATAGCGATGTGTGGTTATGGGGACTGATGATCATCGCTTCCGGGTGTGGAGGGCCCCTGGTAAGCGCCACAATCCCAACCTCGTTCTTAAGCTGCGTACTTCCTACGCTGCAGGCATTATGATCTGGGAAGCTGTAGCCTACGTTATCAGATGCACTCTCATCGTGTTATGCGGAACATTGACAACCTAGCGGTACAAGGATGAGACCCTACAGCCCCATCTACTTCCATTTCCGGTCGGGACTCCAGGCACGATCTCGCTCATCATGGGTCTCCTAGTACTGCATCCGTCATTTCCAAACACTACTGTGGCCTGCCAGCTCTCTTGACATGACCTCAGTCGAGCATGCGTGGGGGTAGTTGAAACACCAGCTGCCTCCGTGGCACTGTATCCGGGATTTGGGACACACCGTCCAATATTTTTGGGCCTGTCTGCCTCAGTGAACCATCCGGCATCTGCTCGACGCCATGCAATAGCGTATTGCCGCATGTATTATAGTGCGAAGGGACGCAAGTCACTATTGGAGTTGACCGGACTGCATACTATAGATCCGTGTGTAATTGCCTTGCTGCTCTGTTTTGTGATCGTGTCCATCTGTATCCCCACCTCTGTGGAGTTTCAGTACCATCCGATACATCCTTCTGTGAGCGCTTTTTTTTAATTATCCATCCTTATAGCTCTTAAATGGTAAGTTATAAAAGCGAATTTGATATAAAATTTCTGTATGAAATGTTTGGAGATTAATTTTTGTAATAAAATATTTTGTTTAAAATGCACGGTAGTTACAAAAAATCTTATTTTATTTGCCATTATTTTTAAGATGAATACATAATCCTGGGTTGTACAGGGGTGCAAAATGTGTCGTAGAGAGCACTTTTAAAATGCGAATAATTTTGTTACAGCATTATTTATTATCTCCCAACCTTTTAAACTTCCTTGCTTGGCTGGACGAAGTTTGAGTTGAAGAAAGGCACAGAAGTTCTCAACTTCGCTCGCGGGAACGTAGGCTTGGAATTACTTTTTATTTTTTTTATTTTTTCAAGTTTAGTTTTTTATGCGTAACTGTATAACTTGCTTCGCGTATGTGGATAACTCCCAGCTTGTTGGATAACATATTTTTAGGTAAAGCCATATCTCTCACCTACATTAAACTAGTACTTACTCCCAAAAAAATATATTTACATAAAAAACTAAGAAACGTGCATTGTTGCAGTATGAGTTTCAGATCGAAGGTACATACTAAAATGCTAATCTTTGTCAGAATGTTGGGAACAAAATTCTCATGAGAAAATTAAATTGTTGCTGCAGAGGAAGCCGTGTTGTGCGATGGCTAAAGCACTGGCCTCCTACCAAGGCAAACTGCGGTCGATTCTTGGCGGGGTTACACCCGGTTTTTACACGTGGCAATTATGCCGGACAATGCCGCAGATTGGCGGGTTTTCTCGGGCATCTTCCGTTTCCCCCGCTCTTTCATTCCAGCGCCGCTCCATACTCACCTCACTTCATTCTCATCGGCTCTCAAAATCTCGTTGTTACGTCCCGCCCAAACCTCCCCACTTTCCTATCAACGGCTGTTCACGATAAGGTGAGCACTTTTGAAATGAACCTTAGAAAAAAATCACTGTCCCTACCTGCACATATTTTAACTGGCGTATTGAGTGACATGCATCCTGTAAAATTGGTAACACGGGATGGAAAGTAGTTCCATATATTAGCGTTGAATAAAATGTATCAGGTAACCATTTGTGATAACTTAAATTATTTCTTTCGGTTTCTGTTGTTTACTTAATGCATCGAAGTGTAAAAATGAGCAGATTTGTAAAATACTTACTTTATTAGTAATTATACTTTTTCACTTGACCGACGCATGAATAAAGTGACGAGGCCCGTGGCTACGTTAAGTTTACATAAGCCGGATGGATACACACAGTGCATACAAGTAGATCTTAAGCAGGGTTTTCAAAAGTGCTCATTTTACTGTGAATAGCCTATACTCACGCATATATCCATTAGTTAATATCGTCATTCCTAAGAAAAGTAAATATTTTCGAGTACGAACGTGGTAATGTCCACTGGAATAGTTATTCACGAGTGTTGAAGATATATGCTTACTAAAAATAATTTATATGTGAGACATACATTTTTATACGTAAGTACAGTGATAATGGCAGTAAGGTAAGTCGCATTATAAAGATTCTGGAAAAAATAATATATGAGATAGAATATAGTGGAGGTAAGTTGTATAATAGATGCAGCTATTAGCACCCATGTGCAGAATTACTACTTTGATTTCTCGTACATTGAATAATGAAGTGATTTTATAATTTTAAAAGATTCTTTCATTATTTGTGTGTTCTTTCATTACTGTTTGGTGTTGTTTGTTTTCGGGTCTTTACAGGAAAACAAGAAAATGTTTAGAACCAACCAAAAATGGAAAACAATAATTTTAAAGTGATCTGGTTTTCGTTTTATTTATAATGTAATAGTTGAAATTTTAAAAATAATTCATTCAACATCATTTTAAAAGGTTTTTAAACAGATTTATTACTAGGAAATGATGTCACTATTTTGTGCTAGATTTTTCGCGCGCATCTAGAAGCTGGGATGTGACGAGTTTCCTACGTGTGTGCTTGGCAAAGCAGAAGCACAGGAATATTTACTTGCATCATTGTCTGGAGGTAGAGGGCACCCGTGGTTTGAATGCTTGATTTATTAAATTATAAAGTCTTTATGGTGTAATTTTCGTTTCATATATGCTCGACTCTATTCGTGAAATATGTTTTTAAATTGTTCTTGATCCTTGCTGGTTTAAAAGAATATTGAACGTCGCCTTTTTCGTAATAATTTTCTAAAACACTTCCCTTTTTACGTTGTACTGGAAATTCAACAGAAATGGAAACCAAAATTTAAACATTTCCTTCGCAATTAATGATAAATACTGAAAAGTATTTTGAATCACTTTTTAAAGAAACTTTCTGGAATTATTGATGTACATTCCAATAACGAGAGTTTCCAGAACAATTTATGGTCAATTCTTCTGCATATATTTCTCTTAATGTTTTCCAAGACGCTACTGCATTAACGGATACAAGTGTAATCTGAATGTATTTTAATTTGAATTTCTGAGTGTAGATGATACATACAGAAATAAGTGTCTTCGTACGTCTTCATTTTATGGGCCTGGAACTCTGAGCTTTTTGCATTTAGTAAAACAACGGTGTTAGTGTACCCTTTTCTTTGTTTTTAAAATTATCTGTACGCAATTAGGATATATTAAAAAAATCCTCGGAGGTTTTATTCGGGAGAAATACTGCTTCTGTTACTTTAAATTTAGTGTTCTTTTTTGGAGTCTCAGAATACTCAGTATATTTTGGTATGTCAGATTTAATAATAAACAATATATGTAATACATAAAATATAAATAATATAAATATAATATTACTAGGTCTGTGGATTAGCCTATTATTCGCTATGGAATGGGGAGGTTTAGAATTAATATGTAGCAGTAAAGGAATGAGAGCTGCCCATCATTTCGGTAATTTATTTTTGTTCAGCCCCTTTGACATTTACAGAGTGTGTGAAGCTATTCCATCCGTGTCTACAGCAATTATGTTTACTTTTTATAATTTACTTTAAATTTTAGTTGAACTTTGTTCTAAAATTAATTAACTAATAATGTTTTTTATTTACAGGATAACATTTCACGTATTCATATGTTTCATTTCAGATGTTAATTTACACGTTAAACCATACTACAGTTAAGGTCGATATAGCTGAGAGAATGCTGGCTAATATACGAGTTGAAATGAAACGGGGCTTGTTAGTTAAATCTGGTATCAATAGAGCGCGATAGTGATACTGAGGGACTCGGAAGTAAACTACACGAGTTAAATTCTAGACGACAGCAACGTTGGATGTTTGTGTGGACAAAAACCATCAATTATCAGAAAAAGTCTAACAAAGTTGCGTGTTTAGTTGTTTTGTAAACACAGGTTGGATGAGAAGGTTGAGTTTGTGTAATGAAAAGTGACGTGTGCATGACAAAAAGTGGAATGGATTATTTGTGAAATTTTTTCTGTAGCGGCAACGTGAAACTTGGCTCCTCAATTTTCTGTTCAACATACAGAAAGGTTAGCGATTTTCTTTAATTTGCTTGGTTGGCATTTGATTTGTATTCCCTCGTCTGCTCATAAAACTTGTAAATGTTAGTTTTTCGAATTCTTTGGCCAGCATTCCATTCTCGGTTCTTTATTTGTCTGTAAAACATGTAGACCACTTTACTCTGTATGATTTCATTTATATGCATTTAACTCAGTTCAATTAGGTGCTGTGAAATTATTAAGCCAGCAAATTGGGCGTATTTCGTAGCCTACATGTGTTTACATTTGAAAATATATAAGCCAACTATTTATCGATATTTGTAACTGGAAATCTAATTTGTTTGGCAGTTTTGTATTTAGTTTTACGTCACACGGTTTATAACAAGACCGCCGAGACGAACTATTCAGTCAGTAATCCTGAAGTGTAGTTTAGTTTCGGTGTCGTCAGTTCGAGCTAGACACATGAGTGTAACGCCTTAGCGAATACGACCACCGAGAATTATGTACTTGTTTTAGAATCAATTTTTAAAATAAACGATGTCCTTTTCTCATACAATATTTAACGACACTTTAAAGTTTAGAGTTACAGCAATTTTTAAAACTGCTCCAAACAGAAAATGTGACTGCAGATATGTTGAAACTGCTCCGCTTGAATCAGTAAAATTATGTTAATCATTTTAGTTTGATGGTGTTCACTGATTTACACCGAGTCCCCAGTGAATTAAACTGCAGCAAAACCTAAGTTCATCCCACTGATTCGCCAGTAACAGCTCATTAAGTGAAGATTCAGCGAAATAATTCTAACGAATGAAATCACTGATTCAGATTCATATTCAGAGTGTTTAGCAGCGGGTTCCTGTGAGGCTGCACGAGTGTATTCCGGTCAATATTCAGGTGGTTCGTAACTACGCAGAGGACCGAACGGTTGAGAACTAATTTGCTGAAGTAGCCTAAGTTCAGGTTTTATAATCAATACGGCTTCCGCACCCCAATGGTTCAAGCTGGAGCTGTGCATACCAATAATAATGGGAAAATTGCCAGACAATCGTAAGGTAATATTCACAAACTTGTGGGGGAAAACATAGTTTTCCTTACAGGTAAGGCAGAATTACCGCATTCTGGAGTAAAATTCGCGTACATGGTAGTGGAAAATCCCGCACGTGGATGGGGAAGTTACCTTACGACGTGTGCATCTTTTCAGCATTCTCAACAGCTAAGTTGAGAATGCTGAAGAAACAATTATTTAACACGCTATGTGTTCGCTAATGCTGCTACGCTGTCGTCTTTGTGTAGCAGCGGATAGCGCACCGGCCTAACGAGGTACAGGACCGAGGTTCGCGCCTATCCGCAAGCATGTGTTGAGGATTTTAGTGTGTATGTTTCGGTTAGTATTCGTCAGAGGATATAGGTAGTAACCACATTAACGGTACTAAATTTCCGTGTTACTTTCTAATTTAACTTCGTTATACAATATAGTTAATTTTTCTTTACATGCATGGTGTTTTTTTCCCACTTTTGTCAGGTACTTTTTCTGTACCATTAGGGAATATTACTTTACGGGTTGTGTAAATTTACTCTACATTTAAGAGGTAATCTTACCTTACATGTAGAAGTAATTAGCGTCCCTTAAATGTAAGGGAATTTTACTTCAATTTTTTTTTACAGTGTGCTTTATCGGTACTGATAATTTCAAACCTTAACGGAAGCTGGAAAAAAAAAAGTCTGAAACCCATGAGTGCAGAATCAGTTATTTGTAGGTTAGGGAAATGAATTGTTATAGTCCACTCATGGTTACTTCCAACTTTTCTGAATCCATGCTAATGTTTCTGCTTTCAGTCAAGTACTCCGCCTCATGCAAACAAAGATTAACTGAATCTAGAAAATTTCAACAAACAGACGATGCACTGCATTCGTGCGCACTCGCCTTAAGGTTGAAGTAAAGCAACTGCCTATGGAGCACTGCACCCAAATATACAATGTGAGAACTCTAATAAAGTAGTACAGATACCATACAAATTGTCAGTAAATTGCGATTTATGCTGTATATGAAAGAAGAAAGTATATATTTTGCAACGTTATAAAATATTTTACTAAAAGATACTTGTTGAATGTAAAAAATAATCAATTAAAATAGCAAGTATTTTTAACAAAATTTAAGATTTTTTCCTATCTGGATGCTTCAGAAAGCAGAATTTGCAAGAAAATCTTCGCCCTGGAATATCGTACTAATATTTACTATGATTGTGTGTACGAAAATTGAAATTATTAAGCAGGAAATTATTTTTAATAATTGATTTTATATTCTTCCATTTGTCACAAATATTTATAACTGAAAATGACATAAATAAAGTTAATTTTAAACTTGACATGATATATAATTACTATTATCTTATTACTAACGATCACAGTAAATATTATGACGATCTTCCTTGAAGAATATTTTCTTGTAAATTTTGCTTTCTGAAGCATCCAAAACGGAAATGCGCTTATATTAAAAAAAAGCAGACACTATTGATCGATCAATTTTTTTCATTTAAAAATTATATTTTAGTAAAATATTTTATAAATATATACATTCTTCTTTCATAAACAGCTAAATCGCACTTCTTTGGACATTTTTTATGATGTTTGTATTACTTTTTTATGAGTTCTTCACATTGTGCAGTCAGGTGCAGTGCTCCATATGCAGTTGCTTTAATTCAAACCTAATATTTTTTTGCATGAGTATCATTTCTTACTAGGCATTACCAACACACCTATCTTATCTACATTTTCATTCATGTTAATTATGAATTAAATACTATAATTTATAGCTCAAATATAAATATACGTTCAGTTTAACCAAATATAAGATACTTTCATTTTGACACAAGTATAAAAATACTGTGATAAATATTTAAGAAACATCCAAGCTCGTCATACACGGGAAGTTTTGGTAAATTTTGATTAAAAAAGTGCGTCGGTATTGCGAATAGACAATACCTAAAGATGTACAAATTGATTTACAGTGTTTAATCGGACGTTTCAACACGTGAAATTCTAGGCAAGAATTTGAATTTTGTTTGCAAAATTTAATAACTCTGGTATTCAACATTCTCACAGATTTGACAGGAAAAAATTTAGAATTTTACAAATACTATGTATTGTTCTCATAAGATTATTGAATTATATTTT
Organism: Dryococelus australis; assembly: GCA_029891345.1. Taxonomy (NCBI): domain Eukaryota; kingdom Metazoa; phylum Arthropoda; class Insecta; order Phasmatodea; family Phasmatidae; genus Dryococelus; species Dryococelus australis. Next base: position 254,287,691 of record CM056995.1, read on the forward strand.
CCCCAATTATGTGCCCCAATGTAATAAACAGGAACATAGTAAAATAGTTCTCCTCAAATGTGCAATTTGCTAAAGGCTGCAACGTCATTTATTTACTTTCTCTAGAAAGATGATTTGCGAACATAACTGTGAAGCGCTCGTGGTATTTTCGCACATGGACAGCTGGAGGGCCTGAGAGTGACATAGGCTACTTTTTATGCCTCGCTTCAATGTCGAGTTAATTAAGTGGGGCCACAGTGGCTCAGTGGATAGAGTGATTCCAAGTTGGGATTTAGTGGCTCAGTGGATATAACTATGTTAAGTGGGGCGGCAGTGGCTGTGGGGCCTTAGTGGCTCAGTGGATAGAGATATTCCAAGTGGGGCCTTAGTGGCTCAGTTGATAGAGAGATTCCAAGTGGGGCCGCAGTGGCTCAGTGGATAAATAAATATATTAAATAGGGTCTTAGTAACTCATTGGATAGAGATATTCCGAGTGGGGCCGCAGCAGTGGCTCAGTGAATCTAACGATTCCAAGGGGGTCGCAGTGGCTCAGTGGATAGAGATATTCCAAATGGGGCCTCAGTGGCTCGGTGGATAGAACTATATCACGTGGGGGATCGACGTGATTTTTTGCACAGAGATAGTTGTTGGTGGGGGGGGGGGGGGGTTGAGAGTGTCATAGGGGAAAATGTCGCCTTCTTTGAGGAAAAGTTTTATTGTAATTTAAAAAAAGTACACAGGCGGAATTACATTACAACGTCACAACACAGCAACAAACAGTCGTATTTCTTTGCACAGAGTTAGTTGATGGGCTGGTAAATGACACGAGCTACATTATATGGTTAACAACATTAATTCTGACATTTTGAAAGAGGTACAAGGAGAAATAACGGAGTATTTGTCAGTAGATACAGCCATGGACACAGAACAGTGCACTACATATAATGTAGAGTTCCTGAATTCTCTACAGTTGTCAGGTGTGCCCTCACATATGCTCCAATTAAAATTAGGCCTTCTGGTCATGCTTATGCGAAATTTAGATGCACCACGATTATGTAACACGACGAGGCTTAGTGTCAAAAAAACTTCATTATTAATCGCTATAAACACGGGAGCAAAGACGCGGGTAAAATCTAGTTGGTGTATAAATCTGCATGTTGTCTCATTGAAAAACTTAATAATACGCAATCATTTTTCGACCACAAGGAAATCTGGTCCTCTCAATTTACTCCGCAATACAAACAAATTCGTTTTATGTTACGCGATACATCTAAACATACGAAAACCATCCTTTACTTAGGCTGCTCGTTACAGCAGATTTTAAGCTGACCATAATGAACGTAATCGAAAAATGGAGAGTTCTGGCTATGAAAATCAAAATGGGAAAATTATCAAAAGCAATTAATGTATTTACCGGAAGTAAAAAGGTATATAAAGAATTCTGTAGAAATTGCCAATGCCTGCGTTTCTTGTGTAAGATTATAGTGGTAAATACTATTTGTTGCATACGATTTTAAACAACATATAAATGTTGTTTACCACTGTGTGAATTTCTTTGGCTCTACTTGCTGTCCGAAATGTACGTTGAAACATATTTAGAAACCATTTTCCAGTAATCGTATACCTAATGTCGCACATTTACCATTGCATATCCATAGAACAAACGGTTTTAATTATTCGGAGTTTTTCATTACGTAAGTAACCTGGTACAGATAAACCACAGGATTTGCAATAAAACATTAAATAAGTTTACAAACACAAGTGTGAGGATAGGTAAACCTCAAAGGTCTAAAAAGGAACTGCAACTTCTTGCTAGTAAATTATTTCCACATGAGTTTTAAACCGTCGCGTGCCTGATGCAAAAAGAATAAAGAGAGCAGGAACAAAAGTCACTGGCAAACGGTGGCAGAAAAAAAAAAAAAGAACATTTGCCGGTAATAATTTAACGTAACCTTTTTGTTTTAACTTTTGCCAGGAATATTGGTTTTTGCAACCGTGGTTATTTGACAATCGATTCTGTAACTTCTGTCTGCAGTGCAGACGGTCCGGGCTTTATCAGTGCCGCGATTGTGTCACAGAACTAGCTCTTTGGGGAACAAGATACGGTATATCATTTGCTCGTGAGATGTCTTATCAGCTGTCATAGTTGCAAGGAAACAGCGTAGTTATTTTAATGTTGTACTTTCTTCGCGACGGAAGCGGATTTTATCGGTTCCCGAACCACATGGTCCGCAGAGTTCAGGGGACAGGGCTGGAACCCTTTCTGTCTAATTTACTCTCCACACAAGCACGGTTTGGAGTCTTCATGGGCGTTAAAGTGCAAAAAATTATTTTCTGTGTTTTCAGTTTATTTAATTTTTTTTATATCAATAGCAGTTTGATGGAAGCATATATAATGTGGAAAATTAAGTTAAAAAAAAAAAAAAAAATTAGTAAGCGAACCAACGAAAATTGTAATTCTGTAAAATTTTTGACATGAATAAAAAATTTGTAAGTCACGTGTTTGGCTGCGATTTAAAATAATTTTTGAAGTCGTCAATAGGCTTATACCATAAACAAATTGTATGGAAATTCATTGTGCGGTTAGTCTGTAATTGGAATGGAGTGAAGAGATTTGTGCTGCTCTTAACATCGAAGTATTGAGAGCCAATGAGGGTGAAGTGAGGTGAATATGGAGCAGCGCCGGAATGAAAGGGGGGGGAAGCCGAAGATCCCGATAAAACCCGCCAACCAGCGGCATCGTCCGGCACGATTCCCACGTGCCAAAGTCCTGGTGCGATCCCACCGGGAATCGAACACGGTTCGCCTTGGCGATAACTGTGACCTCTACACCCCTCCCCCTCCCCATAATTTGAAGCTTTTCAATAAATTTCAAAGTTAAAGTAGCTGAAATTGGAACTATAATCGCAGGCGAACAATATACTGAGATTCAAGCAACATTTAAGATGGAATAACATTTAAATATTTAGGATGGAATCAAACATTAGGTTACAATAAAGTTTGGATATTATTTCGCACAATATTTAAGGTTAAAATTTCTATAAAATTACTTAAAAAGGGGGAAATTTATTTTACAATGAAAATAATATTTTTTATCAAATACATATTAATATTATATAATACCATAAAACCAAAGATATCCTAAAAAACAAATATAAATGGTAATTGAATACTCTTAATGTTAGATGTGTAGGTTAATAAATCCATACTGGTTTAGGCCTAGCAAAGTGAATAAGATGTCTCACAGGCGACGAACAACATGCTTATGCATCACTGCGAAAAATTTACCTCTCATATTTATATGCTAGGTGCAATATGGCCATAATTATGGGTTTTTCCAACTTTAAATTGACGTCTGCTTGCGTAAACATGAAAAGAGAATATGGTGAACTGTAATTAAGACGGGTGATTAAACATGAAATATTACTGCTGATAGTGCCCAATTAATGTATCCCAACTGAAAAACACCAGCGATTCCACTATCACGTACGCCAATGTACACACATGATAGGCAAAGTAATGTAGCTGGAGAAATAAATAATTACCACTGAAAAGTATAAATATAATCATTTTCCTGATATTCGCTGAATACAGGAAAGTATATACCAAATTATTTACGAAGAATGAAGTCTAAGTAGTATATCCTTATGAATAACTGACAAAGCCAGCTATGAAATGCGTCAGAATCTATAGAAGAGAGCGAATATATTTAGACTGCTCTTAACAGAAAGGTCAAGAGATCAATTATGCACACTTCTCGTCACAAAAAATGACCGATCTCGTGTAGCTGAAAATATTTTTAAGTCCCACTTCGGGTATGTTTGGCAGACTGCCCCTTCCCAAGTCACAGGCGCGTGCCGTGGAGTGGGCGTGGCTAACTGCTGCAGGGAATATGGCTTTGGAGGAAAAAGCATACAAAACACGAATAATATTTCTTTCAGCTCAGTTTATTCAGAATATATACTAACACATTATATGTATTGCAGTTAAAGTAAATTAGTGGTGAAAACCGTCGGAATTATGAAATATCCTGTATCAGATCTGAGAAACAAATAGTAAATGATAAATTTAAACATACCACACTGAAACACTGGAAAAAGTACTTCCAAATAATGCATTATTTTAAATTTGAAATGAGGTATTACGTTATAAATCCCCTTGCCAACTCATACGAGATCTTTGAAAACATAAAGTGATATTCACTAAAAACATTAAATAATACATTACGTAAAATAATGTTTTCATATGCAAGATAATTAGAGACCATGAAATGTGTCGGAATCAACGGTCTGAAGTCTAGACTCTACATTCTAATGAATACTCGATCAACGACTGCATATTCACTGCGTGCTTTTCCAGTAAGTGGTAAATATAATTCCAAAACACACAGCACGTTATCCCAAAAGTCTTTTATTGCAAGTTTCGTATTTGTTTCACACATTCCTGAGTGAGCCCTGTTAACTGTAATTCAATGCACAGGTGGATTACGTCTATAAGTGTGTAAAGTTTAGTTTGTCCTCAAAATAATCCGCGCAGTTTTCCTGTTCCATGTGATGATAATGCGGAAAAGTAAAATAATTTTGTTCCGTCAATAAAGTAAAGGCCTATTTACATGCATCGTGATGATTACCCGACATGTCTTAACCAAATTTGGATCACAAGAAATAGCTATTGATTATTAAAGTGTTATAAGACGAAATGACTACAATATTATCTACGGGAGTGATTATAGTCTCTTGAAAACTCTACAGTAATTTAAAAATACTCAAAATATTCACATTTAAAAAGTAATAACATAAATAGAACACATGCAACGAGATACTATATATATTTCGAAGGAAAATATTCACATTAAATAAATGTTTTGCATAAAGGTGAGCACTTCTTGATGCCTCTTGCATTTAATATATGGATGTAAGACCCAAATGTCAATAAATAATACGTATTAATTACGAGTAGTATAGAAATGCCGGTTCGAGCGCAGCCCCCCAACTATTAGAAAACCAACGGCAAATTAAATGCACAGTCCATCAGAAAACATCAACTGCCGATTCGAGCGCAACCGTAAAAGTGACTACAAAAGTTGCGTTTGGGTGCAACCGTAAAAAAGTGACTGCAAAAGTTGTGTTTGGAAGCAGTTGCAAAGAGCAGCTCAAGAAATTTGAATACGTAAAAAGTAAAATATTGTATATAATAAAGATGGACCAGTTGCTAAATGTATTAAACGGAACACAACAATTTAAGAAAATTTCCGAACTTAGATGTGACAGACGTATCCCATAGACCATGCTGAAATAAATTATACACGGTATGGATACAAAGTGATAATTACTTCTGGAAATTTTAAAGTAACTTTACCAGACAGATATCTTCAGATTTTCATCGAAAAAGTTTTAGATGGTGTTAATCGTGGAGGTATCAATTTTGCATATGATGGAATGGTGGATTGTGGTGCTAAACAAAGGCATTCTATTAGGTCATATTAGATATCAGTTGATTTTTATTTGTGCTCATATCTGTATAAAGTTTTAATGGTTATCCAATCATTAAAACACAATTATCTGTCTGACTTCGGCAATGTGCTACAATATAGTCTAATTAATAATTTAGACACACATCTCCAAATTCGGCACATTAAAGTAGCCGAAACATTGAGTTCTTTTTCTAAATATTTCATTGCACTTTCTATAGAAATATTATTTATCTTTATCACACGAAACTTTAATATATAGAATATGACTGCTTCCAACCCAAAAAATACCTACGGTTTCATATCTAATACCACAGTTCTTTCAAACAAATCAAAGTTAATTAACTTACCTTTTACTTCCTTAATTTCACTAATTTGATTTGTTTGCACTGGAAAAAATAATGGATAAGCTGGTTCGTAATAGATCGTATCGCCAAATCCAAATGTTGTTCTTGGTTTAAAAGTGACAATTATGCTAGTTTCTCTATGGTTATTTTCATCATGTTTAAATATCATACCATTTACTATTTTACAGTGTATATTTATTGTTTCAAATGGGGCAAATCTTGGAATTGTATCGCCATAATGATCCACATTTGCTTTCAGAGTTTTATTTTCTATGAAACCCAAAAGTTTTCCTATTGAATCCTGTTTTCCAAACTGTAATTTAAGCGTAGATTTTACTTTCACTCTGTTTGTTATTTTATCCAGCTCGACAGATATATCATTTTCTTTCCCACCCATTGAATCTACACTAACTAAAAAAATTGCTTTTATAGTTTTTTCAAGATTTTTTAAGCTATATTGACCAACTGGAATATCAATTGCGGATTACGTATCATTATGACCCATAAAATATAGCTTATTTCTCCCAGAGATAATGTTATGCTTTAGATAAGTAATACAGAACTTAACTAAAGCCAATGAGTGTCCCTCTTTCTCTAAAGGGTAATGTAGTCTCTTCTTCAAAACTGATTTGTTATCTGTTAGTTTGAATACTTTACTCATTTATTATATTATTTTTAAAAAAATTTCTTAATAAATGAGCAAGAAACATATAGACTGGGATATTAAAATAAGAATACCAGACAAAACTGGATCGACAAAACATCACGGAGAATTATTACCTAATAATATTAAAGGTATGATATTTGGTCATAGTAACTGTGGAAAAACTACACTTATGATAGATAATTTTATATATGCTCAGGGATGGTTGGACTTTGATACTCTATGTATGTATGTTCAAAAAGTCTGGACCAACCAAAATATATCAATTTAAAGAAAGATATAGATGTAGCATATAAATTATTTAATGAACAGATAGCATACTTCTTTCCATCAATTGAAGAAATGGTTGACGTAAATAAATGTCATAAAGAGTCTGTAGTTGTTTTCGATGATATCATACTTGAAAATAAATATGGTAAGGGATTACTTTACTCGCGGTAGACATAAAGATATCGATTGTTTCCATTTATCTCAGACATACTCAAAAGTACCTAAGCAGCTTATAAGAGACAATGTTAATTTTCTTTGCATATTCAGACAAGACAATACAAATCTTAAACATATTCATAGTGATTTTGTTTGTGGTGATATGTCATTTGAGAAATTTAGGGAGACTTGTTCAAAATGTTGGAATAATGAACATGGTTTTGTTACAATAGATATGACTCGAAAGTTAAATAATGGCAAGTACTGTAATCAAATTAAAGACTATTTAAATTCTTAGATTGTAGGTATGTTTTTAATGGAAGTGTTTCCAATAAAAACCAACATAATCTGATATTTTTTAATGTATTGGTATACCATAACTATTTCAATAAATTGTACCGTCGGGTACATTGTGGGCTTTTGGTATTTTAAAATATATCATATTATCAGAGTATACTTTAAAAGTTTTATACATGCCAATATTTTTCTGTTCATGGTATAAGTTGATAACACTTTTATATTTTTCTGGTTTTATTATTATTTCAACTATAGTTCCAATTCTCATAAGAAAATATTCTCGTTGATTACCAAAGTAAAATATTTTTATTTTGAACTGTATTTTCCAACTAAACGAATAATGTTAATTATGTTTTTCTGATAGTACTCTAAATTAATTGCATCCATCGGTGCAATGGGATCTCCCACATGTCTTAGTCTTTTTTGTTCAAAATCTCTATTATTATCTACTTCCAAGTAAGTAAGATGATAGGCTTTATCCAATGATCTATTATTTCTTGTCAGTGTGGCCATAAAGTCGTTGAACTGTGTGTTGGAAACAAAATCATTAGGACTGATCTTCTCATCATTGTTCGTGCGTTCTTTAATTTGATCTTCAATCCAAGAGCTCATTCATGCATGTCCGCATATATCCATTGTTTATTAATAGTGAAATAATTTTTGGAAATTTAAAATTATGTGAAAAGAGATTTAGCAAAATTACACACAAATGACCACAAGTTACTTGATTGAAATTTTGAATTCTATCATCGTTATAAAAAATATTACTTCCCAGATATGCGATTAATTCTCGCGGTGGATTTCCGCCAAATTAATTAAAATAATATTTGTTGTTTGCTTTTTTCCAATAGCATACCCAGTGTGTACCAGAGTTTGTCAAAACATCTAGATTAACAATCCCACATTCATTATCGAGTGGCATGTTAAGTAGCTCATCGATCATAAATACACCCCGGAAATTTTTAATGTTTAATTTTTTAACCATTTGATCAATATCAAAGTTACTGAGTGGAGTTACTCTTTTAACATTCTTACGCCACTTAACTTTCTTCAATCCCTTACCGTATTCCTCCATAGCTAAATTATGTCTGTGTTCTTCCAATTCTTGGTTTTTCTTCTTAGCATTAATTACTGATGTAGCGATAGATGATGTGCCACCAGCTAATGCTCCTAGAGCTCCCAATACTGCGAAAATTAAGGGTAAAAATCCACCCTTCTGAACTGTAAAACCATTTCCAGTTTTCATTTCTTTGGACATTTTTTTAAGCTGTGGAACTGAAATTGTGATAGCCATTCCTTTGTCCTCCTTTAGTTTCTTGTTTATACGACCCAGTTGGTCTTTCGTTAGGAAAGAATCAATATTCAAACCCTTCAACTCCTCGTTAGGAACTTGAAATACAATGTTTTTTACTTTAATTTATTATAACAAATATTTTATCATTTTATTTGAATTCCCCAGCCAAGCTTACGTTTAACATGCATCGCAGATCCAATAACACCAGCCCACATTCTCTCATTGAGACCAGCATCTGAACTTAATCTTTTGAAAGCTTTCTTTTCTAGTTCTTTGTCAGCTACATATCTTTCAGCAAGATCTTTATTGCGACGATAAGCTGTATCATGTTCCATTGCAGTCGCATCTAGTGGATTAATGGGTTTATCATTAAGCTCAATTCTCTCTTTTAGTCTGGTTCCCGGACCTAAGTCCTGATAACCGGGTGCATGCAACTCAAAAGGTAGTGAATTTATTATGTCATTGAGTAATACTTTTCCATGATGCTCTGACTCCCAAAAAGGATGTGGTATTGTGTTTAACATTCGTATCAGATTTGGTATACCTTTTGGATTATTCACAACAAAGTCACTAAACTTGCTGTTGAGCATATTCATTATTCCAACTTTTTCAATGTAATAGTTATAATTTCCAGCATTCTCTTCGCCATAAATAACGAGAAGTCGATCAATAAGCATCCTAACATCATCCATCCATATGTATTCTTTGGGGTAGTCTGTATATTTCTTTATACGTTTCCCCTTTTATAGGTGAGGGACGTTTCTTTTTAATCGAATCGTAAATAGGTTTAACAATAATTTTCCATTTATTCACTTTACTCGATTTGGATGTTCCCAAGTTTGGATCATTGTTTTGAAAAAATGCATTTGTATCTGCTAGGATACAACTATAGTGTTCATAGTCGGTTGCAGTGTAGTCACTTTCTGTTACTTTCTTACTAGTTAGTAATTTCATCAAACCATCGGTTGCAGTGTATGTTCGGCCTTTTACAGTAAATTTGTCATTGATGAATGTTACTTCACTATCACCAATATACAATCTACCTTTATCAGCCTTTAGTCCAAAAACATCGTCTTTGCAGTCAATTAAGAATTCGGCCACTTTCTTATCAATAAATGTTGTTTTGTAGTTAGTTTACTGTCGGGTATCAGTTTTCAAACGCCCCAATGCTTCGTCATAGCGTTCATCGTCATCGTCAATGCGTTTAACGCTATCGTTATAGCGTCCATCGCCATAGTGTTCATCGCCATAGCATTCATCGCCATAGCGTTCATCGATGCCTGTTTTACCAAACAGTTTTCTTTCAAAAGATGTTTCTGTTGGTGTCTGTGGGTAGAGTAAATTCTTAACAGCAAGTGGAACAAGTTCTTTTATTAAGTTCTTATTCTCATTTGTTACGTGTCCAATTTTTTCCCCCAAATATTCTATCGCATCTACCATTGGTTGATCGTGTTTTTTTTATTTTTATCGTATTCATCTTGGCGTAATTTTTTAAAATTTTGAACTTTTCAATTAAATGTCTTCTTCTGTCTATATTCTTCTTTATATTGTTTACAATTTTTGTTGCCTCATTCATTATATAAAATGAACAATGATAGCTTAAATGTATACTGTCTCAAATGTATGAAAAATAAGCTGCTAATTTAATGGCTAGGTTTTGATAGTAGTCATAATTCTTGGGTTGATAAGAAAGGTGTAGTTGTTTAAGAATTTTTTTTTCTATATACTAAATGGATCAACAAAAAATTGAAAGTTATGAGCGTCAGTCGTTTCCGCCAAACGACCAAACAAAAAATAATTTGAATGAATACAACAAGCGCACTGAGTTTGATATTCCTATTGGCAATGCATTTTCACATCCGACTGAAGCTTATTTTTACCAACAGTATAAACTAAATAAAAGATATACAAATACAGATTATGAAAAAAACTTCAACTATTGATTATTGTAAGAATTTCTTCCGATTCCAGTTCTCAAGAATAGAGATCTCTAAACATGGTTGTATAACCGAAAGTATTTACAACCCTGGCATCACTTCAACAATGATGCATACATTGCTAGGTTCAGAATCAGAATCAGCATACTTCCAAATGTCGGAGATAGAACTAGGTTAATATGTTAGGAAAGATAAGCTAGACGAAATTGCTTATCCATTAAGATATTTGTTTGGGTTTATGAGAGATTGTAATGAAATATTCTGGATAGGTGGGTACATGATCACATTCATTCGAGATTCTAGTGACGATGTTTCGCTTTATAGAAGACCTCCAAAGAAAGCAGATGGATCTGATGATGCAGATAATACTCCAGATGCTGGTAAAATTGTTATTGACAAATTGGAAATTCTGTGGCCAATTGTTGAAAACGATCGTATTAATGGAGACGAAATTAAAGCAAAATTATACAAACATCCCAAAATTCCAATTAGTTTTAATTATTGGCAATACCTTGAATAACCAGTACCTACTAATGCAAACTCATTTCAGTTTGATATAAAAGATCAGTTCATTTCAATCCAATTCGATGTCGCAGACTTTGCCATTGTTGGTGACATCCTGGGCAATTCACACACGGTTCAATGTTTGACTCTTGTTTCGTCAAAAATATTTCTATTAAGAATGGACGGAATGAAGTGTTTCCCAAAGAGAATTGGAATTTAAACATTGATGATAAAATTTTCGATAAGATGTATACTGCATACAACGATTTTAGAAGTTCAAAGACTAAACTAGACACCCCTTATCGTAATAATGAACTGTGCTTCAACAATCATTAAAACAATTTTATATGATAATGCATCGGTGCACGATTGATGAAATAACTGACAAATATATCATGCATACCACAATTCCCTGACATTACGCTAACTTGTTTGAAATTCCCTGGCATTCCCCTGATTTCCCGTACAGTTTTTAAATTCCCTGACATTTCCCTGTTTTCCAGGTTTTCCAGACCTGTGGCAACCCTGATCACGCTTTTGTCAGATGTTAAATGTAGCCCTCAGTTTTACATGCGTTATGTCATGGTCTATAAAATAATAGATATCATTACTTTTGGCTACTAATTTTTTTAACATAAAACTGCAGAATATAATGTGTTCGTATTGCTGTCGCTTAAATTTGTCGCAGGCCTATTGAAAAATGTTTGTTAAAAGTAACAATTTGAATTAAAATTAATTTTCTCTAGTTAATTTCCTTTTCTAACAAAGCACTGATATTTTAAGTTTAAGATGTTAAAGTTTAATTTTACAATGTTTTTGGTCTGGAATGAAAAGGTTTTACAATAATAATTTGCATTATTATTTCAGTGGTTAATATGAAAAATATTTTCGAACTATATAGAAATTCAGAAATTTAAATAAATCATTTTATTCAAGGCAATTTTCCAGAATGAAATATATTTGATAAAATTCAGCTCTTTCTGTGGTTGTTCAAGAAGGGGATGTGGTGGTTTAGTGGTAAGTGCACCAGCCAGTCCCACGGCTTTGCATCTGAATCTCGAACACATATGAACACGGTTCGAATATTGGCATACGAGAACTGTGGTGGATATTGTAGATGGCGTGTGTAGTATTACAGGCAGCTCTGTTTCTTTAAAATAATACCATATCAGTTTTTCTTTGCGTGCTTCACTTGTTGTTCACAGGTTAAACTTACATTGTATCCGATTAATTCTAAACAACGTTTAGTTTCGTTATGTCAAAGTTTCACTAACCAATAGTTTTATTGTTCCAATGCCATACATTACAAGTTGGTTTTTGCATGAAATTAAAATATACCGTTTTTGAAGGCACTAAATTTACTCACACCACAAAAGATAGTCACCATGTTTTTATGTATCTATAATTTTGTGACTTTTCTGTTGTTCCAGTACTGTGTGATTACGGTTATTTAAATTTAAAGCGCAAAATAAAATGGAGACCATAATTACTCACAGCAAAAGGTATTAATTGTATTATTAAATTTCGTCATTTCTTTTACAGGTTCTCACATTCCGTAATTCTATTTTATTGCACTCCTATTTGAGATGAAAATAATTCTATGGCAGAAACATTTGTAGGAGACGCGACACTTGAGTACTATAGCAACAAAAGCAGAGGACGATGTTCAAAGTTCTAGCCTCCCCTCCCCTTCGTACCACCTGACCATCTGTTAACGTGGCAACGTTGCACTACTAGCACTTCATAGCCGTGTCTGCTGTGGCGGTCGGCAAGGGCGAGCGGCAGACTCACTACACTGGCGCGCTGCCTGGGCATATTTAACTAGTATTGAAGCCATACTGATGTTCTTTGGGGCTCTATTAATTTTAAAGTTTGTTCACGATAAAGTGAGCACTTTTGAAATCAACCTTAGAGAATGTCACTGCTCCTACCTGCATATATTTTAACGAGCGCCCTGAGTGACATGCGTCCAATAAAATTGGTGACGATGAATGGAAATCCAGCAAACACAACCTGTCGGCAAAGTGTCGGCAAATTGTCGGCTCGATAACTGTACTGTCGGCAACTGTCGTTCAATGCCAGAAGGTAGCCGTCTGACAAAGGCGTGATGCCTTTTTTGAGACAGATTGTAAGCTGTTAGAAAAAAAGACAATGACCCGCTGTATTTTTTAGGATAATAGATGGATGTCATCGAAAATATGTCGGCATATTTTAAGCTGAGCAAAAATGTTGCAAACATCTTAATAATGTCTTTGGTCCGATTCCCATAAAGCATCTTTGTTTTTTCGGTAAGCTGGCCATGATCTTATTTATTCTGGGCCAGTAATATTTCGAGACAAGGCTTTTTATCATAATAAAGATATAAATATGACGTATTTTTGCCGACAAACTTTTGGAAAGTGTTTTGAATAGGCAAGATGTTAGTTAGCTGTTAATGGCATGATGTATTTTTTGAGACCTTGTGTTAACCGTTAGCATGTTTTTTTCGTGATTATATATGTGTCACTTGGAAGCCCATTGCATTTGTTGACTTTGAAATTTTGTTGATTCATACAACCATCCTACATATTTATTAAAAACTAGCAAAAACTATTTCGTTTGCAACCCTCTGAATAAATAGTTTCTAAATAACCTGCATTTTAAAGGTATTTGTTAAATTGTAATTAAATGTATGTTATCCTTTATAATAATTTGTGTCATGGTATATTTTAAATTACTGGAGTATATCAGCAACTAACCCCATTGTGTATAGGTTGGCATGCTGGACTGTTAACTCAAGGGTCTTATGGTCGAGTTCCACGCACGGCAAGTGAAACATTTTCATATCATATAATGTGGTGACAAGTCAATGAAATGAATAATTGTAAAGAAGAAATTACTAATACTAAAATTTTTAATCGTAAGGATAAGGTTTTTTTCATTGTTATTTTGCTTAATTCTGGATATCATACCGCTGCAGGCCAGGCATCGTAACGACATCCAGCCGTGGCAGGCCAGGCATTGTAACGACATCCAGCCGTTGCAGGCCCGGCATCGTAACGACATACAGCTGTCGCAGGCCAGGCATTTTAACGACATCCAGACATTGCAGACTAGGCATCGTAACGACACCCAACTGTCACAGGCCCGGCATCGTAGCAACATCCCGCTGTTGCAGGCCCGGCATAGTAAAAACATCCAGCCGTCGCAGGCCCGGCATCGTAGCGACATCCAGCTGTCGCAGGCCAGGCATTTTAACGACATCCAGACATTGCAGACTAGGCATCGTAACGACACCCAGCTGTCGCAGGCCCGGCATCGTAACAACATCCAGCCTTGGCAGGCCTGACACTGTCGGCCAACAGTTAGCCGCCAGTCCATATTTCTATCGGGCCGCTTTCGGCATAAGACAGCGGGCCGATATCGGCTGGGCAGAGTTTGTCAGCTAACTTTTACCGGCCCGAATTTGGCCCGTATTTTCTGGGAAGTAATTACATATCTTAACACCGAATAAAAAGTTTTGGGTAACCATTTCTGATCTTTTAAATTATTTCTTTCGCTTTCTGTTTTTTTATGCATCGGGGTGTAAAACTGAGCATATTGGTAAAATATTTACTTTTCTAATAATTTCAGTGTTTCACTTGACTGACGCATGAATATAGTGATGAGACCCATGACAATGTTAATATTACATAAGGTGGAAGAACACACAACATGCACACAAGTAGATCTTAAGTAAAGCATCCAGAAGTGCTCATTTTACCGTGAACAGCCCATACCGCAAAAAACGCTGCAATACACTCTAAATCTGAATCAGGGAGAATGTCACTGTTACAATCAGCCAACGGCACCTGGCTGATTCAACAGTTGCTTCAGGGAAAAAAAAAAAAAAACAAAAAAAAACACCTGAGGATTCATTGAAAACATACCATATTTACCTCACGTATTGATTCAGTGACGTTTTACACTGATTCATCAGTCACTTTTCCACTGTTTTTTTTGTGGTTTGTTTTTTGACTGATGGATCAGTTAAACAGCGTGTAGAAATGGCTTGGAAACAACGTTTAAAAATGCCCATTTAACAATGCGTATCAAGTGAAATAACAAATAAACTAATAAACCCAATACAAAATACTGTCTAAAAGCATTTCTTCTTTTAAATCACCTCTTTAAGAGATAATATGGACATTCAGCCTTTCATTACGTTTTTATCTCTTTCTCATTTCGTTTTCATGTAATCACCACAGCGGTCTGTTTGAAGGTTTAAACTGCATATCATGTGAAGAAGAGAGTGCATTCATACAGAGTATTCGTTTTAACCATACTAACAGTACCAATAAAACAACATACGAAAAGTAAGGGCATACAATTTAAATATTAAAGATTTCGATAAGAACTATAAGACATATATTTTGATCTAATTTTTAACTTAACCTGGTAACGTAGATGGTAAGGTAACGGCCTAAAAGCGAAATGGAAATGGTGTATGTGTTCAATCTGGGCCATCTCCGATATTATTTTTACTTCTTTAAATTACGGTAAATAGCGCAATATAAAGACTAAACTATCGCATGTATGTTTATTTTACATACTTTTTTTTTTTGGCTAAATTCAGTAAAATCAATACTTAATTCGCCACTGCATTCGATCGTCAACTATTCACTCAGTGAAATTGCTTCACATCACTACTTCAATAAGTGAAAGTTTTTCACTGAAACAATCAGTGGTTTTCCAATGATATTAATTGAAGCCATTTGCACTGGTTCGAGTAGTTGAATTTCACTGCGAATCGATGGTTTACCACTGATCCGAATTTAGAGTGTAGCACTGGGCTCAAAGTGAAGGCTTGACAAAAATATGTACTCAAGGCCACATTTTCCTGTTCAACTTCAGTTTCAGTTTTATGCCACTGAAAGACAAATTTGTGTGGGGGAATATTTACGTACTCTAGGAACAAACAATTATAATTGCACTTCACAGATATAAATGTAGTATATCATACAAAATGTAAATACATTACCGTCATAAGTAAAACGTACAATATTCGCCTATACTACTAGGTTTCTAAACCCAGTTTCTCAGTGCTATATGTTAATAGTTTTATTGTTCTTCGTGATATTTGTTTTCGAAACTGTTCTTGCATATTCGAGGCATGAATGCGGCAGAATATATCAGTGAATTAGTATGTCCATTGTTTCTCTATTCAAAACAAAACCAAATTAATTTGAATTATAATTCAATAGGCATTGTTAGCATAATGTTCTCATCGCAATCGTTTTACACGTTAGCACACTTTTAAATGAAAACAAATTAATTCCATCGATACTAAATACTTGCAATGAAAAATCTATTATAGCACGTCTGCATCATATACGTTATACATGTAAGTACGCTGTCGAATAAATAAGAACATTTAAACCTGCTGGTAAACACAGTTTTCGATTTTGTAAACCCTGTGTCTATAAAACACATATGGTCGCCGGCTTGCGGAAATAATCGTGGCTACCTTTCAAGGTTAAGAATATTAAAAATGGCCGTTGTAGTTGAGTTGAGAGATCTGGGCGGCTCTTAACATCGAGTGCTTGAGAAAAGATGAGGGCGAAATGAGGTGAGAATTGAGCAGCGTCGGAACGCAAGGGCGGGGGACACGGGAGATCCCCGAGAAAACTAACTGGCACAATTCTCACAAGCGAAAATCAAGTTACATAGCCGGGGATTGAACCAGGTTCGCCTAGGTGGGAGGCGAGAATTCTAACTGCTTATCCCACACGGACATTGTATAGAGGACTTGATTGAACATGAGCCGTGGTCAAGTAACTCCACGATCAAAATTCCTGAATATTGCACCAGAACTTATCATATATTTGTATGATTCTGTGAATATCAGCTGGCCTTTGATACTCAGATTAAAAATGTAGGAATGGAACAAAACAAAGAAGTACGAAATACAGTTCGAGGTGCAGTTATTTAGCGTTTCCTCCTTACTGAACTGGAATTAAAAAATGAAACATTATGTTAGTTCAAGGCAGGTAGTAAACATAGATAGGAAATTGGCACTTCGAATTATAAATGTCGGTCTAGAATGACACAAGGAAGTACGAGATATAGTTAGAGATACAGTTAATTCATATTTTACGCTTCAATGAACTAGAAATGCAACTGTGAACATAATTTTAGTTCATGGTAGGCCGTGAACGTGTCTTGGAATTGTCTACCTTGAATCGAAAATGTGTGACTATAACAACATAAGGAAGTACGAAATATAGTTCGAGAAACACTTCTTTCATTTTTCCTCTGCAGTGAACTGGAAATGAAATCGCCCATTTTCTCAAAGTTCAGGGCAATTCGTGGACTTGAATTATAACTTTATTCGTCAGACAGAAAATGCCAGACTGAGAAGAAGAAGAAGAAGAAGAAGAAGAAGAAGAAGTAGAAGAAGCAGAAAAACAACAACGCAGTTCGAGAAATAGTTCAGTGAGTTCAGTGTTATTTCAGTTCACCTGGAATGAAATACAGAATTGTAGAAATAAATATCAGTAAAGGCCGGACTTCAACTTGAACCGGAATGATATTATGTTGTCAGTCCATGCTGCCAGTTGTCTGCTAATCGCAATGTTTGCATCGTTGTCGAATTTTCCAAAGAAATGACGTTTCCCCTTCACACAATAACATTAGGTTTCTGTAGTTTGACCTTGAATTTCATTCCTACTGGTTATATAATTTTGTTTCGTTGTAATACAAAATGTTACAGTATCATGTAATGTATTTTATTTGTAAGCGTATGTTTGCATCCATATGAAAAACACATGTAACAAACAAAGATGGCCTCGCGTGTATGGTGCTGATGACTTCTGTTTCGGGTTCAAAACCACCTCGCTCTTTCAGTTTGTATGTCAATGTGATCATTATGCCACGTGGTGTACCATTGGTTTTTTGTGTCGCGTTTTTTACATGAGTGCTTATTAGGCACTGAAAAGGGCCGATGTTGTAGCCTCAATACGAGGACCAGTAATCGTTGTGATAGAGAGGCGACCAGAGAAGTAGCATAGCGTTCGCTACTAGCTACACATCCCAGGCATCCGCTACTAGCTCTCAGAGATCATCTTTATTAGCTGGCTGTGGATCAGACCGGTTTGCGCCATCATGCGCTTCGTCTCCGGACAAACATTCTCAATTGGATTTAAGTCGGCACTTAAGGAGGCCAATCTACGAGCTCTAGTTGCTCTTGCCTTGCGAACCATTCTTTAACCGTCTGAGAAGTGCGTATCGGAGAATGGCCCTGCTGGAAGCGCAGCATACCATTGGTATACAAAACTCGCACTGAGGGAATCGTACTATTCTCTAGAATATGCTAATACTGCTCGGCATTGAGGCCGAATTTACTCGGACCTCGATCATCGGTTATGTGCAACACGCCTATCCCGCGTGCAGTCATCCATCCCCAACACGCAATGGATCCATGTACATTGCGCGAGCACTCGGTCACATTTTCCGGATTGTGTTGGGTCCCACGAGGTCTGAAGACACGCATTGGCCATCATTAGCCGAGGAAAACACACACTCGTCGGAGAAGACAACACCTGACCAGTCACGGTCAATGTTTTCCTTGGCAAACGTGAGTTGATAAACACTGTGCTCATCGGTGAGACTTTGTTTCCTTGAAGCACACCGGGATTTCAGTCCTGCCGCCGTCAAGCGCCTCAGAACGGTATTCAAGCTACCAGGAAAGTGCGTGGCACATTTTAGTTGACTGACTCACTTGAAAGGAGTCAACTGTGCCTGGGTAATAAGACAATTGTATTAAGCTTCAGTCGACACCCTCCATGAGCCCGTTCCTCCGCGACGTATCATATCACCAATGTCCCGGAACTGTCATACCCATCGACTCGCAGTGCTCTCTGGAACACTGTAGCATCGGCTTACTTCAGCGGCGGAAAAACCTGCCGCCTCAACAAGGCCTATTACTCTCTCCCAAACCTATTGGCTGTGGTGAGACATCGTTACAGAATGATGTTTCATTTCCTTGAACCTTCTGGCTCTGGCGAGCCATCGCTACACAATAATGTAAATTAAATTGGTTGTTTATGCCTGTGATATAGAAGGTACGCATGCCCAGAGTCGAATGGGGACCCGAGGTTTGCGAAATGTGTGTGTTGTAAGAGGACATCTGTTCAAAAAGGGAGGAGACCATAAGGCGTATCCGAAAATGCAATAAGGTTCTCAACTGATCACTTGACGAAGTTCAGGGCTACAAATACATGAGCAATCAGGAAGAAACTCTGTGGCATTGGAGAGGCACATTGAATACCCAAACCGACCATCAAATCATCTGATACTGTTTACTTTTGTTACACGTCGCATGACCGTGCAAACACAGATGTGTATAAAAACACGAATATGAACAATAAAACACAGACATGTAATTTTGTGTGAAAGTTACCCTTTTGTTTGTCAATAGAATACCTTTTATTATATTTTGATTTATTGTATGAGACACCAACAAGACAGCTGATAAATTTAATATTATTTGCAAAAGACCAAAAATATACGATGAAATTGATTTCCTACAGATAATATCGACTGCCTACTTGGCCCTGCGACCCTTATCATCATCAGGAGTGAGGCCTGTGTTTTGAATTTGACAGCTATATCTTAAACAGTATGGAAGTAACAGGTAACTATGCTTATAAGTAGACATAGGGTATACTTGACCCTACGACCCTTCTTGTCTCATTGATGATGCATATGTTATGAATTTGGGTAACCACATCTTACATGGTTTGGAAATTACAGCCAACTATGCTTATAATTAGACATGGGCATACTTGGCCCTGCGACCCTTCTCGTAGTCGTGAATAATGCCTATGTTATGAATTTGGCGACTTTATCTTACAGAGTTCGGAAATGACAGCCATATATGCTTACAAGTAGATGTAGGGAATACATGACCATGCAACCCTTCTTGTCGTGGGTGATTCCTATGTTATGAATTTGGCAACTGTATCTTGCATGTTTCTGAAATTACAGCCAACTATGCTTATAAGTAAACATGAGGTGTACATGGCCCTGTGACACTTCTCATCGTCGGGGGTGATGCCTGTGTTACGAATTTGACACCTATATCTTATATAGTTTTGATATTACAGCCAACTATACTTATAAGAACACATAGGGTATAATTGAACCTGCGAGCCTTCTTATCGTTGTGAATGTTGCCTATGTTATGCATTTGGCAACTATATCCTTTGTTGTTGGGAACTCATGGCTAACTATGCTTATAAGTAGACATAGATTATACTTGGACCCGCGACCTTTCTCACCATCGTAGATGGTGCCTATGTTATGAATTTGGCAACTATATCTTACATGGTTGGGAAATTACAGCCAACTATGCTTATAAGTAGACATGGGGTATACTTGGCCCTGTGACCCTTGTCATCATCGGGGGTGCGGCCTGGTTAATGAATTTTACAATTATATATTTTTCGGTCCGGAAATTACAGTCAACTATGCTTATATGTGCGCTTAGGTCTGGTAATCATATAAGTCAACGCTGGTATTCGGCACCACATTACGATGCTAGGTCGGCAGGTCCCGAAAGGAATAACAGAGCATGAGACTCGGCACCCACCAGTACGCTAGGTGACAGCGTCTCAACATCCTGGCATCGGATTTACAGAGCAGGAGGTTGGGATCCAAAATGGCCACCACGGGGGTGAAGGAAAATGAGAAATTTTTGGGGGAAAACGGGAAAAACAGGTAATTTTTCTGTATGGCGTCAACAAAGATGGGGTCGCCTAGTTCCATTGTGTGCATATTCAAACCCCTCTTAGATTGCTCATTTCTATACTACTATTAAGTCATTATATCATTCGTAGCTTTACTTGAAGAAATGCATCAAAATTCAGTACTTAGTGGTTGCTACATTAGACATATAATTATATACAGCTTTTTGACGTTCCCATTAATTTCACTGATGCCAAATCGGCTCAAAACTTTCTGAGAAATGCTATTTAAGAATTGTATTTGAGGTAGCGCTTGTCTTCCAAAATGGCTACTAATATAGACTTATTTACTAGTACCGGCAAACTTCTGTGCACGTGAGTCCCCTCTTAGGGCTCGGCACGGTCCGGTCTCTAGCTAAGCGTCTCAGCAGTATTCGCATGGACTTACAAACATTCGGTATTTTGTCTTGAGTAACAGCAAATGCAAAACCGAACACGGAGACTTTTTACTGCCGACAACAGGTAGCAGTGCTCTTGTGACAGTGTGTGCTGGAGGATTTCTTTACCTTCTGTGTGTATTCTTCGATAGCATTCAATTGCTTGTCTTTTTAATTGAGTCCAATTTTTCTGTTCAAATATTAAATAGTATCGAGTTAAAATCACGTTAGATAAAAGTAACAACGATGGAGATGGAATACTCTCTGTGGTTTGATGCATCAACATATTACTTGTTCCTTTTCCACATTGTCATCATATCTTTCATCATTAACATGGGGGTGAGTGGAGGATATAAATATTTGATCTGAATGTTTACGGCGCGGCGTAATAAATATCTCAATGGGAATGCATTTCTCAAGACAAAATTTGCAAACATTGAGCGGCTTGAGACAGCATAATGCTAAGCCAACACATTTTACAGCATAGAAGTTTTACTTAAAGAAAATCCAAAAAACCTGCAAATAATAACACACAAAGTCGTACAAAGCTGTCATCTATCTAGCCAATGCTGAATGTAATTTTGTAACATATTCATAGTTGTTGGTACGATATTTTTGATGACATAGAATTCTTGAATTGTGTCTCTTGTCGAAATCATCAATCACAATATGGGGCAGCGAATAAATTAATTATAATAATGAGTAATAAATTTAAAACATTTAAAATTATAATAATACTATATTAAATGATAAAGGAATGTTTAGTACAATCACTGCTAGACAATAACACAAAATAGAACTGAGAAAAGGATAAAGATATACTTTTATTTTCAATTTTTTTTATTCCAAAGGAAAGAGTGATGTATGAAGGTTAAACTAAACTTTAGATGTTTTAAAACAATGTTCAAAACTTTGTCCGCAGTTTCTGCATTTAACTTAGTGCAAATATAGCCAAGCAAATACCAACCAACGTGGCAGTGAATTATAAGTACAACGTTGAACAATTAATTAAAATATTTGTTAAATCGTAACTTAGAAATTATCTTCAATGAAATAAGCTGCTTTTTGTTCACTTAAAATAAGTGCTTATAACCACTGACAGTGTTCCAGTTGACCTACTGACTGGCCCCTGTGGCGCAGTCGGTTGAGTGTAGAGCGTGAGTGGTTCCGGTTTCGAATCCCGGGTAGAGCAAGGGTGTGATTTATGTTTGTCCGTAGGAGTCAACCTTTAGTGGGAAATGTGACTTCCAATAGGATAACTACGAGAAATAAGTTGTCCCGGATTAAAAACATTAGTGCTGTAAATCAGGAAATGTGTGTACATTTTATGGTACTGTTGCAAGTAAAACCTTGAAAACTAGTAACCAAAAGAATACTTGCCTTTTATTGCAATGTATATATTATCCTACTAAGTGGGCTTGTAATATATAGATATTTAACATTACAGTCAAACTTGTATTTCAGTCACATTTGTAAATTGAGAATGTAAATTAATATATAACATACTTTCAAACACAAATTTATTTATTCCACAAATATAATACACATATATTTTATATTATATTTAAATAAATACGTTATAATTAGAAATCGAACCTACAACTTCTTGAATAAATACGCGTGGCCTTAACTTGAACAACAAAACTAATTTACTTATTACTATAACGATAGCGTTAGTTTATAATATTTTTGTCTAATAATTTGACAGGCATATTTTAAACTGCTAAGGTTTTAATTTTTAATGCCTTTCAAATAGAATTACACATTTGAACATTCTTTGTTTCATAATCAGGAAAATATTTTCTCGTAATGAACATTGCAGTTGGAATAACATTTACTATCATGAATTATAGACTAACGTTTCTTACGGTCTGTTAAGTTAGTACAAATAACTGTATCATATATGCTGCAGCAGTATTTTTATATTGGATACACCGTCTGCTGAAGCCAGCAATATTTCAAAGAACATCAGTACAAGTGGAATTAATTTTGCACGTGAATCAGAATTCTAGAAACAATACATAAACGGACAAGATAATTAACACCTTTTTATATAAACTGTAAATGTTTACTGTGATTTTCGTGAGCTTTAAATTTGAACGCCCAGGAGTACGTAGATGACAATTTCACATAAACTACCGTTTAGCACGGAAAGAATGCTTACACGCAGATTAATTGGGTGGAATTTGTGAAGTAGATGAACATTATGCTGTGGATTATAATTTTATAATTTTATTTCTTGTTTTATACACACTGTGTGTACGCTATGCATTATTTATATTGCGGGTGAGCCTACTATGAGTAAAAATACTCATTTTTCGCGACTTTGTGCAAATAAAGATATAAAACATTCTCTATAGTTTCAA
The DNA here is from genome assembly GCA_029891345.1 of Dryococelus australis. Lineage (NCBI taxonomy): Eukaryota > Metazoa > Arthropoda > Insecta > Phasmatodea > Phasmatidae > Dryococelus > Dryococelus australis. The sequence continues at coordinate 254,311,116 of CM056995.1, forward strand.
TAGGAAAGCACTGGCCTGAAATTACGGTTTTGTTATAATCTGATAAACTGTACGTATAAATTATTCACGCGAAATTGCACCGAGTGTTAAAAACTTAGTAGTATTCCAGTTGTATAATATTTTTATGATATGTGGTTTTATATAAATATCATGGTGGAGTGCAATTTTGTAACACTGCGGATAAATTTCCTGTTCCTCTGCGAACGTCCTTCGTCCTCCATTGCCTTACATACACCTGAGCCAGTCGTAAATGATGTGTTTGGAATAACCGATAGTACGGCCAAACCTGCGTGCTCATCTCCCCCTCCCCCCTCCCTGCTTCGATTATTACTCTCCGCGATCTCAGACGTGCACAGACGTCTGCCGGCTACAATAGTTAATACGAAACCTACATAAGGATTTGATTTGGCAGCGTAGAATTTGCCCCGGTTAAATAGGACGTGGCTTTTCATGTAGACAGCAGCTAGATGCAAGAGAAACATTTCTGATGTGCGCATACAGTAGTTACATCTGCAACATGCGCTGATTGTTTCATTAATGTTCAGTGGCTTTAGTTACTGACAAATATAGGCATATATTCTGCTAAAGTGTGATATTCGGCCTTCGCAAATGCGTTAGATAGCAGGAAATTCATTTCTGTGTAGTGACGTCTCACATAGAATAGGGTTTATTTTAATAGTTAACAGAGAAATTATGCATTTCACTTTTACAGTTATATGTAATTATAGTTATTTCACTTATGTTTACTGTTTCATTGTTTGAAGCATCGAATGTCGCGTACATACCTCGAGACAAGCTATATTGCACAATACTGTAGCTCAGCTCGCCTTTATGATTTTTTTTTTTTTTTTTGCTAAGTGGCACCTGCTTGCACGACTCGCGAACGTTTAGTGTGGAGCTCATGTGAGGTAATCCCGTTAAAATATTTCAGAACAAGCTGCGTTGCACACCACTGTCGCTTAGCACGCATTTATAACTGGTTTTCTTTCCGCTATATGCTTGCACAACTCACAAACATTCAGTGTGGATCTCATGTGAGGAAATTCAGCTAAAATCTCTCGGGACGAGCTATGTTGCACAACACTGTCGCTTAGCACGCATTTATGGCTGGTTTTCTTTCCGCTGTCTGCTTGCACGACTCACGAACATTCATGTGAGGTAATTCCGTTAAAATATTTCAGGACAAGCTATGTTGCACAACACTGTAGCGCAGCTCGCCTTTATAATTGGTTGTTTATTCCCCTAAGTGTTACCTGTTTAAGCGTGAGACACGGACTTCCAGTGAGGAGTTAGTGTGAGATATAATGTTTTTGCATTAACTTCATAAATCGCAGTACGTGATACTTCATCCAATTAAATGGATTTTATTCACTTGGAGAAGCCGATGTCAGAATGATGCTCCAATAGAAGCTGAAGAGATTCTTGGCGCAGTTCAAACGCTGAACGATTGGCAGGATAGTTCTGTGAAGCTGGTTGCCTATGAGCCGAGGCTATACACCTTGTTTAAAGCCGAAGATTGCCGAAGGGTACTTCAACGTTCTTCCATCACTCATTTATTCTGATGGGAAGTGTACAATGATCAACAACATTGTTAGGTCTACTGAAGATTTTATGGGACTGCTATAGATTTATGGCGGTGGTGTTTTCTGATGTCCTCAGTGGGAAATAACTTCTGCAACCGCACTTTGCTAGATTTTTTTTTGTAAAAGAACAAAGGGAAAGAGAAGTCAGTTTATTGACTTTCCTAATCAGATGAAGTGATAGTAAAACTGAAAATGTCGCTAAGGTCATGTAAATATTACTTATTTATCACATCCTGAATGTTCTGCTTCAGCGATGAAATGATCATAATGGTGATTACTGTACTGACAACTATACTAATGATACATATGGGAAGTAGCAGACAAGAGAGCGTTGAAACAGACTGGCGGAAGAGCTTCCGAGATGCACTGAGAGAACGTTCTATACTAGTCAACAAAGTGCTTGTCTGTGTATAGCCAAAAAATATGAAGTCACTTAAAAAAATATTATGTTTAGTCAACTTTAACAGCAACAAAAAATTATTTTGCTCATTTAAGAAAAAACGCAATTGAGTTGAAACTATCTCTGTGTTAAGTTTAACAAAATATTTAGTTGTAGCAACTGTACATATTTGTTTGGATGAATACAAACAGATATAATGTCTGCTCAATCAACCCTTTCTCTCAGGACGTGTTCCAACGGGTGATGTTATTTTACTAAATAATCACAAGACCCGATACAGTATACTAAAATTATATCGAAATTGGTAACTTAATACATCGTTTTTTTTGGTTTGTTGTATGTAACGAAACTAAAAATTAAATTTTCCAAATCCTAAATTGCCACCATAAATGTTTTCAACTGTATTCGGCAAAGAAAACTGAGATGGTATACCGCAGTAACATGATCTATTCCGCGGGCCATGCACTGTACGTTATGTATTACGGGCTGTAGCAAAGAAACGAAGTGTCTGCGGAATTATATTCATATAATTTTTTTTTTCCATCACCAGATGTGAGGAATGTTTCCCCGAAGTAATAGCATGCAATTTTGAAACACTGTGAATACATGCGTTTTTTTTTTTGTTTCCAATAAATACAGTACCTAATAATTCCTTATGATAATATTTAGGCCTATTTATAATATTTATTTATGTGTTCCTTTATCTCATAATATCGTGTAAATACCATACCAGAGTATGTTATACAACTCGGAAAACAACTTTGCTCTACAAATAACACCGTCGCGGTAAATAGGTGACTATCATAACTTTCAATTGAATAATAATAAATTACTAAATCGTCAATTGGAACAAGACCTCAGCGTTGGACCCATAGGTGGGCATCGTTTCGGGTTGCAGCAATCAGATAAAGTTAGATGGAGCAGAGACGAAACACAAGGATACAGGAAGGAAAGAAGAATACCCAGAAAAACCCGCCATTCAATAGCAACGTACGCCAAGTTTCATACATGCAAACGTGACCTCGCCGGGAATTGAATGGCCCTCTTATACATGCATGACGTCACAAGTATCATCCAATGACATTTCGCTTTTCTAGTCGCTGATACTCGTATTGGTTATCTCTAGACCAAGGAATCCTAGCTCGTTGTATTCAGTTGTAGCTTGGTGCAACCTCAGACATGATCGAAAGAATCTGTAGGGAGGTTTTTCATATGGACTTGGTTCTTGCAATCCGAGATGATGGCAGGTGTTGTTACAACTGGCTAACCATACGTTTTTAATATTGGCTAAAAAGACACTAGTACAGCAATTTATCGACATTTTATTTTGCAACCCGTGGGTCTTTGGGTACTCCTGCAGGAGTGAGTTCCACTGCAAATGATGTTTACCTACTTTGTTGACTTCAACTTGAAATTTCCAGTTGTGCAAACGATTTGAAACTGCCCGAACATCAGAATTTAAAATAAAAGAATAAGTTAAATGTGAAGGAATAGAACCGTTCGACATTTCGGAAGTTTTGTGGGAGGAAGTTTAGTTGAAAACCATTCCTTCATAACACGTAGAAAAGGTATTGAATTCGCTATGAAAACAATTATTACCAGGCCAATGTTTTTTATCAAGACGTCACTCTTGAAATATCGTTTCAAAGGTAAACAGTTTCTGCGAAAACTATTTGTAACTGTTTCCTTTCTTTTGCTCAGTCTTTCTGTATATAATGTTTGACTAAATATTGTTGTAGTAAATGTTTATGAAAGGAATTTTAATCATGTAATACTCCAGAAAATATTTAAATACACGCGTTTCCTAAATGTAGGTTTTGTAATGTTTGGAATTAAAAATATAGAGTTGTTCTCTGATTGACGATGTGAATAGGACATAAATAATATGAATAATGTAATGGTTACAGACAGAATTTATGGCATATTTTGATATCATTAATGTAAGTTTTTGGCATGGAAGAACGTAACAATTATTACTTTAATAGAACTGTGCACAGAGTTGATTGGAACTTCAAAAACAAGATTAGTCTCCTACGTAATGATAATGAAAAGCATTATACCATGCATCAAAGATGAGATAGCGCTCCATTAAGAGTGTTATTTAACTTCCAGCTGTAAAGAGTGTCAGAGATTCTGTCCGTTCACCCGCCCCAATAGGTGAATTTTTTAACGTTTTAAACAAATTATATATGAACCGAAAGTATTTTTTTTTTTTTTTTGCAAATCTTTGAACTTTTTTACGGAAAATAAAATGTTGCTTAAGGCCATGTTGCGTAAAATAAAATACTCTGCTGACCATTGGAATGGGATGGAGCTCCGCGTCCACGGTCAAGAAGTGAGAGAACGATACGGGCGACACTAACACGCACTTCTAGCGCCTCATCGCTCCTACTCGCAAGGCGTGCAGTATTTATGTCGTAACGTTATACTGTGTAAATTAGTTCTGTAACATAGGAGTTTTAATACACGCGATGAAGGAGCACAGATTAAACTATGCCCATATCTTTGTACTTTTCTCTTGCCGCTTAAGGAAACTGCAAACGCAACCTTCAAAAATGCGATGTTTGACCATTTTCACGTTTTTTTTCCGGCAAAAGTACAAAAATAGGGGCATAGATAATTGTTTTTTACCTTTCATGACAAAAATTCGAATTTGCAGAACATTTATTTACCGAGATACACGTATTCGCGCAAACAACTATTTCACAAAAAACGCGGGGGTCCATCCCTCTCTTAAAATTGCAACACCATGAAGGACGCACCTAAAGAACGCCACAGTATGGGAATTCGTAGAGAATGGTCGGAATGACGTGATAAGCTGTTCAGCCGAGTGGTGCAGCTCATACGTCAATAGCACTTCTAATAATCGGTATATAAGTGTAGGTCGGGGAGGAGAGCCACTGAGAATAAATGGCGTTGTGTTTCCCCGCTGCTCGTGTACACAGACGGAGTGAGCATGCCGTGGCGAAGAACATGACAACCGTATGAACAGGTTCCCGCCTTTGATTGCGGGAGAATAGTGGCCTGTCGGCAGAGAACTAAAAAGTTCGCGGATTTATTTCGGGACAAGCAAGAATTGGAACACTTGTATGTCAGAGTTACTTCCGCAATTGGCCCATGATCTATTTGACACCACCTCCAGGACTGTGAGCCAATAGTAAACAGGCAACAAAATGCAGTTCCAATCACGACTTCTCAGTGTAAAAGCAGGCACCCAATGAGCATTTGATGTCCCCTTGAGTGTGCAAACGAGTATAGAGTCTAGCATAAAGGTCGTTACATTTTTAGTAAAAGCTGCAACGCACGCCGACATGAAAGTAGCCATTGAATGTTCAGCCCAGCATACGAGACGTACCACTGCGACAACTACGATACGGTGTACGGTGTTTACCTGCAGTGATTATATATACATATATATATATAAAGTGCAAAGGAAATGCATGTTGTTCGTCGGAAAGCGAGAGCAAGTATTCCGACATGTTATTTACTAACAGCTTAGGGTCAGTCAACATGAAGATAGTAACTGTCCATTTACCATCGCCTAAAAAGACCTACCCATGCGATAACTGCAGTGTTGTATATGTCAATAAGTAGCGAATTTTCCCGGTGTCTCCCTATCGAGATTTTAGATTGTCCTAACGCAAATTTGATTGTTGTATATGAAGAAGAAAAAATGCAATCGCAGGGAAGCGGATGTGGGATCAATTGGTCGAGGAGGGACGGGGTGAGCAATGTGCGGGAAGTCGCACAAACGAGCTCGAGGACAGACATCTGGCGCACACGGCGATTACGGACAGTACAGTCGCATCAAACACCCTCGCTCAGGAGTTCAGGCACGTGGCGCATCAACCCGTGTCTGCATACAGAGTTCATCGCCGTCTGGAGTATCAGGGCGTCTTGCCCAGGAGCCATTACTGTGGCTCCCACGGGTGCCCTGCGGCTGCGATGGTTCGTGGGACGCCTGGGCCTGGAGGGACGAATCGCATGCGAGTGTCTTCTCCGACGAGTCCCGTTTCTCCGCATCCGTGTCTGGCGGCGCCGTGGCGCACGCCTAGCCGAGTCCAGCACTATGCACAGTCATGCCAGCCCAGCACATGGAGTTACGGTGTGGGGTGCCATCGCACTGGTACGATGGCGGGCAAACGTTTCATCTTGGAGGTGTTGGAGCTCGTTGTTGTCACCTGTCTTCCGAAGCAGTCAGAGACTCTGTATCAACAGGACAGCAGGGGGCCTAAGCTCGAACTGCTCTCGTATACGAAATCTTCGAATTGCGGCTGTAACTCGCACGATTTTAGAAAACGGTAAGATCGAACCATACGAGAGCCATCGTATATGTCTCGACCGTGCGAGTGGCCACTCTCTCGATCATCGCCTTGCGAGATGTGGAATCGTAGACGAGTAGCGCATCAAAACAAACAAAATATTAGACATAAGATGACTGTTGACGCTGTGTGAATTCAATTTGTACATCATTTATTTTGTCCCGACTGTATAATCGTATGCAAATTAAGAACTTGTTGAATGGACAAGATGCAAAATGTGTGTTGAGGGCGCAAATGAGGTTATGAGTAAAAGTGTAATTTACGTAGGCCTACTACTGTCGTTCATTATTTTTCAGTGACTCGTAGTTGGGTGGTTAGACGTCATAAGTTATTATTTAGTCAGTCTTGCATTTGAAACTCTGCAAATAACATATGATATTATTACTGCACAAACTTTCAATTTCACAGAAACTTCTTCCCACAACCGGCTGGCATCCTTGGCTATCCAGTGAGCTGTCAGTTTGCCTTGGGCAAGTTTCTTGTTTCCTACAATTTTTTTAACAGTGCGAATTTATTAAATTCAATAGCACTTCAGTCTACTAGCCAAAAACTACAGCCCACTACCCAAAATAACTGATACCTCTAATCTACATCTGCAGTATTCTTACACTTAAATTATCTATGGACTTAGTAGTTGCTCTTACTCAAAAATGACGTCTAGCAAAGTATCACGTAGCTGCTAATACTCTCCAAACGGTGGGTAACCTAACATATACATTCACATTTCATTATTTATAATGCAATGTAAACATTATGGCAAAGTATGATACACAACTGTGTGCTCTTAATTAAATTGCATAAAATTTCCACAGAGAAGAACTTTACTGATCAATCCCAGACACGTAAACTATTTGAAAGCAGAAAACAAATCTGCTGTTCCGTGTAACATTTTATGCTCCATATTATTAGCTGTAATGAATATAAAAATTGCACCAAGTCATGCCACTAACAAAGAAAATAATCTAATTTCATATGTATTTCCAACGTACGTAGAGGTCAAGTAAGGACAGCACAAGATTTTATTTTCACAATTAATTCTCTGTAAGCATCATAGATAAACGGCACAACACCATGTATTCAATTGCGTAAGTTACTCCTTCCTTCTACTAATTCGAGAAGAATAAACTTCTGCTCGTTGGTTATTTTGGTAATTTTAGCCATTTACTCATTCAACCGCGTCCAATGTAAATAAACAAACGCACGCGATACAAGTGACGCTTCTGATTGGCTGAGTTCCGCTAATATTTGGTCCCGTATCGCCGCAGGTTCACCAACATGGCAAAATATCACTCGTATACGCTTGCCTGGCACTCCCCTCAGACACTGAAAATGTATGTGAGTTCCAGGGGCTGGAGCTTACAACAATTGTCTCGTATACGTTGCGGACTGTGCGAGACGTCTCGTATACTAACTGCATTCGAACGATCTCGAGATTAGGCCCTCAGGACACATCGTCCGGTGCTCCCTGGATGACAACCACGTCACACTGCTTCCTTGGCCTGTGCGTTCACCGGATATCGAAATCATCAAAAACGTGTGTTCCGTTGTCAAACTACCACTGGCATGCCACAGAATATCTGCGGGCACAACGGATTGTTATGAACAGACAGTAGTTGAACATCATCACATGAAGCAGTTCTAATACTTTCAGTAAATCAGAACGGCAGGAATTGCGATAGCTTATTGCAGCAGCCACCGGGCGAAGCCGCTTGCAAAAACCCTTTCCACCGCCAGCCAGCGATTGGGGACATGGACGCCTAAACGACGTACTGATATAGGCCCATGTAAGGCAGGGCCCGGCATTTTTCCACATCCGACCAGCAGCTAGGGAATATCACAGCATGTGTGTGTCCGTCCACCGCCATCGGGTCAGCTAGAAACAGCCTCTGGCGTCAATAATAAGGTGGGGACTGCCCATAGATAATAATAACATTGGCGTAAATTAATCATAATAATAATGTAAATTAAAGTAATATAATTTAATATCAGTTAACAGTGCTCCCCCAAACATATAACCCTTTAATAACATGTCAATTGTGTCTTATTATTATACATCTTTCACAGACTAAAATAAACCCCCTCAGTAACAATAAAAACTCTACCATTATACTCATCATTTCAGCTACGCCGCTAGCCTCCGCTTGTGTGAGTATGACCTTACGTCATACTTATAACAGCATGAACTTTTGGCACACATCGTAGCAGCTTGGGCTGAGAACCACAAGACGGAAACATACAAAGTCTCTTACTTTCGACGCCGCGTCGTGTGACTGCGACATGTGGCGGGACCGCACCGAGCCACACAGTACTGATTATCCCATGTTCTGTACGTTATATCCAGGTGCAAGAGTAATCACGTCACGTGTTTATGATGGGTATTCTGTTCAACAAAGCTAGTTGTAGTAAATTACATATTTCTTGGTGTTGCAATTTTGATGTCAATCAGTGCATATCCCTAATAGTAAGTTATTAACATCAACGAACAGCTAAGGATTCCAGAACTTTTGATGTGTATTTAAATCTCGCTCCAGAATGAAAACCTGTACATTGTTTTATACACAGTAAAATATCAAAATAACGAAAATTAAAAATGTTAGTTAATATTTTCTTTTTTATACCAGAAGTAAAAAAAAAAAGATACGGTGAGGTTCCGTAAATTAACGAGAAGTTTTGCGCAATTTCTGGAATGCCTTTTATTAAAAACGCAATGTGTTGGTAATTTTATGGAGATTTAACGCGGCTGCGTAGTGCGTAACCAGTCGAGTGAAACTACAGAATTTTACACGTTAATTTATTTTAGACGTGTCTCATCTAACTTTCACGAGATAACTTTCAGACAATAAAAGGAGCACTTTGTCCATCTTCGCCCAGGCCAAATTTCTATATTAAGGCTTTTGTAAAAAAATTTTATAGCCTTAAAATAACACGTAAGTTAAGACTTGTAGGCTCAACGAAAATGCGAACCGTTATAAAATAACTATTACTTGTTCTCTTGCAGCATTGTTTTCCTATTGAAATGGCACAACGTGTGTGTTTGATTAGAATCGTTTAAAGTATAAAACCCTATTCTTTCACTCGAATGGTCATGTACTAGGCAGGGGAATTTTTCACGGCGTCGTTTCCGTAAAATAAGTGATTTTATTTAAAGAGTGCTTCTGGGTTCGATCAGCGTCCCGGATTTTTTGTCCGGCGTTTTACCAAGCGGGGGCGGCGCAGTGGCAAAAAATAAAATGGGGCGTGGCTGTGTTGGGGACATGGCCTTTTGTTTTGCGTGAATACGTCTACGTTGACGCGCTCGGACGACTTGGTGTTTTTTTTTTACGTTCCCGGCACCGCTTCATTAGATCATATGGGGTTTTATCGGTATCACTGAATTGCTTTTGAGATGTTGTTTCCAACCGTATACGATTTTTGTATTTCGACGTGGCATTTTGACGAGTATAGGCCGACGTTTTGTTAAGTTTTGTTAATTTTCTACATTAAACTCATATAATTATACCATAACCACGCCACACAAATATTTTTATAGATGCTATCTATTGATCTTGACAAGAGATGTCGATTGAAACTTAAACGAGCGTCGTAGATTCTCCTAGTCTAAAGTAATACTACTTGGAAGTTATGAGACGCGGTGAAACGAACTCAAAATTGCCCCCCTCCCCCCCTAATGCAGCCTCGCGCAATGTTTCGCAGTCCTCACTCAACGTAATATATCCTTTGGTCCTTTGGCAATCGAGTGGTGTAATTGAATTTTGAATAGAGAATACAATAAATTCGGAGCTGCAATGCCAAACTGCATCCCCAGATTTTATCATCGGATACTCCTGTTTGCCTCCCTCTACAGTCGCAAATTTAAAGACGTATTCACGTCAAACAATATGACTCGCATTCTGGAGGACCTGTGCTCGACTCCTGGTCCGGCCGTTCTGGTTTTGGTTTTCCGTGGTTTCCAGAAATATCTCCAGGCGAATGCCGAGATGGTTCCTCACTACAGAAACTGACCGATTCCTTCCCCGTTTCAGTTTTTTTTTGAGAATATTTCTCCGTCTTATGAGCTGAGCTGTCGACGGGACCTTAAGCACTACGTTTATTGTCCGACGTTCCGGCAGTGCAGTCATAATCCTGGTCGCAGCTCAAGACCCTAGCCCAGTAAATCGCGCAAACTGTAGCGAAAGCATGAAACATATTTTGATGTTATTCAACTGAAATTTGATGTTGATATAACCTGCACACTATAAAAAAAATTGTAATTTTTGCTGATAGCTCCCTTGTAATTTTAAAAATACTTGTAACAGTACAACATTTTCTATTGTAAAACTACAAGGGCCGTGTTTCAAGAAATGTTTGTACTTAACTGACCTGTATCCACGAGCTTCAACAAAATGGTGGGCACTCAACAACGCAAAACCGTATATAGGTGTTAGTGCAAAAATTATGGGTGATGTAAAGTGTAGCTGCGTGTAAAAAAAAGTATTGCAAGTGTGAGTAACGCAAAGTACTTAAAACGACTCCAACAATCATAATCAAACGTGACCGTACCATCCATTAACTGGAAATGTTTCCTAGCTACACAGAACTCTTAAATTGGCTCGCAATAACTCGTAGCTAAGACCCGTATAAATCTCTTGACTTAACAACAGAACTCTTAAAAGGAAATTAATGCACCCATTTTCTTAACCAAATAACTTCTTTAATATTTTATAGGTACTTGCCGCTATATTTACTGTAAAACTATACTTTAAAGTTCGTAATTCAAGTTGGTCTGTGGTTAGGTGCCAGCTAATAAAACAAGATTCTTTTTTTAGTTATTTTCTGCTATTAATATATCATATTTGTTTTCTAGAAGAAAAAATAATGTTATGTATACTTCTTAATAATGTCAATAGTTATACAAGGTAATCATTTGTAATATATTAGGAATACATGTTTTGCAGATTTTACGTGGAATTTGTCTGTAGTTCTAAAAAGGATTTTCTTGGCAATTGGGTTTCCAAGGATTTTTCTTGTAAAAGTACATACATCTTTTTTAGAGATTATGACCGCCCTTTTGAAACTCTTCAAATGATTTTACTGGCTAACAAAGCGATCTTAAGAATTCGTGTGAAATATCTGTCTTCTAAACTTCAAACATGGAGGAGATTTCCCCGATTAGCAACTACACATATGTACCTGGGCAATGAAAAAGGCCTCACACACACGTAACACGATAGATATCAAATTTCAAACGATGCATACTAAGTTTTAAATTAACTTTATTTCCAGCACATGAGCCAGTAACCGAAGATGTATTTGTGTAGTACGAGCGAGTTCTCCATTTATACACAGTCATATTAATTACAGCGTATACTTCACGATTTATTGTTCAGTATAATTCCCTTTAGAATAATACGTATAATTACATTTTTATGGGTTTACAGAAAATCTCATTTCATCCAAAATATAACAAAAACTATACATTTTAGGACTTTCACAGGTAACACCAAACTACGTCTTATATTCAGCCTAAAACATTAGAAATAAAAAAATACATTAGAAAAATATGGTCTCTTCAATAAAAAAAAAGTTTTTGTGTTTATTAAAATTATTTAAGATGTGTACAAAGTGTTTTTTTTTTTCCCCAGCGATTTTAGAAAATGTAGTGAAATATTGATGAATACTTAGAACGTTACTACAAAATTTATTCTGCAATACTAATTACACTGTAATACTAGTTACATTATTGCGAATTTTTTTGATGACAAAATCAGGATGAACCTCTCGTTTCTATTTATTAATCACGTGTAGAAGGCCGAATGTTTAGTTAGTGACTTAATTTGTTGAAGCTCGCCATTCCCCTTTCTTTATTTCGTGAAAAATTCGCAGATAGTTTACACGTCAACATAAAAAGTTGAGGTAGTTAAGTGTATCGATTAAACGCTTTAAGCAGTAAATACGTTGAACATTTTGGAAATATTGGGGGGGGGGGGGGGGGAACTCGAGTGGGGAGTGAACCCAGGGCGAGGCAACACTCTCCGAGTGACAGGTTTTTCAGCTGGGATCCGTAGGTGGTACCCGTCATCCCCGGTCATGAAATTAGACTCTAGGGTGGAGCGGCGCTGGAATGCAGAGGCGGGGAAGCGGGAGTACCCCGAGAAAACCCGCCGGCAAGTGGCATCGTCTAGCACGATTCCCACATTTGAAAATCCGGGAGTGGATCCGCCCTGTATCGAGCCCGGATCACCGTGTTGGAAGGCGAGCGCCCTAGCCACTGCGCCACCGCTGCCGTGAAATAGGAAATAAAATCACTTAAATTATTCCGAATTTGTATATCTCTTGAGCTGTCAAAGAATAAACACCAATTCTCTTCAGTTCTCCAGAAAACTTCAGGAATAAATAAATAGATCTGAGGCATAAAAAAATGTAATTATGGCTAATATTCGAATTTATGCAACAATACTAACTAATCATTAGTAACAAATGTCAAAGAGCAAAGCCAAATAGTATGAATAGTTAACGATGAAAATATTAAATGTGTATTTATTAAAACAGCCTTTGACAAGATTTTGTATAAATAAAATCGTATTTATATTATTTTTGACCATTAAAATGAGGTTTTGGTACTTATAAATTCTCGATATATATGCATAACTGAGGTAATAATTTTAAGTAAATATTTATTGCATAACGTATTTAAATTATGTAGTATGGCTGAGTGAAGTACGTTCCCCTGTTTCATGTTAGGTTACGAGTTTTTAAACTCTCTGTTATGTATCACTAAACCCTTAAAATTTTTGTAAATGGGATTCGTTTTCATACACGTGTACTACTTACAATAGTGCTAGTATTATTATTTAGGATGTTAGTTTAGTTTGTTAGAAGATCTCGCAAATATACTTAATTACTTGACCATAAGAGCACCAGTTTGTACAGATGCATTGCTCGACTGCTGTTTTACATATGACGTATGTTTGACATTATCTTTTAAAAGTATAAATTTGAACATTATGTATTTATATTTTAGAGACAATTTATCGTCTGTCTTATTGCATTTCTATTGTTTGTGTAGTTATTCTAAGAATGTACACAATAATTGATTCCCATGTATTCCACATTTAAAACAAATAAAACTTCTCCACTGATAAACATTTATTCAATCATCTGAGCAATATGCACTATCAAAGAAGAAACCTCAATAACGAATAATGAATACTTTTTATACTCAAATACTGGTAACACCACATGGATTTCTCTTTATCCTCTTAAAGTTCGATTCATATTTATTATAGAAGTGTTGCAGCATTAAACACTGTCAGAAAGCAACACCCGGTATTCTGCTCCTCAGTTGGACGACTTAATGGATGGCTTTATAGTTGACAAAATTGGTTGTTTTTCCCGCATCTCGTATGGTATACCGTTAACTCCCTGTCCTCATTATCCGTGTTCGAATACATCAGGCGTTAACGCACTGTTTTATACTGGAACAAATTAATTTAAAAATTGGTTAGTACTAGGGGCAAAGGGATGCCGCCTAGATACAAAGGGATGCCGCCTTTTTTTTATTGACCTAACTAATTTTATATTGAAGGATTAGTTAAATTGTTTGAAAGGTTTAATCAAAAAGGGTTAATCAAATTGAACGGTTTAAATTGATTTAAAGGTTTCGATTAAATGAAATGGTGAAATTTATTGCTTAAATATGTTTTTAGTCAACCTATACTTGCTCAGTGTTAAAATGATTTGAAACAAGTGTGTAATTTGTATATGTTTTAGTGCAAAATTTTCTACTTGCTTAAATATGTTTTGAAACATAGTATATTTAATATGTCGAAATAATAATTTAAAATACGTTGATATATATTTTAATGAATAAATATGATATAAAAATGATTCCCATCGATACGTTTATTAAAACCTATTCCTCATTAAAAGTGAACTTGTTTTGGTAAGAAAAATATTTTCTCCCAGAGACACTTGAGAGAAAAGTACTTAATTTGTCTCCAACAGAGAAAGATATATATATATATACTTTGCGGGTTCGAATCCCGGCTAAGACATGGTTGAAATAAGCTGGGTTCAAATCCCACTTAGATCATGTAAAATTTTAATTTAACTTCTCACATTTAGTGCCAAGTAGATATGATTGTAATATATAGATTCAGGGTTCGATTTAAGGTTAGGTCTTGCATGATATTAGCTCATTTGTAAGTCAGTAATCGTTGACCATATTAATTAAAAGGATTAATCAATTAAATAAATAAAATTTTACAAAATTGTGAAAACAGGAATTTGTTTGTAAAACAGTGTTGAATTGTAGCATTAAATTAATTTCACCTCGTCATGCAAAAAGTTTGTACTGTAATGACAATTGTTCCCATAATTAATCGTTAAATAAGAACAATATTTTAATCTAATGACTTAAAACTGACCAATTATGCGTTAAATTCTGATAGAAAAGCTAAAATTTAGTATATCCGTGCTAAAATTCCTAAAACATGTTAAATACTTTTAATTTGCATTGAAATAGTTATAAGTTTAATTAAAATGCTTTAAAGCATGTTATTCGTCTATTTGATATCCATTTAAGGCGAATAGCATTATTTTAATTTTTGCGACAAGGGAGGGTGGTTGAGAATACACATCCACTGGAGTTCATTTTCTGCTGTGACTTCATGGAGGTAACATCTCCCACCCTCCCACACTCTGACAGCTTGTGAACCGGACCACATTGCTTAGCCTTGAATTTTCAAGGACACCGGTCGCCCATACTCCTGCCGCTACCGGGACCTGATGTGGCGTGGTTTGTGGCATGAATGAATTTCTTGCTTCCAGTTCTACCGCCTGTAGCCCGCTGGGGAATTCACCCACTTTCTCGGGAATTCGGTCGGCCACACGTTGCTGCAGCAAACCCCCCAGGACTTTTGCCTGCCTGGATGGAGTAGCTCTCATACAGCTTGATATTGAGTTCAGGTTTCGTTCGTAGCCTATCAGCTCGAGTGACCTGGGTTCTTGCCTTGTTCCATAACCAACATATTAGTTACAAAAGTTTAAGTAAGTTAATTATAAATGTAAAAATTTAGCATTATCTGTATTTGGTTTAACATTTTTCACATTTTCTTTAAACTTAGAAAAAAATTGCATGGATTTCATTAGACTTTTAAACAAATTTAATTATTGGTCTTTCAAAGTGCAAAACAAGTCTTTGGAATACTAATGCTTTTTATCAAATTGAATGGCGGGTCTTTGAAATTGTGAAACAAGTCCTTAGAGTTGTAAAACATTTTATCGATTTGAATGATACGTCTTTGAAATCGAATGATTGGTCTTTGAAATTGTAAAACAAGTCTGTAGAATGGTTAATTAATATGTGTGGATGACTGTGTGAATGGGTGACTGTGAGTATGAGTGCAAGGGAAAGGTGATAAAATTTAATTCTAGATGTAATTTCTATGTACATTTGAGTTTATTTAGCAGAGCTGAGAGGGATATACAGGCAAACTGCCGTAGTAGTTACTGCACTATATGGAATAAGGCGGTGTCAATAGCACGAAGCTTGGCCCTCTTTTCACTGTTACATATTTGCAAAGTATGTGATAAACATCTAGAATCTATCGCAGATTACTCTAAGAAATTTTTGTTGGATATGTGTGAGTGTGAGTGCATGACTGGGAGAATGCGTGCAGGGGAAAAGTAATGTAAATTGTAGTTAGTTTTACATAAAATTTCTAAGAATAATGTTTAAAGGAGGGATGTTGTGTGTATGAGGTACGAACTTTGGAACAGCTCAAACAAGGGAGAGCAACGCCCCTCATGTCAAGTGTAATGGAGGAGATGTATAATCTCAGCTCCCAAGCTTGCTCAGAATGAGTTGACTGGAGTAGGGTGTGTGAGATGATGGTTGAGTATTTCTAACAAATTAAATGTTTTTTAATGTGTATGTGACAGGGTGAATTGGGTATTTAAGTTAATTATAAAACATTTCATTTTAAAAGTTGTTGGGTAACTGCGAGCATGACATAAAGGGAGAGTTGGATAGTATTTTTTATATTTAGTTTTAAGATTCTTTGTTTAGTTTTAATATTAATATGCCATGTGTTGCTACCTCACTAAAACATTTAGACAAAATTTATAATAAAAATTATGAAAATCCGTCACTGACAGTGTAAACTAATATTTACAGAATAAATGATTTTTATGGTGTACCCTAGGATGTATATTTTTATGGTATAACCTAGAATGTATTTTTTGATGGTGTAATATTGATAAATAATTTGACAGTGCAATATTCGCAGATGTTTTTTATGGTGTAAATAATTTTTACTGTGTATACTACTTTGATGTAAGATTCAAAGATAAAAAACGATAATTTTTTTCTCATAAAATAACGTTTTAACTAGGTTTAAACTGAAATGCAAAAGTGTGAGTTCAAATTTCACTGCTAAATTCTAAATGAAAGTAGCATGCCTGGGCCAAAAAGTAAAATCTTGTGAAGGACAAGGGCGAGACAGCTCTCAAAGCATGGTAAATTCTATACTGGATACAGGTTGTAAATTGAAAGTTGTTGGAGGGACAGGGCTGGAGGGGAAATGTCAACTACCTCTCTTTCCAGCTCATCGCAGAGACGGCTGCAGCATCCATGCAATGAGTCGTTGGAGGGAGAAAGGGAGAATATCGAGCGGGCAGTAGTTGTCGAGCACGTGAGGGCGGGGGAGAGTGGCTGGAAGATGACACACGTGGGCGCTGGCTGTTGGTTACTGAAATACCATCCTATTGTCAGGCCAGCTCTGTGCGCGGACTGGCCCGATTTGTTCCACACTTGTGTCTTACACTGCTCACATTCACCATGTGCATGGTACGTCGGGTGGGCGAGACCTTATCCAATATATTCCCTATTGTGTTTCGTTTCTCCTCTGCTTCTAGTTACGTGCCTCTTGTCCATGTTTAAAGTATTTTGAACTTGCTACATTTTTATTCACAGTTCTTACTCCTGTCTTTCCCCAACAAATATCAGATTTAAAATTAAGAAAAACATTTTACCCATTTGTCTAGGATGTTATTAATAAAGTTATGTTTTCTGTTATATTATATTTTCAGTTACATTATGTATGTGTGTAAGTTATTAATAGCGGTTTCTTTTATCAGAATCATGAAACACCTACATATATTTTTATTGTGGTGTTTTAACTTTTATATCGGGAAAGTAATGAGAAATTTACTTAGTTTAAATGGGTGAGTGTAAGTGATCCTGTATTGACATCTTGCTTGAAGATCTTTACAGAAGCAATTCTGATTCGGAATCACAGACAGAAAGAAAAACAAGCTGTCGAGACAGTGGCCCTTCGCATAAGCGTACACGAGTTAATCTCTTGGAGGATGATCTCTGCTTAAGCGATTCGAGCACAGATTCGCTTACTGAGAGATCGTTTCCAGCCAAAGTTCAAATTGTGTCCACTTCCCTCAAAAACATAGGAGAGTTGATCTTTAGAATGGCGACTTATTTATATCAGACTAGGAAGATTCTTGTGATTCTGAGAGTGCTTCAACTGTTTCACAACCGACTTTCGAGTTGGTTAGAGATATTTCGCCAATGTAGCAGGAAAATAATAGCTTTTCTCACTCCTGAGCTTCAGTGGAATCTTTGCCAGACCTGGTGTACCAGCTATTGGCTACGGTGTTCGCTGGAAGACTAAATGATGTGCGAATACGTAATGATCAATTAGAATCTGACATGGATTTTTCTCATTTTTTTCACGAGGTGTAAAGTCCCTTTATTAAGGTTAATTATGGCTTTACCCCGTCCAGTTTGATTATCCATTTCTGTAGCAGGTAAGTACTTGAAATTACCTATGGCAGAGGAAGGCGATACAGAGCCTTTTTATTTTCAAAGCAAAGCATTCCCTGTCCTCCGTTCATCCGGTGTGGGTTTAATCTATTATTATGACATCGTTCCTTATCTCACAAACAGACTTGAGGAGTTCAGTGTGCGTGGTTCTGGCTGGAGTCTGCAAATGTTGATCTACATGGACATCCATGTGAGCCAATATCGATCGTTTACCATCGGTACTGCCCAAATTTATTGCGAATAGGAAAGCTTGTATCGATTTACGCTGTCTGGAGGGAATGTGTTCCCACTATACCCTTGTAGCATCTCTGTTTCCTGCCACACTAAATGTCAGTCTTCATTTCCAAAAATTCACGAGGTTTTGAATATCGAAGGTCTGTCGACACCTGTAGTCATACACAATATTTGTAAGTTCGAGGAGAACAAATCTATGTCTATCAATGTCTATTGTATGTTGGACAAAGATAGCATAATAATTGACAAAACTTGCGAAAAGGGTGGGGTTGTAGAAGCCATGAGTATTTCTCCTGTACGCCATGACAAACATGTGAATATTTTGCCGATTCACACGAGTGGGAATGCCGCTCATTTGCATTATGTATGCATTAGAAATTTGTCAAAGCTGGTTGTCGGTCAGCTGAGTAAGAGGAATTTTAAAAGAAGTTTGTTTGCCAGCATTGTCTTCAGTATTTCCAAAGTGAGGAGAAACTCGCAAGTCACACTATTCTTTGCGAGCAACAAAAGACTGTTCGCAGTACTTTCCCCACTGGGAATGTCAAGTACTTGGAATTTAAAGATTACAACAAACACCTGAGACTGGGTTTCAATGCCTAATGCGATGTTGAAAGTTGCCTGAAACCCATGTCCACTTGCATGCCTAATGATGAAACAAGTAATACAACTAACATCAACCAACATATTCCTTATGCTTGTAGCATTTTGTTGGTGTGCTCATATAATCTGGCTTTGTCTCAGTATCTCGAGTTTGTGGGTGAGGATTGTATTTGCCAAGTAATTGATAAATTAGTTGAACTTACAAAGTGGGTTGCTGGAATTTACAGTGCCATTGTTCCGATGAAACCGAAAACCCCTGCTGATGAAGCTAAGTTGGCAGCTCAGAAAAGTTGTCACATTTGTAAAGAAAAGCTCATTACATATGAAATTGTGGTCGACCATGAACATATGATGGGCGAAGTCATAGGCAGTGCACATAATAAGTGCAACTTAAATTTCAGACTGCCCAAAATACAACTTGTCGCTGTTTTTCATAACCTGCAGAATTACGATGCTCATTTTCTTATGAAGTCCTTGGCTGAACATCACATAATGTTATACGACAGAACCGTGGTCATTGAAAATCCTGGAAGAATTCAAGTAATTGGAATAACCCTAGAGAAATACAAATGTATTACAAAACAGATTCCCAATGGGATTATTTGCAATGGAGAGGTGCAATATTTCATGTTAAGATTTAATGATTTATTCCAATTCATGAGCGTCTCTCTGGAAACTTCAGCAGGTAATTTGCTATATGTGCAATTGAGTATCATCTGCTCGATGTTTCCAGACAACACCCAATTCGAATTGACAAAACCGGAAGGGAGTTTTTCCTAACACTTTGTTAAGTCACAAGACAGCCTGATGTGCAAGTCACTCCCACCAAAGGACACATTTTATAATGTAATGAGAGGCAAAGGCATTAGCGATGAGGATTATGCTCATACCCAAGCCACATGGGATGCTTTCAACTACATAAACTTGCTGCAGTATGCCATTCATTACTTATGTGTGGACACTTGTTTACTGACTGATGTTTTTGAGAATTCCAGGACCATATATTTGGATCATTATGGTTTGACCCCGCCATGTACATCACAGCGTACAGCTAGAGCTGTTGACTGACCCAGAGATGTATCTTTTGTTAGAAGGCGGGGTTAGGGGCAGCATTACCCAGGTTTCAAAAATACGTGAAGAAGCCAACAATGTTTACATGGGTGAGGACTACAACCCTAGTGTGGCATTGACATATATATGCTATTTGGATGTCAATGGACTGTGCAATCATATGATGCGGTCCAAGTTTCCGATTGGTAATTTTGAATGGGTTGAGACTGACGTGTTCTCTTCATAGGATTTTACAAATATGATGAATGACGGCGACACTTGTTTTTTTCGCAGAAGTTTAACTGTCTTTTCCGGGGGAGTGTCATGATAAATGGCGTACCCCCGAATGGCTCTCCTGAGAGACTTCTTTTAACACTCATGCTGTGGAAGAAATATGTTATACACGGGGTAACACTGAGGCAGTATTTGATGTATGGGGCCAAACTTGACTCTGTTCATCATGTTTTGCACTTTTAGCAGAAGGTGTGGATGGCTCCGTACATCGAGTTTAACATTGAGAAACATGCCCAGGCTTCGAATGAATTCGAAAAATCGTTTTTCAAGTTAATAAATAATTCCACCCATGGAAAAACCTTGTAGGATATCCGCCAGGAAAGGAAAATTAGAGGCATTTCAAGGTATGACACGATCTATGGAGCTGCAAAGCTGATAGGTCGTCCTACATTCCAGGCAGGGCAGATTATCGATGAAAACTTGATCCTTATCGAGATGTCAAAGAGTTCTCTTATGTTCAATAAACCTTTGTACACTGGTGTTGCCATTCTCGTTCTTTAAAAATTAACCCTCTATGATTTCACTTTCAGTAGGTGTATACAAATTTTCTTCTGCTGGCTTTGCACCTCCTCTGTTGTGACACTGATTCCCTAATCTATTCTGTTGCTTGTGAGGACATCGATAAAGTAATTACCCCACATTTAGAGGCACAATCTGATACATCCAACATGCATTCGATAATCCAAAAGGATTTCCTTACGGGAACAAATGCCATACTGGGGTGATGAAAGATGAATGCACTGGGCGCATAATCAACCGTTTGTAGGTTTATGTCCTAAGCTTTATGCATACATTGTTGCGAATGAGCAAAGCATACGTAAGGCGAAGGGTGTAATCACTCAGGTATGAGCATTATCGAGATTGCCTTGAAAATTGCACAAGGGTTTTGGGGACCCAATGTCAGTTCCTTTCGCATGCTCAACAAGTCTACACCGAACCAGTAACATAGGTAGTGTTATCAGGTGTGGATGATAAGGCAGATGGAATATCAACCTTACCTTGGGGGCACTACCGAATACATGAGTAATTTTTTCCCCCATATAACTGTTTCAACACCACAATAAATTCATAGACCTTCCAGCACCACAGCGCCAATGACGTCCATCTGCTGCCGCCACATGTACCTCCTGTTCCACACTTATCATAGCTATCTAAAACTGTTTGCACAAACTGTTTGATAACCATAAATTCTGCTGCTACCTGTTTGTCTAACTGTAAGGAATAACATAACTTGGGTATAAACTCTCTTGATACAAGTGTCTTCGATCCAAATTCCCTTGCAATTTTACAAATAGGAACAAGAAATTAACTTCTTCATCATTGAAATTGGATTATATGTGCGTGTGAGTGTGTTGCATGCAGTCATTTGGCATGTGTGAGTGTCTGCAAATATATTACTGGAATTTGACACATTAGAAGTATGCCTTCAGTGCGCGTCTTTATAGCCTCTTCAGGATATTGTATATAGTTAGGAAAGAGACGACTTCCACATCGATATAGTTTGCAAAATTATTTTTTTATTTTTATTTTTTGTTGTACAATACGTTACTAGTGTTAAGATGTACAAATTATGTGCATAACTTTGTCATAGAATATTGTAAGTATAGTAATATAAATTTTGTTGCACATAATAACTTGTTTCTTTCTCACAAAGTGTTTTTAAATGTTTGGTAATTTAGGTCTTAAAATGTTTGTAAAATGTTACCCTTTTTTTATTATTGTGGTAAAATGTCTTTTAGTGTGTAAATGTTTGTAATATATGAATTCTCTTGTAATGTTTCTTTGTAAATATTAATTTAGTTTTGATCATACAGTCTTTGATAAATATTAGTTGTAAATGCTAACTTGTTTTTGATCATAAAGCGTTTGATAAATGTTTGTTGTAAATTGAATATTTTTGTGTGACATTGAAAATATTTACTTTATAAGGATGATTTGGAAAAGAATATTTTATAATAAAATTTTCCATGTTAAAAAATGAATAGTGTATGTCCTGTTAATTTTTAAATACCTCATGTCACTAACTATTTTCAATAATAAATAAACTTTGATGGTAACAGGCTAAGTATATGTCATGAAAGAAACCTGCATTGAGATGAATAAGTTAAAACCTTTGTCCACTCAGACTGCTTAAATTTAATGTTGGTCTAGGAGACACGACACCATGCTGGCCAATTTCTGTGACATCCCAGGAGGAAATATTGAAAGCAAGCCCCAAATATCTTTATAGAGGCAGGTACAAAAATACCTCTGAATGCCCTTGCCTACCAGAAAGTTTCTTCAGCTAAAACTTTTATGTCTGCATCGAACAGAATCCAACAAACAGTTTATATATAAATTAAAAATATTTCATTTTATATACACACAGACTACAGGCCTTCAAGATTCAACATGACGATGTATGGTAAATAAAACAAACACAAATACTAATATATCCAAAAAGTTTTTTTAAAATAAAAAAATAAAATTTAACTCTGTCACAAACATGAATTCTTCTACTTGCAAGAGTATACCTACGCTTCGACGCAAGTTGATTATTTTGAAACAAATCATTTGGGGTAAGATGTCTTGTAAGATTGTTGGAAACGGGGAAAAAAAAGTTTGGTGCAGAACGGTTTATATTTTTTATCGAATTTATTGTGTGTCAAGAACATTTGGGACATATTTCCTGGTGATGAGGAAAATAAAGGTTTATTGGTGGTAGTTGTGAAATATTTTAATTTGCTGGGAATACGTCACCATCTTGCGACTCGAAATATAGGACCAAAATTCAGTGCCTGAGCGAAAATAACAGTTTGTACGGAGGAGAGGAAAGAGCCTAGGTCAGTTCCAAATCCGCTACTGCCTCCCTAGGGAAACCGTAACTTCGACCTTGAAGCAAGTCTCCATTCATAGCCAAGGCAATGCTCTGGGACTGAAGGGAAGGGAATGACCAGTTCCCGAGAGATCCCAAAAAGCATCACTTGAGTGCTGTAAGGGGAAGGGGTAGCACCCTTTGGACAGAGACAGTCAACCGAAAAAGTGCTCTCTGACCTTGAGGAGGGCAGGTATAATCACTGTGTTGGAAGGGACAGTTCTTGGGTGGTAATGGTGACAGATATATTGATAAAAAAAATCTTTTAAATGCGGATGTACGATGTGTTCATCTTTACTTATGCATATGTATATATATATGCATTTACTATGCGAAAAAAGACAATATGTAACATGGAAAATTTCACGAATACAAAACAGTGTGATTATTTTAGAGTATTTAGAGTCACAGGCTTGAAAACTCTCTTCCTAGCAGCTCATACCAACCAAATTGGTTTTTTATTTTTGTTAAAGTCAAGAATAGCTCAACTCATAAAAATATTATGTTAAAAGATGAATAAAATTACAAATACCTTATTATTCCCATTTTGATTCCAAGGGCAGCAATGAATAGTAAAAGAAAGTATTAAGGAAAGCGGGAAAGTTGCTTTCTGATGGAAAAAAAAAAAAATTAATATAGTTACCAAAACGGGCAACGAAGTAACAAATATTATGAAGCGTACTGGTAAGTTTGTACCCAGAATACAATAAATAAACAAAGTTCCTATTACTAGTTCCGAAGCACTCAGTCCCGCAGTGGGAAACAGTCTAGAAGTAATCCTAGTTGGTTACCTTTTTCACCAAGGAAGAATATGTTCTCTAGAATACTCACATGAAGAACTGACACCGTTTGAAAATTAAAGTACTCCTAGTTAAGTTCTTTATATGAAAACGCTAAGTTAAATATATAAATAACAATTTAGCACACCAAAAATAAGTAAATTAAAATTTCTGTGCCATGAAACCAAATTAATGCATTGGCAGAAAGTATATGTCGCGGGAAATCTTCTGCCACTGCATTGCAATGTGTTAGTTCGTAATCAGAGTGCTGAATTTTTTTTAGTACATCACGTAGTTGTAATTTTACCAACAAGACGTGTAACTACAAAAATTCGAAATGTTGTGGTACAGAGGTATGGCACTGCTTGAAATTGTAAGGAGTGCCACCAATGATTCACAAGAATACAAACACGAACGTGATCACAGCTACCTCATTATGATCAGATATATCCTGACCAGCACATAGTCCCCTCCACTTCCATCCAGCATTACCCATCATGTGGTAACGATCACAATTTATCACTGTGATCAAGCTCATGCCACAATCGCCAGGCTCAACATAGGTTACCATTCAGTAAAATGCAATTGTCACCAACATTTGATGATCACTTAAAAGTTTTTCCCGTTCTTCAGTAATAATAAGCTGTACGATGTTGTCACTCCTCCAAAACCATGTAGACTACACCTCAGTCTTGTCCAGTTTCAACAGAAATCTCACAACCAAGGTGGGCAGTGGTAGCCAATGGACATATCCATCCAAATAAAATCATCCGTGTAAGCGAGATTAGTCATCTAGCTCATTAAAGACCCATGATCAAACCGAAGTCACTAGCCACAACAATTCTAGTGATACATATACATATATATATCCTGTCATTACCTATTGAAAAATATATAATAAACGGAAGTTTAAGCTTCGCTCACCTTCCAATTTAACCACTTTGGCACAATTATTTACAACAATTGTCAACTCATTGCCACTCCAACATCCCGATTAAACCATCCAACTATGTATCCCTTTCATGTGAAGCATTAATAACTACAGAAAAATAGGTTCCTCACATCAGTAATTAAAATATAAATGAAAATACAAACTAGATAAATTTAAAATAAGAAACTCATTGAAAGTAATTGTCACAACGTCTGTACAGTTAGTTGTCTTCATTCAGGAAAAACTTTATTTAAACCATTTGACTCTGTTTATTATTTCTGTAAATGGGTTGTCTGCAGTATAATTTTTTTTCTCTGGGGTACGAATTCTACATGTGCAGTGTATATCGGTAATTAACATTATTGCATATGAACATATTTTTTGTTACCTGGATACAGCAATATTGTATAAGTTTCCTACGCCATAAAATATTGATTAATTTGTTGAACGGGGCGACAAAATTAAAAAACGAATTTTACGAAAAATTAAAATATACTTTATGGAAAAGAATTTTATGTCATGTGGGTATGTTAACACAACGATAGAAATCGGTAAAATTATATAAAGAAATTAGGTATAAAATAATTTACAAATTCTAAATGTTATCTTGTTTGATGAAATCATTTCAAGTAAAGTCATGGTTTGCTAAGTAGTGTAAATCTAGAAGTTCAAATAATTAATATATTATATTCATTGCTCTAAACAGAATGAAGCAATTTGGAATGACTGCAATTCTGCAACACGGACTGGGACTGGATTATCGATAACGTAATAACGATAAAGTGATTTACCCTTCACAGTATCTCCAAAAACGTCCGCTCAGTGATTCATCTCTCACACATCATTAATTCAGCTACAGTACGTTTAGATACTCTCCATTTCAAGGTACAGTTTCTTACACTGATGACATCCCAAATAGTTATTTTAATTGATTAACAATAAAAAATTAACAAAATTATTTTCGACTAAAACAGTAATTCACAAGTTATTCTACAGACAGGAAGATTTGGTAACAATAAAAAGGGACGAAAATATGGGATCATTATTTAGGAAGAAATAAAGTTATGGTTTCTTAACAAGAAGAATAAATTACTGAATAACGTTTATATTGTTACAAGTTTGCTAATGTCCGACCTACGTGATAACTGGGATAGTGTTTCTCTACTGTATTGCTTGAAGTCTTTCTCACAGTAGCTCTGTGGTAGCAGAGTAATTGGAGAGGACTTTGTTGACGGGGCACAATCGTTAACCCTGCGTGGGTTTTAATTCGTCACCGAGCGCCGGAGTGGCCAGTTTAATCGAGGGAACTTTTTTTCCCCCCCTTTGTTTGTCCCCACCGCAGCAGAGTGCGCAGGTACTGTACTCGAGGACCATCAGTCAAGCCATGTAGAGATCGAGTGAAGTAGGGTAGAAGGGCTGGACCCCCGGGGGGGCAGCGGGCAGCTATCGGGGATGGGATTCTGCGGCCCCACCACCAGAGGTTCGTCGGGCTTTGGCGACGGGCGCATCGACAGCAATTCAGGCCCTGGTCCACACCGCGCGACGCCCCCGGGGCACGTCATTAGAATAATTGAATTCCTGAAAGCAGGGCGTGCGCGTGATCCAGGCCTCGGTTAAATGGGAGAGAACTGGACCCTACAAAGCCCACTGTAGCTTGTCGCGGGCTCGACAGTCGTGGAGAGGTTCTCTCGGTTTGCCGCTGGCTGTTCACTCTAAACTGAGCACTATTGAAAATCGTGCTTAAGATCTGCCTGTACGCACATAGCGTATTATTCCTCCATATAAAAAAACTAACATTGCCATCGGCTTCATCGCGTGACTAATGCGTCGATCAAGCGAAACCGTGAAATTGTTATAAAAGCGAAAGTTTAGAAATGTGCTTATTCTTGCACTTATACGTATTAAAAATACACAAAGTAAAAGAAATAATTTCAGTCTTGACAAATGTTTATCTAACACTTTTAATTTAACTTTTCGACACGAACAAATTCACCCGGCGTCGTTACCAACTTTACTACGAGCTCGGCTGTCAGTGTGCCCATTATAATGCATGCAGTGACATTTTTTTAAAGATTAATTTCAAAGAAGCTCAATTAATCGTGAACAGCGTTTACCGGGTTGGGGGTGGGGGTGGGTGGGTTGCTTGCCACCGACGTTCAGAATGGCGCCTCAAATATGGTTTATTAGCGCACTTACAGCAATATTAATTCCAGATGAACGTTGGCCGAGATTACACGTTCTAATAACCTTACTCTTCTACTTTTTGAAAGAGGAGAGTTTTGGCCGGCTCTTAACATCGAGGTCTCGAGAGTCTATGGGGGTGAAATAAATAAGCTGAGTATGGAGCAGCGGCTGAATGTGGGGGAAACGGGATATCCCCGAGAAAACCCGCCGACCGGTGGTATCGTCCGAACACGACTCTTACATGTAATAATCCGGGAGTGACCCCGCTGGGAATTGAATGCGGTTCGCATAGGTTGGAGGTGAGCAGTCTGACCACTACACCACGGCGACCCCAGTTTGTAAGTGAAAAGTGAGTAGAGAAACTATAAGAACAGAAGATAATCTTTCTATGATCAGTTAAAGAAGTATTTAGGGGATACCGTACCGAGATAATTAGGATTTGGAAAGAAAAAATTTAATAGGTGCAATTATGAATACATTTTGTTACATGGTTTTGATAAATACAATGTAAGCCGGGATATAATTAACTACTACGATTTTCGGTTACCGTCAAGCGGGAAAGGGACAGATTAGTAGACGAAGTAACATGAGGGTAGATGCTTGAACAGGCTAATAAAACATAGTAACGTAATATGTGCATATTACACGGATGAAATGAAAAGAGTGTGGTGCAGGTCCGAAGCTAAGAGAGGGGGGTAGGCCCCGTAAATATTTTTTCGACGGTCCTACGTTTTAATTGACAAATCATTTAATATCCTTTCAAAAGCTCATCTCCATATAAAATATTACACCCGTGCTGTAAAGTTTACAGAGGGTGGACTACACACATTTCTTTACCCGTCGTAATGAAGGCACGGTATTGTTGGGTCGTTTAACGAATGCTACCACCGATCAATTTCTAACATATCATAAGGATGACGACTGCACTTTAACACCTAAGCCACCTAAATTTACCAGCCTTAAATATGTTGCCACGTCATATATGTATGAGAAACAGTAAACACGTCTTAACATGCCTCCCTGTACGCTTTACCTTCTTGTGAAAGGTATTTTAACTTAATGCGGTGCTGTAATACGGAAATATTTTCATAGGAGAACTGAACCAGCTGATAATAATCAACGCTCCTATATTAAGCGTTTTATAAAATCAACGTAATTTTATTCCCAAAACCTTCCGTATTTGTATGCAGTGGAGTCGAAAATACTTGTTATTAGAACGCTGTGCTCTACACACTCAGTTAAAACACATGCCGATAGCACTGTAGTGAAATACATTTTTATGTTTAAAACGTTGCAGTTTTGTGTAGTCAATGTGATATATTTAAGACATTTCAAGAGCACTAGCCTTGAATGAACTTGCAATATATTTTGCAGCATCAAAGACAAGGAAATGTATGCTGTAATACGTCTATGGGAAAAGGTAACTTAACGGCCCAAGTGCTTTTTTACGCGGAATATTTTTGGATCTATATGCTGTTTAGTATAACCCCTGAAAATTTCATAAAGATGTTCAAGATTCTGAAGTTGGTACATTAATTTTTACAAAAGTTTTTACCTGCACTTTTATTCCAAAGTTAATTCGAAACTTTAGTTAGAATTTTGGAGGGGCATTTTCAAAATGCAAGGCTCATTCAAGCAGATACAAAAAAAAATGTATATGTGTGCAGCTTGTATACATTTTTTCCACAGAAATGTTCCAGACTGAATAGGAGACATATTAACAAAGGATGAAGTTATATCAAAATTAGATTTTGTAAAGAAAAACTTTCTTGAGGCCAATGTGTTTTATAGAAACTTACTGATAAAACTAGCCAATGAAGATGTGCGTAATTTGTGAAGATTCCAGCCACAATAAGATGTAAGTCGTTTAGTTACAGGCCATTTTAACAGAGAGTAAGGTTTTGCATTTTGTTGCTCACAGTGTGATTGTGTAGTGAATAAAACATAGAAATTTGCCTCTTATAAAAACCGTTATGTAATTAATGTGTTTTGTGAAAATTCGGTTTTTTGTGCAACAAAAACTGTTGATAAAAAACTGCAGTGTATAATTATAAGAAATGATAAGTTGCTCGAATAGAGAAAAATAATTTTTTTTTTTTGGAAGAAATAAATACTTATTGTAATGAAGTTTGCTGTTCTTAGAATAAAAGAACAAGCAAACATTTTTTACTTAAATGTAAAAATAATACTTTCCTTGTCTTTGTTTTTGTGATAGTTCCTCCCTCAAATATAGTGAACCATGTTATTTTTTAAATCACTATGATATGTGCCTCACGATTAGGTGAAAGGAAATAATAAAAGGTGATTTGATTATCTGTAAATGGTTTTTTGACTGCCTATGTTGTTTTCGGTAAAATTTTAAGTGAAATTATAATGTATTGATCATACGATTTGTAAAACATATTATCATACAATTTTAGAAAGTCTAATAAATTACAGCCAATACAGTTAGGATATGCTATTTCTTCCCATTCATACTTCACCTCGAATAAAAAATTATACAATGTTACTCATTTGAAAATCCGAAACCGAAATGTACCTGTCTGCTCTGGAAACAAATTGGAAGCTCATTAGCTGAAAGCTAGTGAATTTTGTTCGAACTATCCAAAATGACTCAGGAATAGGAAGTATGTTTAATCTCAAATTAAGTATTTATTTGAAAACTCTCTCAGTTTCATGTAAAATTCAACATTAAAATAGTTTCTCAAATTTAACATTAAAATTTTTTATTCTCTATGATGACAACTTCCGTGTAAGTGAAATAGGGCGTAGAACCTAATCTTGTAGGTGTTTCACAAAGTTCTATTACGATAACAGCACGTATTATGAGATTATGTCTTGCCAATGCCGTTCGATAATCATACAAAGGTGGCAATGGTGCACTGCTCTGTGCAACTGCTTTTGATATCAAATACTGTTAAAATTCTCGCCTCTCCTGAATGAGCAGGACAGTAATTAGTCGGTAGGAATGTAAGTTCTCGTGTTCTGAATAAAATCCAATGAGTATTGACTGTCGAACTTCAGGCTGCATAAAGATGACCATCGTATTAAAATGAGAATTTGTGCAACATATCCAACTTTGTGCGATTGAAAATTCTTATTTCGCAAGTAACTGTTTTGTGAGATTTATATCTTCGTGGTTGAAATAGTATAACAGGAACAAGATTAGGACATATTTATCAATCTCCTCAGTAAATGTTTTTTTTTAGATTCTGATATACATCATTAAGCAATCTCCAAATGTTTAAGGTTTAAAGATTTGTATTGTGTAGTAGTGTAAAACATCCAGTAACTGACACTTTAAGCACAATTCAGAGAAAACAATTATATGTTATCTTGAGATTTCCATAATAATTTTTTTAACATAAATGTACAGCGCATAATATTTATTATTTAAACTGCGCAGAATCTAAACATTGTGCTTAAAAATATAAACATGTAACGCTTTAGAAACGTGCCTGATATTGGCACATTATCAGAGTTAGTACACAATTCTTCTATATTGCAAAAATAATATGGGTGGTATTATACTTATACATGCATATATTTAAGACACATATGTAGAGAACAACCATTTTCTGTAGTACCACTCCCATGGGGTATTAAAAATACTAGAATTTTAGATACCTGAAAATATAATAAATATAACACATACTAAGAAAAAATTAATAAATGAATGAATGAGCAAAACCAAACACTGTAATATAAGTTTTAATGCTTCCGCAACATAACAGATAAGGTGACAATTTTCATCCTGTGGCACAGAAATATTCTAAATGTTGGTAATTGTTTCGCGAGCTTGTCTCAGTAATACATTTCCTTTGACAAAGAATATATTGTTACGTGTCGCTGGTTTGCATCGCTGACCTTGGCACGCCCCGCGTGAGTAAGCAAAAGAGAAGGGCACAGCAGTAAAATATGATAGCGGGCAGCGAGTTACTACGAGATGTTTGAATGACAGACGAGCTGTAATAATATCAAGGTTCGAGTTATAAAGGAGTGTCGGCACACATTCTTGCGCATTATACCGTGATAAGCCTTTTTGCAGCTCGCACGCTCTTGACCTTCAGCAGATTAAATTTATGCATTTAATTGAAGAACTATCTGATTGTTTACTACCCTAGTTTATCTCAGTGTGACTCGGGGTGCGCAGAACCTTCCAGATCAAGGTTAGCGATAGTATAAAAGTACGACGGGTCTCCGATCCGGAGTTGATTGATTGTCTGGTGTTTGAGAGATAGACGACGAGCGAGAAAAGAAACGAGTAGCGAGAGAAGTGACCAGTGCAGTGGGAGAAAAATCTGCGACTGCAAGCATCGGTGCCGTGAAGGGTGCGACTGAAAGGCTGGACTATTGGACTGGGTGCGTGTGTGAAAGACATTTCGGATGATTGCAACAGACAGACTGAAAATGTGTTATTAATGAGAGTGAGTTAATTGACTATAACCAAACAGAGACATTGAGAAGGACTTTAATTATAGTTGAGATAAACATTAATTACTACGCTCATTGAGAAATAAAGAGATAAATATGCGAGAGAGATTAATGCTATAAATAATAGATGCGTGAATAAACTAAAGTAAAATTTTGCTCTTTTATTTTTATTAAGACCTTCGTCCGTCACGGACCCAGATACGCACGTCTGGCGCCTTGTGACAGTAAATCAATGTTATCAGAAATGGCAACGAGATTATAGGAGGTGATATGAAATACTGGGAATATTGGAAGCAGAAAATAAATCCGATGGCTCCTCCCAGCATGCACACACTTGAAAAAATTTCGAAAAATTAAAATAAAATAAAATAAATTACAGGAAACCAAAACCAAATTGGCTGGACCAGTAATTGAACCTTGGTTAACCCTCACGCGAGTCAAGTGTAATACGACTGCGTACCGTCTTTCTTGGTCGGATAATAAAGAAATCAATTAAAAATAATATATAGGTCTACACACATAAAAATAATATGTCACATAAAACTACTCGTAATAATAATAATTTATTGATATAAAATTCTTTCATTTGATTCCATCCTCAATCATAATGATTCTTGAATATTCTACCTGAAATGTTAATAAAAAATTCTTAGCTGGCTGTAGCTAGCGCAAAGGTGAAAAGTCGCAAATGATGTTTAAAGTACTTTCCAATCGATTCATGTTTACCAATTTCTTATGCCTGGCGTCAACTTCAATATTCATAGCATCTTATTGTACATGCTATCCTCATTCGAGAAAATGTCAATTACGGGTAACGTGAGAATACTGTTGAATGGTGTCGGCCATTCGACTCGACGGCAAACGAAAGACAGAATCAAGTAATTGTGAAGTGTATGGGAAGTCACAATATTATATGTATACATGTGTGTGCTCAGGTGTGTGTGTTTGTGAGTATATTTGTATTTTGTGAACATGAGAGATTATTAAAAACCCTGTCATGAAAATTAGACATTTCTGATACTTTGTTGGGAAGGGGGCGATTTCGTCCATAAACACAGCCTCAAGAGAGTACTGGAATCAAAACCATTGATGAGGATTTCATAAGTAACAAATTTCATTTACTTGGCTACTGCTGCATATGAATACTTACAACTGTCCGGGTACATACGATAATTTTTATGGTGGGAATAGTCTCTCTACACGAGAACTTAATGTAGTCCTACGTGTTTGCGGTATCTTTGATTTGCGATCTAAAGCTACTATCTAATTTCTTGTATTTTTCCTGGGATTTTAACTACTCCAAAAAATAATTGCACCCTCACTCGCCCTACGGTATTAATGATGTTTTAAAGCACTTATCAGGCCAGGAAAGCTGACAATATGTATCCATGTTGCAAAGACATGCTTGGTTGTTCAAATGTTTTGTGCTGCATCGTTTAAATCATAGGTAGGATGTGAGAATACGTAGAAGTTGCTGAAATAATTGTGAAAAACGTGTATGGCTTTGCGCCATAAGGGTATCTTACATTTGGAATGAAATCTGCACTCTGATTGTAATTACAAGCCAATGGTTTGCTTACGTATACATGAATAATTTAAGCTGTATATAGAAATGTTATTTTATATAATGTACAAACTCGTAGGTGTGGTGTAGAAGCAGAAAAAAAAATAAAAACAATTTTTTTATTGAGCCCATGTCAGGAAATTCATGCATTGAATTTCAACATAGAAAATGAGCTACCAGTAAGTGACATTTTTTACCGTCAAAGGCTCCGAACACCGGATTATCTGTACAGCCTGCAACATCTGCAGGCAACACAGCATTAGCCAATTAGTGGTTGCCTATTTTCAAGTGTAGAGCGACGCATTTTCCCACTCGGTATTAAGCTAGACGTCTGCATTTTCAGACATGGGAATTTAAAAGAAATATTCAGATTTTTCGACTCTCTAGTACTTTTGTAAGATGGAAGACTGCATCAAAAATATCCTCTCTGTCACCCCCCCCCCCCCCCCCATTTTTTCCAACAAACTATTCTATGTTTTACATTTTGCACGTACTCCCTTTGCGAAACTGTACCACGCCATTGATATGGAATATTATTACAAAAAAAGCCTGCTGGCATTATCAGTGTTAGCAGAGTGCTTAACGATGGCTCCGTAAACCCATGACATTTATATTTTATGTCTTGTTCGAGAGAGAAATTGATTTTTTTAAAATTAATAAGATCACTTTTATAAGTGGCATATTATAAGTTTTTCTCTACTCAAATATAAACGAGTCGCAGTCACCGAAGTACAGATGCAAACAAAGGGGTAACGTAGCTTCTCCCACAAAGTTCTTCATCTCATGCACCAACACTATATAAAAGTACATTTTAAGTTAAGGCCACATTGCACTTTCATGGGGTTCGTCTATGACCCAACATCCTCGGCGGTTTAAGTCAACACCGTAAGGTGGTCATACTATACATTTTCTTTAATTCATTCTAGCAAGTCATAATTTAACCATTTTGAGTGTGCGGTGTAGTTATAGTGGTTCTTGGACAACTACAGACTGAAAACTAGCTCGGCCGGGTCACTGACCCCCTCACGCACTTTCCTGCTGCTCTGTCATTCCTTCTGGTAGATATATTAGCTTAAACTTTCCCGCTTTTCCCTTAAAAATGTTAAGGTTTCCATCAAAATTTTCCCTTTATTACCCCTCAACCACCCCCCCCCCCCACGCAAATAACGCGCCAAATCACCCAAATCCTCACAAATGAGCGGAAGTCTCAAGGCTGACATAAACATACCCGAAAACCAGTAAATTGAATATTTGTAAGAGCCAAGGAGTCATAGCCATACTTGATAGGGAAAAACATAAATAATAATTGTTATATAAATTATTTTAGGTAATTTTTTTTTATTTCAAGAATATTTTAATTATCAGAAAAATCGATTACACAGTAAAGATTTATACAATTTCTAATAATGGAGTTTTAAAAATGTATTAAATACTAGCTGATCCCGGCGAACGTTATTCTGCCTCTTTCATGTTCTATTTTGCCTCTTCAATACGTCCTCTCTATTACTTCTGGTACATTCGACTTATGTTTGAATGTCGTATCGCTGGCATTTTTCTCTTTTAGATCAACAAACATTCCCTGCAAGTATGAGCAAAATCAGCCCATAAATATAGAAGTTAGACGCCAGCGCCACCTATCGGAACCTAACCTACCAAATGCAAAGCACAATAAAACAACATAAATAAACATTTTCTGTAAGTATGAGCAAAAGCGGCCTATAAATACAGAAATTCGACTCCAGCACCAGCTATCTGAAACTAACCTACCGATTGCAAAGCACAATAAAACCATTTATTTTAGATCAACAAACATTTACTGCAAGAATGAGCAAAATTAGTCCTTAAGTATAGAAGTTAGACTTTAGCGCCACCCATCGGAATGAGATATAACTAAAAACCTTACTCGCCATCTCAATAACGTATGATGTGAATATGGTCTCAATAAATCAACAAACATTTCCTGCAAGTATCAGCATAATCGGCCCATAAATATAAAGTTAGACTCCAGAGTCACCTATCGCAACCTAACCTACCGAATGCAAAGCATAATAAAACAATTTCTTTTAGATCAACAAACATTTCCTTCAAGTATGAGCAAAATCGGCACATAAATATAGAAGTTAGACTCCAGCGCCACCTATTGGAACGAAACATAACTAAACACCTTACTCACCACCTCAATAACATATGGTGTTAATATGGTTTCAATTGGTCCAGTGGTTTGTCAGTGATGATGTGGCTTAGTCATGCACAATGGAGTTTATATATAAAGATTTATGTATTATTACCTGCTGCAGATGACACCGACTCAGCTGCCCCGCGCCATAATCGGAGACCCACCTCGCCCTCCTCTCTTCCTGGAACGTTGCGCTCGCGGTCTCTTGAAACCCCCCTTCTGGGAATCCCGTGAATGCCAACAGCGGCGAGAATTGCTGGTGTCACAGACCTCCTCTCGCCTGCTAGAGTTTCCTCCGATACGTTTAACGATGACGCAAGAATGTTCTGGTGAGACTGCCTGGCGCATCAGCCCTCCGCGACGCATCACGCGAGTTGGGGAAGATTCTAGGTCGCGGCCTAAGACCTATATATACTGCCGCAACCCAGCGGCCGGCAGTCTTTGATGGAGGCCGCCTGGCTGAGTGTGCGCGAGCGAAGAAACATTTGGACGATGACTGGAGATTGCGGGACGACGGCGAGTGAGGTGTTCGTGGCTTGAATGGACGAGAGGGTGTGAAACCGACGAGTGAAACCTACTGCGCGTGAGGGCGCTTGGAGGACTCTGGAATATTGCGACTGGCGGGACATGGACTGAACTGAAGTAGGACTGAATGGAAGTGTAATACTGATTTTATTGTAAATATTCGAACTGTCAAATATGTACGCATAAATTATAAAAATTATTGAACAGGTTGATACATTGTCTATTGGGACTGATCTTTAATTATTTAATTTAATTGATTTATCTCTCGTAATTATACATTTTATTAATTGGTATCAATTGTGAACAGTAAGTGATTTCAATATATTGCGAGAATTTTATGTTCAGAGAAATTTGCTGTAGTTATTGTAAATTAAATAAAGAAATTATAATTAATTCTTTTATTTGATTAAGACCTCCATCCCTTAACAAACTTGGTATAGCCCACTTAATTTATAGAGAGACAAATTGTAACAATATATACTAACTGATCCCGGCGAACGTTGTTTCGCCTTAAAATCCATCATGAATATGTATATATCGCCATCTGTTATATTTAAATTGTAAATGCCAAATTTAAAATATGAAGTGTAAATTTAATATAAATGGTGTGTCATAGTAAATTAGCGGCAAATGTCATGTGTATTGTGTTTCGTAAAGATAATGGTTTAAAATTATTATATTTTACATGTTAAAATTACATTGAATTGACATAATAAATCTGTAATTAAACATTCAACACCGCTTATTAAATGAGTGTTCATACGTTTTAGTTTTACAATGACAAAACTCGTGTGTAAATATTCTATACGCATAGAAGTTAAGTTTTTTCAGTTTCACAACCTGTTGTTTGATTTCTTTGTTTATAATTTAAATTATATCCATGCCTCTCCTTCCTAGAAGATAAGAGGATATTGTAAAGCGCCGTATAATCGACGCGTGTCTTGTATGGTTTAAACAGTGTTGTTTCTGCGCATAATTGACTATTAGAAACTGTTTGGCGTGCACGTCCTTCTCTTATGATCGTGCTGTGTGCTTCTCGATTTTATGTTCGTGCCTCTTCAGTTTTTGCAGCGCGTGTTCAAGTTCTATTTTGTCTTCTTAATGCGTCCTCTCTATTACATCGGATATGTCGACCGATGTTTGACTGTGGTATCGCTGGAATTTTTCTCTTTTAGATCAACAAACATTTCCTGCAAGTGTGAGCGAAATCGGCCCATAAATATAGAAGTTAGACTCCAGTGCCACCTATCGGAACCTAACCTACCAAATCCAAAGCACAATAAAACAAATTATATTATATAAACAGACATTTCCTGCAAGTATGAGCAAAAATGGCCCATAAATATTTAAGTTAGGCTCCAGTGCCACCTGTCGGAACCTAACCTACCGAACAGTGGTGGCTGGTGACTTTTGAAACTGGGAGGGCTGTGGCGATCCTAACGCAGATCATTACAAATTACTTTTTTTATTTTAAATAGGCACAGTGATAAATATTTTGCTTACGACAGGCTTATGTAATTCCAGTTTATGCAGCTAAATACAAAAACTAACTGTGGTTGTTTGAAGAAAAACGTATCATCGCTCGATTTGTAATTATCAACACACTGTGGCCACTGGTTCAGATCTAATCGCTAGCACAGGTATTTGTTTGTTTTAAGTTTGTGGAGTTTATGTGCCTGCCAACCATTACCAATGTAGTGTGGTACATTAGACGAGACGACGAGGAATTAGATAAAAATTCTAATTCTACTATACTAATGAAGATGATAACTTGAATATACTAAAACAAATATTTTTAAAACCCAATACTAATTTACATATATATCATACAAAATGCATGTCAAAAATTTTAATTATAGTGTAAAAGTGGTATACCTTAATTAACGTATATGTAAACAAAATCCATTCTTCAACCTGTACGCGCTAACTAACTAGCAATGAATATTTACCTTACCAATCAATGGAAATATTATGGCATTATTCATATGCTGTGAACATGATTTATGTCTTTTAACTATGTCTCCCAAATGTTTCAAATCTTTTACCCAATTGACAGCCCACGCAGTATCATTAGGTTTCACTAGCAAAAAAACGAAACAAAACAACGCATTTCTAACTTCACACCCTCATAGCCAGTCCGCGAAATTGAATGAACTTACATTGAATTTTCACATATACGAACCACTGCGTTTACCATCGTGGCTTTGTTGTTTTGTTATATTTAATTGTGGCGTTGCTGGTCCAAAATTATTAAGCTCTAGTTTACTGCTGTAATTCAAAATCTTTGTCGTAATATGGTTTTAAATGATATTCACCAAATTATCCATTATTTGCAGTTTACGTAGCACGGCGTGAACAACTCTTCAACCCTGCTTCTGACCGATGCTCATGGCTCATCATTAACAACAAACTTGTTAAGAATATTACACACTATGTTTGAAGCTCCCGTGACTTTTAACGATTTCTATAATTAAAAACTTTGTTAGGAAATGTATTTAACAACTTCGAAAGAGCAGAGCGTGAAAGTGCACCCACAAAACGTGTAGTATATAACTGTAGAACACATCTGTTTACAGTGGAATTCGAAGTTCCAGTTTTGGTAGCCCTATCATGTTCCAGGAAACCATCTTTGTGTGTGAGCAGGGGCGCGTCCAGCTCTCTTCGATTTACAGCATGTGATTGCTGAAAAGGGATGAGCCCCTGAAGTCTTCACCTCCTTCCCGTAGCACCCCTAATATGTTGTTACCGTCATCTCTCTTTACACGCTCCACCCACTTCGGGGCGAAGAATCTGTAACCCTACCACTCGACATTTCCAATAATATTTCCCTCGTGATAACAGACTCGTCCGTGTAAAAAAACTTTGGCTGCCAAATAACCTCCGTATTCGTATGCTGTATTACTTGCTGAGTAGTAGATAAGTAGAGGTTTGCGTTCTGAGATTTGATTAGGAGGGCTGCGCCCCGCAGTCCTCCCTCAGCAGCCGCCTCTGCTACCGAATGCAAAGCACAATAAAGCAATCTCCTTTATATTAACAAACCTTCACTGAAAGTATGAGCAAAATCGGCCCATAAATATAGAAGTTAGTCTCCTGTGCCACCTATCGGAGCCTAACCTACCGAATGCAAAGCACAATAAAACAATTTATTTTAGATCAACAAACATTTCCTTCAAGTGTGAGCAAAATTGGCTCATAAATACAGAAGTTAGACTCCAGCACCACCTATCGGAACCCAACCTACCAAATGCAAAAATCACAATAAAACAATTTATTTTAGATCAACAAACATTTCCTGCAAGTATGAGCAAAATTAGCCCATAAACAAAGTAGTTAGACTCCAGCGCCACCAATCGGAATGAAACACAAATAAAAACCTTACTCACCACCTCAATAACATATGGTGTGATAATGGTCTCAATTGGTCCAGTGGTTGTCAGTGATGATGCGATTTAGTCACGCACAAAGGATTTTATATATTAATATTTTAAAATAATTCTATTTTTTTAAAATTAATAATCAATTCGAACACTGTAATCCATCTGCAATTTGTTCCTCCTAGAGATACACCTACGGCATGTGAAAGCAGTGGCAAACATGCAGATATACTGTAAGGGTTTCTCTATTCCCTCTTTTCCATTTACTCCACTGATACAGGTTCTGACAGGCTCGGCTCGACCAACGAGTACTAAAAAAACACAGAGGTGGCACAGCCACTTTTACCACGAATTCCAGCTACACTCACCAGCAAAATGTCCTCACAAGCCAGCAACATGTTGTAATGACGTTCATCCTGCAGCTCAGCCAGTCTGACGTAAGATCTGCCCTGGGCATCGCACCCGATGCACCACTGAGTTCGCGTGCACGAAAGGAATGACGACGCCATTTCGCTTCTGACTACTTACCTACTGTATGTCTCGAACTTCTGTTGCTTCGCCTCCTCCCTCTTCTAAGTCTACCACGTCTGCTCGACCCTCGTCCAACCCCTTCGTGTCAACTTTCTTTCATCTATATCCAACTGAATTTATAGCCAAGAAAATCCATGTCACAAATGACACTTTCGACCCTGAGAATGGACGTATGCATGGCGTGTTAAGCACTACGTTATTTTATATGCATAGTTTGGGAATGATTGTTAGGATAATAAAATTTATTTTGAGGTAAAAACGAAATTTTGAACTAATATGGTTGTTCGACCAGAATGACAGAGCAGGAGAAAGCACGTACGGGGGTTAGTGAACCGGCCGAGCTAGTCCCTCGGTACCCAGCCAGCCGCAAGTTCTCCCAGAATCTTCAAAACCGTAAAACTTAGGATATATTTATTAATCTGCAATGCTGTTACAAAGAATTTGTACGATGAATAAAACTCTCCATGTTCCGTTATTGTGTTTTAATGCCACTCAGCATATATATATTATATGTGTATATATTTGATCTTCTTTGCATATAAATTGAAGTCCTTTTCGCCCAAAATACTAGAAACTTAATAACATTCGTTTTTTATTCAGTTCACCTTTTACTGTTTTTTGTTATTTTAATGAAGCGTAATTCAAACTGGAACACCCACGATCCAGCAAGGAATACCATAATTAGATCACACATCTCGCTTGTACATTTACCAGGAGTTCGTAACGATTATATAAGTTGTAAAACCCAAGTGGAAGCTTGGTATTGTATGAGAGATGATTTCATGCTAAGTATTTTTGTTTGGCAAACGGAGTACACATATTCTATTAAAGTACAGTTATTCTAAAGAAAGTGACTGCAAGAACACAAACGAGGTAGAGATCACAGCATTCAATGGCGTACTTTACTTGGCTTGTTTACTGCGAAACAACCTCTGTGCGATAGGTTTCGTGGAGTTCAGATGTACGAGCGACGAAATGTTTCGTACTGTGATGTCTGTAAAAATATTCGCTTTTGTGTTTAGATGTCTGCGCTTCGATAATAAGAGCAAAAGGGAATTAAGAAAGAAAACAGGTCAGGTTACATTCTTTATCGATAATTCGAAGACTTGTTCTCTTTGGGACTATAAAACGATAGATTAAAACTTGAAGCGTTTAGGGGTGATGGGGATTTCGCTTGTATATTCCATCAAAACGAGCTAAATATGGAATTAAAATTGTTGTACTTGTGAATGCCAAAGTATACTAAACAAGTAATCTTGAAGTGTACGTGCGACTACAACATGAAGGACTAGTGACGAAGAGCAAATGTTGTAGTGAAATAATCTTGAGGTTTTCAGGAGACATTCATGGTAGTGGTCGAAAGATGTGCTGACATTTGGTTTACTGGAGCAAACTTGCAGAAAATCCGGATAAGTGTAAACTTAATTATGTCGACATATTCAGGGAAAATAATTGAGAGTTTTCTTCCGAATTTATTTCAGCTAGAAATAAAGAACCGCGGAGAAATGTTTAGTTTTAGAAATAAGATTTTTACCAAGAAGTATTTTCTACTTGGTATTGACCAAAGATTCGTGTGGTGCTGCCCGTATCCACGAATTACCTGAGATTCTGTACAATAATCTTTGATTCAATGCGACACACCTGTACCGTGTGTTCTCATCTGTCTTTGACACGCAATAAGCACATGACCAGCCAGGCAGTTCTTTTTTTTGAGTCCCCTGGCATGGAAAACGTACAACTTAAAATTTTTTTCACCAGCTAAACAAACTCGTTTGAGGTAATTACTGTTAGAAATTCACAGCCCGTGTTCTTCTCCGAAAACCCGAGTCAGTAAACCATGGCTTCATCAGTGAACATTTACTTCCTTATGACCGACCAGAATTAAAGGGAAATGGAAAACTCCATTATGCGTGAATATCCGAAATATAAAATCAAGAACTGAATACGAATTACTTTATATGTTTAGATGGAGTTTGTTTTATTGACTATATGTTTGATTTTAAAAAAAACCGTGACATACATAAATAATTCATGTAATGTATAGTTTTCGAATAAAAATTCACAGACTGTTTTTAATAATGAATTATAGAAGCCGCAAAATCAGCACGTACAATATAAATATAGTTTTAAAATGTATAGAATTTTAATTTCTTAACTACATACTTACAAAAATGAAAGAAGAAAACCATCTAAATTTTAACCAAATATCGGTAAAAAATTTTGTTAAAAAGAAAGTATTTTTTCCTCAGGACATGTAAATTTCAATATAATACAATGGAAAAAAAAAGTTATTATTTTGTTACTTTTAAGAACACTATTTTGGCATGTTTACTGATTTTGTCATATATCCCTCATTTTGCGCTTTAAGCTGACCATTTTGAAAACGGAAACTATAGACTGTATAAACTATGATTCAAATATCTTGCCAATAAATTTAATACCATCAGAATATAATACGTAGAGTAACGACACGGCGATGTCGCGTATTTAAAAATAACGCACTTTCGCGTTAGGGCTACCGTTTCTCGGGGCGCCACGTTAGCCGTTTTTTCTCTATGCTCTGGTTTTTTCTGTGGTATAGGCTGAGCACGGTAAAATGAGAACTTTTGAAAGCCTTGTTTAAGATTTACTTGTATAAGCCTTTTGTATTCTTCCGCCTTATGAAAAATTTACATTTTCACGGCCCTCATCACTTTATTCATGCGTCGGTCCAATTAAACTGTGAAATTAACAAGAAAGTAAATACTTCACAAATCTGGCCGTTTTTACACTTCGATGCATTAAAAAAAATAAACTGAAATAATTAATTTTAAGTTATCACACGTTACCTATCACTTTTTATTCGACGTTAAGATATGGAACTACTTTCCATCCATCGTTACCAACTTGACTGGGCGAATGTCACATAGCGGACCCATTAAAATATATGCATGCAGGGGCAGTGACTTTTTTCTAAGGTTGATTTCAAAAGTGCTCACTTTACTGCGAACAGCGTTTAGTTATCGAGCTCATGGGAAAAAGCTCATCTCGCTGTAGCTGCACAACTGTCGAAGGGAGTCAACTGTGTATGGGCAATCTAACTGTTGTTCTCAATTGAAGTCACTTCCTACGTGACCCTGTTCCTCTGAGACGCATCACGTCCACCATGTCCTTGAACCTTGCGTCTAGTAGTGCTCTGGAATGACGTAACAACGGCAAGCTCTCCGCGGTCGAAAATCCGCCCCTCAACGAAGCCTGTAACTGTCAATCCAGTCGGCTGTGGCGAGAGAATGTTTTAAAATGTCGAGCGTAGGAACAGTTGCATACTTATATTACAT
Organism: Dryococelus australis; assembly: GCA_029891345.1. Classification (NCBI taxonomy): domain Eukaryota; kingdom Metazoa; phylum Arthropoda; class Insecta; order Phasmatodea; family Phasmatidae; genus Dryococelus; species Dryococelus australis. The sequence goes on from CM056995.1 coordinate 254,354,086, forward strand.
ATAAAACTCACCAATCGTCAAATAGAAACAAAAGAAACGTAACTTGTGCATGGTTGGAAACGTTTGAGTGCTTAATAAAAAGTCATTAAAATTTTACACAATGGAGGAGGCTCGGATATTTGAAATTGGAATTCCCGATCGTATACTATAACTCCTACAGCAGGGAACCTTTGAGTACAGTCGGCTTCCCAAATTACATTCCAATACAGAATTCGTATCTTCTAGAACGTTTTTGTGCCTGTCCTTGATATTTACATTTGTTATAAAGGTAGAAACGAGAATACGTGTTTTGGAAACGTGTAGCTTAATTTCGATACACTTCCTACACCTTTTCAATTAGACAGCTTAGCGCTGTGAATATGACAATAATTTATGGTTTTTACTGTGTACAGGCACTTATGAACTTCCGTTGTTTCGAAATGTACACTCTGATGCTAACCATTGAAATGTTTAGTGTAATCGATTATTTGCTTCCGGTTTTAAGTTTAACTTCCGATGTCTATATTATTCTGAAAATTTTGGGAACTGGGATGTGACAAAAGTGTATGTACAAATCGTTGAAGACTTATATACATATGAATGACTTTACCAAAAACAGTTCTTTACAATACAACATTTGTGGGTTTAATACTTTCATATTTTTGTAAGCTATACATACAACGAAGTCTTGAATTGATGTCTCTGGTAAACTATGGATATAAGAACCATATTCAAAGTTAGGTTGATCTTACGTCAGCAGCCAGGGTTCAAATTTAACGGATGACATTATTGAATCACAACAATAATTCACAGTACAGATAAATCATTTATCTCTGTTGTGAATTATTACTGTCCATATTATTATGTCATTTATATAAATTTAATATCCTTATAATATATAATATTATATCAGAATAATATATCATATTATATATGAGAATTATCTCTATCGATTTCTAACAAGTACAGAAGAATAGATGCTTGTTTACCTTTCATTTCCGTAGATGTTGCGATGATGTGCCACGTAAAATATATGTATAAATTTCGAGTACGCGCGCATTTAAAATCGGTTATCCCATTCGTGTAAAAGATTTTACTTTGTATTACAAATATGAGTTTCCTTATTGCTCTAGTCGCAATTCTGTTCCGTTATATAATTTCTTGGTAGGCAATTAATAAGGGAAAAATTTTCATTTTGAATATAAGTTTTACCTTGGAAAAATAAATATTACAAGGTGTAACACAATAACTATTCTCAAATAGAACTAAATTATTTTATAAGTTACAACAAACTTATGTTTATTATATACATAATGTGTACAAACGTATTATAATTACACGAGGATCAATAAAATAGTTAAGTTTATATCATATAAAAGTACAAATCTATTTATTTATCCTCCATTCTTAATAAAAAAAATCATATATCATGATAGAATTACAACATTTTTTATAAGTAACTGAAGATGTCAATATATTTATGTTTCTGCGTTTTTTTCATTCAGTTTCCATGAGACAGTTTTTGTTAAGCATGATTCCCATAAATAATTCAGAATCAACTAATAATGATCTTAATTTCCAGTCATGCTTCAAATCGAACAGCGGCATTAAACTAATGAAGGGACATTGAGAAGACGGCGTTTGATTGAGGAACAATGTCACCATTTAGATTTTCCTGATCTGGGGTTGAAAAATGTAATGTGTGGAGGGAGGGGAGAGAGAGAGAGAGAGAGAGAGAGAGAGAGAGAGAGAGAGAGAGAGAGAGAAAGCTTTATAACAAAATAATTCGATGGTTTCCTTGCCAAACACTTCTTGCGGTAAATGCCTTATAAAAGTGTACTTGCATTTTAATTATATTCCTTATCTAGTACTTAGTCAATGTACGTATAGGCTATTCACGGTATAGTGAGCACTTTTGAAAGCCCTGCTTAAGATATACTTGTATGCATTTTGTGTATTCTTCCGCTTTATGTAAGATAAACATTGCCATGGCCCTCATCACTTTATTCATGCGTCGGTCAAGTGAAACTGTGAATTTATTTAAAAAGTAAATATTTAACAAATCTGTTTCTTTTTACATTTCGATGCTTTAAAAAAACAGAGAGCGAAAGAGATAATTTAAATTATCAGAAATGGTTACCTATCACTTTTTATACGAAGTTAAGATACGGAACTATTTCCCATCCATCGTTACCAACTTTACTGGGTGCATGTCCCTCTGGGCGCCCGTTTAAATATATGCAGGTAGGTCGGTGGTTTTTTTCAAAGGTTGATTTCAAAAGTGCTCACTTTATCGTGAACGGATTTTAGTTTCCTGTGAACGTTTGCCCTCACTGTGATCGTACCAAATAAATTATACAGAATGTTTAATAAATCAATTACGTATTTTTATACGTAAATTAAAAATATGCAGGGCCGCGGTAGTGTAGTGAATAGACGACTCGCCTCTTACCAAGACGAACCGGGATCGATTCCCGGCGGGGTCGCACCCAGATATTCGCATGTGGGAATCGTGCCGGACGATGCCGATAGTCGGCGGGTTTTCTCGGGGATCTCCCGTTTTCCCCGCCATTTCATTCTGGCGCTGCTCCATACTCACCTCACTTCACCCGCATCGGCTCTCAAGACCTCGCTTCCTACGCTAGCTCGTAATACAGGCAATCATTTTTTTTCTCAAGTAACGCGGAACTCGTCTGTCACAATAGCCCGAGCAGCTTTCGTTCAGTAGTCGAAAAACGGCGGTTTGATAGCAACGATAATAAACCCAGAAACAGGCGTGTCTTTTAATGCGAATAACAGAGAAACTAACAGTTGTGGGATTGACCACCTCCTTTTTATTATATAGTTGTTTGCGCGAATATGCGTATCTCGGTAAATAAATGATCTGCAAATACGAATTTTTGACAGAAAAAAATAAAACTAATTATCTATGTCACTATTTTTTTTTTTACTTTTGTCATATTAAGTATATTCTTGGAGAGAAAAAATTTGTGAAAATGGTCAAAAATCGCATTTTTTTCAAGCTTGCCTATGTAGTAGTAAGTGTCAAGAGGAAAAGTATAACGATACGGGCGTAGTTCAATCTGTGGTCTTTCATCGCGTGTAATGAAACACCACTGTTACAGATGTAATTTGCACAGTACAGCCTTACGACGAAAACACTGCACGCCTGGCGTGTAGGAGCGATGAGGCACTAGGCGTGCGTGCTATTGTCGTCCGTATCGCTCCCTCGCCTCTTGACCGTGGACGCGGGAGTCCATCCCATTCTTAAAGGCTACCTGATTGGACTGCGTGTATTTTACGCTATAAGGACAGTGCTGGGTATGAGGAAGCCCGTGCAGCCATTCTGCAGAGGACATGCCAGAGCTGACAATGCATTCTTTCGAGCAACATAAGTGGTATTTTAAGGCGTTACTGGAAATTTGAGAACATGATCGAGGTGTAGAGACAACGGAGGGCAGAATTTAATACCGTCACGTGTAACAACGACGCGATTACGCGACAATCTTGAGAAGGACAGAACATGTGCATGATGTGCAGAAAGGACGGTGCAGCAGGGATGAGGACGACAATGGACAAAGGTAGTGTGGAGCTGTGTTGCACACCTTCACTTGTCCCTTGGAAAGTCAACATCCGTACGGCAAGCAGTACGTGAACTAGGTGTCAGTTAAACAAGTGTCCACCGGATTTTAAAGCAAATAAAGTGGAGATCCTACATTCCCACATTAACTCGCTCTGTAAATGAAAACGACCCAGATAGGCGTGTCGAATTTCGCAAGTGGGTTGCGAACATATGAAATGACAGCGAAAATTTCTACTGACGTGATAGTTTGGTCCGATGAGGCAATCTTCACAATAAAACGAACGGTATACCGCCTCAAAAATATGAAAATACACATATTTTGATCGAGTAAGCTGTTGATCTTCCTGGCATGTCTGCCGGAGTACTTGTGGGGCTGTTCTTCTTTGACAGAACGATGACAGGTGAAAGTTACCGCACTATATTTCGTGTAATATTGTGCCAGCTGTTGACCAGTTCTACTCAGATGGCTACAGTTTTTCCAGCTCGACAGTGCACTGCCACGTTACCATCGAGAAGTACGGTAGCTTCTGGATGAACCATATATTGGGAGGTGGATAGGCCGTCGAGGAAGTGTTGAGTATCCACCCAGAGTTAAAGACTTATCGCCGTTAGATTTTTATCTTTGCGGAACTATGTATGCCACAAAGCCACAGACACTCGATGCCATGAGAGACGTTTGCTGACGTTGCTGTTTATGGCAGACGTTTTGAACATTTGAAACTGTTATTAACATTCTCACATACCCAACATTGTCCCTATAGTGTCAAACACAGACATTTAAATCAGAGTGTCTTTAAAATGTTCTTTGCTATTCCTGTTCAAAGACTGTATCATTAATTTGGGTCATTCTGTATTATGTAGAGAGGAAATATTATTCCGCGCAATAATATAACACCGGGCTACACATTTCAAAATTATATTTACGCGAGCAGGTTTAATTTGTTTATTGGCTGCGGAAGAAGCCAATAAAGCAGGCTCATTCTCCTGTTCGGCTCACTCACATGAAATTAAACCACCCCGAATGTATACTATTGGGTAATACTTGTCCAAGGCGTGCCTAATTAGTGAAGGTTCAATGACACATATGAAACTAACTTATACGACTATGACATTTAACGCCATACAATACAAAAATGCGAAATTGGATTGGAAATGGCTTTTTATTGTCCCCTGGTGTTATGCCTGAAGGCTTATCAGGGGACGACTTACAAATTAATGTATGACCTAACTTCAACTAACAACCATACTTTATCCAGGATTCGAACCCAGAACCTGCCACTCCCCAAACCGGCGGTGCACCAACCGACTGCGTTAAGGGATGCCAGATAAAACGAAATGATAGGGTCTCAAATGGTACATGGTATTTGAAAACTCAGTGCCCGAACTCCAGACGTAATTTTAGATCAAACTAGCGACCCTCCCAGGCCTCGCTCGGGTGCGATTTACAAATATGGCTTTGTTTAGGTTTACAGAAAGTATATACACTAAATTATTAAGTTAACTAATATAGGATTAATACTGCGTTTTTCACAAAGTATTCGTAAGTGAGCCCCTAAAATATCAAAATGATTACTGTAGGCCTTTTTGATATCTACAATTCTATAGTACATTAATTCGATGTATCTCTTTTAGTTTAGTTACCGTAAGCCATGTAAGCGGTCAAAAAGCAGCTTTTTCCGACTTGATTAGAAAACGTCGAAATTTCTCTAATATCCTTATATTAAATATTGATATATTATACATCTAAACCTTCCTCAAGAAATTCTCTAAATAATGGCGAAAACCGCATAAAAATTGATCAAGTAGCGTATAGATAAATGTGTTCAAAGTTGCGGCGTAAAACACCTGCAAAACAAGGCATTGCGATCATGCATGTAGGTCAAGTTGCATAGATTGTAGGCGCATGACACTAAATTATTAATACGCAACATCGCGCGCCTAGTTTCTATGCAACATATTTACACATAATCACACCGCCAGTTATTGCAGATAACACCTTTCTTTATTTAACAGTAGAAAAAATAACACAAACACAACCTTACAAAACTAAATGTGTGGATTTCACTACTGTGGTAAATTTCATTTTAAACATGTTTTTTTTTTTTACGTGTACATCCCCGTTATCTTATAACAGAATGCTAATGAATCAACCCAAATAAATATCTGTGGAAAAATAACTGCTCTAAAATCCAAATATACTTCTTTACCAAGTCATCAAAACAAAGTAGGCCTAGTGTACACTTGTGCACTGCTTTGTGATTCCTTCACACTACATAGCAAGTTACTGGCCAGTCTAGAATTTTCAGAAAGCCACGTAACACTTGTCGGAAAGAAATTGTTGGAGTATTGAAAACATCGAACTTATTTTGATGGCGGAAACAGTCGGGCTGTAACGTCGTGTCTGACTGTCGGGACGACCTCGTCGTGGCATTGTAAATCCATAAGGTTAAAATAATATTCTCCTTCATAAGGTTGTACACGGAGGGTGCGGACGGGGAATGATTTACGATGTCTAATTCTGCCGTCGTTTGTAAAAGCGATGAAGTTTCGAGTGGGACGAGGGGTCAGCGGTCTATATTTACAGCCGAGCCGTAGAGAAGAATAGGAACTTGCACTCCGCCGTGGGTCCCAAGTGCGCGCGCGCTGCCGCCCAGATAACAGGTACAAGATCCAGGGGCGGTCGCTGGCGTGATAGGCCACATTAATCACCTCGTGGTTCATGTGCAGCTATCGTGAGAGCTGGCCCCGACATTTACTCTGCACTCGAGGGGTGACGCGACTACCCGCGAGGTGCCGGATTCGAATGGATCTGTTGTGGCGCTGAGACACTCATGGCATTTACCGAACCTGGCGAACAATTGGATATAGTTCATTCTATGTTTCTTCAGTCTTTTTGAATCAAACCTTTGAAAAATCTGCCCATGTATGACGTGTTTAGTTATTTACTAAATACGCTCTGTATCACAGACGTTTCATACTTGCGTTCATAAAAGTAGTATTTTTCCTATTAAATTGAAAGGTTATTAATATCTTATCTATAAATTATAATGCTTCATTGATAAATAATTTGAATAAAAACAGGGAGAAAATAGGTATGTTGGTAACGTCTAGTGAGAAACAGTTCTTATATAAAATATCATTACAACTGAGTGCGCACGAATGTGGTGCGCTGTCCCTCTGGTGTCATTCTCCAGACTTGTTAAGCTTAGTTTGCCCCAGGCGGAGAAATATCCTTTAAGTAGAACATTAACAGGGGTTCAGAAAAGGCTGAAGTAACCGTGAATGGATTATACATTTAAAACTGATCATTTTATTTATGTACGCATTAACGTACCCCAGGGCCGCAGTGGTTTAGTTTGTCGGACTACTCACCTCCCACCCAGGCGAACCGCGTTCAACACCCGGCGAGCTCGGTCCCGGATTTTTGCACGTGGGAGTCGTGCCGGGACGATGCCGCTAGTCAACGGGTTTTCTCGGGGGTCTGCCATGCCCTTGCATTCCGGCGCTGCTCCACACTCGCCTCACTTGACCCTCATTGACTCTCAAGATCTCGATGTTCAGAGTCGCCACATTTCTCCACTCCTTAAAAGTGGGATGGACCCCCGCGTCCAAGGTCAAGAAGTGCAGTGTTTCCGTCGTAACGCTGTACTGTGCAAATTATATCTATGACATAGGGGTTTTATTACACGCAATGAAATACCACCGATTAAACTACGCCCGTATCTTTGTACTTTTCTCTTGCCGCTTGAGGAAACTACATAGGCAAGCTTTAAAAATACGATATTTGACCTTTTTCACGATTTTTTTTCTCCAAGAATATACTTAATATGCCAAAAGTGAAAAATAGGGTATAGATAATTGTTTTCATCTTTTCTGACAAAAAGTCTTATTTGAGGAACGTTCATTTACCGAGATAAGCGTATTCGCGCAAACAACTATTTCACAAAAACCAGGAGGGGGGGAGGTTCCCACTCTTATTGTAGTGAGCTACGTGAAAAAGGGATGTAAAATGGACTCGCATTCAGGAGGACACGTATTCGATTCCCGCTAAGTGCCATCCTGATTTCTGTTTCAGATTAAGGCGGTTGTAAACTTTCCGATACCCAGAAATATCAAAGAGGTACACGATTTGTGCTTATGGTTTCTTTTTACGGCGAATTTATTCTGAATTTTTCCAGGATTTCTGAACCATTAAATACGTTGAAACGTAAAAACTTAGATTCAAGTGGGGATCTGAACAACAGGCTGCCTTCCAGATTCTTAAAAAAAAAAGAAATAAATAAATATTCCTTCCATGCTGCACTTGCTTGAGTTTAAAGATAATTTTTGTTTTGCATTGTGATGCTAGTTCGCTAGAAATTGGGGTTGTATTAAGTTAGATAAAAAATAGACCCTTGGTACCAGTAGCTTTTGCCAGTAAACTTTGAACCTCTGCTGGCCGAAACTACTCGGTTTTTGAAAAGTAGTGTTTGGCATGTATTTGGGGAATGGAACGTTTTCTTGATTATTTAAAACACGCTTCTTTAGTGTCGTGTACAACCAATCAGGCTTTAAGTTGGCTTTCCTCCTCTAAAAAACCTGCAGAGCGGTTAGACAGATGGCTTATTCGTTTGACCCGTTTTAAGTGCGAGATTCATCACGTTAAGGGTAGTGAGAAAATAAACGGCAGATGCGTTGTCACGTATGTCTTGTAATGAGGAATTTGATGTGCTGCAGACTGAATCAGCATGTATGGTAGTAATAATCATATCTGGGAATGGTATAGAGAGTAGAAACAGAGAGAGGCAACAGAAAGCGGGAAATGGATAGACACATTAAAAGATTTCCCAGAAATATTTGTCAGTCTTCTTGTGGCGGTATTTATGAGGCAAAACATTTGGAAAGGATTAACCTACCAAAAACATTCTCCCCTCAACAACACCACAAGAAAGGAAATGCCCGAGGGCCAGGTTGCTGTGCGTTTGTGCATAATTGGATGTTAGTAAAGGATAGTACAAGAACTAGCCCAAAATTCAGCTTTTTACGACTTATATCACTAAACAAAACAATAATCACTTGATAAGTACCTGTAGAAACTGAGGGTTTATGCAACTGAGGTGCTTGATATAGCTACGATATTTATGAAAGAAAGAAAGAAAAAAAATCATCTCAGGTGACGTCATTATTTTTATTTTTAAAAGATCTTATCACTTCCAACAATCAACCAAAACTTTGAGAACAAAGGAGTATAACAAATATATCTAGAAATTTTATAAATTAAATTGAGTTTTTTTTGTTTCGCATTTTTTGTTGTTTTTTTTGTTACCTTTCTTTTTATTACTTTCACATTACTTCGGGATCCCGTATGAAATTGAAGTTACATAAATGATTTATAGCAAGTGGCCATTTTGGCCGAGAAAATTAACACACACACTATATTGACTTTATTTTCTTAGGTATTCAATTCAACATTCATTCAGATTTAGGCTGGTACTGTCACTGAGACACTGGTCAAACAGCCATAATTAATTGAACAAATATTTTAATAGTTCCAAGATAATCTAAATATTTGAAGGTCAGTCCAATAAGATTGTTAGTATCACTGCATGCGGAATCTACATGAAATGAAAATAAATTTTGGCCTGGTGATGCACGAAAAGCAAATCAGGAACCCATCTCCGATCGAGAGGTTAAATCAATGGAGAAAGGGTGACGATGAAAATCCTCCGAGAACGACCATGCCTCAACTCCGAAGCCAAATTCAGGTCGTCATCTTAGGGTCATGCTGGAGAAACGCTTTCGCGGTAAATTTGATGTTCTCACATCAGGGTTGTTAGATTACAATTTTAAGAAGAAACAAGATGTCACAATTCAGATCATGTCGATGAAGAAGAAGGAAATTGACGCACCGGAAGTCGTCACAGAGTAAGATCGATTCGAGATTACGAGTACCAACATAAATCGAGTTACATTTCACAAGTTTTACATTTTAGTTCACAAATATTACATTTAAAACATTTAAAGTAAAACAAAATTATAAATGTAACAGAATTAGTTATTAATTTTCAAATACACCCCATTATATGAAGCACTAATTTTACAAAGAGTAAGTACTCGTTTTTCTGATACATGTCAAATCTTTGACATACTGGTTGGCCTAGTTTGGAAAAGTATTTTATAAACAAACGGAAATTTTAACCTCAGATAAATATTACATTAGAAAACAAAATGTTACTAAAGTCTTTAAATCACAAAGAATATTGGTGATAGTTAATACACCATTTACTTATTTATCCGATGACATAGTTAACATAAATATTATGAAGTTGTTTTACATAAAATTCAAAAATAGCTTTCCAGAATAATTAATTATTTTTCTGAACAAAACTGAAATATGCACACGAGGCAGAACAATAAAACAAGGTACAATTATATAAATAAAATCGTTAACGAATTAAGTTAGCACAGTAACTAGTACTTAACAAGTACTTTATACTTAACCAATACTTTGACAGAAAATGGGATAACAAAGCTGAATTCCGCGGTTTTACCGATTCCAAAAGCGGAATCCGAGTCACAGACTCACACAAAAACAAGAATTGAACAAATTAGAGGGCATGGGCCACGAAGGCGGCACAATATTAAAGAACAGCACGTGAATGATCGGGTATAACAGTACCCGATAGCAGAAATTGAAAGTGGGGTTTCTGGGTGTGCCATATATAAAGGACTCTGTTACCATAAATAATACATACTTGCAACAGAGTGTCCTTAGTGAGCAACAGACCACTCTGCCACATACATAAAACTTGCCCCCAACTCCGCCACTATGCCATTCATGATGCGAATAAATCGGAGGCGAATAAAACGATGGAAAAATCGAATCGATAACAGCGCTTGATAGTTAGTTTAAGAGGGCGACTGCAAAAAGTGAAAAATGCTGTCATGGTTCCTTACCACACGTCATGGCCAATTCCTTGCCTGGGCCCGCTTCTCTGAGCAACTTGATTTGTCTCTGATGATCTGGTCATCGACGATGCATTAAGCCCAAACTACCAACCTACGTACCTCAAGGCTGCGTGGGACAAAATTACATTTTATGGTTTTATAGAAACCAGTATATCAAAACGAAGAAATAACGCTCATACATAACTGTTTTAACTAACTATCTGGGCAAATGTTTTACCATAGTGATGTATACCTGAAGAGCTATTTCTTATTTCGTAAATTTTTACAAACGATTGCAGTGCAAAACATTATGTAAATTAAATGCATCGACATTATGTAATATTTGCTCACAAAATCGGCACAAACCATTAACAAGAATTACCCTCTCTTAGTTAATGTATGTTGGATTCAAAATCTTGAGGACTACAACTAATATATTAGGAGTTAATCTATGTATTATTAGGATATAATCTGTGTCTCACACTCATTTAACGACTCATCAACAGCGGAATCTATTAGAGGCAGAAGGAACAAATTGCGGGGATAGTGAAATGTGGAGAAAGGATCGATCATGACCTGTATCAACGAACGATAGGAAACCGAAATAGGAGAATCAGACTGCCTTCCGAATGCCAGTCGAGTTTGTTACCGCTGCCATCTTGTTCATCACGGATGAATAGTAAGGGTTAGAAACTTGATCGTCCAGGAATAGCATCTATTATCAAAGAAAATAACGACTAGAAAATACACTAATTAGGCCAACTAACAGGCAGCGGGCAGTATAAGATTCATCCAGATTTGCTAGCAAGCAAGGACTTCAGATACTAGTCACTTTTATAACTATTTGTGTTCATTCCCTCACTTACCTGCTAGAACACTGTTCGAAACACTGTGTAAATAAACTCAGATCTTTGCAATTTACACACTCTAAATCAGAATCAGTGGGAATTTCACTGTTCCAATCAGTCAAACGTGTCTGACTGATACAACAGTCACTTCATTGAACTTAACAGATGAAACGGTGAAAAAATTCCATATTTCCTTCACTAATTGATTCAGTGACATTTCACACTGATTCGCCAGTCATTTTTTCCACTTTTTCTCAGTGGTTTTTTTTTACTGATGTGATGGACCAGTGAAACATCTAAGCAACTTGCTCAGTCTCTAATAATTTTTGACGGATGTATCGGTGAAACTGCGTGAAAAAATGGCCGTCGAACATCGGTTAAAAATGGCCGTTAAACAACGTATATCAAGTGAAGTAACAACGAATAAACGAATAAAACTAATACAAAATACTTTCTATAATGTGTTTCGTCTTTCAAAACGCCATTTTACGAAGTAATATGAACACACAAACTTTCATTCCGTTTTTACGTCTTTCATTTTGATTCCATGTAATCGTCACATCGCTCTGTTTGAAGTTCTAAACTGCTTTTAATGTGGTGAAGAGAGTGCACTCATATACACTATTAGTTTTAACAAATATAACGATACCAATCAAACGAAACACGAAAAGTGTGAGCATTTAACTTCAAACTACACGATTTCGCATCCCTATTATGTAACATATATTTTCCTCTAATGACATTAACTTGGCGTGGTAGCTCAGGTGGTAAGGCAATGACAAAGAGTCGATTAGTGCGCGAGTTCAATCCTGGCCATTTGCGAAAGGGTTTTTACTTTTTTAATTACGATAAAATGCGCAATATAAATAGTAAACTATCGTAAATATGTTTATTTCACGTAGTTATTTGCCTGCATTCAATAAAAGCCATGTTTAGTTCGCCACTGCATTCGGCCGTCCCTTATTCAATCAGTGGAATTGTTTGACGTCACTAATTCATACAGTGAAATTTTTTCACTGAAACAATCAATGTTTTCCACTGATTAGTGGAGGCATTTTCACTGATTAGAGTACTTGAATTTCACTGGGAATCAGCGATTGCCTACTGATTTGAATTTAGAGTGCATATATCATATTACGTTTATTCTTAAAACACCTGGAATAGATTTTCACCAGCAAAAATTGCCATCAGTTTCAATAGCAGGGTATTGATGAACAAATATTTCTGGAATCAGTGAAAATGGACCGTGCATCAAAATAGTTTTAAGAATACTGTCACAGAAACATCTCCGTAATCAAGCGAGTTTCACAAATTTTGTATCGATTCAGATCAAATGAAAAATATGATTTTTTAACTTCCCGTAGAGAAAAGTTAACTAAACTTTTCTAATTACAGCAGCTTCTCTTTAGCCAAGAGAAATACTCAGGGTATATTCACACTAGAATTTTTTACAATTTTCTTTTCATTCCATGGAAACCAATAGAGTTAAAATGATCGTGAACTCATTTATTATCAAGTGCCATCTTGGATGACTTTCTTATAATGGCCTCTCTAAAAATGACATCTAAATCACAATACTCAACAGTTTACCCATCAATTTCCAAAGTTGATTTTAACCAAGTGTGAAGCATTTTAAATTTTCTTGCAAAAGAGCAAGAAATGTAAGATTATGTGGCTAGCTGCATGAAGATTATGAAAAAAATTAAATATAATTCAGTGAAAATAAGTACGCTTTTACCAGAACACTATAATATACTAAGCAATAGTTAAAAATAAAAAAATAATTTTGGTACACCGTACACCATCTGGAAATTTCTTCATGAAAATTATTGATGGGAATAATTCAGTATATAGTAAGTCTATGTGTCATACACACCCTTTAACGCATCCTTGTTTCTGCAAACTCATGTATATCGAAGAATTTATTTTATAGTCCAAGAAAAATAAATCTATCCCATAAAATAAAATGATAGGTATTTATTTATAATAGTGCTGTTACTCACTGAAAGTCAGTGTCAGATCAGTAATAGTAAAAGGGGCATTCCAACACAGGTGGCACCTGGCTGAGGACTCGGGGGACTTGGCCGCCATCTTGGATTTCCTTTTTTTTCTCTAAACAATTTCCCCTTTTTCTCTTTTTCCCTTCAAAAACGTCTTTTTTCCCGTAATTTGGCCCTTTTCCCACCAAGATTTCCCTTTTTCCCTCGAAATTTTCAATTTTTCTCTTGTGTTCTACTTCCTTTTCGCAATGCGGCGGCAGTTTAAGGAATGTGGCTGAGGTTTGCGGGATGTGGCTGAATCAGTCGAAAATTGTTTACTCATTCAGTAACCACTCCCTGCAGTTATCTTGGAAGCGAATCTCCTGCTCTGTCACTCCTGCACAGGGGGGGGGGGGTGTCCCAAGGCATTCTGTCGCAGCCGTCTTATGCTATGTTCTTGACTCATGTGGGAGGTGGGGTCACCCTGAAAACATTTCCAGCTCTCAAATTCCGGTCGGTGTTTTCTGGGTAATCCCAACCGATATTAGTTTTTTTCCTTCATACCGAAAGTGTGCATGCCCCTCTCATATATTCCATGTTGATGGGGAGACCCCATTTCAAGATACCCTCCCAGCCTCAGGTCAAGTATGAGCTATGCTTACGAATAAACACTGTTGGTTGTAATTTCCGAACCGTTTGAGATACGACTACCACAATCGTAACATAGGCATCACTTCAGACAAGGAAAAGGACCAAAGGGTCAATATTAACCTATGCGTACTTATAAGAATAGTTGAATATAATGTCCGAATCATATAAGATACAACTATCAAAAAATTGTATCGAAGGCATCACCCCCAATGACGAGAAGGGTCGTAGGATCAAGTATACTTTGTCGACTTATAAGCATAGTTGGCTGTAAGTTCCAAACTACATAAGGTATAGTTGTCAAATTCATAACACAGGCATCACCACGAATGACAAGAGGCAGGCAGGACCAAGTATACCGAATGTCTACTTATAAGCATAGTTGCTGAAAGTTCCAAACCACCTAAGATATAGCTGTCAAATTCATAATATATGCATCATTCAAGAAGACGAGAAGGGTCACAGAGTCATGTTTACCATATGTCTACTTATAAGCATGTGCACACTCAACAGCTAGACTTTTTGACTTGCCACTGTATGGGTAGGAGAAATACTAACATGGCCCTCACTAGAGTCATCTCCATCGAAGCTGCCAGACATTGCATGCCAGGGTCTGAATTGTTTGCACCAAAATCATACATCACCTCTGGACTCACCTAAGCAGAGAAAAAAAATACTTGCATGGGCCTAGGCCAAAAAATGCAAGTGGAGGCCGGCTTCCCTTGGGTTACCAGTCCATTGCCTTGACAACCATTGCATGAAATGTGTTAATAGATGCCACACAAGTTATGAGAGAATCTGCAAGGCCGCTGTCGATCGTCAACACAGCCAAGTCGAAGAATGATACTAGCCGAGAGATGTCAGTCGATTGAATGTCCCTTTACGATAAAAATTCAGAACCTTGTGGCAGAGCCGTAAGCACATACGAAAACAACATGCACCATTAGTCGTGCAAGAGAGAGAGACAAAACCACAGGAGCAAATAGTACATGTATATATATATAAAACGAAACTAATTTCCCATGACAAGTAAGAAGGTATTGCAACACACACACATATGTCAACTATGTATGTACCCTGCTCTTAGAAGGTGCAGAGCAGAGATTTACCTTAATTGGTGTAGCAGTGAAGACATGTAGGCCGCGAGCGCATCTCGTCGATGTAAACTCACTGGAAGCACGGAGAACAATGACCATCCTACCTTTTCCATGCATGGTATACATTACTGACCAAGAAAGCAAAATAGTAATTACACCACCACCCTTGACAACATGTTCATACACAATATAGGAAATAAATCATGTGCCCCGATGATGGTGGAGACACTGCACCATCCTTGAAAATAAGGTATCGCCGGTCTAGTAGAGAGAGTGGTAATGCGCACTGACATGACATGTTCGCCAACAGACAATTGTTCGTAGGGGCTCCACTGCCAAAACATTATGAAGAGCCATTGTGTACAAGACATAACCATATAGTGCAGGCGAACAAACCTGCACTTGTGTACCATCAGGGCCTTTGCAATTACAGACAGTCTATCAACCCTGCTCGAACCTTCGATGCATGTACTTACATTATGTACAAACCAGTGTGGAGATATCTTTAGTAAATGCTGCAATGCACGACATCGCTCGTAGTGACAGCCTGCCTAAAGAATACATTCTCTATGACATAAAATACATCTAAAAACACCTATCTGCAACAGAACAAAGAGCTACCACGATTGTGTACACTGCTACAATTGTTGAAGACTTAGCAGCTGTATCACCACCACTACAATGTTACAATTGTGGAAATACTTTTAGTACAAGTCGTAGTGCATGTCGATATGAAAGTTGCCATTACATGTTCAGCTCAGTATACATTTCGTTACACTGTGATAACTACGATGTGGTGTTAACTCACAGTGATAAGCTATAACAAGGTGTGGAAAGACAATGTTTGTCGTTCATCATGAAGCTGACGATTCGTTGCAAGCATTAAGGTATTACTGTGTGGAAAAATACATTTAGTAAACAGGAGTAATGCATACCGACATGAAAGATGATCCATTGTGATAACTGCAATGCTATGTTTACCCACACAGATAGCCTGTGTAGCAAACTCGTTTTGGTAGTGGTTAAGGTGGTGGTGGAACACAGACAGTTACGTCTACTACAACTGTGTGCTCTACTACATGGAATCAATGGTTGAAAACATACCATTTGTAACACTGTCTATGAAGAGTCGCTACAAGCTTACAGTACCATTGGGATCGTGTACTGTAGTACAATATGAAGACGGAATCAATGGTCGAAGGTCGAAGACTCTGTAACACCGTCAGCATCGACGAGGGTCTCTGAAGAGTCGCTACAAGTATTACAGTATGAATGTGTGGAAATACTTTTAGTAATTGTCCTTATACATGACGATACGAAAGTTACTATTGAATTTTCAGCCTAGCACACAAGTTGGTCCACTGTGTTTACCTACGGTGACAACCTCTTTACATACATAACAAGTGTCGTTCATCGGGAAGCTAGTGCAGCAAGACACCGGCTAAGACACAGTAGTAGGTACATTTCTTAGTTGGTAGGAATAAAAATATGTTTATTGTATATATATATAATTCATTAAAGCCTCCAGCCCTAAGTTCATCAATAATCGAATTTATCTCTCTGATGACAGACAGATAACGATCTCCCTAAAATGAAACCAACCAACATAGTCTGTCAACTAGCTCTTTGGGGTCTCCAGAGTAGCCAGACTTCATACCTCTCTTCACAGAAGGTTTACGATACACGTCTGCATCTATGTTCTTCTTATTCCGAGTTGCGAGGTATCTCTGGACTGGAGTAATAGGTTTCTTCTGCCCCAACTGCAAGTAGGTCTGAGCAACGCGCTTTTGCTTTGCAGATCTCGGCACGTCATCAGCAGAATATGCACCATCACCAGCAGACTTGGAGGTCACATTGTCGTTCTCAGCAGACTTGGAGGTCTTGGATAGCATCTTCGTTCTTGACTTTACATGTTAGCTGTGCAGGAGTACTGTTCAAAACTTATGAAGATCTGTATGTTTCATGCTCTACAACACTCTTAGTTCCTTCTTCGAGCCATGCAGGCCCACATAAATTTATTGGTACTCGGATTATCGTTAGTTTACATGATGAATCTGCAGGAATACTAGCCTTGTCGCATTGTCTCGTGCCAAGCAAAGGTGTGGTATAATTACACATTCCAGTGTGTCTAGTTAGATTATCACTTCTACCAAATGTCACACCACACATGTCACATGTTAGTATTTCAGACGTCGGCCCTTTTACACATGTGCTTTTTTTTCTCATGACGACGAGCATTGCAGCTCTTGCTGAAAATTTGCCCACAGGAACAAGACTGTTTTCCAACTGTGTGGAGGAAGGTACATCCATAGAGGCATGCTCTATGATAGGTATTGTATCAGTTTGCATCATATTCATGTGAAACAAAACTGAAGTTCTTCCCACAGTAGCAGCATGGGTGTATATATATATACACCTAATAACACACATTACATCAGCGAGACTTAAGAATTGTAACAGTTGTCAACATAGCTAGTCCTTCACCCAGCAGGACTGCACTTCAAGCATGCAACTGCCCTGCACTCATCCTGTCAAATACTGAGTGTCAATCCGACACTATTCCATCTCGAGTAAAGCGAAGGGTGTCTTTGCTTTATTGTTTATACCAAAATTGTTGTTGCACTATATAGTTTGGTATCCTGGAAGTCGTACACAGTGCTGACCCCTCCTTGCTGACCCCTCCTGTCTGACCATTCCTGGCTTACTCCTCTCTGGCTGACCCTTACCTGGCTGACCCCTCCCTGGCTGACCCCACCCGACTGACCCCTCACGCAGTAGTAGTAGCGATGTTACACTGTGTGTGATATTCAACTGTTGTAGTACTTTATACCTCAATTCTGCTGGTTGCTATGTTGTAGTGGGGTATGCACCTAATTGCAAAGTGGTCTAAGTGAATTTGTTCTCAACTGTAGATGATCTTCGCTTAGTGTCCAAATGGGACACTTTCCCATGTACTCTTCTTCCTCCTGACAAATCTTCTGTATACTAGCTTCAACACTGTCTTCGATGTGTTATGCAGAAGTACATTCCATATCTTGAAGGCCCTCTGACTTAATTCATCATCGTGTGGTTCTGGTTTTGTATATTGACCCTAATATATATTATATATTCTATCTAATCTGTAAGTTGGTCTATAATATTCTGCTTCGTATGCTTAAGATATTTACAAATATCTTTTGCCATGCCTGTTGCAACATATGTCTTCATTAGACCATGATAAGCAGATTCTTTCAGTATGAACCCATTCTAATTTGGAATGTTTGCATTGCATACGGGCGTATGAGCTAGTTTCATATGTACAGTTATTCATGTGGTAGTCACATGTCTCATGGTATAGTTTTTCCAGATAGTTATGTATTTTATGCTGTACTTCGACTGGAATGCTTGCTGTTGTACAACATTCGAAAACATGATCATGTTTATCACATCTGTAACATCTAAGTTACCAGCTTGACTTCTTTGATCATTCTCCAGGTTCTTCATGTTCACTTGTACTAAAGGTCTTGTCACAGTAGCAATATATATACCATGGAGAATTACCTGCGATGGTCATGCCCAGGATCGATGTTGCGGCTGGTAACAGTGCACTAGTATCCAATACAGCAGGTGCAGTCCATACCCTCGATGCTTGTGGAAAATGCTATACAATTTTCAGGCCTCAGGCCTGCTGTTGGCGATGGTGAAATTGTATCGATGCAGACCTACATTGCTTGCTGGTATAGGAGAGAGATCATCACATGATGTAAGATGTATTTTTAACCTCTCACAATGACTAAATTGATACTTGCACTGTTCACATATTAAGGTAGACCACTTCATGTAGATAGAACAACCAGTCTCTTTGAAGACGAAGTAATGTTGTCATCTCCCTCTCAATAGTGAAGGAAAATCGTTATGTATCTATTTGCTAGTTGGACTGTACCCACTAGTTATCAACTCTAGAGCATTTACCGAACCCAGGGACCAACATGAACCCTTGGCCACCAGTTCTTCTTTCTCTTGACATATCTTGCATATACTATCAGCAATCGCTTCTTCTGCTGCAGATGAATGGCACACAACTATAGCCGAAGTCTTGAAGGTTTTGGTACAATATTCATCATTGTGAAGTTCTGGTTTCGTATAGCAGCAGTCCAGCCACATATTATATTTGACATCATTGTGGTGTCCTACCTCATACATAAGCTGGTTTATTATATTAGGACTCATACTTTTTAGGAAAGAGCAGATATTGCGTTGTGTAGTTGACATATTTGGTGCAACGAAATCTTTCAAAAGTCCCCTGAATGCAGAATTCGCTTCAGGAAAAAGCAGTTATCATTAAACTTCATAGATTGTGAATAATCTTGAGATTGTTTATCGGTGGTCTCTTCTTTACATATTTCAAATGACTTCTTAAATCATAATATTGTACATACCTTATTCGACAACTATCACATTGATATGCCATACGAACGGTATTCCTCACACAAGTACTGTTTTTCGTGTTTCCTAGCATCATATGCACTTAAAAATATCTTGTCACAATAGTTGCATCGATGTCTTGGCATGAGCAAAGAACTAGCTTCGACATTTGTAGATGAACCTGGACATTTATTTGCCTATCTTCGCCCGGCATCAGTGCAGGGCGGCCCTTACATGTTGCTATATGCTTTTTCAAGGTGCTATGATGTCCAAACTGTGATTTACGCTGTTCACATGCGAACACAGTGCGTTCTGTATTCTGACGACAACCAGTTTCATGCTGTCTGTAGCTGGTTATTTTAGAAAAGTTCTTCTTACAGTAGCGGCACAAATAACTTCCCTGTTCCATCATCGATTAAGAGCATGTTATCCACAGATGATGTTCTCTCTTTTCGAGGTCTGAAGAGCGACTGAGCTGTCTACCTAACACAAGTACTATTAGTATCAGCTTGTTTGCGACTTGCACAGTTTCAAATGTATTCTTAAAGCATCAACACAAACACATTCATTCTTCGACACTTATCACATCGATATGTCATACGAATGGTGCTCGTCACACATGAACTTTGTGCATGCCTCCTTGCATCGTATGCATTTGTAAACGTCTTGTTGCAATAGTTGTATGGATGTTGTGGTACGACCAAAGAACTGCTCTCAGATGAACCCTTACATTGAGCTGGTAATATCTTCAGATAACGCGTGACAGGTACTGCAGCATGACCCTTATATGTTGCAAGATATCTTTTCAAATCGCTACGACGGCCAAATTGAGATTTACACTTTTCACATCCGAATATAATATGACCTACGTTCTGATAACAACCAGTTTCATGCTGTCTGTAGATTTTTTGTTAGAAAAGACCTTTTTACAGTAGCGACACGAATAAAATTCCTGTTCCATCGCTGAATAAGAGCATGTTATCTACAGCCTATGTTCACTCTTCGAAGACTGAATGAAAACTCTGTCGGTTAGCCCATATGCAAACTATCACATACCAATACTGTTTCTTACTGCTAGGTGGAAGAATGAGAGAGCTCACCCTGCCACTACAAGCTTAATGCTGATGATGACTTCCAGCCGAACATCCTACCACGACCTTGTCAGATCCACCAGGTACAAATATCTCTCTCTCTGTCCTTCATGAACTCCTAAGTAATGAATCAGTGTTGGATGCTCCTACAGCACTTTTCCGGCGTGCATTACACCAGCCCCTAGAATGTGGTGTGTCAATAACAGTAGTACATCCCTGCAAACACTCTGTACATGTGAGACAGTCGCGTATGGCTTCATCTAGTTGTATATAAGCAGGTAGATGTTTGTAGACGTACCACATTTCATGTCGTGCATACATAAAAAGGAATTCTTTAGGCAGTTATGCGAGTTCAGCTTCTTTGTCGAGTACTGCAAGTGAGTTAAGCTTTCCATATACTAGAATAGCTGATAGAATCTTCTGACAGCTAGAACAGAATGCTTTAATTTTCACTGTGCTCCACAGTAAGTTTTTGGGCTGATGCGTAGCTATGGTACAAACTGCTGACCTAAAATTGATACACTCTCACCTCTTTCAGAGCTCGAACGACAGACTAACTGCGAATGAGTCAGAGAGCTTGTGTGTCTATGTATATACCCTCGCTTTATGTACACACGAAATGCTTATCAAACATGGGAAACACACCAGCAAGGAAGCGGAAAATATTTTTCAGTTGTAAGATTCTAAATTATGCTCCCTGCATAGGGAACAAGAGCTTAAATTCAGTGCCTTAGGCCTCTCCGCTAACCTGACAATCTATATTAGTAAGGGAATTACAAGGTTTATTGACTTTTTTTCATTACCAATGATGATCGCTAGGAGCACTCGCCTCGAGACACTTGACCAAATTCCTACGTACAGCATGCAGAACACTCAACCATGCATACAGTACACTATTTACCAGCAGTAATAATTTGAAGATATAAATTATGTTACTTGTAAAGGCATACATTTAAACCAGTGGTCATGCAACAGACGAGAGTATTGCTACATATTTCATGATATTACTTCCTAATTTGAGCAATGGTAATGTTGAATATGAACCAATACACAATGTACCTACATTTATGTTAGAGAAGGCTGGCATCATCTTCGTTGCCGGAACAGAAGCGATGGCTGAGTATTCATTAAAGCACAGATGCACGATATGTACAGAGATTGTATGACTGTCCTTCATTATGCACATTCAAGTCTCTGTACACGACGAACCACGAGTGCAAGTTATGCTCGAATGTGCTGCTACTGTGGTCTTGGACCCCAGTGGTGGTGATGGGGGACAAAGTACGAGCAATGAAGGTCGGACAGAGTATGAATACAAAGGGTCGGTGCTTAGGTAGAGTATGACTCTGTGTATAATTACGGACATGGAAGGCCACAGACTCAGTACATGAGTGCGCAGGGACTGTCTCTAAGTACATGCAATGAAGGTTAGGTGTGCAGGCTCGATACACAAGTGCGCATAGGTCATGAAGACAGAGTATGGCCACCTGTAAGTAAGTAAAGGTCGGTGTATGACCACTGCTAATTGTAGGCTTGGTACACAAGTGCACTTCCAGTATGACTGCCTGTAAGTAAGTGTAGGTCGGTGGATGACCACTGCTAAGTGTAGGCTTGGTACACAAGTGCAGGTATGACCACCTGTAAGTACAGGTCCAATTCATATTACACATGCTAATGAAGACCAGACAGTCCTGGCTAGTAGAGTAGAATAGCAAATAATTTCCTTACGAACCGATCAGAACTAAACCATCAAATTCAGATTACAGACAAAACTCACTGCACTAGTGGTAGAATGTACCAACCCAGTGCAATCAACTAACTATCAACTCGTGAATCTGAAAGGTAGCCAGCTGAAGGCCACAGCCACCATATTGGACCAGAACTTCCTGCCCCCTCTGTCAATCTGGTCTGCCATCTTGGAAGTAGCACTGTCTAGCAAAATAGCAGCTGGTGGCACACGGCTAGGTTTGCGACCAGTGCGCCGACGACGTCCATTTGCAAAAATGTTGGCAGGTGGTGGGCATAGGGCATACTTGACCCCACGACCCTTCTCTTGGTCGGGGTGGATGCCTATGTTATGAATTTGAAAACTATAACTTAAACAGTTCGGAAATTACAGCCAACTATGCTTACAAGTGTTATGCACATACAGACTTCAGTAGAGGTCTGTGTTCTATGAGAATCGAAAAATGAACGTTCGTGGCGACTTGATCACGGAATTCATGAGCAGGACTTGCACACTTTAGGTAGGAAGGAAAACAAAACTAACATTGGTTGGGAGCACCCAGAGAACACTAACCAGAATGCGAGAGCTGGAAGTGCTGTCAGGGTAACCCCCACCACCCACATGAGTCAAGAACATAGTCCAATACGGCCGCGGCAGAATGCCGAGGGAACCCCCTGTGCTGGAATGACAGAGCAGGAGATTCGCTTCCAAGATGACCGCAGGGAGTGGTTGCGCAATGATTGCGCAATTTCCGCAGGATTCATCCGCATTGGAGAAACCTCATCCACAATGGGCAAACTGTCGCCGCATCGCACAAATGAACTTTCCCAAGGGAAAAAACGGAAATTTCGAGGGAAAGAAAGGGAAATTTTGATGGAAAAGAACCATATCGGAGGGAAAAAGGACGTTCCTTGAAGGGAGAAATAGGGGAATATTTGAGGGAAAAAGGGAAATGCAAGATGGCGGCCAGGGTCCACAGGGTCCACAGTCCCCAGCCTCTGTGCTGGAATGTCCCTTTTAGAACTACTTACATCCACCAAGTCAGAAAACAGACAAGAATTATATGAGCTATGTAATAAATAAAAAAAATTCCCAATTTTTTTTTGTAGTTAGACGGGTAAACATAGGTCAAGTTATAAAACATCTTTACTTTTTTTCGGCATTATTTATTTATTTTTCGACACAATCAATACATTTATTTAAGCATTGGCAATAGCGTAAAACGAGGTTTTACATTCCCAGACGATAGAAAGTAGCGTCCTTCTAATTAAGCCATTTCATCATTTCGTATTTCATTTCGTCGTCGCTGGAAAATCGCCTGCCCCGAAGATGTTTCTTCATCTAGCCAAACACATGAAACTCCAAGATGCCATGTTCGGACTGTTTAATAGATGGAGAACACATTGCCAATTGCTGAAGTGCAGTTAAGCCTGTTGTGATGCGCGTGACACATTCGATTCCATCAGGCCTTGGTTTCTACAATTTTGATATATGATGTTTATTGATGAACTTGGAATGGAAATACAGACGAAATACATTACGAATTGCAAAGAAATTTCTTTGTGGCCTTCTAATTAAATGAAACATTATTTTGAGCAGTGGCTGAATAATTTTTGTTGGCATGATTTCAAAATTTGGTTTGCAAGCGTTACACAAATTTTTTTTAAAAATTTAATTTTAAAGACAAATTTTTTAATCCTCATAATTTTTATTAGACCACTATTTACTACAATTTCAGAAACATGGAAAATATGCTTTGAATATAGAAAATAATGTTTGATACTTAAACAGCGGCGTGTAAAGAACTCTAAAAGAGGACAAGTTAATATTCCCGGTTCTTTTTACGTCATAGCAACGCCCATATCTACCATACTCACGTTTGTTTGTGAGACAAGAGCTTGAAGTGCAGATAGGACGGAAATAACTTATATTTAATATCGAATGAATTACTGTATTGAGTGATTATGGCGCAGTACTGTTTAGTGACACGATGTAAAAAGAAATCTACAATACAAGGTGTATATTTTCCATCCCATAGGATGTGAATTGTTCTCAACTATGGCTGCATAGCAAAGAACTTTATTAATAGGCTACTCACGGAAAAATGAGCACTTTTGAAAGCCCTGCGTAAAACATTCTTGTATACGCGTTGTATATTTTTCAGCCTTATGTAAAATTAACATTCTCATGGTCCTCCTCACTTTATTAATGCGTCGGTCAAATGAAACTGTGAAATTATTATGAAAGTAAATACTTTACAAATATGCTCATTTTTACACTTAGCTGCATTGAAAAAACAGAAAGTGAAAGAATTAATTTTAAGTTATCAGAAATGGTTACCTAACACTTTTTATTCGACGTTAAGATATGGAACAACTTTTCATCAATCGTTTCCAACTTTGCTGGACAAATTTCAGTCAGTGTGCCCATTAAAATATATGCATTCAGGGGCAGTGACTTTTTTTTTTAGGTTCATTTCTGAAGTGCTTTCGTTATCGTGAACAGACTGCTACCAATTTCTTGTACAAAATAAAATAATCCATAAGATGAAAATGAGAACTTAAAACTTCCGTTTCAGGTGTGAGAAATTTCTTGAATGATGTCTGTGTTTAGATACCACAATCGGTGATACATCACGTGCTTTCTACCAAACCTCCACATAAAGCACTTCATGCGTCAGCCATGGCGTAAATCAGAGACACGTTGTGTGTTTATTCATCACTGTAGTAAGAACGATTTCATGTATAGGCAACCAGGACGAAGAATTTAAAATACTTAATGCAGAGCCAAGCGTTTTGTTGTGTACGTCACCCCGAAAGAATAAAACGCCGAGAAGTAAACTAATTAACGGGAGCGACACTCATCCGTTTGTGTTCTCAGACGGAGTCCAAAGTAAGACTTTACAAGTCGACAGAATCTTCTTCAGTGTTGCGTATTTTTACAACCGAAGCAAATGTTATGTGTCTAAATACTGTTGAAAAATCTGTTACATTAATATTAAGACCTACCTCCAATGCCTAAGCGCAGGAGAAAGCTTGCGTATTTATCAAATACATACTAATTACGAAACGGTTATTTATGGGAATAATAAGATTTAATTTCATAATACACCTAGTTTATTTAAAAATTAGGTACCAAAGATAGCTTATTTTTAAATAATTGTTATACATAAAATACTTTCTTTGTCGTCCACCTATCAGATTTAATTATATCACAAAATATAAGTGAATTTTAGTACACGATCACTATAGGCTATTCTAGGTAAAGAGAACACTTTTGAAAGCCCTCTCATTTGGAATAACAGTCAATAAATTAATTTTAGTATTAGGCCTTAAATTCCGAGTGCGGTGGAACAACCACAATTAGTTTATTACTCACATGGTACATTCATTAAAAAAGTGGTTGAAGGATGAAAAATGGCTGAAAGGAAATCGAACTATGGCTCAAGAGTGCTCACTTTACAGTGGGCAGCCGAACCCAAATTAAACAGCTGCTATTTTTGACTGCGTATGAAATATTTAAAACGTCTTACGTTCTTGTACTGTATACTTAAATCCTTAAAATAAACAAACGCGCTGAACTCTAATACAGTGTAATATATTATTTTTAAAACATGTACCATGTTTCCAATATGAATATGTTATCTCTAGTTTGTTTCTGTTGGTTTAACTTTGAAGTAAACCATACGGAGAGCTTAATTTTTGTGTTGGAATGACGATTTCACTACCATTTCACCATCTTCTACTTAAGTAGCCAACATGTATTCAAAATACGAAGAAATAAATGAACTGAAACTTTCTCTACTTAATCGCTTACTGCGTTTACTATATCCATATATCTCGAACTAACTGAAATGGCGAAACTGTTGATGTCTGAAAGCGATTTTAACCACTGGTAGTCCTGCAACGTCATATTTTAAGCCATTGTTTACTGAACACACTCGCAAAATACGCGTCGAACTCTAGCGGCAAACGCTGAAAGCCTCCCACGAGTGATCTATTACAGCAGACGCCTTTGTGGAATATGACTATCGTCTACGAATTTTTCATTTAATATTTAGTATTTGCGTTTCTATCCCAATTGTTGGAATTTTTTGTTATTTAGAGTCATACATTCGTAAAGACTTCTTTCAAATACTTACTTTATTTATTAAATAACAGGGTTTCAACTTCTTTTACTACATACAAGACTCACATTTTCAGTAAAACAAAACACAATAATCACATTTTCATAGAGAACGATTCCCTTAGTACAGAAATCACTATTTCAACACCAATAATTCACTTACTGAAGATTCGTTCAGTTGATAGTCATAACTGTGACAGTTAATAAAACGATATGATTCTTGTATTACAGTATACATTCTATGGGCCATACTATGCATTTATTTTACGGAAACAAAGAAAAAAAACCCTATGTAAATAAAATATTTTTACCGACAATTTTTTTTACTCTATATTGTTGTCTGCGAATTGCATTCCCTGTGAAGATATGAGTTAGCTTCAAATTTTACACTAAAGGAATGTATTTTCCCTACATTAAAAGCGGACATTCGTGTTGTCTTTTTGCCTGTGTGTACGTCAAGTGACAATTACCAACGAAAAACGGTGGCCTTCCTAAGCCCTATTCCATTAGCAGGCAATTAAGGTCACATTAGTTTTCAATCTTCCTGGGAAATAAATAACTTGAGTAAGCGTTTCAAAATTATATTTGCAGCTCTGTATACACTGAAATCATAAACCGCAGATAAGTATATTTCTCTATACTTATTAAAGCTGTTAAATTGTTTCCTTGTTATATAGTCAATTTGTGAATAATATAATTACAAATTATAAGATTTTAACATTAATGTTCTCAGTTATTTAGCCTATATCTTATAACAGTTGAAAACATAACATGTTTGGCGATGGGGATTGGATTCACTAGGTGCTGTTTTTATGCAAAATTTAAGCGATTCACTATAAAGGTATCTTTATGCGTTAAAAATGTTTGAATAATTCTGGTATCTTCATCTACCATGGCGTGCAGATAGGCTATGTAAAGATCTAAGGTACAGAAGTATTTAGCATCGCGAAGTCAGTTGATAGTTTCTTCAATACTTGGAATAGTTTCTTCAATACTTGGAATAGGGTGGTTTGAAGATTGAATCTGAGGGTTGACTCCTATCTTACAATCGACACAAAGTCTTACATTTTCATCTAGTTTGGGAATAACAACTAATAGTGAAACCCAGTGACTATATTCAATTAGAGTAAGTATATCATCGCCTACCAGGGAATCAAGTTCTTTATCGACTTTCGCTCGAAGTACATGGTGACATCTCGTTCCTTAATAAATACAGATTTCACACTCTCTCTCTCGGGTGGAAAGTCAAAGCGAAATGTGAAATACAACCAACTTCTCGTTTAAAAATATCACTAAACCATTTCTCTATGTCCTCCAGAGCGGTTACTGTGTCGAGTGTAGGATATCCAAAGCTGTTCACAACAGTCGTATTTTGTCCTGTCATATTATGCTTCTTTAGATCAATATCAAATATCCGAATCGATGTTCAACCTAATAAAGAAATACGCTGATCTAGAATAATGTAAATTAATTCTTTATAGGTATTCGATTTTGTTACATTCGACAAATACTTCTATAATTACAATCGGTTCGAAAATTCCCGTTGTATAGGATCTAAAACGAACTAACGTATTTTAAGAGGAGATGTAACTTTTAATCGATCATAAGCAGCTTAGCGGAAGTAAATATAGTCCTGCTCCGGAATCGACTTCAAAACGTTGGATCTGACCTTCTACGTAGATATGTATAAAGTATTTGTCTTTATCAGTATTAGATCCAACATTTTTCCCAAAAATATCAACAATTTTATTTAATTGGTTCTGGTAATTGAATGCAGAATTAAATTCATCGCTAGATGAACAATATGACTATGAAGGCTGGTTCAAAGACTTTAGAGGCCATACCTACTTTTATTAATTTGGAGTAATATTTAGAGACAAACTTTTTTGACATGCCCTTTCTTATTACAAGAATTACATTTGAGATTTTGATAATTAATCCTGCATTTGTTAGGCATGTGACCCTCACGACTACATCTAAGACACAAGTTTTATATTCCAAGTCCACGAAAATTAATTTTTAAGATGAAATATAATTATTTTTATTTGTTTTGTTAAACTGTACTTTATGTGGATTTGAAACCTTATTAACACTTTCGATAGGTTCATCTGTATTTGAAATTTTTTTACAGTCTCACTTGGCAGCTGCTAGTGCAAGGGCTCTGTTAAGAATTTCTTGAAAAAGAAGAATTAGGGTTCATTAACAGTTCTCTAATTGATTGATTTCGAATACCTCGTACAAGTGGAGAACTGCGAAAAATATCTGCAATTGACTTTTTACAGTCGCAACTAAATTCACATTTGGGTACATAATGTCGAAGCGTAGTAAAAAATTCAGAAATAGTTTGATTATCTGTTTGTGTGCATGTTAAGAACTTGTGGCGTTGCACTATGATATTCCTTAGAGTAAAATACACATTCCTGTAGTAATGTGACAATCTGAGTAAGTGTTAATTCTACCAGGGTTTTAGAACTACTCAAGGTTGATAGTAATAAATATGTGGCTGAGACTATGCTATTTAGCAACAAACGAGCTCAGGTATTTTAATCTTGTAATAAATATTTCAACTGCATTTAATTACGAAAACGTTGATTGTATAAAGAAAAGAGCTCCTTATTGGAATCAAAGACAGCAAAACTTGGAGTAATATTCATATAGTTTCGCACTGTTCAGATTACATTTGTATTTCTAAAATAGTATTAATAATTCGTTCATTGCTTGCAGAAAAAGCGGAAATAACGGCTTGAAACTATTCGGTATCAATTTGAAGCTATTGATAATAATTAAAAGTTGAATAGTATTTGTTTTACTTCCCTTAATTTCTCTTCTTTAAAAGCCCGTCCTGGATGTGCACCGGTTAGGAAAACTCCTACAAAGGTGCCGGTCCATAACTGGGATGATCCTCAAGAACATTTATAACATGTGCATATTGATTACGCTGTTCCAATAGAAGGTTGTTTTTTTTTGTATTGGTTGATGCAGACTCAAAATGGCCTGACAATCGTACTATAAGAGAAGTTCCAATATCAGAAACAACCATCAATCCACTTCAACATATCTTTAGTTCCATGGGTTTCTTAGAATATTAGTTTATGACAATTCAACAATATTCATAAGTAATACTTTCATAAATCCTTATTTTATGCGAGGTATACAACAAATACTTATAGTACCTGGACTTTCAGAAACCAATAAATTATAAGAGACACATACTACTAATAATACTAATAAACTGCTATGGGTGCTTCACTTTTTTTCTTTTTTTTTTTTAGATACACGTGACATTGTGCAAAGGCTGTTCATGATAAAGTGAGCACTTTTGAAATCAACAGTAGAAAAATGTCACTGCCTCTGCCTGCATATATGCATATACTTCAACGGGGTGCACTGAGTGACATACACCCGGTAAAGTTGGTAACGATAGATGGAAAGCAGTTCCACATCTTAACGTCGAATAAAAAGTGTTAGGTAACCATTTGTGATCATTTTTATTATTTATTCAGCTTTCTGTTTTTTTTTTTAATGCATTAATGTGTGAAAATTAGTATATTTATACGATGTTTACTTTTCTAATAATTTCACAGTTTCACTTGACTGACGCATGACTAAAGTGATGAGGCCCGTGGCAATGTTAATTTTACATAAGGCGGGAAAATATATAACGTGCATACAAGTAGACTTTTAGCAGGGTTTTCAAAAGTGCTCATTTTACCGTGAACAGCCTATATCGATATCGAGTTACACGACTTGAAAATGGCCAGACTCCGGCAGGAATGTATCTCGGCAGAAAAATCAGGATACAGCTGGAAGCCTTACTACCATTCAAAGAAATTACCGGGATAGAATAACATAATAAAATTCGTAAATTAAGTGTAGGTGATCTTTCGGAAGCTCAATGGTACTCGAAAAGCAAAATTACTTAGAAATCGAGAATGAAAAATCTGGTCGACCTCAGTATAAAATAATGATTAATGATGGTTGTGTTCTCACAATACATATTGATCAGCTCAGGAGTTGACAAACTCCCCTCAAGGTAAACTCTACACCGGGCGAACGCACATCTGTTGTAGGCAACCAAGAAACCGCTCCAAAACGACCTCTCCAAAACAACATATGTTTCCATGAGAGGTAATATTCAACGATAACACTAAGTGTCGTCACAAGCAATTACAAATTCTTTTCACGATACTGAAACAGACAACCCCCCCCCCCCCCCCCATGTGAACTGAGAAAGTCTCAGCGACACCAGCGTCTTCCACGGTGTCTGGAGGACATGTTAAGACTTAATTTCGGATGTCTGCAGTTCACTACGCGTGAGGGATTGTTATATAGACTATACACTGAAATCATAAACCACTGATACTTATATTTCTCTACGCTCATGAAAGCTGTTAAATGGTTTACTTGTTATATAAACAAATTGTGAAAAATAAAACGTCAAAATACAAGGTTTTAGCATTAATGTTCTCAGTTATTTATATATTATAATAGTCAAGAATACAACACAAAGGATATGCAGTTTGTGGATATTAATATCTAATGCGTAAATACAGAAAGTGCAGGCTTTCTTCTTGATGTTTGTAAAGAAAATGCATAACATGACCTATAACGCCTTGCATGTAGAGGCGGTGTAACACGTGATGCGCGAGACCGTGTCGCCCCTATCGCACCTTGGACTTCTGTGTCTGAGACGCGAAAAATTGCTCCAAGTATAAGCGGGCGTCTTATCTCTAATATCAACCCGTGCAACTGGGACACGAGAACTGCAAGTCATACCGTGTTTCTTTCGAAATTATAACTCCCACGCGGTGCCGGCGAAAATTCCCTCCCGCCAGCTACAAAATATTATGTTGGTCATGTACTGACGTCACTACGGGGATGACTAAAAAAAAGGGGGGGGGGGGGTTTCTGACATGGGAACAGTGTGAAGTTTGCACCCCAGCCACCCACGCCGGCAGACGACAAACGGGGTAGTTCTTCCGAGTTTCAATCGGATGTAGGCAGGTCCATAGTAGTGTATTGGTTAGAATAATCGTCCCCCCCCTCCTTCCACCCTTACAATGCGAACCTGGTTTGATTCCCGCCGGGTCGCTCCCGGATTTTAGCCATGTGGGAATCGTGCCTGACGATGCTGCTGGTCGGCGGGTTTTCCCGGGGATCTCCCGTTTCCTCCGCCCTTACCTTCCGGCGCTGCTCCATACTCAGCTCACTTCATTCCTCAAAGGCTCTCGAGACCCCGATTTTAAGAGCCGTCCAAATCTCTTCACTCACTCACTCTTCGACGTAGGCTACTGGCCGCCACCGCCCTTGTCAAGAGCAACTCGCCCCACGATTTCTGCTTCCGACCTCTTGGTTACTTGGCAATGGAAAAACATTTTTCGAAAGGCTGTTTACGTAAAAGTGAGCACTTCTGAAATCAACCTTAGAGTGTGTCACTGCTCCTACCTGCATATATTTTGCTGGGTGCATTGAGTACGTGCGTCCAGTAAAGTTGGTAAAATGGATAGAAAGTTGTTCCATATATTAACGTTAATTAAACAGTGTTATAACTTAAATTATTCTTGTCGCTTTCCACTATTTTTTTAAAATCCATCAAAGTATAAAAAGTCCAGATATTTAAAATATTTTCTTTCCCAATAATTCAAGTTTCACATGACCGAAGCATTGATAAGGTGATGAGCCCCATGGCAATGCCAATGTTACATAAGACAGAATAATACACGTTTCATACAAGTAGATCTTAAGCAGGCCTTTCAAAAGTGATCATTTTACCGTGAACAGCCTGTAACAGAAAATACTAGAAGGGTTATCTCTACATTGTATCTCGAAAATAACACGCAAACTAACAAGTTGTTAAACTGAAATTTAAGAACACACTACGCGTATCACTGACAGTGATTAATCAATATTTACTCTTTAGAGATTGCTACTAATATAATTCTTTGTGCAAATATATTTAATTTTCTGCAGTTTTCAACTACCAGTTCCTCTTTCTATTTGATTTTTTATTATCATCACAGCCCTCTACGTATTTCTCAGTGACATGGTGTATAATTATTTTTTTTTTTTTTGCGTTGGATTTTGTAACGCGATTTCTAATCTCACCAACCATAATCAGGCTACCCTTAATACACACCCAAAGGAAAATCACAGAGCTTGTAACCATCGGTGTTTTCTAGTTCATTTATTTTCATTGTGCATTGTTAGCTTACAAAAGTGTAATTATTCGTATGATTCATCACGTATTCTTCCGGAAATGGTGCGCACTGATTTACCTCGCCCAATTTGGGCGCGTACTTGTGAGAGCAAAATGTTAATCAGGCCAATATAAGCAAACGCTTTAACTGATTATCACTGTTCACAAGTATAATCCTTTTTCCAGCTACCTGTTCTCCTACTCACCAACACATTGAGTATGCATGTACCACACGCCATTGCCTACTGTACTTCACTGCAACGCCAGATTTGGGATTGTCTTCTTAGGATTGAGTTGAGAGATTTGGGTGTATCTTAACAACGAGGTCTTGAGATCCGAGGGCGAAATTAGGTGAGAACGGAGCAACGCCAGAATGCAAGTGCGGGGAAATGGGAGATCCCCGAGAAAAATCCGCTGACTCTCGAAAATATTGGAGTGACCCGGCCAAGGATTGAATCCGGCTTGCCCAAGTGGGAGGCGAGCAGACTGTCCTCCCAACCACCGCGGCCCCGTCTTCTTAGGTATTTAGTAATTTATAGGCCTTAAAATTTGGTATCACGAAGTGTTAGGCGTCAGTCGTCACACTTAACACCCTCAGCGTATAGCAAAGCATGTGTGTATTCAACTTCTTCGCAGCTTCGGAGTGGAAAACGTTAACCCAAGGAAAAATTTCAGCGCGATTATGATCGTAACAGCATAGAATGAAGTGATAATTACTTTTCAGCGTTACGTATAGAGGACTGTATCCGGGTGCCTAACTTCCTATTGAGCGTCGTCGATGTACTGACTTGAAATTAGTGTTGTTTAACATTTGGGTACGCTATGCACTTTTAAAGTACGCGTTATGTTGCTGGAATCTACTACGATTAGTATCAGTTACTTGAGAACACACACGATAAAAGTTTGATGAGAACCTGGTATTATATCATATCTTCCGTTATTCTCTTTTATTCTGAATTGCATGTAGCGCTTAGGTTACTTTACTGTAGGTATCATACCACATGTTTTGTAAGAAAATAATTTTAATCAAGGCGTTATTTTGCGCATTATATATTTGAAAGAAGGCAACAATACGGGTGGTATTGTTACGTGCATCGAATGTGCCGTCACCTGTTGTAGGAACCGGGCGTGGAGAACAAGTTTGCAGACTTTTCATCATGCTCAGGTAGCTGTGATATTCCAAGCGGTGGCTGTAGTATTTTATTCCTGGGAAGTGGGTATCAAATACTAAAACAACAACTTTATATCGATTTACTTGAAATGAAGTTAAAATAATTTATGGCACAGGAGATTAGATATGTCGTTTATCTGTCTTTATTTCGGTTTGAGTGATTCTCGACGCCTTGGTAAAAGAAACTTGAACCATGTCCCTTCCGGCTATTTAATACTACTCCCCTTCACTCAACTAGGTCCGTAAAAGAACTACTCAAAAATACTTTCAAAAAATTATACGGACGTAATTTATATTAGGATTATAATTAAGAACAACCACTTTTTACATGTTTGTTAGCAACGTTCATAGACCTGTCAAAATACAGTGAGGCTGTTCTCTACCAATACTGGCATTGCAAGAGAATTTATGAAAATTATGTTTTCATACACGTTTGACATCTAGGCTTGCGAGTCGGGATAAAATGCACAGCGTAGCCTCTTAGTTAGTACAGCTGTTTGCATAAATACGAGTTTTGAAATATTACACTTCCTTCGAGCGGCTTTTAATGTAACTAATATATATTTAATTAAAGCTCAGCACACACGGGTCCTTTTACTGTGGAAGAAAGTGAAGATAGAGGGCGAGGAAGAAGGTGAATACTAAGGTGCATCCTAGTTATAGTGCAAGAAATTGTGAGACCGAGACACAAGTCATTGGTTTGCGAGCAAAAAAAAATGTAAATTAAGTTCTGAGGTATTTGATGTAGAAATTATTTTTGAAGTTGCAAGAGTATTTTGTGTCATCACGTAGCACGAACTAAAAAGATACACAGGTTAAACAAGTTAATTTCTTCTCACCTAATAAACGTACAAACAACAGGTTATCAATTTTGCAAATATATCAATTATTGGCAAACGTACAGTATGATTATTGAGCAATAAAATGTATGACTACAATATTATATATTATATTATTTACATGCACAAAATATTATTTTTATACATTTGGCAATTAAAATCGTCTTTGTATGACACTGGATAGCATGAAACTTCTTGTATGTTAGCCACCATCATATTTGTTAATCATTCACATGAACAAGTTGAATACAAGTTGAGGGGAGCAAGAAAATGATCAGTTACTTGCTCGCGAAAGTTGCGCGTGTGTACTGGGCTTAAGAAATCTTTTTCTATATAAGCACGGATTTTCTGGATAATTACATGTAAACAAACTTAACTCATGGGATCATGGGATCACATGCCTGTGGTAGTTATGCGCCAATAGTGGGAGAATGAGCAGAAGACGAAACTCAGCGTATGCCATCTTTATAGTCTATTCGCAGTTTCTTCACACTTTTTAAAACAAACCTTTGAAAAATTCACCCCATGTATTACGTGTTTGGTTTTTCCGTAAACGTGTCATGTAACACAAGCGTTTATACTTGTGTTAACAATAAAAGTACTTTAATATTGTTAATTTTTAACTTTTACTTATATTCTATCTATAAATTACAATGTAACACTTATAATTAATATGATTTAAAACTGGGAGAAAATGTGTGTATTGGTATTGGTAATGCCCAGTAAGATACAGTTATTATGTAAATAATAGTGACTACATTGAGTGCACACGAATATGGTGTGTTATCCAGTTGGTGTAGTTTTCTATCTTTAGTCAAGCTATATAGACATTGGGCAGAGGAATAAACTGGAAGTGGGACTTCAGCAGGAATTCAGAAAAGTTGGAAGTGAACATGAATAGGCTATAATTCTGCTTAGTGAATGATAGAAACTTAAAAAATTGCTTCCAGCCTGCGCGTAAATTTGTAACGACGTGCAAAAATGTGTTATCATAAAACTAAAATGTCATGTGCAACATTGAACTTTAATTTCGAACTTTGAAGGATAAACGCTACTGTTTCTTTTAATTTATACTGATAAGTATATCAAAAATTTGCGATGCCAGCAAAGGAAGGACACCAGGGGATTTTTTCGTCGTAAAGGTGTTTGCTATTTAGTAATTAATTATTTTATAACTTTACCGAACATTGTTCAATTTGTACGCATTGTATGTGATGTCATGTTCACCGAATAAAATAAATCTACATTTTATATTTTTTGAATAATGTGATGTCAAATCGAACATTTTTCTGTTTTGCGGAAATCATTATAATAAATACTAACTAATTTGTACAAATAAAAAAAAACACAACATAAACTAATGCCGTGGGCTACTGCTCGACATATATGTAATCATCAAATAACAGTTCACTCATTTAAAAAAAAATTAAAAATAAGAAAAAAAAATTTATACTATATTTAACCTTTTATCATTATTTATGGTCTGTTATTCGGTGATTAAATATTAGTCACGCGGTAGCCTAAGGAATTAGTTTGCATTGTTATTTTTTTTCCATTTGTTCCACTCAGTTAGTAGGCTATTTGTTACTGTGGCTGCAATAAAACAGTAACATTTTGTATTTGTCACCAAATTACTAATACATACACCTATAAAGTGAAAAAAATATATATATTCGGGGAAAATGGCATCACGTAAAATGCGTACAAGTTCAACAATGTTTGGTTTGGATATATAATTATTATTTTTTTAGTATCTAGTGCCCTTAAGGTGGCCGCCTGGTTGAAGGAATTTTCCTCTTCTGAGACCTAAAAGCGAGGTAGCGCTAGGGGCGACCGAGACATGCACATCAACTCTCTCATCGCCTCTACGCGTAAAGCACTGAACTGGTGTGCAGCCTTGCCGTCGGTAACGCGTCTCTATGATACTTTCAACGGAGACCCTACCATACTACCATTTTATGAAGTAATAATAAAAAATAAGGTTTGTAACACGTCGCTATTCCTTTTTAAATGTTGTACCAGAATGTTCGTACATAAAAATGGCCGCTTAAACACACGTATGAGACATTTCCACCATCACAAAAACATGCTTTAGAAACAAATTGAGGAACTGAAAAAGTGTGCAGATAAGTAACGTTTCTTAAATGCTATTCGTAAGCAGACCTCAATGAGGCACGTTGGACGGTTTTTAAATGAAACGTTTTCTGCTGGAGCTCTGCACACCTTTCGATGGCCGCCACCGGTGTCTGGTTCAGTACCGGGGTGCGAGGGTCTGTACTGCGGGGCAGGGACAGTGGGCGAGGAGCAGAGAGTGGCACTTACCTCCTTGACGGTGACGTCAGTCTCCATGATGATGCCCTCGTCGGTGAGCTCCTGCGCGTAGTAGTGGCTGAAGGGGGCACCAGGCAGCGCCACTGGCTCTATGTGGCCGGATTTGCCGTGGTAGCGCAGCAGGTACGCCGTCCAGCACACGTACCTGTGCAACCACACATACAACTATGTTAGTCGGCTCACAATCAAAAATCATATACATGGAGCCAGGAGCGGATCTAGACTTTCACTATGAATAGGGTTGGGGGAGGTGTCATCTTCCCATTATACATGCGCACTTTTGATTCATGCCATTCACGAAACATTGTCAAATTTATTAAGTAAAATCAGCACTTTAAACAAAAGTGATATTATTTCATTTCAGTTTTAAAACACTTACAGTATGGTTTAATGTCAATGGGATGGCATTTCTTCGATGGAGGAGGGGAGAGGGTAAATGTCCCTGTTACAACCCTTCTGGATCCGCCCCTGTGTAGAGTATTGGATATAACAGTGGAACATTGTACACGACCAGAAACATCGAGTGAAATTGATTCACATTTGAATTATATGTGTATTAATTTCATCCAATGTCATAGAGGAGGTTTTAGAAGTGATGGACAAAAATGTAGGGATAAGGTGTACAAATGAAGAGAAGCACAAAAGTTTTAGCAAACATGGGCCCGGAAATCAACCATTTACGAGATAATGACAGTTGTGTGCTGATTGGGGCCCGCTGAATACTAAGTATACGAATGCCAACAAAAACAGTGACACTTTTTGATTTGATATATCAGTCACAAGACATAAACATGTGATTGAAAATACACAAAATCAACGGTATGGGTTGAACAACTGTGAAGTCTGTGGATAAACAAGGTACAGACGTACAGTAGAGTATGAACATGTTAACTAAAGAAGTTTACAGTGTGCTAAAAATGCTGATCATGCACTTGAATCAATCTGTCTAGTTTTCTCCGCAAAAACCCGCGAATGCGCTCGAGCAATCCGGGCTCATTCTTCATTTGCTGGAAAGCCTGAACAATCCGATGCTGCAATTCTACAGGTGTGGCAATGTCTGCGGTGTATTGTAAACTAGGATTTTGGCATAATCCCATACACCAAAATCCAACGTATTTAAATCCGGTGATCTAGGAGGCCATCGTACAGGTTCTCCTCTACATATCCACAGGTCACCATAGCGTCTGTTTAGATATATTCTTTCACATAGAATGAAATCTGCTAGTGCACCATCATGCATAAACCACATCCACTGGCGTTGCTGCAATGATATATCGTCGAACAACATCGGAAGTCCGTCCTGCAGAAAGCGCAGGTACCGTTCTTCGTTTAGCCTCGGTGGTAGAAAACGTGGCCCAATTAGACAGTCACCGAATATTCCCATCATACCCAGACATTGAACGAGAACGTTTGTTGACGTCGTGCCTGTTTCACTGCATTAGGCTTGAAAGTTGTGGAAATTAAAAATGCCACTATGGGGAAACCCAAATTCAACTGTAAAAAAACAAATTGTTTAAAAACTACGGGTCAAGGGTTCGCTGGTGTTGAATCGGCTGGCAGAAATTCCACCTGGGAGCAGAAATTCAATCTGGAAAAGAACACTAGTCCTTTAGACCTTGCATAAATTATAAATGGTATGGGTACTCTAAATGGCGATGTAAGATTCAATATACACAGTTTGCACTTATTGCCTCTTGCTTAGCCATCCTCATAGTCACCCTGTAATTACATTTCCAAGTTCTAACACACGTTATTCTACATAAGGAGCTATGGAGCTCGGTCTAACTGGTCGTTGGTGGTGTGCGAAGGACCCATTTTCTCTAGGGTGTTGATATATGCTGATGAATGTTTGCCCATCGGGATGGCTTCTGAGAGGAATCGCTTCTACATACAGGTGCGCAGTATCCAGTGCATTTCCTTCGTCTTTGCCGTACATGAAGTGAATATCTGCATACGCTAAACTGCTATAATCGTTGTCCATGTTTAAACCACCTTCGAAAAAGTAAATCTCGCATCTGTACGTACTGTTTCACAGACGTTTAATGCACAATGTACATAACCACCACGTTCACGACACACTGCTTGTGTGTTGTTTATTACTAAGGCTCACGCAATGGGGAAGGATCTCGAAAGCGGTTGGGGGAGAGGGCAGAATACTACGGGCCATGTCCGTTGAAGCTGTAAACAAAACATTCCTGCATTATATTATCCAGACACGATGGGGTTCACTTGCGGCCGAAGCTACTCACAAATACCATTATTTTGTAAACTGTTAATTTCCGGACCCATATTTACTGTACCTTTATTGCTTCTCTTCATTTGTACGTCTCATACCTACATTTTGGACCATCACTTCTGAAACATTCTGTATTGCGACAGGTCTGATGTCAGTTCACAAATTTGGTAAATAAAGTTTTTTTAATGTTTTGGCTGTCTTGGCACACATAAAAGGTAAATTATTGTTTGTGAAAATCGCAACACCCAGAAAGAATGGCCCAAATGACTCCAAACTCGAAGGATGTGGAGAACAGCGTACCGGCAATAAGTGATTACGATTGCAGAGATATGGCTTACACATAGGCCCAGCATCTCTCTTTTGTGTGTGACCGGAAAGATCCGTGTTACGCTAAGCTCAGCCAGTGAAGAGCCATCAAACGAAGTGAAAGTGAGTGCCAGTGTCCCTCGTCGAAGTCAAAGGGTGCTCTATCAGAATGTGATTGAGTTCGAACAGGGTAGAATGATCGGTCTCTGGGAAAAGGGTTTGTCATACCGTGACATTTCGGCTCGTACAGGGCATGCTGCTACGATAGTGATGCGTGCGTGGCAACAGTGTATAGAAGAAGGTCGTACGCAGCGACGAGCGGGTACTGGACCATGCAATGTGACCACAGCATGGGATGACCGCCATATTATCTTCATGGCTGTAACGGACTGTACAGCCTTGTCCACAGTGGTGACTCGACACTGTATCACTTCAACGGGTGTGGACCTGTCTGTGTCGACGGTTCGAAGCCATCTGCTGCGGACTGGACTGGTGGCACGCATGCCATTGTGTCTTCTTCCATTGCCCAGAGACCACGAACGTCTCAGACTGCAAATGGGTACGTGAACGCCGTCACTGGCCTACTGAGTGGCAAAATTTAGTGTTTTCGGACGAGTCTCTCTTCAACCTGTCCTACAGTGATGGCCGCATATGTGTTAGACGCTACCGGGGTGACCACAGTCTGGCAGCTGTATCGTGGAGCAGCATACCAGAAAAACGCCAAGTGTGATGGCGTTGGTCGCCATTGGATACAACATGAGATCACGACTCCTACGTACTGAGGGCAATCTGAACAGCAACTTCTACATTAGGGAGATTTTTAAGCCCTAGGCACTGCCCTTCCTTCAGGCAATTCCGCATGCCATATTTAAGCAGGACAATGCCCACCCACATGTGGCAAAGAATGTGCAAACCTTCTTCAATGAACGACTGGTATCACTGATTCCCTGACCTGTACGTTCGCCTGACCTGTCGCCCATCGAACATGTCTGGGATATGGTTGGTCGGTGACTTGTTCGTCGCGGTCCCCGAGCAACCACTTTTGATGATTTGTGGACTCGTATACAAACCACGTGGAGGGAGATTCCCTAGTAACATATCCAGGTCGTCTTTGATTCCATGCCACGACGTTTAGGAGCCCTGATTACCGCACGTGTGGGCTTCACTCCTTACTGAATTCCCAAGGACAGAGATCATGTACAGTTTTGTAATCTTAAACAATTGTGTATTGTCATGTACCTAATCTGTGTTACAGTGTTCATTTCAATCACATTTATCCTTCTTGATCTTGCATTTTTCACAAACATTAGTGTTTGTAATATATTCACTGTTATATTGTGTTTAAACGGACATAATGAATTAAAAGAATTGATATTTTTCCTTTTTCTTTAAAATCCTTCTTGTTACGATCGTAAAGACGTCGCCTGTTCTTTTCTCTAAATTTATATCTAGTACAATCTC
Source organism: Dryococelus australis (assembly GCA_029891345.1). Lineage (NCBI taxonomy): Eukaryota > Metazoa > Arthropoda > Insecta > Phasmatodea > Phasmatidae > Dryococelus > Dryococelus australis. The sequence goes on from CM056995.1 coordinate 254,395,033, forward strand.
TTCGTTTCTGCAACATAACTTCCGCCATTTTAAGTAAACAACTACTTTGATAATTTTCTACTCTGCTCTGGTTGGCTGCTACCCCAAGCTGCATCATTATAAATTAAATATACTCATTTTCTTTATATATTATATTAGGACATATCATGCACACGACCTGTTTCGCGAAATTATGGCGGTCAATTCTCGTGCACACGGCACATGTTATAGAATTAGGTACTCTTATAGGTTCATTTATGAAACAAGCCTACTAGCCGTGTTCAAAACCAATACTAATGAGAGGCAGTACTGAATACGCAGGGTCTTCAATAAATATAGTGATGGATTCAGACTTAAGTTTTTATGTCGGGGAAAAAAGGGGGGTCTGCCATGTGTAGTATATGGAATACCCCCAAAAATGGTGAAGTATAAACCTCAGGAGTGGCTTTCTTTTACGGTTATTTAGAGCCCCTGGAAATGGCATATCAAGCTTATTTGAAATTTAACCTAATATAACATATTCGGCACTTGACGCAATTATGTACCGGAATCATCTTGATTCGAACCATCTATACGTGGTTGTACGGAGCTGAACATTTCATTGACCGTGGTACATTGCTTACGTGACGTCTTTATTTTTCTTGCGCACTCGAGAAGTCACCAGCTGTAGCTACGAACGTCTGTTATTGGTCGCTGTATTGGAGGGCGTGACCAGCTCCACTTGCACCTGTACAAATAGCTATACATGTGGATAGTGTTGATAAGTCCGTCCTCCTAAATTACGCATTTCGCAGTTGAACGGTTTTAATCGGCTAAATCGTATCTCTTGAAGAAACAATCTTTCGATATTTTTTCTTCTTGCTCACCAAACGGAAGAACGATCACGTAGAGACCGTTTACGTCCACTTCTAACATTTATGAAACTCCGCTGAAGTTATACTTTCATGTTGTTCCTCCGCCTCATACAAACAAAACTTTACTTAGTCTAGAAAATTACACCAAACGGACAACGCACCTTATTCGTGCGCACTAAGTTTCCATAGTATTTTGCATAAGAACTAATTAATCCTATGTATTACGAACACGCCTTTTTTCTCCCAGTTTAATTCACGTTAATTACAAATAAAATATCATAATTTGTAAATAAATACAACCAAATGTTCAATTTAATAAAGAAAGTAGTTTTATGTTAACAGAATTATGAAAAGGTTGTGGTACATGGCATATTTAGGAAACCAACATCCGCCTTACACAGATGGTGATTTTTAAGGGTTTGTTTCAAAAACTTTGTAGAAACCGTGAATAAACTAGGTCAATGAATGAGATTTCAAAACTGAACCGTTATTAAATCATCGCTGTCAGTAGAGTTCACGGGCATCGTGTGGAAAGAGTTGACCTTTCTTACTTTATTTTACTTTCTCCCATCTCTCTTATCCAGCGGCCCTTAACTTCGCTCCTGCAGACTCTTAGGCCATGCTTCAAATGACTCGTTTGTTATTTTGTAATTTGTCAGTTCGTAAGTTTCTATCTGGACGTTGTTGACAGACACTTGTTTATGACTCGCAGCAACGCATTTTAATATTAACAGTGGAGAATATTTTTGTCTAAATGAAATACTTAAAACGGACGTAATATTTCTACAATCATCACTGGAATGCTGCGAATATGTTAATAATGAAAAAGTAATAAATTAAGCATAAACGACTTTAAAAAATATCAATTACGCAATATATAAACAAACCACAAGATTTACTTGCTTTTTAAAGCATGCCTAGTGTATTTTATGAACAGTTATTTGTTTTAAAAACAGTTTATTTACCCATCCGCGCATGCGTTTCAAAGGTAAAACCCAACATGGCACTGATTTTGTCATTTTATAGTTTTGCTGTCATCCGCTAGATACAAAATACGAAATACCACATTGCGAAATACGTCAGCATTTCTGTATACAAAATCGGCTCACGTGATCATTTTGTCAACAAAATCTGTCATCTCGGGCACGCCCTTAATATTCCCTGCAAATCGTCTCCTTTCTTCTTAATGCGGGTCTAAGGGACCTCTGGCTGTGAAGACTTTAGCGTGATTTACACTCTCCCAACCCTAGAATGTCAGCTCCTGAAGCAGGTATTTAGGTTGGAAAATCAACAACGCAACCAAGTTTAGGCACTTAATATTTGGGGATTTAGAATCTAAATTTATTTAGGTGGAGTTGCATACCAATCCTCATATAGCTCCGTGAAGGCACCTGATGGTGTTTATTTGCCTTTTATTTCCCGCGTTTTACCAAGAACTTGATACAAGTATCGGCATATTTTTGCCTAGAATAAATTCACGTTAAAAATAAAAATGTTGGTAGAGTCATGCTATTTTGTATTAATTAAAGTAATTAATTTTCTGAATATGCAATTTCGTATGATGTATTACAATAAAAGCTGTTCACGATAAAGTGAGCACTTTTGAAATTAACCTTATATAAATGTCACTGCCCCTACCGCATATGTTTTAACGGGCGCACTGAGTCACATACGCCCAGTAAAGTTGGTAACGATGGTTGGGAATAATTTCCGTATTTTAACGTCGAAGAAAAAGTGTTAGGCAACCATTTGTGTTAATTAAAATTATTATTGTCGCTTTCTGTCTTTTTTAAAAATGGGCAGATATGTCAAATATTTACTTTTACAATAATTTCACAGTTTCACTTGACCAAGGTATAAATGAAGTGGTGAGGGCCATAACAATGTCAATTTTACATAAGGTGGAAGAATACCCAAAGTGCGTACAAGTAGATCTTAAACAGGGCTTTCAAAAGTGCTCATTTTGCCGTGAACAGCCTATAGAAACTGGAATTCGTGAAAAACGCTTGAGAATAAGTTATTTATTAAAGTAATAATTTAATAATTGAGTATTCATCTATACGTGAAAGCGATAGCTGGCATCATATGAATCAACTATCCTTAATGAACATAGCCGATGCAAGCATTTAATCGAAGTGTATATAATCGCATAAATCAACGTTCACGCCGAAATACCTACACGCTTTTAGTTTCCAACTTTGGCGTATGCAGCGCTGTAAGGTGACGGCCGAATTCATCCACACTAAATTTATAAACCCTAATTCGCAATATGGCGGATTGAAACACGGCTATTTTCAAAAATTATCGGATATGCAATTATAGCCGCCACACCAAGGAGAAGGGATGCAAGGATATTTTGCCCCCATTTTATTTGTTATAAGATGGGCAGGAGGGCGCAAAGTATACAAATAAACTTTAATATTGTACAGCGTTTATCAATAAGCTATACGGTCGAAAAACATGACTCTGCAATTAGCATTACATTTTGATCAGATAATTTTTATTTAGCCAATAACTGAATAGGTATTGACAGCGTGTTTTTTTCCAGTATTTCTGATTATTTTACAGTTTACTTAGTAGTACAGTATGTATTTCTGTTTATACTCCTTGAATATGATGAAAGATAAATTATTAAAGGCAATTTAATGGGTCTGCTTGTACGTGGCGCTATGAGGACAACGTCGGGTGTCTGCGAATTTAATAACAGTTGGAACAGTTCAAAATGTCCACCATCAGCATCATGACATCGTTTGCAACGATGCAGAACAGAAAGAGAAACAGTAGTCCCGGTTTCCATTGGAGTTGATTTACAGGCGGCCACAATCGCGTTTCTCATTGCATCCATTTTCCGTGGCTTTGTGGCTTACACAGCATTCTTCACGAGACCCGTACAGAAAAAAATTCTAACGGCTTTAAATCTGGAGATCTTGGTGGATACACTGAAGGAAAAAAAAATACTTTGTGGCTGCTACAGAATATATTGTTGGTATACACACAGGCAAATAATTTTGTGGAGAGTACAGATATTTTGTAGCCTCCGCAATATAAATCTCTAGTAGTTACACATGTTTAGTGGTGACAACTAACAACATTTTTGTTCACCACAAAATAATTACGCCGTGTGTATAGTTACGAACACTTTTTAGTAGCCACAGAGTATAATTTTTTTCAGTGTACTCAACACTTCCTCGTCGGCCTACCTATACCTCCCAACAAAAGTTTCGTCTAGGAGCGAATTTACATCTCTATGGTAATGTGGTGGTGTATCATCCTTCTGGAAAAAGCAATTGTCATTTAGATTGAAATGGTGAACAGCTGGAACAAGCCTACTTTCTCTTCCGCTCTGTGGGCTTGGCTGGTAACCAGTAGCGTGATAAGAGGTTGGCTGATCTGAGAAGTGTCGGAGCTATTGCCAGCTCTAGTAACGGAGAGCAAGTCGATGCGCGAAACCTTAAAGGGCTAGTGATGCGTCTCTTATAGCATCTCCTAACTCAAAGGAACCCACACCTACCAGTGAGCTCCAGTGGGGCGGTACCGCTGTTTTCAGCAAACGTGGGAAACTCCCGAGCATGCCCTATACCTGGTTTTACCAAAAGGGGTATCTGCCTCCCAGGTTAAGCGTAAATCATGGGGAATTCATATTGGTGGTGCCTTGTGGCGGGCTGGTCGACTCCTTTACGGTCAGTGGGGCGCTAAAGTTGAGTTTCAAAGTGAAGAAATTCAGCACTTTCGGGTTCGCCTGATGGTGGAAAACCCTAGATGGAAAGGAAGGAGGAGCATGGGCTGACTTCCGTTCCCCGCAGGAATTCCTTGCAAAGCCCAGAGGTCAGGATGAGGTAAAACTATTGCTGGCAGTGGGGAGTGCCATGGGCTATATGCCCAGGTATCTGCTAAGGTAGTGGAGTTCTTCCGAACATAAGGAGAACAGGAAGACCAGGTGACCGCTGGTGCAGCAATGAGAGTGTTCTGAGAGGTGGGAGGAGAGGCGGGGCCTGAGGGCGAGCTTTCCCACTACGTCCAAGGGTCCTGCAACCTCGAACCCGCAAAATGGACTATAAAATGATACTGCAAAAACCCAGGGAGCGCCGTTTTGCTAAGAGGGGTGCAGAAGTCATATATTGTATTGTAACAGTCACTTGTCACCAGTCCTTCACAGGACGGACCCGCAAGTCCTCTGACAGATCTACCGCTCCACACGGTTAATTCACGAAGGTCAACAGCTTGCTCTACCACGATGTAGACGTTTTCATCGGCCCAGTACTCACAGTTATAGCGGTCTCAATTTCCATTCAATTTAAAGATTGCCACATATGTACAAACAATCACGTCAGTAAAATGTTCGTTATCGTTGCACGTGTTAACAAGCAACTCACAAGATTCGCACGTCTGTTTGGGTCATCTTCATCTGTAGTGTGAAGTAACGTGGAAGTGTAGGGCATCCAATTTAATTCCTTGCTATTGACTTATAGACACCTGGCTTGCCGTACGGACTTGGACTCCTCGGGGGAACGTGTAAATGTGTGTAATACAGTCTCCACACATATTTCATCCATTGTCGTTCTGTTCCTGCCACACAGTCCTTTCTTCACATCACACACAGTTCCGCCCCTCTCACACTTGCCATACAATCGTGTCATTGTTACACGTGACGGTGGTGCAGTATTGAATTCTGCCCTCCAACTTCTTTGCACCTCGAACATATCCGAACATTTCCAATAACACTTTAAAATACGCTGACATTGATGGAAAATAAACCTTGTCGCCTGCGCCACTTATTCTATAATTGTATTGTTGCTGCTAGTGGCTGCAAACGGAACTGACAACAGCATGGGTACACGCGCTCGCACACATCCAACATAGGTCTCATATTGTCAAACCCACGCAGCCCCATCAGGTTGTATTCACTAGTTCCTGGGTTATCAATGTACAAAGAGTGTAAATATTATTTTGGGACATCGGATATATTACCGATTTGTAGAGCACCTTATCACTGCCTCATATACTTTACGAATAGTACTTACTTTTTATAGAAGAGTGTCACTCGACTAGTTATTGATAAACAACATATATCACGAATAACTCCTGATGATTGTAATCAAACAAGCAATTTACACTTGCTTGTTAGCAGTACTATGTGATTGTATTTATAATAATTTTTTATACTATACATATTATTCATTTGATAAAAATTTTAAATTTGGAATAAATATTTCTATCTAAAAAAAACTCTTATTGAATGGTAACAATGACGGACAAAAAAAGTGTGTTATTGAAAGCAAACCATTATTATCGAGAAAAGTTTTCATATTGGTGAGTGGTCTCAACTTCAACAAATACGACAGCATCATTAATGTTTGCCCCTCTTCCTTCCCACACACATAGTTTGAAATTTCAATTGCGTCCCTTCCCATAAATACAGTACTACTTGGATAGCATTTTCTGCTATATATCCGAAACAAAATACTATCCTGCCAGCCTCCCTCCTGGCAATTCTGTTTTGATTTACGTCTAGATCGCTTTTTGATGTGGGAAACATGGTGGACTTTGCTGCCGGCCAACGGGTTTTGTTAGGGTATTCCCACTTCGTCCACGAATGCATTCCTTCCCCCTCCACCAGCAATTCTCCTTACTTTATTCATTATTCCACATCGCCGTAGAGTTGTCTCCTGTTCAAAAGCATTCTCTTATGCTCGTCAAAATTGTTCTACATGCCATTAGCGACTCAACATTCGGCCTGTTACGTGCATTTTCTTTCTCTGGAATATAATATTCTCAAGACTTTTAATACTTATTTAGAATATGATAATATACATCTCTAACCGAGTTGTTTGTGTTCAGTTGAATTCCCTCTAAATAACTATACACCTAGTTCACAGATGAAAATCTCACGAACTGACGTTTTAGCACTCATTCAGAAACTGCTCAGAAATTATCAGAAAAAAGGAATACAAATATTTAATGGCTGCAGGTTAGGAGGGGAGGGTGATATGGGGGAGTGGGGGAACATTCCCAGCTGGGATTGAAACTTCAGTCAAAATGAATCCCAGGCAAGTATGCTATGGGAACAAAACAAACATTCTGGTTACGTACTGTTCGTCTGTGCAAGCACATACAATAAAAATCACTAGCTTGTACCAACAAAAGGCCTTCTACCATACAATTTATATATAAATATAATGCGGGAGCATGCTGAGAAAACCCACATACTCGTTCGTTACAGAAGAAACTACTCGGGTACTTACATAATATGTTATTTAATGTGCTTGTAGGCGCGCGCGTACACACACACATATATAATATAAAATATGTTAGAATTTATTTTATACATAATTATGTGTAATCCTATTTTATATTTATTTGTATGTATATATATATGTTTGTGTGTGTGTGTGTGTGTGTGTGTGTGTGTGTGTGTGTGTGTGACAATACCGGCGTATTTTCTTTTGGGGCGAACGAGTATGTGGGTTTTGTAAAAAGGATCGCATTTATGTAGAAAAATTACAAAGGGCATTCTGGTAGCGTATGGTGAGCATCGATTTGAAAGGGCTCTCTCGTCATACAACGAAGATGAATTTCGGATACGAAGGACCGCTTTTGACCTCAACGATAATTGAGACTCGACCTAGGCTGTCCAATTGTCGTCAGAGTTGATTCTGCGATCGAGTTTTCGCCTTAAATCAAAATGCCCGGGGACATGGGAGAACTAGTTTTACGGGAACATTAGGACAATGGTCACATGCAGTTTATTCGAAACAATATATTGAATAAGCACGTCAAGATCTCCTAGGATTTATGTATTGAGAGCCAGCTAGTGTTGATGCCAACACATGTTGATGCATCGATTGGGACTGATTCAACTTGTTATGGTATGTGCCGTAATCTATTTCACATCGTCAGTGATTTGCGTCATCTTCAAGCATGTATGAATTCATACACTTTACTTCTGCAGAATGACTAATCCCAGAAGACTGACTGACCCAAGCAGACTGACCCCTACAGACTGATCCAGGGTCATTTGCGAAGCAAGATGAATATTTGTGGAGCAAGATGAGTCATTTGCGGAGCAAGATGGGTCATTTGTGGAGCATGAGTTCAGACTGAGCAAAGAAATTGGCAACTTCATGATAATGTGATCAAGGAACTAGATAACATGTCTGGTGGAATGGATGCATAAAAATGCTTAAATCCCACTTATGAAAAATGTTAGTAAGTATATTATAGACAAATAACTAAGCCAAGTAGATGCACAAGTTACTACTGTAGAGAGAACTTCAGTTTTTTTTCCCATGAATATGACGCAAGCCAATGATTGTACGAAGTCCACTATAGAGTTTGCCTCTATAGATGTACCTTCTCCCACTCCTGAAAAATTATATGGAAACCAGTGTTGCTACTGTGGAAAGATCATCAGCAACAGCTGAGGGGACATGAGAGAACCGCCTGTATAAAGAGTACTTTTCGAGGGATGATGCATTAAGACAATGACCAAACATAGTTTATGCAAGGTGATACATTGAAAAACCACATCAATAACTGCAACGATTCGAATTTTGAGAGCCAGAAAGTGATCTCGCCAAAACCCCCTTGTGCATCAGTGAGTACTTATTATTCAGGCGATAATGATGCGACAGTTAATGCTAAAGACGGAATGAGTGCGATAGAGTCGGTGTGTGTGGAATGTACACTTGCAAGACTTTCGCTTGCAGTCGGCACTCATCAAAATAAACGGTCGTCGGCTCTAAGTACTAATGATGACCATCCGACTCCTACAAAGAAAAGAAAACTTTATATTAATAATGAAACATGGGGTGAAGACAATCATGAAGACAGCATTCATGACGACTATGATGACAGTGATGATGAAATAGCTGAATAAAAAGGTGATGATTCTCTTGACGTTCTCACGCATTTCACCAACGAGTTTCCTTCAACAAGTGGTGTGAAGAAGGCGTCAATAACGCTCGTTAGATATTTTCCCGAAAACACGAATGAATTTGTTGATAGACTGAGATATATGATTGACCTTCAAAACCGTGGGGATCTCTCATGCATTGTTGAAGAATCTTCAAATATCGATGAACTGAAGGACATCTGAGAAATGCAAAGATCGAATGTACAAAATAATTTCAAATAAAAATGTACATAATAAGTTAAATTAAATTTATGTATGGACTACATAGTAATGTGTGTTTGATTACTTATACAGTCCATTATACTTCTCTGAAAGTTTTATTAATTCAGTGGTGTAAACAACCGAACGCGAGCGTTTGTTTTAGATAAAATTTATGTCAGCGTGTGCAGGAGGGTGCTATGGTTCGATCTGAAGTATCATGTCTTATTGGGGTCTTTAATTTTAGATGAGTTCTTTATGACGAACGAATGAAATAAGGGGAATATTATTTAGGAGTGTTTTGCAACTAGTTGTTTGGCCTGGACAGTTGACTTGATAAGTTAGTATGACCCTTTGGTTTGGTCAGCTGTGGTAGAAATGTTCTGCTAACATGCTAATGTTCTGCCAAGAGGTTATCTACAAGACTCTTATTAGAAGCTTTTTTTTCGAGATTTTCCATCATTGCTTGTATAGGTGGGCAGTATGGCAATTAGGTCTTGTCGGTTAGTCTAGCCAGTTATGCAGGAACTGGTCACGTCAGGAGCTAGTTTTGGGCTCATTCAGTCTAACCAAGAACCAGTCTTGAGTGGAGCTAGTCTTGGGTTGAGTCAGTCTTAGGGTAGTATGGTTAGTCGGTATGGCCCCTTGTGACCACCTAGTAATGGATAATTTAATGTACTGTGGTCTTTCTCAATTTTTCGAGTTCAATGTCATTGGGGTCAAGGCTGACAGCAACAAACATGATGGCTAAATCGATAGTTCCCCTGGTCGAAAAATCGATGATTAATGCGCTAGCGTCACCTAGGCGGTGAGAGGTAAACAAATTACAAAAGAAAAAACCAATACGGTGGATATAGCACATTCGACAGAATGAGCAATGGTAAGGGGGTAAGGAATGCGAATATTAATACAATGAGAAACATTGGTAGCGGGTTGAATGAGCGTTAGTAATCAACCAATGAAAAACATTGGTGGGGGTGAAGCGAATACAAGTAATAAACCAATGAGAAACATAGGTGGTGAGGGTGAAGGGGACCGACAAATTAACCAACGAGTAACATAAGTGGAGGTCAGTCGTCTGCTGGACGAGGTACTGAGGAAACCTCTGGAAATGTAAGGTTTTTTGAATAAACCTAGTTTTATAAATATTAAACATGAGTTTTTGTACACTTTTACAATTATTAAAAAATTATTTGAAGTTTTTATATATTTTTTATATTTTAATATTAATTTTTGAGTTTTTTGGGTTCGAGTTTATCCTAGGTCACAGGAATGGGATCAAGATCAAATGTCGAGTTCAAGGTCACTTGGATTCAATATGGTGGTTGGGTGACTTCATAACATGGTGGCTGATTGGCTCCTCTCCCCTGTCCACCCTCACCACAAACATACGAAATTTTTAAATTTTATACACTTTAAACACATTTTTAAAATCATTTTTTTTAAATTATATAAATTTTTGGAATATTTATAGATTTAGAACGTTTTTATATGTTTTTTTGGAATTTTTTATAATGGATTGGGTTTAAAGTTTATTCAAGATCACCGTCATTGGGCCAAGATCATGGGTTAAGGTGCTATGGTGTTCGGGTTACCTCACAACATGGCGGCTGGTCGGCGCCTTAGATCCTCTCCCAGGTCCTATTATGCTCGACTCGCCATTTATATTCTAGTGTCAAATATAAATTTATTTCCTCACACTGACGTATTACGTACACAATGTATACTCAGTTCTCAGTAGACTTAAAATAGTTTATTTATACGAAAGGGTTTATTTTATTTGAAGATTGATGCTCGTAAACAGAGATATAGGGGCTGGACAGTTTGTTCCTTAACAAGAAATTACTGATATAAAACGAGCCTACTTTTCCCGACATGGGTGAAAATAAATTTCAGAGAAGTTCTTACATGTATAGATGATTGGTAGGAGTTGACCTCTCTTTGACAGCAATATCATTTGAGATGAAACCATAAACATGTGAAACAGTAATTAAAATACACCATTGACTTACACGGGATTCGAATTTAGAAAAACACGTAAAATCAAGCTAGCTTGCAATCAACTGCATCACGGAGGTAGGATTCGGAGTATCAACTTCGGATGTAATCAGTGAAATATTTTGAATAATAGGGTTCACTAATCTGAAATATTTACACGGCCATCATTTCGAAAATAAGTGTCTAAACCAGTAAATTCACAAGTTTACATAGCCTACCATAACTTTAATGGTATGAAAAATTTGGTGGAAATCGGTTGATTGGTACCCAAAATAAACCATTAAATCCTTATTTTATTAATCGGTGGTATCTTACAAAACTTCCTAACAAAATGTTAATTTTACTCACCTGACACCACTTTGCTTAAAATCCAACAAAGGTCATCTCTGTATGCATAAATTATACTTCGATTAATACTGTTTGCACACAAATTTTGGTTTAATTTTGTTGAATATCTCATAGATTTCACAAATGAATCAAATTATTTATGTAAACGATATTTAAATATGCTAGCAACACATAACACATGTTAAATTACATACCGCACTGTAGCAATACTTGCTTGAAATTTTGGTATGAATCGGTTGGTTGATTCTTGAGATATGGCATAAAACTTCCAGTGTTCATATGACTATCTTCATACATGGAGGACAAAAAGTTAATGTATTAGCAGCTACTGATTATAATAGATACAATATAAAGAGTTAAATTAAAATATGTTTCATTGTTTTGTAGATATAGCACAGTAAGCTAAAATGTTTATATAGGCGCCATTCAGAAAATAGGAGACGTGAGCACTAAAAACAAATAAATTAAGATGGCCCACCACAGTACAACCTCTTAGCAAAATTTTAAAGAAATTGGTTGATTGTTTCCCAAGATACGGCATAAAAACTGTATTACTTTATTCGGGGCTATATTACAAAATGGCAGAGAAATGAGACTTTGCTTAGATAGTTTTGACGGATATAATTTGTACTGTCAGCATACAAAGTTAGGTTGAAATTTGGCTGGTAAAATATACGTGTCTGGCCGTTCCTAAGTTTATACTTACATGGTCTGTCATAGTTATACTTGTTTGCATAATTTGGAATAAATAGGTTGTTTTTCAGAGATATAACGGAATATTAATTTGTCATGTGATGCTATTTTTCAAAATAGCGGACAAGAGAGATTTTGCGTTTAAACATTTGATGATCGTAATATATACAGCCAGCACTGACAAATTTATTGGAATTAATTATATGATTTCGTCGATTTAACGTATGAAACTAAAATAAGTATAGTACCACCATTTTGAAAATAAGTGTCTGGCATACCTAAAACATATAAATTAACATTACCTACCAGAGTACTCCTTGCTTGCCATATTTCGTAGGAAACGGTCAATTGTATCCCGAGGTATTACACAAAAACTTTATTAATTCATGTAAAACTACCTTACAAAATGGCGGACAAAGGGGATTTCGTCTGGCTTATATATTGCTTGTAATAGATACTGTCAGCGTACACAATTTGGTTGAACTTGGCCAAACGGTATAGCAGTTATACCAAGTAAATCTAAAATATTTGTATGACCACCATTTGGAAAATAAGTGTTTAATAAAGCTGAATTACTTAAATTTACTTGGCCTATCGTAGTATTACTTACTTACCAAATGCGGCAAAAATTGGATGAGTAGTTTTCGAGATATAACATAAAAGCTTGATCTATTCATGTGGCGCTATCTTACGAAATGACAGATAAAAGAGACTCCTCGTAAAGTTGGAAATGGTTAAATGGTTTCGAAGATATACCATGCTAAAAGAGCTATATATCCGCCATTTTGAAAAAAGTCTGGCATATTTGTAAAATATTTGTACGTATCAACTGTTGCAATAATACTTGTTTGCCAAATGCGGTAGAAATATGACACATGTTTCCCGAGATATTATACAAAAACTTTACTAATTTATATAGCGTTATTTTACAAAATGCGGACAAAGTGTTTTCTTTTTTTGCCTATATTATGTTTGTAATAAATTCTGCTACAAAATTGGGTTGAAATTGGCAAAACAGTATTGTAGTTATACCAAATAAATCTAAAGTATTTGTATGACCGCCATTTTGAAAATAAGTGGCTAGTTTTGTTCAATTGCTTATATTTTCTTGGCCTATTATAGTTTTACGTACGTGTTAAATTTGGCGAAAGTTAGTTTAGTATCTTTCGAGATATAACGGAAAAGCTTTATTTTTCATGTGGAACTATCTTCTAAAATGGCGTACCAACAACAATATCCTCCTCTCAATTCAATTATTACACATAGCGCTGTCAGCATATAAAATTTGGTTTAAATCGGTTGAATTGTTTCCGTAGTATGACATATCCTAAATTCTTAATGGCCGCCATTTTGAAGGTAAGTACCTGGCATGATCGAAAACTATAAAAGTCAGGTGTCCTTACTTAGCATTATATGTGTACCGAGTTTGGTGCCATTCCGTTCACGCGTTCAATAATTGCAGACGTCGGTTGATAAAAAAAAAGGGGGGGACGTGTGTGTGTGTGTGTGTGTGTGTGTGTGTGTGTATATATATATATATATATATATATATATATATATATATATATATATACACATACACACACATACACATACACACACACAGATAATCAGAAAGGAAAGTGATCTCATAAGCCTTCCTCTCCTTCGGAAAGTAGGTTAAAATAATGTCGTTATGTGTAAATAAACTTAGTTTATCTAGAAAAAAAATGTAGTTAAAATTTTCTTGGAACAGCATTTCAACACTGATTTGCTTATCGCACTGAATTATACTTTTTTACGTACATGTACGGTTTTGTTTACTCATGTGACGTGTCCACGAATGTAATGTGAATGGAAATCACAATTCAGTTTCCATGTTAACACGTATTCAATTGATATTACTAAAATTTTTGATGGAATTTTACTAGTTGATACTCGATACTGTGATAATAATGTGTTTTTAACTTGCAAGCTTTACAATTTTACGACGTACCTTTAGTTAACGGCTCATTTGCAATAAATTTCAAATGAAAATCATATTTGTATTTAAACGTTGCATACACGTGGTCAAACAAGATGTAAAAACACACGAATCAGGATAGAATCATTTAAACTAGATCAAAATAAAATGTTCAGAAAAAAATTATCAAATACAAATGATTATTGAATGCCGAAATTAAAAAATATTTAGTTAGTTTCTGCAATTTTATTTTTCTCAATTTATTGATTATTATTAATATTAAAAATCTGTATATTTAAGAATACACATAACACAGAAAAGAGAAATAGGTAAGTGTCGATAATAGCGAAGAACTAACAAGTGTACCTTTAAATTTAATAGTTGTTTAATTTAGCTAGAGCAGTAAACTGTTTTTGAATACATTTTTACTACTCAAATTTATAAACCTCTGGCTATTGGAGTTAGACACTTTGGGCATCATCATGAGTATCAGCCTTGGGGAAAACTGGATGTTTACGACTTGAACTTATCTGGAGAAGATGAGCTATGTAATAAAGAGAGAGCGAGAGAGGGGGGGTAATTAACGCCATAATGAAGCTCCTGCTTCTTAGAAAACGGATAATTTGACTCCTCTGTTCCAAAAGGGTAGGCCTAGTTGATGCTGCGAATATCAGGAAAGATAACAACCTACATTTATTTTAAGCTCAAAATTATGATCAGAAACTGTGTTAATTAGTTGGGGAATTTAGATGGGTCATTATAAGTAACTGAAATGGCATTTTCCCACAACAGGAGTGGAATATCACCTGCGAAAACCACCCTACAACGCAGACGATCTGGATCGGACCCTTGGTATCCTACGGCTTGTTCGCGTTTGAAATACATTTGAAAAAAAATCCTCGTCTATCTGCATATGAAGGTTACACGAAACCAAAATTTTGGCAGTACAACAAGAAAATTAATGCAATACATAATTAAAATTACAGTTTCAGAATTCGTGGTAAGTGAAGATCAGTTTATATATGTTTTATACTTATTAAAAATAAAACTCACACAATTGCAATATGTTTATATTTTTAAAACTTTCAGGTGTAATTTGAATGAAATATGTAGACAGGTAGTTTAATTTGCATAAACGTTAATTTTTACTTGTGGTTTTGGATACACCATGTACTTCCTAAAAATAAGTGAATAGGAGACCCTTAAGTCCCAAAACGCTGAACGAGAAGTATTGAATTACCAAACCAGCACGGCATTCTCCTGTAACGTCAAAAATTCAGTACATTTTTTTAATTTTGAGGAGAGTATGGATTTTCAACCATAATTATTTGATTTGATTTTACGAACTAAAAAGATGCTGAACAGCCACTGAAAAAAAATTGAGTCTTGAAGCTGTGGCATACATTTATCCTGGAACTCTCTCCTTTGGTGAGCAAACGGAGGTATATATAGAAACATGCTACAGGCCGTTCACGATAAAGTGAGTACTTTTGAAGCCCTAGTTACTTTTTTCTTTCAACCAATTTATACTCTTCCACCACTTGTTAAGGTAAACCCTGCCATGTGAGTAATAAACACAGTCTATACATTCACCATACCCAAAACCAAAAGTCCGAGGCCATATTTAAATGTATTTATCGGTTATTATGTCTGATAAAACAGCTGCAAAAAGTGCTCACTTTACCGTGAACGGCCTATAACAGTGTGTTAACAGTATAACAGTGTATACAACTCTAATACTTGAATATATTTAATGCAACCCCTCCTCCTCAGAGGTAAAATTATAATGCATTCTATGTTATAATACGGAATTTTGAGAGTGTAATCCATATTACTAGCTGGGTGCTCCAATTAAATTTAACTCCTTAGAACTCATTTGCTGAATTAATAAGCAGAAATTAATTTTACCAACATGCACTGAGCGAAAGGTTTTTGCTAGCCAGAAAAATTTGAAAAGCGACAAAATAAATTATCATGAGTTAAAAAAATACACCTCGAATAAACTAATCTTCTGTGTTGGGCCAAAATTATTTAGACTGCCAACATATTTTGTTGAATCAAATGTACATATTTGTTTGGCCGCTCATTTTATTGCATTCTTTCAAAAATAAAGCTCGAGAGTTTGTTTGCCCTTTTTTTGACAATCAGGACAGTAAAAATGTTTGTTAGTGAATTAATTGATCCTTAATAATGGTATAGGCCTGAATACCCAAATAAAACAAGTTCATCAGGAAGTTAAATTGCGGAGGTGCTACACAACAGAAATAATTGGAAAACTGCAAATTGTGATAAGAATGTTCCCATTGGAAGTAATGCAGTTTAAGGTTAGACAATAAAATTGAGATGGGGAGGCATTGCCCAAAGTGATTGGAATCCAATATGGCGGCAAGATTTCAAAATCGCGCAACACGTAGAGATTCTCTTAAAACTATTTTATTTATCTCCGTACTATGAAGTTTTTGACATTGATTTATATGCTTTTCAAGTCAAGAGTTTCATTTCATGTTAAAAATAGGCTAGCCATCCATATAAGCTATATTTTATCACGTAAATTGGGTAAAGTGTGAAAAAACGAGGAACTCAACGCATCCTGTCACAAAAAATGTTTTTAAATGTCTAAACAACTAAATACTTTCAATTTGAAAATAGCATTTTAAAACCATACCTTATATATAACCCCCGGCTGGCCACATCATTTTTCGCATTCGGTTTTACAGCTGCACAGTAGTGTGCATGAAAAACCAACGCTCCTGCAGCCACATTTGATATTACAGATTGTGTGCATACATTTTATTAGCTATTTACATGAATCCGAAATTTCAGGCAACTACGACCATTTCATCAGCCATTAGTAACCATCCCCACTCGGTTGGAGATGGTACACATATCGTGCATTTTTTAGCTTGTCCCCAAACGTGTCCAGCCTGGAAAGCACAACGTATAACATGTTGATGTAAAGCACCCTTTGTCGGTGGCAGGCTTTCAAGCAGATAATTTTTGGTCATGTAAAACACTAGTCTTGCATTATTAGCATTTGCATTGGTACTGGTTGAGCAATACAGTAATGCCGTGTATATTTCAATAATGTCTAAAGTTTCTGTAGGAATGGAAATTTGCGGTTGGGAGATGAATGAAAATGCAGTAGGTCTAGAAACTTCTTTAAACAGCGTCCATGTTTTCCAAGTATATTTTTTTGTCTTTCCTGTAAAACTGGGATTGCGCTCATATCTTGTGAAAGCATGATATCCATGCAAAGCAATATACTTTTCCCTCCCAATTGCTTCATCTATAGCACGAAATGGAATAAATCTGTAATTCTTTCCTGCTCCAATCGCAATCCAAACTTTATCTAAACATTTTGTTGACAAGACAAGGAAATAATAAATTCCTAAAACTAAAATATCGATATCTACTGTGCGTATAGCAATATTTTTAAGGCCGTTTTCTACCATGGCTTGAAGGCGGAGTATTATCCTTGTGTCAGCATTTGCATGACCAGGGCAAGTGACACCAATTAGAGAACTTTTTGTAGTAATATTTCCTTCCTTACGCCTCTTCACATGTAATGGTTACAACTTGCACATTTGTAATAGTATTTATAGCTGGCGAGTATCCCAAATAGACTGAAGAGTTCTTCCTTGTTACTAGAATTTCTCAAAAAATCTCGCCTTTTTTTAGATCAATTCACATGCCAAAGCACTTGTCTCCTCGTTCCTCATCCTCTTTCCTCTCTAGTTTTACATTTAATACTTGGTGTAATGTATCTATCTCAAATTAAATCTATTCTTCGACAGCCAAACACATCACTGTCTTTATAAATGTGAGGGTGAAATGTGTTCTTGTAATAATCACGAAATGTCTTTGAGGAGAACTGCACCATCATAAACTATAGCATCATAGGTTTCTCGGAAGGCATGGCCATTCTTGTCTACAGTGTCTTCTAGAATGCGTGTTAGGTCAGCTTTATTGGCTAATCGATCCCTATTACTAGAAATTGCAGGCGGAAATTGTTGATTTTCGTGTTTGAAAAAATTCTGCATTACTAACTGAAGAGTCTGTTTAGCTATAAACCGTCTGGAAAACAGCTGAAGATCTGTTTTTCAAATGTTTAATGTTGCATTTTTTTTGCAAGTGCTCTTTACTGGAGTTCTGAACAGAGAAATTTTGTTATTTTCCAAAGACAGAAATAGTGTACCGACTGGATTTCTAGTTGTTCCTCAATGAAACTGCGGAACTGCATAATACCAGCCAACTCTACTGCATATACTGGTGTGTTAACTATCTTGTCAACTATCAGGTCTTCACCATTTTATAAAAATTGGGTTTCCGATCTCTTTTCATTGTATTGTAAAGTGCTCGAACCTTAGTGACATATTTCACTTGAAATGAGTGGTACTGCTCATGATGGCGTCGATTATTTTCTTCGGGTTTTTAGCTGAATGCCACTCTCAAATTCTTGTACTAACCTACAGGATTCAGTCATGTAACCATTTAACGTCTTAGTGTCGATGGATCCTGTGTCAACCCTATTGTACCAACCTCTCCTTTTGCCATTGCGTTGTCTTGTTTATGGGCTTGTCTGCGCTAGTTGCTGAGAAGATTCTGTTTCATTTTCTTATCACAAACTGCCCAGAAGAAAATGAACGTTGTATGACTGGCAGTAGAATCTCAGCATCAAACAGGTATTTCAGATGGATTGTTAAACAATCTTGTGGTGATCAAGTGGAACAAACGAAGGAATTGTATATTATAAGCAGATGCGATACAGAATAATCTGCTTCTCTAATAGGGTGAACAAAGAGAGATAGTAGTATTTCCATATCAAGACAAGTCAGTCAATATTTGAACATGACACACACTTCTGCTCGTTTTTCACATCATGCATCAAATTCAAGATCGTGATCACTTCGTTGGTAATTATCATGCAAACAGTAGTATAGTGCTTCAGCAGTAACTTGGTGAAATCCTCTGGCTTTTTCACATGGATTACTTTCAGATAACTTTCAGCAGCATGAGACGATGCTAGATCAGCATGGGCGATTGCACCACTCCATTCACTTCCCGACATCTACTGGCCCAAAATTCGGAGAAAAGTTTGTTCAACGTGAAATGCACCTAATGTCATCATGAACTTTTGTTCCCCATGTGTGTCTGAATAATTCCACTGAATAGGTTTTGCTGATGCAATCGATAGTTGATACACTGCCATTACAGGGATTTGATTTCCATTTAGAAACTTAGTAATTTCAGTAATAACGGCCATGGCATGCTCAATCCTAGCTATTAATGAAGAGTATTGGTAAAACAGTGGCAAAAGCATTGATATTCCGACAATGAAATCCGCTGGACCTGTCGGGCTACTTGCATGGTAGGCAGTCCGCGATGCATCAAGTTCAATATTGGTATCTTGGTTTATAACATGTTCCAGCAATGATATCTCTTTTTCCTTCGTATCTATAGTGGTGGTTAACAACATTTGTTTTGCTGTTGTATCGAAAGAAATTGGGATAGTAGGTTATTTTAACTGAAGGATTGCTGGTTTTACTAACGCAAATTCTTCTGGAATACTTGGTATGCTTCGATTTTTAAAGGCACTAATTCCATACTCTACATCTTCTGTAGACCTTACTGCTCCTAAAAATCCAGGTGTTGTGTTTTTGAAATGTTGATATACATATCTGATGAAAGGAACTTTATGAGGTTGAAATGCTGGGATTGAGGTCTACATTATCATATGTCCCAATTGTGAAGATCCCTTTACAAAATTTGATGGACACAATATACTTCCTTGTTGAAATTAACATTTACTACTTCACACATCGCTGTTGAGAGTTCCAGCACATGGGTATATGAGATTGAACGTCGAAGTGAATGCAGCTTTTCCACGATGATTTTTTGTGTATTTCCAAATGAAGAAAGACCCATGTACATTGTCAGGTTGGGGTTCTCTATCAATTTGATGCCTCCATATATTTCCAATTGGTTCATGGGATCGTACACTTCCCATCAGAATAAATGAGCAATGGAAAAAGTTAAAGTCCCCTTCGGCAATCTTCGGCTTTCGACAAGATGTATCGCCTTGGCTCTTAGGCAACCAGCTATTCTAACTATCCGGCCAATCGTTCAGCGATTTAACTGTGCCAAGAATATATTTAGCTACTATTGGAGCATCATTCTAACATCGGCTTCTCCAAGTAAATACAACGCATGTAATTTGATGATGCAACTCGTCCTGCGATTTATGAAGTTAATGAAAAACCATCATATCTCACATAGACTCCACACTGGAAGTCCGTTTCTCACGCGCAAACAGGTAACACTCAGTGGAATAAGCAACCAATTATAAAGGTGATCTGAGCTACAGTGTTGTGCAACATAGCTTGTCCTGAGATATTTTAACGGAATTACCTCACATGAATGTTCGTGAGACGTGCGAGCAGACAGCAGAAAGAAAACCAGTCATAAAGGCGATCTGAGCTACAGTGTTATGCAACATACCTTGTCCTGAAATATTTTAACTAAATTACATCACATGTGAGTCGTAAAGCAGACAGCAGAAAGAAAACCAGTCATAAATTGTGCTAAGCGACAGTGTTGTACAACATAGCTTGTCCTGAAATATTTTAGCGGAGTTACCTCATATGAGCTCCACACTAAACGTTCGCGAGTCGTGCAAGCAGGTAACACTTAGCAAAAAGAAAACCAATCATATGGTGAGCTGAGCTACAGTCTTGTGCAATATAGCTTGTCTCGAGGTATGTAAGCAACATTCGATGCTTCAAACAAAGAAACAGTAAACGTATGCGAAATGTCCATAATTACAGATAACTGTAAAAGAGAAATGCATAATTGCTCTGTTAATAATTAAAATAAACCCTATTCTATGTGAGACGTTAAGTAGTTATAATATTTGTATTTTATTATCGATACACAGAAATGAATTTCCTGCTGTCGTAAGCATTTGCGAAAACCGATTATCACACTTTAGCGAAATATATGGCTATATCCATTAGTAAATAAAGCCACTAAACATTAATGAAACAATCGGCGCATGTTGCAGACGTAATTATTGTATAAGCACACCAAGTATGTTTCTCTTGCAACTAGCTGCTGTCTGCATGAAAAGCCACATCCTATCTAACCGGGCCAATTTCTACGTTTCCAAATCAAATCCTTACGTAGGTTTCTTATCATCTACCGTAGATGGCAGACGTTTGTGCATATCAGAGCGGGCGGAGCACAAGGCGCAAGCCTGGAAGGGTTGGAGGGGGGGGGGGGGGGGTTGTCGAAGAGATGCGCACGCAGGTCTGACCGTACTAGCGGCTATTCCACAAAGATCAGTTACGGCGGGCTAAGGTATATGTAAAGAACAATATAAGACGAAGGACGCTCGCAGAGGTACAGAAATTGTATCCTCAGTGTTAAAAATTGCACTGGGCCATTTAATTATATAAAACCAAGTATAACAATTATACAACTGGAATACTACTTAGTTTTTAACACTCGGTGCAATTCCATGTGAATTAATGTATACGTACAGTTTATCAATGTATAACAAAACAGTAATTTCAGTCCAGTGATTTTCTATTGAAACTATAGAAAATGTTTTATATCTTTAGTTGAAAAAAGTCGCGAAAATGAGTGTTTTTACTCATAATGGACTGACCCACATTATAAAGAGTGCACACGCACAGTGTTTATAAAACAAGAAATAAAATAATAATATTACAATCTACAGCATAATGTTCATCTACTTTACAAACTCTACCCAATTAATCTGCGTGTAAGCATTCTTGCCGTGCTAAACGGTACCTTATGTGAAATTGTGGTCTACATACGCCTAGTTGTTCAAATTAAAAAGCTCACGAAAATCACAGTAAACATTTAGAGTTTATATAAAAAGGTGTTAAGTATCTTGTCGGTTTATGTATTTTTTCTAAAATTCCGTCTCGCGGGCAAAATTAATGTCACCTGTAAAGATATTTTTCCAAATAATGCTGGCTTCAGCAGACCGTGTAACCAATATAAAAATATTTATGTAGCATTTATGATACAGTTATTTGTACTAACTTAACAGACCGAATATATGTTTGTCTATAATTTGTGCCAGTAAATGTTATTCCAAATGCAATGTTCATTAATAAAAAATATTTGCTCGATTATGAAACAAAGATTGTTCAAATGTGTAATCCTATTTGAAGTTCATTAAAAACTAAAACATTAATTGTTTAAAATTATATGCCTGTTAAATTATTACACAAACAGATTCGAAACTAACTCTATCTTTACGCTATAGTAATAAGTAAATTATTTTGTTGGTGTTGAAGTTAAGGCTAGACAGATTTGCTCAAGAAGTTGTAGGTTCGATTTCTAGTTGAAATGTATTATTTTAAATATATTATAAAATATAATGATATTTGTATTATATTTGTGGTATAAATTAATATATGTTTGAAAGTATGTTATATATTAATTTAGATACTCTATTTTAAAAAAATTGTCTGAAATTGATATATATATATATATATATATATAGAGCAAGACCTCTTAATAAGGTAATTTAATTATTACAAGAAAAGGCAAGTATTATTTTGGTTACAATTTTTTTTTAAGTTTTACTTGTAAAAGTAGCATAAAATGCACACACATTTCCAGATTTACAGCACTAATGATTTTAATTCCGTGACAACTTTTTTCTTGTATTTTTCTATTGGAAGTGACATTTCCCATGAAAGGTTGACTCCTACGGACAAGCATATATCAGGTCCTCCTGGGATTCGAAACCGGAACCACTCACGCTCAACACTCAACCGACTGCGCCACAGGTGGCAGTCAATAGGTCAACCAGAACACTCTCTGTAGTTATAAGAACTTATTTTAAGTGAACATAAAAGAGGCATATTTCAGTGGAGATAATTTCTAAGTTATAATTTAAGTAATATATTAATTACTTGTTCCACATTATACCACATTATACCAACACTGCCATGTTGGTTGGTGTTCGCTTGCATATATTTGCGCTAAATTAAATACAGAAACTGCAGGCAAAGTTTTGAACATTGTTTTAAAACATTTATAGTTTAGCTTAACCATCATACTTCACTCTTTTCTTTGAAAGAAAAATTGCAAATAGAAATATATCTTTATCCTTTTCTCAGTTCTATTGTGTATTATTGTCTAGCAGTGATTGTACTAATTATTCCTTTATCACTTATTATAAAATTATTATAATTTAAAAAGTTTTAAATTTATTATTCATTGTTAGAGTAAATTTATTCTCTGCTTCATATTGTGATTGATAATTTCGACAAGAGACACAATTCAAGAATTCTACGTCCTCAAAAATATTGTGCCAACAACTGTGGATTTGTTAGGAAATTACACCCGGCACTGACTAGGTAGATGACAGCTATGTAAGAGTTGTGTGTTATTATTTGCATGTTTTGGATTTTTTTTTCGAAGTAAAACTGCTATGCTGTAAAATGTGTTCAAGTTGGCTTAGTATTATGCTGTCACAAACCTCCCAATGTTTGCAAATTTTGTAAACAAATGATGTCTTGAGTATTGCATTCCCGTTGAGATATTTCGTGTGCCACACCATAAACCTTCAGATAAAATATTTATATACTCCACTCACCCCCATTTTAATGGTGAAAATATTATGAAAATGTGGAAAAGGGAAAAGTAAGCTGTTAATGCATCAAACAGCAGAAAGTTTTCCACCTCTATTCTTGTTGCTTTTATATAACATGATTTTAATTCGATATTGTTTAATATTTAAACAGAAAAATTGCACTCAATAATAGAAAAGCAATTGTATTATATCGAACAGATATAGACACAGAAGGTAAATAAATCCTCCAGCTCACACTGTCACAAGAGCACTGCTACCTGTTGTCGTCAGCAAAAAGTCTCCGTATCCGGTTTTTCATTTGCTGTTACTCAAGACAAAATATCGGATGTTTTTATGTCCGCATGAATACTGTCGGGAAGCACTCTTGCCGCTCAGCTACAGACCGGACCGTGCCGAACCACAGTCTAGGGAATACGATTGGACTCGCATGTAGAGTTGTTTGCCGGTACCAGTAGATAAGTTTATAATGGTAGCCATTTTGGAAGACAGCGCTACCACATATATAATGCTTATATAGCATTTATCAGAAATTGTTCAACCGATTCGGAGTAATTGAAAGTAGTAAGAACGTTAAAAACCTGTATATAATTATATTTTTAATACACTAACCACTAAGTACTGTATTTTGATGGATATCTTCGAGAAAAGCTTCGCATGTAGTAGTATACAAACGGGCATTCTAAAAGGAGTTTGGAGCTGCGGACAAGGGAACAAGGTGACCACCATCTTTGATGATGCACCCCTCCCAAGTCTCAGGCACGTGCCGCGGAGTGGGCGTGGCTAACTGCTGCAGAGAGCATGGCTTTGGAGGAAAAGGGATATAAAACACGAATAATAGTTCTGTGAGCTCAGTTTTGTCCGAATATATTCCAACACATTATATGTACTGCATTTAAAGTAAATTAGTGGCAAAACCTTCGGAATTATGAACTAGCCTTTATCAGATCTGAGAAACTAATAGTAAATTATAGATTTGAACAAGCCACACTGGACTACTGGAAAAAAATTGCTTCCAAATCATGCATAATTGTAAATATGAAAGGAGGTGTTACGTTATAATTCCCCTTGCCAACGCACGCGAGATCTTTGAAAACATAAAGTGATAATCACTAAAAACATTAAATAATACATCATATGGAATAATGTTTTCATATGTATGATAATTAGAGACCATGAAATGTCTCTAAATTAATGGCCTTTAGTCTAGGCTTTACAGTACAATGAATGCCCGATGAACTACTGTATATTCACTGTTTGTTTCTCCAGTAAGTGGCCAATATTACTCTAAAACATACAGCACATGATCCCACACTTCTTTACTTGCCAGTTTCGTATTTACTTCGCACATTCCTGAGTGAGCCTTGTTAACTGTAATCTAATGCAAAGATAGATTAGGTCTATAAGTGTGTAAAGTTTAGCTTGTCCTCAAAATAATCCGCGCAGTTTTCCTGTTCTTGTTTTGTTCCGTTCATAAAGTAAAGGCCTATTTACATGCACCGACATGTCTTAACCAAATTGGGATTACAGTAAATAGTTATTGATTATTAAAGTGTTATAACACGAATTTACTACAGTATTATCTGCGGGAGTGATTATAGTCTCTTGAAAGATCTACGGTTATTTAAAAATACTCAAAATATTCACCTTTTAAAATATAATAACATATAAAATACATGCAACGAGCTACTAGATATATTTCGAAGGAAACTATTCGCATTAGTGTGAGCACTTCTTGATACCTGTGGCCTATTATATATGGACATATGCACCCAAATGTCAATAAAGATTACGTATTTAGACGTAACTCAGTTTTTATTTTCATTTATACACGAACTGAAGTATGAACAAAATTGCTCGCATGTTTCATGTGTGTGTGTGTGTGTGTTATAGCACCATTACGAAAAGTGTTAAGAGCCTATAGTACCGTTACATCTAAGCTGGACAGTTCAACTCGACGTGTTTTTTCATGATGTGGTTTTTCACCAAATTGCCTCCATTGGCGATTCGTGCTAGTAATGGTAAGTAATCCAATTTGAAATACTTGGTGGCTGGCAGACACCACACCGACCAGTCACCTAACTGATTGGTGGATACATGTGTAAGTGTGCTTTCTAGCAATTGGCCTCTCAATGTTTCTCGACATGTTATGCGAATGCTAGCCATTGTGGCGTACACAACTACCATTTTTTTGAAATAATATTTCACATTGTGATCACAAACATGATTCGCCAACATTCTATATATATTTTTTATAAATCTTTGTCAGTCCCATAACTACAAAATAAGCAATATGTATACGAATTTGATACTTGCGTTATCTTGTACTGTCTTATACAGGAAACATTCACGCATATAAATATTTTCTAAATGAATGTTTCTTTTAAGAATTACCTTCCTTGCGGGATAAGGTTATGTAGTTTCTAAGTTTGAGTCCAAATTGGTTGACCAAAAACAGAAAATTTAACTGTTGGAAGCCCGTATTCAGTGCCAGTAAGAAATATGTACACAAATAGAGATAGAGAATTGCATTTTCTTTATAACACATCTACCAACATCTGACTTTGAAGTACCCGCACTTTGACCTCATACCTACCAAAATCGTAGAGGTTATAGTGTCGTAATGGGTTGGGAGAGTGGAGGTACGTTTTAAATATTAGTAATATGACATGCAGTCAAATGGAAAGTTACTGAGCCAGAGTTCCAAAATGCCGTACAGAAAGATCCATCCCGATCCACGCAAGTTCATCATTTTGTAATATAGCGCACATATGAAAAAATAAAGTAATTGTATCGGAACAGGGAAAACAATGTACTCATTCCTACTAAAGTTGACAAACAAGAAGTATGCTGATATGAATTAATTGATTCAGGCATTTTGTTTTAATTGGTGGCAATATTTACATTTTGATAACTATTCTGTATCTATGAAACAATGTGACCAATTTCAAGCAACCTTTGCATACTGTATCTAATACTATGTATGCCATGATAACATATGCGATTTAAATGTGTAAGAAACTTAATTTTGACATGGTGATTATATAAATGTTGCAGTTTAATTTGGTATTCAATATGTAGCATATTGTTTGACCAATTTCAATCAAATTTGGTGTATTGAACGTATCACCTATAAGTATTAAACATGCTGGTATATTGTCTCTTTAGTCTGCAATATTGTAAGGTACCGCTCCAAGAAGAATATATACTGTGTCGAATGTAGTGAAACAATAAACCGGCTACTACCTAATTTGGGAAACGCTGACCCAATAGACTTATATGTTTTACGTCGGTCGGTCACTTATGTTTAACATGGCGATGACATGAACATTTTGATTACTGTTCTGTAACCACAGAACCGTGTAACCAAGGAACGAAAAAAAAAAAGGAAGGGGGCGGGGGGAGGGCATACACTTTTGAAATATTGCACATGTACTAGTGAATGTTATCAGAAATTGGAAATTTGATACAAATAACACAGCATGTTGTAAATAAACCATCTAATGAAATGACACTTTATCAGTGCTTTAAACAAAATATGTTATATATTACAAAATATCCGGAAGAAATAGTTTCTGGACCGGTATTGGTACGTTAAATGTGGTTTAACATAAAATAATACAGGCATTATCAAAGCAATTCAGCTTAACTTGCTTTTTATCATTGATAAACTGGGTACTCATATGCGCAAATATACTGACTCTTAGGGTTTAATTGTATACATATTCTCAATCATTAAAATATCGACTCAATGAATCAAAACATTTTTTGTAGAATGCTTTATTCTCTTAATTTATGCTCTATACACTTTCCCATGCGGAAAAATATATGATAGCTGTTTGTTGAAAAATAGATTAAATATTTTTATCAGCAGCCAGTTTGCAATTAAATGTATTGTAGAACTAAGAGGCTCGAGGGCATTTTACTTGTTTTCTGACATCGTTGACAAGTTCAAGTACCAGATTTAAAAAATGTATACGCTAGTTCACTTAGTCGTCCAAAATGTGCATATTTTCCGTTTTATACGATAACTTTTACAAAGCACAGGCCTCTAGGAAACTGGAGAGCAGTAGTTGAAGGAACTGTCTGTGGCCTTCTACGATACTGTAGCCCAAACATAATAATGTGAGCTGCAGGGTTTGTTTCGCTGCTGCATGCATTTCCGACCTGAAACGCCACCTCCTCGCTCGCTTAACACAGCAGTTATGCTCAGGAGAAATCTGTATATTAGACTACCATGGCTATACTAGGCAATCGCACGGCCATTTTAACGCTTTCGTGCGCTGTAAATGAACTTAAAATATTTATAACATGCATATCACCCCAAAATTCCAACCAGGTCAGCTTGCACTATATACGTTCACATTTTACATAAAATGGCATTACAACATTTGACATAGAGGTATTCAAGGTGCAAGATTATTTGCCTTTCTTACTGACTTAACAAAGAACTAAAATACAAGTTAAATGACTTTGATGTGAAGCCTCACGTTTCTCTTGTCACTTTTACAGTAGGATAGGAAAAGTTATTCCTCTGGGAATAACAGCTCGCCAAAAAAGGGATGTGTATTCTTAAAGTTTTTAATGGCTTGTAGGTGTTGTGGTGTTGTAACTGTCGGACTACTCGCCTCGCACCACGACAAACCGGGGTAACATCCGGATTTTCATGTGTAGGAAACGTGGCGGGCGTTGCTGTTGGCCAGTGGGTAGTGTCGGGGTACTCTCGATACTCAGTTTTCTGTCGCTGCTCCATCTGTACCTCTCTTCGCCAATCAGCTCTGAAGACCTTAATTGTTAAATGCCGTTTATGTTTTTCTCATGTCACTGGTGTTAACATACAGCCGTGTTTCACCTACATACAGTATTTCACATCTACATTGATCGTTTAAAGAATTACATACATTTTTCATCTCTATTCTCAGTTAATGTTAATTTTGTGGCCAACGAATATAATATATTACTTGTATATGCCACTTAGGTATGACTTGAAATAAGGGTTCTGTATGTGCCTTACAAATTTCACTATTATGTTTCAACTTGCCGACTGGATTGTGATTATGTTTAGAACCATGAATCTTTGTGGGGAACTTTTTTTTTTTATGAAACTCGCAAATACCCAGTTTCAGTTAATATTGTGGTCTGCAACGCAGAGGCTCCAGTTCCCTAGTGTTAATACTTCGAGCTCTAAAATTAAATGTTTGGTGAGGAAATAAAAACAAATAATAAACATGCAAAATGACATGAAAAATTATATAGGAAATAATATGATGTATTTGCAGTGTATTACATTTAGTCAAACTATGTTTTGGTTAATCTAATCGATAAGTGTAAATACGAATAATACATTATTACAAACAATCTCAACATGTTTGCACCCTAACATTGCTTTCCAAAGATATTTTTTTCCCGAACACAAAATGAAGTCAATTTTATTTCTTAAGCGGTAATTTGTTTGAATAAATAAGCCACGTAGACTTTTTTTTAAGGAGGCGTACCTAGTGCCGAGACAAAACAAACAGGCGGTCAGGAAGTTTCCCCATTCAACTGCTTCGTAGTCCGCCTGGCTGTGTGCGGTTGCCACTGCTTGCAGCTCGCAATAATGCTCGCGCCAGACATCGTGGCCCTGTTGAGCTCTCTCGTCCTTCAGCAATGCGATGGACACGGACGGGCGCTGCAACGGGTAGAAAATACTAACGGCACGATTATCTATACTCGTTGCTAAAAGCATTTTCAAAGATTTCCCTGCCTCCCACCAAGGCG
The DNA here is from genome assembly GCA_029891345.1 of Dryococelus australis. Classification (NCBI taxonomy): domain Eukaryota; kingdom Metazoa; phylum Arthropoda; class Insecta; order Phasmatodea; family Phasmatidae; genus Dryococelus; species Dryococelus australis. Next base: position 254,424,348 of record CM056995.1, read on the forward strand.
AACCGGGTTCAATACCCGGCCGGGTCACCGGATTTTCGCAAGTGGGAATCATGCCGGACGATGTCGTTGGTCGGCGGGTTTTCTCGGGATCTCCAATTTCCCCCACCCCTTCATTCCGGCGCCGCTCCATACTCACCTCAATAACCCTCATCAGCTTTCAAGACTTCTCTGTTAAGAGCCGCCCAAATCTCTTCACTCTCTCCACGCTCTCTCTTCACCCTAAAGCCTGGTTCAGTTCACATTCACACCGATCACGCCAAACGAAGCTGTCCAAACGTAAACAGATATTCAGCATTACCGTTTTAGTGCATGGATGAAAGCTCAGTTTATGAATACAGGATTACGATGTGAATACACGATAAGAAACTAGAAGCGAAATATATGATTTACTTTATTGTTTGGTAATAAGAAAATGTAGCAAATATTTTATGAAATGGGCCTAACTTTAAAGTTTTCTCAGCGGTACGTTTTGAAGGAAAGACTGCACACTTGTTCAGTACATTGCACATAGAGACGGTGACGCATGTGATGCGCGTGCCTGGGTCGTCCTCAGCGTCTCGCCCTTCTGGACAAAATACGTCCTCGTAGGCGGAATGCTTAGTGAGATTTGGGCGGCTCTTAACACCGAGGTCTTGAGAGCCCTTGAGGGTAAAGCGAGATGAGTATGGAGCAGCACCGGAATGCAAGGGTGGGGGAAATGAGAGATCAGTGAGAAAACCCACCGACCAGTGGCATCGTCCGTAGTGGGAGGAGAGTTGTCTAACCACTACACAACCACGGTACCAGGAATACTTAACGTCCACTATCGGATTATAGTTGTTATATCTTACATACGCAAGGACGTCGTAACAACAAATTCGTACTAACTTGCTAAAGCCAAGTGTTTGTACGTAAATTAATATTAGTGCTACGTTTTAAACGGCTATATCTGCTTGAAAGAGCTCACATTAAAGAATATTTTATTAAAAGTAATAAAAACAATGTAGCTGAAGAAACCAGCTTAAAAGAATAGCCGAAAACATGACTTTGCTATGTCATGAACTGAACATAATGCAGTTAAATTATCTCTAATATTTAGGCGCGGAAAATATTTCGAAAGGAGACGAAACTGCACGCTCAGTTGCACGTATATTTGTACGAGAATGAGTGAAAGCTTTCCAAATGACCTATATGATTGTTTGGCCTAGTTACGGAGCAAACATGTATACGCTCGCTCGATAAGGTCTGGGTCAGCGTTCAAGAAGCAAACTACTATCCGCGCCATACGTTGTGGTACTTGTTTGAACGTGGGTGCGGGGGTTTGTTGGGGAGAGGTGGAAAAACTTCGTATGCGCCTCTGGCTTTGTAGTATCCGACCTAGAAAAATTACCCAATCACATGTACATTTAACTACAGATTTAATTTTCAATAGATGTCAGTGAATATTTATGAAGATATAAAAAGGCTATTTATAGAAGTGAAGGAGTAGTAGTAAAAAAGTATGAGTAAGTGTAATGACCGCGAGGCTAAACATACCGATCAACAAAGTAGCTTATAGGGTTACCAACTATTCTGGCATCAGTAACAAGTTTATCCAAAGAATAATGAAGGCTTTTGGTATGTTAGTCCATATATATCGCCTTGTTCGGTTTCACGAGTGACACATATGAATATGGCAGCTATAGATTAATCATACAAAAAAATGCAGGCAACTGTGCCTACCAGAATACATAAGGTATAACGGCCAAATCGACTTATTCGAGGTCACAAGTTGCAGTTAAAGACATAAATTTGGCAGCGATAACTTCAGTGGATTGAAAAGGGCATACAATTGTACATACAACATTTCTAAAGCATGCATTTCTTCTCGAATTTTTGTTTTCAATGTTATTTAAGGTTATGGGGCCAAGGTCAAAGTATCTAAAATGATGGTAGTAGTTTGTGATGTAATACGCTTGCTGACTTTTATATATTTTGTCTCCAATTTTTGTTTTTAAAGTCATTCAAGGTGATGGGGCTACGTTTCAGGTCACCTGCATTTAATAGGTGATAGTTGTTAGTGATGAAATATTTTTGTTGACTTTTATGTATTTTTCTCGAGTTTTTGTTTTTAAGGTCATTCGAAGTCATGAGGTCAAGGTTAATTTCACCTACATCTATTATGGTTATATGTCATGCATTTCTTGTCGAAATCTTGTTTTCAAGTTCATTCAATGTAATGGGGCCAAGGTTGAGGTTACCTGCATCTAATATGGTGGCCGTTGTGTGTAATGTATTATGCTTGCTGACTTTTATGTATTTTATTAAGAGTGTTTGTTTTCAAGGTCATTCGAGATCATGGGGTTAAGGTCAACATAGTCTGCATCTATTATTGCGGTAGTTGTTAGTATTGTAGTGTGCTTGTAGACTTTTATGATTTTTCTCGAGTTTTTGTTTTCAAGGTCATTCAACGTTATGAGGTCAAGGTTAATTTCACCTACGTCTAATATGGTCATAGTAATTAGTAATGTAATATGCTTGATGACTTTTATGTATTTCTTCTCGAGATTTGGTTTTCAAAACCATCATTCAAGGTCATGGGGTCAATGACGAGGGTACAACATCCAGTAAGGCAGTGGTAGTTTGTAATAAATTTTGCTCATTGACTTTTATGTACTTTTTCTCGAGTTTTGGATTCCAAGGTCATTAAAGGTCATGGGTCTGAGGTCATGGTTACCTGCATCCAATATGGTGGACAGCTGATATCTACCACGATGGTGGTCGCCTACCTATGTGGTGGTCGCCGACCAAGATGGTGGCTGCCTATCAAGATGGCAGTCGTCTACCAACTAGGTGGCCACCTACCAAGATGGTCGTCCCTTGCACCTACAAAGATAGCGGATGTGTATGAGTGAGGGGTAACCTCCGGAAAGCTCATTTGTAATAATATTTTTTTACGATTTTTAATAATTATTTAATTAATTTTTACAATAATATTTTATAGATTTTTTAAATTATTTTTTAAATACATTTCTTAGTACATTTTATTTTTATTTTTGTAAATAACTTTTTAATAAATTGTTGACACATTTTCAACAATTTTTGAAATATGATTCCAAATATTTTAAAAAGATTTTTGAGTACTTTTAATGTTATACTTACTGGGATTTTTTGAATTTTTTTGGAATTTGGTTGAATTTTTTTATTTTTTAGTTTTTGTTTTTTGAGTCAAATGTCAAAGGTCAAGGGTAAAGGTCCTGGTCCTGCTCTTCTGACCCTGGGTTCTAGGATTCCGGTCACCGGGATCCTTGACCCTGGGTCGCTGGTCCGTCTCATTGCTCTACCCAGGGTCACTGATCTGCCTGGGAAAATGGCAGTTTTTTTTAAGGGGAAAAAGGGACATTTTTTCTGCAAATATAAATTTTCAGGGCATTTAGTCGGTTTCGAGGAAAATATAGAATTTTTGAGGGAAAAAAGGGAAATTCCAACATGGCGGCGGGCGGTTCTTATCTCCCAACCCTTTGCGCAAAGTAATTTTTATATATTACTCGCAACATTGCAAATAAAATTGTTATTGTGAATTTATTCATTTTCTAACTTGCACTACCAAACCTAACAAACGGAGAAGAAAGGGTTAGAAAATAAAACGAATTGGCGATAAATCATTAAATATTGTTAAACAACCACTGCGAAATGGAACTTGAGTGAATCAGGATGGATCTTTCTGTACGGCATTTTGGAACTCTGGCTCAGTAACTTTCCATTTGACTGCATGTCATATTACTAATATTTAAAACGTACCTCCACTCTCCCAACCCATTACGACACTATAACCTCTACGATTTTGGTAGGTATGAGGTCAAAGTGCGGGTACTTCAAAGTCAGATGTTGGTAGATGTGTTATAAAGAAAATGCAATTCTCTATCTCTATTTGTGTACATATTTCTTACTGGCACTGAATACGGGCTTCCAACAGTTAAATTTTCTGTTTTTGGTCAACCAATTTGGACTCAAACTTAGAAACTACATAACTTTATCCCGCAAGGAAGGTAATTCTTAAAAGAAACATTCATTTAGAAAATATTTATATGCGTGAATGTTTCCTGTATAAGACAGTACAAGATAACGCAAGTATCAAATTCGTATACATATTGCTTATTTTGTAGTTATGGGACTGACAAAGATTTATAAAAAATATATATAGAATGTTGGCGAATCATGTTTGTGATCACAATGTGAAATATTATTTCAAAAAAATGGTAGTTGTGTACGCCACAATGGCTAGCATTCGCATAACATGTCGAGAAACATTGAGAGGCCAATTGCTAGAAAGCACACTTACACATGTATCCACCAATCAGTTAGGTGACTGGTCGGTGTGGTGTCTGCCAGCCACCAAGTATTTCAAATTGGATTACTTACCATTACTAGCACGAATCGCCAATGGAGGCAATTTGGTGAAAAACCACATCATGAAAAAACACGTCGAGTTGAACTGTCCAGCTTAGATGTAACGGTACTATAGGCTCTTAACACTTTTCGTAATGGTGCTATAACACACACACACACACACATGAAACATGCGAGCAATTTTGTTCATACTTCAGTTCGTGTATAAATGAAAATAAAAACTGAGTTACGTCTAAATACGTAATCTTTATTGACATTTGGGTGCATATGTCCATATATAATAGGCCACAGGTATCAAGAAGTGCTCACACTAATGCGAATAGTTTCCTTCGAAATATATCTAGTAGCTCGTTGCATGTATTTTATATGTTATTATATTTTAAAAGGTGAATATTTTGAGTATTTTTAAATAACCGTAGATCTTTCAAGAGACTATAATCACTCCCGCAGATAATACTGTAGTAAATTCGTGTTATAACACTTTAATAATCAATAACTATTTACTGTAATCCCAATTTGGTTAAGACATGTCGGTGCATGTAAATAGGCCTTTACTTTATGAACGGAACAAAACAAGAACAGGAAAACTGCGCGGATTATTTTGAGGACAAGCTAAACTTTACACACTTATAGACCTAATCTATCTTTGCATTAGATTACAGTTAACAAGGCTCACTCAGGAATGTGCGAAGTAAATACGAAACTGGCAAGTAAAGAAGTGTGGGATCATGTGCTGTATGTTTTAGAGTAATATTGGCCACTTACTGGAGAAACAAACAGTGAATATACAGTAGTTCATCGGGCATTCATTGTACTGTAAAGCCTAGACTAAAGGCCATTAATTTAGAGACATTTCATGGTCTCTAATTATCATACATATGAAAACATTATTCCATATGATGTATTATTTAATGTTTTTAGTGATTATCACTTTATGTTTTCAAAGATCTCGCGTGCGTTGGCAAGGGGAATTATAACGTAACACCTCCTTTCATATTTACAATTATGCATGATTTGGAAGCAATTTTTTTCCAGTAGTCCAGTGTGGCTTGTTCAAATCTATAATTTACTATTAGTTTCTCAGATCTGATAAAGGCTAGTTCATAATTCCGAAGGTTTTGCCACTAATTTACTTTAAATGCAGTACATATAATGTGTTGGAATATATTCGGACAAAACTGAGCTCACAGAACTATTATTCGTGTTTTATATCCCTTTTCCTCCAAAGCCATGCTCTCTGCAGCAGTTAGTCACGCCCACTCCGTGGCACGCGCCTGGGACTTGGGGGGGGCAGACTGTTGGACATATCGGAAGTGGGACTTAGAAATATTTTCAGCTACACGAGATCGCTCATTTTTGTGACGAGAAGGGTACATTAAAACTAAGCAACTGTAATGTTGTGAGATATGGCTGGGTAACAACTTGATTTTCTTCAATATTTGCCCGTATAACAGTATATTCACTATTGCAAGTAGGGAGCCAGATACAGGTTTATGTTGGGTTCCATTATCTAAATCATCATTTAATATATTCTTGTGTTGAGCATTTGTTTTCTGCCATTTTCGCAGCACGCAATAAAGTAAGTGCAATTTCATCTTGATCAATTTTACAAGCTTGCAGCAATGTGTCAGCAACAATTTTGTTATTTGCCAAAACATACTCTTTGCCAGAAATTCTTGCCGCCATATATGGGAAGTATGCAAGAATCCTCTGTCGTAATCTTGAAGTGTGTACATCAGGCATTATAAATTGCTCATTGACACCTATTAGTTGCGTTAGTAGCTCCTTGTACGTTTTTGTCAGGACACTCATCTTGAAAACTGGGTATGTTTGATTTGTATATCTGATACTTTTCTCCAAGAAATAGACTAATTCTACAAAAAAGAAACCTTGTTTGACTGTAGAGACATTGCTACTTATTGCTGGCATTTGAATTATCCATGATTTGTTGTTCAATCCTGCTAAGCACTTTGCATTGTATTTTCCAATCATAGCAATCATATCGCCCTCACTATGTTTTGCTAGTAAAACACTATTGCCTTGTTCAAAGACACCCTCTCATCTTTCGATCTACGTTCATCGTTGTCACATTGAACAATTGATCGTTACAGTTCCCAGTACCATCACAAAAAAAAACACATATTTACAACTACATGACTGGTCTTTATGTTCATGCGATGTGGATGTCTGTTCTTTTATATCACATTCAGAAAATTTTCTTTTCTTCGCTCTTTCAAACATCATGGAATTGATATTAAATGCACAATTTATGTGCCACTTATCTTGTCTATTTTAAATTTTTTTTTCCCCATCCCGCTATGTTCTTCACCAAACATTTTTATATTAATATCCATTGGTAAGGCATAATTACCTTCAAAATTCTGTAAGTTTTTCGCAAGTGTTTCATACCCAGCATTACGTGGATACACATTTTTACTGTGTGCAGGACATACTAACCTATCAGAACAAGTCTTCTGACTCAGTATACAAATTTTCAAATCAACACATTTCCATTTATTCCCACTTAGGTCACACACAGACACCAGTCGGAGCTGTTTTTCCATTTTGAGAATGCAGTATTCACGACCTCAAATCTGAAACGAATGCGAAGCGTGAATAAGTAGTATTTTAATATACATATGTACAACCATTTTATTATTTAAAGATTGAGACACTAAAAAAAAACTTGTGGAATTGCGATAAAAATATCCCCTTGTTCAAATTATGACCGCCTTTGTCCTCAATATTGCTTCCTAGCCTATTCAGAATATGACAAATGAAATCCTTGACCACAAAAACATATAAATCGATGTCAAACGTAGCATAGTACGAAGATAAAATACAGTATGTTAAAATCTAAATATTTGTCGCGATTTCGAAATGTGGCCGTCATATTGGATTCGTATAACATTGGCGAATGTCTTCTCATCTAATTTTCATTGTTGATCTTTAAACTACATTCCTACAAATATGGATACTATTATCACAATTTGCAGCTTTTATTTATTTTGCACCTCCACTAAAAAAGTAAAGCTGTAGAACTTGACAAATTTATTTGTGTATTTTGTCCAGTATTTGAAGCATATATCCTCAAAAACATTCAGAGGTCACTAGTAGTCACTTAAGCTGAGTTTGTTAAGGCGTAGCGTTCGCGCGCATGTGGTTTAGGTTCGAATAATTATTAGGTTTTCACTTTTTTATATTTACCGAAACTGTTATTGTACCTACGTACAGACAAACAAATATTTAGCTGCACCAACCAAATATTTGTTTGCAGCAACCAAATAAAAAAGTTAAATAATTTGGTTTCAACAACAAAATATTTTATTGCCACTATACAATCAATTAATTTGGTTGTGCCAAAAAAACTTTATTTGATTCAACAAAACATTGTTATTAGTCCGGGCCTTCTACTAATAACCACAATCTTGAGTACTTTTTTCTACTGTACGTTATTTCCGAAAAGTTATCAGAAGTAGTGGTTAATGTCTTTTGGGGCTACAAATAGGATTGTGGTTTCTCCGATACAGCATTGTTCTGTTAGTTACATTTTGTACATACCACGTGGTCACATTAAAATGATAAGTAAAATAGTAAAAAAGATTGATTATATTTGTACGCTATCAATTCAACGCATAACAAATTTAATTTTTATCTTACACCATAACCAAGGGGAAACAGATAATGTATTCTGAAGCGTTTAACGCAGTGATCACTATCAAAACTTTGAATATTGTAGTATTATATTCAGAAAGGTTCAATATTATACAATTAGAAGAGGACAAGAGAAAAACAATGAATGTAAAAAAATGCAATAGTGCGACCATCTGTGTAAGAATGGACAAAAGTTTATATTATGGTGCTAAACGTAGCGAAAACTATGGTAGTCTGCCCTGAAATAATGTTATAAATATCAGTGTAAAGGTAAAGAACAATGTCATAGCGAATGTATCTCATTTCCCTAGAACATAATAAAAATTACATCAATTGTCCTCAGCCTGTACCCTCAATTTATTCGCAATTTTCTATGAAAAATGTAGTTGATCTAACCAAGAAGAGGTTGACATTTCGAAATGCTACACGTGCGAAGAAATGGCCCAGTAAACATTATTTTTATAGATCATAAATTTTCTCACTTTAATGTTACGTATTTAATGAAGCAAAATATGACATAATATGATTCTGCAAGGAAATATGGTTTTACTCAAGATGCAGACATTAAAGGTGTTTCTTTATGTAGTTAGTTACTTCTTACCGTATATAACTGAAAGTCGTATCAACAACAGATATAAAAATTCCCAAACTTTTGCTTCGATACATAATTCTATTTATGCAATACATACAAGTAACTTTAAGCTTGAAGGGCCTCCAATCGCGAGTCACTGCATAGCTGATATACATTCGTGGAGAAGATATTTTATCTTCATCATAGCCAAACTTATTACTTCCACTTAACCGCTTGTTCTGAGTTAATCTCTGGGTGCTACTGAATTCAGTTTTACGACTTCCCAGTTAAACCCGTTAAAACTTCAGATCCCAGTCGACTTAATCCGGACGACGTAGGAGTAGGTAACTATTTAACAACCAGTCTGGTATGATAAAGCACGGTGATGCGTTTGCGATCGTTTAATGAAGCTACATACCTATCTACTGTTTAATGGATATAAAAGTTATTGTCACCACGGTATCCAAAATCATGTCCGCAAAGACATAACCTCATTCAAATTTCAAATTATTCACTAACATCTGACATTGAATTACGCATATTTCTCTAAATCTGGTAAACGTTAATGAGTGTTAGGAATACAGTCACGCTCACAACGTTCCCCTAAAATCACATGTATTAAAGTTTGAAGAATAAATCATGTCTTTTATAATAAAATATATACTCACTGAAAAAAGAGCATTGCCACTACATTTATTGTGACTGTAAAGAGCTTATTAACTTTCACCAGTGTTATGCCTGAGGGCTTGCCAAGGGACGGCTTACAAACTAACTTATGACCTACTTAAACTAACACCGACGACTTGCCTATGATTCGAACCCAGAACCTCCTGCACCTCAGACCAGCGGTGCACCAACCGACTACGCCACGCGGAAGATCGCCAACTATATATATATAGTCTAAAATTAATCACGTGGAGATGATAACAATTGTTGCACAAAACATAACTTTAAAACTTATATATATATATATATATATATATATATACACACAGACATCTATGTTGAAGATGTTACATTAAAAGACTTCAGCATGGTTAAGGAGATCATGTGAAATATGAGTGGCATTAAGAGAATGAATTGCCCATGATTATTTATGTTTAACGTCATGTCAGTTGAAAAGTTCTACTATTAAAATCGTCTGTGATTTCTTGCAAAAAAAAAAATTTGCATATATTATAACATTACTAAGGAAAAATTTTTCTTTCACAAATGAAACGGTGGAATAGAAAGTTGACGAAAATACAAATGACCAAAATTTGTTCTGAATGACGTATGATCTGCAGGCATTTAGATAAGCAGAAATTAACAACACTGATAAAAATATTTTTGCTCTTCAAAGTTTATTGCCATGTGCGCCAGTATGGTACTCAATTATATATATATATAATTTTCATTTACACTGCACTATTAACACCATTCATATAAAACCCATCAAAAATTTTCGAGAAATACTCATTACTTGTCTACTTCAAATTGGATTTACACGGTTTACATTTTAAAAAAACTCCTGTTTTTTCTATGCGACAGCTTTGGGAGGTTTGGGCGGCTTGAGAGCCGAAGAGGGTGAAGCTACGTGTGGAGCGGCGCCAGAATGCAAGGGTGGGGGAAACGGGAGTCCCCGGAGAAAAACCCGCCGACCAGAGACATTACGTGTTACTGCATCGTTCAAACGACAGTAGTTCGTCGTTCGGCAGGAAATAATTTTCCTGTCCACCAACTCGACGACAGCTGTTCTGAAGTCATGTCCCGCCCGTCGACGACTTTCTGTCACCCGGCGCGATCCCGACACTCTATCGTCTTCCGGGCGCTAGAGAATGTCTTCTCCGTCACGTCCCGCAGAGGACGTGGTTTCAAGACCGCGACGTCCCTGGGACGGCGGTCGTGACCGCAGAGCCTGAGTATGCACTTATGGTACGTGTCCACGCCCCCTCGACGACACGTGGTGTGCAACTGCTGTGCGGTATACAATTGATTTAGCAGACGCACATCACGTGCGACAGCACACAACACACGCACAGCTCGAATCTAAATGCTACAGTCAAAATAGCACACGCGCAGAAACAATGAAAGTAAATGATGCTCGGCAAATTGCGCGTGCGTGTGTTGGTCACATTAGAATGAAAAAAAAATATTGTTGACAGCTCTGTTTATTTTGCTGCTCGCGTCGTAATTTGTAGGAATATAGTATGTTATACCGTTACATTGCTTGTACAGGAACCATTTCAATCATAACGAACTTGTGTTTATATGGCGTCAAACTCTTCAAGAACTTAGTCGAATTCACTACTTTTGTAGCCATTTTGATCGTCACATGCACTTGATGGTATTGACGTTCTAATTGGCCACGCACGGCGCACATGCACAGGAATTATAATATATAGACTGACTTTCTGTGAGCTTCCCCTGTGCTATTTTTCTGTGCGTGTGCTGTGCGTGATTGTAGCGAGTGCCATGCAATCTACTTTCTGTGCCTGCGCTATTTCCTGTGCTAAATCAATTGTATAGCTCAGCCTTACTTGCACTTTCTTCATGATTTCTGAACGAAACCTTTGAAAAATCGTCCAATGCATAGGGTGCTTGGTTGTTTCCTAATTATGACCCATGACAAACGTTTTATGCTTCCGTTAACATAAAAATACTTTTGTTTCCATGAGGCGGAGGAAAATCTAGGGAGTAGAACTTAAGCATCGGTTCGGAAAATTTGGAAGTTACCGCGATTCTGTTTGCATTTAAATTCAACCATCTGAACACTTTATATTCACTGTACGAAAAAATATTGGTAAAAGTTGTAAAATCGTAATAACAATTTTTAACGCATACATGGTATGGAAATATTATAACATAATATAGACTGCAAATACATATACAAATTTTGAGCGTCTCTACTAAACACACTTAGGAACTTCCCTAAGCATTTGGCTGGGGCTGCGCTGGTGTAGTGGTCAGACTATTTGCCTTCCACATAGGCGAACCGGGTTCGCTTCCATGTGGGATTACCCAGATTTTCACATGTGGTAATCGTGCCGGACCATACCACCGGTCGGCGGGTTTTCTCGGGGATCTCCCGTTTCCCCCTCCCTTTCATTCCGGCGCTGCTTCTTACCTCAATCACCTATCGTCGCCTCTCAAGACCTCGATGTTAATACCTCGCTGCCAAAATCTCTCCACTCACTCTTTTCAAGGCGATGAAATAAATTATAGGCTGTTCACGGTAAAATGAGCACTTTTGAAAACCCTGCTTAAGATCTACTTGTATGCACGTTGTGTATTCTTCCACCTTATGTAAAATTAACATAGCTGTGGGCCTGACCACTTTATCTATGCGTCGGTCAAGTGAAACTGCGAAATTATTAGAAAATTAAACATTTTATATATCTGCTAAAATTTACACATTGATGTGTTAAAAATAAACTTAAAGCGAAAGATATCATTTAAATTATCAAAAATGGTTAGCTAACACTTTTTATTCAACGTTAACATATGGAACTACTTTCTATCCATCGTTACCAACTTTCATGGGTGCATGTCACCACTCAATGCGCCTGTTAAAATATATGCAGGCAGAGACTGACAAATTCATATGGGAAACCCAAACAACTTAATGTCCAAACTGGTATAATTAGTCTTTAATATGCATTGTTTATTGTTTATTGAACGCTTTCGAAAATTTTGTTAGAAAAATCAGTTTTTCACTGACGCATATACGTTAAACGTAAAGACGAAAATAATTACTCACTCTACATTGAAATTGAATTGGGAAAATTTGTTTAAATGCGATTTAAATGGATTTTATTTAATTAAATGATTAAGTTTTTGAGTTACAAAACATTATACCTACGACAATGAAATGGCGAAATTTCCGGGTTTCTAGTCACGATGACTTAGCCAGGATCACTGCTTGAGAACGCCACAGCAAAACTTAATTGCTTTAAAGTAAACTATGTCCGTGCAATATCAAATGATTTGTATCACTTGGTGCAAACTTAAACGATAAAAGTTAAATCATTTGATGTAAATTTTAACCATAAATGTTTACCCTACTTAATACGTAACATCATGTTAGTAACAAAGTGGTGAGTTTCGCAAATGTTTCTTCGTGAATGATGCCACGAAGTTAATGTAAAATAAAAATTTATTTTTTAATGTGTATGTTAATTTCATAACTAAACACATTAAACCTCGTAATTATAATGTTAGTACGAGTTACATAAATTCTATGAACTTTTCATGAATTCAGATAAGGATATTTCATTGAGTTATTTTAAAGCGTAGCCTATAATTATATTTTCGATATTAGGCTGTTCAACATAACTAAATATTTGTCTCAACTGAACAATTTTATCGCCTAGCGATTTGAATATACATTGAAACTTCCCCAATAATACGTAGCTTAACAATTTTTTAATATACAGTAAGGTTATTTTTAATGATATGCCCGAAACATAACATAAAGCAAAAACAACAAATAAAAATTTGTTTCCGTCTATATTCGTATTCTTATTCGAGTTGAGGCATTTCAGTAAGATCTTACTTGTTATGATCCTTTCACTTACAGCATCACCTGGTATCAGAATATGAATTTGTCTTAGTATGAATTGATTGTAGTAATTAGTTGCGAAAACTGTCTTATATGCCACGAACTGATGTATTCTGTACGAATGCTGTTTCGAAATACGTGGCAATGCGGAGATAATGCTACGAAAATGCTGCCTTACACGATACTGTTTATGTAGCCATTCATCATTCGCTGGATCTCAAGCATTAGATAATTACTATATGCCACTTTGTCTGCATAATTGACAAGTATCCATTCACGGCAGGTGGCCACTGCTAGTAGTTGCAGAATACGCCACCACACTCCAACATCAGCATTTCGTAAGCTAAATTTACGATTATTCCGGCAGTTCAATTTTTCTTCCAAAACTATTCCTCCTATTTATATGAAACCATATTAAAATGGTAAGTAATATCTAGGATTTCTGAAAATTTCGTGCTTCCAAATATTCAACTTTATACTTGGCCAATTATAAAAATTTATTTAAAAAACACTACCAAAGATAATATTCTTCCCCCGGACTTTTTATTTGTAATTTTTTATGAGATAATGAAATACCATAGACGAAGGTTCCTTATTTTCTTAAAAACCAATTTACTTCGGAAATTTTGTTTAGAAGAACAAATATCAATGAACTTCATACAAAATTAAGTGATTCCAAGCGATTTTTCAAATATATTTTTAAAAACTACTGCGAAATTAATGTATTTCGTTAATAATATTTTGCATTCGTTAAAATTGAACTATGTTCTTTCAAATGCAAGCTGAATCATAAAGATAGCTTAATTGAATTTTACGCTACGTTAATTGAAATTCCATGCTGTGTTGGTCTGTATTGATGGTTGAGAAGTAACCAGGACTACAGCTCATATTCAACCTTAAAAACACATCTGTAACGTTTCCCATCAAGAGCCTTCTTATATCTACAACGTTGATATCTTCACGTTTTGGTGGTAGATTTGCAGGGTGCCTGTTAGAAACAGCTTATCTCTTCCAAGTAAAAAAATGAGTAACATAAATAGTTGAAATAGGCAGTTTCTTATTTATTGTGCGAAGGCGTTTCCGCTGACGACAAACGGGTGGTCCATAATGTCTCCTCCAGAGAATGCAGTCCACCCTACTGTGTTTACGGCAAGAAATTATGCGAATATGATGGTAAAATTGTGGTAAACATTTTCCAAAATGACGATGGAGTCAACCAAATATCTAAATCTTTCTCAAACACAGTTCGGGTTTACATTTAATTTGTTTGATGAGGGGTGCAGAAAGGCGTCGTTCAACCAACTTACTGAAGAATGTTCGGTGATGTCTGACTTTTTATCTGGTCTGAGAGCAGAGATAACGCATATTTAAGAGGCAGAAGCTAGCATTTCCAGACGCCAGAAATCGGTTTGGAAAATAGCGTACATAGTACCAAACCACTCGACCCAGTTAAAAGGGACACTCGCTGAGATGAAGATCGAGAAGATGGAATGATTTCGACAATCGGAGAAAATACGCCTTTAGGGAGAGGCAACTCCACAATCTTGAGTGTGTGTGGTTGTCTACATATATATATATATATATATATATATATATATATATATATATATATATATATATATATATATATATATATCAATAACTTAATTTCCCGGTTCAGTATTTAAAAACTAAGTTTGTCAAGGTACAGAAAACTGCTTGTAACAGTTATATTGAAATGCAACTAATTTTTTACACGTAATTAGTTTCAGAATTTTGTAAAATCAATCAAAGATTCCCTCACTATTTAGTAATTCCTGGTCCACATGTGAAAATATGGATACAACTGAAACAGTACAAATTAAAAAAATATATATCTGTTTAGTTATCATCAATGCCGTGCCAAGCTTTGATTTTTAATTTCTGGTCCTGCTGTTTTATTACGAAATTTTATAAATAAATAACCTAATACGGATGGGATCTTTCCACAGAGAGCGGGTTATCAGAAGTGTGCTATAGTAATATGTCACCATACATTTCTCTACCCCTACCGAGAAGTCATGAGACCCGTTTAACAGTTGTCCAGACGGGTACTGTAGTTTGCGAGGAATGAGTGTACAGCAGCCTGACAGCAAACTACATATTGTACACCTGTCCGAAGTCAACTAATGACCATGTTTTAAGTCCTGTTTAGTTTCTACATTATTCCCGTTAGTACTCGTCCGTCACACGCACACATTATAATTGCTATCGATCTAATGGCTATCTATGCTGTGCCATATTGTGGTATGTTCTCTCTAACCTATCTTGTTCTAATTTGCTGTTGTTAGCAAATTCCTTCCATTTTAGCAAAGCCCAGTCATCTTTCCTTAATTAATATGGAAATAATTCATTTCTACGATCATTTGTGTCTCTTTTTAGTTTTTATTATATCTTGTTAAATATGAATATAACCTTAATTTAAAAGCTGGTTTGGAACTTGTAATTGTAAATGCAGTAAGCAGTAACAAAATAACGTAAGTGTGTTGTAGCGAACCTATTTTGGCTGTTTTTACTTAACCTGTGTTTTCAGTTCACATTTGTCACATCAGATGGCAGAGCTTGTGCTCTTTATTGTTTAATGTCTTGATGTTATTTTACGTTGAAACCTTATCATATTTTTACAATAATTAATATCGTAATCTAAAGTTAAAAATAATATACAGTGTTCTGACTCTTGATAACTTTGTTCGGTGACCGCGACTTGGTGATTCGAGATGTATCGATTGACAAAGTCGTGCGTGTCGGAATGACCGAAGTTTTTTTGTTGGTAAAAGAAAAGTGTTGACTCGTCCTTCTGCACAACAACTTTTCAAGATTTAACGAGGCATTAATTTTTGCTGCTTGACAATCTTCTAACACAATGTTATAATAAATTTATAGACCGATAGACCACTCACGGCAATTAATTCGGATGCTGTATTGTTTCTGCCATCCGATAATTGTTTGTTTCATGAGGGAATTAATATTTTACATAGTGTGTGTTAAATTGGGGCGGTCCAAGTTTTGCCCGGGACTTCTACCTATAGCCGAACATGATGTAAAGCACGCCTTCCTGTTTTTGTGTCATGGCCTAGCTGTGTGATGGGTCCATGAGATGATTTCTCTTCTTTTCGCTTGTGCGCCGGAGTCCGGACCAGCGCCTGTCAAATGTCAGCTAAGATTCATTTAGCAAACCATCATCATAGTTGCCCTTTTTCTCGTATCCTTCGGAACAAGTTAAATTTCGACCTAACCAGAAAAGCTTTGGAAAAGTTGAAACAATTTTCATGTGTTAAAATTTTTTTAATAAAAGGTTTCAGCAAATTACTCGCTATTATAACAAGTATAGATATTCATGGATGCACCCACATAACTTTAAATGCATATGAACTCGTAACACTCATAATTTTTTTTTCCCACCTTTTGAGGCTTTGTGGGCGCTTCGGTGTCCACATCCGAATATAAAAGAAAATAAAAATTTATATATTTGTAACCTTTTACTTTTGAGTTTAGAAGGAGTTTTAATTTGTAAATAATTAATTGGATATAAAGTCACTTACCGTAGTAAGTTCTATGTGCTAAGAGCCAGTTTTTCTATCTAGGGTTTTCCCACGATGTAAAAGGTAATACGACTTGGTAGGGACTGGCCTTGTGTTTTAATCTTTCTTTAGCATAAAGGATCACACTTGTCGCGGAGTACGTTTCTAGTTCTCCTCTGGGATACCTTGGTGCTCGTGTTGGGAGCCGTTTGGGTTGGCAATCCCCTTTCTGGGGATTTCTCAGCCTGTTGGTTCCGGTCTTGAGCGCCATGAGCAATGAAGAAAATGATATTAACATGATGCAGTAGAATTCAAACAATTTTTTGTGGCCTCAATCTTATACGTTAGCGTTTAATTGGCAGTCAGACATATTGCTACTTTTCGTAATTCACTGCCAACGTTGCAGTGAAAATATCACCTAGTGTTTACATTAAAATACACTCAGTTAAGGAATAAAATTTTTTGGAATGTTTATTTACATTAAAATACTTGCAGTTACGGAAAGTATTTTTTTTAGGTTATGTACATATTAGAATACACGCAGTTAAGGAATGCTATTTTGAAGTGTATATTTACATTAAATATATGTAATTAAAAGCACAACTTGTAAGATTTATTTTCATTAAAAAAAGTATTTGGTACTGAAAATCTTGTTTACATTAAATTGCATGTGTTCACGGGAATTAATTTACTTAAAAGCTTATTTGAAATTAAATACATGCAGTTACGGAAATTAATTTTTAAGATGTTGGCTTTTAGAGCGTATAGCTATACAACTCTAGATGCATATTAAATTTGATTGTAAAACATTTTGGTGAAATAAGAAATTGTGATTTATATCGTAAGAGCACTGTTTAATTTCTAAACTAAACACCTATCTAATTGTTCTGGAACATTTAGTTTGTCAAATCGTGTTCCCATTTAGTAACGTATAATTTTTTTAAACTCTTTGCTGGCCGTAGGCAAATTTAAAGTAATTCATGAATCTTAACAGTATTATCAACTAACAAGTTCAGAGCCTAGTAGTTTGCACTGTGATTAATATGCTATTCTTATGTTCACAGCAGAATATAAAACATTTTTTCTAACAATTTTTACATTGTCACAGCAGAAAACACACACAAAAACAATTCAAACTTAATTACTATTGCAGACGCACTGAATAAATAATAACTGGAAGCGTGTGAATTAAAATGTTTGTTTTTTGGAAAGTTGAAGGGACTGCGCTCAAAACTTTTCAGATGTTTGTAATTACGCTGAGAACGGCAGGCATGTTTCTTTCGCCTGCACTTAGAGTGTGGCGACGGACGTGAGCCGTTGTGCACTCTTGAGACCTTAGATTGGGTGTACCTCGACCTGGCAAGAAGCAAGCGCGGAGGCATGCTTATGTTGTCTTGGAACGAGTTTACTTCAACTTAGCAAGAAGCACTGTATCGCATCACGGAGGGCGACGGTGGCTTGAGGAGAAGAGAGGTGTCCGATTAAACAATGAAGAATATTTTAGAAACTCCTAATTTTTTGTGGCCCTATAGAGATGTCTTTTGTATGGGAAAGGGGAGACCTGGCATATAACCTGGCATAGCGTGATTTCTACAGGTGGCTACTAGTTATTTCTTGAACTAAGTATTGCTTTTCCTGTTGAGCGTTAGGCCCACATGTTTTATTCGCAGCAGCCATAAGTTGTGAGAACTTTGTATTAGTGTTAACTTATGGTGAAGTTGTTTGTGTTGGCCTCTGTCCAGAGTGTGCACCTAACGCTAATGTAATAATCGGTCTTACGTCCACATTAAACTTCTATGAGCACGTTAACCAGAGAATTTGTGATAGCCACAAACTGAAACCGATATCCAATGTAGTCATTTTGCTGTCTGGGTAGATGAACTTAACTTTAGAGCCAGTCGTGTCACTGAGTTAATTTGAATTTCATTTTCCGTATTTTCGAACCTGCGGTGGAAACTACAACACCGATTTACATAAGGTGTTTAAACAAACAGTCATCATGTGGCCCTCGGGCTTCGAGGCAGAGTTATTATTTTAATTCTGGTGAAAATACCGCTCGGTCTATTCAAGCCAGCTCAACACGTATTGTTTGTTTTCAGAGAGACAGAAGTTTTGAAATACCAAGTCTGTAAAGCAAACCACAATCTTTATTATATGTGCAAGTGAGTTCTTGGAACTAAATTGGAATTATCTTCATCATGTTTCTGTAAGATTGCCTAAAAATTTCAGGAGTATAAAGAGAGGACAGTATAGAGTAGCTTTCGATCAGGAACCCATGGTCTCCAAAGTGATTCATCGTCAGTACAAGAAATTGATTGGAAGGACCTATTATACTTGTTTGGCAACATACCAATTAATTAATGTTAAGTTGTACATTCAGTGCAGGCATTGTACTGATGAACGAAACTTTGGCGCACTCACTCGAATACCCCAGGTATTTTAGGAATCACGTCAGATGCTACAAGTATTCTGGCTACTTGTGTTTCTGCGTCGTCCAATGGCGTCTCGTACACCAAATATTTGATATACCACCAAAAGAAGTAATCAAGGAGTGCCAAGTCCAGTGATCTGACTGGCCAAGCAGATCCAACGTCCAGGATATGTGTGATCCAGGAAGGTCCGTACTTCGGCACCAAAATATACATACTATACACAGTAGGCACATGTACTATCCAATTAACACCAGCGTACTACGGAACGTAAACAACTGATGGACGTCTGGGCTTACAACTACCAAGTTCACGTACACAAATGAAGCAACGAATTGCCCGTGTACTACGTGAAACAACACACTTTCACAGTCAACTATTCTACTGTAACCAAATTAATGCCTCTGTATAACATCCGACATCGTCACAGTATACAGAAGGTTCTTCAAATCAACGCCATATACTAAGGACCACTTTGGTAACCGTAGGTCCTTAGTCGAAAATTGCCCTACTCTGTCCCCTCTTTATTCTCCTTAAGTGTGTCGGTAATCTTTTGAAACATACACTGCAAAAAATTTGTAATTTTTACTGATAAATTTTTTGTAATTATACAAATGCTTGTAACAGTACAAAGATATCTCTTGTAAAACTACTCGTTTGTAAAACTACAAGGGGCGTGTTTGTAATATACCTCAAGAAATGTTTGTATTATATTGACCCGTATCCACGAGCTTCAGGAAAATAGCGGACACTCAACAACGTAAAACCGTATATAGCTGTTTGTGCAAAAACTATGGGTGATTTAAAGTGTAGTTGCGTGTAAAAGTAAATGTATTGCCAGTTTGGATAAGATAAAAGACTTAAAACAACTCAAATATTCATAATAAAACGACTAATTCAATAAAACGTGACCGTATTACTCATTAACTGTTTCCTAGCAACACAGAGCTCTTAAATCGGCTCTCAATACCTCGTTGTTAAGAGTCGTCCAAATCTCTCAACTCAACAACAGAACTCTTAAAGTAAATAAACGTTAACTTCGTAAGGCAAGTTAGTCTTGTGGTTAAGGGTACGGGCTAGTAACACAAGAGGTATGGGTTATAGTCCCCATGCTGGCAAAGTGTAACTTCTTTTTCGTAAATTATATTTTGAAATTTTTTTTTTTTGTTGCTCTCTATTGATAATTCATCATATTTATTTTCTAGAAAAAAATTATCTACGCTTTCAAACATTGTAGGTTGAAATACGAGGCTATCATTCGTAATATTACAAATATTTTTTTTGCAGATTAAAAAAAAAAAAAACCATTTGTTGTTTTATAAAGGATTTTATTGGTTAATGGGTTTCCAAGGATTTTTCTTGTAAAAGTAGAAGATAATTTTTATTTAGAGTGTATTGTATACCTTCATCCGAAAAATAATTTAACAACATTACTGCTTGCTTGGTTATAAATTTTGTGGAAAACTGAATTCCGTCCGTCGATAGTGCTTTGTTTGTTTGGATAAGTAAACAAATACGAAATGGAATTGCAGTTCCTTTTACATGGGCGCGCCCATTTTCTGATTGGATGTGCGAGGCATCGCGAATGGGCTTCGTGACTGGTCGGCTACTGCATGCAGCGAAGTATTCCTTACTGGTCCTGCTTCCTGCTGGCTAGTGGATTCGCAGGTGCTAATTGGCGAATTGAGTTCAAACACGTTGCTGGCCAGTGACGCCATTTTTGCTAGCGTGTGCGGTTAGAGTTCGCATTATAAGGGGTTTTGCCACCTCTGTATCCTTAATTAGAGGCTGTTCACGATAAAGTGAGCACTTTTGAAATCAATCTTAGAAAAAATTCATTGCTCCTACCTGCATTGATTTTAACGCACGCACTGAGAGACACTCGCCAAGTAAAGTCGGTAACGACGGAGAAAAAGTAGTTCCTTAACTTAACGTCGAATAAATATTGTAAGGTAACCATTTCTGATAACTTAAATTATTTATTTCGCTTTCTGTTTTTTTTTTATGCATCGAAATGTAAAAATGAGCAGATTTGTAAAATATTTACTTTTCTAATAATTTCCCAGTTTCACTTGACTGACGCGTGGATAAGTGCTGAGGCCCGTGGCAATGTTAATTTTACGTAAGGTGGAAGAATACATACAACTTTCAGACAAGTAGATATTAAGCACGGCTTTCAAAAGGGCTCATTTTACCGTGAACAGCATATACTCTAGGTTCCTCGTCCTGCTGTACACTGCGGACTCGTAGCAAGCGATTAAGTGCGACAACGATATGACGTACCACATTATTAAAGATTAAAATATCTTGCTCGCCGTTTGTTAAAAATATGTTCCTTTACAAGTCTTTTACCACTGCCCATTTAATAGTATACTAAAAAATTTGGTGTAAAATATCCAGCGAGTAATTGTATTTTCAAAGCAAAGCTCGGATAAATTGAAGACAAGGACAGACTGTGATGGTGTAACATGTATTTTAGTATTTTGGATTCATGGAATTCGAGGCTCTTATAGGTAACTTTTGATGTTACATTAATTTATGTTTTGAGCAAAAAATTTGTTACGTTTGTATTCTGCAACGAATTTGTAAAATTTTCGAGTTTATTCAATAGTTATGAATTGTTGAAGTTACAAGGTGGACGACATAACCTTAGAGTGTGATGGACGCCGGGCTGGCACCGTCCTAATATTACAGGCGGTGCCAAGAACGTATCGGACCAATGTTATATAACTTCACTGACATGAACAAAGTGACTAGATTCATGGAAATGTTAATTTTATTTTTGGTGGAAGGATACACAATGTGGATACAATTAGATCTTAAACAGGGCTTTTAAGAGCGCTCAGTTTACTCATATTCTGGTATATACCGATTATTTAACATGCTGATTACCAGTTTGTAGGTATTCCCTGGATTGTTTCATTCATGGTTGCTAAGTTATTGCATTCACTTTTATTTTTGGTGGAAGGATACACAATGTGGATACAATTAGATCTTAAACAGGGCTTTTAAGAGCGCTCAGTTTACTCATATTCTGGTATATACCGAGTATTTAACATGCTGATTACCAGTTTGTAGGTATTCCCTGGATTGTTTCATTCGCGGTTGCTAAGTTATTGCATTCACTTTTATTCGTAAGTTTATGGGGATTTAAAAAGCAATGTATCTTTCGAAAATCAAATATTCGAAATTTCATCAGCATCGAAGCAGACGTTGGCCCGGCCAAGTTCGAAATAAAAACGGAAGTCCGGTAAATTATTTATATATATATTTTTTCCTTATCGCTCCGTGCAAATAACTTTATTCACTGCTCCCTCGCTCAGTAACAATCAACCTTGCCGCTGGAGCATGAAACTCGCAGTAAATGGCTGGCGTTCGAGTCGCGCGCGGCAGCTGTCCTGAAAACGTTTCGCACTATCTTTCCCTTCCGCCAGCTCGCGGTGGTTGATTGCTTTTTCATGTCCATTTTGGCGGCGCCTCGCTCGGTGCAGGCGAGGGACATAGAGAGAAATAATGATAGAGGGTGAGTGAGGGGGAGAGAGAGAGAGCGAGAGAGAGAAAGAGAGAGAGAGAGAGAGTGATGAGGCGGGCTCGTGACGCGCGTCGTAAATATGTAAATAATTCATTTTCCCTTTAATGTCGGACAGCTCCGCGCCATCTGGGCCTGCGCGGTCGTTGCGTGGTCTTCGCCCTTCGCCCTGCGACTCTGCACAGCCGTTGGCAGACAGTCGTACAAGGAGCTTTTACAATGCACGGACTTAACGGTCCGTACCCGTAATTTCGGATTCTCCTTCATCTTGCTGTGCTAAGCTTTCAACAACAACATTGTGAAAATAGCCCAGTTGTCCTTTATATTTTTAACATCCTCTTCCATCTACATAAAATGTCTAAACTACAAATGTTGCAATTACTGTAATATATAATTACAAATATTTTGTGAAATAAGTTAAATTTGATATAACATACGCCAGTATCTTAGTTTTTTGTCTGCACTCGAAGGTAAGGTTAACACCTAAAGACAATAGTGGCATTTTAATATATTTTTTATTAAAATAAGACACTTGTATGGTGGGCAAAACCATTTATTTATGCTGAAATCATTCCTAAGGGAATAACCTAGAATAGTAACCATAGCCCTTCCGCAACAATTATTACTTGCAGGCGATCTCCACTCCAGAGGTCGCTAGGGAATTTCCCTTCGGCTCTTGTTGTTACACACTCGATTCCCGCCCAAACTGTCGGCGTGTATTATTATGGGCAACGATGTGATCCGAGCGGCTGAGCGAGCCACTCAATCCAAGGCGGAAGGGGATAAATCAGAAACGCGGCAAGAGTATAAAAGCGCGGTCCCAAGAAAGGCCAGGGATCGCCATTGCTGTCCGTAAACCACGAGATCCGGCTGCAGAGATGTAGTCCAGGGGAGACGACCTACGCCGACTTCCATTGGGCCTTTCCAGCGGCGCAAGCCTGACCGTCCCGGGTTTGAGTGCTATTGGCAGTGGTGAGTCAGAGCGATTAGCTTCCGATATTAAGTAATGGGAAATTTAGTAGAGCCTTCCCCGTAGTTGCTTTATAGAGATAACACCGTCCCTCAGACGAGTGAGATATAGCATTGTATTGAGTTTGATACAGTAAATAGCTATTTTAGTATACTTTAGTATTAGCTTATTACTAATCCCATTTAGCTAAACAAACTAAAGTATAACGGTATGTTACATTTATGCGTAACTCTAAATGTTAGTTCAGCCTGTTAAGTCGTCTCCCAACTAGCTTTCGGCATAACGCATGTTAGTTAAAATAAAGTATCAATTAGAACTTGCATCTTACAAAGCGCTACTTTATAGGGTCAACAGTAATATTGACAGTCAGATTACGTAAATAATAGTCAGTTGTAAAGATTTTCTAAATCATTTCGTACGTACTTTAAGATAAGTTTATAGTACATATGAACACCTTATTCTCAAATAATTTAGTAATGTCTATGGCCCAAAATTTGTTGAAATAAATAATTTTATATAATAACGTTTACCTCCATATATAAATATATAATGTATATAATATATGCACACATACAAATATACAATGTTTGGCAGTATTACACACCAAACTACTAGATTCTATTATCTTTAGATGATGTGTGTATGGGCTCATGTGCGTACGTGTGTAGACGGATTAGCTTCGTTCGCAAATTTGTAATCTAGTGTTAAATCTCGGACAAGGATATTGGCCAGTCAAACAATAGGTGTCTCAAGGTTTAAAACATTAAAAATTACAAGTAATATTTCTTACGCTATCTATAACAGCACACTGTTTATAAAAATCACAACACACTGGCAGAGTCAATAAACGTTGTTGTTTTTCACAGCAAACGTTTGTTGCGCATCACTGACTATGTGGTTAGTAATTTGCCTTCATCGGTGAAGGCACGCCGGATCCAGTCCAGCCAAACAACTCAAAGTCACTCGAGGTAAATTTCCCATTTTTCTGGCGAATGCCCGTTTAGAAGACAGCCCGTCAGTTGGTACATGCAGAGAACGAGTTTGGTTGCTACTTTTCTACCGTTCTTTGGTTTCAAAACGGACGAGCAGTTTATTTACGTTCAAATATTCGGAAATAGTTTCGTGTAACTTGTTTTTCAAAAGCTCGGTCGTCGCTCAAACTGCCTGCTGCGGTGGTTAAGTGGTTAGACTACTCGCCTCCCACCTATGCGAACCGGGTTCTATTACCGGCGGGGTGGCTCCCCGATATACGCAGGTGGGAATCGTGTTCGTACGATGACACTGGTCGGTGGGTTTTCTCGGGGATCTCTCGTTTCCTCCGCCCTTGCATTCCGGCGCTACTCCATACCTCACTTCGTGCTCATTGGCTCCACTCCCACTCAAACTTTACCCGTTGATGAGTGAGATCTTGAGAGTCTATGAGGGTGATTTAGGTGAGTAGGGAGCAGCGTCGGAATGAAGGGGCGAGAAAACCCGCCGAACAGCGGCATCGTCCGTCACGATTTCCACTTGCGAAAATCCGGAGTGGACGGGCCGGGCATTGAACCCGGTTTGCCTCGGTGGGAGGCGAGCAGTCTAACCGCTCAGCCAGTGTGGCCCACTTCCCCGTTGGTCATTCGAACACTAGAACTCTCAGAGGTTTGCGGCAACGTACAAAAGTCCTATCCAATACACTACATGGGAGGTAGTCCGACTTTTTTCTTTGCGGATGTATCCAACATTTATTCACCCGTAAAGAATAATAGAACTGTCAAAATCACATGGTCAACATTAAAGGAAATGTTAGTTTACGTTTGATTTTCCAACAAAACCATTCTTTTGCATGAATAAAATATTTGGACTAACTTCAGAATATTTTAGTTACATTGAAATTAGGCCAGAGGACGCGTAAACACGTTCTAAAGCAATTATTTAAATAAAGTATTTCATAACCTCACATTCTATCACCGTTTATTTTGATAATGTAATTGAAAAGAAAAAGAAACAGACCAACGCTGGAACATGAAGAGTTAATATTGCGTCGCTCGCACGCGCACTCTACCCCATATTGACTTTACAGGGGCTGTCCACCCCATTTCCCCCTGCCAAACTTCATTTCCAGTTACCAGCAGCAGTGTTGTTACTTAGCGTCCAAAGTACAGTTAATATAATTTACGTAAGCGGTGTTATTGCTGTATGTATGTTATTTAAGCTGCTTCCACAATACAGCGATGTGTTGCGATGAGCTGCAGCCAGTCTGGGTGAAGCAGTGGTCCATCGCAATGCGTCGGCGACGAGAGTGTTGCGGGGAATTATAATGTTGCGATTGTCGGCGACAGCCGTCGACGGAGAAGATTAACACGTATTTGTGTCCATGAGAATAACAACTTTGTTTACATTTCGAAGACAAACGCGTTTACGTCCACGTCTTAATCGCCTTATAATTCTCTCATACTCGCTGTATGCTGGCGCGTGGTTCTCAATCGCACATCGCGTTCGTATAGCCTCATTTGTTTATCTTATAACCAACTCAAAAACATATGATTCTGACAGACTGAAAATGTTTTTCGCGTGTCTTTTGTCACGCTCGTAAGGTCTAAAAATGTAATTTTCCTCCTTGAAGTAGATAGCAGCGCCATCTCAGGTGGCGTACGCCGCCGACAGACCATCGCTCAGTTATGAAATACTAAGTATAGCGCGTCGCAAGTCATCGCATCGCAACGCATCACTATATTGTGGAACCAGCTTTAGAAGTTGTATAGTCTATTCGCGGTTTCTTCACACTTTTGTAAACAAACCTTTGAAAAACCACTCCATGCATAACGTTTTTAGTTATTTTCTAAATATGCTATGTATCACAAGCGTTTTATATCTCTGTTAATATTAAAGCGTATAGGTTTCCGTTAAATTAAATACTGACGTTTATTTAATTTATAAATTAAAATACTTCATATATAATAAATATAAAAAAAACTGTGAGAAACTATATGTGTTGGTAGCCCCTAGTCAGAAATAGTTATCGTGCAAAATAGACAACTGAGTGCGCACGAATTCGGTGCGTTGTCCTTTAGTGTAATTTTCTAGGCTTAGTTAAGCTTAGTTTGCATGAGTCGGACGAATATCGTGGAAGTAGAACTTAAGCAGGGCTTCGAAGTGTGAAGTGATCGTGTGTGGATATATATGTTGTGTAACCAATATAATAAATATACTGTTTCATGAGAATTACTTTAATATCGTCCATATAAGGAAAGGATGCTGAAAAAAATTTAGCCGATTTTCTGTTGCAGAAGCTGTAGTGGATTTGAGATGAGTGTGTGTATGTGTGCGTAAGGACATCGTGCCAGCAGTGATATCGCGAGTCTTACGGCCAACGAGGAACTCTGAACATACCGAGTATTCACTATATCCGATTAGTGGAAATGCTCCATATACCACCACAAGACTCGGACATTTAGTCAAACGTTGTGAGTTGAGTCTTGGACGCCTCGTAACATCGGAGTCTTGAGAGCAGATGATGGCGAAGCGAGATGGACGTGGAGCAGCGTCGGAGTGCAAGGTCGGGGGGAAACGGGAGGCCACCGAGAAAAGTTACCAACCGGTGGCATCGCCCGGTGCGATTTAAGCATTTGGAAATGTGGGGTGGTCCCACCGGGAATATAACTCGATTCACCTCGGTTGGAGGCGAGCGCTCTAGCCGCTGGACCACCGCGGCCCTGTCAGACGTTTCGATTGAGTTAGGATAAAAAATAGTATACATTCCGTTTAACACTGAAAAAACCGAAGATTAAAATTGTGCCCTTGAATATCTCTGTCTGTCAGCTGTTAAAAAGTAGGTGTTTATTATAAGTGCCATTCACGATAAACTGGGCGCTTTTAAAGCCCCGATTAAGATATACTGGCGTGTGAATTGTGTATTCTTCCACCACACGTATATATATATATATATATATATATATATATATATATATATATATATACACACACACGCAGGAGCAGTGACATTGTTTCAAATTTTGTTTACAAATGTAATTAATTGGTAGTGAACAGAGAATAAATTTCCATGCAATTGTTGAATAAATATTATGGCTTAGAAAAGTGTAACACGGCAATTATTCCAATATCTTATCTTAGGCGGAGCCCTTGAGTGAATGAGTGAAGGGATTTGGGTGACTCTTAACAGCGAAATCTTGAGAGCCGATGAGGGTGAGGCTAGTTGAGTTATGGAGCAGCGCCGGCATCGTCCGGCACGATTGCAGCATGCGAAAGTCCGGTAGCGGCCCCACCAGGAATCGAGCCCGGTTTGTCTGGGTGGAAGGCGAGTGGTCTAACCATTACACCACCACGGTCCCCGGAACCATTTCGGGCAAGTGAACTAATATAAGCGGATATCGATTCTAGCATGTGCAGCAGAGAACCCTTTAACACTGATAACACGTTGCCTGTAGCTCATTGGGCCACGATATATCGATATTGTCTCCGTATTGAAATCTGGTACACCTGAATTCGCAATTTCATTCTTTAATTTCATAAGAAAATAGCATACATGAAATAACTGTCCCTCAAAACAGGTTTAACGGCCTAATAAAACCGTTTGACTATAAACTAGGTTATAGGCTGTTCACTGTAAAATGAGCTCTTTTGAAAGCCCTGCGTGTTATCTGCTTGTATGCACGTTGTGTATTCCTCCGCCTTATATAAGATTAACATTGCCAAGGGCCTCATCACTTTATTCATGCGTCGGTCAAGTGAAACAGTGGAATTATTTAAAAAGTTAATACTTTACAAATCTGGTTATTTTCACTTTTAGGTGCATAAGAAAATTAAAGTGAAAGAAATAATTTCAAGTTATCACAAATGGTTACCTAGCGCTTTTTATTTAACGTTAAAATATATATCTACTTCTTAACCACCGTTACAAACTTTACTGGGCGAATGTCGCTCAGTGCTCTCGTTAAAATATAGGCAGGCTGGGGCAGTGACTTTTTTCCAAGGTCCATTTCTAAAGTGCTCACTTTATCGTGGACAGCCTTTACCGAGCATGATGAACGTACAAACACCAGCTGCAAGTGTACGGACAGCGTTGTAGTTGCCCCTGAAGTCGATGACATCATCCAACAAAGCGGGTCGTGAACAGACGCTCGTTGCTACAACTGGCAAGTTGTGAGTCGGCAAGGAAACTGAAGATACGACATGAGCAAAACGCAAAAGGCAATTTAACCGTTCGCCTCTTCACAGGCACGTATGGGGTCTATTCACGTATACTTACACCTTTTCAGAAGTCTTAATGAAGTTACACTACCGGTATATTTCTCCGCCTCATACAAACAAAGATTAACTGAGTCTGGAAAATTGCACCAAAAGGCAACACACCGCTTTCGTGCGCACCCAATGTAATAATGTTTTTCATAAAAACTATTTATTACTGGGCACTATCAACACAGCTATTTCCTTGCGGTTTTTATTCATTTATTATAAACTAGCTGTTCCGGTGACTTCGTTCGCGTGCAATTTAGGATTTGTTTACATATTTTTTTAATAGGAAAAAGAAAATTGAAATAAGGCGTAAATAGTGTCAATCGAAATGTATAGATACTAACTTCTATAATCAAAACAAAAAATAAATTTTAAAGTTTGAAATATTAATAAAATATAATTTACAAATGTATTTTTAGGTTTAGATGGAAATTAATGCAGTGCCTGTGACTTCGTTCGCGTGGACTGTAGTATTTGTTTACCTATGTTTAAAACAGAAATTTCGCTTCGCTTAGGTTTTATGGTGTTATTAAAACACAGCCCACCATCACTTCGCTCAGGTTTTATGATTAAAATAGAAATATCGCTTCGTTTAGCTTTTATTGAGATATTAAAATACAACCCGCTATCGCTTCACCCAGGTTTAATGGAGTTATTTAAATACATCCCTATATCGTTATGTTATTATCAGATATAGTTTTATCTTTGCGTTAGTCTTGGTTGTTTCATAATATGTTATTTAACAATGCTTTTCCAGAAACTAATGTATCTTTTTATATGATGCCTATTATAAAATAATATATTTATTATATAATATATTATAATAAAGTGTATAATAATATAATATACAATAATATAATATATAATTACACTATTATATGACAAGATATTACACATCAAAATTATATACAAATTAATTACTTAATAACCATTTGAGATATCGAGATGAAATGAAGACTAGATTTTAAATAAAAATAAACTCTATGACATCTAAATATTTTATCAAAATCGATTCAGCCGTTTCGGAGCCTATTCTGGACAAACATCCAGACAGACAGACAAAAATTTTAAAAACTCTTATTTATGCTTCACCATCGTTTGAATAGCATATACGAGCTAAGCTGTCATGGGATGAACATAGCGCTCGTGGCTGCTAGCTCGCTGGGAACTGCCCGCGACTTGAGGATCAACGAAAGCGAGGTGCATCTACGAGTGCGGTGGGACCATAGCAACATGGGTGCGGCGACTGTCCAAACTCGTCGCGTCCCCAGGTGGTGGATAGGGAATCCCAGGCTCTGGGGTGGCTGGAAATAATCAAATACCAGCCCGCGAACCAACTGGCCGGTGCAAGTGCACCGTCGTCGTGGACGTCGAGAAACTGGGCAGCTCAACACGAGATGGCGAAGCTGGAGGTGGTCCAACGATCAAGGCGGGGAGGGGGATCTCGAGGTGCTGAAAAATGCGAAGTGTAGTGATCCTCACTGCTGGATTCTGCAAGCTGCCGATTGCGGGTGCTTGATGAATGGATTGCAATGCATCGGACATTGGAAGCACCCCGATGTCAGCCTTCACTCCTGGGCCAGCGGATTCTCCACCACCACTGGTAGGCCCCAGATGTCTCGCGTTTACCAGACCGACGGACTATTTGGAGGAAGGGGAGGGGGTAGCTCCCCGAAAGAACTCTCCCCACCTTCACCCACGGATTGGAGATCCTGGCATCGGCGCGGAAGGGCGAAGATGGATTCGGTGTCATGACTGAACTGTCCGGTTTTCCGACGCACTCTACGAAAAGCAGAGGAGGAAACTGCATCCTCAGTTACTGTCGGTACTGCAGTGCTGGTTCTCCTACACGGCAGTATTGACAGTAGCTCAACTTCAAGGGCGCCTGCGCCCACACGATGACTTGCATCGGCGCGGGGACTGTTCTGTCCCCTGCAAAACACAAGCTACGATCTCATTTCATTTTACTTCGCATCAAACCAACAGAAGTCTTTCTTTCCGAACTAACAAATGCCCTACTTTATCCAACCGTAATCCAGTTAAAAGTAATTATTTTATCCTCCGCGACTGTCGCATAGATTTTCCAAGTCCCTCTCCGCTTTGCCTGGTTTGCTATGCTCTGCCATCTAGACCCTTCTTCTTTCAGGGTGTGCACATGGCTACAATTGCGGCCATGTCACTATAGCCCAGCTTAGCCGCGATGCATGCACCCATTATAATAATCAAACCCGACATAAAGCGCAAAGGGCTTGCCATGAGATGTATCTCATTTCACAACCGTCTTAGCTACTAACATGCATGCCGGAGGGCACACAGAACTGTGAAGGTGCTTACGCTGGCGTAGCGGGATTCGGGGGCTCACCAGAAAAAAAAATTGAATAGCATATCATGCTTAGATATTGTTATCAATTTTTAAATATCAGACACTTCAATGCTATTTAAATATTAGTATGGATAAAATATTATAATCTGTAGGCAATATATGTAAAGGTATGATTTAGTTTTACCGTAAGTACGGGATTTTAATGTTAACACCAATATAAAACGTTTGTTTTACACGGCATATTTAGTAAACAACCAAGAACGTCATATATGGGGTCACTTTTCAAAATTTTATTTTAAAAATGTGAAATTACCACGAACAGACTATAGAAGTTTTGTCACCAGGCCTGTCGGAGGAGATTATTCCAACAACAGGCTTACGTAATTTCGTCCGGCGTCGTAAGTGCCTATAGGCTGTTCACGAGACAGTGAGCACTTTTGAATTCAACCTTAGGAAAATGCCACTGCCCCTTTCTGCATATATTTTAATGGGCTCACTGAGTGACATGCGCCCAGTAAAGTTGGTTACGGTGGATGGAAAGTAGTTCCATATCATAACGTCGAAAAAAAAGTATTAGCTAGACATTTGTGAACTGAAATAATTTATTTCGTGTTCGGATTTTGATGCATCGAAGTGTAAAAATGAGCAGATTTGTAAAATATTTTCTTTTTAAAATAATTTCAGAATTTCACTTGACCGACACATGCGTAATGTGAAGAGGCGCACGGTAATGTTAATTTCTCATATGACGGAAGAATACCCAATCTACATTCAAGTAGATCTCAAGGAGGGCTTTCAAAAGTGCTCATTTTACCGCGAACAGTCTATAACAGGGTGACAGAGGGAGCAATCCCGCGAGAGAAGGTTTCGAAGTCTGCGCGCGCATCAGGACACTCTAGGGGTTTGATGACGGTATAGGGACGAAGGGTCGGCAGGCGTGCACTCTTCGTCTGGAGACTGCTGTCTGGGCCTCGACAGCAGCCGGGGTCGTTTTATTACAAGAGCCGACTATACAGCTTGCGACGGCAAGGAATCCGCCAAAGCATAAGTCTAAATATTTTAGGTTAGACTTGAAAACAATATAGCTGCCAGAGAGGGTGCGAGAGTAAACACCGAGTGTACATCGTCGTTCACTCTCCCTCTCGCGCTCTCTCCTCGGAGTTGGGACAGCAGAGAGGACTCCCTGTGACGTCAAGAGTGAGCGAGAGAGCATTTTTTCGGCGAATTGGGACACGGCCTTAAATTATCCGCGGTATGGATGTAGTTGGGTAGTTAACACGTTGAGGTTTGCGCACTTTTACTAGTACTTACGACAAACTAGAAGTGAGTTACCTATATCCACTACTGCAAGAACACCGGTTCTGTTGGTGTCTGTGTTAGAACTCACCATCGTCCTATTGGTCCATACGACACCGGACACTACCCTGTGCTTTACAGCGTTCATTATTGGCCGTTCATCAACCAATGAGCTGAGTTGGCATTGGCCGAATTTAATGTCTTTTATCATATAAAAGGGTTTACAATCAACCATGACCCTTTGGGGGCTATAATAATAAAAAAATTATTATATCGTTAGCAATATCATTGTTACTGCGCTGTCGTGTTATTGCGAGGTCATGTTAAACACTAACCGAACAGAAGACTACACATCCATGCGAGTTTTGTTTCGAACAACAAAGAAATTTTCAAATTAAATTTGCTTGAGATATACTGGAGAATAGTCTACGAAGTGTGGCGTCCTGGCGTCTCGTCGACTTCAAGAACATAACGCGGGGAAAGTTGATCAGAGAAGTAACAGCAGGGAAGGAATCGTTCATAGCCTGAGGGAGGTAAAGGAGCCAACCCAACATTCGTGTTTAGTGACTGAGGGGAAACCATGGAAAACAGAAGTCAGCATTGGAGGGTCGCGATTCAAACCCAGGTCCTCCCAAATTTGAGTCAGAATGTTCACAACTGCGCCGCCTCGCTCGCTGATGTAAGCGGTTTTTTTTTCAAGCTCACCTTAAGGCATTGTGATTCGCCTTCATATTAGCTCGCCGGCATGAAGCAAGGGCGTAAATAAAAACCGGACTTACCCCAGGGGTCGGGTCAGAAGAGGACGCGTCGACGTGAGCCCAGGTCACGGGCGATGCTTGACGCTGCAGGATGAGAGGAAGTGGACTAACTAACTGTTCCCACCCGTCGTCATCGGCAGCACCACGAGGTTATGATATGTTGTTTCCTCCCTGGGAGACGTTGGCGTTGCGCGGTAGCAACGTGCTTGGCTGGGCGAATATACAAGCACGCGGTACACAACCTCGATAAACTGCGACCCACCCTCCTTGTCATTAACCCCTCGCGCGGGGGTGGGTGGCAAATTCTACCCTCGCTCCACGACGCCGTAGCAGGGCGGTATCACGCTTGCAACGGCGGGAACTGTGATCTGCTGCAGCGCGCGGCGTTCCGACGACGATGAAACTGTGCCCCCAGAGCTCTTTCGCTTACGAGTTCGGACACATTCGTCAATAAAGAGATCGTGAAAGCGAGCGACGAATGCGCGTTTACATGACTGAGTGGTAATGTCTGGCGTTCAAAAATAACTCGAAAAAAAGAGGCTAGCACACTGAGTAAAATGCTTTGTTGAATAAAACAAAGTTTGTGTTTGGCGCAACCAAATAAATTGTTTGTACAGAAAAATTCTTATTTGGTGCCCCAAACTGTAAGATTTGGGGTTTACGCAGCTAAAATTTATTTTACTCTACGCACATTAAATGATTTCGGTTTATATATATATATATATATATATATATATATATATATATATATATATATATATATATATATATATATCCCAACCCAGATTCGAATCCAGGTTTGTACCCGAGCAATATGCCCTAGCAACCTTACATAAAGTGACTACTGGTGTATAAGGAACTTTTTTTTTCAATACATAATATTCAAATACTAGACTGCTTTACTGTGAGTTTTCTGTTAAATTTGACTTATTGAAATTTTGATAAAAAATTAAGCATTAATAAATGCACTAATAAACACAGTTACCGTCCTAATTGTAAGAACTACAACAGACAAACTCTCGAGCTGTATTTTCGAAAGAAGGAAATCAAATGATTAACCAAATAAATAAACCATTATATACAGTTAATTCAACTTGATGTTTTATTGGCATTCTAATTTTTATTTGGCCCAACACAGTGGTTTGGTCTATTCAAGCTATTATTGCGTTAAGTGAACAAAAGAAATCCCGTGGCATTACAAGATTGGTTTTCTACAAAATAATTTGTTTTTGGGGGGGGGGGGGCTGCTAAATGTGTTTGGTCATACAAAAAGTATTTTTTTTTGGCTGGAGCGAACCTTTCCTCAGTCCAATTTTCTGCTTTCCGTCTCTACTGGTGTACGCTCTACGTGAATGAAGTAGGTAGGCGGATGGATCGGACTTAATGTCTCGTCAAAAGCGAGCGCAGCAAGTCGCTTAGAAAGGAAGTAACGTGGAAGGAATCCGCTATGACCTGTAGTAGAGAACTATCCTCTCATTCGCATGGATTGATCTCGAGGAAACGTGGGAATCCGAAATTGGTATTACTCCACCTGAAATAGAGTTCGTTTCTTCGTGGTAAAAGGCAAGTGGTAAACCACTAAAATTATCACAGCCCGTAATGAATGAAGTAGAACAATAGGACAGTGGAAATACGACGAAATGCAGACTTAGGTAGGTTTACAGTTCAGTAAAAATGACACCAGAAACCCATGCAACAGTAGTAAGGCAACTACAAACAGACACATGCCTCACACTGTGTTTAATTAATATCGCATACTTATTGAAATTTTTCTGTACACAAGTTGATGTCGCTGTACTACTGTTATACATACCAACTTGATACAAAAATGTCCTTGGAGAAAGCAATTCTTAACATACCGCCCACCGAAAATGGCAAATTTTCTACACCTTGAACAGTTAATGCAATACACTGGTAAATAATGATAAATAATTAAAAAAATTGCATCCACTTGTAACTATGCCAGAAGAAAAAGTGGGATTATATAACACAGGCAATCTAGTTTAGGAGAAACTGACAAAGTTTTGTCAGGTCTTTGTATAGTTCCATTCGTGGTCCTTAGAATAAATACTCTCGCAATACCATTTGTACTGGGATGAGTCTTAACAATTATTACTTTCATCCACTTCAAGGGAGGTAGGTTTGTGTTCTTCACCAATAGTAGCATACCCTTCTTTATGTCTGGTAGTTGAATATTCCATTTGGTCCTTTGATGAAGAGTGCGAAGATACTCTGAACTCCAGCATTTCCATATGGACTGCTTCAATCTGCACACAAGCTGCCAGCGATTCAAGCGGTTGCTCGTCACTGCCAATAAGTTTTCTTCAGGTAGGCCAACAAGTGGCACACCAACTAAAAAGTGGCCAGGAGTCAGAACGTCAAATTCCGATGTATCAGTGGAGAGTGGGCAAGTGGTTGGGAGTTCATTATGGCGAAAATTTCTGGGAAAGAGTTTGACAACTCCTCAAATGTAAGCACTTGATCACCTATAACTCGCCCCATGTGAGTCTTGACAGACTTAACAGCCGCCTCCCATAATCCTCCGAAGTGAGGGCTCGCAAGAGGGTTAATGTGCCACCTGATGTTGAAATGAATGAGCTGTGTTTGAAAAGGTTGCCACATTTGTTCTGCAAACAGGGGTTGATACTGCTTTCTCAGTTGCCATGCTGCACCAAAAATGTGTACCTTGGTCAGAATACACGTTAGTAGGGACCCCCCCCCCCCCTAAATGATACAAATCGTTTAAGAGCTGCAACAAAGGCATATCTGAAAACTGAAGAAACCCACTCCAAATGGACTGCCTTGGGGAAAAGCAGATGAACAAGCACAGGAAGCTATTCATAGAAGTTATCTTTCGTGTCTTGGTTGGTTTGGTTAAAAATGGTCCCTAAAAATCCACCCCAACCTTTAGATATGGATGAAATTGACAAAATCTGAACTCTGGGAGACTTCCTATGAGAAGTGCATGAGCCTTGGGACTTCACTTGAAACAACGAACAGTTTTGTGTATCTGCTGTCGAATGATGCGCCGAGCATTTAGAATCCAAAATTGTCTTTGAATTAGAGAGTTGTAGTTTGGGGTCCTGCGTGCAAGTAAGGAACATGAAAGAAATTGATAATAAAAATTCCCTAATTACATTTACCTGGAATAAAACTTGGGTGTTTGGCTCCATCCCCTTAGGAAGAATTTAGCAGTCTGCTGCCTAATGTGACAACACCCTGGGTATTGTGAAAGGGGCGCAAATTTCTAAGTGTATGGGAACTTTCACTTCTTTTTAAGTAGGTTAATTTTATCTGAAAGGTAATATTCAAAACCCAAAAACCAATGCTGATTGAATCAGGTAGTGAGCTGTTGGATGAGGTTTGTTTTGAAAAACATCTTGAGCTCTGATAAGCAAGGCAGTAATCCTTTTCAGGCATGACAAGGAAGAAAAGGACTCCAACAACTTTACACCACCTCCTGGTTGGATTCAGCATCTATATCACATACCTGCACTAGTTTGTGACTGTAAGATTTAACTTCACAGAACACTTGAACTCGATCTGCAGGCCAATTTCCTTCAGAGTACTTCAGCCAATCACTGCCATCAAACCACAAGGTACTGTTCGCCAACTGATCTGGAAGTAATCTGCTGGTGTGTATATGCAGATTACACATATCGCCATGCACTTAGAGCCACCAATGTTTGAACTTTTGACACTCTGCTGCCACACATGACTTGAACTTAAGCCACAACAGGACAGTGATAGAAACTGCCCACATGAAAAGAGCAACATCAGCTATCATGTTCACGTGCAATGTGTTTTCATATCTCCACAACCTGGCCAACAACAATGCCCCAGAAACTTAAGAATATATCATGTTTTTAGAGGTGCAACCTTGGATTTATACATTTTACTAAGTGTACTGAAACCACAACTTTAGCAACTACTACCCTAACATAAAGTACAGCAGGATACACCTTCTTGGAGACATCGTAAAAGCCAGAAAACTAAATACCTGAGAAATTAAAGGCCCATACATATCTAGGAATTCTTACACTGGCTAAAGAATTCAATGATCGTTTAAAATGTAGCTATTTGTCAATAATGTTGCTAGGATCAGGTTCATACCAATCCAGCCCTAATGGCCAAAGTATATGACGCAGTGCCTTTACCCAGACAACCACTGGGGATACCTAACAACATATATCAAACAGCCTAGCAATTGTTGACAATATGCCTTGCATTGTTATGGAATGATCAGGAACACACACATTGTAGGTGAACTCGTCAGTTTCGGGGTACAACAGACCACCCAGTACCTTCAGGACTGATTTGGAGTCTCCAGCAAGGCTGCACAGCACCTCCCATTGCTCTAAAGGTACACTGCCTAGAAGACCAGCGTTGTTAGACAACCATTTTCATATCTCAGAGCTACCCAATGCCGGGAGGGATACAAGCTCTGCCTTGTGAGCTTGCTGTTGGATAATTTTGATTGCCTTGTATGGAGAGGAAGCCAGTCCATAGAAAACTGTGTTAAAATGATAAATCTGAATGTCTTCATCATGGGAATGTCACCATAATATGCACTAATGTCTGTAGTCGTCTTGGGGAATGAAAATATGATGGTACATTTTGCAGATATCTGCTTTAAATATGACAGGCGAATAACGAAAATTAAGGATGATTTCAGGTAGGTCATTATGATGTTTGTGACCAGTACTAAGTATGTCATTCAGTGCGACACAGTTAGCTGTCTTTGTTGAGCCATCGAATACAACAAGTGCCTTGGTTGTTGAATGTGTCTCCTTGTACACTGCACTGTGAGGAATAATGTGCATGGGCACAACACTAGGCTCCTGAGCTTCACTGGTCTCCGCTGTGCCTGCAGCTTGGTATTCTGGTACGCTTATCGATGGTGTCATGTTACCCAGTTCCTCATGCTCTTCCGTGAAGTGCTTGTACTCATGAGCCTATTTTCGAATCCTGCAAAACTTTGTTTCACGATGTTTGAATCTGATCAAGGCCTGATTGAGAAAGTCTCCATATTCAAGAGCAGACTGTCTAAACGACAGGCGAAGAATGTACCTACCATCTGGTGTCCTGCTATGGGCTGTGATACAATTGTCCTCACATTGTTTGCCGACTTGTGACGTTAACTCTAGCCTTGGGATCTCTTCAATATTCCAGAACCTTCGGAGCTCCATTTCCAAGTTAGTTCGTACAAGAAATGATACAGTTGTTACATGATCTGCACATAATTCACAAGGGGCCTTTCCAGTCAACACTGTACCAAAGACTGAATGGAATGCATGAGGCCCATCTGGGATGTTTGCACCAGTCATAGCTTCATTAACTATGTCAGTTGACAGTATATAAACTGGCCCAGGGATATTGAATAATGGGTCTGCCAGTTTCAACTCTACAAGGTGTACCATACTCTGTAAAGCAATTGTTGAAGATGGCATAGTTAATGTTATGCTCGTAAAACAATAGCTCTTATTTCAAACTGGTTTTCCTGGCAGTCAACTGGCCTTATTGAACATGACACTACACTTTTAGCACTACACACTGAAGTTTTTCCAACACCTGCAACTTCTACGGCTTGACGGTGACGTGGCAAACACAGCCGCTGCACACACTCTTCAGTGATGAATGAAGTCTACAAGGCACCATCCAACAACACTCTTACAGTCTGAATGTTTACACTCTCATTACGCACATGCACAAGTACATTTTGTAACAACATGACAATATGTTGCTTTTCATTATCATGGGAAGAATGAAGTACCTACGCTTTATCTTTGGACTGTACACGCCTGATTAGGGCCATAATTTTGTTTAGTGAAATGAAGCAGAGAATGATGTTTACCATTGCACATTCTACACAAACATTTTGACATACACATTCATAAAGTGTGACCTCCCTTCATGCAACGAAAACAATGATTTTGCTCCTTCACCATTTACACCCTGTCATATGTAGTTAATGACATAATCTTATCACATTTGTTAATTAAATGGGGTTGATCACACACAACACACTGTTCATCCTTTTTCACTGCCACCAATGTGGTGTCTCGCCAAGATTGTGATATCATATCTGTCTTAGTACACGATGGTAGTGCTTTAAACTCCATTTTCGTTGACTGACCGAATTGTAAATCTAAACCATGAGCAGAGAGCAGTTGAACACTTTCATGTGCTGTTGTCCGGTGCTCGACAAAGGACAGAAATTGCTCACATATTGGCAGTTGCTGGTCCACAATAAGCTCGAATGCTTGGCAAAGTGCCGGCTCCAGTTTCCCCTGTACGATGTTCAACAATAAAAAATCATTCCTTAATAGGGAATTTTTTTGACTGCAAGGCAATCAAGTTCTCTCTAACTACACTAACAAAGCGTGATAATGACTCTGGTGATGAGATAACAGGCGGTACATGCAGAATATTTTGTACATGTATGGTTGCAGAATTACGTATCTCTTGAACTTCTTCTCAAGAACTGGCCAAACTATGCCTTAGTTCTCTGAAGCTAGAGGTAGATTATACACGAATTCCTTCGGTTCTCCCTTGAGGCAATCAGTGAGGTAGTGTAATTTTTGAACATTTGTTAGGTACTCATCTTGATGTACTATTGACGTAAACTGCTCTGCGAACGAGGTCCATTTCACCTTATTTCCGGAGAAAAGTGGCAAGGACAATGGCTGCAAAATTGCATGTGATTGGCCGCTGCGACTCGTTAACTTTGACTGCCTGGATGTACACCGGGTATACTCAAGGGGTAAATGTCAGTATACTCTTTCGAAGTCATTAAAGGACGCCTTTAACATTTCAATGCGTCGTATCTCCGCTTTCGGTTGGGACGCGCACAATGCAAAATAGTTCGCTTGAACTTCTTGTTTATTTTCTGGTATCTCTTTAAAAGTAATCACGAACTCTTCCGTCTCATCATTGTCATTGCTTGCTTCATTTAACAAACTTGTAACTTAATTGATCTTCTCAATGACGCAATCGAATATGATTAACAGAATCTCGGTGGAAATGACAGCCATAATCACTTTTTCGGCACATATTATTTTTGTTTATCGATTTCACTTCATCTCAACGGCACAAGAACTCCACGGCGGGGACATTTACTACGTAAATCCGGCTTCGGAGGACAAAAGATGTTGAATTAATATCACATATTTATAAAAACGTTATTCTACACAAGTCAATTTCGCCATAAGACTGTTAGACATAACACTTGATAAAAAATGTCCTTGCAGAAAACAATTCTTAGCATCCTGTATCAAACACAAGAAATACCCGTACTGTAAGATAACGTGCAATCATCTGCATTACGGAGGTCGAATTCGGAACATCACCTTCGGATTTTATCGGTCTAATATATTTAATGATAACAATAAACGGAAATATTTACTGGGCCATCATTTTGAACATAAGTGTCTGGCCCATTTAAAACATATCAATTTACATGACCTGAGATAGTACAATTTGTTTGCCCAATTTGGTAGAAATCGGTTACTTGTTTCCCGAGATATTAGGTACAATTTCATTTATTCGCTTGGTGCTATCTCACAAATTTTCATCATCACCATTTTGGAAATGCGTGCCCAATCGATTTAAATCGAATACCTTTACATGGCTTACCATAACTATAGCATTACTTATTTGCCAAATTTGGCGCGAATTGGTTGAGTAATTTTCGAGATATAATGTAAAGCCTTTATTTTTTCATGTGGTGATATCTTCTAAATTGCGGGAATTAACACTATATATATATATATATATATATATATATATATATATATATATATATATATACATATAGTACATATACTCTGTACACATATAGTACTTGGTAAGGACATCTAATTTTCATGGTTTTCGACCACGCCTGGTGGTTAATTTCACACAGTCGGCCATGAAATATTCTGTGTACGATTTCTTACCTCTAGAGCCATTCTACCGATGAAAACAAACTTTTGAATGTGTTGGCAGTCCATCGTGTAAGTATTATATATATATATAATACTTGGCAGTCCATCGTGTAAGTATCATATATATATATATATATATATATATATATATATATATATATATATATATATAATACTTACACGATGGACTTCCAACATTCAAAAGTTTGTTTTCATCGGTAGAATGGCTCTAGAGGTAAGAAATCGTACACAGAATATTTCATGGCCGACTGTGTGAAAGTAACCACCAGGCGTGGTCGAAAACCATGAAAATTAGATGTCCTTACCAAGTACTATATGTGTACAGAGTTTGGTGGAAATCGGTTCAAGCGTTCAAAAGTTTTTATAAGGGAAGGGTAGACACACACATCTAGTCTACGGGTACTAACATTCACAGAGACAGTAAAGTGATCTCATAAGCCTATCGTTCCTTCGGAGAGTAGACTGAATGAAATATGGTTATAGGAACTGTTTAAACTGTTAAAGTAGGGACAAACACCTGATTAGTTGAAAGTACCATATTAATTTTGTTAACCTAGGTAGCAATACCAACAATGCATTTTGCTGTAT
Organism: Dryococelus australis; assembly: GCA_029891345.1. Lineage (NCBI taxonomy): Eukaryota > Metazoa > Arthropoda > Insecta > Phasmatodea > Phasmatidae > Dryococelus > Dryococelus australis. The sequence goes on from CM056995.1 coordinate 254,466,091, forward strand.
TCCTGTCTGATTGTATTTGCTACGGTGCATTTTGTTACTAAAGCACAGCGCTGCGATCCTACTACAAAACAGCTAGTACCTCCAAAAGAACGACTTTAACAATATTTGGATTGGTTCCACAACGATAAGTATTGTAATAACCTAACAGAATGTTCCGCTGCTAGTACTGAACAAGTGAACAAGTCTGTAATTAGGCTTGAGAGTGTTGAAACAAATAATTATTAATATTTGGATAATATTATTTATTCTATGACTGATTTATTTTTTGTTTTAACAACTTACGCATATTGAAAAGTGTGTATATGTTCACTGTTCATTACATACAACTTGCTTAAAAAGGTATTTTCTCAATTAAAAAGTATATACTTCCAATAATATAATTCAACAGAGGGCAGCATTATCATAACTTTACTAAATTGTTCGCTAATTTAAAGACATTTTTCTAGTGCAAATTTACTTTTGAGAAAATACATCTCACCGTATAACTGGAACAGAGCTATGACTCAAATTGGTGTGACAGCGTTACGTCGTCACATCTTATGGTCTAAAATTAAATTGGAAAACTTTTCACAAAGTGCATATCTACGATCACCTGTAAATGAAATATATTTGGAGACCTCTTACATAAATGTTTTATCTGGTACTTTAACTAGTAAGAAATAGTTTTTACAGTATGTAGTGTGTAAAATATTACTGAACTATATTGTGTAATTATTGATTGCAAAGTTAAAAGTTAACGTTTCTCACTGTTATATTTTGCTTTTCAAGAATGCAATAATAGTTGGAAAATTTTACTTACCCGACAATAACGTAAACTACCCGATCACAAGACCTAATAACAATAAGTCTAGTTAGAAGGTAAACACACAATGAAAACCATATATATATATATATATGCACACACACACGCGAATATACATATTCGTGGGCGCTGCTTAAATGATCGATAGTTCGTAAAATTTAAAGGAAAAATTGTTAATTAACATATGACCAATTCATTTTTCCTTTTAATCGCCCTCGGGAGCTATGGAGACTTGCTACGGTGGACGGAGTATATATGCCGGGTGTACGTGATGTATACCTACGCCGCAGTAGTGTGCCAGCCAGTAATGTTGTGTTTGCACAGACACGTGCATATACAGTGAAACGGAACACACAGATGCAGAAAAGACGGACATGATCTAACGCATGGGCGCTAACTGTAATCGGGCAGCGGCAAGACGTTATGCACGCGGAGGAATTTCCAAATGGACAATTTGTACGCATGGGGGCTTCTGAAAACGTTAGTTTAGAGCATCCTCTGTTGCAATGTGTTGTGGACGCATTCCAACACATTAGCGTCAACCGCGACGTATTTGTAAGGGTGCGATCATCCGCTGAAAGACGTCTGCAAGGTTGTGTCGATGCCCATGGTGCCAGTTTTGAACGTTTATTGTATCACCTCACACACACTGGGCAGTGTACTAGCATGTATACTCAGTCCGTCGTAGCAAGGTCCCCTAGATTTGAAGGGCGATTACGCGAAAGAAAAACTGAATCGGCAATAGCTTATAATATTTTTTCCCTTCGCGTTCACGTACTATGCATCCTTTAAGCAGCGCGCATATTCTTTGAAAAACCTGTGTGTGTATATATACACACATACACACATGTGTGTGTGTATATATATATATATATATATATATATATATATACACTGCGTGCGTGTGCGTGTTTGTGTGTGTATATATATATATATATATATATATATATATATATATATATATATATATATATACACACACACACACAAACACGCACACGCGTGCGTGCGCACACACACACACATTCTCTCTGTGTTACAGCTGCTAAAGTAAAGATTACGTTAATTAGTGTATACAAAGAAGGTTAAAATCTATCTAATGGAAAAGAAAATTAGAACGTTGCAAATTCATATAGTACGTTTTGTACATTAATCGCTTCATTCTGTCTTCAGCAAACTCTGCAGCGACCAACTTGATCAAGCTTGTAGACTGCAGTGACGCCACATTTAAGATCCTCTCTTGCCAAGGGTTTTCCTGAGCCGGGTAAAATTACCGCGAAACACTCTAATCATCAGGAATAGGGAGTTTGGCGTAATATGTTTCTCAAAATTACAGGTGGTGTATTACAATACAGTATATGAATACCTCCACGAAGTCCTCAGGGAAACTAGCTGTACTAGTGCCCAAATACAGTACGTTGGTTCCGCCATGGTGTTCTCTTCCATACTTGTTTACGTTTTCTTTACAAGTGAGTAGCCGGAAAGCAGAATTTCAGCAAGGCTTCAGGAAAGCTGGAAGTGACCACAAATGTCAGACACATGGTGGATCCAAAGCGTGAGGGGAGAATAGTGAAAGTTGAGAGGTTTGGGCTGCTCTTAACCGGGATCTTGAGGGTTGTGGAGATTGAAGCGAGGCAAGTGTGGAGTAGCGCCGGAATGCAAAGGCTAGGAAACGGGAGATCCTCGAAAAAAAACCCGCCGACCAGCGGCATCGTTCGGCATGTATCACGTGCACGTATGAAAATCCGGGAGCTACCCCAGTGGTAACCGAACCCTGTTCGCCTTGGTGGGGGACGAGCGCTCTAGCCGCTGAGCCACTGCGGCCCCTAGAGGATAAAGAGAGATGGATAACGCAAGTTGCTTTACTCGCCACGCGATTCCGTTACGGACAAACGAAGCGTATAGCGTGCAAGGGCAACCTTGTGTTGTGTCAATAAGCTTGCTCTATAAGATAGGCTGTCTGGGATTGAATGAGATTTCTCTAATTTGAAATTTTAAAATGTCCACTAGACTTTAGTAAAAATTTGTAAACGAAAACTTTAAATGGAGTAATTTCATTTAAGTTAGTAGCGAACTGGAAAATACGTCTCGTTTTAACGTCTTGCTAAAATTGGTATGATAAAAATCATGGTGCCTAAATTCTAGGTAGAGTTGTTTGATGAAAATACGATAGAAACATCAAGATTAATCGTTTATAATTCGTGTTTGAAAAATTTCAAAACGTTAAATTTTTTGCTGTATTGCTAACAGTCATGAGATCTATGTGAAAGTAGATTAATAAATTTGATCAATCAACCATTTATATAATATAGTTATATATAAAACTGGATAAGTCACGGGAGAAACAGTACAAAAAAAGAATTAATATACACTGTAGAGAACCATTACATCTATACAATAAATGAACTTCAGGGAAGTAATGGAAAATAAAAATTCATAGTTTATGAAATGGTAATAACACAAAGATGATATTATTGGAGTCAACAAAATCTTAACAGCATTGAGCTGTATTTACTGACAATATAAAGAGTAACTAAATTTTTTTGTTATACGATGAAGAATATCACGGGTTTCCGAGTATTCAAATGATTCCAAAATGTTAATTTTATATGAAGTTAAGGATACTACACTTAACAAGACATTAAGTTATTCTACTGTAACATAATAAAAATTTCTGAGCAAACATACCAAAAGTGAGTGAGTGAGTAATTGAAGAGATTTAGACGGCTCTTAACATAGAGGTCTTGAGAGTCTATAAGTGTGATTGAGGTGAGTATGGAGCAGCACCGTAATAAAAAGGCAGGGAAAACGGGAGATCCCTCGAGAAAATCCCTCTGACCAACGGCATCATCCGGCACGATTCCCACATGCTAAAATCCGGAGTGACCCGGCCGGGAACTGAACCCGGGTCGCCTTGGTGGGAGGCGAGCTTTACCAAATGTAATTTTTTAATTATTTATATTATATATAAACCAATTTTAAAATGAGAAATCAATATATAGGAGGGGTTGATTACAAAAACCGGATTAGTCCAAAAATATCATTTTTATATTACAATGGCACTGTGCTGCATTGGGAGGTGAACTGCATGAATTAATTTTTTATTTCAAGAACACATCTTAAACAAATGAAAACATTGTTTGAAAATATGGTGCTTCTACAAGATGTAGATATCCATAGCCATTCTGATAAAAACATCTTAATTTCCACAATGTGTATTGTCTCTATTCGTGGCATTAGTAAACATAGTCACTAGACTGCAGCAGAACCTCATCACTCCTGGGCAATCTCCAAAAGACCAATGTGGATGCCACGGCAACCTGTCAACCAAGATGCCAGGTGTTGTTATATACCCCACTGGATGGCTTACCAACTCAATTAAAGCTAGGACATCACAGTATTCATTACGTGATTACCCAAACCGGAGACATCTCCCTAAGTATTTAACACTTTGCAAACTGCACGAATTGTTTCTTCAAGATTATCACATGGATTTTTTTATAAAGCCCATGAGTCTTTTTTTAAGACCTTCACCATACATTTTGGTTTCCCTATATCTGATACATGTCTTTTTGCGATTCTGTGGAACAAAAAAATGAAAGTAGCTGACACACAGGAAGAAAGTCACAGGTGAGACAGTTTATATACTGTCTAGTCCATGTACTAAAACTGTATGACAAGGTTACTTACATTTACCCAGTAGAGCAGGAGGTTACACGTGCATGCCAAATGATTAAAAAAGGTTTTAATCAGCCACTCTAATAATATCACATCATCTGCAGGGTTATCAGTGGATAGGGAGGTCATTTGTGTTACGAGGAAACATCCAACTCCATTATCTCGCTACATAAAGAGATGTGATAACTTCAAAGACACGAAATCAGCGAATGATTCTTTTTTTCCTGAAAACACATAAACCTAGATTATAGCTGAAGTAAGCACGCTTGGTATAAGTGGTAAAACGAGAGCACACCTTCAGAATCAAAAACACATATTACAGATCATGGACTACACATATTGTACGATACCGAAAACTACTTGCACCATATTTGGAGATTCCTGCATTGTACCAACACAACATAGTGATTAAGCCTGCTAAAGCAAAATATCTCACCAAACGAATGGACTACTTGGACAGCTCTGCCAATCGAGTGTTCTACGAAGTTAAGGTTTCTGGGGGACTAGGGAATAGTAGCAGCAACAACAAAGACAATGCATTTGAGGTTGATGATAATGACAATAGCAGTGGTTGCGATTAGAGAGCTGTTTATGATGCTGATGTATGGGTCATGTAACAGCAGCAATTCCTTGATTGACCAAAATACCTAACATAACATAACCTTACAAAATCCGAATGGCATGTGAGGTGTTTGTGTAACTTTATGTACATAAATATATTATCTATTTGCACGTTTCCGTTCGTTTTTAGTTTCAAATAACACACTTTTGTCAGCAAAAAAAAAACATTCAACAAAATAAGTCTAAAATAATAAATTTAATTTCTGGAAAAGGAAACGATATTTGCTATCGTAATTGATAGCTAAAACTGTTTGGATATACATCTATGCCTAAACAAAATCTTGTGATATTAATGTTCGGCATCATAACGAGGGAAGGTTTTCTTCGTTTCCTGAGAAAGTTACTTTTTGCACTAATCCCATATATATATATATATATATATATATATATATATATATATATATATATATATATATATATATATATATATACACACACACACAAACATATACTCATTAGTTTCTTATTTAAAAATTACGTTTGGTATGTTTGCTAAAAAATGTTTATTACATTACTGCAGAATGATTATATATATAAATAATTTATTAAAATCTTTGATTCTTTTACCGGTACAGTAGATGAGTTGGTACTGTGATCGGCTTGTTTGAATATAGTTTATGATGTGTATTCTGTAATGAACACAAATATTTGCATTAGTTTTGTATAATATTAGCATGCTTTTAAAAGCGTACCAGACTGAATTCTATACTTAGCCTTGATGCAATAATCATGGAGAATACATAGAATAATTATGAACAAATGCAATAATCATGGATAATACTGAGATTTGTAAACAACAGTTTCAATGTTTCTGGAAATAACTGTTTACTAATACCCAGTGTAGTGACTTGTTGAAAAGCGAAAATTGTGTTAAATCGCCAGTTCTTTGCTTCCAAAAGATTAGGCATTAATAATGACTGAGTCAAAAAAGAACAATATGATAGTTTTTAAGGAGCAGCACATTGCATTTTATGGTCAGTGAAAGAATACAGATTGAGCTGGAAGAACTGGTAAAGTGGGGCTTTCAAAAGTGTTCAGTTGACCAAAAACAGCACGTGCATAACTTGTGCATTTGTTCACAAAGATTTAAGTTCAACCGGAGACTGTACATGTAACTTAGAGAAAAGGTTAACAAATTTCGAAGGGATTTGCACGAGTTCGTTCACGATTCCAAATGTTTGTAAACTAATACGTTTCCATTAGACAGAAATTTATCTTTAGTATTCGGAGGATGCGTTTTCCGCAGCTAAATATGACACAATCGTTACAAGTGGGTATCAAAAATGTCAGAATTAGTTGACTGTTTAAATCTCAGAGTTAACCAATAGAACAAAAAAAAAAAAATAGTGCTCTTCAACCACTGAACGGATAACATCTGCACCAATGATGTCATTCACGTATTGTACAAACTAACTTATTACCTAACGTATACAAAGTATTATACAACAAATTAAATATTCTCAATCTAGACAAGGTGTGTGATATACGATAATTGTTCATATAATGTGCAATTTTTAACCTATATTGTTCTCTTTCTTTGTGTAACTAAACATGGCTGCCAAATGTCTCAGATTCCTTGCTTAGTCAATAAAATATTGTATAGTGCATATATGTATGTGTATATATCAATACATTGTATGTAAAACTTAATTTTTTGTGTAAATTATTACTTAGACCATTTATTTTATATTAGAAATTTCTTTGTCATAAGTATAAATTACGACTGAAATTATGATCTTCTAGCTAGAAAATGTTTCTTGAAACGGTATGATACACATTTCTGTATCTATACTGCCTTATATTATTATGCGCAATGTAAATATTACATCATTCTCCATACTTTGCCAAAAATAATGGTAATAGGACCCCAAATAGAGCTATGCTCAAGGGTATCAAATGCAATGAAAAAAGTGCCATAGTTATAGAGAAAATAAATAAATTAAAGAAGCCGTACTTTACTTGGGATTCGGACCCAGAACCTCCCGCATAAAAGACTGACGGCGAACCAACTGACTACGCCACGAGAGGTCGGCGAATGCTAATAATTTTATTGATATAACTACAGATTTAAATACATTTTTTGTGGATGTATTTGCATGTCACCTTTTGCCAAACAAGTATTCCGCAAATTAAAAAACAGTTAAATGGTACTCCAGCAAATAACGGAATTTTATGTTGTAAATACCTACCAAAATACAATTTTGCTGAATAAATAATAAATAACGGTAATTTATTAGAAATTCTTGATTGAATTTCGCTGAGATGGGAATCAAACCATTTCGATAGGATTCTTACAAGAAAATTAAATAAAAAAGTTGAAAGTCAACGCCATTATAAGAGACGATATATTTTCGTCTGTTTCTCTCTGCCATAAAGAAAACAAATTTAAACCAGAACAACTCCTTTTACACACACAAAAAAAAATCTTTGCAACGGCGTGCAGACTTAAAAAGCGAAACTTAATTCCAGCACTTTTTAAAGTTGGAAAACTGAAAAAAAAAAAAAAAAAAAAATGACGTTACAAGTCTTCATGACACAAATACTTTGCTTTATATTTAGTTTCAAGTTTAATTGCAGCGCTTTGTAAACAACGTTACAAGGAGCCAACGAAAGTTTATTTATTCAAAGTAAACAGCAAATGTTGAGAACTTTTTCGTATGATGCTTAAGTTGACCGAATCCACTCGTAGATTCATATTTTCGTATTACAATTTTTTCATTTTAAAGAACTAAACTCGAGAGTGCTATTTATTTTAACTGAAAAAGGAACAACAGTCACAATTCTGTCGCCGTGGAAGGAGTTATACGCTTTTCAAGTTTGTTGGCGGTAAAAGGCAAGCAACTGAAAAATATTTTTCCTCCACGTTTTAGGATACTGATTCATTAATAACTGAAACTTAATATGAAGCTACTTCGGAATTTTTATCCAAAGAAATAAAAGTGCTCTAATATTGCAATTATAGAATAACAAATGAAAAATATATGAAATTGAAGTAATATGAGATATAAATATAACAAAAATAAATGAATTTTGAAAGAAATTAAGAACGATCTTTAAAATAAATTATTATGCAGTAAAGAGTTAAAACTAATATTGAATTTTAAAAGGGTCCTCATTTAATGAATTTTCAGTAAAAAAAAAAAAAAAGTAGCAAGGAAGCGTACATAACCGCCAATAATAATAAAATATATTTTCTTTGGGAAAAAACTAACTTAATGTTTCGTCAATAAAGATGTTTAAATAATATAACGTTTAAAAACTGAGACTGATATTAGTGATTATTATATATTACAAATTGGAAATTCCCTAATATGTATAACTTTTTTGCACTTCTGAAGAAAATTCCAATGCTTATCATCTAAAAAGTACAAGAAGTAATACCAAAATAATTATAAAATGTAAGTAACAAGGAATAATTCCCTAGTGTAAAATTTAAATGAAATTATCAAAAATATAATTGCTAGTTACACATTAGTAGCGTCACATTGTGTTTTAATAAACACCATATTTATAAAAAATGTTGAAGTTCTTAAGATTACGTTTTAATTGAGTACATGCTACCAGTATGATCATCAATATTTTCAATTACATCTTCAATTTTTGGTAGCATTGCTGTTAAATATTTTGACTTCTGGCTATGGCGCTATCTGCCACGGCCGTCCTGCTTGATTAACTTGGTGGGGCCAGTGGTATATACTACAACAATTGCATGGCCGATGAAACTGCGCCCGAGCCTTTATAGGCTATTTACGGTAAAGTGAGCACTTTTGAAAGCCCTCTCATTTATTTTAGCCCTAGACGTTAAATTCCCAGTCCTGTGGAATATACACACTGTTTTTATTACTTACATGGCAACGTTTATTTTTAGAGTTGGTTAAAGGATAAAACATGGCTGAAAGGAAGAAGTATAGACTGTCAAAAGTGCTCACTTTTCTGTAAACAGCGTATAGCCAAAAAACACCTTGGCCCCTAGAGAACTTCAGTAAAGTCGTGGAAGAAGACATTTTAGATATAACTTAAAAATTGGTACCTACTTCTTTTTATATTTAACAGCTGATCTGGTGGCTATAATACTATGTAACATGTATACCTCCATATTTTCAGAAGCATGCATGTTATTTGCAGCATTATAGTTTACCTAACCTGGGAATGGAGGGCACCTTATGTCAATGTTTGCATCCGTGTCTCAGGTTTGTAGTTACTCCACTGGGTGGGGGTGCGCATGCGTAAGTCATTTGAGTGTATAAGTTATCACTGGGGTGCTGAGAGAGTCGGTGGGAAATCGCCAGCGAGGACGGACATGTGGATATTTGTCGTGAAGGGCGGGTTTCGGCCCGCTATGCCGCCGTGAAAATTCTCCGTGATGGGTATATGACAGTAGCACGTGGTGAACTGTTGCAAAGTATAAGCTGACATTAGCTCTGTGCTGTATCCCATTGCTTGCTAGTTCTCATTTGCACCACTAAATCTTAGCTCGGGAGTCCATTGCCTGCTCATGGAGAATGGTCGAAATTTATTCAGTTTCCCTAGGCTGGGCTGTGGTAATTGGTTCCTCCTGCGTGCACCAAGCATGTACAACAGTGAGCAAGTACCAACTTACCTTGAAACAGTTCAGCGCTAGCCACTGGTATGTGACACGGTCATCACTTGTCACATACGTGAAACTAACGGTTGAAATGAGGGAGTTGCGTAAACGGGGAAAACTAAGACTGCGTTTGCTTATCGTCACGTTTATTGGTAACGTAAAGCATGTTATTGCAGTAAATTTTATTTTTTATTTGGTACGCTGTAATGAACTGTGGAAATGCACTCGGCGGTGAATAAGTCACTGTTGAGTTTTCCGTATTGCGTTTGCAGTAATGTGAGTTCCCCCATAGTTTGTCCGGCGAATATATTGGCGGTATTATTCAACCAGGAAATTTATGATGCAATTTAGGATAACAAATTTGTGTTTTAGTATTAGTTCATAAGGAGCCGGCAAATTGATGGAGATGGACCATTGTTAAGCAATATTATTAAAAAAGGAGTAATATGTATAATTCATGGTTAAACAAAGTATTTAAAAAATTCAGCCAGGATTAAGGTTACTTTTCTACTCAGGTTGGAAGATCAATGTTAAAAGTTTGGCTACCAAAATTTTTCACCACTAGGCGAGTGCTAGTGTCGCATATGTACCGGATTTCCTCGATTTTCTATGTTAAAAAACAAAGCAGTTGCAATAATCACAAATAAAATACAAAATAACTTCGTAACTAAGTAAAATCTTTCTTTTTTATCTTCCACGTTGCTTAAAATGTTAATTATAAGTGACGTCTTTGGAACACTGCGCATCTAGCGGCGGGAATTTTCCCTGTACCAAGCTCTCCCATAAGAAACCTCGTTTGGTTTCTAGCCTGAGTGGAATAAACCTTAACCATGACTAGACTACATGGACAGCAATTCTTAGAGTTGAAAAAGAAATATGATCAAGAATTTCTATGCATAACACTGCGGCGTTTTATTTCGAAACAGATGCACTTAAGTGCAAATACGTGCTTATGGATGCTGTTCGGGCCAAGCAAGTATAGGCAGTTCACGGTAAACTGAGCACTCTTTAAAACCCTGCTTAAAATTGACTTCTATACACATTGCGTATTACTCCACCTTATGTAAAATTAACATTGCCATGGGCATCATCGCTTTGTTCGTGCGTCGATCAGGTAAAACTGTGAAAAGTAAATACTACAGAAATCTGCTTATTTATACATTTCGATGCATTATAAAATACAGAAAGCGAAATAAATAACTTAAGTTATCACAAATGGTTATCTAACACTTTTTATTCAAAATTAAGATATGTAACTACTTTCTCTCCATCGTTACAAACTTTATAGGGTGCATGTCACTCAGTGCGCCCGTTAAAATATATGCAGGTAGGAGGAGTGACATTTTCTAAGGCTGATTTCAAAAGTACTCACTTTATCGCGAACAGCCTTTAACCGGTTGTACTGACAAGCGAACGAAATCAGTGTTACGACGTCGCACAAAATTGATAAGTACTTCTTAAATATTGTTTGGTGGTGGATAATACCTTCGGCAGGATGAAGGCAACATGAAAATCTACTAATTACGCGCAGTACGTTCATTATGTTAATCAGTTAACTATGGACAAATGAAATGCAGATAACGTCTACATTTAAGGTGGCCGCCTGGTTATAAAATTGTGCACGTCTGAGGCCTAAAAGCGTGGGAGAGCTAGGGGCATCAACTCTCTCATCGCCTCTACGCGCAAAGCACTGGACTGGCGTGAAGTCTTGCCGTCGATATAACGCACCTCTGTGAGACGTTCAGCGGAAACCCTACCATTTTATGGAGTAGTAATAAAAATAAAGGTCTGATGCATGTCCTAATTCTTTTTATGATGGTATGTACCGGAATGCTCATTCCTAAAAATGACTGTGAAAAAAGCTGTTTGAACCATTTCCACTATCACAAAAACATACTTTAGAGAGAAATGGAGGAACTGAATAAGGTATACAGACGCGTGACGTTTCTTAAATGCTATTCGTAAGCTGACCTTACTAAGCCACGTGGACAGTTTTTAATAAAAAGGTTTCCCAACACCGTTTGGCGGCCTACCCAGGCGGTCGCTTTAATGATGGAGAGTATGGTTCTGAACCTCTCTGCTTGAAGTTATATATCGATTTCTCAAATTATATTTACAGTAAAATATAGCTGAAATAAAGTTAAGCGAAAAGACGGTGATATGCTGAAAAAACTTTGCTTACATCTCAGTCAACTAATAATACATTATAAATTACCCTGGGAAATACCCGACACTCGGAAATTAAAATAAACAAAAGAAACAATGGCTTATTTCAAAAGTTAAAAGATTTGCAATTTTATTTTTAGAGAAATATCACGATAACAGATATATAAAAACTATTGAAGGAAAACTGTTAACTCAAAAATATGTACTTTACACGAATATGAACAAACTGTGGATAAATCAAAGGTCATCATAATAATTATTCAACAGGAAAATTAGTGTCGCATTTATGCAATAAGCGAAATTTAAATTTGAAACATCCGGATTTTGTTACAGTTTATTTCTATAATTTATCAGGGTATGATTCACATTTATTTCTTAGATAATTATGTTATAGTGACGAAAGTACGTATCCATAGCCAAAGAATTGAAAGAAAATTTTTAGTTAAAAAAATTTAAATTCTATTTATTTTTATTTTATTGGATATTATCAGATAAACTAACATCAAAATTTATCAGAAAAAAAAGTAAATATGTTATGAAAATATTTACATATGGTATATTTTATTCATTTACTAAAAAAACTTACGCCATCCTGCATTTATATTTTTAATTTTAAAAATATGTAAATTAAAACTATTATAAATTGTCATAAATTAAGAAAATCAGAGATCTAAAATTATTTTGGAACGTACTCCGAATTAAAAATTTACATTAATATCTACACGTATTTACATTTAAAATGTGAATTTAGATCACTTACTGATAATTAAGAACATTTTCGAGAATCGCACGGCATTTGGTGAAAACCGACTGAATAATTCCCTACGTAGGGCATACTTCAAGCTGTTTTTTTTTTCGAACGACGTTTCAAAATGCTATTTATTGATAGAAATTACATACCTCCTACTGTATACATACCAAGTTAATTTCGAATGTGTTGTAAGTCTTCATATATTACCTATCTGTAATACTGCAAGGTAAACATTTTGGAAATAAGTTTTGAAATGAATAAACCTATAATTGTTGAGCGTTTGGTGAAAATCGTCACAGGGGTAAATGTCGTTTAGGATGACACAGAAACACACAGAGAGAGAATATCTTTTACGGCTTCGTTGCCAGCGGAAAGTGTTGTTTGAAATAGGGGTATGGAAAGAGGCCAGAGCAAAGTTTAAATTAACTAGAGGGCAAATATAGACATCCGAATGCCATCGCTGTGTAAATGGCATATATGAGCGACGTTTCCAAAACTCCCAAGCTCTGCTATTAACAACTCGATCTCGAAAATTAAACGCCTGTTTGTTGTCGGTGATTACTACTCAGCTTCGCGTTATCAAGTGGTAGAAGGCGAGCAGGCAGATTAGTTTAGAATGGTAAAAGAGCGCAATGAAAGTAAACTACAATGATTTCGGATAGCCACGTACAATGACCAGATATTATGGTACGTCAGTAAAACGTGGAAAATCATACTCCGCCTTACATAAACCATTATAAACGGTATAAAATTCAACCACGTAAATATCTGAATGCCGGTATTTCGGATACGAATCCCGGATATAAAGTCTTTTGCCAGCAACTAGAACGCAGGTTAGGTAAACATTTATTCTTCCCAGCTTCGCTTTACAGTATAAAGTGTTAGGTTTGTATTAAATAATTTTAATTTTGTCTAGCGGTATGTCTTATAAATTAAAAATACTATCTGCTTGTCAAAAGCAACTAAACATCTATAAATAATTATGTTTATTGTATTAGCAGAAATAATATTATTTTCTGCTATTTGCCTACTTTACACATGTCCATTATATTATGTAATATTTTATGTTATCAGTATACCACATTAAATATTGCATTTTCACGCGTAAACTTTGGAGAAACATTTACACTATAATTTCATAATTAAGTCGACTTTGTGGAGTGACATAAACAAAGCAGACCGTTAAAAAAAATTTTTATTAGTGCAATATAGGTATTTTATTATTCTAAAACTAGTTTGGATCGTATTAAAGTATAAGAAAAAAGATCTGTCAGGTGCAAGGGGAAGGGGCAACGGAGCTCGGAGCTGTTCATGCTCTGATTCCGTTTCCCGACGGCTCCTTTCCCACAAAATTTCCTTTTTCCTTCAAAATGTCCTTTTTTCCTCAAAATTTCTCGTTTTTCCCTCGAAGAAGCACCAATACCCGCAGTTACAAAACGAGCCACAGAAAGGCACTTTTCGATCTATCGGAAGGATTTGGGAGGCTCGCTTCCCGAAGGCAGAACAGTGGCGACTATATTGGTTTTATAGGCGTAGGGGATGCCAAATCGATACACGGGATCTGGGATTGGATATGGAACCGACCGTCAGCCATCTTGGTTCTGTCAGCCATTTTAACTGCCACGTTGGAAGTCATTGATCTTGACCTTTGACCTCAATCCCAGTAAATTTCGATATTAAACCCAAAAATTTCCAAAAATTATAAAAAATACCCATGTGTCACAAAAAATCCAAAAATCCCCAAATAACTATAAAAATTATTACTCAATTTACTTTAAATATTATAAATATAAAATTTTCAATGTTCTGGCTTAGAGATGACGAGGGACGGGAACCGTATAGCCATCATGTTATGACGTCACCCAATCGCCATCATAAATCCAGGTGGCCTTGACCCATCACCTTGACCCTACAACCATGACCGTGGATAATATTGAAAACAAAAACTTGAGAAAAACGGTAACATTTGAATATATTCTAAAAAGTTAGCGAACATATTACATTACTGACTACTGCTACCATCTTGGATACAGGTGACCATGACCTTTGGTTTTAACCCGGTAACCTTGACCCTAAATCCAAAAATACGTCAAAAATAAAAAACAAATGTTCTGAGAATTTATAAATAATTAATAAGAAATAGCATTATTAATGATTTTTTTCTAAATTATTTTTTAAAACTTACATATCCGTAGGTCTCCCACAGCACCACGTCCAGCAGACGACTGACACCCCCTCCAATAAATCACATTGTATTAATATTCCCCTCCCCTCTCCGGGATTTATAAAATTATTAGGATTGGTCGAAGGATTGGCATGGGTCGCTGTGGATTGCGGAGGAAGATTGTGGAGCTGATTGTAGAGCAGATTGCGGAGCGGATTGGTGGGGACTGTTGTGGATTGGTGTGTGGAATGCTAAAGATTGGTGCCTGGATTATTTCGTGGTTTGATGTGTGGATTGGTGTGTGTATTGGTGTAGATTCGTGTGGATTGCTGATTGCGGTGCTTATTGCAGTGTTCATTGTTAAAAATATTGTGATATTGATTAAAAAATAATGAAAAAAGAAGTCTTAATTTTTTTTATTTTATGGATTTTTCGGGATTATATAAAAGTTTCTAGATTTTTTTAAAGATTATCCTTTGTTATGATCATGGGGTCAATGTTACATATGTGAGGTCAAGGTGAAGGTAATTCAGATATAGCATGTTGGTCGGAGTCATCAGTGCCACCCAGGTGTTGAAAATACAAACAAATATAAAATGAGAATATCAATATGACTGATGAAGGGCATTCTACAGAATGAGCATAGGTGAGTTGATAGGGGAGAGAAGCATTATTACATTGTGATTGATTGGTGTGGGATCTGTCATCTGTTCGACGTGGAGCTGAGGGAATCCTCCGGAAATGTAGGTTTTAAAAATAATTTTAAAAATTAATTTATAACTATATATTTTATTACTTATTTTAAATACTTAAGAAATTTTCGAGATGTTTTACGAAATTTTGGGTTCAAGGTCAAAGGTAACAGGGTTAAGGCCAACGGTCAAGGTCACCTGGATCCAATAAAGCGGTAGTAGTCAGTAGTGTAATATACTCGCTGACTTTTATGAATTTATTGAATGGTTAGAATTTCTTCATGCTTTTGTTCTCAATGTCGTCCAAGGTCACGGCGATAGCTTCAAGATCAAGCACCAAAATAGATCGATTTCATTTAATTTATTTTTTAAATATAAATTAATTCCTACTTTACTTTTAATTTTTGGGTTCACCTGGGTCCAAATGGCGGTTGCGTGTCATCATAACATGGTGGCTGGTCAGTTACAATCCCTCGTCCCATCTATTTGAATACATTTAAAATTGTATTTAAAAAAAATTGGTTTTGTAATAATTTTTTAGAAATATTTAGGGATATTTAATTTTTTTTTTTTTTTTGTTAAGGTTATAGGAGCTTTTACGATTTTTTGGGTTCAAGGTCAAATGTCACTGGGATCAAAGTCAAAGATCAAGATCACCGACATCCAATATGGCGGTTAAAATGGCTAAAAGAACCAATATGGCTGACGGTGGGATCCGGCTTCGGTCCGGGATACCGTGTTTAGATTAGGCATCCCCTATGCCTATAAAACCAATGCGGCTACCACTGCTCTGTTCTCGAGAAGCGAGCCTCCCAAATCCTTCCGATGTATAGAAAAGTGCCTCTCTGCGGCTCGTTTTTGAAACTGGGGGAATCAGTGCTTTTTTGAGGAAAAAAACGGGAATTATTGAGGGAGAAAGGGAAATTTTGAGAGAATAATGGCTGTTATGGGACGATAATGACAGAATGAACAGCCCAGAGCTCTGGTCTACCGTCGCTTTGCACCTGACTCATAATTTTTATACTACTTACGGAGACATTTTATTTGTTCTCAGATATGGCGGGTAGTTGTTATGATGAATATTACTCTTCTTTAATGTGCTGACTGTAAACTTGAAAAATATGTTTCTGAGGCGCGGCGTAAGGAAAAAATATCTCATTATTTTTTTAATTTGGGCGAAGTACCATTTAAATTGCGGCCATTAAGTGCGATATCTTTTCCGTTAAAAATGTTGGTTTTCGCTGCTTTTTAAGGATCATTAATCAGATTCTATTGTATTGAAAAAAGACTTATTGACGTGTCCCGGTGTTACGCCTGAAGGCTTATCAGGGAACGGCTTACGAATTAACTTATAACGCAACTTAAACTAACACCCATGCCTTGCCTGGGATTCGAACTCAGAACCTCTCGCACCCCAGACCGGCTGTGCACCAACCGACTGCAGGGCGGTAGGTGGGCTGGATCCAATTTATTCAGAACAACTAATTTACTACATACGGAATACAAAACGAACCAAACCACTTAAAGAAAGTTAAAATTGGAAACTGAAAGTCAGTCTTAAATCAATTTAATATGTCTGCCAAAGTTATCTTTTATGCACAGATACATCTTCATGTTTAAGAATATGCAAAATATTCTTTTATATTCGACAACACAAGATGCAAAATCTTCCTTGCGTGATTACATAGTTGTCTTTAAATTATTTATTGGAAAGTATTGCATTGTAGATTATGTAATTTCTGTGACATACTTTAATTTAGAGCGTCTCACATAAATAGTTACAGCCATACTCCACAAACCTGAAATAATGATAGATAGGGCCAACAGAGTGTAAAATAGCGACAACAGCACCACATGAAATCAGTTATATCTTTACAATTATTACAACGGTAAAATGTTTCGTATTGTATACAAGTTTTTACATTTCAGTGCATAAGAAAAACAGAAAGCGAAATAAATAATTTAAGTTATCATAAATTGTTACGTAACACTTTTTATTCGACGTTAAGATACAGAACTATTTCCCATCCATTGTTACCAACATGACTGGGCACATGTCACTCAGTGTGCTCGTTATAATGTATGCCGGTAGGAGCAGTGACTTGTTTCTAAGGTTGATTTCAAAAGTGCTCACTTTATCATGAACAGACTTTACCTGTGATGAAGGAATATGGAAAGATCCTACAATGCACAAATTTCCGAAACATAAAATCAAGAACTGATTTCTAACTACTATACATTTTAATGGGTGTTTATTGACTATGTATTTGAATTAACAAGCATATTACTTAACAGCAATAGTCGCCACAATTAACATTTTTTATTTAATTTTTTTTTTACCGTTTTTCGAATCATAACGTGTAGAAACTGCGAAATTAATATGTATACAAAGATGTCTGATTTAAATGCACAAAATTATATTATGCAAAATTGTATAAAAAAAATTATTTATAATTTTAATTTAACTTCGTCTTCCTCAAAGATCCTGTTAGGAAATGTTGAAAATTAAAGTACCCAAAAAAAATATAAATTTATTAAGTTTTTTAAATTCTATTTTTGACTTTACGTTTCGGCTATTTTCGCATTGAGCGACAGTTCGACAGCCATTGATATTCCACTGACTATTAGGCCTATCACTGATTTGGATTCAATGAGTAAAATTATTTTCTTGTGTATAGAGCATCCTTGAGTTAAATCACACTTCAATGTGTTTAAGCATATGCTCGTCCTGAACGCAGGCCCCATGCGATGAAGTGAAATCGCTAAATTATTTATAGTCGGCCTGACGTCGGAGTTTCAAGCCATTCACCGCAAATGCGGGGGTTGAGGAAGTTATTTACCCTTCAACGCAGCCCCTTCGGCTCCCCTTCTCGCTAGTATCGGGATCATTCGATACCCAATCTGCGGGACGGAAACTGCTACCGTGGGAGATGATTAGTCTGTAATGTGACGGCCGATTCGGACTGCAAGGGAAAGATAAGGTGCGCATTCGAGCAGATCTACTACATCAGCGCTGTCGTGCACACCCTAAGAGTGAATTTCGGATAAGAGTGCGCTTGCTAGGAGCACAGTAACAAGTGCTAATGGTCCAACATATGTTTGGTTTATTCACGCCAACAGTGAGTGAGTGAAGAGATTTGGACGGCTCCTAACATCGAGGTCTTAAGAGCCGATGTGGGTGATTGAGATGAGCATGGAGCAGCGCCGGGAAATACCCGCCAACCGGTACGATTCTCACATACGAGAATCTGGAGTTACCCGGCCGGGGGTTGAACCCGGATCGCCTTAGTGGGAAGCGAGCAGACTAACCGCTCAGCCATCGTGGCCCCCCACGCCAATAGCACTATCAAATAAAACATAGATAGGTTTTGAATTTTTAGAACACCGCTTGTATAAGAAAGTAGTTTGAGCTATTTCTACTCATTCTAAATTCGAATCAGTGGAAAGCCACTGATTGTTACAGTTAAAACATTTCACTGATTGAATTAGTGACGTGAAACAATTTTACTGATTGAATAAGTGACGGTCAACTGCACCGACGAATAAAATATTAATTTATTTGAATCTAGCCAAATATTACGTGAAATGAACATATTTATGATAGTTTACTATGTATATTAACGCGATTTTCTGTAATTTAAAATCGTACAAAAATTTTCGGAGGGGGCCAGGATTGAAATCTAACACCCTAGCTTCTTTGCCTGCAGACCGCTACCTAGCCATCTGTGTTACGAAGTCAATTAGAAGAAGACGTGAAAAATAAAAGTGTTATAGTAATTTTTCGAAAGCGTGTAGTTTTAAATTGTACTTTTCGTTTTTGGTTTAATTGGTACCGTTAGTATTGTTAGAACGAATACTATAGGTATATGATCGCACTCTCTTCACCACATTATATGCAGTTTAAACCTTCAAACAGAGTACTGTGATGATTACATTAACACGAAATGAAAGACGTAAAATCGGAAACAAAGACTGAATGTTCATATTATCTCGTAAAATTGTGTTTTGAGAGACGAAACAAATTTTAGAAAGCATTTTGTATTGGTTTTATTAGTTTATTCCTTGTTATTTCACGTAATACACGTTGTTAACAGCCCTTCTTAAGCTTTTTTAACGACCATTTTTACACGCTGTTTTATTATCCATCAGTAAAAAAAACAAATCATTGAAAAACAGTGAAAAAATGACTGATGAATCAGTGGAAAATGCCATTGAATCAATACTTGAAAGGAAACGGGCATTTTTTCATTGATTCATCGGCTAAATTCACTGAAGTGACTGTCGAATCAGTCAGATATTATTGACTGACTGAAACAGTGAAACTATCACTGATTCAGATTTAGAGAGGGCATTCTCTAACCTAGTTTTTATGCAACTTGAACTCATCCAACTTGTAGTTTATTTGTGGTTTCTTTGCACTTTTTTTTAAACTAAAACTTTGAAAAAGACACCCCGTGTATGACGTGTTTTATTGTTCCTAGATATGTCAAGTATCACAAGCTTTTTATAATTATGTTAACATAAAAGTGCCTTATTTTTGGTTAAATTTAACTTTTACTTATATTTTATCAATAAATGATTATATTTCATTTATAACTAATATGGATTAACACAGTGAAAAAATAGTTGTGAAGGTAATGCCTAATATTTAATAGTTCTTATGCAAAATATATTACACAGATCGTGCACGAATGCGGTGCGTTAGCCCTCTGGTGTAATTTTCTAAGTTTTGTTCGCATGAGGCGGAGAAATATCCTGGAAGTAGAAATTTAGCAGGGCTTCAGAAAAGTTGGAGGTAACCGTGGATGGAGTATTGTCAAAGTAATTCATACAAACAGTGCATCTGTTGCACGTTAAATTGTAAACAAACATGATCATTACTGCTTACCACGTGACTCACAGCTGTGCTGATGATGGGCGAGTCAATTTCGGGGAATGAGCAAAAGACAGATGGCTGCGTACTTCCATCTTTATGTCTATGCTGACACCAGCGGAGATGGCACTAGTTTTATCTTCGTACACACAGTGTTTTCCCTTACACTCAGATGAGTTCAAATATGAAAATCATTCGATTTTCCGCGGAATATATGTAGTTTTTTCCAATAAATCAGAAAGCTCAAGAACGCATGTGAACATTAAGGGCGACCAATGTACTAGTATCACATATCTCATCACCTCTAAGCATAAGGCACTCATGTTGCAGTTATCGTGTCTAAAATATATTGTAAAAGAAACTTGGTTTGGCAGTTTTCCCTTACGAGAATTACATATTACAGAAGGAAATAGAAAACGTATAGAAGTATTTGAAATAAAGATTTTTAATGGCTGTGAAGTGGTATATTGATGGACCATTGATGGTGCAATTTGGCTTATTATGGGAATTTTAATGGCTCCCACTTTTCGCAGGTAACTACTTTAAACTACACACCAACGTATATGTAAAAAATGTGTGTTTGTCTAATGCTATTAGATATCATATGATTCAACGAGTAGATTATATATAGCGATGGAAATATATATGGCAAAATGCTGTAAATACATTATTAGGTGTGACTTTGTGACTGGTATTAAATAATTTGACATATGTATTGTTTTCAAAGTATGACTACATAAAATTAAAATGTGAAGGTACAAAAAACAATTTATAACTACCTTTAGAAGATTAATATTGAAGGTCTTTGGTTATTTTACATCACTAAAATATTCATAACTGGCAACTGCATTTCAAAACAGATGAATAGCGTCCAGGGGACATACATAATGCGAAATATTTAATTAATGGCAAGTTTATGGATTAATATCGCGATTCACTTAGGAAGATTTCTCTCAACGTCAGTATTTTTTTGTCTGTATCTTTTTAAACTCTGATTTGTTTGCATGGTAAATTTTAAAGCTATAACATCTGGTGTGATTTATATTATATAAGTGTTTGTTAAAAATTCAAATCCAGATATATTATAAATTAATTAATGTAAACGGAAGAATACAGAGTGGAGTAATGGTTAGCATGATGGGCTGTCCATGCGAGGGGTGTAGGTTCACTCCCCCTCTTCTGCAAAGGTAGGAATGAGGTTTTCATATCATTTAATGCGTTAAGTAGCGAAGTAAAGGAAAGAAAACAAAGAAAATATGATATTGATGGTAAAATAATTATTTTTAAGAGATACAGTTAGACATATGGTAGAGGCATAGCAAGCTATCAGTAAGCCATGGATGCGAAATTGTACATCGATGGGCCATTACTGTTGTAAGCATATGGGCCATGCCTAGGCAATTTATGTTTACCAAACCTGGGCCAGTTAGGAGCACAGTATGGCTAGTTAGTGGTTCCACTTCAAGACCAGCAATAGCGTCGGGCGTATGCCAGCTGTTTGGCCAACTGTTTGCAAGCTTGGCATCCGACTGTAAACCATCAAAGGGCCATATATGGTTTACTACGTGGGTATTTTCTGAATGTTTGGAAATATAATTGGTTATATTTTGCCGATTATGTAAAGATATTAGCTATCAAACGATACCCAGAAAAACCATAAATAATTACATAACTTATAATAAATCTGTATGGACTTTAATATTCCGAACCTTAGCCCAAATATCCGATCTTGTAGGGGGGATAATATATTTATATACGTTTTATATACGTTTCGGCGCAACTCAGCGTGGTGCATATACGGCACATAAGAACAAAACGTAATATTTTATACTAAAGATTCAATTAATTTTCATTACATTATTATGCATAATATTTGTGTGATTCGAATATCAAATGTCAAGTATAACGTTCGTATTTAGCGTGTGAGCCACTTTCGCATAAAGTCTAGGCAGTTATCGAAAAAAACAAAATACTTCGAGCTACTGTAACACCTTAAATTATACGTCTATTGATCATATAATTAACATGTAATTATTTATTTTTTTACACTTTCAGTTTTGCATAATATTTCTTGTAAGAACACATGTAAATATTGTTTCACATGTAACTAATGTAATTTCAATTTATTGTTTTTATTTTATTTTTATTCTTATTTTCACATTTAGGATTTTTTGTTTTAGTTGTATGGTGGTAATCATATACTTTTTAACTTGAGTATGTTTGCTAGTTGAAATTTTTGTATTTTCCTTATATTTAATTAATTTTTTTTTATTTTTCGGTCTTGTTTTTTGTGAATTTTTCTGGTTTTATTACATTTTTGTATCCATTTCGAGATCCTGTACTCTAGGATGTTTAAGCAGTTAGGCCGATGAATGTGACTCATTAGGGGGATTTGAATTATTTTAGCTTATTATTGGTTCACAGGTTTAAGCCCTCACTTGTGACTGACTGGAATGACAGACCCCTTAAACTAGCTCCAGTCAGTCGTACTTAACGCTCTCTCTTCCATCGGCAGCCATACTAGACTGCCGTAGGAGTAAGACCCTCGCTTGTATGTAGGCGAAGGGTAGGGTTTTATTTACTTTCCTTAACTCCAATTTTAAGTTATTTTGTGTTGCCAGCGTAGAAAGAGTGCCAGAATTACCCATCTGCTACGTTATTGAGTAAGGAGATAAAAGGTTTATAGAACGACGTAACGTATATCAGAATGGATAATTCACGTTGTTAAGCACTCTAACCTACCCTACGACCCATCGAGAGCAGCCTACAGGTCCTGTCCCACCTAATAAATATGAACGCCACTGCGAGAGCATCGAAACTACACTAAAAATCTGGCGGTCAAGTCAGTATCCAGTTTAGTGGCATACAGTCGACGGCCATTGCGGCAAGCTTAGGCCTCCATATTGGAAGTTATAAGTACTGTTTGTCCCAGCATTACATTTTCTCACGGCAAACCAGAGATAGTTTACTTGTGTGTTACTCAGCTGGACACAGTATTTTGAAGCGAAATAAAATGCAACGTAGTATTTTAACGATATGAGAAACAGTAGTATTTTATTAAATTGTTTTCTTAGTGAATATTAACTTTGTCACTGGCATTTATAGTATGTTAATTTGAGGATAAACTACTCTAAGCATGGCCACTATTCAGCTGAAATAGGAATTCATTATCATTTAATCCTTTGCCGATTGCCACTAGGATCTTTAAATGCCAGTACAGAAAAATTGAAATGATAACGTTTGCAACGTAAAGAAATTGAATAAAATATTAATGGTAAAAGTAGCTATGCCAGGTGTCACTTTTTTCTCAGTAGAGTTGCATTTCCCTATGTCCTTCATTATAGTGAATTTTATTTTAATTTATGATCATTCTGAGACTTATGTTGAGTGTTCTAGTACACAAAAGTGTGCATCAATGTGGGTATGTTGTACAAGATGTCTAGCATAGTAAGTGTATTCCATGTTCGGCCCAGGCGCGAAACGGGTATAAGAGTGACTTCTACCTGTGCCTATTAAACACTCACACATAAATAGTTGTTATCGAGTTTTTCTACACTTGGCTTACACATTTCACTACACTATTTTGCATATGGTGGTTGGCAGTTGCATGTTCCACAAATTTCGTGTTCCGTATACACTAACTATAGTGGATGTGCGTACCATAGGTAGATTGGTCTGGGTTGGGGTCAAAGAAGTGAGCCAGGATAAATGTCTGTTTACCTATTTTTAAGAGTGAGTCTGGCGAGAAGTTGTTTGGAATTACAGTCTCATGCATTAAAGAACCCAGCCAACTAATATACTTAGGGTATCAGGCTCGCTTCCCCTAAACGAACAGCATCGTTTGATTAATACGGAACTGACAAATCTACATGTTCACAGGATTGAGTGAATACCAGGTTAACTACATATCACATGCGAAAGACAAATAAGTATTTGTGGTCAAATATGTACATAATGTAAGCACGTTTGCCTGCCTACACATTAAATATACCTCAACACTACAGCCCATGGAAATTGGTAAGCGCTACTTGTAAATTCAATACAACACCTCGCTTATAAATTTTACTAAATCATTTCCGCCATTACAAAATTTCATTAGGAAATTTTTTTAAACGTTTTATTAAAAATGAACAGTAACACTACCGCATTAATAAGATCGTAGATAATTCAGGAATAAGCGATTAGTATTAAAAATTAGTTCCATACTCTGTGGTTCGACCTTTACCTCCCATCATAGTCAAAACTTAACAGTATTCACGTGGTTACTTTACGCCCGTTTGGTATCACACTAAGAAATTCAAATTCAATATGCAAGCGACATGTTGCATTTAATTTTCATTTCATGTTTTTCTATTTCTGGGTAAATGGGTCATTTGTATTTCAGTAAGTAAACCGGGAGTTCTTAAGGAGCTGCCACATTTGTAACAAGCAATTACAGAATGGTAAACTGCAAAGCGTATCAAAATTTCCTACTACGTATTAATAATGTCTTTGTAAAATATGTTTCATTCTCTGTTTGATCTCAATTGTTGCAGCGCTCCTAAGTGGACGGCTAACCGGACATTTAATTTGATAAAACATTTACTTCTGAAAACAAAACAATTTTCCAGTCCTTAACACGAAAACGCGTGAAAGAATAACCCAAAACGAACAAACGCTTATAGGTTACATTTGCCACGCGTGTACTATCTAAACTCTATCATGACGGAAAATAACTGTTACTGATTTACCGCAATGCACGCAAAGATTCTTTATTTTTGCTTGCTGCGGTCACGGCTGGTTTGAGGAATTTACGAACACTTTCGAAAGCTCCGATGAACTTTTTTACTTTTAGATGCTTTGCCACGGGAAGAAAAATATTACAGAGTAATATCCACAGAATAGTCGTATTTCTTGTTCATATGTTGTTACCAAGTTTCTCTACTAACTTCAGAATTCTCTTTTTTATCACAGCAGTTCTTGTGTCGCAGGAAATATCCAAATTTCTGCACACCTTTGGACCTTCCTCTGTTGATTCCTCCCCCCCCCCCTCCCACCACCAAACACTCCGTCCCGCTGGGAAGAGTTGCAAATGCAAAGCTGGAGGGGTGCGTTTATCGCCTTCTTTTCGGCCAGGAAACCGCACTTGTCAACCGATTTTCTTGGGATTTGGGGGAGGTCTTAAGTATTAAGTTCTAAGTGTTAAGTTATATTAAGTCTTAAGTGTTAAGTCTTAAGTATTAAGTTTGCAACTGAATGACGGGATGTGCGAGCGAGTACGTGCAGGAGTTCCCAGACACTATTTCGTACAATTGCCTGCTTCACCGACGGTGGCTCAGCCCGCGGATTCCGCGGGCCCGTTTCCTTGTAATTTCTTTAAACGACGTATCTTCTCGGCAATACATTTAATCTGCTCTGCTGTGAAAAAATACTGTAAATTCATACTTACAGAAACAACCATTAACAAGATATAAAACAGTTAGATTTTTAGTACCACGTCCTACATTTAACATTATTTGAGATGGTGTAAACAACCCACCTGAATGTTGTCCCTATATTACTGGCGCTGTGTGTCTTCGACCCTAAAGCGCAGAGCTCAATTATTCGTATGTATGGTTGTCATTTTAAAAAAAAGTTCAATATTTCTGAGTGGCATCTGCGTACGAAAAGTATGTATGAAATTGTCTACTTTTTGGTGGTAGTTCCCGTTTTATATTTCCGATTCAGACGTGTATAAAAAAGAGAAAAGCAATAGTACGAGTGTTTCACGCTAATTTTCAGGTACGAAACTTCCGGTACGGGTAATTGAAAACACACAACACACATTTATTTATATTATTACACCATGGAATTATAAGGTCGTCACCGAAAGTTTTATGAAGTGAGTCGAAGGACGAGAGACTGTGCGGTAGTTCAGTGCTTTGCACGTAGAGGTGATAAAATATTCGATGCGAATACCCAGGTCGCCCTTAGCACTTCCACGCTACTAGGACTCGGACGCGCGATATATCGCTAGCTAAATTGCGTCGTTAATAGAACTTTGGTTACCTCAGTGTATCTTTCCGCTTTATGTAACAGTTTATACTTATCGCGGATGTAATTAATAACAGCCATGCGTTGATCGAGTTATATCACGGAAGTGTCGGAAATATAAATTGTTTACCTCTACGCCAGAACTCTATTTACAGACTGCAAAAGAAAATGGTGCAGATCAAATGACCACCAATTTGAAAATCGCAAATTTAATCAGACGTTAAAGTAAAGAACCACAGTACCGTATTTGCTGCCAGCGTTACTCCCAACTATCCCCGTCCTTATTTTCTTCATAAAAATATATGCAGTAACGTAAACCTGCTATACCCGCTAGAACTGCTTTCAGGGTAGAAGCGTCAGCTAACTGGAAATAATACCAACCCAGTCATAAATTACCGCCTTTATACATAATGTATTGCAATTACTGTTGTGGAGTCCGAAGGCCCAATTATCCTAGGTCTACGTAATACCCACAGTTTTGTATTTAAATTCCGTCTCCACGAAACCTGACGTCGAAATCGTTGCACGTGACAGCGCGGTTATAGGCTGTTCATGGTAAAGTGAGCACTTTTGAGGCCCTAGTTACTTTTTCCTTTCAGCCATTTTTTTTATCATTTAACCAACATTTCTAAATAAATATTCCTACGTACGTAATAAACACAGTGTGTATATTCCCCGCATTCGGAAATTAACGTTTATGGCTAAAATAAAATATATTTATTGACCATTATTACAAACGAGAGGACTTTCAAAAGTGCTCACTTTACCGTGAATAGCCAATATCAGTGGACGAGACAGCGTTATTAGGTACGCCTGCTACGTATGCCACCCTCCGGCCAGTTTTGTGCTGCACATTGTGGACATTAAGTGTCTAGTTGCTAATATCCAGGAACTACTGTTTTTACAATACGCACTGTTACAAAAAATCAGAGGGGCTAAAGAAATACGAAACTTTATCATTTGTTTTTTGTCTACGTCAGAATATACGTCTTGCATTCGGCACAGGATATAAAAAAAGTTAGTACTCAAACTTCTAGGGATGTTAGAAGAGACCAAAACTATAAGTTTAAATTGATAACCATAGGCCAGATATTGATAATTGAGGTACATATCGCTTGTGAATGAGAATGAAACAATTACATATAACTTAAACAGTTATCATGTACAAACACTATTGAAAAGTGCGGATTTCTTATTCAATACATGCTCTCCCATTGCCTGTCCCACACGTTTAAAGACCCCAGGTTTGTGATCTAGAAAGTAAGCAGCTGAAAGCTCTCAAACTACGAGTTCTTCCCCTGATTCAGTTAGTGTATCATCATACACTAGGCGCTTCAAGTTCTTCCACGCAAAATAGTTAAGTGGAGCGAGGTCGGGAGAACGAGCAGGCCACGCAATGGGTCCAACGCGGCCAATCTAGTATTCTGCGGTTCGAATGTTCTTCGGAAGTCACGAGAAAAACGACGAGTTTGTGTTGTTATGTTGAAGCCACAACCGACGTCAAATATGTAGAGGAACGTTTTCGAGGAGCTAATGTGGTGTGTTCTCTAGCAACAGCAGGTGCAGGTTACCAATGAGACGTACTGGCAACATGCACGGCACAATCAGATTATCCCCAACAAGACCTGCCCACGTGGTGACATCAAATGTGAACGGATGAAGCTGGCGTGATTGTTTACATCTGTCTTCAGGTGCTGGTTGTGTAGATTGGCTATTCCGTCTCGGGTAAACGATGCTTCGTCACGGCATAGACATTGCACTGTGACGCCATGGCATGTTTGATTGAAAACTTGAATGTTTCATGGTCATTTTAATTCTCCTGACATTGCAATGATGTGTTTCTGATATGCATTCAGTGGTTGAAGAACTTTTTTTTTTGCTATCGATTTTCTCAGCACGTGGAAACTTGATGTGCGTGGAATTTACACCTCAAAAAAAGAAACAAGAGAGAGAGAGAGAGACAGAGAGAGAGAGAGAATGGGAATGGAGGCCAGACACGCCTTCTGTTCCGACGGCTCTATGGAATTGATTGACGCGAGGCGGCCTGGAATGTATTATCCCGTCCGCAGACAGCGCTGAAATCGCGCACTGGCCGAGAGTTCAAGGCTGGGAAATGCGCGACAGTCCCACGAAAGAAAGATTGCACTATTCAATTGCATTTTTAAAAATGAATAGTAGTCTTACTCGCGATTTTAACGCAATGTTTAAGTGATTAGCGAGTGACAACCTTAAAACGTGTCTTGTTAGCCCAAGTTTTTTAACGTCTAAGATTGCGAAGTGAGGTGGAATACTTTCGTGACGGAAACAGGAGCACTTCGAGAAAATACCCTGGAGAAGGGTAATGGCCAACACGTTTCCCACAAGCGAAGAATCCGGCATGAGGCGGATGGTCTTACACATACATCACCAAGGCTCCTAATAGTAATGGAAATTGATGTGTTGACACTGATAAATTGTGTATCCAGCGTGCAGTAGTATATTTCACGGAGTAAAACGTTTTGAGAGATATTTCCGGAAGCTGTCGGAGTGGAAATAGCGGTGACATCACCTAGTATTACAATTAGGTGGCATAACTTGGAATTAGAAACGTTTATAGATTTAAAGTAAAAATTAAATTAAAATTTTATTTTGTTATAACTTTACAAAGCGACGAATATTTTAATAGCTGGATTCCAAACGTTTCTTCATTTTAAGTGTATGTAAATAATTATTAATTTTTTATTCATAATAAGTTATGAGAATTCTTGCAAACACAATTTTTTTATATTTCGAATAATTTTTGCATGAATACGGACCTAATTGAACTTTTTCCGCCTTTGTTTTGCCCAAATAAATAGAGCAAATCAGACGCACAAAGTTGACACAAAGGAAGCAGGGAGGGTACTATCGTATTTCGCTTCAACAAAGAGCCAGTGAATTTCATTTAACGGAACGTTAGGGCGAGTCCCAAATCCTGTAAATACAAGACATTTTTTATTTTATTTTACAGCCATATTTGTACGCCTACGACATTGTTTCGTCGAACATGTTAACACCTGCGAATCCATTGTGTTTTGTTATCAGAGTGAAGGAATAAATGATTTTCGCTGAAAAGTAATAAAAAAATTGAATTTTTTAAACATAATAATGTGAATAACTAGTCTAGTTAGCTATAAAGGAAATATGGAGGACAGCCTTCCAAAGTTGTAATGAATTTTGTGTTTAATTAGATTGTTGTAAAGTAATTTTATAGATTTCATATTGCTTAACAAAAATTGTTTTGTTTATCTTTGCCGGCAAATTTTTTGTATTAGGTTTTAATTGTCCCGGAAGGTAGAATCTATGATCTTTTCTGGGAGGAAATATTCCCGCTGACATTTTATATTATATGTGAAGACATGGGTTGTCGCCTGATTTGCTTATTGTTGTTGTCATGGAGAGATAAAGCAGGACGAGACGTTTATAAATATTGCTGACGTGTCTCTACTTCTCGTGGTTCCGAAAAATGGAGCCCTTTGACGCCGTTGACTTCGATCCTGCAATGTAAAGTTCGTAGTAATTGTCTTCATTTTCTACATGCCCTCTACATAGATTTACTTTGCTATGATTTTATTTTGGAGCATGATAAATCCGGTTCGCCTCAGTGGTTTGAGAAATAAGATAACCAATAATGTAAGGGCAATTGCTACCCAAGGAAATATAATTTCCTAACAATATTTGAACAATTCTGATGAACCCTTATTTTCAAGCAGCATATTTCCAACAGTAATAAAATATAGCTTTTTCTTTATTTTTCCCCTTGTTCTAATTTATGTTTTGTAAGGAAGGCTGAAGTACATTAGTTTTATAAAGTATCTCACTATCAGCATCAATTTTCTTTTAATAGTATTTTATCTTCAAATTATTTTAATTTCACAAAAAATTGCTTAAATATGCAGTCTTTTTCCATTCAGTAGTTAGTGAAATGCATGACATAGTAATTTCCTCTTATTTAAATTTTACTTGTTGGGAAATGCTCCTGAATGACATGATAGAGTTTGACGTGATTATATTATCTACCGTAAGAAATGCGCCAAACAGAATACATTTTATGTAAACTATTGCCGTTATATACACCATTCTGAACCATATATTACAGTTTGCTGAAAATGACATTAATAGTATACTAATAAGTACAAACTGGGCTGTCTTGTGAAGAAAGAGCTATGTAATTGAAGCTTTTGCTTATAGTGCTGCAAATTTTGGAGTTAAATAATTAGTAAAAAGAGATAAAACGTATTTCTGGAAAAATTGATACGTTAGATAAATGCGCAGTAATAGTATATGTCAAATGTTAACTTCCGCTGTAAAGTTTGAAAGAGTGGGTATATTAATTTTAATTCTTTCTTTACGCAGTTCAGTTCAGATCACTAGCTGTTTTATTTAAGCCTATATTTGATTTTTACTTTATAATAATAAGTGTGAGTATTTGTTTATGTTATCAGGAATATTAAAGTTGTTGTTTGTCATATTTATTGTCTTTAAAAGCAGTGTGAAGGTAATGTTTATATTAAGAATTTCGTTACAATAAGGGGAAGTAGACAGCATATTGTGTGGAAACTAGGACGATAGATATTTACAAATAGAATAAAATTAATAACTTTATATCAATTGTAATGAATACACATTGAATAATCAATACTAGTTGGTACCAAAAGGTTTAAAAAACACTACCGGATCGAGTGCAGATACAGTAACATATCTTACACTCACATTTCACGAAATTTCATTAAAGTAACGAATTCATTCAGTATAAATTTTTTTTTGAATACACTGTTATATATTCCCGTATATTTCCGGAAAATTTTAAGTTAAGTAAATGTACGGGAAAGCGTTCTGTAATGATTAAGAACGTAGTTTAGTTCCGTAAATACAAAATACGGATAGTACCCGTGTTTCCTATGGTTTTGGGTTTCGGGGACGAACAATGCCCAGTCTATACACGAAGCTTCCTGGCCAACGTAACGAGAAAAATATCGTTTCTGTGGCAGTTGTGTTACCTGTGCCACCAAGACATATTCTTTCAAACATTACAAAGTAGCTTCGGCGTTTGTATCAATTAGCGACACTTAAAATACGCTACTTTTAATAGAAACTGAAAAAAATAGCATATGTGACTGAGATATATCAGAGTTATACGTGGTAGTTATAGGTGCGTGGTTAGTCATGAATATCGAACTTTTTCACTCGGGTTAAAATCTTGCTCAAGTATAACATATTTGGACTCTTTTTTACATATGTCATATTTTTATACGCAGAAGACCAACCACATGACGAAAATTTAAAATTGTTTTCATTATCTTTTTTAAATTGGAAGAACATAAAACTAACTAGGAAATTAACGGGTAGATCCCGTACAATCACAGGAAATATTTGTAATAAATTATGGGAATTCCCTTTTTGAAAATAAATATGTCCTTTATTTTACGGAGGGTCTACGGAAACTCCTGTATAAATTTTAACCAGTGCTTTTCCGTTAAATTAAGGAATTTTTTTAAAATAGATTAATTAATCAAACACATTGTTGAAATTCATAATAAGTCGTGGATATGTCTCCAGAATTCAACCCATGATAACTTTTAACAAATCCATTTTCACAAATAATTCTTTAGTGTGCAAAGAAAACTAAAAATTATTTCTTACGTGATTATAATTTTATAGAAACCTACTGTTAATTCGGATTTGTGAACTTAGTACGCACCAAATATTCACAGGCAGAAACACTGCACGATATCTTTGATCGACAAATAAGCAATACTGTCAATTAACAAATATTATATACCTCATATATGTTCACTCCTATTTATAGCTGTAAAGTTTAAAAAATATTTCGCTCATAAAAATTAACTCATATTTTGATTCAGATCCCTAACTTTGTTACTATTATCTTCCGTGACTGACATAGTATTGTCTCAGTTAATATTCGTTTTCAGCTGAAATGGCATCCACAATGAAGAAATTATTACACGCCACTTTGGGAGGGGAAAAGTAGCATTGCGGAATCTGCCATCGACTTTTCATACGCGATAAATACAATAAACAAGCATCTGTAACATTTAAAAGCACCTAGAAGATCCAATCACCATTTGGAACTGAGAGATTTACGTATGTTACAT
Source organism: Dryococelus australis (assembly GCA_029891345.1). Lineage (NCBI taxonomy): Eukaryota > Metazoa > Arthropoda > Insecta > Phasmatodea > Phasmatidae > Dryococelus > Dryococelus australis. The sequence goes on from CM056995.1 coordinate 254,498,569, forward strand.
ATCCGAAAATAACATATTTATATACGATGGTGCAGCAATAAAGTCGTTGACAAACGGCAACAGTCATGAATGAGTCAGTGAGTGAAGGGTTTTTTGGGTGGCTGTTAAGAGGAGGTGGTATTGAAACATTTTCCGTGAAATAGTTGTTTGCGCGAATACGCGTATTTCGGTAAATAAATCTTCAGCGAATACGACTTTTTGTCAGAAAAGATACAAAACAATGATCTATGCCTATAATATTTTACTTTTGTCACACTAAGTGTATTCTTGGATTTAAAAAATTCGTGAGAATTGTCAAATATCGCATTTTTTAAGTTTTCCTATGCAGTTTTAAAGGCTGTATTTGAAAGTAACATAATGGTATATAGGTTTCAACGTTGGAGTCTTTCATAAACGTTTTGAGCAGTTTTGTTTTGCAAATTAAAAGCGCTCATATGTTTTCAACATACGTTGTTAAGAATATTGTAAGAGTAACAGAAGAATAATGCACATAAACAGGATTTACATTGGAAAGATAACTTTTCGATATCAAATAAATTACAACATGCTTATCAAACAAATTTATTTCAATTTAAGCACCCAACGACGGTGCTCCAAAATCATAAAGAAGTGTCTCACGCATCAAATGAACTTTATGATGTCTTCAATCTGGGGTAGGTGGAGCATATTTTAGTGTGCAAGCAACATGTTCGTTTGATATATTGTTGCTGTAGGTCACATCTGCTTCTCTAGAGCGCTTTGTAACATCTCTGAACTGAAATACAGTTTTTTCATTAGGTACCCGAGAACAAGCCTAGGGCTGTATTCACAATTTTGAGGAGGGAGGTTGTGCGACTGAACTTCAGTGTAAATATCAACATTGAGTTAGTTAAAATTGAGTTTTTATTTGCAGCATGACTATCTGAACACGTAGGTATTTGAGAAAAGTTATTAAAGTAGTTTGGATGTAGACCAGCAATACATTTGCGTTACTAAATGAGAGTTATTAATTACTGAAATTAAGTAACATGTGCTTAAATATTATTTTGGCTACCTACATACATTAACATCCTGAGAACTATAACCACCATGAAAGTATCAGGCTGTACAGAGTTTGTTGCCATATCATACCACAAAGCTGAATTATGTACTTTTAATGCAATAGTAGGCATAGCCTATATGTAAGAATGTATACTGTCTTTGAAAATAAGGTGCAGGTGGGGAGCAGTATCTTGGTATTTGGTGTTCGTGGAAACCATGCTACATTTTTATGTTTACAGGAACTTTCCTCAGGTAAGTGCGACAAGATTAGTTGTCATTAATATATTTCGAGTATATTACAAAACACTAAAATATCTTATTCATTTGACAGTCAAGATACAATTTCATTTTCGTGCATCCTGGTTACAAATTTCTTGTAAGGTAGAGAAATTATCAATTTATAGACGTCATTTACATTAAATATTTATAAAGTAAAAAAAATGGTATTGTTGCCAACCTGCAACTGTTTGCGCCCTTCACGACTTCTAAAAGTCATTTTGGAGTAGACATATGCAGTTTGTTTACAAAAACAGGCAGTCATATGTTATTTGTTTACAATTACTGGCAGTCACATGGTGTTTGTTTGCAAACAGTCACCTTCAATGACAGTTCAGCTGTGGTGAAAGGATACATAGCCACGCAGATGCCATTGGCATTACTTTCCTAGAACTGTCAAATTTGAGACCACTTATATGAAATGTACTATAGTCATGATAGAATTGAACACCCTGGATGGCTGTACTGCTAAGTAGGGTTAGTGAAATTAATTTAAAAAAAAGTCTAACCAGTACACCACCGCGGTACATAATCGTCATGAATTACATTTTCGATCTACGTTCAAGTTTTACTCTAGAATAAAATATTTAAGTTTTATATACTTAACTTTTACACAGTGAAACGCCCGTATAACGAAAATTAAACATTTTACTCACAATATATTTTTTAAACTTGTAGTACAGAAAAAATAACTAATAAATCTACGGTGAGCTGCCATAACTACACGGGAAATCCTGTGAAATTTACGAGAAATACGTTACTGAAAAGGAAACGTGCCCGTATTTTACGAAGAGTTCTAGAAAATGTTTACCTCCACTTTTACGTAAAATTACGAAACAATTTTTAACATTATATTTATGCTTCTTTACTACACATTATGGATAAAATTTTATGCAATAGTATATGCTAAACGAAAACGACCAATTCCTATACAAGAAGTTGAAGATACAAAGCTAAAACTATATAAATAATTAATTTTGTGGGACTAGGGAAGGGTTGGGGGGAAGCCACAGTAAATAACGTTATGGTAGATAGACGAGTATTAAAGATACTATTTGCAATAGGATAGAAAACTAACAGATCTTCAAAAAATTCGAACGCTGAATAAAATGGATGAATATTTACATGAGGCACTTAATCATTTCTCATTGATAGTCTGGCATAAGTAGACACAATTTTGGGTTTTGTGCCGTCAAGATTAAAATGCAAATCTTTGTAATGATTTATTGCAAACAAGTTTTCATGCAAATAACATGACTTCTGTGTTAACTTCTAGAATGTAGCTGGAAGGTAAAGGACGTGATGTATTAGGGTTGAGATGACTCCATTATTCGGCTAAGAACGTGTAGGAAGCGGGATGTACAAAAAAATCAGCCTCAACAAGAGTGATGAAGACGATGTTTACAGCCTCAACAAGAGTGATGAAGACGATCTTTACAGTCTCTCTATAGCCGCGTGTTAGCAGCTATTCAAACTAAGATTAACGTTCCTCGCGCATGCTGCGTTACAAAGCCGCAGGAAGCTCGCGAACTTCGGAGAAGTAAGCCAATAAACGAAAAATTGGAAGTATAGAACATTGCTTAGAAATGGGAAGTCACTGTACAACTTGGGAACAGCTAAAGGCTGTTCACGATAAAGTGAGCACTTTTGAAACCAACCTTAGAAAAATGCCGCGCTGAGTGGCATGCGCACTGTAAAGTTGGTAACGATGGGGGGAAAGTAGTTAATTATCTTAACGTCAAATAAAAAATGATAGGTTATCATTTGTGAAAACTTAAATTAGCTCTTTCACTTTATGTTATTTTAATGTACCAAAGTGTAAAAATGAGCAGATTTCTAAAATATTTACTTTTGCGCTAATTTGACAGTTTCGATTGACAGACTCATGAATAAAGTGACAAGGCGCATGGCAATGTTAATTTTAATATGGAGGGAGAATACGCATCGTGCATGTAAGTAGATCTTAAGCAGAGCTTTCAAAAGTGCTCAGTTTACCGTGAACAGCCTATAGTTACGTTTCATTCTTCGACGATGTTAATAACACACCTCTGGAAAGAATTTTTGGCGTCCAAGACGATGCGTTGAAACTGTCTCCTTTCACGGTTAATTACTAACAACTCCTCGCTCAGGAAAGTCTAAAATGCACGGAACGCACATAAAGGTTTAGGGTAAACATAAAATTCACTAGCGGTTAAAAAATTAGTTGCTCTCCACAATGAGAGAGCCTTTTTAGTTAGGCCACGCGCGCACGGGCGGTTTTTAGCGGCTTGACCGCCGTGGTAATTAACAGCTAGGAATTTGACACTGCTTGAAATGGAACTGAGGGCACACTGTACAAAATAATGGGAAAATTACCTCACAAGTGTAAGGTACCTTACAGGCAAGGTAAAATTACCGCACTCTGGAGTAACATTCACGTACAGGGTAGTGGAAATCCCATATATGGATGGGAAAATTACCTTACGACGCGTGCATCTATTCAGCATTCTCAACAGTTAAGTGAAGGGACGGGAGGAAGAAACAATCGTCTAACACGCTTTTATTCACTAACTCTGTCACGCTGTCGCCGTGGTGTAATGGATAGAGCATCGGACTGTCGATGTAGAGGATCATGGTTGGCGCCCATCCCACAGCAATTGTCGCTCTATTTAGTATTGAGATATCGACTACTGTTCGTCGGAGGGTGAATAATAATAAGTACTACTAATAATCCGGGTTAATTTTAAATATAATTTTATTAATCATTGAATTTAATTTTCCATTACTTGTATGGGGTTCCCCTCCCCCCAAATTTTCTCAGGTACTTTTCCCGTACAATTAGGGAATAGTACTTTATTTGTTATGTAAATTTACTCTACATTTAAGAGGTAATTTTATCTTACATGTAGAGGTAAGGGAATTTTACCTCAAATTATTTTTTACAGTGCACGAGTGGATAGTTTTCCGCGGCGGTTTTAAAAACGCAACATTCCCTGTTCTGCAGACGGAGCGAAACAGCTGGCAGCCAATAGTTGCGCACGTACGAGCGGATAAATAAACGGTTTCAGTCAAGTTTCGTGTATAAAGGCTGTTCACGGTAAAGTGAGTACTTTTAAAATGAACATTAGAAAAAAGTAACTACCGCTGCTTGTATATATTTGAACGGGCGCATTAAGTTGCATGTGCCCAGTAACGTTGGTAATGATGGATGGAAAGTAGTTCAATATCTTAACATCGAATAAAACATTTTAGGTAACCATTTGGCATAACTTGAATTATTTCTTCCGCTTTCTGTTTTTCTAATGCATCAAAGTGTAAAAATGACCAGATTTCGAAAATAATTACTTTTATAATAATTCAACAGTCTCACCTGACCAACGTATGAATAAAGTTAAGAGGATCATGGCAATGTCAATTTTATATAAGGCGGAAGAACACACAACTTTCATACAAGTAGATCTTAAGCAAGGCTTTTAAAGTGCTCATTTTACCGTGGACTGCCTATACACAAGGGTTGTTCTACCCAGAGCAATGGCTACTGATTCTCAGTTCTTTGATACAGAGAAGTTAATGACAGATGTCGAAAGAAGGGCGCTTATATACAACAAACATTTACCTGAATACAATGATATGAAATGGAGGAGAAACTGTATAACAATAATAACATAAATAATTTTTATTTGGTGTTTTGATTCCCGCCTGAACAGCCACAAGGTCCTCGTAGGACAACACTAGAGATCGAGGAAGTGAAGAAGGAATCAGCTAGGGCGATTTTGGAAAACAGAAATCAGGATGGCCGAACCAGGATTCGAACCCGAGTCTTAACGAATGCTAGGCCAGTGGCTTACTTACTTGCCATTAAACAATATACATGGCAATACGATTTGTCTCATATTTCATAAAATAAAAACACATTTTTTTCTTTGCCATTCGTCAGATACAAATTCCTTTATATTGTAAAATGAATGATCATACAACCAATTACTTTCCTTATTCTTAAATGTTTTAACTGCCAATTTTTTTCATAAGCTTGTAGTTTATTAAAAACTTATATTTGTGTATATTAAAATTAGTGACAAAATACACAAAAGCAATAACTAAGTAGGTTTATATCTGTACAAAATTTAACTTTTTTTTTTAAATAACACTTTAGATAAGAGTACATTCATTTTAAGTGTAGCTATCCTAGTTCAGTTTACAGTCTATTTTAATATCCAACTATTTTTACACAAATTTTTCCTAGATTAAGTGAGAAATTTTTTTTTTTTCAGTTTTATCCTTAAAATAATTATTTCAGTTTCTATTCTCAATAATCTCTTGAGTTTTATCCACACAATCTCCTTAGTTTTACCCATTGTGTGATGTGAGGCCTCATCGTATGTGTTGGCTATTCACGTTAAAATGAGCACTTCAGAAAACCATTTGGAAAAATAGTCAATTAATGTATTTAATTTTACCCTTAGACATTAACCTAAGAGTGTGATAAAAAAAACCCCCGTGTGTTTATTACTTACAAATCCTTATTTATTAAAAAATGTAGTTAAAGGATTTTAAAAATGGGTCAATGGATTAAGTAACTAAGGTTTCAAAAGTGCTCACTTTACCGTGAACAGGGTATAGTACTGCGTCGAACGAGGTTTGACACATTCTGAAGTACCCAACGTATTTATACACTAGTCTTCGTATCGACTGTGAAATTACCCTTTCAGTAAACTTTGGCTTGTTAGTGGACGAATCTAGATCCTCCTTCCCCTCACTCCTTCCTTTACCCTTCTATCTAATTCGAATTAATACAGCAGACACAGCCATTTTTTAATTGAAATTCGTTTTCAAACTAGCTGTTTCTAGCAGCTCGCGCTATCACTCACTTTATTTCCACGGTTACATCGGCACTCGCGGCCATAGTCTATTAATGGTTTCTTCACACTTTTTGAAAAAAACCTTTGAGAAATCACTCCAGGAGTGACATGTTTGATAGTTTCCTAAATATGTGATTCATCACAATCGTTTTATAATTTTGTTCTCATAAAAGTACCTTGTTTTTGGACAAATTCAACTTTTACCTATATTTCTATCTACAGAAACAATAATATTTAATTTGTTACTAACACGAATGGAAACAGGGAGCAACTAGTGGGGTTGGTATTACCCAGTTAGAAAAATCTTTATGATAAATATTATTAGTAGTATAAGAATTCCGATTCGAGCGCATCCCCCAACCCCCTCGCCATTATCAGAAGAACAATGGTAAATTAAATGCTCAAGCCATCAGAAAACCATCAGAAAAAATTCCTCTTAATTTTCTAATCCAAAACATCAAATACCGATTCGAGCTCATCCCCAGTTGTCAGAAAAGCAACGGTAAATTAAATGCTCACGCCATCAGAAAACCAACAGAAAAAATTCCTATTAATTTTCTGATCCAAAACATCAAATTCCGATTCGAGCACAGCCCCCAGTTATCATAAAAACAACAGTGAATTAAATGCCCAAGCCATCAAAAAACCATCAGAAAAAATTCCTCTTAATATTCTGATTCGAGCGTATCCGCAAAAAAGTTGCTCAAAAAGTTGCGTTTGGGAGCAATTGGAAAAATGAGTGGCTCAAAAAATTTGAATACGCAAAAATAAAATGTTGTATATAATAAATGGGCGCAAATAAAAATCAACTGATGTCTAATATGATGAAGACCATGACAATGAAAAAGGCTAACGCAACTCGTAATGTTTGGAAAGAATATAAATTTAAGAAAGACTTTTTGAGGAAAGATATAAGAAGAAATCTCAAAAGAAGTATGTCAAGTGTGAAACTTGTAATCACTTTTACAAACCATCTCTCATAAGAAGTCATCTTAAAAGTAGATTGCACAAAGGTCTTAAACCAATTCATAATAAATCACATGAACCAACAAATACATGGGAAATTTTTAAAGTATCACAACATTTAATATCAAAACAGAAGTTCCCACGAGAGAAATAAGTGAAATGTGAAACGTGTAGTCACTATTATAAACCATCTCATAAGAGGTCAGTTGAGAAGTAAAATTCATAAGTACACACTCAGATTCAGTGTAGAATAAATCGAAACAGCATTGCAAAGTAGGATCAAGACTTATGGTGTAAAGAATGTGAATGTATACAAAGACCCAAATCATTTCTTAAACGATGTAAAAGAAACTGTCACGGACCTAATTAATAAACTTTTAAAATCATTCAAAGTGAACATGAAACTCTTCACTGAGTACAAAGGGGGAATTGGTGGGAATATTGAATATGTAGAAAGCTCATTTAAAACAAAGAACGAAACTATACCGAAATCGACTAATCTGGAAGAATATTATACCAACAGCATATTGAAAATCATAGCTGAGATGGGGGCTTTCGAAGCAATGAGATCTCAGTGGGTACTCAAAAGAATATTTAAACTAGAAGTGCGAATAAATAAATATGAACCATTCAAGGGCAGTTCTGATGTTGATCTCCCAGAAAAAATCAAATCTAAGCAGGTGGTAATTAATGTTAAGAACAATGATCAAAAATGTTTTTTTGTGGTCTGTTCTATCTGCATTACATCAAGTAAAAAAATACCCTCAAAGAGGGAATAAATACATAGCTTACAAACATGAGTTTGCTGAGGTACTTAAGGTTTTGGAATTTCCAATGAAATTGGATAGCATACCAACCTTTGAGAAAAGAAATGGAATTTCTATTAATGTATATGCATACGAAGAAGAAGATGGTGGTAAGAAATATATAATCTGTCCATTAAAACGACAAAATATAAGACAAATAAGCACGTTAACCTACTCTATATCAAAGACGAAAAGAACGACCACTACTGCTGGATAAAAAGTCTTTCGAGACTTATCGCATCACAAGTAACGAAAAATGGTCACAAAATATTTATATGTGATAGATGTTTGCAACATTTCTCCTCTGTAGATAAGCTAAAAGATCACGAACAAGACTGTCGAGATCACAATGGTGTTAGAGTTGAACTACCATCTAAAGGAAAAAATGACTTATTAAGATTTAAAAACCAAAATCATTCTTTGAGAGTTCTGTTTGTGATATATGCTGATTTTGAATGTTTGTTGACTAAAATTGAAACTTACGAACCACCCCGACGAATGTCACTCGAAACCATACCAAGAGCCTATTAGATTCTGTTACTATGTAAAATACTAACATGGATTCTATAAACCACCAGTAACTTATGAAGGATCTGATGCATCTAGTGTATTCGTTAAAATGCTAATGGAAGAAGCAAAGTCTATTGGTGATATATACACAAATGAAAGACCAATGCTTTCACTAACTCAGAAAGAACAAATTATTTATGATACAGCTACCCATTGTAATATATGTGAAAAGCCTTTGAATGGTGATTTTGTGAGAGATCATGATCATCTTACGGGGAAATTTAGGGGAGCTGCACACAGAGATTGTAACTTATCGAAAAAAAATCCATGTTTTGTAACAGTGTTTATACACAATATATCTGGTTATGACACACATTTATTTATAAGAGATCTTGGCATTGATGAAAATAAAATTGATCTAATTCCCAACAATGAAGAAAAATATATTTCTTTTACGAAACATGTATGTGAAAGTGTAAATCTTAGATCTATTGACTCATTTAAATTTATGGCTAGTAGTATCGATGAACTCTCTAGCAACCTTTATAGAAACCTATTCCGAGTAACTTGTAAGCATTTTTCCAAAGAACTTCTTGAATTTGTTACAAGAAAAGGTGTTTACCCATATGACTACATGGATAGTGCTGAAAAATTCTATTAGACATCACTTCCATCCAAATGTTCATTTTATAACAAACTCAATATGTGTGACATTACAGATGGAGATTACGAATTTGCGAGAAAGGTGTGGGAAAAATTCAACATATAATCTCTAAGAGATTACACAGAACTCTATAACAAATCTGATATAGTGATATTGTCCGATATAATGGAAAATTTTAGAGATGTGTGTCTCAAAATATATAAGCTAGATTCAGCATGGTAATTCACAGCCCCAGAGTTAGCGTGGGATGCTATGCTCAAACATACTAAAATAGAACTAGCATTATTAACATATTACGACATTATTTTGATGATAAAAAAAGGTGTTCATGGTGGAATTTCACAATGTTGTAAGTGACAATAATAATATATAATATATTAATAAATATATGAATACTTATGATATAACAAAGGAAATATTTTATCGCACATATCTGGACGCCAATAACTTATATAGATGGGCTATGAGCCAGTATTAACCCTATGGTGGGTTTAAATGGGGAAATACAAATATAGATGTATCAAAAATAGAAGATGATTCTAGCAAAGGTTATATATTGGATGTTGATTTGGAATATCCACATGAAATACACGATCTTCTCAAAGATCTGTGATTGGCACCAGAGAATAAATACCAGAAGGTTAAAAAAATCCCAAACTCTTAACTAATCTGAATGGTAAAGAAAAATATGTACATGTAAGACTATGTAAATCTTAAGCAATATCTATCTCTCAGAATGAAGTTGAAAAAGATCCATAGAGTTCTGGAGTTAGATCAATCAGATTGGCTCAAGTCCTATATTGATCTAAACTCAAATATGCGAACAATGTCTACAAAAGACTTCGAAAAAGATTTCTAAAAATTAATGAACAATTCCGTTTTCGGAAAAGCAGTAGAAAATATTAGAAACAGTGTGGATATAGGGTTGTGCACAAGTTCTAAGCAAATGGATAAACTAGTGGCTAAACCAAACTTTAAAGATAGAACTATATTTACTAACTCTTTAGTTGCAGTTCATATGTTTAAAACAAAACTGTGATTTAACAAACCCATTTATGTTGGAATGAGTATACTTGATCTATCGAAAGTCTTAATGTAAGATTTTCACTATTATAAAATGAAACCAAAGTATGGGGAAAATATTGAACTGTGTTAACCGACATACTGATTCGTACATCTGTTATATAAAAACAAGACTTGTACAGTGACATGAAAGAAATGGTCTATCATTTTGATACTTCTGACTATAAAAAAGATAATCCGTATGGTATAACGTTAGTTAACAAAAAGATTATTGGCAAAATGAAAGATGAATGTAATGGAAAAATAATGGAAGAATTTATTAGATTGAAATCGAAAATGTGGAATAAATGTGGAAGGTGGTGTAAAGAAAAGAGCAAAGGTGTGAAAATCACTGTAGTCAGAAATGAGATTAGTTTTGGTGACTACAAGAAGTGTTTGTTTAATAAAAAAGTATTGTATAAAAGTATGACTCTTATTAAAAGTAAGAAACATGAACTCTATATGATTGAGTTGAGAAAAAAAGCATTAAGAACCAAAAATGATAAAAGATTTATTCTTAAACATGGCATTAATACACTACCATGGGGACACTACAAAATTGAAAAAGAGTGATTCTATGAAATATTATATAACAGTAAATATTTTTAATGGGATCTTAAAAAAGCACTGCAAGTGAATGTAATGGAAAAGTATAAGAAGCCATTGTCACAATTAAGAGGGCTGACTCAAGTCATCCTTCTTGATTATGCGCATACCCACACAATTTTCATTTCAGAGCCCGGGTTTTACGAGTTGATATTCTAATCTACCCATTGCTACAGATTTCAGTGGGTCTCATAAAAGAGCAGTTACTCATCACGAAGAACGAGATGTCTTATCGCTGATATCGTTCACGAGCTAAAAGGAAAGCATAACAAAATGCAATCTGAACAACAAGCTTATCTACAGCGGTAAAAAGGTGTATCGATGAAGAGAATAATCCATGGTTCAAAGCAAAAGATGTCGCGAGAATACTCGAGTATGCAAATCCGCAAGAAGTAATCAGAGAACATGTTAGAGAAAAGCATAGGCAATCAAACACAGATATAGGGAGGAGCGAATCGCTCCTTCCTTTGAATATTCAGCCACACGCCATATTTATCAATGAACCAGGCTTGTACGCATTGATCATGAAATCAAAGATGGCAGCGGCTGAAAAATTCCAGGATTGGGTGTATGAAGAAGTTCTACCGTCCATTCGCAAGCACGGTGTGTACAAGATCGAGCAGAAGTACAAACCACTACTGAATTCTGCGAACGCAATTATCGCCGCACAAAGTAGTATCATTGACAAATACGCACTACTGCCAATGGAAGACGTCCATAAGAATCACAAGGTTGTGCTTATCAGCATCGGCGGTAACCAATACTATGTCATCAGATGTCAAAAGCGTGTAGTACGACTACGCATCGATGCGTTAAGGCAAGAGTACCCTGATATGCAAGTGCTTCTGTATCTCAACAACACCAATCACATGATACTGTACAACTTCGTGAAAGACCAGCTGCCCATCACGTCGATAGGCAACTCCTTCATCGCGACAATGAGTCTCGATGGCCTGATTGCCGATATCGTACCCATAAAATCGTTCGCGAGCTTAAAGGAAAGCATAACAAAATGAACTTGTGAACAACAAGCTTATCTACAGCGGTAAAGAGGTGTATCGACGAAGAGAATAATTCGTGGTTCAAAGCACACGACGTTGCGAGAATACTGATCTGAAAAAAGAGTTGTGAGTGAATGTAATGGGAAAGTATAAGAAGCCATTGTCACAATTAAAGTGGATGATTCGAGGGATCCACTTTAAGAATGCACAACCTCTCACGGTTTTTTCTGATCCCATTAAAAACACTCTTATAGTGCTATTAAAAAAATATACAACTGTAAATGTTTTTAATGGATACATGTTTGCACAGTATTGGACTTCGGTGATTCTTTCACTTTTAACATCATAAATTAGGTTTCTTTGGCTTTCTAGTACCACATTACATATAGTTGAAGCCGATATTGGTTTATTAATATCAACTGTAAGTTTCAGATTCGTTAGATCTTTTACAATAGTGGTCTTTCTGTAAGAACAATCAATAACATACAATGGTCTTCTCCCAATAAATGACCCAGAGTTGAAGCGCAGTTCATTATTATGATAAGAGGTATCTAGTTTAGTCTTTGAATTTCTAGAATCATTGTAAGCAATATACATCTTATAGAAATTTTTATCATCAGTGTTTAAATTCCAATTCTCTTTGGGAAACACTTCATTCCGTACATTCTTAAAATAAATATTCTTGACAAAACAAGAGTCAAACATTGAACCATGTATGAATTGCTCAGGATCTACTTTTCTGCTGTACTGAAAACCAACAATGACAAAGTCTAGCATATCTAATTGGATTGAATTAAACTGATCTTTTATATCAAACTGAAATGAGTTTGCATTAGTAGGTACTGGTTTTTCTAGACATTGCCAATCATTAAAACTAATTGGAATTTTTTTTTGGTGGGGGGTTGTATAATTTTGTTTAAATTTTGCCTCCATTAATAGGGTCATATTCAACAATTGGCCACAGAATTTCCATTTTCTCATTAACAATTTTATCAGCATCAGTATATTATCTGTATCATCAGATCCATCTGCTTTCTTTGGGGGGCTTCTGTAAAAAGAAACATCATCATTAAAATGTCGAATGAACGTGATCTTGTACCCACATTTCCAGAATATTTCATTACAATCTCTCATAAACCGAAACAAATATCTTAATGGATAGGTAATTTCGTTACACTTATCTTTCCTAACTTATTTACATAGTGCTATCCCCGACATTTGGAAGTATACTGATTCTGATTCCCTACCTAGTAAAGCATGCATCATTGTAGAAGTGATACCAGGGTTGTCAATACTTTCGATTATACAACCATGTTTATAGATCTCTATTCTTGAGAACTGGAATGGGAAGAAATTCTCACAAAGATCAAAATGTAGTTATTCAAAACAATGATCCAAACTTGGGAACGCCAAAATCGAGTTAAGGGACTAAATGGAAAATTATTATTAAACCTATTTACGATTCGATTAAAAAGAAATGTCCCTCACCTAAAAAGGGGAAAGGTATAAAGAAGTATACAGACTATCCCAAAGAATACATATGGATGGATGATGTTAGGATTCTTATTGATCGACTTCTCTTTATTTATGGCGAAGTGAATGCTGGAAATGATAACTATTACAATGAAAAAGTTGGAATAATGAATATGCTAAACAGCAAGTTTAGTGACTTTGTTGTGAATAATCCAAAAGGTATACCATATCTGATATGAGTGTTAAACACAAAATCACATACTTTTTGGGAGTCGGAGCATTACAGAAAAGGGTTACTCAATGACATAATAAATTTGCTACCTTTGAGTTGCATACACCCGGTTATCAATACTTAGGTCCGGGTACTAAATTAAAAGAGAGAATTAAGCATGGTGATAAACCCATTAATCCACTAGATGCGGCTGCAATGGAACATTATATAGCTTATCTACATCATAAAGGTCTAGCTGAAAGACATGTAGCTAACGAAGAACTAGAAAAGAAAGCGTTCAGAAGATTGTTAAGTTCAGATGCTGATCTGAATGAGAGATTGTGGACTGGTGTTACTGGATCTGTGATGCATATTAAACGTAAGCTTGGCTGGGGAATTAAAATAAAATGACAAAATATTTGTTATAATAAATTAAAGTAAAAAACTTTGTATTTCAAGTTCCTAACTATGGGTTGAAGGATTTGAATATTAATTCTTTCCTAACGAAAGACCAACGGGATCATAAAAGCAAGCTAATAAAGTAGGACAAAGGGATTACTATCACAATTTCACTTCGACAGCTCAAGAAAACGTCCAAAGGAATGGTACAGTTCAGAAGGGTGGATTTTTACCCTTAATTTTCGCAGCTTTGGGAGCTCTCGGAGCATCAGCTGGAGGTGCACAATTTATTGCTACATCAGTAATTAATGCCAAGAAGAAAAACCAAGAATTGGAAGAACAACACAGACATAATTTAGCTATGGAGGAATATGGTAAGGGATTGAAGAAAGTTAAGTGGGGTAAGAATGTAAAAAAAAAAGTAACTCCACTCAGTAACTTTGATAATTATCAAATGGTTAAAAAATTAAACATTAAAAATTTTCGGGGTGTATTTATGATCGATGAGCTACTTAACACACCACTCGATAATGAATGTGTGATTGTTAATCTAGATGTTTCAAAAAACTCTGGTACATACTGTATACTATTGGAAAAAAGCAAACAACAAATATTATTTTGATTCATTTGGCGGAAATCCACCAGAACAATTAATTTCATATTTCGGAAGTAATATTATTTTATAACGATGATAGAATTCAAAATTTCAATCAAGTAACTTGTGATCATTTGTGTGTAATTGTGCTAAATCACTTTTCACATAATTTAAAATTTCCAAAAATTTTATCACTATTAATAAACAATGTATATATGTGGAAATGCATGGATGATCTCTTGGATTCAAGATCAAATTAAAGAACACACAGACAATGATACAACCACTGAGAAGATCAATCCTAATGATTTTGTTTCCAACACACAGTTCAACGACTTTATAGCCACACTAACAAGAAATAAATATCATTGGATAAAGCCTATCATCTTACTTACTTGGAAGTAGATAATAATATAGATTTTGAACAAAAAAGACTAAGACGTGTGGGAGATCCCATTGCACCGATGGACACAATCAATTTAGAGTACTATCAGAAAACAGAATTCTCATTATTTGTTTAGTTGGGAAATACAGTTCAAAAGAAAAAAGTATTTTACTTTGATAATCAAATAGAATATTTTTATGAGAAATGGTACTATAGTTGAAATAATAATAAAACCAGAAAAATATAAATGTGTTATCAACTTATACCATGAATGGAAAAAAAAATTGACATGTATAAAACTTTTTAAGTATACCCTGATGATAAGATATATTTTTAAATACCAAAAGCCCACAATGTACCCGTTTATTGAAATAGCTATGGTATATGAATACATTTAAAAAGAGCAGATTATGTTAGTTTTTAATGGAAACACTTCCATTTAAAACAAAAAAAACTTACTTATAATATAAGAATTAAAAAGTCTTTAATTTTATTACGGTACTTACCATTATTTAGCTTACAATTCATATCTATTGTAACAAAACCATATTCATTATTCCAACTTTTTGAACAAGTCTCCCTAAATTTCTCAAATGACATATCGCCACCAACAAAATCACTATGAATATGTTTAAGATTTGTATCGTCTTGTCTGAATATGCAAAGAAAGTTGGCATTGTCTCTTATAAGCTGCTTAGGTACTTTTGAGTATGTCTGAGATAAATAGAAACAAAAACTATCTTTATGTCTACCGTGAGCACAGTAATCCTTTGCCATATTTTGATTTTCAAGTATGATATCATCGAAAACAACTACAGACTCTTTATGACATTCATTTAAATCAACCATTTCTTCATTTGATTGAAAGACGTATGCTATTGGTTCATTAAATAATTTTGATGCTACATCTATATCATTCTTTAAATTGATATATTTTGGTTGGTCCAGACTTTTTGAACATACATAGAGAGTACCAAAGTCCAGCCATCCCTGAGCGTATATAAAATTATCTATCATAAGTATAGTTTTTACACAGTTACTAGGACCCACTATCAAACATCTAATATTATTAGGTAATAATTCACCATTACGTTTTGTCGATCCAGTCTTGTCTGGTATTCTTATTTTAATATCCCAGTCTACATGTTTCATGTTTTTCTTGCTCATTTATTAAAAATAATATAATAAATGAGTAAAGTATTCAAACTAACAGATAACAAATCAGTGTTGAAGAAGAGACTACATTTCCTTTAGAGATAGAGGGGCACTCATTGGCTTTAGTTCAGTTCTATACTACTTTTCTAATGCATAACATTATCTCTGGGAGAAATAAACTATATTTTGTGGGTCAGAATAATATGGAATCAGCAATTGATATTCCAGTTGGTCAATATAGCTTAAAAGATCTTGAAAAAACTATAAAAGCAATTTTTTCATTTAGTGTAGATTCAATGGGTGGGTAAGAAAATGATATATCTTTTGAGCTGGATAAAATATCAAACAGTGTGAAAGTAAAATGTACGTTTTAATTACAGTTTGGAAAACGGGGTTCAATAGGAAAACTTTGAATTTCGTAGAAAATAAAACTCTGAAAGAAAATGTGGACCATTATGGCGATACAATTCCAAAATTTGCTCCATTTGAAACAATAAATATACACTGTAATAAAGTAAATGGTTTGATATTAAAACATGATGAATATAATCATAGAGAAACTAACATATTTACCACTTTTAGACCAAGAACAACATTTGGATTTGGCGACACGATCTATTACGAACCAGCTTATCCATTATTTTTTCCAGTGAAAACAAATCATGTTAATGAAATAATAGTTGAAATTAAGGAAGAAAAATGTATGATTTGTCCGAAATACCAGTGGTATTAGAGATGAGACCATAGAAATTTTTTTTTGTTGGAAGTAGTCATATTCTATACATAAAAACGTTAATAGTTTTTAAACTATTAAAGTTTCATGTGATAATGATGAAAAATGTTTCTATAGAAAGTGCAATGAAAGATTTAGAAAAAGAATTCAATGTTTCGGCTACTTTAATATGTCGAATTTGGAGATGTGTAACTAAATTGTTTTAATTAGACTATGTTGTAGCACATTGCCGAAGTCAGAGCGATAATTGTGTTTTAATGATTGGATAACCATTACAACTTTATAGAGATATGAGCACAAATAAAAATCAACTGAAGTCTAATTATACGAAGACGATCATTTACTCTTTAAAAAACCGAATAGAATGCATTTGTTTAACACCACAATCCACCATTCCATCATATGCAAAACTTATACCTCCACGATTAACATAATTTAAAACTTTTTCACTGAAAATCTGAAGATATCTGTCTGGTAAGGTTACTTTAAAATTTCCAGAAGTAATTTCCACTTTGTATCCATACCGTGTATAATTAATTTCAGCATGGTTTATGGGATATGACTGTCCAATTGTAAGTTCGGAAAGTTTCTTAAATTGTTGGTTTCCGTTTAATACCTTTAGCAACTGATCCATTTTTATTATATACATTTTATATTTACGCATTCAATTTTTTTGAGCCACTCATTTTTGCAACTGCTACCAAACGAAACTTTTTATGCGCATTTTTGCAGATGCACCGAAACGCAACTTTTTTAGCTATTTTTTTGCAACTGCACCCAAACGCAACTTTTTGAGCCTCTTTTTTTGCAGTTACGCTCGAATCGGCATTTGATGTCTTGGATCAGAAAATTAAGAGGAACTTTTTCTGATGGTTTTCTGATGGCTTGAGCATTTAATTTACCGTTGTTTTTCTTATAACTGGGGGCTGCGCTCGAATCGGCATTTGATGTTTTGGATCAGAAAATTAGGATGAATTTTTATCTGATGGTTTTCTGATGGAATGAGTATTTAATTTATCGTTGTTTCTCTGATAACTGGGGGGCTGCGCTCTAATCGGCATTTGATGTTTTGGATCATAAAGTTAAGAAGAATTTTTTCTGATGGTTTACTGATGGCTTGAGCATTTAATTTACCACTATTTTTCTGATAACTGGGGGCTGCGCTTGAATCGGCATTTTTATACTACTATTATTAAAATAAGTGCGCTCGAATGCGGTGCGCTGTCTTTTTAGTGTAATTCTCTCAACGTTGTTAAGCTGTGTTTGAATGAGGCGGAGGAATATACTGGAAGCAGAACTTTATCAGGGCTTCAGAAAAGTGGGAAGTAATGGCGAATGTACGATATATATCTCCACCGCTAAAAATGGTCTATACACGCCTTGCGTTAAGTGCGGTCGGGCTCGCAGATGTGGAAGCATAATTACAGGAGAACTTGGAAGATACTACTAAAATCTGTAAATAGGGAAATTATTCCTCAACTAATAATCTTGCGAAAAAGGATAATGGTCATATCTACAAATTGTTTAACACAATTTGGCTCAAAACGAATTACTGAGAAACTGTGTGTGTATATAAATAAATAAATAAATTATATATTATATATATATATATATATATATATATATATATATATATATATATATATATATATATATATATATATATATATATATATATATATATATATATACGAAATCGTTCCCAGTGTAATGAAGAGTGTGGAATGTTGGCAGTAGAAGGAAATGAAAAGGCCAACTCCAAAATTAATTTAATTCCAACTTTTTATATTAAATAAATTAATTCGTGTGGGGGTGGACCCAGGGCAAGGCAACACCCTTCGAGTGACGGACTTTCCAGCCGAGGCCCGTAGGTGCCCGTCGTCCCTGAACATGACATGAAATAAAATCCTAGGATGGAGCGACGCTGGAATGTGGGGGCGGAGGAAACGGGAGCACCCAGAGAAAACCTGCTGGCAAGAGGCGTCGTCCAGTACGATTCCCATATCCGAAAATCCGGATCGCCGTCGTGGGAGGCGAGCGCGCTAGCCAATGTGCCACCGTTGCCCCACTTTTCTAATAATGGTTGACAATCAATAGACAACGTAAACTAGCCCAAATATTCCACTAAGAGATTTGTGTGATAGCGAATTCTGGAATAAGATAACCGAGCTACTAAACGCTTAAAAACAACCAATTATCTGACATTAACATACTTTCCACTGTTTCTGTTCTCTCTATAAACTCTTGGCGTTTCCTTGAATACTTCATACATTTCTAAATTCAACACGTGTATTAAACGTAATTCTGGGATATATTAAATGACCGTTACAAGATTGTAAATAAAGTTGTCCATATCTGTAATGATGTGAGTTTCTTAATTATTCTTATGAAGTTATAATTTTTCGTACCTTGTTGCAGTATAGTGATTTCCTTAATGTGTCGAGAACCAAAAGGCAAATCTCAAAACCAAAAGCCAACATGTAGAATTATAACGAAGCCATCCAGTACATGCAAATCATGCGGATTCTCCAGTATCGAGTTTCTCTTGGGGATGGGAAAATTTCAACTAGAGTGGCCTATACCAGACCAAACGTTAGATTCCTCCAATTTAGTGGTTCAGAACTGACAGTGACAAATCATTAAGAAAACAATCCTCGTGGTGAGCATGGGTAACAAAGATGGCCCATGATTATAGTGGGAAATAGTATATTTTCACAAGTGCGATTCACGTGAAAAATGGACTTAGCCTAATGTTAAGCCCTTTTAGTATTTTATTTTTTATTTTTGTTGCATAATTGCTGGAAGATACCGGGTAGGATTTCAATGTTTCACAAGCCGGCAAAAGGTGTGTGCAATTTATGTAGTTAGGGTTACTTTAAAACTATTGATTCGTGTTTACAAAAGAAAAAATGAACGTTTCACTTCCATATGATAGTATGTATTTAATCGTTTCGTTAGTAAAGTGTAAATTTTTGGCGAGTGAGAATGGCTGGAACTTGTCTTTTCGGTGTCTTTTGAGGGCACAAACCTGAAAGTATCCCAGAGGACGCTGAGGAATTCTTCCGATAACAGCATGGAACAAGTTTAAATTCATGGGCGATAAAGGCGGTTTCACGATAAAGTGAGCACTATTGAAATGAACCGTAGAAAAAAGTCTCTGCTCCTGCCTGCGTATATTTTAATGTGCACACCGAGGGATTTTCGCCCAGTAACGTTGGTAACGATGAATGGAAAGTAGTTCTATACCTTAACGTCGAATAAAAAGTGTTATGCAACCATCTGTGATAACTTAAATTACTTATTTGGATTTGAGTGTTATTTTTAATGGCATCGAAGTGTAAAAATGAGCAGGTTTGTCAAATATTTAATTTCCTAATAATCTCACAGTTTCGCTTGACTGATGTATAAATAAATAAAGTGATGAGATGAATGGCAATGTTAATATTACGCAAGGCGGAGGAATACACAACATGCATACAAGTAGAATATAAACAGGGCTTTCAAAAGTGCTCATTTTACCGTGAACAAACTCTACATTATTTTTATGTCAACTGGTTAGAAATAAACCCTCAGAATTGGTCTAGTATACTGCATCACAAACTAACACGCTCAGGCTGTGTCTCAATTCGAAGACGACTCCTTCTCCGAAGCCTGTGTTTCCGAACTACTTGGCGAGAGAGCTTCTACGTTTCCACTGTGCCTCTAGATGGACACGTGGGTACTGAGAAAGAACAAACAAAGCATTTGAATAAACTGATGAAATATTCTGATGTTGGTTGTGATTTTTGCTGGCATACGTGTAGAAAGAATATATTATGGTTATTCTTAAACATTTTGTTAAGTAGTAGCTTTTAAGACAATTCATACCTGAAAAAGGCTATGGGCGTAGCTAAATAATGAGTCATGATTACGTAGATCACAACAGTAAAAGATGAGGTTTATTGAACATAAAGATTATCCAACAACCATTTAAGTGACTATTGATCGGGGCGGCTTAAATGGAATACCAATAAGCTAATTAATAATAGTAGGTTTTATTATAGCACGCCACTACTATTACACTCTAATTGGAAATTCCCCACCTTGTTCATGTTGCCGGAGGCTGATTCTAGGAGGCAGTTAACGATGGCCGAACATACCCATCTCCATGTATTCTTGATCCGCTGCTTTTATGACAAACAACGCTGCTCCGAGTGTTACGCTGGCCCATACCGGGGCCAACTGTCTTTCGCAAGTTATTACTGCAGTCACGCTCGTGCCCTGGTTCAATGTTTGAAGGTGTGATCAGGAAGGCCGTCCAGCTAAGGCCTGATCACTTCAAGCAATTCAATGTAATATAGCACGTGTCATTAACTCAACGTATGACCTATGTACTACACATTAATCATCATAAAACACAATTCTATTCCAACCCGTACTTGACTTTAAATAACATGTTGACGTCTATAGAATATTTAACATATATGCATGTTATCCGCAAACTGCCTCAACACGGAGTTTAAATAAAAATGGAGAAAACGAAATATCAGGAGTGCTGCGCGAAAACAGAATGTTATACGTATACTGGTCTCTCTCTCTCTCTCTATATATCTTCCTCTCTCTTGAATACATACGCTGAAATATCGCTTTGTTGGAAATATTTATATTCAGAAATTTCAGTCACTGTGAATAATAATGCAGTTTACATCAGTGAAATATAAAGTAATTGTCGAAGAGAGAGATAATATGGCGGTGCTAAAACATGACTAAAGAACGAATTACTGGGAAACTCAGTATGATACTGGGGAAGATAGGCTTGCAGGTATACATATAGCTATATTACTAGAAGGAAAAGAGTTTCAACGGAATTCTTGAATTAAATATTATTGCTCTTTAGGAACAGACTTATGTTGCGGACGTATAAGATGGCGTGGTAATATTCGCCAATTCATCTCTATTTTTTTAGAGGAAGAGAGAGAGATACACAGATAGAGAGAGAGAGAGAGAGAGAGAGAGAGAGAGAGAGAGAGAGACGAGTATACGTATAACACCTTGTTCTCGCTCTGCACTCTCGATATTTCTTTTTCTCTGTGAGCAACAGGGACGGCCAGAGAATGATATTTCTCCGTGACTAAGTTATGGCGAGAGCTCAGAAGAAGCTCTCTGGAGAAATTGAGAGAGAACCTCTCAGTTTATCTGGACAGCTTTTCTGCCTCGTTGCTGTGTCGTAAAATCAGAGCAGCGGCGCTCATCGCTGGCATCGCCTATAAGTTAGCTAAACTGACGAGGACTTTAGCTGGTTTACCAACAGTAATAAATTATCTTAATTGCCACCCCTTATTATGACCGTAAAATATACCGTTGGATAAAGGAGGTAAGTTGAAATTCACGCTGAACAAATCCTAACATTACTATTAAAAGCGGCATGCATATACTTACACGAACTTTACGTTGTTGGCTTGTGTAATTACTAACTACGTTGCAAAGCCTGGCTAGACCGATTTTCTGGAAAAGTATACTCCTGAGTCCTGAGACAAAAAACAGGTAAAAAGACCGATGGTTGTTGCATATGTACTACCACGGCAATACTAAGTTTTTATACTAGATATATAATCTTCTAGTATGTTTATCGGAATAAAAATATTAATTAAAAAAATTAACTTAGACAATATTGGGTAGTAATTTTACACATCTCCTCATATGGAAATACAGTTTTTCAGTTGATGGTTATTGCATGCTAACTACGTCAACATGTTTAACTTGCTTCAAATTTTTGTAAGCCTCTGGTGGTATTATGATTAGCAAGCTGCACAAAGACGTAGGAATAAAATGTTGGCAGCACTTTACAGAGGCATTGAAGTAATTTCTATTGGTGTGAATAAAAATGTAAAATAAAATATAAGCACTAAATATTAGCGTTAATGCAAATAAATACGTTTATGTGTAATTATATCCCATTGAATTCCATGAACACACACACACACTTTAAGTTGATTGCTGGCTAGAAACTTGGAAAATCTAAATGCAAACTAGGTACGCAAAGCAAATGATATGCCTTATTATATATGGTAGAATGTTACATATTCACTGAGGTATATCATTATACAAGACCGAATGGCACCAGTGAGTGTTGATCCTAGAATTCTCCTTCGGTTAAAAGGTAGTTGGAGAATGAGTCTGACATAACTGCTCCCTCCTCCAACTCTTATTCCATTTAAATTCCAATGTGCCACGGAAACATCCCGCTTCAGTTCCTTAGTAGATGTAGGTACCATGAAAGCGGGGATAAAGAGTACTTAACGCTTATAATTCCTTTTACATGACCTACGCGAGTGTTTTAGTTTCAAGAGCACACGGCAAGATAACAAAGCTTAGTGAAGTTGCTGGATTTCGTCTACATTACCGCGAGTTTTCATCCTCTATATTATATTATTTTATTTTACGTTTATACGGGAAAATGTACGGAAAATGGACTTACAGGTTCTTTAAAGGTGTTAGTACATTATTTACCGAATATCTGAAATACGAAAAGAAAAACAAATGTTTTCATAATCGGTATAAATACTAAAGTCAATGGGTTTGCAAAAGCGTTTCCAATTTCGGGAATACAGTGTGGCGGCAGCATAAAAATACTGTTTGAGTAGAATTAATGCATCTATAGGCCGTTCACAGTAAAGTGAGCACTTTTTTAAACTGCTTCATCAGACACAATAACAAAAAATACATTTCATTGTGGCCTCGAACTTTTGGTTTTGGGAATGGTGAATGTATACACTATGTTTATTACTTACATTGCAGGGTTTACATTAAAAAGTGGTGGCTAGATATAAATTATTTGAAATAAAAAAGTAACTAGGGCTTGAAAAGTGCTCACTTTACCGTGAACGGTCTATATAGAGATTTATCGCAAGGCACGGGTAGCACCCATTTGAATTTATTTTATTTTAATGACTTTATTAAGGCCTTACTTCACGTCTGAAGGACAGGCGAGTGAAGCATACAGAATTTGGCGGCTATTAACATCGAGTTCTTGAAAGCCGATGAAGGTGAAACGAGGCGAGTGTGGAGAATGGAAGGGCGTGGGGAAGCGAGAGAACCCCGAAAAGACCCGTCGACCAGCGGCACCGTCCCCGTCGGGAATCGAGCCCAGCTCGCCTATGTGAGAGGCGAGTAGTTTGACCACTACACCACCGCGGCCCCCTTACGAGGTAAACTAACAGGAGTAAACGTCAAGCAGATAAACACACGTGAGGATTTCCAGCTTCCTCTCATTAACACTTTCAGTGCTGCTGACGTAATATGCATTACGACACATGAATTTAACTGAGTTGTATGGAGTTTGCCGTTAATGGGAAATCACTGTAAATATCACTAGTAGAAGACTATAGCATATCTCGGCGCAACTGAAAAATTTAACTAATATTCAACCAATTTCAAGCTACATTCAAAAAAATTTCAAATTCCCCGTCAAATTTTTCAAAGTGCAACTCACAATCAAAATCAGTTTTCAACTTGTGTTCACTCTTTGTGTGTGGTTCTTTAGAAACTAATTTTACCTAAATCATAATTTTTTTTTGTAAATTCCAAAAATTTTCATACTTTTCATGTGATATTTTTTTCCCTTCAAATTTTAAGTAAATATTTCCATTTTGACCCAAATGGACCACTGATAAAAGAGTGACGAAAAAGAATGTTTTTTAAAAAAACGTGCGCTTAATTGAGAACGTAGATTTGGGTCAAATTATCTTGATTTTGGGGGTGAGATTGAAGAGACGAATCATGTTTTCAGAAAAAAATTGAAAAAATGATGCAACATCTAGGCGATATGCCTCAATTAACAATTTTTAAGTTGGTAAAACATAATCGAATCACCAGAAATGCTAATTTCACTTCTTCGCACAATGAACAAGATAAATTTTACAATTGTTTCCACAAGATGTAAACAAAACAGAAAAGTTAATTCACGAATTACTCGACGATTTTCGTGATAAAAAGAACAAGGAAATATTTGTTTTGCACTACACTACTTGCTTGAAATTGTAGAATCAGTAATTGAAGACATGAATAAATGGTTTGATTACATCAATAATTTTACCCAAAATATTTAGCAGAAATGTATACTTTGAAAATAATTTTTCCAGAGCCAGTGTCTTTAAGTAATGATGATGAATTATCATATAATTTACAAATAAAATTATTTAAGGTATAAGATGACTTCATTGCTGAAAACAAATTAAAAATACCGTGCAAAAATTTATTAGAAATATTAGAATTAGGCAACACAGGTAGGCCTAGGTGGTAAATTTTTGATGGGTACAATGCCCATTCGCTCTTTTACATGAGGTATATTTGGTAATAATTCTATTTAAAAAGAATTTTCTTCTGGTGGTGATGGATAAACGAAATTTTTGCAGCAACAGGTACTAGTGCTGTTATTAAATTTTGGTTTTCTTCACTTACTTGTTCTACTTTTTTGCCAATATTTTGTAATTCACGAATTAATGGTAGATATTTTTTCTTGCTTTTTTTTTTTTTTTTTCATATTATACTTCATGGTTCCTTCCATAATTTCTACACCTCTCGATGAGAAATTTCACTTGAGAAACACCCTGTGAATCCCTCATTTATATAATTTTTTTTAAGTTAAAATGAGTTACAAAAGCATTGAGAATTTAGAGAGACGATCTTTCCCCCCAACTGATGAAACTAGGGGGAATTTAAATGTTTACAATAATAGACTCGAGTTTGAGATTCCCATAGGTGATGGCTTTTCTTTTCCAAACGATGTTTATGTTTTGGAAGAATATCGCCTACTACAAAGAGATGAAACTGGAGATGAGGCAAAATACGAAAAATTAGATTATATTGATGTTTGTTCTAATTTTTATCCATTTCAGTTTTCTAGAGTAGAAATTTCAAAACATGGACATATTATTGAGGCTGTTGATAATCCAGGAATAACTTTGATAATGATGACTATTTTGCAAAGATCACCAGGTGAACAAAATTATTTAGAGTCTACTGGTGTTGATAGTAAATTTCGAGTAAAATATGTTAGTTGTGATAGAATAAATGAAATAATGTATCCATTAAGATATTTGTTTGGCTTTATTCGCGATAATAATGAAGTTTACTGGAAATGTGGTTATAAAATCGCTTTTTTTTTTTTTTTTTTTTTAGAAATTCATCTGATAACATATTTATATTTGTTTATGAAACTAAAAAAGCAGATGGTTCGGTTGATAAAATCTATGCTGATCCAGGTAAAATTTTTATTAAACAATTATAAATTTATTGGCCTATTGTTGAATACGAAGCTAACTTATCGATTGTAATGAAAGAAGCATATGTAAAAATCCTAAAACGCATGTTGGTTTTAATTATTGGCAATTTTTAGAAAAAGAAGTCCCTGCTGGAACAACTGTTTTTAACTTTGATATAATAGATCAGTTTAATAATTTGCAATTTGACATGCCTGATTTTGTAATTGTGGGTTTCCAAACTAATAGAAAAAATCGCGCTGAGCAATATGTGCATGCTTCAATGTTTGATCACTGTATGTGAGAAATATTTTTGTTAAAAATAGTAGAAATGTAATTTTTCCAAAGGAAAATTGGCCGACGGAAAGACTGCACGCTAGTTGAGCGCATTGCGCATAGAGACGATGAGGCAATTGGTGAGGGAGCAAGAGTCGGCCTTAAGGCTCACACGTTTCAAGGCATCGAACGCGCGAAATAACTACACGCAAGTGGAAACATTAAGAGTGTTGGCCAACCGAAAAAATTCATTAGTTTATATTTGTATAAAATACTTTTCAACGTGTAAGACATTATTTGCAAGTATTATTTCCTCGTATTAAGTAATGAGCCACTTAAGTTTTCCATAACTGTACGCCAAAATCAGAATTTGGGTGTTTCTGTAGTGTGCAATTCATAAAAACGAACTCACTTGCTAAAATGAGTTTATTAAAATCTATATAAGATACTATGATTTACTTCAAGAAACATCTGAAATCATAGAATGTAATTAGCAATATATAAAAATTTACTCAAATAAGCCATATTTGCATATATTCATGTAAAACTCTGGAAACATTTTGTAAAATAAATTTAGCTCAGCATACCTCAAAATAAATTAACACATTACTTTTAGAGTCACCAATGTTACATTTTTTTTTGTTGATGTTACTGTTTATTTTATTTACAGGTAGGTACATAGCGAAAACACCGAAGTTGTGATTTTTGTATGTAATGTTACAAAAAATTATTCGATATTTTTTAATGCAAGGAAAGAGTACATGCAAGTAATGTGTACAAATTGGACGGCATTTTGTACATATATAAAAATGAATTGAATCCATATTTACGTACATTCGGGCAAGTGATTTGCCGCGATATTTATAAAACTGCTTAGGTTGCCAGCCTTGTTGGGACGTCGGGGATAGCGCCCAATGCGAAGAAAAACCGGGTCTTGTTCTAGGGTAACCTCCAAGAGACGTGCAAAATTCGCGTTATCATTTAGAGACAGAGTACACTTCAAACACTTGTGCTTTTGCATTGCGTTTGTCATTGGACTGTACTTTGTCCAGACACACCCTGGAAGACTTTGCATCAATAGGAAACCACTAACAAGAGGCTTGCCAAATCACGTCCAACCAAATTAAAAGGGAAATATCGCCCCTCACTGCTGCAGGAGCCAATAAACAAACGAATGTGCACAGGTCTGTGGTTTATAGCGTGGTGCCAGAAAATAACGCGAAGCTTTGCAGGTCCCTATAGTACAGGGTGCCATGTGTGTAACGGAGCGAGGGAATGGGGTAATACAGTCCTGTGTGACAACAAAATACCTAGAGTAGGTGCTGGAAGTGGCCGCCATTGACCTCTAAATACTCAAAAAACAAACATACACACACGTAACAGAAATTCATCGATATAAAAATTTTAATAACATATAAAGCAGTATTTTATTATTTTTTCTATTGCACAAAAAGAGCTCGTGTTTCCAAACGTATGTGTCAACCTTCAGGAAAGATATTTCACTATACCGTTACATAAACAAACATATGAAAACAAAATACAGACAAAACCAAACACTGCACACACTTCACAGCCTTGTAAATAACTCGGGATGAACGACTAACAAAATGTGCAAGTTTAGAAGTCTGTAATTTCATCCGTCCGTCCTTCAAAAGTTAAAAGCTTTCCAAGGTTTTGACGGACGGACGGAGATAATTAAGGGGAATGGTGCATGAAAAACGTATACTTACATCATTTTTGTCATAACTTGTTTCACAAAAGATATTTTTCGAAATTTTCTGCTCGACAAGACGTAAAAAACAGTTTTGAACACCTTGTTACATTTTTACGAACTCACTGCGTTCGTTAGTCTCGGAGCACTGATTGAATGTCCCACGGGGCCTGTTTTTAAAGGACTCGCCATGTAATTACGCTTCACGTGCTTACATTTTTTTTTACGGTCAGGTGCTTTCTTCCGTGATCATGTTTCAAGAGCGACGAACCGACGGCGAACGCGAGGTTATCAGCGCGGGCCAGGTCTACCTGTTGTGGTTCAGTAAAGGCGGACAAGTCTAGCGAACTGCAGCGACTCGTCGGTATCCAGGCCAGGCGAAGAATCAACAACACATTACAATAATAACACTTTATGAAATACATCAGCGAAGCGCCAGCGGAGCTATCCTCCCGGCGGCGCGGTATTTGGGACAATTAGACTTCCAGAAACTATATAATACTTAGCAACACTTTGTATAGGATCAGTCTCTGTGAGGACCCAAACTGAGATGAAGCCATCAAAATGCAGCGTGGCGTGCCGTTCGTCGCCTTACGACTCAACACTCAGCCTCCGGCGACTGTATCATTCAGGTTAATCATATCCTCTAACTGAATAGGACCTCCCTCGTCAATAACTTATATTTAATGTATATCATAATTAGAACCCCGAGTATTTCGTGGATTGAGTTGGCAGCAAGCTAGACTGGACAGTCCTTTATACACGCGAGACAATATCGTTTGCTTATTGCTACACTGTTAAGTACTCACACTGCTGCTTCGTGCTTATGCCTGGCTCACAGTTAAACTGGTGGTGTCTAAATAACTGTCGTCCAATCACAGCAGTAGAAGAAAAGAATAAGTGTTTGGAGCCTACCTCGCCCCCGAATGAATTCGCGAAATACTCGTGGCTCTAATCATAATAGTTGGAATAAATACCAGCTCTGTCTTCATAATTAACTTCAGTTCTTACCACATGATAGCATAAATCCTAGTCCCTGGTACAAAATTCCAAAAACATAACAAACCACATCCTGCCGCACAGGAGTAATGCACCGCGGCTACAGATAGACCTAGGGGACGTGACAAAAGAGGCCGAGCGACGCGCGGCGCGCTGTCGTATCCTGGATAAGCAGCGCGCGATGAATATTTCATGGGAATCCTCTCGTAACGACATCCATCCCCTACTGCTGTCCCGCCCTCACCAACCCTCTTCCACACAACCCAAGTACCACTCCGCTCCGGACAATTTTTTTCTTGTATTTCCAGCCTCTTTGTCCCGCTCTCCCACTTAGCACGAACCCTACTCTCTTTCCTCCATAAATGTAACTCCCTAGCACCCTCCTTGGGCTGCGTGTGTTGGTAAAGTAGGTACTCACACCCAACACAAATGACGTATTTGCGAAAATTAAATACGCCATGGTAGAGCGGGCATGCCTGCGGCCCATTAATAAAACTCCGAGTCCCATCCCTAAACAGCTAATTAGCAAATATGCCTGCAAAAACCAAATTGCTTGCACTTAAGAGTGGGATGCAGCTGAGCGTCCAAGGTCAAGAAGCGAGGGAGCTATACGGGCGACACTAACACGCACTTCTAGCGCCTTATCGCCCCTACGCGCAAGGGCGTGCAGTGTTTCCGACGTGACGCTGTATTGTTCATATTAGATCTGTAACAGTGGGACATTATTACACGACATGAAATCCCGCAGATTAAACTACGCCCGTATCTTTGTAAACTTATCTCTTGCCGCTCAAGAAAACAGCATTAACAAGCTTTAAATATGCGATATTTGACCATTTTCACGATTTTTTTCTCCAAGAATTCACGTAATATGACAAAAATAAAAATAATAGGGAATAGATAATTTTTTTTTATATCATTTCTGACAAAAAGTCGTACTTGCAGAACATTTATTTACCGAGATACGCGTATTCGCGCAAACAGCTATTTTGCAGAAAATGTATCAGCCCATCCTCATTTTAATGGCGCCGCCTACTTGGAGGTTTTTAGCGCGTTTGAGGCAGGGAAGCACGGGAGCTGATGACGACACTGACTCGCGCGCCCCACGCCCCTTCGCTCCTACGCACGAGGCGCTGAACTGGCGTGCAGTGTTTCCGTTGTGCTGCGTTCACCTATGGGATTTTAAGCGGTGACCCGATCATTTTATCGGGTGGAATATCTGTAGCAATTTAAATGCAGGTTCCTACAACACTTTCTAATGTTTTCGAACAGTAAATTATGAGATACAGCAATGTGAAAAAGCTGTTTTTAGCTATGTTGGAGGGCTTGCGAATAGTTTATACAGAAAGCTCGGAAATTCCCCTTACAAACTTCTAGCACTTGTAGAGGGGACTGAGTAGACGATCTTTTGAATACGATTCCATGACCGGAAACCTACCGTTACCGTGCTACAACTATTTCTAGTCAGATGTTTCATGCGTCCACTTCTGCCTTCGAATTCATTAAGAAGCAATGCCAGATATGCCAATAAAGAAACGCATTCATTTATCACAATAACACTTTTGTATACAGTTAAAAGCAGCAATCGGTTTCTATCTTCTGCAAAGGATGTGTAGCATACGGTAATGATCCACTACAACAGGGGCTCGATGTGGCGACCACTAACGTCGTTGCATACATTGTACTTACGAATCATGTTCCGGTACACTCGCTAGTAGTAGAACCGTGTTGGCGGGGGGGGGGGGGGGGTTAATTTCACCTGGAATTAATTGGGATTTAACTGATGGATTATAGATTTGATTGAAAGGGTTAATCATAAATCCGATGTTAATCCGATCAAAAATTGAAAGGATTAACCAAAATTTGAAAGGGTTAAATTTAATTGAAAGGGTTAAATTTATTGAAAGGGTTCAATGTAATGGGACGGTTAATTTTTTGTGCAAGAGTGTACTAAGGGTCAATTTTCTGTCTTTTTGTGGGGATCTCTGGTACGTCCTCACCCTGTGAGCTCTGGCACACGATGAGTGTGGTGAGTTTTGGTACAAGAGTGGCATAAGTGTAATTTTTTTGGTTTGGTAGTGATATTGCTTGTAGACGGTGTTGGTGGATAGGCGACTTTGAATGTTAGTATTATTCAAAATGCTATTAAACGTTATAGAAATCAGAGTGTTCTATGTATGAATAAATTACATGCATCGAATCGCAAATTTCAAACGATCACAACTACGTGAATAATAAGTGGAATTACGTGACTCTCCAGTATGATATTAAACATACAGAGATTAATTAATCAACCCCGAGATGTATGCTAGCAATATAATTTACACGAGAGAAAAGTATAACGAACGAGTATAACGAATGAACACAACTACGTGAAAATGACAATTCGTGAGTGTGCAGTATGTAATTAACGACTTCTTCCTTCAATTAATAAAATATGTCTCTATAAATTAAATGAACACAATAACAATATATATGACTCTACTTGAAGCCTCTCGCACATACCTTACACGTCCGTCTGCCTGTGAGACTGGTCAGGTGGAACTTTAGAAACGTAATCCACACGTAAAAAAAAATGTATTAACACGCGTAATAAAATTGCACCTCTCCCAAAACACGTATGTCCACCAGCGAGCACAGTGGAGCACTATTTGATTATAGACTGAGGTGGAAAACTCGGAAATTTTAAACAAAACGAATGTTTCCAAATAAATTTAAAAAAAAACATGTAATGAAATGGAACCAGGAGCTCCCCGAAAACATATCTGTCCACCTCGGAGGATGGTGAAAGAATGAGTGGTTCGTATGACGTACGCCTGCTTATAAGCTGTTTCATGGACCACGGCTAAGTTTATATTTACGAATGACAGAACCTCTTTCCTTACCAAGCTATTATTAACGGCTTGATTACACTACTCGTCCTACTAGTACGTGAATGTATAAAAGTAAATTGTTTAAAAATAACAGACGTAATATAAATTTTTTTTCCGTCACGTCTGTGAAATTCACAGCATTTGGTAATGAAAATGCGAGTTGAAAATGCTGCGAAGTTTCACCGACCGGACACAGAAACAGGGTTTACACGATAATCGTACTATCACACAATAAATTAAAGACTTGTAAAAAATCTTTCATGTTGTAGTTTACAAAGACTATGAACGAGATCTAAACCCTTCTCCCCAACCAACTGTTACTTTGACTTGGAGACTGAAGCTTCGTCCTATTTTTCAAGGTGCAAGAGCTTGGCATATTCCCAGATATATAGAATTTTGCTACCAAACTCCCGCCAATACAACTTTATTTTTATTCATAACTAAGAAATATGTTCCAAATATCTTCAACAGACAATAAATTCAATAAAATAAATAAATAGTTTTCCACCAAACGTTTATTCCCATATCCAGCTAACTTTATTCCGTTTCGAGAAAACTTTACTTCCGTTTCCAGCAAAAATTATTCCTATTTTCCAACAACTTTTAACTAATAAATTATTAATTTTCATACAAACACAACTACAAGACATATTTTTTGTAAGTAATGACAAACACGCATCTTTATTCCATTAAATAAGAAACTATTATGATGTAACAATTTACTCAAGTTAAACTTTATTTTTCAAACATTTGAAACATATGTCAAACAAACTTGTTCGATAAGTTTTATACTTTCTATCTGTTTATCTAAAAATAATTGTGCATATTTTATATGCAGTTTTCCCACTTTTGAATTTCTAAAATAAAATGTGTATAAATTTTAACTGGTTTTCCCTAGAAAATAAATCTCGACGTGATATTACTGAAATAACACATATCCAGCTTTAAATGACTGCTATTGGAGATAAAATCTGTTAAATTTCACAATATTTCAACTGATTTTCCTAAAAGGGCAAATTAAACATAAATTTAAAGGAAAATGGCAGCCATTTTGAATCCTTTTACTATATAAGGAGGGATAAATTAATTTTTTCTCAGTGTTAACTCACATCTGCTAAAGTCACTTCGTGTACATATGCATGTGTGTGTATAGCATTAGCACTAGCGAGACTTAAGGTGTCTACTACAACTCCCGGCTTCCACTACAAGTCCAGGTGTTCACTACAACTCCAGGCATCCACTACAACAACAGGTGTCCACTACAAGCATCGACTAACACACCAGGCGTCCATCATGTCTACTACAGCTCCAGACGTATACTACAGCTCCAGATGTCCACTACAACGACAAGCATCTACTACAACTTCACTACATCATCTCGATCTACAAGGGAATGCATCTCTGCATCAGCTCGTAACAGGTACAATGCATCAAGATCACTGCTGTGACAATTGTGGCTATGAATGGGTTGAATCGTTCAATGTGATTTTAGCTTATGCGAAGACGAAAATATTATTGGGTTTAGATTGCTCCCAACTGCGAGTGTTGCTGAAAGAATTTATAATTTATTTTCAGGTCACGAAATATAACTAGTGTATCCATTCCTTCATGAACATTTAGAAGTTGACGAGGATATTGTATCCGATTTGGTATGTGATGACTGTCCTTACGGCATGCCTGCCTTTGATAATGATGGGAACTTGCAACACAATGGAGGGATTGTATACCATGCAAACTGTAACAGCTACTTGAAGGTAGAATCATTCAAGATAATGTAATGGACGATTCAGGAGTCGATGAAGTAGATTCCGAGGCAAACACTGTGATCATAAAAAATTATATGAGTGAGAGAGCCTTTTTGTAACTAGTGTATAAAGAAATTTACTTAAAAATAATATGCTATGCTCAGGGTTTCAGAAACTACCAAGACAACTCCTTTGTAATTAAGGAGCTTGTTATTTCTTATGCACCTGACACTAATGACTCTAAAGTATTATACTGTAAATCTCCCAGACCTCGGTACAGTTTAAACCCTGAAGTTAAAATGATGTTCTGGGAACAGTCTTATGAGATACATAGCCTGAAATGGGAGTCTGGTAACATAGCTTACGAAAAACATTTTCAATGTGTAAATGATGCATTACTCGAAGACTATCCAATATACATGTTTGGAAAACACAGATGGAAATTTTAAAGCTTTGGACAATGCAGAAGTAATAAATATCAGAAGATATCACAACTGTTCGAGGGTTAATTCAATTGGCAAACACTGTAACACTAATCACTGCGAGGAAAAAAATCTTCTCACAATGGAAAAGTGAAGCTTTAAGAGAATATTTGTACGAACATCCTACCTATCTGTAGAGAGATATTAATTTTTCGAAAAAAAATGGGTTTTTCCAGGTAGCGTAAGATTTCGAAAAAAAAATGGAGAAATTCGACCCAGAGAAGTCACATTCCAGTAAATTGGAGGACACAAGAAAGTATGGTTCCATTCTATAGGCAACATATACTTTGAAACACAGATGTGTAACGGGGATGATAATAGGAATTTGGCAAAAAGTTTTAGAGAAAGCACATTTATAGAGCGAGTGTTGTGTGATGAAGAAGAAGATTGTCCTGTTTTTAATAGGCGGCCTGACAGCGAACTGCCCTGTTCTTCTTGGGATCTATGTTTTATAAATCGCAATTTAGAAATAACCAAAGAACCAGGGTTTCTTCAAATATAATATAAATTGATTAGAAAATTGTACGACACCCCCACCTTATGGACTGAAACATGTAACAATAAGGAACACATCATGCAAATACAAGGTAGTAGTGCACATCTAGGAGCACCATTTGGAATGTGGCACTGTGAGGTTTGGAACAGCATTGTTTATGTCCGAAAATTTGATTTTAAAAAGTTATTGTTGGAGACTTAATTTTACCACAAACTGGAACAGAATCTGTCTATATATAAAGAGAGAGAGAGAGAGAGAGAGAGAGAGAGAGAGAGAGAGAGAGAGAGAGAGAGAGAGAAAATTGTACACCAGAGCTTCAGTTACGATAGAGAGTTTCGACTCATCACTTCAGAAAACTAGTGTTACTCTAGGATTCAGGCGAGTGTGGTTTAGAATTGAAGATGAAGATAGACCAATAGATATAGATGTGCAATGGAGATGATCATTGGCATTTCTCGTTGATCAGTCCACCAGAAACTTTAAAAGTTTTCGACGAAATGTTATGGGCTAAATGATTGTCCTTTACTAGAATTTGAAGCTCAAAGTGCTTACATCACCACAAACAAGTCCTTCAAGAAAATCCAATACACTATGCAGAAGTAGTGTAGTTCCTGTACTCTTACTACAGGTTGGACAGATGAATGCAACAACAAACAACATTATGCGTACATTGGTGGCCAAGAATTAATTTCTCCCTGTGGTAGGTGGCAATGTAATGTTGTTCAATGCAAAAAATCTGGCAGACTTTATAAAGGAGAGCATTCAATATAAAATCATCAGTCATGGCTAGAATCTCCAACCATACATATGTATACAAGGTCCTACAAATTGGATACAGAAGAGTTTTATTTAAACTGTATGACGGTATCCTACAAGTTCATGTCTGCAACAATATATAACATTGGTGCTACACTTTCGACAACAGTCTTGGCATTCCCGTTGGTGAAGGAATAGCATGCAACAATTGTGCTGTGAAATATATTCTCTCTGACCGTGACTTGCCAACAACATTACACAATTTGATGATTGCCAGTCTTAGCGAGGAAATAGAAGATAAACGGGTATACAGAGTAATCACCTACCAGCTCACAAGACCTCACCAGGGAATCACCATTCGTTGGAAGGAGACCTGCGATGGGGACATCCAAAACTTAATTTTCGAAAAAAAGGAGAATTAGTTTTTCCATCCATGTGTAATTTAATGCATTTGACGAGGCTAATTCAGAATAATGTTCTTGCAGATTTTTAAATATGCATTTATTACTAAAGGTTTGTATTCTGTAACTTATTGCATAGCATATTAACATTCTATTGTAAAGGAAATGTGTGAGTCAGACATTAATTTCAAATGCACGTATTTCTCTCAAGCTTTTACAGCATGTAGTAAACCAAATAGTTATGATTCCACTTTCACAAACCGCAACCGTTCTGAATGTCTTGTAAAACAGTACAGACCACACAGAGTAGATACTAAATAAAAACTTAGGGTGGACGCATTGTAATGTCATTTTGTGAGGAAGAAAAATGTTTGTAATGTCTTGTTTATATTACAGACACTATTTTACCCTATCAGTATTTCGAAGAATGGGATCTTCATACTTTATATCATTATACCAAAAACAAGTTTGGTTACAGCTCTCATACTGGGTGTGATTAATCAAAATGTTACGTACATCCAGCAATAAGATTAGCAAAAATAAAACTTAACCCAAAACACATTTCAACTTACAAATTTAATGAATGAATTTATAATTATACACACATTGTTCCTTGCTAATTCTTCTCAGTTGAGTGTTGGATGTCATAGTAGCAACATGACATATTTTCATCCTGCAAATCATTATGTCAGTGTTAAACAAGGAAAGTTCAATATAACTTACACCTTATGGTGCAACAGACTTTTGCGGGAATTTACGGAGACTTGCAGCAACATCTTTCGTTTCAAAGTAATTTAGTTTCCTCTAGGAGACAAAAAGAGTCACAGACTAATACAGTGCAGTGACAACAAGAAATGTCCAGTATTTATATGACTGCAAACACACCTCTTCCATCTAGTTTTGAATATGTGTACTCTCATTATGTTGAATCATATTACAATTTGGTTGAAAGCATTGTTTTACACACCCCTACTTCTAAAGACGATTGTGTGTAAACAAATATGTCAACACCAGGGCATGAGAAATGCTCCCTTTTAAAGAAAAAAGTATATAATCTACTAGTGTTCAATGTTTTGTATTATCCTGTAGTTGCTTTGAAACAAGCTGTATTTGCTAGTGTTAAAATGTTGTACATAAAGTTTTTCTATCAACCTGTATTTTTGAAATAATCCTTGTGTAATTTATGTGACATCCTCTACTTGATTATGTATTTTGAATCATCCTATAATTGATTGTTTGATGCTATGTTTTGGCACATTCTGTGGTTACTTGTATATGTTTTGAAATATGGTATCTTTCATTTTGTCGAAATAATAATAAAAATATGATTGTATATATTTTATTAATAAATTTATCTTGCAAAATAATTTTTTTATGTTTATTTAACTTGTTCCTTTTTTAAAACTGAAATAGTTTTCCTAAGAAAAATATAATATCTACAGAGAGAGAGAGAGAGAGAGAGAGAGAGAGAGAGGAGAGAGGAGAGAGAGAGGAGAGAGAGAGAGAGAGAGGAGAGAGAGAGAGAGAGAGAAGTGTTTCGCATTAACACATTATCACAAAATAGTAGTTTACAGAAAAAAAACAGACAACAAACAGACTATTAGTTCACAAAAAATTACTATTTAACTAATGATATATTTGAATTTCACAAAAAGATGTGTGCTGGAAAAAACTTAATAATATTTTTACATTACCCTATAACTACATAAAATGACATGTCAAATGTCGCCTGCTTCCATAGAGTAATCAGTTTATACAAGAAGGCTCTGTGTTCGAATACCAGATAAGGCATGGTTAATTGTAATACATATAGTTTGCAGGTTCGATTTCCAGGTAAGGTATGGTTGATATAAACTGGGTTTGAGCCCTTGTTAGATCCTGTAAGATCGCGTAAAATCCTTTAAAATGTGTCAAATTTGCTTAAAAATGTGTTAAAATGTTTCTAATATGCAATATGTAGGTTTAATACATTTTGAAAGTGAATTACACAATATAAATTTTTTGGTCAAGGGAGGGATGTGGGGTATAAATAAGAGCACCCAACCCCCAGCTAGCCATTTGCTGATCTGACTTCATGGAGGTAACATATCTCACCCTCTCACACCGGGACAGCTTGTGAACCGGCCCACACTTTTCAAGACCACCATTCGCTCGTTTCAACCATCCTCTAGTGAGACGTGATGCGACAGGGTTGTGCTGTAAATGAACTTCATCCGCATATCCTCTTCTATCACCAGCTTTCTTGGGAATTCGTCCGACCGCATGTCTGCTGGAGTAGACAGCCTGGACTTTTGACTGCATGAGAGGTCAAATGCACATCCAGCTTGACCTTGAGTTTAGGTTTCGTTCAAAGCCTACTAGCTTTGCTACCAGAATTAAAGTTAGTGGTTAATTTCGGGTTTTTAAAATTCTTTTGCTGTATTTTTGTCAAAACTTTTTGTAAAATTGACTAGAAATTTTTTTATCTTGATTGCATTTTTCAGAAACTTTTCCTAACATCATTAAACTTTTAGTAAAATCTTAAAAACTTGAATAAAAATTGGTAAACTTTTAGTAAAATCATTAAACTTTTTAACAAAATGAATTGTGGGTCTTTAAAATCGTAAAACAAGTCTTTGGAATTGTAAAACTTTTTAATGAATTGAATGATAGGTCTTTGAAATTGTGAAAGAAGTCTTTAAAGTCTTAAAACAAGTCTTTGAAATCATAAAGCTTTTTATCAAATTGAATTATATGTCTTGAAATCATAAGACTTTTTATCAAATTGAATGATGGGGTATTTGAAATCGTAAAACAAGTCTTTAAACCATAAAACCTTTTACCAAATTGAAATTGGGTCTTTGAAATTGAAAAAAAAAAAGTTTTTAAAATTGTAAATTTTTTTCTCAAATTGAATGATAGGTATTTGAAATCATAAAACCAGTCTTTTGAATCATTAAACATTTGAACAAAATTGCATGATGGG
Organism: Dryococelus australis; assembly: GCA_029891345.1. NCBI lineage: Eukaryota > Metazoa > Arthropoda > Insecta > Phasmatodea > Phasmatidae > Dryococelus > Dryococelus australis. The sequence continues at coordinate 254,537,212 of CM056995.1, forward strand.
TCTTTGAAATTGTAAAATATGTCTTCAAAATCATAAAACTTTTTAATAAATTGAATGCTGTTTCTTTGAAATTGCAAAACAAGTCTTTAAAATCGTAAAACAATTCTTCCAAACGGTTACATAAAATTTATTCTGAGTATGATATATTTTTAGAATTTGTGAAAATGTAAGTTGTTTATGTTTAGTTAATGTTAATTCATATATGTGGATGACTGTTTGTGTGTACGAGTGTAGGGGAAAATCGTGTTTTCAATCAATTTTATAAGGCTCTAATAGATTTTTGTAGGAGACACTAAATGTCTGCCAAAGTATTGCAATAAGGACAGGAGGGCGAGACAATATATCGATTTCAGGCCTTCTCTACACTGTTAAATACTAGTTAGTACTTTTCAATACTATCTAGAATAAAAATACAAATACTCTGAGGAAAAATGGGTATATGACCGAGTGTATGAGTGCAGGGGAAAAGTCATGTAAATTGTAGTTAGTTTTAAGAAATGTTTAAGGGAAGGATGTTGTGTGTATGAGGTATGAACTTTGGAATGGCTAAAACAAGGGAGATCTACTCCACTCATGCCAAGTGTGAGGGGAAGATGCATAATTTCATTACCCAAGCTTGTTCAGAATGAGTTGACTGGAGATGGATGTGTGCGATAATGGCTATATGAGCATTGAGTATTTCTAACTAGTCAAATGATTTTTATGTGTATGTGACGAGGTGGATTGGGTATTTTATTTTATTTTAAGACATTTCCTTGTCAAAGTTGATGAGTAAATGCGAGGTGAGTAATAGTATCTCTTATTTTTTAAATGTTTAGTTTTAACAGTGTTTGTTTAGTTGGTATAATTACTAATATCTAATGTGTTGCTCCCTCAGTAAAAACACTTAGACGATATTTGTTTGTTATTTTAATTATGAAAATAAGTAATTTAAAGTGCAAACTTTTATTACAGTCTACCCAAGAATGTATTTTCTATGGTGTAAACAATGTAACATTAAATATATTTTGACAGTGTAAATGTTTTTACTGTATAAGATTTCTTAAATGTTTTTGATGGTGTAAATGATTTTACTGTATAAAATTTTATATATGTTTTTGACGATGTAAACTACTTTGATGGTGTAAGATTCAAAACAATTTTTAAAGGCGCATGTAAGATCTACATTTTTCTCACAAAAAACCTTTAAACTGGGCTTAAAATGCAATGCATTAGCATGAGTTTAAATTTCACTGTTATATCCAAACTAAAGATGCGCACCTGTACCAAAAAGTAAATCTTGAGAAAGAAAGATGAGGGCGAGGCAGGTCACAAAGTGCGGTGAATTGTATGGTGGACACAAGCTGTAGACCGTGAACCTGTGTTGCAGAGTGAAGGTGACGGAGTGGCACAGCCAGAGGGGAAGTGCCCAGTCTCCCTCCTAGCCTTATCGTACAGGCTGCAGTGGCACATGCATGGAGGCGACCCCCAGGCTCTTCATTTGAAGGGGAGGTTGTCGGGTGGGGTGGGGAAAGGCAGTGTGCCTGGACTCTGGTGCTCACTGCGGACAGCGACAGTTTAGTGAACCATTCTCTCTCCCGCAGTTCTGCACAGCCCAAGACTCTGGCCTGCATGCAGTCTTATGTTGCTCCAACTCCGAACGTTTACCCCTCATCAGCTCTTGAGACCTAAGTTTCTCTTGCTCCCCAAACATACTCAGTTCTTGGCTAGTTCCCTCAAAAATATTAATAAATAATGTTAGTGTTAATCACAACTATGATGTGATGAGGTAATAAAGGGTTGTTATTGTTTCATGTTTTTCAGAAGGAGGGTGTTACTTTCGTGTAATTTATTGTGATGTACGAACTATTGTAGAGATGACACTAAAGAAACTTTTGGTTAGGTAAAATGGGTGAATGTAAGTGATCCAGTATTGACATCTTGCTTGAAGACTTTTACATAAGCGATTCAGATTCTGAATCGCAGATGCAAATACACTCTACAGAAAGCTGTCAAGACAGTATCCCTTCGCCTAAGTGGTCACGAGTTAATCTCTTGGAGAATGATCTCTACTTAAGTGATTCGAGCATGGTGTCACTTACGGAGATATAGTTTACACCCAAAGGTCAAAACGTGTCCGCTTCCCCCAAACTTGAGAAAGTTGATCTTTTAAATGAGGATTTTTTTCTATCAGATTCGGGTGATTCTTGTGATCCTGAGAGTACTGAAATCGTTTCACAACAGACTTTCGAGTCTATTAGAAATATTTCACCAAGGGAGCCAGAAAATTATTCGTTTTCCAATTCTGCAGCTTCAGTGGAGCATTTGCCTGACTTGACATACATACTCATGGCTACGGAATTCGCAAGAAGATTAAATTATGCATGGATACTTAACGATAGTCTTGGCAGTGACACAGACCTTTCTTATTTTTTCCAGAGGTGTATGATCCCTTTATTAAGCTTATTAATGGTATCACCCCGACCTATTAGAGTTTCAGTTACCGTAGCAGGTAATTACTTGAAATCGCTCATGGAGGAGGAAGGCGCTACAGAACCTTTTATTTTCAACGCAAAGCACTCCCTGTCCTACATTCATCCGATGTGGGTTTAATCTATGATGATGATATTGTTCCTTATCTCACAAACAGATTTTAAGAGTTTAGTGTGCGTGGATCTGGCTGGAGTCTACAAATATTGACATACTTGGATTCACATGTGAGCCAATATCTGCCATTCACCATTGGTGCTGCGCACACTAAACTGCAAAAATTTTATTTCCAATCATTTTGCTTGTGTCGATTTAGACTGCTTGGAGGGACTGTGTTTCCACTACGCTGTGGTAGCATCTTTGTTTCCTGCCACACAATACCCCCACAGAACTACTTAATTCCCAAAACCTATCGAGGTTTTGAATACTCAAGGTCTGTCGACACCTGCAGTCATACAGGATATTCGTAAATTCGAGGACAACAATTCTATTTCTAACAATTTCTACTATGTGGTGGACAAAGATAGCAATATGATTGACGACATTTGTGAAAAGGGTGGGGTTGTAGTACCCATGTGTACTTCTCCTTAACGTCATGACACACACGTTAATATTTTTGTGATTCGCACGAGTGTAAATGCTGCTCATTTGCATTGCATCTGTATTAGAAATTTGTCCCGGCTGGTTGGTAGTCAGCTGAGTAAGAAGAAGTGAGAAAACATATTTGCGATCATTGCCTCCAATACTTTGTTAGTGAGGAGAAAGTCGTGAGTCACACTATTCTTTGCCAGTAACAAAAAACTGTTCACAGTACTTTCTCCACTGGGAAAAATAAGTACTTGGAATTTAAAGATTACAGCAAATAGCAGAGATTGGGTTTCGTCACCTATTGTGATGTTGAAAGTTGCCTGAAACCCATGTCCACTTGCTTGCCTAATGATGAAACAAGTAATAAAACTGCTATAAACCAACATTTTCCATATGCTTGTAGCATTTTCTTGTTCTGCTCATAAAAACCAAGTTTATCTAATTATTTTGATTTTGTGAGTGCTGATTGTATGTACCAATTAATTGATATATTACTTGAACTTACAAAGTGGGTTTTAGGAAAATACAGCATGATTGTTCTGATGAAGCCAAAAACCTCTGCTGATGAAGCTCAGTTGGCGGCTCAGAAAAGTTGTTACATTTGTAAGGAAATGCTCGGTACATATGATATTGTGATCGATCAAGACCAACTAACAGGCGAAATCAGAGGTAGCACACATAATAAGTTCAACTTGAATTTCAGACTGCCCAAAAGACAACTTGTCACTGTTTTTCATAACCTGTAGAATTATGATGCACACTTTCTCATAAAGCTCCTGGATGAACATCACATACCACAACCCGACGGAATCATGGTAATCGAAAATCTTGGTAAAATTCAAGCGATTGGAATGATCCTTGAAAAATACAAATGTATTACCAAACAAATTCCCAATGGGATTGATTTAAATGGAAAGGCACAATATTTCAAGTTACGGTTTATTGATTCACTCAAATTCCTGAGCGCCACTCTAGAAACTTATGCAAGTAATTTACTACCTGCACAATTGAGTATCACCTGCTTGATGTTTCCAGACAACACTCAATTCGAATTGGCGAAACAGAAGGGAGTTTTTCCTTATGACTTTGTTAAGTCGCCAGACAGTCTGATGTGCAAGTCACTCCCACCAAAGGAAACATTTCATAATGTGATGAGAGGCAAAGGCATTAGCGATAAGGACTACGCTCTCGCCAAAGCCGCATGGGATGTGTTCAACTGCACAAACTTGCTGCAGTATGCCATTCATTACTTACGTGTGGACACTTGTTTGCTGGTTAATGTTTTTGAGAGTTTCAGGACTGTATGTTTGGCTCATTATGGTCTTGACCCCGCCATGTACATCACAGCTCTGTCTCTTTCATAGGACAGTTTATTGTCAATGAAACATGCACGGCTAGAGCTGTTGACTGACCCAGACATATATCTTTTTGTGGAATGCGAGGTTAGGGGTATTAACCAGGTTTCAAAATGATGTGCGGAAGCCAACAATGTTTACATTGGTGATGACTTTGACCCCAGTTTGTCAACAGTCTGTACAGTCATAGCTGCGATCCAAGCTTCCGATCTGCAATTTTGAGTGTGTTGAGGCTGACGTGTTTTCAACGTGGGATTTTTCAAACAGTGTGAATGATGGTGACACTTGTTTTTTAGCGGAAGTTGATCTGTATTTTCTGAAGGAGTGTCATGATGCACTATCTGATCTGCCTCTGGTCCCAGAAAATAGCGTACCCCTTAATGACTTGCATGATAAACTTCTTTCAACACTCGTGCTGTGAAAGAACTATGTTGTACATGGGGAAACACTGAGGCAGTACTTGGTGTATGGAGCAAAACTTGACTCTGTTCATCGCATTTTTCGCTTTGAGCAGAAGGTTTGGATGGCTCCATTAATCGAGGTTAATATTGAGAAATGTGGCCAGGCAGCGATCGAATTCGAAAAATGGATTTTCAAGTTAAGAAATAATTCCATTTATTGAAAAACCTTGCAGAATGTCTGCCGGGAAAGGGACATCAGAGTCGTTTCGCGGTATGACACGATCTAAGGGGCTGCAGAGCTGATAGGATGTCCGACATTCCAGGCAGGACAGATTATCGATGAAAACTTTGTCCTTATCGAGATGTCAAAGAGTTCTGTTGTGTTTAACCAACCTTTGTACACTGGTGTTGCCATTCGTGATCTATCAAAATTAACCCTCTACGAATTCCATTATCAATACATGCATACAAAATTTTATTTCGCCAGCCTTACACCTTCTTTATTGTGACACAGCTTCCTTGGTATATTCTGTTGCTTGTGAGGACATATATAAAGTAATTTTACCAGATTTAATGACCCAGTTTGATACATCCAATTATGCGCTCGATAACCATCAAGGATTCGCTCACGAGAACAAAGGCCATACTGGGGTGATGAAAGATGAATGTGCTGGGTGCATCATCACACACTTTGTGGGTTTACGTCCCAAGCTTTACACATACGTTTTTGGGTATGAACAATGCATACATTAGGCGAAGGGTGTAAAACCTAATGTGTTACAATCACTCAGGTACAAGAATGATCGAGATTGACTCGAAATCTGCACAAGGGTTCTGGGGACCCAATAACAGTTCTGTTTGCAAGCTCATCAAGTCTAAACTGAACACGTAATGAAGGTAGTGTTGTCAGGCATGGATGATAAGTGGTGCATTGAGATAGATGGAGTATCTACTCTACCTTTGGGGCACTATCGAATTCCTGAGTTTTCTTATTATTTTCCTCCCTACAATAGTTTCAACACCACAATAAATGCAGCCCACCCACAACACCACATTTTTCACCACAATGCCATCGATGATGCCCATCTGCCATCACACGCACCTACTGTTCCACAACCAACTTCACAGCTTACTATTGCTGCCCACAACACCTACAACATGTATTACTTCACCATTTAATACTGTTGCTTCCTTTTTGCCTGTCTGTAAGGTCCATCTCTATCGATTATACATTTTACAAAATAATAATTAGATGAAAGTCACAGTGTGACAAATCATCTACAGTAAACTGTATGCGTGTGAGTGTGTTACACCCTGTCGTCAGTGTGTGTGTGTGTGTGGAAATAACCTGGATGTGACACGATGAATGAACTCCTTATATATGTGTAATTATTACCTCGTCAATAGTGTGTAAATATTATGTATATTCACGTAGTTTTAGGTGAAAAGGACGTCAAACACAATAATGTATTCTATTTGAAAATATTTTAAACTTTTTTTACATTTTATTATTTTGTTATCTGTCACACAATTTTTGTAAAAGTAGCAGTAGTAGTAATAGTAGTAGTGTATCAGTAGTAATAGTAAATGTAGTAGTATTTGTAGTTGTGTTATGATGTATGATTGATGTACACAACTTTATTGCAGAAGATTGTAAAAATAGTTATCTTGTTGTTGTTAATAATGATTGGTAGTTTAGTTTGTAACAAGAATGTTTCTTTTAAAATATAAAAAAATGGTTACATATTTGTTTAATTTATAAATAAAAATTAAGATTAAAAATGTCTTTGAGTATGTGTCAAGGTTTGTTGTAAACTAGTTGTAAATACTTTAGCTGTTAAGGATAATAAAAAAAACTGAAAAAAAACTTTTATATGTAAAAATTGAATAGTGTGCCCTGTTATTTATTACTTTGAAAAATCACCAATGTCATTATCTAAAATAAAGTGTTTATTACTTAACCAAAATAATATTTTTTTTTTTTTGGCAATTGTTAAAAGAGTTGGCGAGTATCAATGTTGATTTGAATTCAATGCCAGGTTACTGGAAAATAATAATTTTATAAGTTGTTTGATGTCAAGTTGAGAAAAACTAACATTTCAATTAAAACACATCCTGAAAGGAGAACTTATATAAAATGATGTAGAGAAACGAACATGTCTGAATGAATGAATTTCGAAACTGAAGGAACATTCTTGGATATCTTCGGAAAACTTTGCTGGGCTGTTGGCCAAGAACCTTAGAAAATTTAACGAAATCGAAAGTTACACACAAAGACCTTTTCAGGGCCAGGTAGAAAGAGCCCTTAGCATCAGAGCACAATGTTTCCCCAGTGCCCTATAACTGGGAGAGTTCAGCCAACTTTGAAAGTAAAATATTTTTCTCATAGCAGCAAGATTACAGCTGTTGTAGCTGAAGAATCAACATGACGATGTCTGGTAGTTAAAAACACAATCATTCTTTACACAAAATCAGAAAACATAATTGAAAACTTATTAAAAATAAATAAAACTCTACTCTATCAGTAAAAGTGAACATTTCGTTAAAAATTCATTGTTTCATTCATGTACTTGTAGGACGAATGTTGTAATCAAGTCATTAATAGTAGCTTGGTAAGGAAATAGGTTCTGTCTGTCGTAAATTTAAACTCAGCAGTGCTCCATGTAACAGCTTATAAGCAGAAGCACGTCAAACGATCCACTCATTCCTTCACCACCCTCCAAGGTGGATGGACGTGTGTTCGGGGAGCTCCTAGTGCCATATCATTACGTGTTTGTTTAAATTTTATTTGGAAACATTCGTTTTGTTTAAAATTTCCGAGTTTTTCACCTCAGTCTATAATCAATTAATTTCTTTTTACGTGTGGATTACATTTCTAAAGTTCCTCACCAGTCTCACAGGCAGACGGACATGTAACGCATGTGCAAGATGTGTCATGTAGTGTCATATATCTAGTTATTGTGTTTAATTTATAGGGACATTTTTATTCGTTGTAGGTAGAAGTAGTTAATTCCATACTGCACACACGCATAATTGTCATATTCACGTAGTTGTGTTCGTTTGTTATACTTCTCTCTCATATAAATTATATTGCCAGCATACAGCTCAGGGTATACTAATTCATCTCTTTATGTTTAATTTCATGCTTGAAAGTCACATAATTCCACTTATTATTCACGTAGCTGTTATAGTTTGGAATTTGCGATTCGATGCATGTCATTTATCCATACATAGAATACTCTGTAGTTCTCTAATGTTTAATTGCATTTGAAATAATAGTAATATTCAAAGTCGCATATCTACCGACACAGACAACGAGCAGTATCACTAACAAACCAAAAAAATTTACACTTATGCCACTCTTGCGCCAAAATCTCACCACATATATACCTCGTCCCCAACACACCACCCCTTAGCTTGTATCAGAGCTCACAGGGTGAGGACGTATCAGAGTTCCCCCTCCCCCAAAAAAAAGAAAATTGACCCTTAGCACACTCTTGCACAAAAAAAACTTTCAATTTTTGACTATCCCTTTCAATTTTTGATCGGATTAAGGTAAGATTAACGATTAACCTTTCAATCAAATCGATAATCAATCAATTAATCCCTGGTGAATGACCCCCCACCCCCCTTCTTCAATACTACACTCGCTGCATCTGTCCCGTCAATCTGTTGTGCAGCGACCATAAATCATGCAAGCAGATCTTCCTCTGTCTCTACAGGAGTCTTGTACACCATACTATTCATACTACCCCACAAGAAATAGTCCAATGGAGTCAAATCCGGCCTTTCCCTCAGCAGAAATGGACGAGTGATACACCTGATTTGAACTGGTTGTATCACGGAAACGGTATGTTTCCGGACATGGGTTCCTATCTCAGAAGATAGTCTACTCAGTCCCCTCTAGAAGTCCTAGGAGTTTGTAAGAGAAATTTCCGAGAATTCTGTATAATGTGCATGATGTAGTGAAAGTATTATACGTACCTCGCCTGAAGTGTGTTTTATTTTCGTACATCGGTATCATCGGGGCGCGTTTAGTGTTTTAGTAACAAAACGCGGATTTCGAACATTTTGCAACGCAGTTAAAATAAACACATACTGGATTTGAGAGTTTTGTCGCATTTCTTCTGAACTAGTTTTAATTGAAAGATATATTTAACGATAAAAAACAATTTTTTGTAAAAGCCCAGTTACGCGGGGAAACTATGTGAAAACCATCACGAATTCACTGATTGATTACATGGTTTTCGTAATTATATCGTAAAATAGTGAGTTAATGTAGGAGACATTCGCAGAAATTGAATGCCAGTGTTTATTGTATTTTGTCTCGCCATACTAAATTCCTGAAATTTTTTTTTAGTTTTTAAGAAGACAAGTAAACATCGAAACTACAATAACTGTCCTCCAGTTATTTGCATAACAATGCAACACGAACATAATATCTGAACTATTAAGATACAGTTGAAGATGATTGGACGTTAAAAGCTCAATTATTATGTGCTATAGCAGAGTAAATTGCTAAATAATTAAAGTCACTTTTTCGAAATTTATCTTTATAAAAATTTAAATCAGCAACTAATTTATACTGTTTCAGCAGATTTTCTAGGTGTTTATGCCATGTTTTTTTGCTTTTTTTTTTCTTGTAATTTTGTAGCCTACGTCTTTAAGGCACAGCGAAGTTCAAATGCTTGAAAAAAAAGGGGGGAGGGAAGCTATTAGTATGTTTGTCATTTTCAGATGTTTGTTTAGATTGGTTTGTTATGTAAGCAATCTCCTTGTTAACCTTTCGGTGTAGCAGAGACGTTAAAAAGTAATGATCACAACGAAATACATTTCATCAATTCGTAAAATTATAAAATTCATTTAAGTTTAATATACTTCAGGAATATAAAGTTGAGTTGCGTTTTGGACTACGACAAAATTTATTTTTGCAAAAGAATATTAGGACTACCTACATGACTAAGACGGAAGGCCCTTTTAACTTCGTAACATGTGGATCGGGTAGTTAATCCGGGCTAGCTACCTAGATGTGAATCGTTTTTAGCCTCATTTCCGAAGGAAAGAAAGGCTTATGAGAACACTTTACTGTCTGTGTGTCTGTACGTGTGCGTGCATGCACTTGTGTGTGTCTCCTTTAAATTTTTGAACGCTTGGAACGATTTTCACCAAACTTGGTAGACATGTGGTACTAATTAAAGACACCTTAATCATTTTTGGCCACGCCGGATACGTACTTTAGAAATGGAGGTCATTTTTTTATTTTTTATTTAGGGAGATATGTCATATCTCGGAAACCATTCAACCGATTTTATTCAAATTTTGTATGCCGACAGCACTAGTTGTAAGTATTAAATTCGGATGTAAAAATTGTTGTTGGTCTCAGCCATTTGGAAGTTAGCGCCTCTTGAAATCTAAAGCTTTTGCGTTATATCTCGAAAACTGCTCAACCCATTTTCGCCAAATTTGGCACATAAGTAATACTTCGATTGGCCAAGTAAATATATGAAACTGAACTTAATTAGACACTCATTTTCAAAACGGTGATCATGCAACTATCTGAAGTTTATTTGGTATAAATACCATTCTGTTTGACCAATCTCAACCACATTTTGTACACTGACAGTGTCCTTTAGAAGCATCATAGAAGCGAAATAACAACCCCTCCTGTCCGCTATTTTGTAAGACAGTGCCACATGGAAAAATTAAGACTTTCACATCATATTTCGAAAACTACTCAACCTATTTTCTCCAAATTTGGCAAGTAATTAATAATGGGATAGGACAAGTTAATATAAGTAAATTAACTTTATTAGACACTTATTTTTGAAATGGCAACTATTAAAATAGTTTAAGTTTATTTGGTAGACCTACCATACCATTTGGCAAATTTCAACATAACTTTGTACGCTAACGTTATGTATTTCAAGTATCATATAAGCTAAACAAAACTGCTTTTGTCCGTCGTTTTGAAATACAGTGCTCTGTGTAAAAATTTATCTTTTACTTTATACCTCGAAAACTACTTAAACAATTCTCGCCAAATTTGGCATGTATGCAACACTATAATAGGTCAACTAAATATAAGTAAATTAACTTTATTAGGTACTTATTTTCAAAATGGCGTCCAAACAAATATTTTAAGTTTATTTGATAAAAGTATCATACCGTGTGAACAATTTCAACCAAATTTTGTATGCTGACAGTACCCATTACAAGCTTCAAATAAGCAGAAAAAAAAACAACTTTTGTCCACCATTTCGTAAGATAGCGCTACATGAAATAATAAAGTATTTGTGTAATTTTTCGGGAAAAAATGCTCATATTCCTACCAAATTTCGTTAGTCAAGTAATACTGCCGCTGTTGATGTGTACAAATATGTTTCAAGTGTGACAAACTCATATTTTTTAAATGGCGCTCATGCAGTTATTTTAGCACAGTAAACTGTATCTTCGAAACAATTTAATCAATCTAGAATTAATTTTGTATGCTGGGAGTATGTTAAAAAACCTCAAACATGTCTACACGGAGCCTCTATTGGCCTCCATATTTGTAATATAGTGCCATTCTAATAAATAGATTTTTATGTCATATCTCGGGAAACAATTAGCTGATTAATACCAAATTTTACAAACAAGCCGTTCTGCGATAGGTAATGTTAAATTATAAGTTTTATGTATGGCAGGCACGTGTTTGCAAAATGACGGTCATATAGCTATTTTAGTTTTGTAAATTATATCGTCGAAACCAAGAAATTAATTCCATTGAAACTTTCTATGATGGCTATATATATATATATATATATATATATATATATATATATATATATACTAAAACAATTAAATGGTTACACACAAAATATCTTTTGTTTGCATTTTGGGAAATAATATCACGTGACAAACTGAACATTTTTTATCTCCGAATAAACAACCAATTACTACGAAATTTGACAAACAATTAGCACTATGGCAGGCTATTCAAACTAATAAATTTGAAGAGGGTCAGACACACATATTTCCAAAATGGCGGCGATATAAACACTTTAACTCCGAATTTTTTTTCTACGATACTGCGAAACCAATTTCTACTTAACTTTGTCTGCTGACAGAATCAGTTATATCCGTCAAAATTGTATATGTAAACTCTCATTTCTCCGCCATTTTGTAAGATATCCCCACATGAAATGATATAGTTTTTATGCCGTATCTCAGGTAATAAGCAACTAATTTCTTTCAAATTTGGGGAAGAATTTTTACTGTGGTAGGCTATATTAATTTATGTTTTAAGTACCTTAGTTTTATATTTTCTGAATAGCTCATATATAAACATTTCAGCTTAATTCGCTATATCCACAAAACTATCATCATATTTAAATTAAACTTTGTATAATGTATCTATGATAGTAATCGAATGTGTTAATATATAAAGTTTTTGCCCTCCATTTATGAAGATAATCACATGATCACTGGCGGTGTTATGCCGTATCTCAAGGACAAATCAACTGATATGCATACAGAGAACCTCCTTTGCAGGATTTTTTGCAAATTAGTGTCAGGGGAGTAAAATGAACATTTTGTCATACTAACGTAATAACTCGATCACTTTTCAGACAATTTTGCACACATACAGAAAGCCAATATTTAAATGGGGTCATGCGATGATTTAAAAAATGGCGGCCATATAAATATTTTCTTTTGTTTAGCATATATATTTAAAAATTTAACAATTTCAATGAGACATTTTATGCTGACATTATATATTATAAACACCGTGTACAGAGCATAATTTTAAGCAATTTTGTAAGATGTCCCTATTTATAAATAAAAGTTCTTTAGATCATATCTCGGAGACCAATCAACCAATATCCCATCAAATTTTCACACAATTAGCATAATGGTAGGTCATGTAAACTTATTTGTTTTAGTGGCTCAGGCAAGTTTTCCTTCAAAATGATGCCCGAGCAAATATTTCAGATTAAGTGCACCCTATCATTGAAAACATTACACTGATTACATCCGAAGTTGATGCTCCAAATCCTACCTTCGTGATGCAGTTCATTGCAAGCTAGCTTAATTTTACGAGTTTTTCTGAATTCGAATCCCGGGTAAGTCACTTGTGTATTTTAATAGTTTTTTACTTTTTCAAGTGTTTCTGGTTTCGCCTCTAATTATATTGCTGTGAATGAGACGTCAACGCCTAACTACCATCTAAGTTTTCAAGAACTTTAGTAAAAATTATTTGCGCTTATATAGAGGAAAGCAGACTCATTAGTATTCAGTCACGTTTTGTTTTTTTTTTTTAATTTAAGTCCTCCTTAGTTCCCCTTTCGGGAGGATTAGCCCACTAAATTTAAATCCTAGGTATTTAGTAAGCGCAATTAAAAAAACACAACCATTCAAGATTTTCACAAATCATTACTGACCCATTTCAAACATCTTTGTTAGAAAGACAGTTATAAATGTATCTAATGTGTACCTGAAAATTAAGCATTCGTGCTGATATTAGGTGCCGAATCCATAAATTCTCGGTTGCCGGTAGGCATGTACGCTCTAAGTTGCAGACTTCCTAAGGATATCCTAGTAGTAAAGTTGTGGTTCTGTGGAGGTTCCACGTATAACTTACAATGTTTTGGAACAAAGGTAAAATAACTCTGTAAGCCTACACTGGCATGCAAATCTTATTCAGAGGAAGGTGGTTGTGTTCATTGGCTATTGAGGGACTTTTCAAAACGAAAAAAAAGTTCGGGAAGGGGAAATGGTGGAAGAAATAACCATTGGCATAGTAATTTTTGTTTAGCGCTGTGAACACACTTCGGTTAACGTACGGTGGATTGTTAGTAAATTATTTAAATAACTGTTTTCTATTCATAATGACGCAAAAATAAAAATATGCAAAAAGCAAACGTTTCCGATCAAGCCATACCTAATGCGTGGACAAGGAAAAAAACATTGCGACACGAAATTTTGGTATTAAGTCAATAAGAACAGTATTAATGAGGCTAAGGTGACAATTTACTATCATAAAGTGTCGACTGTAGATATCAAGTGTTACATATATGCACTACGAAAAGGGCATAAGGTTTCGCCCTACTTATCCAACTATGCAAATTATAAATGCGAAATTATGGCGTGGTCAATAAATTAGAAATATTATTTTTTTTATTATTTGTATTTATTTTTAAATATTTAGACAATAAGATCTCGAAAACTAAGCATGTAAGTGGAAACTTAAAGGAAATGTATAGAACAATAAGTTTCTTACCAAAGATCCCTATATGAAGGAAAAATAAAAGCCATCATTACCTGTGCGTTAGAAACAGCACTCCAAACAACTAAGAGGATTCAAAGACATGAGCCTACAGAAAATAAAATGTTAGGAAATATCCTCAACAATACAACGTGGGACAGGGTACGAATTCAGAAGACAAGAGAAGAAAACATGACGGACTGAATTAATAAAAGTATGCAATGGGAGTTATTTATTCCACGAATGGACGATGATAGGATGGTACAAACAGGAAGAGATGAGAAATCTAGCGGAAGAATAGGTGTGGGTGGAACGAGGTAAAGATGAAAAGACATTATCTTTAAGAAACAAGCGAAGGGTTACAACAAAGTATAATGAGGGTAAGGGTTCATTATTAAGAGACTTCATCGGAATTTGCGAGCAATGGGAATGGAATACCCCTTGGGTGGAATATTATTCCAATGCATCCATCCAGCCGGGGTCTAACCCACCGACAGTTAGTCATCCGTGCTCCCTTAATTGCGCAGCACGCATAGTACTGACAATGCTCTGAAGTGTGCGTTTAGCTGGGTTATTCCATTACCAGTGCAAATTATTCCACAAAAGCTTGCGCTGTATTATGCTTTATAAAAGAGAAAAGATTTTTCCGCATATTCATTTTTTTCCGTAAGAAAGAAATCGGGGTGGCGCTTAACAGCCGAAGCGTTCGTATCCGAGGAGAGTTATACGAGGTGGAGATGGAACAGCGACGTAGTGTAGTGGTTGGGGAACTGGAGTACACTGAGAAAACTCCTCGAACCACCGATAACGACTACCACTTTTCCTGGTGCGAAAGTTCGGGAGTGACCCCGACGTGTGTTGATTTCCGTCCGCTGTGATGGGTGACACTTGGTGAGTGGCCCGACCACAATATAACTTATCTGCAGCGGGATCATATATCGCTTTTTAAAAAAAATAGTAGTAGTATGCGTGAGAAAAGTTGTAAATAATATTGTTTCATGAAGTGTAGGCTAAATATCTTGTTACCCCGTTAATTTTACTTGAAGTTGTGTATGGTATTTCGGCCAAAACGAGCTCCTACAGAGTTTAATAGCGGTTTGTTGATAGTGTTTATGCATATGAACGTCCACATACGGGAAATAGCATAGGGTATGTGCGACGAGACTTCAAGAGACGGTTCCACAAAGAAGACCCTCCTAAGACGACAATACTGGGTTGGGAACACAAACTGTGTCTGACGGTATCAATTAAAGACAAACAGAAGATAGGACGACCAACCCCACGACAGGACACATGTGCGATGCATCTGTGCTCCGATCACCCAAGAAGTAACTGCGGAAACGACCGTCCGAGCTTGCAATCCCACAAACCACAATGTTAAGACGCATGGGAAAGGATCTTGGATTGGAATCCTTTAGGCCAACAGCCGTCAATGAGCTCAGCGATACTAACATGAACAAACGACCTTCAGTACGCGCAAGGTTGCTTGAAGTGTTTTTTGACACTCCGACAGCGTCTGATTTTGAAATACCTTATGATGTATTGGATTATATTGCGTTTTTACTGGTTATGTATGGGCGACAAGACATTTTCAGAGGGCGTCAGGACATGTGGACCAACCTGTACGTAGCTGCAAAGTTATGCGGAAATCTTTGAAAATTGTGCCTAGCCTCCTCAAACTTTTCGGGTCACTGATTTTCCATTAAAGCTTGGCCGTGGGGAGCGAGAAAGAATGGTTTAATTGCTCTAAACGCATTCCACCGGGCGTCACCGCCTAATCAAATTCGCTCGCATTTTCGGTCGAGTCCGTCGGTTCAACCGCGTGTGATTAGGTTCCGTAGCTACGCAGTCCAAGTGGCGCTCCTGTCACGGAGATATGGTACAGTCTGTAGCAACACCAAAGCAACAACATACAGATGAACTCCTCAAGTCTGTATTCAAATATAATATGATTCAAAGAGTCAGTGATTATTCGAGAAACCTCATGAGCACACGAGTCAAAACGTTTGCATACGAACATGAAAATATTAATTTTTTTTGCCTTAGCCTATTTTATTAATAAATTGTTTTTGTAAACTTGGCACATTTGTACGTTGGCAAAAATGGTAACTTTTTTGGTACAGACATGTACTGGCACATTAGAACCTCATTTATCTGGGTTAAGTGAGAGATTACGAATGCAGATTAATGAAAATCTTTACAGTTCTGGAAATTATGTACTATAAAGTAAATAAATGTATCCCCTGTTTTTAACATGAATAAATCATAACGTCATGCTCCAAAATAAAAACAATATAAGTTTAATTGAAGTACTTGAGGAGGTATAGAAGTTTCTAAAGTAACCATGTCCTTAAGTCGTAAGAATTTTATAATTTATGCCCATTATATACCCATCTTTCGCACGCAAATATCAATATTTTATGAACCTAATAACTAGTATCGATGCATTTATGTGTGATAATGTGAAGTTTTTACAAACATAAATATTTGACTACTATGGCAATTATTACTCCAGTTTGTAACCAAACTATACGGAACCTAGTTAACTTGCTACTAGTTTAGAATTTAACGTTTTTAAAAGTAAGTTATACAATACACGAAACTACTTTCTATGATTTACTGCCACCCTTACAGCAGATATGAAAATTAGTTTCAACTTTAATACTTTTGTGCAGTTAAGAGCATAGGCATCTTTCAATGGTAGATTCCAAAAATGTCCAATAGCGTATCAGCTATGTAGGCCGTTCACGGTAAAGTGAGCCCTTTTTGTAGCTGTTTCGTCAAATATAATAACCAATAAATACATTTCATTGTGTCCTCGGACTTTTGGTTTTGGGTATGGTGAATGTATACACTGTGTTTATTACTCACATGGAAGGGTTAATATTAACAAGTGGTGGAATGATATAAATTGGCTGAAACAAAAAAGTAACTAGGGCTTCAAAAGTACTCACTTTACCGTGAACGTCCTATAGTAAATGGGATTGTGCCCTATCTGTATAAAGTTTACGAGCAGTAAGACCATGCAAGAGTTCCACTAGCGTGAGCTCGGTGATAGTGTGCTAAACATTGCACATTTATTCAGTAAAAAATGCAGTGATTTAAAAATAAAATAAAATATTACACCACCATAGGTAATACACTACAGTTGCCGGTTCGTAAAAAAAGGAATTCGTCAAAACGGGGTCTGGATAAAGCCGGTTCAAATGTATTAATTTGACTTTCTTAACCTTCTGATAACATTATACAAAGTCAGACTTTTCTATTAATGGCAGGTGGATTTTAGCACTGAAATTCTCGCTTCCACAAAGGGTAGTTTGTGATCTGCGTCGAGAGAATAAAGTCCAGTTTCATGTTATTTGTAAGGACTGTTTTACATGAACTTTTTATTCCCGCGATATTTTCATGAATTCACAGCAAAACAAATCGTTCTTATTAACATTTCTGTATTAAAAAACTTGACGTTTGTAAGACATGACACGAATGAATACGAAGTTTACTATAAAAGAACAAACTTAAGTAGCGCTAAAAAATTTTCGGCAACAAGTACCGAAAATTATATTAAAAATTTCACTATATTTTTTTGTACACGGTTAACTTCAGTACAATTCCACCACAGTAGAAATAATTAATTAGCAATTAACTGCCTCTCTGTCTCGGAAGCCTTTTCTGTATTTTATCGAGTTACTCAGAATTATTTAACTACTGCGCCGAACTTTCTGTGACACGCTTGCAAACTTATCAATGTATAATTTTGCCAATCTCGAAATATAAATGAATATTTAGTATTTAAAAATAGCGTATCAAAATCATTGCGAAATATTAGTGCTCGAAATGATTAAACATCGATAAAAATATGAAAATTCCATCGTTGTACGAATAAAACAAATAGACTTACTGGAACGGGAAATGGCAGAAAATGTATTTTATAAAAATGTCACTGTTTCAGCAGCGATTGTATCGCCTGAGGCACCCTACGACATTGACTTTGACAGGTGCGTTATATTTAACGACAGACTGCCGATGACACAGAAACCCAGGAGGTTATTTCCTTTTGTGGTTCGTAGAGATTCCGAAATTCGCGAGTTCGTTGGCGACCGGGCTGTACGTTGCAGTCAAGTACGCATCCTTACCGCTAACCCCTGCACGTCCTCGCTCCGTGTAAAGCGTTTTGGTCGGCATGGACATATTTCCCTAGGGCACGTCAGTTAAACTGATGCCCAGCCACAAATATACCACCATAGGTTCAAAGCATGTCAAGTCGCAACCTGCAGCTAATTTATCCCGCAAATTTGGCTGATATTTAGCAAACGTCGAGGCCGCTTCTCATTTCACTATACAGAATGAAGTACATAATGCCTATTGCACGAAGGAAAAGTTTCAGTCGAAAGGATCAAATTATATTACTTCGGTGTAGGACAGTTGTAACTCGTGTGTAAAGATATTTTCATAGAATTTGCACAGAAAAAGCATTAGTTCGGGGAGAAATATTGTTTTTTTTTTCAACTGATGTAAATACTAGGCATTCAAACTAACAGCATTCTCTCGCCAACAAATGAAGTCTCAAGAATGAAAATAAATCAATAAATCTGAAAGAGTTATTTGTATGATTCCTTAAAGAGTGTCAATGTAAAATTAATTTTTAAATTATTTTCATAGCTAACGTTTGAACTAAAAGAGATTATTAATTTTGCTTATTAATTATGTGCTTCCATTCTACAACATCTTATAAAAACGGGATGTTGTTAACTTCAGCTAATAATCAAAATTTGTTTCACTGGTCTTCGGAAACAACCGCGCGTCGCGTTTGCCTTGGAACAGAAGCTGTTACTAGAAATTCTCAGGTGCTACGAAACTTCTTGTAGATATGTGAGAAATATTGTTTTATTTTTTTTATTCCAGATTTTTTGAAGAGACAGCAATAAATTATTTGCCTTTTTTCAGCACTTAAATGTAATCGACTATATCCCGAGAAACAATAATCTTCAAGATGATGAAGGTTTTTAGATTAGGTTCATAAAAAAATTAATTTTTTAAGTCCGTAAGTCTCATACACCCATTTAATTACTACCTCAAAAATTATTTCCGTTTTTATGACGTCTGTTCTGTGCAAAACGACTGAAATGCGATGAGGCGACCATAAAAACCGCCATAAAAGTTACTGCATTAACTATCCGAAGCGTTGTTTGCTACATCATCTCTATGGTCTTGAAATCACATACATGCCCACACAGAGAGATATATTAATAACTGTATTTACACGTCCTTTCATAGACGCTATAATCTTTATAAATTGCTTTCGCACAATTAATCATACCAGTGATTTAAGTAGAATATTTCCAATATACGGAGACTGTATGTACGTATACAATTAATAACTGAAAAAAAAATTGCATTTTTCCATTAATGTGGTAAAAATTCGTTAAACTTTCACCTTTAGAGCAAAAAACATATCACCCTATGCTTATGGAGGTATTAAGTTTTTAAGGAAACGAGCCAACCTCGCATGACGGAGTCGATTGATGCGCCGCCGATCTGGGGTGCGGGAGGTTCTGGGTTCGAATCCCGGGTAAGACATGGGTGTTAGTTTAAGTTAGGTCGTAAGTTAATTTATAAGTCGTTCCCTAGTAAGCCTTTAGGCATTACACCGGGGGACGTTAATAAGCACTTTCCAATCCAATTTAAGGAAAATATAAACTTTGAAGTACAGCTGAAATGAAACTTCGGATTCTGTGGAACTTTATAATAGCTCTAAGGTTAATCTCGGATAATACGTATAAGAATCTGTATTACAATACTAAGCGTTTTAGTTCTGTTGAGATATATAAAGAGTACTTTATGTGTCCTCCTGACTGAATGTAGGCCTGTTTTGTGTGCGCTAATTGTACAAGAGCTGGAGCGTTAAGGACGTCTCAAGCACGCGTATCCATTACATAGCAGTTCTAACGAGCAAGGCGCTGAACTAGTGTGCAGTCTTTCCCTCTATGAAAACTTCATAGTTGACTTTGGCCTTTTATGGCGTCATGTGAAGTTAAAGGTGCATAGCGAGGCACTAAAAAGCTTTAAAGATCCTGCATCGAAACGTCCGTACCGAAAATAATCACGGAAACACCCAAACGCACTTTCCAAAAAAATAATTTCTTTAGAGGAAAACTAGAAACTGAAAGCTAAACGCGTAAGTTACTAAATGTAATATGTAAGCAGACACCACGGGGTGAAAATTTAACAACATTTAGACGCTTTGCACTTTAGAGGCACGGGCAGGTGGCCACCTTAAGAGTGGCATGGACCTCCCCCCTGCCCCCCTCACAATTCCGCCATCCCGTCTAAGGTCAAGAAGCGAGGGAGCGATACGGGCGACACTAACACTGCACGCCTAGTGCCTCATCGCTCCTACGCGCAAGGCGTACATTGTTACCGTCGTGACGCAACTATTTCACAAAGAACACGGGGATCCATCCCACTCTTAATAACAAGGTCGTTAGCACCGCATATGGTGAAGCGTCTTAAAGAACGGTTTGGCGACAGAACGCAAAGGATGAAGGAAATTTGAATATCCCGACAACACATGTTTGGCCAACAGCAAAGTCCGTCATGTTTCGTAATGTGAAAATCCGGGCGTGACAGCTCGCCGGAAATCGAGCCCGCATTTCCTCAGCGGGTGGCTGGAGAGTTAAACCATGATGGAATTGCTAACACTTGAAACGATTCAGAATTGCTGCACTGAAAGATTTCGACTTAACAGGACGGGCCGAGCGTAAGGAGTGTGTGTTACTTGTTAAATCACTGTAGGCATATCTCAGCTACCACCTTCCACAATACTTCTTAAAAAAAAAAATACTTTCCTCTTTGAATAGAAGAACGACCAGGGGACGGCCCGTGGAACCCGTGGGCTTGGCTACGACGGGTGTACCAGATAATGTGGTATGTATGGGATGTACAATAACTACTCGAGCAGCTCACGTTTATTGTGCCACAAATATGCACCATAAAAGTAAATTTTGTCAAAAATATTCATTTATGGAAAGAAAAAAAAACGCCTCGAGGCGCTCGCTTGCACCTCTTGCCACTTACACCTGTGCGAATATTATGTAAACAACGAATTATGGCATATTTCGGTACACTCGTATAATTAACTTCAATATCTTCTGAACCGTTTGTTTGATCTTCACCTGCAAAGGCTTTTCGGAAAGATTGCAGCAATCTTTGGTATGCTCGTCGCCAGCAGAGATAATAATGGTAAGCAAAAACTATCGCGAACCGTTTTACCTAGGTCAAATCTTACGAGTGCGTTGACGTGCCTAAAGCACGCAGATTCGGTTATGGTACGGTTTCGAAATGATCGTAAAGATTCCGAAAGTTATGGTATGCCGCGCCATAATTATAATACGCGACAAATGCGAGTATGAACTTGTGTACGATAATTACGGTACATCCAAACCCAACTTTTATGGTAAACACGAACTTAATAGTGGGGAACAAAAACTCCCCCCCCCCCCCCCCCCCTCCAGAAGTTGTGTGGTCATACGCAACCATAACTCGCCGCTTTCCCCATATGCCCATTCTCCCTCTCCCCCTTCTTATTTTGGACGTAAAATTTAATTTATCCGCAATATTCACGGTAGGCCTATTAAAAAGGTTACAAAAATCTTTTCGCAGAAATGTTGTCCGGGCGAAGATGTACTAAACATTTTTCGGTTGAAAATGATATCGTTAAATGTGGCCGAGATACGCTTAAAATCATTTAACGTGTAGAAACCTGTCCTTTAACTCGGCTGCGCCTTAACGTTTCTTCGACGGCGAAGTCATTAAAAAGACATAACAATTAGTTCACACATGCAGTACTGGGGATGTGATCGGCCATGTCAATTATTTAAGGAGTCATACGAGCTCCGCACGGAATGGTTTCGGAAAACCCATTATAAGGTTCGGATCGGAAAGAGAAGCCAGTTTGCTCCCGGATGTGATTCCAGCGAGTTACCACGGCTCCACATTGACCGGATGGACTAAAAGAAACTCATTCTAGCTTTACGGAACCAAGTGAACGAGTGACTCGTGTCGTCATGATAAACTGCACACAACTTGGCAAAGTGTTTCGTATCAAAACAACAGCTTGGAATATAAATACAGTCTTTGGAAACGCATGCACCCAATACAACATCTATCATATTCGTTTGCTTCATGTTGACTACTCTTCTTACCTGTAAACTATTTTACTGTTTACTGGAATCTTAGATTTTGGTTGTTGTTAAATTAAGAAGTGTTTTTATTCTGTTTTGGTAATATATTATATTGGAAAGCCAGGGTATATCAGGCACTTCTAATTCAGTTTAAAAGAACGTGCAGCACTTGTTTAATATGATGGGAAATGACTCTTGAGATAATGTCTTCCAATGAAAAAAATTCTATGACCCAAGCAGTATACCTTTTGTGATAGTTTTTCAAATGCTTCTTATTTCATTTCTTTTCAAATTAGCTATAAGCAAAGATAACGATAGTCAATACACACACCACAAATTAGAAAGAGTGTTTCGAATAATAATCAAGTTGAATATTTAAATCGTAAAAAATACAGAATTGAAAAAATATGAGCCATACAACCACCTCTAACAGATACCAGAAGCGTGAAGTATGAAACAATTCTACAAACATCCGAAATGATAGAAATTGTTGTTTATGTATCGTGATCACAGGAAATTACCTGCATTTTTACATGGATAACTAAAGTACTTTTATAGTTACATTTATAATTCCTTTGCCATGTTTTTGGAAAGGTTACCAGGTAGACATTAAAGTGAGATTTTTTCATTACCACTTAATGTATTTCCAAATGTAATACGTCGTTAAGGAAATACACACGTGTGTGACTACATGATTCATGATCATAGGCTACTGAGGCCGCGGTAGTGCAGTGGTTAGACTACACGCCTCCCGCCAAGGTGAACCGGGTTCCACTCCCACTGAGGTCACCCTGGGTAAAATGAGACACGAATATTTTGTATATGCCACAAGGTAAAGACTGTTCACGATTAAGTGAACATTTTTTAAACCAACTTTAGAAAAAAGTCACTGCCTCTACATGCATATATTTCAAAGGAAGCATTGAGTGATATGTGTCCAGTACAGTTGGTAAGGATGGAGGGGAAAGTAGTTGCATATATTAACGCCAAACAAAAAGTGTTAGGTAACCATTTGAAATAACTTAAAATATTCTTCTCGCTTTCTATATTTTTTAATGCAACGATGTGTAAAAATTAGCAGATTTCCACAATATTTACTTTCCTCATAATTTCACAGTTTCACTTGACCGACGCATGAATAAAGTGATGAGGCCCTTGGCAATGTTAATTTTACACACACACACACACACACACACACACACACACACACACACACACACACAACACAGATATATATATATATATATATATATATATATATATATATATATATATATATATATATATATATATATATATATATATATATATATATATATATACACACTTGTAGATCTTTAGCAGTGATTTTAAAAATGCTTATTTTGCTGTGAACAGCCTACAACAGGGATATTTACACCAAAAGCGATTGCAGAAAAAAGATAAAATAATCAAGTCACACATGTTCACAGTTGCAAAGAAAATTATATGAATTGAAAATAATATCAAATTAAAACTCCTAATCTCCTGTATATTAGGTGTTTTATTTGTCCAAGCAACACGGTATGGAACT
Source organism: Dryococelus australis (assembly GCA_029891345.1). Lineage (NCBI taxonomy): Eukaryota > Metazoa > Arthropoda > Insecta > Phasmatodea > Phasmatidae > Dryococelus > Dryococelus australis. Next base: position 254,561,001 of record CM056995.1, read on the forward strand.
GCAAAGAATACGATGCCTGAAATGACACGATACTAATGTATGCGTAATACAAACATAAATGATCAAATTTAACAGCAGAAGAATTCCAACCCATGTGTAGAACACAAGTAACAAACCCACCTAGACAAGCCTTACTTCGGAAATACATCTTGCACATTTCCCGAAGCATTCATCGCTAGCCTCCCGAAGTTCCCCGATCCTCATACATAATTTATCAGAAAATTCAGAGTTTCTGAAATGTAAGTATAGTTGACTCACGGCATCTTCGGCCTTTTCTGAAGCCTTGCTAAAGTTCTACGTCGAAGATATTCCTCAGCCTCGTGCAAAATAAGCTTAACTAAGTCTGGAAGATTACACCAGAGGGACAACGCACCGGATTCGTGCGCACTCTGTTGTTACAGTATTTTATATAAGAACTATTTCTCGCAAGGCGCTACCAACACAAATATCTGATCATTTATTTTATTCAAAATATATATAAATGAAGCATTATAATTTATAGATAAAATTTGAATATCATTTGATTTTAACACAAAAAAAAGTAACTTTAATGAAGACAAGTATAAAACGCTTGCTATAGAGGGAATATTTAGGAAGCCACCAAACACGTCATTCATGGGGAGATTTTTCAAAGGTTTGATTCAAAAAGGCCGAAGAAAGCGTGAATGGACTGTAGGTATAGTTAGGTAAGGTTAACGTGCCGGCGACTGTGAGGTCGTATAAGAAACAGAAAGTTGCTCAGAGAAACACGAACGAGGAAGGAATCAGCCATGGCCGGCACACTGAGAGGAAATTAAACAGAATATTTAGTTACCCTAACAAAATATATTGTTGAGCAAACAAAATTTGTAAAGCAACAGAATTACTTTTGTTCGTCTAAGAAAATATATGTTTGAATAAACAAAATCTCTGTGTTAGGTCAAAAAAAAATTAAACTGTCGACTAAATATTTTTTTGAATCAACTATGTATATTTGTTTGGCCACTCATTTGACTAAATTCGTTCGAAAATACATCTCGAGAGTTTGTTTGTATTTTTGTGACAATTAGGATATTAACTGTGTTTGTTAGTGCACCTATTGATAGTTAACAATCGTATAAACACTTTAATAAAACAATGCAACAAGAAATTGATAATTAAATCTGTAAAACTTGAAATATTTGTTTGCACAAGTTTCCCAATATTTGCATTTTATCTATTTGAAAGCTTTCCGACGTCATCAGTTGTCACATTAACCGAGATTACCGAGGCGTAGTGATCGGACGCAGGTGGTCCAGGTTCGAAACTCAGTCGAACTTGTAAATCTTTTTATATCGGCCCAAACTGTTTAATGTACGTGTAGCCAAACAAATATTTAGTTACACCAACCAAATCTTACAGTTTGGAGCAACCAAATGAGAACAACAAAATAATTTGGTTTCAGCAAAAAAAATAATTTATTGCCCTTAAACAAACAAATAATTTGGTTGCACCAAACAATTCTTGTTTCATTCAACAAAACCTTTTTCTCGGTGCAGTAAGGAGTCACCCGAGCTCTCGCTTGGAGAGATTTAGAGGAACCATGGGAAACCGAAATCAGAATGGCCGGCCTGGTATTCGAACCAATGCTCCGCCAAATGTGAGTAGTGAGGTTTGCCACTGCGCCAGTTCACGAGGGTTTCTGAAATGCCCCTATTTTCAAGTCAAGATTCAGTTAACCGCGGCTGCAAAGCACGAGAGAGAGAGAGAGAGAGAGAGAGAGAGAGAGAGAGAGAGAGAAGAAGATGAAGAAGAGGTATATAGCTGAGGAGAACCTGCACGAAACACGCTGCACTGATTAAGTGTAAGCTAGTGGCAGACCACAGCTCCAGAGAGGAGGCTCATCTGCGAGGCGGGTCATTTGATATTCAGATGGCGAGGCGGCAAAGAGGCTGGTGGGTGTGCCAGAGAATGCAAGCAGAAGCTGTGAAGAACACAGCGAAGTGTGGTTCTAAAAAGAGCCGGTTGGGGGGGAGGGGGGGGGAGAAGTCTGTTGAAACTGAATTAGGTAAAGGAAAACACAATGTTTCTGGATTAATTTGCTAATGAATTGTTTTAATATGTAAAACTTGGATTGATTTGTTTTGAGGTCGTTGGCCATAAACTACTTGGCGCAAACTTTATTTAAAAGTCTTTTTAAGTTTTTGTGTACCGTCCACGATTTTGAGAGTTATTTATTAATTTAGAAGAAATGAAGTAAGCTCGCACTACCGTTTAAAAGTCCCTTTGATGTCTCCTCAGGGAAATAAGGACAAGAAAGCTGCCGAGAGCAGGGAAAACATAAATGTGTTTGCAAATCATTAGTGATAAGAAAATACCCGTGACATTTGTCCAAGAATTGATCAGACTTTTCGTAATAATTACTAGGAAATGTAAGTCAATAGAAACTTGGCCACTGCTTGTCATTCTAAACTAATTTATCATGGACTGAGGAATATCCGATAACAGGAATATTATTATGGTTAATATTACGTGCTAGTGTCCTAAAAATTGTATTAAGTCCCGTGAATAAGAAAATGAGTCAAGAAACTACATGTTCTGCTGTTATTTTTAAATACTTTTTATAAATAAAAGAAAATTTTAAAGTGAGAAGTAAACCAACTCAGGCCTGACATGAAAACTATTATTTATATTTACTAATGCTTTCGCTAGGGTGCAGAGTAATATTTCGTGTTATTCGGATGCGGTCAATACTTCAATGATATATCAAGTTTTACAAAATTTGTTTATATACTCTCCACTAGTTCTCTATAAGGTAATAAACTACATTATACTAAATTAACTATAATTATCCCTAAATATTTATGCTGGATAACACTCGCCTACGTACTATAGTTTCTTACGAGAGACAAACAATAACTGCACGAAATTTAGCTCATTGCGATAAGTTTATAAGTAAGCTTGAGTGTCATCATGTCTTTTTGCAGTTCGAAGATCTCCAGTTGAGGTAACTGTTTCGAAAGACTAAACGGCTTCGCATTTACATTGGTCCATTGGAGCTTTCAAAAACTGCGACAGTTTTGCTATATCTGCAAATTCTCGAAATATTACTGCAAATTATTCGCAAGACCTGCAAGCACCTTAAAAACACTGCAGTGTGTATTACGGAATTCTTATTTATGCGCGCGAAAATAGGCGTGAATAAATACTTGACTTTCGAAGTCTTGTTCAAATACATGAAGAGGCTTTTAAAAGAGGCCCCGTGGGATATCGATGACATCCCGCAGCATGTCCTCGCCCGTGCCTTTCACAACTTTTGGTGTCGCCTGCACACCTGCCTCGAGGTCAACGGCGGCCACTTCCAGCACCTACTCTAGGTATTTTGTTGTCAAACTGGACTGTGTTTCCTCATTCCCTCGCTCCTTTGCACACATGTCCCATGGGGCCTCTTTTAAAGGACTCATCCTGTGTATATCCAGCTTGATTGTACTATATCACCTATTAACTTCCCATTCCGTTATAACTCAGTGTTGAGTGCAATCAAATACGAGAGAATCTCTTTCAGGAAAGCCACAGCTAGAATACAGCACTCGTTTAGTAGGAAATCCACGTACTTCCTGGCTTCTTCTGTATCTATGTTTTCCAAGAGTGTGGTCAGTTCTTTAATTTGCCAGAAACCTTCAATAACTTGGCCTTTCCTCAGCCAACGAATATGGTCATGTTGCAACAAATCATAATAAGAGAAATAACATTTATGTAGAAACACATTAAACTGTCTGTGCTGAGGAGCAAACGAGATTTCATAAAATTGATCAACTTTATCAAGCTGTCCATAGTATCTTTCAGTGTAGACTCAGATTGCCACAAAGGGACGTCTGGTAAATGATGCACTGATATGATAGTAACCCACCAGCGTACTTATTCTTGATTCTCTTTACCAATCCCATTTCTTTGCCGATAATTTCTGGGGCACCGTCAGTTGAAAAGGATACTATTTTATCATAACTGATGACTGATTTTGTCATGAAGTCACCAACAGTCTTGAACAAATCTCCATGAGTTTTGGCAATATTGTTAGCATCTCATTCATAAATACTTTACTTTCATTGTCAAACAATCGCACGAAAACGGAAATTTGTTCAGCATCAACAATGCCAAAGATTTGTCAACTGAAATGACATAGCAAGACGCCTTCTGTGAAAGTTCGGGCAAGCTGCTTTTGTTGTCAGCAGCCAGAATATCTGTTCTCATTGTATTGCTTTCTGCTGACAATGCAATACCCTGTATAGCTGCGAAGAAGTCCCTCCATTCTTAAAAAAAGTGCCAAGGCTACCTCCAAAATACTTTCTTCAGCGATATCAGATTTTGCGAATAGTTTCTGATGCTTATGAAGCGCACAGCAAACAAGCGACGCTGATTCTACAGATTTTTCTTACATGCATATATGCACCGAACTAGCATAGCCGAGCTTTTATTGTAAGATGATATAAATACACATGAGATTATCTTTACGCGCATCACTCCCAGGAGAAACCTTTGTTTATGGAAATCGCGAGTTGTTTCGTAATGTCGCTTTGAGTTGACGCTTTTAACAATAGCGACTGTTTTGTTGCATATGCGGCAAACAGAACCGGCTCCGGCTTTTTCAGGCAGCGCAAAACAATATTCTTCAGTCGTCAAAAAAGTCACCTCTACATGACAAATAAATCAAACTTTAATTTAAAAGAACTGCGATTTTAGCTCTTGCAGCTTACGAAACACTTGTAAAACATGGAAAAAAAAATCGCGCACGCGTTCTGGTGTGAAAACAATTTTGTCTTTTCGAGATAATTAGGAATATGTAATGTTAAAGTAAGAGGTTTTATATTAAGACAGTTTGGTTTTCTGCCTTTTGCAGTCTGGATTCATACTACAGTCTCCCTGTTACCGATATCTGACCTATAGAAATAGTATGTTGTGTCATCAGATTCCCATCCCGCTTGAGCCTTTTCCGCATCGCTGGTATGTGTGTAAGCAACCCTTACATCGCGGAGGTGTTGGGGACTATTGTTGTCCCCTATCTTCAGGGTCGATCTGGGGTCTCGCACTAACAGGACAATGCACGACTACATGTGGCGCACATCGTCTGACGGTTCCTGCATAAACACCATGTAACACTGTCTCCTTGGCAGTAAAAGAAGCTACTTGACAGATTTTGTCACCAGGGTCAGGAATGAGGATCCTTTTGGAGTTGTGTATAACGTATTGGCTGGAGAGATGAAAACGGAGGCACTTCCACCCAATTTGAAGGTGAATGGGACCCTGGTAACAGAGTTGAGGGGAAGTATGGAGGTCATGCTCCCCTCGCTGTTACCGGATGACTCCCATGATGGAGAGGGCGAGGAGCACCTCACTGAGAGGTGGAAAATGGAAGAGATAACAGGAGAGATGGTTGCGCCGGAGTTCACCCTTGATGAGCTGCAGCAGACGATTTGCAACACGAAGAATGGGAAAGCCGCCGGTCTTGATGGGATCGGGGCAGAAATTATCAAGAGGTGCTTCTCCAGGATGAAGACACAGCTTTTGGACATCTACAATGGATGCCTCAAGGACGGGGTTTTTCCTCGCCCTTGGATGCAAGGTGCGATTCGGATCATGTACAAGGGAGAGGGCAAGGACAAGACAGAAGCCAAATCATACAGACCCTTGACATTGCTTCCAGTGCTGGGCAAAGTTTATGAGAGGATTCTTAATGGAAAACTCACACAGGACTTGCAAGCAAATGGGAAACTGAATGAACAACAGTAGGATTTTATAAGGGCAGCGGAGTGGACTTCGCCATTTATGATGTGAGATCTGCCATTAATAATTTTGATTGGAAATATCTACTAGGAATTTTCCTTGACATTAGAGAAGCATTCGACAATGCCTGATGGCCTGATTTTATATGGCAGTTTAAAATGAAACATTGTCCAGCCAACATCTACAGAGTATTATTGGATTATTTCCGAGAAAGGGTCACTTTGTATTCTGATAAGAATGTAAAAGTGAAGAAAGCACTAACAAAGGGATGTTCCCAGGGATTGGTCCTTGGAACAGTCCTTTAAAATATGCTGTTTTATGGACTGCTGGAGCTCCCCCCTTCCAGAAGGTTGCAAGATATTTGGGTATGCCGATGACGGATTGGTCTTGGTCGGTGGATCAACTAGAAATAATCTTGAATAGAAGGCAACAGCAATCATAAGAGTAATTGAAGAATGGATGCTGAGAGTGAAGCTGAGAGTCTCTAGAAGTAAGACCAATACCATGAGGTTAAAGGGAAAGCTGCTCAGAAACCTGGAGTTTTCGAGGGAGTTTATCCAACATGTCATGGAGTTTAAATACCTAGGAGTCGTCCTGGATGACAAGATGAGCTTTGTAAAGCACATCCAGTATGTGTTTCATAAACTAAGAACAACTGGAAATACAGAGTGAGTCTTGGATTTTCCCACTCACAGGAAAATTTACAAGGCTATGTTTGAGGGTATAATCACACATGGCGCTGTTGTATGGCACACACATGCTGAACTGGCATGGCATAATAGACAATTCAACAGTGCTCAGAAGGCGGCGCTGCTAGCTGTTGTTTAGGTTTATAAAAAAGGTGTAAAATGAGGCCCTTCCTGTGTTAGCGATATCCTGCCTGTTGACCTCTTAGTTCTAGAGGGAGGTTTACTGGCAGAGAGAAGAAGGATTAGAAGGTGGAAAATAGAATAACGAAAGTTAGTCAGGCAGGATACCCTAGAAGAGTGGCAAGAAAGATCGATGAACTCAAGTAAAGGAAGAACCACAATCGAGCCCATTCCAAGTGTTGAAGAAAGAATGATATTAAAGTGGTTAACAATGAACCACTATAGTGTCCTGCTCACTGGTCATGGAAATTTCAAAGCCAAGATACATGAATTTAGGCTTGTGACATCTCCCCTATGCGATGCATGCAGACTGGATGGCATGCTGCAGCATGTCTTGGTGGAATGTCTGAAGATTGAAGATCTTCGAGAATGGCTGCAAGGGGTGGCAGATTAGAGGGGTCTGCAACTGGACCAGCATATAGTTATGAAGGATAAAGAGTTGCATAAACTATCGAACATGTTTGCAACAAGAGTAGGCAAATATCTACAACAGTATGACAGGTAGCAGCTAGAGTATTCCGATAACCCATGAGGGAGTATTCAGGTATAAGGCTTTATGTTAAAATCAGAGCACTTGTGACTGGTGAGGAAGGCAGGTTTTCACTGAGAAAACCGACTTCGGCCATTGACACCATAAGAAGATGCACAAGGCCCAAGAAGATCCATAGGAGAAAGTGTCGTGCACTGCCTTACTCAGTCAAATACAGATGCAGTGTGGGAGGATGGGGGAAGTGCCGGCCTTTGGGCTGTAAAAACCTGCCTCCTTGGAAGTGTGAAATCCCTGAAGGATCCAAGATTTTTGGATATGCGGGCGACTTATTGGTCTTGGTCTCTGGAGCTTACAGAAAGAGAATTGAAGATAATGCAGCAGTTATAATAGCAGTTATTGAAGAGTGGCCTGCAAATGTGAAACTAAGCTTCTCAACGACATTTTGCAAGAAATCCAACAGTAAAGTTCGTGGGGAAGTTTCTCCTAAATGTCTCAGAGTACAAGTACCTCGGAGTCATTCTGGATGATAAGATGAGCTTTCTAAAGCACATCCAGTATGTGGACAGAAAGGTAGTGGTTCTATTCCATAAACTAAGATCCATTGGAAGCATGGAGTGGGGCCTTGATTTTCCTACACTGAGGAAATATATATAAGGTGGTGTTTGAGGGGATCATCACGCATGGTGCGGTGATGTGGCACACCTGTGTATATCTGGCATGACATAACAGAAGGCTTACCAGTGCTCAGAAGGCAGTGCTGCTGGCAATTGTGAAGGTTTACCAGGCTGCGTCCAATGAGGCACTCCCTGTGTTTGCGGGTGTCCTGCCTGTAGATCTTTTAGTCAGAGAGCGAGGACTTCTGGTGGAAAGAAGAAGGATTTAGCAGCACTCGAGGGGGGGGGAAGTTGTTGCCAATCGTTATTGTTTGCGGCGTTCGCCATTGCTTGCGGCAATTCCAACATGCATACTTGATTAGTATTATATTTTGTTAAGGCCTCAGACGTTTATTTTTAGTGAGCTAAATTATATACACTGTGTTTGTTAGTCACATGGCAATTTTTGAATAAAAAATGGCCGAAACGATACAAATGAGGTGAAAGGAACTTTTAATCACGGCCTGAAAAAGTGCTCAATTTACAGTGAACAGCCTATAACTGTATAATTTAATGTGGGTGTGTCTTGGTGCCTTGTAAATCAGGCTATTATTTTTCTGTCCTGTTGGTCATTAAACCAATTGAATAAATATATATATATATATATGTTCATAATGATTGCAATAACAACGACAAACTCCGGCAATTGAGTATTCTTGAAAATATAGCTGAAGTGTATATACCAGGTGCGCAAAAACTTCGTTCCGTAGATGAGAGGATTGTTAGAGGGCAAACAAAAAATTGCGTACCTCGTAAACTGACGCCCTTACACATGTTTACCAGAAAATATGTTCTATTTAGTTTTGACCATAGATTCGAGCGGTGCAGACCATATCCGCGAATTAACTGACATCCGATAATGATGGTCGCGTGGACGGCACCGCAGCAAATAGCGCGTAGCTTTAAAACTAATCACCACAGAGCTGTGGTTCCTATGTTCACAATACTTGCTTTTGTGCCCTCTAACACTCCTCTTATTTACGAAACGAAGATTTTCCGCATTCTGTATATGACATAGGTAATGCGTAACAGGCTTCCTAAGCATAGTCCGTACCCTCATAACCTAATATAGGTGGTATGTTACTTGCGAACAGCACGGAAAATAAAGTGCCTGGAACTCTTGAATGCCTGGATAGAATTCCATTAAACGAAGCATCAACTCCAAATCAAATACTGCATTTATCATAAAAGTAAATCATGAAAATAATGGGTATTGTCAACCTGTGGGTACTTTAAATTTCGCTGGAAGAAGTAGTAACAATCGATTATTCAACACACATAATATGTGTCTTAATTAACAAAAGAAAAGAAAAAGGTTAGGATGTTTGATTGTGTTAGTCTATGCTGTTTTTGGAAAATTAATAAATACATATCTACATTATATAAGGAAATGATGGAATCTAGCATAATAACACAGGATTACTCTCGTTAACTTTAACGTGCTCTTAATTTTCCTCCATGAATATTCTATACTTATTTCTCTTCGCGAAATTTCAAGCAACAACAGGGTACGAACCCACATTCTTCCATGGCATACTTCTATTGCACAGATGGTATTTGCTGTAGATGTGTATATTGTCGATGTATTACACATCAGACACACATGACGTTATTACTCTCGAAGCTCGATATGCCACAAATATGACATAGCGAAATCAGTTATGTGTGGTCACACCATGGGCAGCAATATCCGCTGTTACATGACGCTGCATTGCACAGATGAAACTTTGGATTCCCGTCTGTGGTAATTCAGCCCATGCTGCTACGATGTGTGTCCGAAGTTCATCCGTTGTGACCATGGGTGTCCTGTAGCAGGCCAGTTATTGTCCAGCCACATTTTCGATGGGCGAGAGATCTGGTGAACGAGCAGGCTGAGGAAACGGTGTTGCATGTGGTTCATCCAAGAATCGTCAGACGATGTGTTCCACATGCAATCACGCATTGTCCTGTTGGTATATGAACTCAGACTGTCCCTGAAGATAGGCGAAATAAATTGGCTCAAACACTCCTGCAATGTAATGAATGCTGGACAGTTTACCAGCGATATGGACTTAGTGCAAGCGGAACTAGAATCCGATGGCACGCCATACCTTGAATCCATGTATGTGGCTGGTATGATGGCGCGTAATTGAGGATACGGCCAAACGTGTGCTACGGTGCCATCAGACAATGATACTACCATCGTGATGCTGCAAGCAGAAATCGAGTTCACTGGAGAAGGCAATGGCATATAATTCGTTACTCTGGCCGGGAGTTCCACACTCCACTGTAGCCGCAGCGCATGTTGTGAGCAGTCAGTGGCATAAGCAGTAATGGGCGCCTGGACAAGATGCCCCAATGCTGCAGACGGATACGAACAGTGTGTGCGGACACAGACTGATGTGTCATATGCCTGGATTCCTGAGCAAGGGTGTTTGATGTAACTGTAACGTCTGTAATCGCCATGCACACCCGGTGTATGGTAGTTGACTTCCTGTATGTCCCTCAGCTCGTCCCTCTTCGAACTACTTATCCCATATCCGCTGCACTGTTGAAGCAATTCTTCCGTCGCTAGAATGAATTTCACGTTACGATAATCCACAATCCTGACAGGCCGTGAGTTGAGTTGAGAGATTTGGGTGGCTCTTAACAACAAGGTATTCAGAGCCGATGAGGATGAAATGAGGTGAGAGTGGAGCAGTGCTGGAATGCAAGGGCGGGGGAAATGGGAGATCCCCGAGAAAACCCGCCAGACAGCGGCATCGTCCGGCATGATTTCCACTTGCGAAAATCTGGGAGTGATTTCGACCGGAGATTAAACCCGGTTCACCTTTGGTAGGAGGCAACGTGATCTTCAATGCAATGTGCTCACTCCATCTGTGCACACGAACAGTCGGGAAACACAATGCCCTACGACTCAGCGGCTCCCCAATGTTCATTTATACATCTGTTATCAGTAGAGCCACGATTATTTCGCGAATTGATTCGTAGGTGACGTAGACTGAAAACACTTGTTAATTTCTCCTACTGTTTTGATTGGACGACAGTTCTTTAGATACGTCCCGTTCAACTGTGAGCCAGTGATAAGCAGGAAGCAGTATTGTGAGAGAGTGTTTAACAGTCCTGTACAGAGGTCTCGCTTGTTCATAGCAACCAATAAGCAAACGATAACGTCTCGAGTGTAAAGAGGGCTGTCCAGCCTAGCTTGCCACTAGATCATTCCACGAATTTTCGGGGCTCTAGTTATCAGTGTTGCCACTGATACACGTGCTGCACCACCTTGCCAAACAACGTATCACGGCATATCCTGCTTTACACATTCCCCCAATATGAGGTCCTTCAGGTGCGTCCTTGGTGCCGCAATTTTAATGGCCATAACTGTAAAATCATACACTGACAGTTCAAATTCCGCAACTGACGTCATGACTTTCCCACTGCTTGCCGGCGAAAAAGAGACATGAAAGAGGCCACAAACACGTGCGCCAAAAGTCCGAAGTCCTCGCACTCGCGTGGCGTTATTAGCGAGTCAATGGCGGGGGGGATTCCTTCCCGGCGAGAGCGCGACACCTCTGCGCGGTCGCCGCGCCGGACGGGAGCCATCCGCTTGCATATGCAAATTGCGAATTAAGCCGCCGCCCAAGTTGTTGTCGGCCGCAGTAGCAACAGGCGGAGAGACCGAGCCGGCGGTGGTCGTCGTACCTGGTGCGTGTGTGTGGTAGACGTCGCCGTTGGCTTGGCGGTCCGTGCGGATCGCAGGGATGATAACCTTCCCGCGGCAAGCGGAGCGTGTGATTGCATTCCTCCCCTCGCGACACCCGTGCTGGCTCCACGACCCCCTTGATCATCCCCTGCCCTTACTTTACTCTGGTGGCTCCGTCCCGGGTTTTAAAAAATCACTGTGGATAATTTAACAAGAAGAATATTAACCCCCCATTTCGCCTTCCCGAATCTACTCGTTTGTGCACGGAATGCTGCAGAATGTATTAACTTTAACACACTGAGAGCGGTACACATTTACGGACATTCAAGACTTGCATGAACGCCACTTCTGTTGGTCTTCGTATTCCAAGTTTTCACAGCCCCGTTGGTCCACTAAACCGGACAGTCTCACATTATTGTACGACGTTTACTACTGGTCAGCTGTCAGTCAATATTATGTAATTTTGACAATACCTCAATGAAATGTTCTTCTCGATGTGACATTATATACGATGATTCACAGCACCTGTATCGCCCCTTTTCCTTGGAAACAACACGACACCACGAGTTGGTGAAGAAATTGTGATAACTATATCATATATGAATATCGATAAGTAATAATTACATTCCTCCGAACATACCGGTAGTAGCAGTACGGTGGTGAGCTTTGGAATTTCAAATAGCAACAGGAATCGTTTATGGTAACGTTGGATAGATCGTCTAAAAGGAAACAACATTGACTAAGACAGTTGTTTTATGACGTGCTTAGTTTAAGCGCAATAAATTAAATCATGTAAGCTTGTGGTTTGTGATGTGCGTAGTTTACGCAAATGAATCTGAACGAATTTTTTTTTTTAAATTCTTACTACACTCAAATGGAAATCAATGAAACTTGTTGTTTTTCTGGCGTGCATGCTTAGTTTACATGCAATCAAAATGACGTCGGGTGTGCTTTAAAATGTCGGTACGGTGTGAGAGAAATTCTGTAAAATGGGAACTGGGAAAACTCATTCGCACACATCACTCTTCATATGTGTTCGAAATGTCGACCACACTGTATCAGACACACTTTAGCTCTCCTTGCGTTCGCGGTTGTTTGGCGGACCTCATCACAGCTGAGAGATCCACGTGCTGCTCTAATTCTGTCCTTCATGCCTTCCCTCGTTGTTGGATGCAAGCAGCAGACGATGTCTTTAACCCCCCCCCCCCCCAAAAAAAAAGAAATCATTTGTTGACAAGTCTCGATAATGTGGTGGCCGAGCTACAGGACCTATTCGTCCAGTCGTCCAATCCACCGTCTGGGGAATAACATGACAGCAACAAGTCGAGCTCTGCGTGAAAAGAGAGCAGGGCCAGCCATCCAGTTGAAGCCACAGTTTTAATCTCAAGGTGAGAAAGACATCTTCAATCAGCTGATGCAAAATATTCTCTAGGGAGTCTGCATACGATGCACCATTCAATTACCCTTCAAAATACATGTTCCTATGACACGATGTCCGCAAAGGCCACACCAAGTATTAGGCTCCACACATGCTGGCTATCAACATTACGAATCCAATGTGGTTTGACTTCAGATCAGTAATGGGCATTAAGTGTGGTAGCGTCACCATTACTCTTACATGTGTCCTCATGATTCTACAAAACGCTGCGATGGAAAGCACGGTCCTTGCTTAGGTACCAGATGCAAAAATTAATGCGCTTAGGAAGATTATTATTCCGAAGTTCTTGGTGCAGTTGTACATGGTACGGATGTAAATGATTTTCAGCGGGGATTCTCCGCGCTGTACTTTGAGGCAATTCTGAGTCGCGAGCAATCCTTCGTGTAGAATCATGAGGATTAACAGCCATGGTAGCACGTACATCAAAAGCCCTCTCGCCTCTCACAGGTCGTCTGATGCGACGCCGTTTGTTGCGTGTCGGTTGAACTAACGCGGTTGTGCGACATGCAAAGATGCTGGAAGAGATTGTACGAATGATCTCTCTGCATACAAATGGACAGCAGCTCTGCAGTTCCAACGACATTCCCCTAGTCATCAGCATATAAAATGCTTCTTCATTTGGAAATGGTATTCTATTCAGAAAGCAACACCATGGACAGACAATGTCTGACACTGAAATAACACACACGATTAACGGACGCAATGAAAATGAATGACTGTCTGAATGAACGAACGTTCAATTGTCAGTTAACTTGCATGCAAAGCTTGCAGTTCCCGTAAGTGGAAGGTGGCTTATCTGCTTGCTGCATAGTGCTGCACTATCCTCCGCTTTTGCTCGGAAACAGTCTAATATCTACTGCACGGGTCCATGCAGTAAGGCATACAGGTCACTCCTAGTATTAAAGCGAGTTTCGCACTCCAACCAGCAATACCGTAATGGTGCACATTGTGTATCTGACATGCATAGTTTGCGCAAAACCAATGATAATTAAATACACTTAACTGATATTATTAAACTGTTTCCGAACAAACGCGGAGAATAAGGCAGCCCTAAGCAGGAAGCAGATAGCCATCTACCACTTAAAGGACATGCAGGTTTTGCATGCAAGTTAACTGACAGTCGAACGTTCGTTCGTTCAGACAGTCGTTCGTTTTACTTTTCATGAATGACAGAATCAGAGCCGCATGTGGATATCTCAGCTGTGCTAAGGTCCTCCGAGCAGCCGCGAATGTAAGATAGAGATCAGAGTCGCGTCTGATACAGAATGGTCGACGTTTAGAACACTTATGAAGAGTGCTGTGTACGAATCAGTGTTCCCAGTTCCCAGTTTACGGTAGTTCTCTTACACCATACAGTTATTTACAGTACGGCCGTCGTCCTTTTGATTGTAGTAAGAAAACCACGTTAGCGACCACTTTTCATTGTGCGTAAACTACGCACGTTGCAAACCATATGCTTAGATGATTTACTTTACTGTGCGTAAACTATGCACGCCAGAACAAAAGTGTCTTAGTAAATGTTGTTTCCTTTTAGACTCTCTATCCAACAATACCTTATGCGACTCACATTTTCATTTGAAATATTTCAAAGCTCACCCCCTACGCTCCTACCACCGGTATGTTCGGGGGAATGGGATATTTGCCAATCGATGCTTCATATAGGGTATAGTTATTACACTTTTTTTTCGCGAACCTTCGGTGTCGTGTTGTTTCCGAGAAAAAGGTGTGATACGGGTGCTAGGGATCATGGTGTTTTTTTACTAGAGGTCAAGTGTACTTCAAAATATATTTTCAGAATCCGCAATATAAAAATGCATATACACCCATATAAGCCTGCTTACAATATTTAGTGCATTATATTTTTAGTATAATTCCATGATACAAACTGTTGACGGCTTCGGAACTGAATATTCAGTATTGTTGGTAAAGTATGAGACACACTATGGAGCCTACGGCAGAGAATAGTGAACGTCCTAGAATTAAACCAGGTCGGGCCATTCAAGGCGTTAAATTCCATGATAGCTACTGTACTAGCTGATATAACAGCTTTTCTAGTTAAAGTTTTACAATCTGATGCGGACTGTTTTATACGACCTTCAGCGATCCCTGAAACCGAGGGATATAGCTTGTCTCGTAATTCGTTCTCGGCACTGGGCGTCATATTCCTTTTCGCGATAGTTCAGACAGCTGAACTATGTGTAGTGACAATTGTAGGCAAAACTGCCTCCATTTATCGTCTCTGAGCTCGCCGTTGCATGACCACAGAACCATCCGTAATCGCTCAACGCGGTGAGAATTTTAGCTAGTTTCGAATGTTATTAATTACACTCTGGGTGTTGGCATTCATTTTCATACGCATTCACATAGAAGGTGCGACTAAGGTGTTTTATCTACAAAAAAAGGCCAATATTTTTAACAAATAAAGTTAAACAACATATATTTTTCTTAGGTAGTATTTATATTTATGTTAATTAACTATCAGTTGAAATTAATTAATTGTTTCTTTAATTGTTTTTATATTAAACAGTTGTTTGCGGAAAATAGCACTGGTTTCCATGACAACCACGGATAGTGCGGGTACCAATCATCTTGTACATATAAATTGCAATGTCTTCATTATGACGTGAGTAAGTTTAGTTCTTCATGTGTATACACTAGCTGTCTGAGTGTACGGAAAAATTTACGAACATAAATAAATACAATCGTAAATCTGTCACATCGCTATTTGAATAGAATTTGAAACATTTTTTTTTTCGTTGATACGCTTCTATTCCCATTGCTATTTACGTAGCTTAAAGCGTTTTTAAGGCCTTAGTCACGCGTTTACGATCCGTATTCTTTTATTTTCGCTCCTGTTGTTCAAGCAATTTAATTTACGCACGTCTTTTTTTTTTTTTTTTTTTGTTCTGTCGCTTCCGCTACGCATTATAATTTGAAATTGAACACAGGAGAACAATAGTTTGTATTTGTAATTTAAATACGGACATGCCCGAAGGCTTTCTTGCGAACGTATCAACGGACTTCTTCGTACGCAGTTTCAAAATGTGGTGAATATGCTTTGCTACATCGTGGCAATAGTTACCATACTTTATTAAACTAAAGTGTTGTGTACAAAACTATCACCGAAAAATTTCGGAATTACTTAATTGTATGCATTTTTTTTTTTTTTTGGAAAAGCGTGACAGAGCTTCCAGTTGAAAATAAAAATATGCCTTCCTTAATTCAATGCTTTCATTATGCACTGTCGATATACCGAAATAGGTTTTAATAGGTCGAACGGTTTGTTGATATATGACATAAAATCCTAATTTTTAAAATGACCTTCATTTCGAAAATAATTACCCGACGTTGTCGAAAAATATAAAAGTCAAATGTCCTTACTAAGTATTGTCTGTATACCGATTTTGGTGAAATTAGGTTCACTGTTTCAAAAGTTTTTAAAAGGGTAGACACACAGAGACACGTACTCATATAAAGTCTGTTTACGATAAAGTAAGCACTTTTGAAATCAACCTTATATAAAAGTCACTGTCCTACCTGCATATATTTTAACGGGCGCACCGAGTGACATGCGCCCAGTATTATTGGTCGCGAGGGAGGGAAATTAGTTCCATATAACAACGTCGAATAAAAAGAGTTAAGCAACCATTTGTGACGACTTAAAACTATTTATTTCACTTTCTCTTTTTTTTAATGCATCAAAGTGTAAAAATGAGCAGATTTGAAACAAAATATTTATTTTCTAGTAATTTCGCAATTTTATTGGACTGCTGCATAAATAAAGGGATGAGGTCCATGGCAATGTTAATTTTACATAAAACGCAAGACTACACAACATGCATACAATTAGATCTTAAGCAAGGATTTCAAAAGTGCTCATTTTACAGTGGCCAGCCTATACACATATACACACAAACAAGAAGGTGATCTCGCATGCCTATCTTCCTTTCGGAAAATATTGCTGTGATATATTTTCAAAAGAGACAATATTTGATATATATACATACTAGTTATATACATGTTAATTTCAGAAATGCACTTGATTAGATTCTACGTGTAAAGTCACGTAAATCCATACTACAGGCTGTTCACAGTTACTTGTAACGTTTTCTGAAGCATTGCTAAAGTTTTACTTCCAGGGCGATGCTCCGCCGCATGAAAACAAAGCTTAAATAAGTACAGAAAATTACACCAAAGGGACAACACACCGTACTCGTGCGCATTTAATATAATGTAATTTTACATACCTACTCTTACATACCAGGAATTAGCAAAACACCTATTTTCGACCTGTTTTATTCATATTAATTATTGTTGAAAAATAAAATTTTTTAAGTAGTATAAAAATTGAGTTTAGACAAGGGGCGGGGGACTGGATTGCCGGAGCTGTTCATGCACAATCGTTCCAATCCCCTGCGGCCATCTTGTCCATCATGTTGGATGTAGGCGACCTTGACCTTTGACGTTGACCCCGGTGACCTTTTACCTTGGAAGTGCAAAAAATTCCAAAATATCCAAAAATGTTTAAATATTTAAAAAGTTAGTAACCTATTATTATTAAATATTACAAAACGTAGAACAAAATATTTTTAATTTAAAAAGTTATTATTTAAATATTTACTTTTTAAAATTTTATTTAAAAACACTTCAGAGTTCCGGAGAACTCCCCAGCACCACGTACAGCAGACAGTGGCCCAAGCCCAATAAATTACAATGCATTAATATTATCACCTACCCCGCAACTATTCTCATTCTGTCGAATGCACTCCACCTGCCATAATGTTTTTTTTTTTTCGTTCATTACAATTTCATCACCTAAGTGGCACTGATAACTCCGACCAACATGTTAGAGCTGAGTAACCTTCACCTTGACCTCATATATGTGAACTTGACTCCATGCCCTTGACCTTGGATATCCTTGAACCCAATAAGAAATTCTACAATGTTTTATAAAATCTGAAAATTCCCAAATAAATATATTTAAAAAATTTAACAAATGTATTAAAAACTTGTTTTTCATCAATCTTTTGACCAATCTCGCAATCTTTCCATCAATCAGCACGGCAATAAATAACCCATACCAATCCACACCATTCCATACAACAATCCACAAACCCTTCCAAACACCATTCCATGCCAATCCAAACGAATCAACACCAACTACACATGAAATCACACACCAATCCACACAATATCCATGTCAATCCACATGCTAATCCACGCACCAATACACACACTATTCTGCATGGCAATCTACATCAATCCACGCCAATTATTCGCAATCCTCTCCACAATCCACAGCAATCCACGCCAATCTTTCGATCAATCCCATTCCTTCGATCAATCCTTCGGGTTGTCCCCCAACCATATGTATAGAAATTACATTCGTTCGCCAACTGTCTCCAAATTGGTACCTTTCGACTGAATAATTGTTTTGAATGGAGTCAACTATACATGCATTGTTATACTAAAATCTTTATTATCAGTATATACACAGAGGTTATCTTTGATAGTCGAATGCTCATAGTACCATTTTAACCTTATGAAGGGAAAAAGGGACACGACACACCACACTAAAGAAAAGCCAACATTTTGTAATAATAATATATTATTGTTTTGTAATTACAATTTCTGAAGAAATCTATTCATCACATCATGCGATATTCCACGATCCTTCAGTTTACTAATTATTGGAGATATTTAGATAATGTGGGTGGGTTTTGAAAGTCAATCAAATATTCGAGTCTGTCAACAAGTTCATTCAGATCTTCGGGAAACAGATAGCCAGTATTCTCGGCCTATTCTGCCTTCTTCACGTCGCTTGTTGCAGATAATGTGTTGTATATGTGTGTCAGTGAATCGAGAAAATCGTTTCCATCGTCTTCAGCACTATCACTGTCTTGATGTTCATTTCCAACAATGCTCTCTTCATGGTCATCTTCACCTCCTGTTTTATATTTTATAGTAAATTTGATTTTCTTTGCAGCAGGAGTGCTATGCACGTCAGTATTTATTGCCAACGACCGTTTATTACGAAGTTCGTCGACTTTACGCAAACATCTTGTAAGTGTACATTCCAAACACCGACTTTACCGTGCCTCGTAGGTCTCTAATTCCATTTTTATCATAACAGCCTGACGATAATCGTCTGGGGAATCACTACCCATCGACGCAGCAGGGAGTATTGACGACATCACTTCCTAGCTCTTAACAGACGAATCCTTGAAGATCTCGGTGTGTTTCTTCAATGTATCACCTTGCATAAACTATATGTGTCCATTGTCGTAACCCTTCATCACGCGACTTCCGACGTCATCTGTGAACATTTGTGTAGTGTATTAACATGAGGTAATGAAGTCAATGCATGTTGTCTCTAATCAAGCAAAGGTGCATTACCTTTACACATACCAATGCGTATCGTTAAATTATCGCTTATACCGAATGTTGCGCCTTGCAGATCGCATGTTAGATTACAGCACGCCGGTTTCTTCGAAAATTAGACCTTTTCATGGCGTCGTACATTACAACTTATTTTGAATATCTTGGCACAGCAATCACATTGTTTTCCATGTAATTGTCGAGCCACCGATGGAGGTTTTTATGTATTCGTACACGACATACACGATTGCACATCGTCAGTTGCTTGCACTGTCTTAGGCATATTCTAATTTAAACACTTGTATTACTACTTCACAGTGCTGATTCCTCAGAGCTGACTCCACAAAGCTGACTTCTCAGTACTGAGTCCTCAATGCTGACTTCACAGAGCTGACTCCTCAGAGTTTATTCCTCAGAGCTAAATCCTCAGAGCTGACTCCTCAGAGCTGAACCCTCATTGCGGCGCATGCTGAGCTGATTGCAGAGCACGCATAGCTGATTGCGAAATTGATTGCGAAGCATGTGGTGCTTATTGTGAAATGTGTGGTGGACTCTTTGTACAAATGGTGTTGTGGCTGACCATTTCGAGTCGGAGCTGGAAACTCTATCGCTAAATCGCCACTGGTGACAGCCAGGTAACGATGAAGCCGGTCGTGGCCTCCATGATCGTTGAGGTCAATTTATCTTCGTGTTATGATGAGAGAGCAATTCCAAATCGATGTTTACCTCATGGTGTCAGAACATCAACTGTAATTTATTTCTGTATAAATTTAGTTATTTTGAGAGTAAAGAGTCTAGCTTGGGCCCACAAAGACCTTGCACCATAAAATTTATGTGTAAAAAATATGGGAGTGCTCTGCGAAAATCCACATACATGTTCGCCCCAGAAGAAAACATGCATATAATAATAAAAACATGAATATATGAATATAAAATTATTTTTAATTTATTTATACAAATATATGTATTAGTGTATAATTATGCAAATAAAAATTATTTTAATATAATGTAATGAATAATTATGTATATAAATATGGGAATATGAAATTATTAAATTTCTATATTTATATATACATATGCCCACAAACATATTTAAATAACATGTTGTTATGTAAGTATTTGCTTATATTCTGGGGCGAACAACTATGTCGGTTTTCTCAGAGTGCTCCCATATTTTTTTAACTTGTACTTTTTATGGTAGAAACCTTTTGTGGGCAAAAACTTGACTCTTTACTGTAAAAATAACCACATTTGTATACAAAAAATAACAGTCTGCGTTCTGTCACCACGAGGTGAACATCGATTTGAAAGTGCTCTCTTGTCATACCTCGAAGATGTATTGTGAATACGAAGGATTGCCTTGGACCTGAACGATCATGCGGCCTCAACCTGCATCATCACTAATTGGTTGTCACCAGTGCTGATTCTGCGATAGTTTTCACATACGACTCTATATGCTCATCCACATGAGAGGACCATCTGTACAAAGAGTGTACTACACAGACCACAGTAAGCACCACACGCTTCGCAATCATCTCCACAATCAACTCCACATGCTCCGCAATGAGGAGTCAGCTCTGAGGGATCAGATCTGAAGAGTCAGCACTGAGGAGTCAGCTCTGAGGAGACAGCAACGAGAAGTCAGCTCTGAGCAGTCAGCACTGTGCAGTAGTAGTACAACTGACGATGTGTAATCGTGTATGTCGTGTACGACTACATGCAAACCTAACTCAATCGATTGCTCAACAATTATATGGAAAACAATGTGGTTACTGTGCCAAGATCTTCAGTAAAAGTTGTAATTCACAATGCTATAAAAAGAGTGAATTTTCATAGAAACCTACCTCCAGAATAATAACATGCGATATGCGCTGCTCAAAATGTGGTAGATGCGATAATTTAAAGAGACGCACTAGTACGTGCACAGGCATCGCACTTTTGGTTGATTCGAGACAATATGCATTGAACCCATTATCTCCTGGTAATACACTACATAAAATGTTCGCAGACAACGACGGTACTCGCATGATAAAGCGGCACATGCATTTTATGCAAGGTGTTACATTGAATAACCGCACCAAGATCTGCAAGGATTCGTCTTTTGAGAGCCAGCAAGTGATGTCTTCAATACCCCCCGCTGCGGCGATGGATACTGATTCCGCAGACGATTATGATGAGACGGTTATTGCTAAAGACGGAATGAGAGACCTACGAGTCGTGGTAATGTCGGTATGTATGGAATGTATACTTGGAAGGTTTTTGCGTGAAGTCGATAAACTTCAAAACAAATGGTTGTCAGCTCTAAATACTGATGAGCATACAACTCCTGCTACAAAGAAAATAAAAGGGTAAGGACGACTATGAAGAGAGCATTGATGGAAATGAACATTGTGCTGGTTAAAAAAAGCGTCACTGTTCTTAGAGAATTTTGAACAACTGATTTTCATTCTTGAAGTCAATTACAAATATGGCGAGTAATATTATTAAATGTCTTGTTACATTTGTATTTTTTTTTATTGCAGTAAATAAAATCTGCATTCTTCTTTTAAACAATCTACGGTTTTTTAAATTAGTAATTTAATCCTGTATGTCCGATATTTATTTATGCCACGACTTGTTCCATGGTAAATATTTTATATATTTTGAGACGTGGTTTATCTGGCTATATAAATGAAGTTATTTAACTATTTCAGTCTATTTAATATTTTTCACTATTTTATTGTTTGGATATTTCTCCTTTTACCTTGCTTTCAATTCAGTTTTGGGTTTGTGTTTTAAAGGCTACATTAATCTGTTAGAAGACTGCAAACTGGAGTTTTATGAAATTGTTTCTCTATCAACCCGATATGCAAATCTGAGTTACGAATTCTTTTAGTCGCCGTCTGAAGCAAACGCTTTCAATCACTCCCCTGCCGGTGCATTTCTTGCAAATTTTCTTGGCGTAGTCCTGCGGCCTGTTGCATGATTTCACACAAAAAAATGTGCCTCTGTTGACGTGATATTTGCCCCCGACAGTACACTTGAGTATATACGCCTCTTCTGGACAGCCCACGACATCTACAGGGTGTATTGTAATCGTTTCGTTCCTCTCTTGTTCGGTACTTCTGCGTCTTTCACGTAACTTTTTTTTGAACACTTCTGGCCTTGGCCTAGAGCCATAAAGACGTGCTGTTGTGATGTTGCCGCAGTCATTTTTTTTTGTCACGTAAGTGCCGATAAATCGGTGCTATAATTTTTTATGTTATCTTTTTTATAGTGAGTAAAATTGTGCATTTATCAGATTTTTTGTGATGCTTACTTCTCGAGTTTCACCGTTCGCCAGTAAACCGTCATGGCGAGTGAAGTCTTCTAATAATGGTTTCCCCTTCCCCTTCTGTAAAGTTGTTCAATAACTTGCTTTTATAATTCTGTACTCTCTGCTGTAGAGAGGGTCTATGTAAACCACGTGCTCCATGACCATGATTGTTCCTGCTTCTCAAACCACGTTTTGGACTTTCGGAATGTAATCGCAAAAGTTTGTGCTGGCTGCAAAGTTCAGCGTAGGTAGTGTCTTCCTCCCGACGAATGCTCTTTTATGTTCAAGAGTTCATCGGGCCTCATCAGCTAAGTCTGCTACCTATAATAGTAAACTAAATTCCATTTTAAACTTTAATATGTTTACCCATTACATGTGACGCACCAAAGAAACGCAATTTAATGTTATTCGCATCAAAAGTACTTTGTAATTAAATTTAAATTTAGTAAGTTAATTTTTGTGCGGGGTGCCCCTTTTAATAATTTTTAAACTGCTAGCAGTCAACTGATTTCAATTTATTTTTATCTAAAGTTTAATTAAAATATCATGGTGTAAACGTAAGTCGATTATAACATTGTCTGTTCTGATGAAAGACTGTTTTAAGTTTACTGTTACAAAATACTTTCTGTTGCATAATTGATGCTTCAAGTTAATGATGAATTTCCCAGCCTATTTGTTGTCAGTTATTTTGTTATTGAATATCCAATAATTATTCGTTCGAAAATATGTAATTCCATTTGTTAATATGTTTTTTTAAAAAAGGGGAAATAAAATTTAAAAAAGAAAAGTATTCTTAATGCACAATTACAAGTCACGTATTTTAATTTTAATATTTAAATATATTTCCTGTGGACCCTTATGTTTTGAAGCTACAAGTAAAAGCTTGTATAATTTATTTTAAATCTTTCTTTTGTGCTATGTACGATCACCCAGCATGATTAATGTTCTGTACATCGCTTTCATTGCTATTTGTTGTTTTTACAGAGTCCTTTGATAAGTTTCACTATCATTTTGTGCCACATTTTGTTGTATTGTTTGTGGCTTTCTTTGTTTTTTATTTGTACTAAGGACTGACTGCGTCTTCCTTTGATAAAGTGGAAAATTTATTTTTTTAAGGTCGTACATGGATGGGCACAACATGAAGACAGTGATAGTGCTAAAGATAATAATGGCGATTTTCTCGATGCACTGACACACCCCTCCATCACATTTTTTGCAACAAGCTACATGAAGAAGCCAGAAGACGCGAGATTACTGGCTACCTATTTCCCGAAGACCCCAAAGAACTTGCTGAATGACTCAGATATTTGATTGACCTTCAAAAACTGCGGGGATCTCATGTATATTTATGAGATATCTTTGATAAATAGTAAACTGAAGGATCGGGGATATATCATGATGTTATGAGTCGCTTCCTTCTAAAATTGTAATTAGAAAATAATAATACATTTTTATTACAAAATAATTGATCTATCTTTATATTTGTGTGTCGTATCCTTTTAATGTGATGCTGTGAGCACTAGGCTGTTAACCTAAAGATCTGCATATAGCATGATAATAAAGACTTTAGTATAAAATGCATGGCTAATTGACTGCATAACGAATGTAATTTCTATACGCATAGATTGATCGAAGGATTGGGATTTATCGAAGAGTTTGCGTGGGTTGCTGTGAATTTTGGAGGAGGATTGCAAAGGATTGTGGTGAACTGCTTTGGATTATGGAAGAAGATTACGAAGGATTGGTGTGGATTGGTGTGTGGATCAGTATGGATTGGTGTGTGAATTGGTCTGAATTGGTGTTTGTATTGGTATGTGGATTCATGTGCGGCTTGGTGTGCGGATTTATGTGTGGATTAAAGAGGATTCGTGTTGATTTGTGTGTGGATTGGAGAGGATTGGTGTGTGGATTTGTTTGTAGATTGGTGAGAATTGGTGTTGGTTGGTATGGAATGCTAATTATGGTGCTAATTGAGGGGAAGATTGTGGATAGAACGAACGATTGATAAAAATACATTTCTTTAATTAATTCTTCATATTTTCAAATATAATTTTTCTGGAATTGTTTGGAATTTACAAAAAAATTCAGAATTTATTTTTGGGTTCAATGATATCCAATGTAAATGGCATACAGTCAAGGTCACAGATGTGAATCAAGGTGAACGCCACCCAGATCTAACATGGGGTGTCCAGCTGGAAATATAACATTTTAAATATTCTTTTAAATAATAGACTTTTTAATAAATTTGTAAATAATATCTGTTTTACATAATATATTTTTGAATATAGAATTTTGTTATATTTAAATCAAACTTTTTTATTTATTTTTTTATTTTTTTGGGGATTTTTTGGGGGTTTACGCGGTCAAAGGTATTCGGGGTCAAGATAAAAAAACAAAAATAAAGATTGCTGACATTCAACATGGCCGAAAAAAATGGTCGCCGGGAGGCCAGAATGACTGGAATGATTACCTACGGCACTCTCATTCTCCGTGCCCTTGACCCCAAATCATGTTTTTTTCTACTACCTTAATATAACCAGCCTTTAATAGAAAATAAACCTTATGTGCCTTTTGAACATCCCAAGGAATATACATTGTTTTTTAACATTAAAAAACTCTCATAGAATACAAAATATAATGTTGACATTCATCCACTTAAGATATAATTTTTTTTTTAATTAGCAACTATAACAATCTTCCTCAATTAAATTAAAAATAATAAAATTCAAATATATGAATGACAATTATTTAAGTCCAATTAGAAAAAAAAATTTTAAATTGATTCCAGTCACTGGCTATGCGAAATAATTGTTGGCTGGTCTCTATGTATCTTACTGATGCTATTTTGTTGTACACAAGATCACGCACAAAATTATACATGATATCAACACATCCTGCTCATTTGATATATAATATACAACTAGCAGATGAAAACACACAAAATTATATTTTATAAAGGCTGTTCACAGTAAATTGAACACATCTGTAAGCCCCGCTTAAGATCTACTTGTATGAACGTGTGTATTCTTCCGCCTTAAGTAAAATTAAAATTGCCATGGGCTATAACACTTTATTCATGCGTCGGTCAAGCGAAACTGTGAAATTATTAGAAAAGTAAATATTTTACAAATCGGCTAATTTTTACACTTCGATGCATTAAAAAAATCAGAAAGCGAAACCAACAATTTAAATTATCACAAATGGTTACCTAACACTTTTATTCAGCGTTAAGATATGGAACTAATTTTCCTCCATCGTTACCAACTTTAATGAGCGTATGCCACTCAGTACGTGCGTTAAAGTATATGCAGGCAGGGCCAGTGACTTTTTTCTAAGGTTGATTTCAAAAGTGCTCACTTTATCGTGAGTGATCACTTTTGAAATCAACGTGAACCGCCTTTATCAATATGTCTTAGACGTCTGTGTTCCCATCTATTGAGAGAGCTTATACATTATTTATTGTCTTCGCATATATTTGTATTGCCAGTAGAATAATCCATTTCTTTCACTATATCCTTTTAGCCAAAGAACATCAGCATCTGCTTCTGCTAATTATACATATTCAGATTCTGTAGATGACGGTACCAATGTAGACTCCTTCTTTGTATTCAAAACCACAGTAGCTCTATGCACCTTTATCAAATGTTCAGATGTGGATTTTCGACTTGAGTCACCGCCCCAATCTGCAACTGCAAACGCCTCAACTGTGATATCGACAGAGACAGGCTAGAATAGTATCTTTATTGACAGTTTTTTTTAAACATATTGAAGACATCCCTTTAGATCTTTCCATTGATGTTCAGTTGCATTACTTTAAAATCTGCTCAAGTAATTCAGAGAAAAGCTGAGATATGGCATTGTTACAAACATTGCAAACATGAGACTCCCAATGAGTTGATGATAGGGTTTCTTTTTGATGATGCATTTAGCTACTTTGTCATATACTTGTATTGATGGCATTGGAGACTTCGTTGGCTAACATTCTTCCATTCCAAACTTCTGCAAAATTCTTTATAAAGAGTTAGTTTGACTTAAGTATATACCATCATTTGTTTGCTCGATTTTGATTCCCAAAAATTTGTTCAGTCCCACTAAGTCTTTCATATCAAATATAGTGATCAAAGAATGCTTGGTTTCGTTTAACAATTTAGTATACTTGCTGGCAAGAATCAAATCATCAACCTAGATCATCAAATATACCATCAGGTCCTTAACATATAGAACATTTACACATTTGTTCCGTTCAAGCTGACAGAACCCAAGTTCCCTGATACACTGATCCAGTCTACCATTCCAAGCTCGCGGAGCCTGTCACAGGCGATATAAGTTTCTTCATAATTTAGAAACCACTCCAGGATCATTAACAAAACTAGGTGGTTGTGTTATATGTATCTCCTCCTCTAAATTACGATGAAGAAACGTATTTAAACATCCATCTGAACAGTGAAACAATTATTTTTGTCGATGATAGCAAGTAAGAATCTTAGTGTGGATAGCCTTGCTATAGGAGCGTACACTTCACTATAATCAATGCTCTTCCTTTGAGCACGACCCTTTCCTACAAGTCTTACCTTGTCATTTTCACCATTGTCATTCTGTTTTAATTCGAATACCCACATCAAATTAAAAGGATTTTTACAATGAGGAAGTTTGACTAGTGTACAAGTGTCGTTTCACCTGATGGACTCTCTCTTCCTGTGCAACCTTATATCACCAATTCTCATCCTCCCTTCCTTTTATATCTTCATAGCTCAGGGTAACATCATCCTTGAAGTCTTCGGCATCAAGTGCAAGTCTAGAATAGTCTTTTAATATATTGTGGTGGTTTATTCTCTCTCGTACTTCGTCTAACAGAATCTTCATCCACATCAGTACCTTCAGCAATATATTTTCTTTTCCCCCCATCTTCTCCTGAAGGATATTTCCTCTTATCATCTGGAGTAATCTGAAGTAATCATATTTAGCAGACAGTTTTGTCTCCGAGGCAACAAATACATTTTCTTAAAAAATTACATCACAGCCTCTTACAAGTTTATTTTCTTTCAATGACCCAAGTCTGTACCCATTAGAACAATAACCAACAAAGTAGTATTTTTAGATCTTGTATCTAATTTTCCTTTTAGCATTTTGTATGGAACGTGCAAAACTGCTATACGCCCAAAAACTTCTAATTGGCTTTAGTCTGGAGCTTCGCCATACCACAGCTCAGATGGTACTCCATTCTGTAATGCAGCAGTAGGAGATCTATTCATGAGATACGCTGCAGTCAAAAATACCACAAGCTTTTATCTAAACCAGTGTGTAACAACAAACATCGAGTTTTATCAATCACTGTACGGTTCATCCTTTCTTCCACCCCATTTTGACAAATTGTATACCTAATTGAAGTTCCATTTTGGTACCATTATCCTCAAAATATTTGACCATATCACTGGAAACATGCTCTTTGCCATTATCACACCTGAATCGACTTAATTTGTGACTGAAATGGGCTTTTACCTTTGCCACATACTTCTTGAAGTAGGTAAATGCCTCAGACTTGGTTTTTATAGTGCATGCAGCAGTAAAATGTGAAGAGTCGTCAATGAAGCTAAGTACATATCTTTTCCCTTCTAGTGGTAGAGTCTGATAGGTCCAAGGACATCACTATGGATCAGGTCAAGCAGTCGCTTAGCTCTGGTTCTGATTTTATTGTGTGGTAAATTTGTTTGTTTAGCCTGGGCTCTAAATTCACGCATGTCTTATTTTAATATTTTATTTCTTTGTACTTTTGACTCAGTGGCTTTGAACCACTTACACTAATATATCCACGAAGCTTATGCCATAATTCTTTACCTTGTGTTTCCACTGTGGAATCCATTAATTGTTTAGAACCTTATATATGCAATGAAAAAAGTAAATAATTTCTATTTTTGTGGTTACTAACAAGGCCAAACTATCCTTAAAAATAGTGGCCTTATTCTTTTCAAATAGTACTTTACATCCATTACTGTCGAATTTACTAAATTTAAATAAAGTTAAACTGTAAGTTTTCAACGATTATCACATTCTTTGACTTCAGTTTGTAAGTTTTGTCTTGAATTTTAGATATAATTATGATTTTTCCCCTTTCTTTGGCCATAAACATTGTATCTAGCTTGGCCACATTTATTATTACCGGATGCAACAGATTTTTCTTGTCAGAAACCAGATAAAAATATTTTTCCCTGATCATATGTTCTGTAGCTCCATAATCAATTATCCAATCACCCTCCACCTTACCATACAATGTTGAGGTAAACAAACTAAATTCTTCTTCACATGTGCTGTCCACCTCACTTACAGAGATAGTTTGTGAATAATTTTTCTTTTTTAGCTTGGGACAATTAGGCTCTATATGCCCGGGTATCTTTAAAAAATAACATGATATTTGGGAAACATTTTCAGAAGTTGTATTATATTTCCTCATAGACACGCTAGAGAATACTTTGTTAGTGTCATAAAAATCATTATGAGACCTTTTAATATCCTCATTTAAAAGTCTAGTTTTTACCAAACTTAGACATAACTTATCTGATGACATAGTTTCAAGTGCCGTCACTACAACCTCGAACTCGGGGACATTGATAACAATAAATGATAAACCACATATAATTCTTCTATTTTTGCACCTGCAGACATTAAATCACGCACTAGATATGCAAATTTAATAAAATGTTACTCCAATTTAATACTAAATGGTTCATGCTTTATTGTTTTCTTTCGAAGAATCTGTTGACTTGCAATACCACTTTTTGCAATTGTTGTATATAGTTTTGATTTAATATCAAATGAGGTCTCCCGATCCTTAACACATTCTAAATAGTTGTCAAAAATCCGTTTCACCAAAACAGATTTGCATTTTTCGTCAAGTTTTTTTTTATATTTTCCATATTTTGGATTCATTAATGTTATTATTACGGAAGTATAACACAGCACTTTCAATATCTGCACCTATTTGTAATAATTAATGTTTGTTTCGCGTATTGGACACCGTCATGCATAGTATTTGTAATTTTACCTATGTTTCACATATGTTTGTTTTACGTTATTTTAATTATTTTTACTTTGGCATTTTACATACGATTCGAATACTTAAACTAAGATGTACTAATGGCAATAATTTACGTTCAATTGAAATAGATAACTATATTTTCTTTTCTTTGCATTTTTAATTAATAACGTAGTATTTTGCATTATTCTTGGTCTCAAATACCTTGTATATTTTTTGCTTAGCTTCCAAGAGACCCGTAACTCTATGGAATAGGAATTTATGCCGTTTGGAGTGTGTAATTCTAGATCGTTAGTCAGGAAGCCCTGCGATTAGCTAACAGGTTCAAATCCTGTACTCTGATTGGCTGGAGAGCTCAGCATAGAGCTAGGGCGCGCGGGGCGTTTGAAAGTTCGCTCTCTCTCTGCCACCAACCTTCAACTACGCTAGATGTAAGGCTACACTCTAAATCGGAATCAGTTATTTTTTACTCATTGTCAGTTGAAACTGCTCCATCCGGAATCTGTAAAAAAAATAATATCACTAATTCATCAGTTATAACCAATCTACTAATTGAAGCAATAGAGAACTAGTTACTTATAGTTGATTAATAAATAAACACACAGCATTCCCATGTGATATAAGTTAGGTACGATTTATTTTGTCGCAGAAAACAAATCTTGTCTGCACAAAAACGTTTTTCGACGTGGTTAGGCTCGAACCTCCGCCCATAAAGCAAAGCACGCTGAAGCTTTCATGATCAGCCATATCCACTGACCTACTTGATCACTGCCAAACGTGTGCTCGTATTATGGGTATTGAATCACAAAATGCAATGTCAAATAGTACTGTAAGTTTCGTGATGTGAAAGTATTTCTTGTTGTCGAAATATATAGATTTTCTGAGCAATACATGTATTTGCAAATTTCGAAAGTCAATCTATCTTTAGTTTAGTTCGGATTCTGTGCTTTAAAATATAAATACAGTGGTTTAGTTGTACGAGGTTATCAATGTCCACTAGTATTCGCCATTCTACAATACGAAACACTACAGATTTAAACTATTATTTTTAGTGACAGATAGATCAGTGATAATTCTACTGACTCGATAGTGCGGTGGTTCAATTAAAAAGGTGGATTTACAGCAAGAAAAGTTTTGTGGTTTGCAAAGATAACATATCAAATAATGAGGAAACGACAAATCTTATAAAATATTGCATTTTTAATAACTTTCCACTGTCTAGTTATCAATGTTGTTACTAGTCAATCTGTCTCTTTAAAATAACAGTCTCATTATGCAAAATCTCGTTGCATTGTAAAATGGCAGATACAAGAAAGCACCGACAACACCGTTAAAACCACTATATTTCTCTTTTAAAGCACACAATCTGAACAAAACTTAACTTAGAATGACTTTCAAACCTTACAAATACATGTACCTAAGTACGCATAATATGTGTATATTTTGACAACATGGAGTACTTTCACATTACTAAACTTACAGCCGTTCGCCATTGTTAGTTTATGTTACTCCGCAAATGTGAAACCGTTGGTCTCAGTGGCAAAGTAGCATAGTTAGTAATACGGCAGCTAAGAGAAACAAAAGAATGTGTTGCGCTTTGGGGTGGCGGCTCGATACCAACAACTTCCAAAATTTTTTGTACATATAACAATTTTGTTTTGCGACAAAAAGTTGTACTTAATTTATTTAAAACCGTAATGCACGGTTTTTAATTCTTGTGCTTTTTATTAATATACTATAACAGGTTTTATACTGTTTGTATAATGGATTTAATTAAACTGAAGAGATTAATAGTTTTATTTTTCTACTGATTCAGGATGGAGCAGTTTCAACTGACAATCAGTAAAAAATAACTGATTTCGATTTAGAGTGTAGGACGCTCGTCCTACAGTTGGACGCAGGGAGGAATTTTAATTAGAATTAGAGTGTTCTAGTTTCTAACAGCTTGCAATGATTATTTATTTGTGTTTTACGTCGAGTTTGATAGAATAAGCACTCCACAGATTTTTATTTTAATCAGCAGTTTAGGAGTACAGGTAGCTAGCTAGACCTGTAACGTCCTTGAGCCGTTGAGTCACGTAAAGCGCTCCCGCACACAGATCTACATTTATTTTTCCTACATCCGTTCCTTCTACACGGTTACACCATCCTGCCTCCATCTACAACCTGGCATTTAACTACAGAACTGTGTTTCATCAAGTTTTAAATATTATTTTATCTTGGACTTTGTTACGTTACGCCATGGGCATAGAACATTTTACGGACGCCACGTTGGCAAGGCGCCTAAATTAGCTTCAGCCATTTTTAACCATAATTTAACCTGAGATAGAAAGTCAAGTGTTTTACCGTATTGAGGCAGTTACATTTTTCAGGACTATTTTCAAGAGATTTTATCTTTGAGAGAGCTATGTTAATTCCAAGTGCATAAGTCAGACTGTTAATTAACTGTCACGCAAGGATTTTGAAATTTGACCGTTGCTTATGACCACTTCCCAACGGCGGTTTAGTTTAGACATTATTCATTTTCTTGCTCATTGCCATTCAGAGATTTTTTTTTTCTTTACTTATTTTTCCAGCTTATTTGGAACAAATATTTTGAATTTACGCGTTTTGAATCTTTTGAATTAATAATTTTAAGCTGGATTTGACACGCCAGACACTTCTTCTGAATATGCATGTTTCATCTTATCCCTCCTCTACACATTTTCAGTGGCAAAATTATTAAACAAGTGGCTTAGTATATGTGTAGTTGTGTACATTAAGTTTCTCAGCTGTATGTGTGGCAAATAATCGTTTGCCAGTTACAAAGGTGGTGTTGTCAAAGGTAAGTTTCTACGCATCTTACATACTGGGTCCTAAACTGAGGACAGCCGAGCATAAACAGATTTCTTTGGAACAGTATTTATTTCATTTTATCCGCTTACTGTATCACAAGTATTTCCAAAACACATATTATTCTATTTCCTTATGTGGTGCATAAATTAAAGTTCTGGTTATTACGCTGAGTTGGCCTAGGTTATGTTTTGCATATTTTCAGAATAAAAAGTTGTCACTCCAACATATGGGCTATTATGATACTGTGTTTACGCCAGAGGGCACTACATGTTACATAATTTAAGAGTGCCACGCACCACATTACACTGTTACAGAAGTATTCGTGAACCAAATGAAGCAATTAGAGCTCATCTAGAAATGTACCTATTATAAATTTCCATATTTCAAAATTTGAGCCATCAAAAAGTGCAATTCTTTCCTTGTTTTCATCCATCCTTATTATATGCAAATACAATATCTTTTTTTTTTAATTAAATTCCCCAATTGCTTAAGCCCATAACCTGTTGAAAAATACAATCATATAATATAATTCACCTTACATTAGATAAAACACCCTAATGTGACTTTCGAATATCTCAAGCAAAATTCATAGCTTTTTAACATTACCAAGCATTACTAATACATAATAGAGTGTAGAGATTCATGCACTTAAGATAGAATTATATTTTAATTGGCAACTAGAACCATTATAAGTTAGATATTATAATTAATAGATAAAACATAACTAAAAGTAAAGTACTTTTGTTATAACACAAGTATTAAACACCTATAAAACGTGACATATTTAGGAAACAACCAGACGTCATACATGGAGTGATTTTTCAAAGGTTTGATTCAAAAAGTGTAAAGAAACCGCTAATAGACTATAAAAAAAGTTTCGTTTATCCAAGCGAGATGAGGCACGTTGTGTATTCGGAATGGTGTGAAACAAAAATGCGAAACAGCTACGTGCTCCGGGGGTATATATGTGTGTGTGTGTGTGTGTGGGGCTAGGAAGGGAGATGCTACATCGTCTCTGTCACGTAAACGGATGTATTATCCGCTGTGGCCGCTGCCGGGGCAGAAAGGGATTAGTTGGAACGGAGGTACAAAGTTAGTTATCGCGATAGAAAGGGTTTTAATTCATACACTTTTGTTAAATTACGAGATACGGTGGTTTCGCTACTCACAACGAGGCCATCGCAGGTAAGATAATTTTTGAAAATGCGAGGTTTCTGACGTGGAGCCCTCGGTGCTGAATTTGAAGTGGGATCAAAATACGCCCAATGATTTTTTTTGCTCCCAGTACGAGTATTTTCTTGACGCGTGCACATTTTTCCCCTTATTAATACCACTCCACATCAAGTTAGATTTTATTCTCTTCCACATTTTATGACAGTTGCTGTTTTTTTTTGCGAGTTTAAATACGTGTTTGATCGTACGCCAATTGTGGTTTCAGAGGAAAATATTTGTACGCGTTCACGAGAAATTTTGTATTTTGGTTACTTGTATTGTTTCTCGAAATTCAAAGTAAATACGAAATGTAAATAAAATTATTCCTATTTAGGCAGATATTACATAAAGCATACAGAAGCATTATGTAGTAAGAAAGAATAAGCGTAATAAATGTATCGTGGCGAAATGACTACTAAAAAAAAAAAAACTTTTTTTATGGAACTTTACGATTTTGTGCAGCTGACAGTTTGGTGTCTGATGGATCCTAGATGTGGCACCAAAATGATGTAGTGACTCCTTCCTTATGGTCGAAATAATAATAACTCATACTAGATTAATTAACTTCCGGAAAATAGCACTAACCACGTCACAGAACTTGCACAAAATGAAATGTTTCTCACGGAGTAAACATAGTCTCGGTGTAAATTTTCTGTGTCGCTGGTAGAATGCAATGAGATACGAACCAAGGCACTTTATTCGGAGAGATCTAGATATTCATACCATTTAATAAAAGTTAACGAGCTTCGGTATCTGCAGTAAAATTATCCCATCAATTTGAACACAATTACCTGTAGCTCAGAAACAAATTATCCTTAATATAAATAAACATTTATTTTGGTTTGAAGAAAATTAAATCTTAACAATCATTTCCATAGAAGAATCAAATATTCTTACCGGTATATGGCATGAATCAATGCCATCATTTTATATATATATATATATATATATAGAGAGAGAGAGAGAGGGAGAGAGAGAGAGGTGTACAAACATATACGGTATATATTATTATTGCACTAGATATTACACTATTTTCGATAAACTAAAATTATATATATGACATCAGTTTCTTTTAGTTTATCGTAAATAGTGTAATATCTAGTGCAACAGTAATATATGCTTTTATGTTTGTAGAAATACTATTGTATTACATAATAGACGTATTGATACTAGAAATTACGTTTGTAACTGAAACCCGAAATTCCCCGATTTCTGGCATTGCTAGGCTCGATTTCAAACACTGTTGCTTGCTGGTTACTTTTTTGCTTGGGCCTCTCATTTCCTTTACGCACCTTGCTAGATTGCAAACCAGCCATGAACGTGTAGGAAGAGAGCGAGCAAATCTCATAGCCTACAGCATGAATGTAGCAGACAGTGAACAAATGGCAGTGGCTGGTGTTTAAACGGAACTGTCAAGTCCAGCCTGGCCGTCACAGGAACTCTCGAAATGTTCGTTTATCTGCTCCCAACACTGATAGTTTTTACATAAGATGAGCTTATATACCATGGGAGGAAGGGGGGACTAAGCAAATTTAACAGCAGAAATATCTGTATGAGCCGTTCACGATAAACTAAGAACTTCTGAAAGCCCTACGTAAAGTATACTTCTATGCACATTGTGTATTCTTCCACCATATGTGAAATTTATATTGCAATGGATCTGATCTGATCACTTTCATTCACGCCTCTGTCAAGTGAAAATGTGCTATAATCCACTCACGGTTACTTCAAACTTTTCTGAAGCCCTGCTAATGTTTTACTTCCAGAATATTTTTCCGCCTCGTGCAAACTAAGCTTAACTTTTTCTTGAAAATGACACCAAAGGAGAACGCACCGAATCCGTACGCACTCAGTATAATAAGATTATGTATGATAACAATTTCTTACAAGCGCTACCTACACACGTGCTATCTCACTGTTTATATTAATATTTATTATAAATAAAATGTTATTATTTATAAATAAGATGTAATTAAAACATTAATTTAATAAAAAGTGAGATACTTTTATATTAACAGAGGTGTAAAACAGTTGTTATGCATGGCATATTTAGGAAATAACTAAAAGCGTCTTACATGGGGTCATTTGTCAAAGGTTTGTTTCAAAAATGCGAAGAAACCGCCAATAAAATATAATTGTTATACTTATGCGCATTAAAAAAATAAACAGAAATCGCAAGAAATAATTGTGGTATGCACAAATTTTACTAACCGCTTTTAATTCAACGTAAAAGTATTGAACTAATTCCCTTCCTTCGTTACCAACTTCACTGGGTGCATGCCAGATCGGTGTACCTCTTTAAAATCCATGCAAGAAGAGGTAGTGATTTTTTACAAACGTTGATTTTAAAACCATTCTATTAGCCGTGAACAATCTACAATTTTCTGTACGACCAGTTGTAACATTGCAAATTTTCGGGGTTATATTTACAGTTGGTTGTATACATTATTATTATTATATATATGACTAGCTGACCCGTGCGACTTCGTTCGCATTATATTTTTGTAAAGATACTATAATAAAGCCTGCCATAATTTCATTATGGTTTTATGTTTAAAGTACTAATATTTCTTCTTTCAGGTTTAATGGAGTTATTAAATTATACCCTGTCATTGCTTCGCACATGTTTTTTGTTAGCATGATATTTAGGACTTTGAGTTGATCTAACCAATTTTTATTGGGTTCTCTAGCCACTGCGCTACTGCGGCCCTACTATTAGGTGCTCTAGCCTCTGACCATCTGCGGCCCCACTGTTGTATTTTATAGCCACTGAGCTACTGCGGCCACACCATTGGGTGCTGTAGCATTCGGCCAGCTGCGGCCCCACTATTGGGTGCTCTAGCCACTAGGCTACAGCGGCCCCACTATTGGGTTCCCTACCCACTGAGTTTCTGCGGCCCCATAATTGGATTCTCTACCCACTGTGCTACTGCGGTCCCACTATTGGGTGCTCTAGCCACTGGGCTACAGCGGCCCCACTATTGGGTTCCCTACCCACTGAGTTTCTGCGGCCCCACAATTGGATTCTCTACCCACTGTGCTACTGCGGTCCCACTATTGGGTGCTCTAGCCACTGAGCTACTGCGGCCCCACTATTTGGTGATCTACCCACTGAGCTACTGAGGCCCCACTATTGGGTGCTCTAGCCCCTGACCAGATGCGGCCCCACTATTGGGTGCTCTTGCCATTGGGCTAATGCGGCCCCACTATTGGGTTCTCTATCCACTGAGTTTCTGCGGCCCCACTAATAGGTTCTCTACCCACTGAACTACTGTAGTCACACTACTGGGTGCTCTAGCCCCTGATCAGCTGCGGCCTCACTATTGGGTTCTCTAGCCACTGTGCTATTGTTCCCCCCTTATTGGTTACTCTAGCCACTGAGCTATAGCGGTCCCACTATTTTATGCCCTAACCTCTGACCAGATTCAGCCCCACTATTGGGTGCTCTACCCACTTAGCTACTGAGGCCCCACTGTTGGGTGCTCTAGTCCCCGACCAGCTGCGGCCTTACTATTGGGTTCTCTAGCCACTGAGCTTCTGCGGCCCCCTTATTGGGTGCTCTAGCCACTGAGCTACTGTGGCCCCAGTTGGTATTTATCTATCCACTGGGTCACTGCAGCCCCACTTGGAATAACTGTAGCCACTTGGAAAGGTTTAGAGCCTATAGGCAAAAAAGAAAAGAAAAATTACATTTTTTTTTAAATGCTCTTTTTATGCAGTGATCAATCCTAAGAAAAGCTTAATTCATTACCTATTTACATCCCTGATCATAATTTTTTCCAGTACTGTTTAAGATTAATGAAAGACTATGTTGGTCCTGGTGTTATTATCTATAGACAGTGTAAATTTGATGTTATTATGTTCAGTGGTTTTGAGTTAAATCCGTTCGGACAGACAGACAGACACGAAAAAAAAAACATTAGATATGGCTTAGTTATCAATTATACTATATGAAAAATAATTAAAAGTGAAAACTTCGAAAATCACAGACAGATACGTCTATATTATTTAGTAGTATAGATTAAAGAATACTTGATATTGTTGTCACTTTAACTCATATTTTTCCAAATTACTTTTTACTATATGACATAACAGTATAATCTTTTGTGGTTTATTTAGACATGGACATCGTGTGCAAGTATTTAAATTAGTTTCTAAATGATATTCAGTGTTAATATTTTGTTTTTGATATTTTTCATTTCTTTCCTAGAGGGTATCGGCTTTAATTGTTAATTAAACAAAAGTACTAAAGAATACTATCCTGCTTGTCTCTCGTCTCGCCATTGCTGATTGGCGGATTGATGTGTCATGGTCAGACGATAGCCAATCGGAGAACAGGAGAAAGCATAAGTAAGGCAGATGTACAATATAACTGATTTTTTTCGTTAGAATATTTCTCACCACCTCCAAGGATGGACGTGGATATTATAGGAAGAAAGTTTTAGGAATTTGATAAGTAATAAAACATAGAATTGAAAATTTTATG
Source organism: Dryococelus australis (assembly GCA_029891345.1). NCBI lineage: Eukaryota > Metazoa > Arthropoda > Insecta > Phasmatodea > Phasmatidae > Dryococelus > Dryococelus australis. The sequence goes on from CM056995.1 coordinate 254,599,105, forward strand.
TATTTGCTACAAAACTTTTTCATTTTGAATAAATGTTATTGGAACATAAAGAATACTGATTTTATTGTATTTGAGAAGGAAGATTAACTTGTCAACTATTGTCGGAGAAGAATAACCAATAAATAAACCATTGGAGAATACTTGAATTTCGACCTTATAATTTTTACTGAAAAGATACAACGGTAATTATAAACTGAAATGTAACACAGTTATGAATAGCAGTCAGCGATGCTGGGCACCAGCGTAACTCCTTTGATCAGCCAAACTCCGGTAAAGTTAAATTATTAAGACAGTTATTTAATATTAGATTTTTAAAGTACCAATTATATCTGCACATAAACACAAGAAAATGTTAAGAATAAATGCCGAAGCCAAACAGCAGGTTTATACACAGCCAACCCCAACAGCACACGCCAGCAAATTGCCGTCGTTGGGTAGCAGCACATCTGAATGCAGTTCGCCAATGAGCGTCTGGTAACATACTTGCCAGCAGGTAATCCAGCCAATAGGAAATATTTCGTAGCAAGCCGTTGCCAATCAGAAGAAAGGCTTCTTCCAGATATTCGCGCTACCAGTCAGCGGATTCACATGCTCGCATCAAAGGGACCCCAACGTCATTTCACTTAATCTGTGCCCGCATCTTCGCAAGTGGGAAAAGGAGTTCGACGCTGCGAGTGCCCGGCGGGGTATTCTCGGGGCATTCCCAGATTTCACCGCCTCAACATTCCGCTGCTTCTCCAACTTTACTCTCACTTCAGAACAAATCCCTTCCTGAAGAATCTCGAAGTCGAGATTTTACGGTCTTACAACGTGTTCATTTAAACATTTACTGCTCATTACTAGAGGATGTCCATGGTGAAGAGAGCACTTTTTAAGGCCCTTCTAAATTTTTACTTTGAACCAATTTCTATCTTCCTTTTGCTTTTTAATATAAACCTTGTAATGTGACCAATAAACACAGTGTATAAATTTCACTACACACAGAATTTAACACCTAAGGCTGCAATAAGATATATTTATTAGTGGTTAAGTCCTGTTGGGAGGGCCTTAAAGAGTTCTCACTTTACCGTGAATAGCGTATAATCATAAATTTACTCTTCGTGCATCGCGTAAACATACAATGAATGATAATGTATAATTTCTCTTTAGATACTGGGTCCGCGGTGGTGTGGCAGCTAGTTCGCCCGCCTCCCAACACGTACCGGGTTCTGTTCCTGGCGGGATCGCTCCCGGATTTTTGCACATGGGAATCATACTAGACGATGCCACTCGTCGAGAGGTTTTCTCGGCGATCTCCCGCTTTACCCGCTCCTGTATTCCAGCGCTTCTCCATATCTACCTCGTTTCATCCTCATCGGTTCTCAAGACCTCGTTGTTACGAGCCACCCACGTCACTGCCCTCCATTCTTTAGCTACTGTAAAAAAATTTACGTGTCTGTCATTTCACGCCACGTGTATTTAGGCGTGTGTTTGGATGAAACTATTCATGAAATACTGTTTCATATCCGTGGTTACGATTCCTTTTCTCTCAAAAGAATTTGTGGTATAAAATGGCTAGTAATAAACGATGTAATCAGTAACCTTGCAAAATAAACGTAGGCCAATTAAAAAAATAACACGTCATGCGGTTTGTCTGCCAACATAACAAAATTAACATTAGTCGTTTTAGCTATGTTATAACGCTGGCAGTGCAATAGACCCTATTTCGCAAACAAATGAATAAGCTAAGGCACTTTCTCGTTGTACTGCCGAGCTGCAACTCTTTCTTTGTATAGGATGTTCACGGCTACTTGAGCACTTTTGACATCAACCCTTGTAAAATGTCACTGGCCCGACCTCCATACATTTTAAAGGGCAAACTAACTGACATGCCCCCAGCAAATTTGGTAACGACGGAGTACAACATTTATTACTACTAAAATCATTTTTAAATTCCTTTTTTAAATGCGCATAAGTGTAAGAATTTGTAAATGTATAAAATATTTACTTTTTTTTATAATTCCAAAGTTTTACTTGACCGATGCATGAACAAAATTATCATGGGCGTTACAATGTTAATTGTACGTATGGTGGAACTGTACGCAACGTGCATACCAGTGCACCTTACGGAGGACTTTCGAAAATGCTCAGCTTATTGTAAACAGCTTGTATGCTCCTTGCTCACTTCACCAAGTTCGTTACTCCGGTTGCAGCTTCAGGCGGTCCACGCATGTTGGATCAGCTGGCTCTTCCGCCCATCAGACTCCTCTGCTGTGTTTACTGCTTAGGGCGGCGTTCTAAAACGTTACGCCCGAGAGAAGAGTAGAGTAACAAAGAGTAACAGCTGAGCAGAGTAAGAGTAAACGGGGTTTTGGAACGAGCATGCTGTAATTATCACGCTGTGGTTAAACATATACAAAGGCTGTTCACGATAAAGTGAGCACTTTAGAAATTAACCTTACAGATAATAACTGCACCTGCATGTATATATTTCAACGGATGCACTGAGTGACATTCGCCCAGTAAAGTTGGTAACGACGCCTATAACTTATCGTTGAGTAAAATGTGTTAGGCAACCATTTATGATAACATAAAATTATTTCTTTCGCTTTCTGTTTTTTTTTTTTTTTTAATGCATCGAAGTGCAAAAATAAACAGATTTTTAAAGAATCTACTTTCTTAATAATGTCACAGTTTCACTTGACCGACGCTCGAATAAAGTGATGAGATCCATATCAATGTTATTTTCATGTAAGTCGGAAGAATACACAACGTACATGCAAGTAGATGATAAGCAGGGCTTTCCAAAGTGCTCATTTTATCGTGAACAGCCTTTACCTACTGAACAATAGGGCCACCTGTTTTTCGCGAAAAGTTTTCAGGACTACTTGTACTCCAAAACACTAAAGCTCAGATCCACTTTCGTGATTGGATGAGTTTAAGTGTCACGCTTTGTTGGTGTCTGGCCGCGAATAACAGGCGCTCAGTGCCGTAGTTACCTAATTCTGATTGGCCCAGTCAGGTAAGGAACTGCCTCCTGACAAAGACGCGTGTCCGTTAACCAAAGTAAAACTGCGTGTACACAATAGGACAAGGCTAGAGCCTTCACGTAAATCTTTTCACGAAAAACAAGTGGCTCTACTGATTCATCAACAAACGTATATTCCAAAAGATATTTATCAATTTCCTGAATTCTTTCTTTAAAAAAATGTATATAGTTAGGCATTTACACACCAACAGCTCTACGTACTATAAGTTAATCATAAACACCACGTTTAAAAATGTAACCTTTATACAAATTAAATTTAACAAATATAATGATTTTATCACTAGACATTAGTAATTTTCCCGTATGTGTCTGTAACCAGTTTGTTTATTTCCACTAAACTTCCCGCAATTTTCAGTCCACCCTTCGTTACTCGCTGAAATAGTGCGTGTTTAAGTTTTACTCTACCAATATACTCAGAGTAATTACCCTGCAGTTTTGGGACAGTGCCAAAATAAAGCAAAACAGTTACTCAAAGTGCTTCAGGATAACGAAAGAGAAATGTTTACTCGCTGGGTAACATTGGGCAACATTTTGGAACACCGTCTTGGAAATGGGGTAGAATGCGCATGCCAGCTGCCAAGGAACAACTCTCCGTGTTTCATATGTGGCCTGGTTTTGTTTTGTATAGCGCCATAAAAACAACGTGAACAGCTAGTGAAGTTAGAAACAGTACTTAAGTAAGTACTCTGAGATGTTTGCACACTTCCTCTTTCCTCGTTCTGATGCAACTACAATATATTCAAGTCGGCCAGAGTATTTTATTCATAGAAAAAGGGGTGCGTCTATTGAAAATTCTAGCGTAAAAGAACACGTTCGTTACTGCTGACGATGTGATTTAGACAGTGGTATCGGTGATGGATGACAAGGGTGAGCCAGTGTTGGTTGAAAGCGCTGTGACGAGACAAGCACACTGAGAGAAAATCAAACAAAATATTTGTTTGTATAGGGGCAAATATATATTTAGCTGCCCTAACAAAGTATACTGTTGAATAAAAAAAAATTGAAAAGCAACCAAATTTATTTTGTTCGTCTTAAGAAAATATGTGTTTGAATAAACAAAATCTCTGTGCTGAGAAAAAAAAAATTAAATTAAATTAAATTAAATTTTCAATACATTTTTTGTTGAATCAACCGTATATATTTGTTTCGATACAGCTCGAGAGTTTGTTTGTATTATTTTTGTGACAATTAGGATAGTAGCTGTGTTTGTTAGTGCTTTGTTGATGCTTTATAATCGTATAAACACTTTGATAAGACAATGCAACAAGGAACTGATAAGCAAAGCTGTAAAACTTGAAATATTTCTTTGCACACGTTGCCCACTGTTTTTAATATATCTACTTAAAAGCTTCCCGTCTCAAACAGTTGTCACATTAGCTAAGGTTACTAAGGCATAGCGCTCGGACGTAAGCGATCTAGGTTCGAAACTAGGTCGAACTTGTAAAATCTAAACTGTTTAATGTACGTGGAGCCAAACAAATATTTAGTTGCACCAACTAAATCTTACAGTTCAGGGCAACCAAATGAGAACAACGAAATAATTTGTTTTCAGCGACAAAATATTTCATTGCCCCTATACAAATAAATTATTTGTTTGGTTCAACAAAACCTTTTTCTTGGTGCATTCAATATGTAAATAATAATCGTTATGGCAGATACCCATCATATAGTTCAACTGCCTTAATCTTAAGATATCTAATTTTTTTAAATGAGTTCATAGTAGAAGGCTAAAGGAACTTTATTCCTTTGTTGAAATGAATGCCAATCTAAAGTCTTCTGAATAATTCCAGACGTATGGGTTATTGCAACTCACGTTAAAGAATATCGCTAGACTTCGGGGCATTCTAAAAACACCTGACAGGTGAATGAAAGTAATGTTGAACTTACATGATATTAATCTTTACATGACAATCGTTATTCAATAACCCATAACGCCGGAGGAAATGCAAAGTGTTATTTTTAAACTAGCAATTAGCATACACTACACAAATTCGGAGAAAATTTAAGTTATTTTGCTAAAACGTTATAGCTATTGATGGGTCATATACTCTTCGAAAAATGCGCTGTAGTATGCCATAAGCGGCTTCCAATAAAAAAATTTAAAATTATGAACTGATCGCGGTAATGTAAGGAATTCGATCTTTCTTGATAATGGGTTGGACCTTACAGGACAGAAGAATAAAAACGGTCTACCTTAATTTTAGTTGCTTTTCTGCCTACTTGCGGTAAACAGCGTTTGTGGTTATGTATTAATAAGTATACCACACGGCTTCCCTCACCAAGAATTAGACCCATGGCATTTACATTATAGGCCTTAGTTTGAAACCGTTCAGTTAAAGTGGTATTTTTGCAACGTTAAACACAGTAAAAATATGAAAAATGAGGTGTGTACATTATATAACTTTTATCAGTGATTTTCTCAAGATTGGTATTTTTGGTTTCGTAAGTTGCAGAACTGTACGTTTATTTGTATTGCAAAATGTTTAAAATTCGTCATGATGCGTCCGCTCGTCCCTTTTACGTGTTCCGTGTCGAATTTCCTACGCATCCGTGCCAATGTAGAACGGGCCATAGCGGCGTGTCTCGGGCTGTTTCATTAACTCTTCTTCCATGGCCATCGGCAAGTCAAGTCACTCTTCGTATGTGTGTGAGAGCCGATGTAATTAAGCCGGGAACAGCGTGTGGCGCTCCTGTATCGTGCAGCCTCAGGCGACGTTGTTCAGGAATGTGGGACATCGCCAGACGGGGCGAAGGGACGCAGAAACAATTAGCCACATTCCTGACATACACACACGCAGAATGCGTTCCGAATTTTAACGATAGCTCTCAACCGGAACTTGGGGTCATTAACTGTGCCGGGGATCGAAACGAATACCTAATTTTAAGTTTTTATCGAACTGCTGTTTAAACTGATCAAGTGATACGAGTATCTCAGTCTTAGAAATAATACCACAATTGGTCGGAGGTATTTGTTAAAAGGCCAAGCAACAGTTATTTTTATCAGTATTATAATAAGTGTGAAAATCCAGTATGTTATTCTGTCGAAGAAGAAGTACATATTAATGAGTGTAGCAACACACACATTTTAGCAATATGTTGAAAATTAAAATTTGGTGCTTCGTCTTAAAATTATTATTTGATTTTGGATGTTTTAATGCATTATGAGATTAAATAGCAATGAAAGGGCATTATATAGGTAATAATACATATCTTTTACAAGAGGAAACTGTTTCATACACTAATATTGCAGCAGGTTGTTGACGAATTTATTAAGACGAAATATTTTTAATGTATTTAAAAAGGGTTAGTGCAAAACAATTCTCTAAGTTTGCTGGAAGCAAATGGAAAATTACTTCACAATATGTACTGAAACAAATATTAAGCACTGAGTTCAGCCTTATAACAATTACAGATAAATGTAGTTCGGGTTTTATTAATGCAGTTGCAAACACAGTTTCTATATAAATTTTTTTTCAGCAGACTTTCTAAACAAACTGATGCCATATAAGTGTCAAAAGTGTCTTCGTATGTCTGCTCATACTGACAATCTATACAGACATTCAAAAATAAGTAACGGTCTTGTTCCTCCACCAGCAAAACAAAAAGATGTATTGTCATCGCCACGAACCTGTGGTGGAGTTGTAGTACTGCTGTGCGTAATGATAATGTAAACATGCCATCGCTACATAGTACAATAAGTGATGATGTAATGTTGCTACCATCGGTAAGTGAGGATGTCTAAGTGGACGGTATGGACAATTCGCTGTCGATATCGGGTCGATCGTGTCGCTACTATGGTGAGACGTACAGTAAAAGTATCAATACGCGGAGGCACGAGACGAGTGTTAAATGCACGACGAAGACAGGATGGTTTATTTGGCTCTTGTCTGTCCTAATTGTGGACGTAAACTTAAGAGTTATATTGCAACGAATTATGAGGAAAAAGATTGCCGTGAGGCAAATCCCCAGCATATCAAACAGTGTAAACCTCCGACTCGAAATCCTGTCCATGTTCTAGGCAAACCTAATGCTAATGGATTCGTGTTGAAGGCATATGCTTTTCATGGCAGCCTGAAAACTTATGTCAAAAATAATTCGCTGGGTACGCCGAAAGACATTTGCACGTTTTTGTCAGCCATGAAAAATAGTGTAATAAACAAAATTACAGAAGAGCTGGAAAACCGTGGGTCTCTAAAATATATAATATATGGTTAGAATGTAACTACTCAAAACCAGAACCCAACCATGAAGAATATTGTAGAAGGGCTTTCAATACCCAGAATGCACCAATCCGTAATGTACATGCCACCAAAAAGAGTATAGAAGATATTATACAAACGATATGTCGCGAGGAAGAAGAAATAGTCTTGCCTTCGAAAATAATCGAAAAGAACTGTATGTTTGCATTTACAATTTTGTATATAAATATATATTTTATAGGTTGTGTTTTATTAATTTTTTTTTTAAATATCGACATTAAAAATAGCAGAGATTAGTTATACTCCAGGTTTGTAAGAGATTCTCGGCGAAAATAAAGTTTGGAAATGGACGAAATGGTACCTCTCTGGTGGTAGATTCTTAAAAAAAAATAAAATAAGAAAAAAAAAGAGATAACTAGCACAATATGCCTAATACTGAAAACCTATGTGTTAAAGTCGCAATTTACTGGCCAATGAGCTTGATTGATATGGATGAAGGTATAATTTCTGTTATGTAGGTCCAATGGTTAATTTACGGATAGGAGGGTGGTGATATGGCCGTCCGAGGCCGCCGGCCGCGCCTACCAATATGGCGGACGGATCCTGGATCCTGATGCATGATGCATGTGCCAAAACCGGTATATGTACACTACTGTTATGGAATAGGTATACAAAGAATTCTCACATGTATGTACTGTACATTCAGAGGTGGTTGCAACAGGGTCGTTTACATCCATTGATGATGAATTATATTAATTTATTTTCCAGGTACAGCCTGAAAATAAACTCCAACTGTAGATAATTGTTTTGTTCACAATAAATATGAATATATAGAAACAAGAAAACGCTCTTTGGCCAAAGTTATTTGTCATAGTAAAATATACGCCCAGAAATATGTTTATGTATGTCATTTGGCAAGCCTTGGTTAACTTGGTTAAGGTATAAGAATATTTTAAGGGAAAGTGTCAAAAGTATAATAATTATTTAGGTGTTGCATAACCATTTGACAGAGCCATTATAATATAGCTACAATATTGCCGCAACATTTAGCTGCAATTCTTCATTCAAAGTTAAGAAGGTTTACATTTTCATAAAGATGCAGTGCCAATTATAAGAATATAATTTATTATAGTTTATTATTATTTACCATCGGTAAACGCATTAATATTTTTCCGCTAGTGCAGTGAATATTTATTCACAGCAATATCAGTACGTAGATTACTCGCACTATTGCAATACATTACTTTTTATGTACATTATAAAGTGTATGCATCTGTTCATACTGGCAATAAGTTATACAATTACGTACCTTGGTGGCGGTTCTTTGAGCACGTTTCCCCATTTAAATCACACGTCTTGTCCTGCGTGATACTTTATACTACAATATTCAGATAGGACTACGTTTATCGTGGTCCTATTGGCGGAATTAATAAACGTAGCTTCAGTAGTACGAAGCGCAGTTTGGTGTTGAAGCGTATGAAAAATGTAGTTCACTTAGAGCGGCGGGCAATTCGCATACAAATGGAAACTCGAGAATATTCACCTACGACCTCATTACGTACATGCGTTCTTGCCTTGACATATCGTGACACTGGTGTAAAAGATTTCGAATCTATGAATAGCGCTTTGCTGGCAGAGAACAATTTAAATTCTTCTATATACTTCTTCTTGTTTCTGGAATTTTTTACACGCCTATTTTAAACTGGAATCATTTGTACAAAATATTTTGACATGCACTTCGACGACACGAATCAAAGGATTTAAGTCATGAAAATACGGCAGTAAAATAGGTCGTAAGTCGAAGAGGATATTTAAACTGTTTACTAGTAACGTTCTTGCACAAATTTTCACCGCGATTAAAGATTTATGTTGGCTGATTGAGGAAAATGAAATAAAATATAGATGTTTTCCCTACTGCAGAACACCAGCATGTACACAATTTTGTAATTATAAAGTCAACGGAATGCAGATAAATCAGAGAACGTATCTGAAACGATTCGACGTTGCCACAACAAGAGAGAGGAATTGACTCACGACTCATTGCACTACAGGCACGAGTCACGGGTACGGCGCACTGTATATCACCTCTAGCTTTGTCCAAAAACCCTCGTCGTCGATATAAGGCCGTACAGCTGGAATTATATCCGTAGAGAGCTGCTGATGAACGATCGATCCCTTTAGTTCTGTCCAGCGACGAAGTGTCATTTAACAGTGATGGAATTAGCAACTCGCGAAACCCTTCGCCCAAATTCAAATGAAAATCCTTTACCTGCTGTGAACGACAATATTCAGGGTCACTATTCAGTCACTGCACAATGCGATATTATCGACGACCTGGTAATTGGCCCAGCTATTTTAGATGATTGTGTAACCAGACCGTATTACCGTGACCTCTTGCAAATTTCTTTAGGAACACGGGTTCGTCCGTACTTTTAGTACGATGGGACCTCCTTCACTTCAGATTCATCACAGTGAGAGTCATTTATGTAGTACCTAAGTAAGATATTTCTTGGCCATTAAATCGGCCATGGTGCTCAGACTTTCCACACGGAAAACGTGGTGGACATTGTATGCACTGCTTGCCATCTCTGTTGTATCATAAAGCATCATTCCATATGTTTGGACATCATGCTGTGATATACAATTTTAAAATGTTGTATTTTGTTGTAATGTTTTAAGAGCCAACTAAAACACTCCCTACTTAGACATAGGTACCAACATTAGTTTTTCAGTAATATTTTAATTCGTTCGCATGTTCCTGAAAAAAGAATAGCACCTCAGTATATCGGTTCTAAAATGAATATTTTCTGTAACATTTTTAATCTTGATTTGCGAGACTGCTATTGTTAAATTTTTAATTTATTTCCTGAACAAGTTTTACATGCGTTCCCTTAATCACTCAACTGTTTAGTAAATTCAGGACTCGCAAAGTATATACTCCCACGATTCATAGTGGGTTTGACAGTGCATGGATCGCTTAGCGTCCGTAAAAATACAGACGCTTTCAACCAACATAAATAATGCAATCTTCTAATGCTGCTATGCTTCAGGTTTTAGTTTGGTCGTTCAGTTAGGTAGTTGGGGTTCTCAATGGCTGGCACTCGTGTCTAAAAGAAGACCATATCAGTAATGGTCGCGAGGCACTCGCGGCATGATTAGAGTAAGTGCACAGATCAGTTAAGAATACAGAGACGAAATAGCCGCTTCTTCCACGAACTCCATCTCCTGTAAAGATTTTCAGTGTGTTTATTTGTTTAATTTTTTTTTGTGGGTGTCAATGACCGCGATGTCGATCAACCTCTCAATCTCACTCCCTCACATCGCAACCTCCAGCCGCACACTCGAGCAAAACTGCGTTAACGAAACACTATTGGCCAATCAGCGCCCGGTGACTTACTCGCGCGCCGGCAGCTCAGCCAATAGGGAAACTTTTCGCAGCATGCAGCAGCCAATAAAACACAAGGCACGTTCCCAGTGCCTCTCGCAGCAAATCGGAGAATGGGTGCGCCCACATAAAATGAACCAAAATGCCATTTCTATCTGTATAATTATATTTTCTGTGGTACGCTGAGAGATTTAAAAGCGCTCAACAACTGGGTATTTAATTCCAATAGGTGTGAAGTAAAGTAGAGAGCGAGATAAGATAGAGCGGTAACTAAACTCAAGGGAAGAGAAAACGAGAGAAGCTATTAAAAACCTAGTCTGCTACATAGACATATTAGCATAGAATGCGTGCAGTATGTATTACAACTATCAACTGTATCTACAGCAAACATATTTTGTCCGCCATTTTGTAAGATAGCACCATGCGAATAAATAAAGTTTTAGTGTCATATATCGGGAAACAATTCACCCATTCTTCCCAAATTTGGTGAAGGAGTTGTAATGTGGCAGGCCATATAACTATATGTATTTTTAACTGTGAGACACTTATTCTCAAAATTGCGGCTATATAATTATTTTAGCTTAGTGTGGTTATCTACAAAAATATGTAATCAATTTTAGCTTTACTTTGTGTACTGGTATTATCAAATGTACTAATACATAACTTTTTTGTCCTCCATTTATGAAGATCGTCAAATGAAAAAAAAATAGTGTCTTTTTACCTATCTCAGAGATCAGTCAACCGATTTTCACCTAATTCTTCTCCGAAAAAAGCGCTATTGTAGGCCATGTAAACTGGCGTGTTTAAGTGGCTCAGTCACTTATTTTCAAAATGACGGCCCTGTAAATACTTTAGGTTAGTAAACCCTATTATTAAAAACCTTAGACTGATTAAATTCGAAGTTGATGTTCGAATCCGTACGAGGTTATCTGGGTTCGAGTCCTGGGTAGGGCTTGTGTGCATTTGTAGCTGTCTCAGTACTATTGCATACGTTTCTGGTTTCATCTCTAACGATATCGCTTTTAACGAGACAAGTCCTACCTACCAATTCACCGTTTAGGAAATTATTTATTTAAAATTAATTGCACCCAGGTCGAGGAAAGTAGGCTCATTAGTTATATCAGTATCTTCTTGTTTCTTTCTTATTTATTTTCGTAGACACGTGACACTTCGCAGGTTTTTGTGGCTGACAGGCGATTTCCGGATCTCGCTGCCTGTTCCTATCACTGTGTTTTACTGTGAATATGAATGTAAAGTATACGAATAGCAAAACAGACATATTCCACTGGACTCAATGACGTCATAAATAAACGAAGAGAAAAGATGTACGGATCTCCGTCATTACGATCGCTAGAATGTCGTTGGCCAACGAACTATAACGTTACTATTTGATCGAATATTGCGGTGAGAGCTGTTCGGAATGAGCCCCCTACTTGCGACGTAGTATTATTGGACAGCATTTGCGAATACATTTTTGTAAAATGACGGCGATTAAAATATAAAAATTAGTGGATCCATGAGCTATACCAGTCGACTATGTATACCATAGACTATTCGTACATTTTCCATTTATCTTCTTTTCCGTCCACTCAATACATAATTAAGTATTATTTCATTCCGCTCTTTACATGTTTCCATTTTTTTTTTTTTTGTTTCTTCAGAGATGATTGGTTATGTGTTTTAAGTTTTTACTGACTACGAGCTTACTCTTTTTTATATATCAAACTATAGTCATCATTCATTGGCATAAGGCAAATTGATATGCTTCTATGCACAGTATAAAACAAAGTCGCCCGGCCGCGTGTGTCTGTGTATTCGGCTAAGGCTTCTAAACTGCTTGATATATTTTGATGCGGTTTTCACCATCATTTAGAGAATTTCTTGAGGAAGTTTCCGGTACATAATTCATTAATATTTAATGCAAATATAGTAGAGACATGTTGACGTTTTATAATCAAGTCGCAAAAAAGCCGCTTTTCGGGTGCTTACTTGGCTTACATTGACTAGAACATAATAGATACACCAAATTAATGGACTACAGAATTGTAGATCTCAAAAAGGTCTACAAAAAGTCCGTGGCAGCATATGTTTATCTTTTAAGTATGGCCCACAGTAAGTATTTTTGTCTTTTAAATTGTAGTTACGAAGACTTTTTGAACAACACAGTATTAATCCTATGTTAGTTACCATAAGTATTTAGTGTATATGCTTACTACAAACCTAAACAAAGCCATATTTGTAAATCGTACCAGAGCGAGGCCGAGGATGATTGCTAGTTAATAATATATCAGACAATCTTGCATTAAAAACTATACATTCTCGACATAACATGGAGCGTCCTTTGAGAAGTGACGAGCATAAATGCTCGTAAGTCTGAGGAAAGGGACACAGTTTTAACTTTATTTCGGATCATAATGCTGACAATTACAATATGTATCGAAAATAAAGTAAATAATCTAAATATTATTCGCGTTAAATAAACCTACATGTTGACTGCAATCTTCATATCAAGTTTTAAAAAAAGCTGAATTTATAGACGCTAGGTTTGTAGAGTCCCGTAGAGATGATATCCCAAAATTATTGCGTCTCCTTTGGGTGGAAAATAATTACTTGTGGATAAAAATAAATTTCGGGAATAGCTAAGTTCCAAATTAATTGTTTGATATTTTCCAAACACTTAGAGATCATCTCATGTAGAAAAAAAAACAACGTAAATCAAGTAATGAGTTATTGCCAGTTTATATTTCACTATTATACTTCAGTTATGTTAATATTAATTGTAAATGTATACGCGTCCATGGTATGAATGAACGTATAATGAAAAATCTTGTCAAACTAATCATAGTATTGCACGCTAAATTTGTAATGCTTTCACTGTAATGTATCGCATTATTTTGATCTGAAATTTTATGTTACTACCTTTAAATTTCACAAGGACAATTAATACGAAAAGTTTCTCGATATTGGACTAATGTTTTAGAGAATGTGTTTAACACACAGTATCCCTTGCATTCTACAACTTTGTTGGAATATTTTATGATCACAGAAATAAGAACAGGTTGTGTATTTCGAATTTTCACCTGGCAGTGCTTGGGAAATAGTCGTAATTATCTGAAGACTTTTTAACACCGACAATATCGAGGACTCTTTTTGCATCAATTCTAGCATGACACGATTGACCGAAAATGTTAAAATCTGTGCGAGACGAGCCACTAATGCTGTTATTCCGTGGTGCGGTTTCCGGTATTGCCATGCTCGAATAATATTCAGTGTGATATTATCATAAGTGATGTGGTTTTGACGATGATGGTATATTTTATCTTCACGATCCTGTTTAATCCCATGTCTCCTTTTTGGTGCTCTCTCTAGATGATTATCGCTTATGACGCCACACTTCTCGAGACTACAGAAACGACGGTACCAACTTTGGGTTGAGAAAATCGATTTCAATTCAAAAGTGGTTGGCACACTGTTACGAAGTGCAATGGCGCTTGGCGACATACGCCTACGGCTGGCGCACGCCACATTAAGCAGTAACCGACGCGGAGTCGGAGGCTCCGGAATGGCGGCGCGGCGCCGAGGCGCCCATTTCGGATACGCCATGACGTCATCTGGCGTTTTAAGATCTGTGCTAGACGGAATAAGGCCCGAAGTTATCCTAAGTTTGGAATGTTGGTATCGCGGTCAAATATCGATATTATTTATATTGGTAATTTTCAAAGTATCGTTTTACGAAACAATACTTAAAAAAAAAATATGTATATATAGACTCTTCATGATAAAGTGAGAACTTTTTAAGGCCCTCCCAACAGGCATTAACCACTAATAAATATATTTTATTGCGGTCTCAGACATTAACTTTTGAAATTGGTAAAAGTATGCACCGTATTTATTAGCTACATGACAATACTGATATTTAAAAAATGCTCAAACATAAAAAATTGCTTGAAAAAAATGTTTGGAAGGACCTTAAGAAGTGCTCACTTGACCGTGAATGGCCTATATATATGTGTGTGTGTATATATATATATATATATATATATATATATATATATATATATATTATATATATATATAGTATTATATATATATAGTATACGCACACATATTCGCAGAATCTTATATTGTATGTATTAAAAGTTAAAGGACTTGGAAAATGTAAAATTGCTTGCAATATTACATAGTGAGGATACGTGGCATTGCAGGAAGACGTGATGCATTTTTTTTGTTTTTGATGCATCTTGCCAAAGTAAACATAGTAGTTTTTTAAGATAATTTTTGTATTCAAAACAGAGCTTATTAAAAGAGTATTCAAAAAAGTATTTATTTCCGATACCTAGGGAAACACACCGAATTCAATAAATATGTCCCTGATATAATATCGTCATTTCGATATATCGATATTTTTTCAACATCCCTATCCTGAGCTACCATTCCTACACTCTTAAACCAAATAAGTTGCTTCCATGCACTGGAAAACAAATAACCGAGGATCGGTTAAGAAAATTATATGGACTTGGCAATCATTCAAATAAACAGGATATCATCGTCTTGGGTTATTGTAAGTAATCTTATCTAGAGACACGAGCTAAGTTGGTTTTTGCACTTTTGTTGCTTTATGCTGGAGGTTTCTATATTTTATATGCAATGTTGTTTAATATATGCTTATGTTGTTAATACTAAAGATATATATATTTTTTAATTTGCAAGGAATGTGCACGGATGTGTATGGGATTGAACTTTGAGGACCGAAACATGTGTTACATTAAACGATTGCTAGCTATCAGACCTCGTCGCTGCTCTTCAACACATACGAGGTCGTATCACCTAATTGGTATTGTATATGGCTTATTAACGTTACCCGCTGTTATGCCTGAAGGTTAATCAGGGGACGGCTTACAAACTAACTTATGACCTAAGTAAAGCAAACACCCATGCCTTACCTAGGACTCGAACCCACAACCTACCGCACACCAGACCAGCGGCGCACCAACCGACTGCGCCACGGCGTATCACATTAGTTTTATCAAACTGTTTCGGTGACGAATGTACAGTAAACTCTTCGCTACATAAAATAAATTCATATTTCGAAAACAAATGTATATATATATATATATATATATATATATATATATATATATATATATATATATCGAAAACGTCGTAAATTGAAACCGCCGTAATAATTTAATGAAGAATATAAGGAATTCCATATGCAAATAAGTGTAGCTTTAAACCTATGTAATGCATATAAAGTGAGCGAAATATGCATTTGTTTTCGAAATATGAAGTTATTTTATGTATTATATATATACAAATATCCGCCCTTTTAATACATACTGGCCAAAATCACGGCCTGCAGCGAACTTGTAAATCAGTAAGGTTAAGCCACTTATTTCGAAATTTGCCTTTTTACTGGTTTTCACTTATTTGGACAAATTTTCAAGATTTTGCATGTCAAGATTTCTGTTCTTGGGCAACTTTTATACTATAAATCACAAGCAATTTATAAATTATCGTAATGCAACTTATGTTTAAACATATGGATGTTAGTAAAAATAGCTTTTTTTTTAACAGAACTACGGCTTGAATGCACGTACATAGTTTAAAATCGATGTGGAGCCAAAACAATATTCAAATTCGTACAACCAACTTTACATTCACTGTGTATCCCCAAGGGAAGAAAAGAGAAGAGCCTTCTCTTAAGGTTGAATATTTCGAGATTTCCTGATAGTAAATCCCATAAATATTTTAGCGGTCCCAATATTTATTCAGATGTTGACACAAAGGGAATCACAAAGGAATAACGATGTAAAACACTGTGAGTTTCCAGACGAGTTTTCTCTCGTGCGCAAAAAAAGGACAAATCCTCCCGGAAGATGAAAGGCGCAACATCCTCAGTCCTGAAATGAGCATCGCGAGAGAGGAAAAGACAGGAAAGGAGAGTTCCTTTCTGCCACGTCCGTTCAAATATAAAAACTAGTACAACTCCAGTAATATGCTGTTTTAAAGTGGAAGTATATAGTATTTCGGTTTACAAACTGTGATAATCGTTTTTCATTACTCTCAGACAGTTCGAAATCACCACGGTCTTATAAAATTACTTCTTTGAATTGAGTTTTCAGTGTAGTTAAACGAGATATATTTATATACAAAAATTATTGTCGAATATTTGAAAAAATTTGGCGCTCAGTGATTTGTCTGTTCGCATTCATATCTATGTTTGCATGTGCGTTTACTTTTAAAAAAATTCGAAATTTTCTACAGGCGCTTATCGTGCTGAACTCTCGCGTGTCTAAGTAGGAAAACAAAATTTAAATTTAAATTATACTTTTAATGAAGTGGCATTACAAAAATTTTAACTTGAGCTGCTATAGCTATTCAGCAAACACAGACAGTAAAGAAACAAAACTCATTTTACATACTTGCAGCAACTATTCAGAAATACAAATAGTATTAATGGTCATGCATTTCTTCAGATAAAATTGAAAAATTTGATAAATAAAGGGGGATCTTAAAACTACATCGAATTTCGTATCGTATGACCACTGTAAATTTCACACTTTAATGACTAAGCCTGACTGAGTGTTAAACTGTGCGGTATCAGGGTCACTGGTCTACCAATAGCATGGTAGTTATTAGGAATAAAGAGACAAGCAGAACTGACGTTATCGTAGTGACGAATATAGATGAATCGTTCGTAGCGTGTCTCGAATACCAGTTAATCATATGTGACATTAACGAACTGATGAAACTGTTTGTAACCAGTACACACAATTATTAAAGTTACAGCTATCGTTTGGCGTTCCGAACTAAATTTTTCAGGAATGGAGCGTCTACATTTAAAGGGTGGTAAATAACATACGATAACAAGATGCAGCTAATAGAACTAATGGGCCTACTTACCTCTACATGGGTGCAAATAAACGTTAATGAGGATTGATAGGAGATGAGACGAGAAACATACGCAACAGTAGTGAGACAATAAAAAATGCACACGTGTCCTAGCCGGGACTGGAACCCATAAAACCACGTACTACAAGCTAGCGTACAATCAACTGCATTACTGAGGCAGGATTCGGAGTATAAACTTCGAATATAATCAGTCTAATGTTTTCAATAACGGGGGTTACTCAACTGAAATATTTACATGACCTTCATTTTGAAAATAAGTTTCTTAGCGTATTCAAACATATAAGTTTAAAAGTCGTACCGCAGTGCCACTAGTATGAAGACTACTGCGGAAATCTATTGTTTTCAGAGATATGGCACTAAAACTTTATTTCTTATTTGGTGCTATCTTACATAATTTATTTTAAAAATTGTTGCATAAGCGATGAATATAATAAAACTGTCAGCATAAGAAGTTTGGTTGAGTTTGGTTAATTTGTGTAATAGATAGGACGAACTTATCAAAAGATTAATATGGTGACAATTTTTTAATAAATGTCTGACCCAATTAAACCATCTGGGTTTACATGGCCGTCTGAAGCACTAATGATATGTAAAATTTCGTAGAATTCATTTGAATTGTTACAGAAATATGGCGAAATGTTCAATATTCCCACCTGCACTATTTTTGCAAAAGATCCAGCAGAAGAAAATCTATGTAAGCATAATTGATTCTTCTAACACTGTTAGTGTACAAAATTTGTTCAAATTTGTTTTTATTATTTAATAGCTATAACATACAAACATAAAACATATTTATATTGAGGCCATTAAAAACAGCCTGCCGCACATAAAAGACGTTAGTTTACATACCCTATTGTAGCACTACTCGAGTGCAAAATTTAGTTGGAAATAGGTTGATGGATCTTCAAGATATGGCACAACAGATCTATTATTTTCATGGGAAGATCTTAAATAGAGGAAAGAGATTACGTATTATCACAATCATTGATTTTCATAGAGATAGTATACAAAGTTAAGTTAAAGTCGGTTACATAACTTCATAGATATAGCACACTAAGCTGAAAATGAGTGTCTGGCACACATAAAACATAAAAATTAATATGGCGAAACGCAGTACAACTTCTTCACCAAATTTGGAAGGAGTCGGTTCATTGTTTCTCGACACATGATATGGTATTATATGTGATTGTAGATATCTTACAAAATGACGGATAAATGAGGCTCTGTATAAATAGCTAAATATGATGTTTTTAATAGATACTGCTAACTTACAAAGTAAAGTTGAAAATTGTTTTGTAGTTTCTTAGATATAATATACACAGAAAAATCGTTTATATGGTCGCCGTTTTTCCAATAAAATAAGTTTCCTACTCACTCAAAATATATCAATTTACATGACCTGTCATAATAATACATGTTTGCCAAAGTTGGTGGGAATCTGTTTGTCCTCTCCGAAGAAAAGACATTAAATATTTATTCGTAATAAGATGCTATACTACAAAATGGTGGATTAAAATAATTGGCATGGGCACATGTTATGGATATAATACATACTGCCAACATACAAAATTAAGTTAGTATTTGTTACATGGTTTTGTCGATATATAGTACTAATATAAAATGACCTATATCCTCCATTTTGATAATATGTGTCTGAATTTCTTACAATAAACAAGTTTTCATCACCTGCCATAGTAATACACGTTCGCTAAATTTGGTAGGAATCGGTCAATTTTTTTTTCCAAGATACGACATAAAAATCTTTATTTAATCTTGTCGCACTATCTTACTAATTAGCAGACAAAAGTGGCTATATGTTGGCCAAAATGGTGATTTTAATAAATCTTATCGACGTATTGTTGATATTGGTGGAACCATTTAGTAGATATATCAAATAAACTTAAAATATTTGAATGGCTTCCATTTAAAAAATAACTGATTAATTACTTTAAATTACATACGTTTACATCTCCTACCGTAGTATTACTTGCTTGCCATATTTGGCAAGAATTGATTGAGTGATTTTCGAAATATGAGGTAAAAGCTTTATATTTCCATGTGGGGCTATCTTTCGAAATGGCAGAACAATAACTTTTTTTTATTCCTTACTTCGATGTCTATGATGCACTGCTAATATACAACAATTGGTTGTTCCGGAGATATGACACATCACCCTAAATATTAAAATGGTCACCATTTTAAAGGTGAGCGCCCAGGATGTTCGAAAACGATGTCAATCTAAGATAATAACATGGGTAATGAGTTTGGCGCAATCCGGTTTGTGCGTTCAAAAGTTTTAGGGACACACACACAGACACACACATACACATATATAAGTTGTTCACGGTTAAGTGAGCACCTCTGAAATCAACCACGGTTCATGGCTGTGCAAAAGCCTCGTACACACAATGTATATACGAATTCTCGTCGGATCGACTGGACTGACGGTTTAGCCGGATGGGGCAGTAGCACATTGCCGTCTGTAAATGGTAACGGAAAATTCGCCTGTTAGACCATCGGATAGGCGCCGGAATATCGCCTGTAGATATCCGGCGTCGGACGGGCACGACTACCGGACAGCTGTAATGCAGGATTTACAATGCCACGACGAGCTCGTCCCGACAATCCGAGACGACTTTTCAGTCCGACCATTTCCGCCACCAAAATTAGTTCAGTGTTTACAATACCCAGACAGTTTCCATCCGACAACTGAAGCGTGGCTTTCGGAAAATCATGGAATGGCCGGTAAACTTGCTACGGAACGAAAATAAATCACTAATCATTGTACACAATTTGTTTTGATAACTTCGTAAACAAAATATTTTTAGATTTTGGAGCAGTTATTTTTCCGCGAATATTTAGTTTCTTCAATTCAACAGCTCTTTCTTACAAGATAACCAGGATGAACACATAAATAAAATATTTTTGGTGTGAAATTCACCACAGTATTGAAATCGGCACAAGCTTGTGTTTTGTGAGGTTATATTTGTGTATTTTTTTTTCTTCTGCTAAGCGAGTCCATCCACTCCGACGCCCGACGAAAGTATAAATAGAATCTACTTTGTCGGTTGGCGGGGTTGCGATTTTGTCTGGGTGACCTGGCTCCTGATTGGCTAATGAAACATTTCTCGTCATTGTTCGGACTTTTTTGTCTGACTGTCGGGTTATTGCCTACACAAAACAGTTTTTCAGAATATCCAGCGACCCAGCCGGATGCCGACCACTACACAGTTGCAGCATTTCAGTCGTAGTTTCGTAACAGCGTTAGCAACAGCCAGCATCCCCGTAGGCGTGACGGCATTTCTTAAGGTAGTTTTTTTATACCGTAAATTGTCTTGTAAGTACCCGAGCAGTTCATGAACATTTATGTTGACCATGGACTGATCGTTGAGAGTGTCCAATTTAAACCCTTCTCACAATGTCAAATTTTCGCCTTCAAATATCTTGACAATAAAATTTGAAGACGAAATATTAGAATCAAATTTTTCCACTCAACAAATTGAATGAAAATATATTGAATGTATTGGAAAACATTTGACTCTCTCAAATATTTTTACTGGGAGGATTTAGTCTGAACGTTTATTTAAAAATTATTTTCAAAGTGGGATACTTCTGTTGCGTTTCTGTGCAGTCCACTACAGGAAGAAATGCAACGGGTGTTGGGAGGATTTATTTTCACTTCTTAATAAATTCATATTTCATTTATAAAAGCTTTTTATTTCACAGTTAAAGTTTACACCTCTAAGTTAATAATATCGTTGTGAATAAATCACATCAAATAGTATTTATGCTCAAATGACTCCTGTATCAATTTATTACATTCATAATCTTATTTCGTTTCCACGAATTGCCCGCCATTTAGTGTCGTGATGTTGGGAACGGCTATTCTTGTCATGCACGATTCTGATTGGTTGAGTCCGTCAAGCATCCCAGAAATTTTAGAACCCGTCCAAGTTTCAAAACGTTTGATGGTAATCAGGATTATCCAACTTTTCCAGACAAGCATGGTTGCTATAATGACGTTTCGGTGACATCACAACATTCAAATATTACGTCACCAAATTTATTGGAAGCAGTTTGACGGGAAGATTTGACAGTGTGACTGGGGATTAAGGGCTTTCTTCAGCGTAAGCTAATAGTTATTTTTTTCCTTAGCAGAGAGACGTCCACATAGCCACGGTGTGTACGTTTTATCTGCAACTACGTTCTGTTAGGAAGTTTCCAGAATCGCGCAGGTTCGCTATCACCTAAACAAAAGTAGGGTTTTATTTCTGTTAGTGAAGTGCTTGTTTCAAACTCGTAAGCGTTGAAATCGTGCGGCGATTCGTAATCTTCCATTTTCGCTGGCCATTATTTGAAAAGATAATATGAGAGAGCCAGTTTACAACGTGTTAGTGATTGACGTAGGTTTTCAATTAGTATTTGCAACCAGCTTAATTAGTTTGATACTACGTCACCGCAATTTGGTAGCATACACATAATTCTTAGTGTGCTGAAAGTTAAAATATTTGTGCAGCTGGAGGTAGAACTGATTGTTTGAGTGCACTACTCTAATAAGAATAAGCACCTCAACTGGTGGATTTTCTTGTGTTGACAAATATATCACCAGTGGTCCTGAGAGAGAAATAATTTTTTTTTTCCGAATAAACTAGAACCGCGGCCATCATTGCTTGAGTACGACGCTTTTAAAATTTTATTCTTTATTCTTTATTTCCGTAAAATTCTATGAATTATTTATTTGCACACTTATATATAATTTCAATGAAATGCTTGTATATAAGCATATATATATAGTCTATTCACAGTTTCTTCACACTTTTCGAATTAAACCTTTAAAAATCACCCCATGTATGATACATTCGGTGGTTTTCTAAATATGTCATGTATCACAAGTGTTTTATACTTGTCGACATAAAACTGCCGTATTTTTGGTTAGTTGTAAATTTTATTTATATAATTCATGTATATATTATAATATTTAAAAAACAGTGAGAAAATAGGCCTGAAAAGAAATAGTTTTTATGCAAAATATTATTACACTGAGTGCGCACGAATGCAGTGCATTGTCCCTTTGAAGTTAAATTTATAGATTTGGTCAAACTTGTTTTGCATGAGTCGGAAGCAATATGCTCGGAGTAGAACTTCAGCGGGGCATCAGGAAAGTTAGAAGGTAACCGTGAATGTAGTAAGTTATACGTAACTAAAGGCTATGCTCACGATAAAGTGAGCACTTTTGAAATCGACCTTAGAAACAAGTCACTGCCCCTATATGTATGTATTCTAACGGCCGCCCTGAATGAGCAGTTTCACTTGCCACGCAGAAATAGAACGAAGCCAGTAGCCCTGCATGATCAACGTCCGCAACGAAATAAATCTAAGAACACTTGTAAACGAACCGTCTTCTGTGGAGGCTTTTTCGTGATCAACCTGGGTACAAAGTGCTTGGCTCGATTGTCGGGTAGGAAATTTCACTCGATAGTGCTTGAACAGCCCGCCGGTCCGGGGGCGAAATTCGGTACAGCGTGTGAGAAAATTAATTTCATCCGCCCGTGGCTGTTGGAAAAGAAAACGGAAAGCACAGCGTGAACTCCCCCTTTTCCTGGGGAATAGGCCGTACTTCAACGTACATCATCTCCGGGCGGAGTTGGGAAGATTGTTAAGGCGCTCCAATTTGCCCGCGGCTTGATCGCTCCCACTCGTCTCCACGTCTCGCTCGGCGGCGGGTCAAGAGGGAGGGAACATCTGCGTTCAACCGGCCCCGGAGGTCGTGTCGGAGCATCTGTCTACCACTGGTATCGACCGAATTGTCTAATACTTCTCGGGGCGTCGCGTCGTTGCGAGCTGTTGCTCCGCACTTGATGAATACAAGCTGTTCGAGGTAAGGCGCGTTCACGGTAAAGTCAGCACTTTTGAAATCACCCATTGAAAAATCTCACTGCCCCTACCAGGGTGAATTCTAACTGGCACACTGACTGTTATAGTGCCCAGTAAAGTTGGCTACGACGGAACAAAAAGTAGTTTTATGTCTTGACGTTAAATTAAAACTGTTAAATATACATTCGTGAATACATTTTTTTTTACTTTCTGTATTTTATTGCATATATAATTTTTAAAGTATTTACGTTTCTGATAGTTTCACAGTTCCCCTTGATCGACGCATGAATAAAGTGATCAGGCCCATGATAATGTCATTTTTAAATTCGTTAGAAGAATATACAAGATGCATACAAGTAGATCTTAAGCAGGGCTTCCTGAAGTGCTCATTTTACCGTGAACAGCTTATATCAGCTTCGTAAGCAGCGTGTTTCCAAACTAGCGCCGGTTATCTATATATTTTCGGAGGAAATAACTGACTGGGTTTCAGTTTTTCATGTTACATGACAGGTAGTTTTGGATACCAAAAAAATATTAATATTGTAGGTTTATCGAACGTTGTTCAACATGTACGCATTGTATGTAATTGCATTTACCTCGAATAAAACAAACATAAACTTTATATTCTTTTTATAATTTGATGTGAAATACAACATTTTTCTGTTTGTCTGTAGCCATATAAAAACACATTAACTAATTTGTACTAACAAAAAAAAAGTATAAAGTACCATAAACCAATGCTGTGGGTAAACACATGAAACATATGTGATCACTAAATAACAAGTTAATTATATATATATATATATATATATATATATATATATATATATATATATATTATATATATATATATATATATACATAAAAAAAGGACATATTTAACATTTCTTTCAAAAATGCATGAACATTTTTTTTTGGTGATTACATATATGTAAAGCTGTAGTTCTCTGCATTAGTTTACTTCTTTTTTTTTTTCATTTTTACATTTAAGTTAGCGTGTATTATTATGGCTACAGAAGAACAGAAAATCATTTTAGATTTGATATCTAATTATTTAAAATTTATGAAGTGTAAAATTATTTTTATTCGAGCAAAATGTAATCACATACAATGCTTACAAGGTGAACAATGTTTAGTACTATTACAATATAATTTTTTTTTTTGAGGTATCGAACATCCTTACCTCAGTTTATTGGTTTATTGCACGCACTATTATTCATTGTGCCACCTCGTAGACGTGATTATATTTATTCATCGAGATGAAAAAGACGGTATGACGAAACCCACTTTTCGGAATGGTTAAGTCTTTGTACGCAATTGTTGGGTTAAGGAACTAAATTTTAATTGAATACGATTGAAACTAAAATAATTCGATGTAACTCTTCCTCAGTACGAGCTCTGACGTGGCCTATACTCAAAGCATACTGAAAATTCTTATAACATGTAGCCAACATATTTTAAAAAGAGGCCCTGAGTTTCGATAATTTGAAAGTTAATTACGAGTACTGATCCTTTCCATTTAATCATTATATGCCATGTGCAACTTTTCAATAGTCTTACAGTGCTGTGGTTGCACAAAAGAAGCACAAAAACTGTAAAAAATTGTGTTCTTTCGTATGGTAAAATTACAAGCCACTGCCTTCTTAGTTCGTAGATAAAAATAAAAATTAGTAAAAAAATATGGTTTCCAAGGAAGAGTCTTCGGGTTTGTATTGTGTAAGCACAATTTACATTCGCATGTCCAAAATAAGGATGACAGCGAAATGCACTGCAAAGTACGGCTAATTCTTTCGTACCGGCATTTGTTTGTACAATTGGTATATACATAGGCCGCAATACGGCCCCATAAACACAATCAGAGGCAGCTAGTAGTGTAGCGTTGCAGTTGGCAGATGTGGTTAGTATGTGCTCTTTAACAGAAGTTAGTGCGTATTCGACTGCAATGGCCCAAATAACACATTTTGGCTAGGAAGGTAGAAGTACAATAATAACATTAAAACTATTTAAAATTGTTCGAAACTTTGAATTCGCCTTACTGTAGGACTACTTGCGCTGACCCTTAAGAAAGTAAATTAAAAATTTAATATGAATATACGTGTTGCAGTAAGTTCCGACCACTGCTATACGAAATAATTAGTCTATATTTGGGTTACGGTAAATTATCCCAACCCGAATGCCTCTCATTGCTATATGACTCGTGCTGAGCTGTTGCTACACGTCCAGAAACTGCAAATGCTATTTAATGCGTTTCCTTTGAGGGTAGTGCATAACCGTTCAGGTTAGCTAAGTAAAGGTGAGGCGTGTGAATGTTTTGCTTTACACATGACCCATAAAAACTTTTGAATGTATAAACTAAATTTCCCCAACTTGGAACACATAAAGTACCTAGCAGGAACATTTGTCATTTATAGTTCTCGACCACACTGGAAGTTTACTATAAAAATGGTGACCACTTTAAAATTTAAGATGCTCCGTCATATCTCGAGAACCATTCAACCGATGTAAATCAAATTTCGGTTGTCAACAGTGCATCGTGTAATAATTGAATTTATAAATGGATAATACTGTTTGTCCGCCATTTTAGAAGACAGTACCTACTACATTAAAAAATACAGTTTTCACTATATATCTCGAAAATTACTCAACAAATTTTTGTCAAATGTGGCACGTACGAAATACTGTGGTTTAAACACGTGCAACCTAAATTAATTGCATTTATTTTCAAAATGTCACCAATACATTTTACTGATCTACCATACTGTTCAGCCAGTTTCGACCAAACTTTATATACTGGAAGTTTATATTACAAGCATCACATATGCTAGAAAATAGCTTCTTTTGCCGCCATTTTGCACGATAGCGCTACATAAAGAAATGAATTTGTATGTGATATATAAGGAAACAATGTACCGATTATTACCCAATTTGGCAAACAAGTAGTGCTAAGCTATGCCAAAAAGATGTATACGTTTCATATCAGTCAGACATTTATATACAAAATAGAGACCGTATTAACGTTTTAGATTAGTATGTTATATCCACGAAACGACAAAACAAATTTACACTTAACTTTGTATGCTCACAGTATTTTTCATCATACGTTTCAATACTGAGTGTCATTTATCCGTCATATTCTATAATGGCCCCATATAAAAATTTAAAAAAAAAGTGTAATATAACGGGAAACAATTAACCGATTACTACCTAATTCGGCAAAGCAGCTGTAAAACGGTAGGTCATTTTAATTTACGATTTAAGTGGGTCAGACACATATATTGAGAATTGTGGCTATACAAATATTTTAGCTTAGAATGCTATACATAAGAAAATACGCAACCAACTATAACTTTACTTTGTATACTGGCTGTATTTATGCAAGAATCGACTGAGATAATAGGCCTACATCAACTCTTTTCTCCACGATTTCGGAAAATAGCATCACATGAAAATAATTAATTTTTATGCTCTATCACATGCGATAATTATGTAGTAATTCATGCCAAATTTATGTGGAAAGTTATACTTCTATATTTCTTCTAAATGTATATGACCTATGAGGGCAGACATACATTTTCAAAATAACATTGATGAAGTAATTTTGCTTAGTATGCCACATGTTTCCGGACTTTTTATGCAAGTAGTATGTGTGGCAATCATCGAATCTGCTAATACATAGTATTTTTTCTATCATTTAAGAATATAGTCACATTAAAAAATTGAGGTTATATGCCATATTTCAGGGACCGATATAACCTATTCCCGCCAAATTTTACACATTTGTAGTGATAAGTTAGGCCATGCAAACTTAAATGTTTTAGTTGGGCAGGCCTGTTTTTAAAAGGCGTCAATAAGGTTATCAGTTTATATTAATTAAACAATTCAACAATTTTCAACCAATTTTTCTATGCTAACAGTATTCATTAGAACCATGAGTTATTGGTACAGGGGACCTCTTTTACCGCCCTTTTTCTTAAATAATTCCAGGCGAAAAAATGTTATATTTTGCCACATTCCCGGAACCATTTAACAAATTAACTAATTCCCACCAGATTCCGCACACCAGTAGCGCCACAGAAGGCCATGTAGATTTTCGTAATAAAAATGTGGCCAGACACTGGTTTTAAAAATGGCAGCCATATACATAATTTTGATAAGTTTGTCATATCTATTAAACAATTTTACAACATACAATCAAACTTTGTAGGCTGACAGTACCTACTAGAAACATCGTATACTGGCAGTTTGATAGTTTGGTAGTTTGATAGCACCAAATAATAATGTAAAGTTTTTATGGTATATGTCAGAGACCAATCCATCGATATCCACCAAATACTTCACACAAGTAGCACTATCGTAGTGTTCTAAGATGTTAAGGCATTTATTTTCAAAATGACGGCCATGTGAATATTACAGGTTAGAAAACACTATCATTCAAAACATTAGTCTGACAACATCTGAAATTGATGCTCCAGATCCTAACCCCAGTAGAGCTGTTGATTGCATGCTTGCATATGGTATGAGATTTTCTGGGATCGAGTGGAGGGTAAGGCACTTCTTTATTTGCAATTGCCTCATTACTGTTGCATATGTTTCCGGCTCCATTTATAGAGATATTTTTTCCAATGAGATTCCAATACCTACCTACCAACCAATTTTTAAAGAATTTTATTAACATTTATTTTCACCCATACAAAGGAAAATAGGCTCGGTAGTTGTATCAGTAGCTTCCGATTTTGTCATCGCACAATTCCAGGGGAGGATTCACGGTATCTCTGAGAGGTAAGCATTAATATATTGAGATCTAGGGGCAGTTACAAGCTCTATTATACGAGACAAGTAGCCAATATGACTCCAGGAAATTCGAAACAAGGAAAAAGAAATATTAAGCCCCGCGGTAACGGGCAATTTACTCTAAAACACACTAGGGGCTCAGAATTTAAAGTAGTATTATGATAGAAATCGCATGGACCCACCATAGGTTCTCCCTGGTGACCGATGAATTGAGGATGTACTCGTAGTGTTTTTAAATGCTCTGCACACATGAGGATATCATGAAGAAAAACCACCTCACAATGATAAGTGAACGCAGCGAGCGGAGAAACGGGTACGGCACAGTAGTGGATAGACATTAGAGTTAGCATTCCAGTAAGGCCACGGATAATTCAGAAAAATGATGTCCCAGTAACAATTGGGGAAGAAAAATTATTGTATGAATGAAAACCAATCGCCGCATATTTCTCTAGAGTAAAAAATACTGTAGGTTTACAAGAAACTGTAACATGAAACAAAAAATGTGTGAGGACTTCCATAATAAGGTTTGTACTACAAATGACGTACAGCGTGCTTGTGTTTCCTTGGTTTGCCCCTACCAAAGTTAACCGGGTTTAATCTCGGGCAGGTTCACTTCGGATTTTCGCTATTGGGAATCGTGCCGCACGATGCCTGTGGTCGGCTGGTTTTCCCGGGGATCTCCCGTTTCCCCCGCCCTTGGATTCTGGCGCTACTTCATACTCGACTCACTTCACCCTCACCAGCTCTCAAGACCTCGCGTTTAAGAGCCACCCAAATCTATCCACTTTCTCCATTGAAACAAGCTCTGGCCTCCTATGGAAGATTATAGCCCATTCTGAGCATGTCTACACACCGAAATAATTAAACGCTATGGTACCAGTACTCAACACTTTATTATTATGTGTCATCCACCCGAGTTCAGTACACCAATACTTATCTCTTAGAAACGGTATTAACCGAATCTCAATCTAGAAATGACAATACATTCCTTTGAAGTAAATGAAAAGGCCCGGTTCCAGCTGCGTACGCCACTAGTGAAGCTGAAAACCACGCTATAGGCTGTTCACTAGAAACTGAGCATTTTTGAAAGCCCTGCGTAAGATTTACTTGTATGCACATCTTGTATCCTTCTGCCAGATGCCACGAGCATAATCGCTTTATCCATGCGTCGGTCAAGTGAGACTACGGAAATATTATAAAAGTAAATATTAAACAAATGTTCTAATTCTAACACCTACACTCTTTAAATAACCACCAAAAGAAATGAATAATTTGAAGTAACAAATGTGTGCCTAACCTTTTTAGTTCAACGTCAAAACAATGGACTACTTTCCGTCTGTCGTTACCAACTTTACTGGGCGCATGCCAGTCAATGTCCCCATTAAAATATATGCAAGTTAGAGGCAGTGACATGTTTCAAAGGTTTATTTCAAAAGTGCTCACTTTACCGTGGACAGCCTATACCAGGATAATGCATTCACCAGCTCGACCTCGGCGCCAACAGGATGCCAGCAGTTGCCGAACTTCTGCATTAATGCTGTGTTGGGACAGAGGCTGCCAATCTGTTACGTTGGCAGCGTTCTATTTTGACGGCGTTGCCTGATTGGCCTTTCTCAAGCCGCGAAGTTCTCCTCCCCCCTCCAAAAAGTCGCATCTTGGTGCACGGCGGGTTGCGTCTGACAAGTTGCACGCAAATCGTGTTTCAGAATACTTCCCGTGTTCTGGACGAGGCATCAGGTGGGAGAACGGGAGTTAAAGCTAGTTGCATTTATGCATACTCGACTATACAATTTAGTTAGTATGTTCGCATAATGCTTGTGCCAAGAAAATTATTTTTATTATTAAATATTTAGTTTCATGTTTTATGCCGGCAAGTTGATCTGGGGCAACATATCTAACCTTGCATCTAAAAACGGCTTATACACATCCACAGCTTACATGGAATAAAAAAATGAACCTCGTCAACAGAATCTGATGCCTTAATGACTCCAACCAACGACATGTGATCTGAAATAAAAACGCAGTTTTATAATAACGTCTACGTATCCCTGCGTTATAAGAAACGTTATGTTGATATCTTTAAAAGTACGAGCTATAATTCTCGAAATGTACGAATAAACAACATTTGATTTTAGTTACCCTTGCTTCGGAATACTCTTAATCTCAAATGCGAATTGAGTTTTGTTTGGGTGTGCGTACGTTTAGCACCACTGTGATCGCGTGTTCGTTCCTCGGTGCATCCAATTTTGCATGTGGGAAACGTGGCGGAAGTTACCAATCACCAATGGGGTTTCTTGACGTACTCTTGCTGTATTTGCCTCAGAAACCCATTTGGTAGGCGACTGTTAATTCTACCTTAGTGTGGGTTCGCCACATCCTCTACATGGCTGACAAATTTCTGTACTAAATATAACTAATACATTTCTCTCCAGACCAAATTCAAAATTTCCGAAGCTAATTCGAACAAATTACATTAAACTGCTCAGTCACTAGTTACTTAAGTTATTGTTCACAAGTGGGGACATGCGGCATTTTATCAAGTCGTTAAGAGTGGGATAGATCCCCGCATCCAAGGTCAAGAAGCGAGGGAGCGATACGGGCTACACTAACACGCACTTCTAACGCCTCATCGCTCCTACGTGCAAGGCGTGCGGTGTTTCCGTCGTGACGCTGTACTGTGCAAATTAGATCTGTAACAGTGGGGTTGTATTACACGCGATGAAAACCCAGAGATTAAACTACTCCCGTATCTTTGTACTTTTATTTTGCCACTTAAGGAAACTGGCTCAGGCACTGGGACCAAAGAAGGTGGTACACACAACCACAGTATGTTTTCGCAGTATAATTGTGCTTTCACTGAACCTCGTATGCCTACCAGCATCGAACGACAATTACAAGCGGTGGCTCACCAAACCATCACACCAGTATTTTAGAGGTAATATGCTGCAGTAAAGCGAGAAAAAAATTGCAGCAAACACCTCTTGTCAACCAAGTTCACCTGTTGTCCACCAAGTTTTGGCTATATCTTTACCAACTTCCAGACATAAAAGCATTATTCGTCGCTAAAAAAAAATACGCTGCTAGTCAGTATAGCATCCCGTGTTTCTATCCGCTGACATTACAACATGTGAAAGCGACTTTAACGAGATTTAATGGCATAACATGTAAAAGCCATCAGGATCTGAGATTTTCCTGTACTTACCACCTGGAAATACACGCATTGGACACAATAATATGAAAAACCACCTAATACAGCCCTTAATAAACGAGCCCTTAAAATGTTTTCCAATACAGACCACAGTGGCTCAATGCTATTCAAATTAGGTGATTTTAGAGGCCAGGAAAGACGTATTATTGCATCATCATGCTCATCAAATCTCTCTTGGACATTTCCAGTGGTGTGAGTTGGGGCATTATCGTCTTGGAAGATGCCATATCCTGCTGGGAACAACGCCTGCTCCACCACTGAATGAACATTGTCAGTTAAAAGGGTTTCATAAACCTCACCAATTACCTTTACATTCATTGTGACGACAGGACCCACTGAATACTACAATATGACCGCCCAAGCCAAGACAAAACCTCCCCCATGTTTCATGGTTGGAAGAAGACAGTCTGGATTGTAAGCTTCCCCTGGTGTTTTCCACACATAAC
The DNA here is from genome assembly GCA_029891345.1 of Dryococelus australis. Taxonomy (NCBI): domain Eukaryota; kingdom Metazoa; phylum Arthropoda; class Insecta; order Phasmatodea; family Phasmatidae; genus Dryococelus; species Dryococelus australis. The sequence goes on from CM056995.1 coordinate 254,630,951, forward strand.
TGCAGACTCGTCGAACCACATAACATGTTTCCATTGTCGGTAGTCCAGGTTTTATGCTCCTTGCATCACTGAAGTTTCCTTTTGCATTCACTTGGTTTACAAGAGGTTTGGCAATAGCAGCTCTACCATGAATGTTTTGTTTATGCAGTTCCCGTCACACTGTTTTCGTTGATACTGAATTCTCTAGACACATATTAAGCTCAGCAATCACTTTCGTGGCGGTGGTCTCCGTATTAGAGGCAAACAATTTTTTTAGATTCCCTTGTGTCTATATCCGTAAGTTCTGGTTTACTTACACTTTTGTGTTTACCAGATGACATTTTCCCTTGAACTCTGTATGCTGACATGATGCTAGATACCGTATCACCACTAGTCGATTCGCGACGGATACACTAACTAATCGGGCACCAACAATTTGCCCTCGTTAGAAGTCTGTGAGGTCTTACATGGCGGTAGACCTACACACCACCGCAACGATCACAGACGTACCGGTGGAGCAACACACTTCCAGGGGAAAACAAAAGACAACGCCCGTGTGTCACAGATAAGTCAGAAAACAAACACCGGATATTAAGTGTTTATACCAGGGTGTTAATATAAATTTGCCCAATTCTTATGATTTTGGTAGATATGCAGTGCTCCAGCTAAGCTGCCACACATCTCTGGATGAAAGACATGGGAACCGCTGCCTATGTTCGTTCGGGTTTCACAATCAAACGGTCCTCCTTGGTTTTTATGTTGTATTCACGCAGAACAGGTCCTCAGTGTATTGACGCAGCAGGCTATATGTCCTTTTCGTTCGTAGCCCTACAGCGCTGCCCCTCTCAATCGTTGCCAGTTGTTCATATTGCAGTCTCAAACGTCCCATTGGCGTGCATGTTTCTCATTAATCACAAGGGGGAAGCATTGCGTGTGTCACATCACATATTCTGTTTTGAACGCTGTTATACATGTATGTCACGCAAAGAGCAAGGAAACGCATACTCGTATGACACATATGCTCAGACTTTGGCACGAAACTTTAATCGTTTGCATATAGCTCAGCGTTGTGCCCGTTTGTCATATTTGACAGTTACTAGATGTTTCTCACAGTTTACGTAAATATTTAAGGTAGTAAGTTTATTAATTACATCAATGTCAGTAGGCTCGTATAGAGGACAACTCTCCCAAATACTGATTATCTGACTTAAGTTACTTAATAAATGAGTAATTATGGTTAGCAGAACTGCAGAAATACATTTTAAAAGATATCTCCAAATCGTAGTTAAATTCTCATTGGTAAGATAACTTAAATACATCGATAAAATACAACAATTTTGTCAAAATCGCGAATATATTTAACATAAAAAATGTTTGCAACAAATATTACAGTAATTAAAAAATTTTAATTTTTATATGTTATATGAAATTAATGCTTACTTTTATTCTGCCAGGGTAATACGTTTTGTTCAAGTAAGTCTTTCGCTTTCAAAGATCACACAAACCCCTAAATGTTTATTAGGCCTTAGTTTATATCAGCTCATAGTATGCCAGTCAGCTTTAAAAAAAAAAAAACTTCCATTTAATAGGTAATACATAGAAGTGTATCAATATCTGTGTAGTTTGGAGTATCGGTTCAAACGATATTCCGAAGAGGAACATACACAAATATGCAAATAGAATGGTGATCTTAAACTCTTCTTCCTTAAGGAAATTAGGTTTAATAATCGTTAAATTCACAGTAAAGCTGGTTTGCAATCAGGAGAACGCTTTTAAATCAACCCTTGGAAATTTCATGCTCGTAACATATTTGACGCAAAATATGACTGAAACATTCTTAATTATGTTACGCATGTACAAGGAGAAGGATACCTTATTCATCTAATGATTGAACTAAGAGTTATTGAATTTGTTTATCTTTGTTGTATACACATTAGAAGACTAGCTTGTGAAATAATAATACATTTAGTAATAGTATCTCTGTGTCCCTTCTTAATGGATGGGTACAAATCAGTAAAGACCTGCAAAATTCGCGTTATTATTTGAAGACAAGTTAAACGTCAAACCCGTGTACCTTTTCAACATGTTCGTCATTAGACCATACTTTATTTGACGCGCTCTGGGTAACTCTGCGCCTATAAATGAACGTTTGGCAACTGTGTGCTCCAATAACATGCAGTTCAGTCAGAAAGGGTGTGGCTTCACAGCTATGCAGCAGCCAACGCAGAAACGACGCCGGCTCTAGTGTTTACAGTACTGTGGAGTTTAGCCTGGTTCCAAATAATAACGCTAATTTTGCACGTCCCTGCTGAAATCAGTCATTAGGCCTGTCGCAGTGCAGCGGAAAAAAAAACACAACCAATACGGCAGTAAAATAAAACGGATATTTTACGAATCTTCACTTTACAATGGACGAAGAGGAAAGATTCGTCAGGCTAAGGCTGTGTTCCAAATAACCAGCACTCACACTCGCAACCGCTCTTGTCCTCCTTTGTGAACTATCGTCGCTCGCACTCTTCAAATTAATCTATACTGTCTGCAATCTATTGTTATTCAGCATAAACAAAATAATGTATGTTTACAATAAAAAACAATTTATACATTAATAATTACATTTTGATTAAAAACGGAGCGATCAGCAGGGATGATGACGGGTATTGTAGTAATGTACGAAGAGAGTCACGTATACATTTGATCTGCAATCAACAGTTTGAGCTTGAAATTTTAGCTCAGTTTATTCTAAAATTATGAATGAGTAATTTTCCGAATGTATACATATATTAAATATTTACTGGAAATACTTACAGTGAAAGAATACTTGTTCCTGTTGCAATCCTCTGTTTTCAGTAATGCATTCTCGCTTTCAAAATTCGTAAATTGAAATGCGTAACCCAAAATAGGCTTAAGGCAGTTTATTTATTTTCCTGATGTTAGACAACAAACAAAAGAATAGCGGTTGTTGCGAGGAAAAATAGAGCATGCATGTTCACACACTCGTAAACAAACATTCGTACTCGTACATGCGAGCGCACATTTCTTGCTATTTGGAAAACGGCCATTGTTGTCAACTGCCCTGCTTGAATAAACAACGTGAGAAACGGTCTAGATGAGATAAGGCGTGCGTGAAGCATTGAATATGCTGAAGGAAATAAAAATGTTTTCAGAACATCTTCACAGCACAGTAGCATTCGCTGTTTTGCTACTTCGTGTAAATAATTCAATTTTAAAGGCAAACCTATTGCCAAAGCTTGCCGTGTTAATGACGCTAATTTTGTTGTTCAGCTGAAAGTAGCTCAAAAATTGTTTCTGTGATTCAGAGGCTACGTTTTTCCGACGGAAAAGTTACAATGCCAAGCCATCACTATGACTTTTCCTGAGAGTGAGTGAGAGAGTGAAGAGTTTTGGTCTTGAGAGCTGACGAGGGTGAAGTGAGGTTAATATGGAGAAGTACCGGAATGAAAGGGCGGGGGAAACGAAAAAACCCGTCGACCAGTGGCCTAGTCCGATACGATTCCCACATGCGAAAATCCGGGAACGACCCCTCCTGGAATAGAACCCGTTCCGCCTGGGTAGGTGGGTGGCGAGTAGTCTAACCACTACACCACTATTCCTGAGACTTACTCTCCATGGGATCTGGTGAAAGAACGGAAAACTGCGAATATCTATCTTGTGTACGTCACGCGCTTATTAAATATAGTCAATTAGCGGTTACTTCGCCCTTGTTGAATCAAACCTTTGAAAAAAGGTTCCATGTAAGACGTGTTTGGTTTTTTCCTAAATATTACACGTATCACAAATGTTTTATACCTTTGATAATATCAAAGAACCTTATTTTTAATTAAATTGAACTTTTACTCATATTTTATCTATAAATTACAATATTTTATTATTAACTTATATGAACATATACAGAGGGAAAATAGGTGGATTGGCAATGCTTAGTAAGAAATAGTTGTTAAGTAAATACTATTACAGAGTGCGCACGAATGTGTTGCGTTGGGCCTTTGGTGAAATTTTCTAAGCTTTGTCTTCATGAAGTGTAGGAATGCATCAGGGCTACAGAAATGTATCAGGGTTACAGAAATGTATCAGGGTTACAGAAAAGTGGGAAGTAACCGTGAATGGACTATATAGACTTAGTAAAGTATAATATACTATCACACGAGGACGAGGAAATCAACGTTATGAAATTTAAAAACAGGAAACAACCAGCTTGAAAATATTATAAATGGCAGCTGAGCTGAGTGAGAACCGGGAACGGAAAGTTCAAGGCCTTAGGCCGGTATTCCAGAACATTTCTATAAGGGTTTTGGTAAAGCTGAAGTTATACCTAGGCCTTATCAGTATTCTAGAACGTTGTAATGCCAACTAAGGCCTTAGTTAAGCCACGGCCGAAGCCATAATTTCATGGCTCCGATTTTGGTGATTTATACTTGGCGCAAACGAAACCTACGCATGCGCAGAACGAATGTCTTTTTGCCGGAGCCGGGAGCGTGACAAACATCCATATACAAAACGACGCGCCCAGAGCGTTACACGTCGCGCCCAGAGTGTTATACGTCGCGATGTAATTATTTATTTACAAATTAGGAAACCAGCGCGATTCAGTTGTTTTGCGAATAAAAGTGAAAGACGGCAAGAATACTGTGTAATATGTACGACATGTTTTAAAAACCTTCATCATTAGAAACAACGCCAAACACGTAATAGGTACAAATATTTATACACCGTTTATTCAGCTATAACATATGTGTTTCACGTTAACGCAACTGGTAGCGTATCTGACTTCCGTGTATGTGTTTCGGGTTCGAATCCTGATCGGAGTAAATAGTTTTAAGGCTTAAATATTAATTATAACTTACATGTTTATACATTTTTATGTTAAATGAATTATATTTATTTAAAAAAACTACCCTAAGTATTAAAATACATAACGAGTAATTGATGATAGTGCTATATAAAGGCAATTTATTTACAAAACGGCTTGTTTAATTATAATAATTATATCTCTCAAAATATATTCAACAAAACCCACTATTAACGTTCGAAAGTCATTTTGCGTTTCTGCCATTTTATTTGAAGACCTCACATTGAAAAGGAAATAGTATATTGTGTGTGCAATTTATATTTGTGAGCCCGCCTTCTACAACAGTAAAGCCATATCCTCAGTGTCGGGAAGTTAAGGAACCTTTTATGTATCCCATTTGTGTCGTACTACTCGAAGTCGTGCGTAATGTCAGGGCCTAGGGAGAAATGATTAGTTTCATGCATGCGATTTGAAAACGTCCGATTTTCTGAGTCGTCCAATTTGAAGTAATGTCATCCTCTCCTAGTAAACGCACGACTTTTATAATCGTACGACTTCTCTACGTACATGCCGTACAATGGATCGTTTTATGCAAACGGACAACTTGGTGAGTGATCCGGACTGTAGTGAACAGTGCTGCCAACAGTGTCTACTGTACGAACGACAACATTCCTTGGGATGGATCGTGTTGGTAATACTAAGGGCCCGTGTTACCACCGTCTGATATAAGTGCTGAATAACTATCAGCTGACAAGGCTATCAGTAGTGTGTTGCAAGCGCTTGTGTATTACAACAACCTGATAGCACGCGAATAGCTATTAGCAAGTTATCAGGAAGTTCGGACGATACCCGGGATCTTTTCTGTTTGTTGGCTGTCGAAACTCTGTTAGGACTTGAAATGTCGTAACAGTTGGGTTAGTTGCGTTGGCGACATCGACTCTGTTTTAGTCTTCTATGGACAAAAGTGATGTTAACGATCTATATGTTGCTTTCTCTGTTAAAAACATTTAAGGAGGTTACTGGGTAAGATACGATGTGCAAGACCGATTTCCAGCAATAACGGTTGGGTTCTTTGAATTACAGCATTGAAGACTGCCTGCGTGTTTCATAAATAATGTGTTCTTAAATAGTTGTTAGAATATTTGAAAACTTATTGAGAGGTTACTGGGAAAGACCGGTTCCCACAGCAAAAACGAGTGATGTCCGTGAATTACAGCACTGAAGAAGTTTTTTTTATAAATAATGTTTTCATAGATTGTTGTTAGAATACTCGAAATGTATTTGGGCGTTAAAGTAACCTTGTTTTATCCTGATTTATTGTATTGAATCTCTAACGATTTGTACGGGGAAAGTTACACTCTAAATCGGAATCAGTTATTTTTTACTGATTGTCAGTTGAAACTGCTCCATCCGAAATCTGTAGAATAATTTCACTAATTCGTCAGTTAAATGAAATATGTTAATTCAAGCAGTAGAAAACCAGTTATTTATAATTGGTTAATAAATACGCACAGAACATTCCTATGTGATGTACGTTAGGTACGATTTATTTTGTCGCAGAACACAAATATTGTTTACACAAAAACGTTTTCGGGCGTGATTGAGCTCGAACATCAGCCCATAAAGTAAAGCATGCTAAAACATTCACTCTCAGCCATATCCACTACCCTACTTTACCACTGCCAAATGTGTGCTCGTATTATGGGTACTGAACCACAAAATGTAATGTCAAATATTGCTCTAAGTTTCGTGATGTGAAAGTATTTCTTGTTGTCTAAATATATAGATATTATGCCCAAGTAGCTACATGTCTTCCCTAAGTTCGAAAGTCAATCTATCTTTAGTTTAGTATGTATGCTGCGCTTTAAAAGATAAATATAGTGGTTTCAATGTACGAGGTTATCGATGTCCACTAGTATCCGCCATTTTACAATGCTAGTAGACACTACAGATTTAAACTGCTTTTTTTTTAGTGACATATATATCAGTGATAATTTTACTGACTCGATAGTGCTGTGATTCAATAAGAAAGGTGGATTTACAGAAATAAAAGTATTGTGGTCTGCAAGTTAACAGATCAAATAATGAGGAAACGACAAATTTTATAAAATGTTGCATTGCCTCTAACGTTACACTGTTTAATTAGCACAGTTATTATTAGTCAATCTGTCTCTTCAAAATAGCAGCCTCATTCTGTAAAATCTCGTAGCATTATAAAATGGCAGATGCATAGAAACATAGACAATACCATTAAATCCACTATATTTATCTTTTAAAGCACACAATCTGAACAAAAATTAACTTAGAATGACCTTCGAGCCTTACAACGACATGTAGGTACCTACGTACGCATATTATGTGTATATTTTGACAACATGAAGTACTTTCACATTACGAAACTTACAGCCGTTCACCATTGTAAGTTTATGTTACTACGCAAATGCGAGACTATTAATCTCAGCGGCAAAGTAGCAGAGTTGGTGGAACGTCAGCCAAAAGAAACAAGAGAATGTGTTGCGTTTTGGGGTGGCGGTTCGATACCAACCACTTCCAAAATTTCTTTGTACATGTATCAATTTGGTTTCGCGACAAAATAATTGCACTTAATTTATTTCAAACAGCAATGCACGTTTTTTAATCCTTGTGCTTTTTATTAATCGACTATAAATAACTGATTTTCTGTTCTTTGTATTAGTGGATTTAATTTAACTGAAGAGATTAATAGTTTTCTTTTTCTACTGATTCCAGATGGAGCAGTTTCAACTGACAATCAGTAAAAAAATAACTGATTTAGATTTAGAATGTAAATTTGTTGAACATGTTTACATTGTGCATTTCGTATATTGGTTTACCAGTGACGTATTAATTGCGTTTTGTTCTTTCGGGATTTTTCAAATGTACGTGACCTAAATAAACACTATTTTAGTGTAGTTCATTACATTATAAATGCAATGCTATTCATGTGTTGAATATTTCTCGCTTAGGTGCGGACGACACATTAATCGCCTACACTTCTTCCGATGAAGTTAAAACTTTTGAGCTATAGTAAACTGAATCATATTTTCGTGAGAGTAAACTTTTCCACTGTTTCGTCAAAACAATGTGAGATACAATCGCCACTATCATAAGAAGAACCTCAAAATAGTCTCGTCTCACGAAAGACGTAAAACTTTAGTTCACCACTCCATCAATAAAATAAACAGAACCTGAAGTAGTATTTACATTGTGAAGTTTTAATTTCTTGGTTTCAAGAAATAACTCAAGTGTTACGTTAATTGAATAAGTCAGCACACAACACTCTTACGAAGTGGAAGACAGGTGTCAATTCATTTTACTGAGGCGACTGTTCTAGAAAGGCACCTACGACGATCTACTTTCAATGGAATGCAAAAACTAAAATAACGTTATATATATATATATATATATATATAATATTTCTATAACATTAGCAACAAATTCTCGCATATACATACATACATTTTGACGAAAGAGAACTCAATTGCAACGGCATTTTACCGGACTAGTTAACTTAATTCGGTCAGAAAAGACAATGAAAAATAAAAAATTGATGCAAATATATGGAGAGAAAAGGTACGTGATTTGAAATATGTGTCGCCTTTGCATTTCTAGCGCAGCGAAATGTTTCGTCCAAAATTTGATAATCGGAATCGCTGTCAAATACGATTCGTCTCCGACTACCTGCCGCTATATTGCTCAAACACACAATTTGGCATGCTGATAGATAGCTATCAGGTGGAAGAAGTACCTGATATCTTTATCAGCTGATAGTCTGCCGAATAGGCAGTATCAGGGAGTCGTAATACGCATTTTTGGGTTATCTAGCTAATCACTTTTATTCAGGACTTTATCACCCGGAGCAAATACAGGCCCTAAAAACCGACGATTTGAAATCTTTTGGTCCTGTACGAAACTCAAAATTGCATTGTGTTTTAAATTGTTTGCGTGAGTCACAAAGTTGGGTTTCTAATGCTTCAACGTTTTCGTGGTGGCTTATAGAAGTTCAGCCTCAGCGAGTGTCGTGTCGATTGCTAAAGTGATGTGCGCGCGCGGGCGTATGAAAATGTCGTTGACCCATAGAGTAGATTTTTAATTTTCATACGTGATAGCGAGAAATGGATTGGTTAACCATGAAAAGTCGTTACCGAATTTTGTAATTTTGTTAAAGGTAACGTATGAATGAGTATATCACAATTTTGTAACATTTCCCTGCAGGTTTGAAACACAATGAATACATTTTCCTTGTAGACGCATCTGTGATTTTAACATTTGCCACGGCTCAACAGTTGAAAAAATTGCTCAATTCTAGCCAGTCAATCATAAAATAATAATGCAGTAAAATTGACGTATGCATTACATAATGGTTGAAATATGTATTTCAGAGAATATTTAAAACTGCACGTGTATATAAGTAGAGAAATGTTATTAAAACGCAGGGGCGGGTAACAAATTTTAATACTAGGACCTAACATAACATTTCGTTCTATTATCACGCTGCATACTGCACAAATGGAAGTTTGCAATCTTGTTCAGTGTTTTTGCATTGGGGTTATGAATGAACGTATCGGCGAGTGATTTTATTCCATAGAATTTTCTGACTTCTGCTTCTACAATACAAAAAAGCTGCGATTTGCAGGACCGCTAAATATCGTAGATTTAATTTTTTATAATGAACATGTAAGCAGAAAGTTGTAATTCTGCTGTTGAAATGCATGTGCAACATTTAAATGTTACGTATATAATTTCTGCATTACAAACACGAAACCTATCATATAGTTATTCAATAAGTTGTTATGTAAAGAAGAATGAAATAAACGTATCACATTAGACAATTAATAATAATTTTCGTTTTTATTGTTCCACGCACAGTTATTTCAAACTATCATCGCTACATATAACGTAACAAATAAACTGTGCAGGTATTTACTTTAGCAAAAACTATTGTATGTAAACACTTTACAGTGATGCTTTCATTTGTTTATAGCCTCGCACGGGGTGGCGAATAATAAACCAGGGTACATCCATTACTATCTCAGGACATAGATACAACACGTTCAGGAATACGTTCCACGTGTTAAGGATTAGTCACAGCTTTTCAATCGCCCGAGATGGTAGCACATATGTATTGCCAACCTGAACGTTCCGGAATACCGGCCTTAATTTAAACTCTTGTTCTCATTTTATCCATACATTTTAGTTTTCAGCTTATGTTTTACGAATGCAACTTCTGGAAACATTGTATGTAAAATGCTAGTGACGTGGCCAGTTATCAGTCCCGATAGTCAAATTCCTCTCATTATATAATTTGTTCGTGTGCTAACATAAACATTATACAATGAATGGGAAAATGGGATGGCGATAGTAAGGAATAAAAAGTGTATTTTCGTAACGTGGACATAAAACATAACGTTAAATAAATAAACCCTTAGTTTTAATGCGTCTATATTATATTTCAAGAGTGTAGAAGTAATTTATTCATGTTAAAGAGCTGGTATGTTGAAATTTCAACTGTGAACACATGTGTTCAATACTTCGGCAGTTGTATTGGCGATGCATGTTTCCATGTAGGTGGGGACATGCATAGGAGACGAAAAAATCTCCCTACATCAATATTAGTCTATCGCTCGACCTACTCTACTAAGGGGCATGCAACACTTTTTTTTTTTTTTTTTTTTTTTTTTTTTTTTTTTTTTTTTTTTTTTTCAATGGCTCTCTTGCGCGTCAAAGCTGCTAGGCGTTGCAGGGTTATTACATTTACTTTGTTACCAACTTGACAAGACTTCATTTCTCACGTAGAATTTCTTCGTTTTAATGTCATACCCAGAAAACGCAACCTGTCCGCAAAGTGTCGGCAAATTATCGGCCCAATACCTGTACAGTCGGCAACTGTCGTTTCAATGCCAGAAGATAGTCATCTGACAACGGCGTAATGTCTTTTTTAAGACAGCATATTTGCCGTTAGAAAAAAGACAACGGCTCACTGAGTTTTTTTGGATAACAGATGGATATCACTTAAATTATGTCGACGTGATAGCTCACAGCCAACATGTCTCCAATTGCAAAAATAATATTCTGGCCCGATTCCGATATAGCATCTTTGCTTTTTCGGTAAACTGGCCGTCACCTTATTTATTCTGTCCCGCTAAAGTTTTCAAAACATGGCTCTTTATCACAATAAAGATACAAATATGATGCCTTCTGCCCGACAAACATTTGGAAAGTGTTTTTTTGAATAGGCAAGATGTTAGCTAGCTGTTAATGGCATAACTTTTTTTTGAGACCATGTGCTAACCGTAAGCATTTTTTCTCATGATTATATGTGTCACGTGGTAGTACATGGCATTTTTTACTTTGAAATTTTTTTCATTTGTACAACCGTCCGACAGATATATCAGAAACTAACAAAAACTATTTTGTTAGCAAGCCTTTGAAGAAATTAAGCAACAGTTTTTAAATATTCATTTTTCAAAATTATTTGTTATATTTTCATGGAATTTGTACATTCATTTATAGTAATTTTTGTCATCATGAATTTGAAATTACTGGTAAGTATCAGCAACTTACCCCATGCTGTATAGGTTAGCTTGCTGGACTGAGAATTTAAGGGTCTTAGGTTCGAATCACGCACTCGGCAAGCAAAACGTTTTCATATCATGTAATGTGTTGAGAAGTAAATTAAGTTAATATATGTAAATACATCCAGCCGTCGCAGGCCCGGCAAATTGTCACCATCCAGTCGTCGCAGGCCCCGCATCTTGCCGCCATCCAGAAGCTGCAGATTCCGAAACTTGTCGGCTAGCTTTTACCAGCCCGAGTCTGGCCCGTACTTTTCGTCTGTGTTGGGCCGGAATACATTTAGTATCTTACCGTTAGCGGTACGGTGTATTTTTGACACCGTTGGCAAAAAGTCAGCTGCCAGTCTATATTTCCATCGGGCTGCTTCCGGCATAAAACAGCGGGCCGACATTATCTGGCCGGAGTTTGTCGGCTATCTTTTGGAGGCCCGATTCTGGCCCGTATTTTTTTGTGTTTGTTGGACAATTTAAATTTAGAGACATTGATAAGAATTTATATAAGCAGAAAATGGTAATTTTACGAAATATTTAATAGTTCTTCTATTTGTTTATTTACGCATTATTTAATAGCTGTAAAAATGCAGGAACGAATTGAGATTTTAAGTTTTTATTATGCTATTTGAGACGCAATTTCGTCTTTATAGTTAGGATTTCATCTCTGTACTGCAGAGTTAGGCAAATAGCTTAATTTACATGGTAACATTTTTTAAACTTTACTTTGCAGAAATTAAATCAGCAGGTTATGTAATAATCTAATATAGCAGGCAACTCCTGGCCTTTTTGTGGTTTCGCTATATACAAATCATAATCGTAACTTGAAAATAATGCCAAAACATTTGAAAAATAATATTATTTAAGCCTTTTAGCTTAAGTGTGAGCTCTCTTAAGTGAAAAAATAATAATAAGTGAAAATAAAAATAAATAGCATGAAGTTCAGTTTCAACTAAATGTGAAGCTTTCAAAAGGAAACTCTTGCCATAGTTCTTGGCCTACTTTTTGAAGAAAAGGAAGGCTTTATAGATCACTTTCCTGTTTGATTGTGTATCCCGATTTTTTTTTTTTTTTAACCCATGAGCCAAATCCTACCAAACTAAGTACGCATATATTTACTTAGTAAGGACATGCGATGTTTATGGTTTTCGACGATGCTAGGTGCTTGTTCTTATAATGGCGGTCATATGCATATTTTAGGTTTATTTGGTATATCAACCATATCGTTAAAAAAATTTAAGTCAAACTTAGCATACTGAATTATACTTCATGCAACAAATATGCCAACACATAAACGTTTTTGTCCGCCGTTGGGTAAGATAGAACACAATGAAAAAGCGAATTTTTGTGTCATATTTCAAGAAGAAATTAACATATTCTTACCTAATTTGACGAATAAGCAATTCTACGTCAGGCTATATAACGTGATAGGTATGCTTTTTAGATTGTTGGAAATTTATTTTTTAAATGGCAAACATGTAATCACATTAGCTTAGTAACTACGAAACCATGAATCAAGTTTCAACTTAAGTTTGTGTGCTGGTGGTGCCGATTACCACCATTAAAGGTCTCTACACAAAGTCTGTATTGCGCATCATTTGTAAAACAGTACCAAACCAAAAAGTTAATGTCATATCTCCGGGGAAAAAAACCCCACTGAGACCTATTTCTCCCATATTTGGAAAACATGCAGCATTACGGCAGGCCACACAAACTGGTATGTTTTAAGTTGATCACACAATTACTTTAAAGATGGCTGACTTACAAACATTTTAGCATAGTATGCTATATCTACCAAATATTGTACCCAATTTTAACTTGACATTGTATGCTGGCAGTATTTATTACATCCATGAAATGTTTCTAAATAGTCTCTTTTGTCCGCCATTTTGCAAGATAACGACATATGAAAAAAATCAACGTATATTGGACAACAACTAACAGATCAGTGCCAAATTTGGTAAACAAGTATTTTATTGGCCAAGTAAATTGATATGTTTTGAGTGGGCTAAACATTTTCGAAACGGAGTTCATATAGGCCCTAAATATTTTAGCTTAGTATGCGTTATTTATTAAACTTATAACTAATTTCCACTTAACTTTATATTTTGGCAGTATCAATCACAAAAATAAAATAAATCTGCAAATGGTATTTCTTCTGACCCATTTTTAAGATAGCATAAAATGAAAATAAAAGTTTTAATGTCATATGTCGGGCAACAATAAGCAGATTCTCTACATATTCAGGCGATAAGCTAAACTTAAATAGTACATTTAAATGTTTATCAAATTAGGGGGTTATCTAATATTTTCAATTTATCAGCCATGTAGACTATGTGGCTACATTTTGTGTTAGTTTACCATTTGTCCCAAATAATTTAAACCAAATTACATACATAATATAGTATATATTATAATATAGTCATAATATTTAGTATACTGTTATATAAATATCACATACATTATTATATAACATATTATATTTATATACTAGCTGGTCCCGGGGAACGTGGTCCTACCTCGTCCACGTTCTATTTTTCCTTCTCACTGCGTCCTCTCTATTACGTCTGGTACGTCGACCGATGTTTGACCGTGGTATCGCTTGCATTTTTATCTTTTAGATCAACAAACATTTCGTGCAAGTATTAGCAAAATACGCCCATAAATATTGAAGCTAGATTCCAGTGCCACCTATCGGAATAAAATATATCTAAAAACCTTACTCGCCACCTCAATAACAAATGGTGTGAATATGGTCTTAATTAGTCGAGTGGTTTGTCAGTGATGATGCGGTTTAGACACGCACAAATGATTTTATATATAAAGATGATATAAATTATTATATTATATATTATACTAGTAGTTAGTATATAATAAAACGTATATTTATAAATTAATATAGGTTATTTATATATAATTTATTTTAACGATATATTATATATAAATATATTATTTAATTTTTAACCTATAAATATATTGTATAGTTTACTGTAGTAAGATGTACTGTAATATAACTAATCCATATAATGTATGATATATGGTTATTATATTTTCAGGCATTATATTGGCAGTACCTACGGCAAAAATTAAGTGTGCTAATCTATAACATTTCCCCGCCATTTATTGCAACAGAAGTACTGTGTTAGTGGAGGTTTAATACCATATCTCAGGGAATTATCAAAAGATAACCACAAAATTTTGCGCTCAAGTAGTACCACACTATATTAATGGGACACTTACGCCCTGTTTCGGGAATCCATTAACTCTCACGAAAATTTTACACACAGATCATGAAAACTAAGTAATTTAAGTGACTCACATACTTGTTTCAAAATGACGGCCTTGTCAATATTTCAGGTAGTAAACCCTCTCTTCAAAAATATTATTCTGGTTATAACCGAAGTTGATGCTTTAATCCTATCTCCATTAAGCAGTGGGTTGTATGGAAGCATATCGTGTGAGGTCTGGATTCGGGTCATGGGTAAGGCATATGTATATTTGTAATTGTCGCGCCAGTGTTGCACGTTTCTGGTGCCATCTCTAATGATATCTCTGTCAACAGTACGTGAAGGCCAACATACCATCAAAGCTTTTAAGAACTTCAGCAGTATTATTTGCATTCACATAAAGGAAAGTGGTCTTAAAGTGGTCATAAAGGCCGTCCACGATAAATTGAACACTTTTGAAATCAACCGTAGGAAAATGTCCCTTCTCTTACCTACAAATATTTTAACGGACACGCTGAGTGGCGTGCTCCCAGTAAAAATGGTAACGATGGAGGAAAAGTAGTTTCATATCTTAACGTCGAATAAAAGTGTTACGTAATAGTTTGTGATAAATTATATTATTTCTTTCGCTTCCTTTTTTTTATCCATCAAGGTGTAAAAATGAGAAGATTTGTAGAATATTTACTTTTCTAATAATTTCACAGTTTCACTTGGCCGATGCAAGAATAAAGTGATAAGGCCCGTGACAATGTTAACTTTACGTAAGGTGCAAGTATACACTACATGCGCACACGTAGATCTTAAGCAGGACTTTCAGAAGTGCTCACTTTAGCGTGAATAGCTTATATCCATAAATTTTTGTCTTAAACAGGATAATCATTTCGAAATTTTCAACGCTCTAATGTTTGCGCCAGCCTTCGTGGCACTTGAGCTCCCCAATCTTACAGTAATGAAGCTGGATACGGCCAGTTGCTGTAGCAGGCCGAACGGCGCGGTTAACTATACTGTTCACGAAAAACATTTCCGAAGGATTCCGGTGGATAGTTTCACACTTAAACCTCGCCCAGTCCGCATTTACACTGACCACACCGAACAAAGGTGTACACATTGTAACAACTCCCTTTCCTCCTGGATACTAAATAGTTCTAAACGCTGTAACCTTTCTTACTCTGGCTCTCAATGCTCACTTCACCTTAAATGAGGGTAAGGGGTGTCTGGGGGGTTTGTCTCACTGGTAGCTGAATTATAGATGGAATTATAAAAATATATATTAAATAAAACAACAATTACTTAAACACAAGTTACTACAGTTACTGATACACAGAGGGACAACAATTACTTAATACTCACAATACGCTTACGTAGTCTTGAACAGCAAGCTACGTTACACTACTCAAACAATATGGTAAGTTCTGATATTCAACCACGCAGCTAATCCCGGTCCTTGCCAATGATAATCAATACAATAGGGGATTGGGGACGATGTCGCGATACAATCGATTTATGCTCACCCTTATCTTCTTCTCAGTTGGCCTCGAAACCCCTCTGCCCAGGGGTAGGTAGATGCTCCCGTCTTCAGCATCAATCACACACTACTCGCGTCGAAGACTTACAGTCCTGAAAAGGGGGGGGGGGGGGGGGTTGGCCAGGGGGGAGGGGAGCGCCGACCTCCAGGCCTTTTAAATAGCCGGTCGAACTGGGGCATGTTTGTAAAACAATTCCGCCCCGCCATAAACAATAGTGCGCTCTACCTAACGTGGTGTAGTTCCGCCATATGACACTGCACTATGTATGCAGATATCCTGCATCATTAGAGCCCCGAGTATTTCGTGGAATGATCTAGTGGCAAGCTAGGCTGGACAGTCCTCTTTACACTCGAGACATTATCGTTTGCTTATTGGTTGCTGTGAGCAAGCGAGGTCTCTGTACAGGACTGTTAAACACCCTCTCACAATACTGCTTCCTGCTTATCACTGGCTCACAGTTGAACGGGACGTGTCTAAAGAACTGTCGTCCAATCATAACAGTAGGAGAAATGGACAAGTGTTTTGAGTCTACGTCACCTACGAATTAATTCGCGAAATAATCGTGGCTCTATGCATCATTATTTTGGCGCATGGTTGAAAGCTCAGTTTACTACCATACACGTTCGTTCTTACACAAAACGAAGATTCGTATATAGATACACGATGATAAACTAGATGATACAGATATATTTACTTTTTCATGGTAATAAAACAAATTTCAAATATTTAACTAAATTGATTTTGAAGTGTCTCATAAAGGCAAGTTGAAGGAGGACAAATGTCGATGAGGCATGTTATGCGCATACCTAGATCATACTCAGCGCTTCCACAAAATGCGTCCTGGTAGGCGGAATGCTTAGTGTTCACTTTGACACTATAAACATTACAAATGTAACGACTGTCTAACAGCAAACACACGATTAAACCTAGTATTTTAAATATATTACTATTAACGCTATGTATTACACGCCTTTTCCTACCTGTAGTAGTTAACAGTTAGTTTGAGTGCTGTTTGCACTGCTTCCTTATCCTCAGGGTGCAGGAGTAGTTGGCTACTCTATCAGTAGCTCTGTTGATGGGTACAGTATGTCTTAACACTTGTTTTTTGACTCGCAGTCACAACATCTACACATACGTTTTACTGTTTTCCCTTTATAGTCCATTCGCGTTTTCTTTGGACGTTTTAACACAATCCTTTGAAAAATCACTCCATGAATTACGTATTTAGTTATTTCCTAAATATGCCATGTATCAAGGGTTTTTATACCTCGGTAAACACACAGTATCTAATATTTTTTCGTCGAATTGAAGTTATACCTAAATTTAATTTATACATTTACAATATTTCTTTTATAATAAATATGAATAAAACAGTGAGTAAAATCTGTGTTGATAGCCCCTAGTAATAAATATTTATAATGCAAAATAATATTACAACTGAATGCGCAGGAAATGTAATTTTCCAGACTTACTTAAGTTTAGCTTGCACGGGGCGGAGGAATATCCTTGGAGGTAGAACTTTAGCAGGGCTTCAGAAAAGTATGAAATAAACGTGAATGGATTATACTATGAATATCGTTTTGTATCGTGTGTGTAATGAGGTAATGTTTTCTACTCGGATGCTGCAAAGCCGGAGCTACGCATGTAGTTGTTTCCCATCTCCACAGTGAAACCCCTAACCCCCGACCAAACAAGTGCCATGACGTCTGGCACCGACAGTAAGTCATTTTGAAAGTGTTGATCTGAGGTTAACATTAGAGTGTGCATTTACATAAAGTTATCAGCTGTTTATCTAGTTTTATTAATTGTACGACATATGCTTATATTTCGGTGTGTCCTTGTTGAATCTGAGGTCCGGTTGTTGATTATTTGAAAATAGCAAATGTTATACACCCTCATAAAAAGATGTGAAAATATATCTTGCTAATTATTACATACGTGTTAATATGGCTATCAGACAAGAGGTAATGTTTATACCCCAGTTCTTTTTTGAGCCTTCATTATTTATTTACTTGAAATCTTAAGTTAAAAATAATTGCAATTTAGTTAATATTAGTAAGTACCGAACTATAATTTCTAACGTTGTTGATGTGCGTTATTTCGTATCATTCTAGACGCATATATCATAACAAACACTTTACTTATTTCTTCTTGAAATTGAGAGACATCTCTAATGTACGTAGTTTCATAAATGTTCAATATACTCTTTACTTACTTTGTGACTTTATTTAGCTTAGAGTATTTCCTAAGTTTTTTTGTCAAAACACGTATTTATTTGGCAATTCGAGACGTGTCAAGAATGTTGCACCAATTTTATGCATGATTTCAAGTATTGCCTTTTCGAAGCCAACTTATTCAAATGAAAGATCTTTTCTTGACAAATTAACTTAGCAGGTTGGATAACTTTGGAACTCAGCCCTTTTTAAAACATAGTTTATATTTTATCCCGTTCACTTTTCGGTATTCGCAATTCAAATATTGACAGTAGCAACTCTATTGAACAACCCGCATTCTTTATTAGGAAATAAAATTATTTCCAGTTCGTAATATGTTATCAATTGATTATGGATTTCTCTATTGTCGTTTGTTCGCGAGCATGGCGTTGCTGGTAACAAAAAGAGAACTGTTGTTATCTAAACATAAATAAACTGACGCGTCGGGGATTATTTTTCTCGTGAAAATGCGCACAAAAAGTTGCACGGTTGAATGGGGCATGTAAATGAACACCTCGGTCAAGTGACACAAACTTGGAATCGAATAGGACAAAAGCTACTGTTTGAAAGGAGAGCCGGGGACGCATTTTCCTGCTCAGCGGAGATGCAAACACGGATCGGCACACTCGCTGCCAATGCGTTCAACAAACTCGTCCGCTTTCCTCCCGCAAGTGAACACCAAAGGCGTGTTCAAAACACACACATTCATTGTGGGGTTTACACCATGCAGGACTAGAGATTAGAATATTTTTCATAACTTGTGGACAAAAGCAATTTGGAAGTGTGAGTTACTAGTTAAGCTTTTAAACAACAGACCAGATAAAGTTTTAAGCTACACAAAGTATGGCAACTTCTGTGTTAAAGGATAAATAAATAGTCCATAAAAGTGAGTGAGTGAAGTGATTTGGGCGGCTCTTAACATAGAGGTCTTGAGAGCCGAAGAGGGTGTAGTGGGGTGTGTATGGAGCAGCGCCTGAATGAAAAAAGGTAGGACGGGACATCCCTGAAAAAATCCGCCGACCAGCGGCCTCGTCCAGTACAGTTCCCAAGTGCAAGTCCAATAAAAAATAATTTACGAAAAATTAAATTTTTATAACACTCAAGATAATCCTCCAAGAAGTCTGTAAATTGAAATGGCATTTTCCGTGACATTAAAAATGCCACTTGGAATGGTTTTACCTTCGAATCGCCTATTCACAAGTATAAATCAGGGAAGGGTATATAAAATATGTGAAACAGGTCATTTTGGCTCCAATAACTAATGAAAATATTGTGGCGGCCTGTAAAACGTTGGTTGGTTTTGTGTAAATTTTCAAGGATTTTAATTTCTGGCACAGAGCGATATGTTTTGTTTAATCACGCAAAGTTTGTTTGGCGCCAACCAAATACTTGTTTGTATAGGGGCAGTGAAATGTTTTGCGGATGAAACCAAATTATTCTGTGGTTCTTATTTGTTTACCCGAAACAGTACGATTTGGTTGGTTTAAATAAACATTGATTTGGCTCTACATGCATTAAACAGATTTTGCTAATACAATGGAAAGTGTAAGCCGGAAGGAGATAACTTAATACTGCCGTTATCCCCTCTAAATATTATTCAACTTACCTGATATGTTTTTGAACCTGTTAATTGTAGTTGGTGAACATACTCACGTGCACACTATTAATACGTACCAAAATGTCCATCGAATAACCATAAATCTACGAATTATAAATTTTTATATATTCTTTTGATGCTGGCGGTAAGAAACGTAAGGAGCTTGACATAATTAACGTCAGTCTAAAAAATTTACTTATAGAAATGTATTTCTCAAACAAATATGAAATCTCAAATTTCGTAGATCGTATATGGTTGCAAGGATGACAAATGGTGATTCAGAGAAGACTTTATCTAATATTGTTTTGAAATTATATAGGTGCACATTTCAGCACAAGATTAAAGTTCCATTTTATATGCCATTTACCTACATAGCGAAATACGAAACGTAAAATCATCGAAATAATTATATTACACCCTGCAATGTTAAAAAAAAAAAAGTTTCCTTCATTATACAGAAAAATGCAGGTAATATTTTTCAGAAGCCTCCGTAAAATTGCGGACACGTTGCTTTATACTTAAGAATAACAGAATCTACTTTAGTTCCACAGAACATACGGCAATTCCAGGTAGTTTTCTGTAAGTACTATAAAAATTGGCTACGAAAAACTATTTTAAATTTCAATGCGCGAGTGTTTTATCGTGTATAAAAGAGAAATATATATATTTTTTGTGTGTGTTTAATTTTTTGGAGTGAGACGTAAAAAACGAATCAGAATATTTAATGTTGGAAATGTTGCAAAGTTTACCACGCACCTACAACCTTCTAGAGATAGCATAAGGTATAGCATATTATTTCTAGAAACGTGAAGTTTACCGTCGCGGAAGTTGAAATTTTCTAGTCACAGTAGCAAAGAAAGCTTCGCGTGGCCTCGGAAATAATTTGCTCCCTAAACCCGCGAAGTGACGTGAGATGCAGAAACGTTCTGTAATTTTGTGTCAACAGAGCTCAGCTCCGCGTTTACCGTCGTTACGGGTTACGTAACCGTTAATTAACTGCGCGTTTCCGTAAACATTTCACGTGAATACACAAAAATATTAAATTTAACAGTGTAAGCCATAAAGACGATACGAGAGCTAGAAGCGGTCCTACGCGAATTTACGAAGGGCCGTGAGGTTGTCCTTGAAGACCAGTAGTTCCCAAAGTGCTCCCCTTCCCTTCTAATGAGGAATGTAACTAATTTAATCATATTCGGCTTAAATTACATACCTGATTAAACAAATAGTCCTTGTTCAGTAAGACTAGTTTTACATTACTCCCTGTCAGAGTTGCCGAAAAGTGGTAGGGGGCGTGGTGTACATACTACCTGTGAAAAGGATACCGTCTCAAAAATATTGGGAACCAATGTTGTAGACCGTCTAGAGGTAGAAGATGGCAGCGCGTTGAGAAATCTGCAAAACCATATATTTGTTATGTTGCAATAGACAGTCTTATATTACAACTTACGTATATTATTGAGAAGTGGACATACAACTATTTTTGTTCTTCTAGAAAACAAATGTAATGAATTCATAACAAAGAATAGGAGAAACTATTTCAAGACAGAATTCACGGAAAAAAAGTTACGCCCTGCCAGCATGGGAACTAGAACCTTATTCCATTGCAATACTATCCCGCACATTTAACCACAAAACCATTTTTTTTTAAGTTGACTTTACTGACCGATTCATTTGCCGTTGGGCATAACGCGTGGGACGTTTGACTGTGTGTCTGTGTAATGCTAGACGAGCTGAAGTTAGACCGATTTGATATAGTTCGCATGTGCGCGACAAGCGAACTGAAGATCTGCCGCGGAGTAACCGGGATGCGAACTCCCAACCCTACGACTACAAGTCGGCCACACTGCTCCTGAGGTATGAGGGCAGAGCAATTAATCTCACCATCTACACACTTATTATTTTATGAAATATCACAGTAAATACGTACAAAATATGACAGAAGTTCGGTTAAGAAGAACAGATTTATTTAATTTTAAGAATTTGGTGTAGATAGTAAACATTACAATTAACATGTAATGAGTAATGTAATCAAGTGTTTTTAAAATTTTCGTCATTTTATTATGATTACTTGAGTCATTTGAAGTGATTTACGTTATGCAAACTTATAATACATCTCTTTTTGCAAGCAATTACACTTTACACCACCCCAAGTTTTTGCAGAACATCTGTATACGGTTTTATGTTGTTCAGTGTCCGCCTATTTGCTTTAGCTCTTGGATGTGATTCAGTCTAGCGCAAACATTTCTTGAGGTCTATTAAAAACACGATTCTTATTGTTTAAGAAATAAGTAAATTTGCAATACATTTTTGTATCCTTGCAAACATTTGTGAAATTACAAACAATTTCTCATTAAAAATTACAATTTTTTTGCAGTGTACATGGGGTCCTGAGATTCCCAATCTCTGAAATCGGAATCAACACTCCATTCGAGGGCTCTTTCTGACACAAAATCGCATGGTCTATTAGCAGAAACTAGATAGACAAAGGGTAATTTAGCCCCGAATGTCCAGTCTCACTGAATACAGTTGCTGCAGGCATCTCTAAGAATTCTGTAATACTTATTGACGAATTTGAACTCTCTGGATATATACTAATAACTGGAGACCTTCAAAATTCACGTTATTATTTGGCGGTAGACTAAACTTCAAGATGCGGTATGTTCTATTGACTGTTGCCATTGACAGACAACTTGTATGTCACGTCCCGAGAACACTTTGAGCCAATAGGAAAGGCTCTAATTTTCAGCAACTTATCTCCAGTAAATCGGTAACACAGGTAAATGACGTAGTCTGATTACCAGTAACCAATAAAATCACACATTTCACTCAAGTATAGGCCGTTCACGGTAAAGTGAGCACTTTTGAAGCCCTAGTTACTTTTTACTGTCAACCAATTTATATCCTTCCACCACTTGTTAATGCAAACCCAGCCTTGTGTGTAATAAACAATGTGTGTACATTCATCATACAAAAAACCAAAAGCCCGCGGCCAGTATGAAATGTATTTATTGATTATTATGTCCAATGAAACAGCTTCAAAAAGTGCTCACTTTACCGTGAGCGGCCTATAGGAACAGGCTAGTGAGGTCTTGCATGTCACCAAATAATAGCGCGAATTTTGCATGTCTCTACTAATAACATCAGGCTCTTCAAACCTCTCACCGCTAAGGGTCCTATGTACTAAAATATTTTCTGTGAAATCGTTGTTTGCGCGTAAACGCGTATCTCGGTAAAAAAAAAGTTCTGGAAATAAGATTTTTTTGTCAGATAAGATAAAAAACGTTTATCTATGGACACATTATTTTTACTTTTGTCATATTAAGCGTATTCCTGGAGAAAAAAAATTCGTGACTGTGGTCAAATATCGCAATTTTTAAAACTTGCCTATGTAGTTTCATTAAGCGGCAAGAGAAAAGTACAAAGATACGGACGTAGTTTAATATGTGGTCTTTCATCGCGTGTAATAAAACCCCTATGTTACAGATCTAATTTGCACAGTACAATGTTACGACGGAAACACTCCAGGCCTTGTGCGTAGGAGCGATGGTGCACTAAGCGTGGGTGTAACTGTAGCCCGTATCGCTACCTCGCTTCTTGACCTTGGACGCGCAGTTACATAGTCCTCTTAGGCCGTGTGCACACGTGCGGACATAGACCACGGCGGCGCCGCTGCAGCGCCGCAGTTGCGTGTGCACTGATACATATAAGCCAACCCCTCGTGGAACGCTGTTGCGGCGCCGCGCGAACATTATCCGCACGTGTGCACACGGCCTTAAGAGCACTATGTAGCTGAGCGTCCAAGGTCACGAAGCGAGGGAGCGATACGGGCGACACTAACACGCGCCGCCTAGCGCCTCATCGCTCCTAAGCGCAAGGCATGCAGTGTTCCGTCATAACGCTTCACTGTATAAACAAGATGTG
This sequence comes from Dryococelus australis, assembly GCA_029891345.1. Lineage (NCBI taxonomy): Eukaryota > Metazoa > Arthropoda > Insecta > Phasmatodea > Phasmatidae > Dryococelus > Dryococelus australis. The sequence goes on from CM056995.1 coordinate 254,654,805, forward strand.
TAACTGTGGGGATTTATTACACGCGATTATAGTACACAGATCAAACTGAAGGCTGTTCACGATAAAGTGAGCACTTTTGAAATCAACCTTAGGAAAAAGTCACTGCGCCTACCTGAATTTATTTCAACGGGCGCAATGAGTGACATGCGCCCAGTAAAGTTGGTAACGATGGAGGGGAAAATGGTTCCATATTTTAACGTCGCATTAAAAGTTTTAAGGTAACCATTTGTATAAATTAAATTATTTATTTCGTTTTGTGTTTTTTTTTTATGCATCGACGTGTAAAAATGAGCAGATTTGTGCAATATTTACTTTTCTAGTAATTTCCCAGTTTCACTTGACCGACGCATGAATAAAGCGATGAGGCCCATGGCAATGTTAATTTTACATAAGGCGGAATAACACATGCGTGTATACAAGAAGATCATAAACAGCGCTTTCAAAAGTGCTCATTTTACCGTGAACAGCCTATACCTGCGTATAATCGTATTTTTCTCTTACCGCTTAAGGAAGCATCATAGGCAAGCTTTAAAAATGCGATATTTGACCACTTTTAAGATTATTTTTCTCCATTAATAAACTTTATATGATAAAAGTAAAAATATATCGATATAGACTATAGTTTTTATCCTTTCTAACAAAACTTCGTATTTCCAGAACATATATTTACCGAGGTACGAGTTTAGGTGCAAACAACGATTTCACAGAAAACGGTTCACTGCATAGTACCCTTAATGGCAGGCCTCCTTTCGCACTCCCAAAAAGGCTGTGTCGCCTCAACATTACAGTACCACAATAAAAAAACCAATCTCTCTTAGGTGGAGGGTCAAGAGACCCAAATCATATAAGTAGGGACATGCACAATTCGCGTTATTATTTGGAACCAGGCTAAACTCCACAGTACTGTATACACTAGAGCCGGAGTCGTTTCTGCGTTGGCTGCTGCATAGCTGTGAAGCCACACCCTTTCTGACTGAACTGCATGTTATTGGAGCACACAGTTGCCAAACGTTCATTTATAGGCGCAGAGTTACCCAGAGCGCGTCAAATAAAGTATGGTCTAATGACGAACATGTTGAAGAGTTACACGGGCTTGAAGTTTAACTTGTCCTCAAATCATCACGCGAATTTTGCAGGTATCTAGATTTAGATTTCCCACCGCAAGAAATGAGGTGGGAGCGAGGAAGGGGCGGGCCTACCTGAGGTGGTTGCGAGGCACATTGTGGATGTCCTTGTAGACCATGTGGAGGCGGACGGTCTCGGAGTGGCAGTCGCTCTTGATGGTCCACGCCTGCTTGTCGCGGTCGTAGCACTGCGCCACCATGGGCGTAGGCACAACGCCCGGCGACGGCGACTGCGGGGGCGGCTGCTGGTGCATCGCCGGCAACGTCGACGCCACCGCCACCTCGCTCAGCGTGTTCGCCACCATCATCTCCAGGTGCACGCGGACCACGCCCTGCACACTCACGCATACACACACACACACACACACCTTGTTCACACTCCGCGGTCGGAGCGAAATTTATGGAGCTTCCTTAGGGGAAACGTCCAACATGGTATACGGAAATATATACAAATAACATTACATTGACAAAAGACGTGCGAGAAGAGTTGAATAAATTCCCCCCTCTTTTCATCTCGATGTGATCCCTATAATATACCCGAAAGGAGTAATTATGTTTGTTAAGTTGGTGGATCAAATGTTTATGTTGGCCAACATGTTTGCACTTGTGTGTGCTGCATGTCACAGGATGTTGTTAACAGTTGCGATAGTGCATTGCGCTTGGTTGTAACCAGAAGTTGTTTATCACCCGGAAGTGGCGGCTTGGTGGGGCCCGTGTGTAATCACTAGAGTGAAGAGTGAAGAGATTTGGGCGGCTATTAATATCGACGAGGTCTTGAGAGCCGATGTGGGTGAAACGAGGTGAGTACGGAGCAGCAGCGGAATTCAAGAGCGGGGGAAACGGGAGAACCCCGAGAAAACTCGCCGACCAACGGCATCGTCCGGCACGATTCCCAAATGCGAAAATCCGGAGTGAACCGGCAGAGGATTGAACCCGGTTTTCGGTTTTGCTTGGTGGGAGGCGAGCGTGCTAATCGCTCAGCCATCGTGGCCCTCTGTAATCACTAGAGACCCGAGAAATTCGCGAGTGCAATGGCCTTTAGGCTAGACTTCACAGTCTTATATACTCTTATACAGATATCAAATTGTTATTTGTTGATTGTTGTGGTAGTGAAAGGAGGTGGTTGGGCGCACAATTTACTGTATGTTTGTTAGTGGCTCATTTCTCTCCAGGCGTTGTCAAACAACACGTCGACCAATTTCAAAAGTTAGCATGAACGTACAAGTGTGTGAATTCCAACTTGTCTAGAAATGAATTCGCAAAATTCTTGGGGGTCTATTAATCACTGCCGAAGCTCAGAACGGGGGGTGGTACGGACCCATGTGAGGGTCCTTGTCCACACAGGGTTTTCATTTGAAATGTGAAGGGAAAGAGAAGCTAACCCCCTCAACTCCCCACACCCGTCAACATGTTTCTGAGCTAAGCTCGTTTAGTTTTCGGACTGCCAAGTTTCCCCAGCAAGTCCTTACCGCCAGCCACGTAAAGTGAGAGATTTGGGCGGCTATTAACATCGAGGTCTTGAGAGCCGATGAAGGTGAAGCGAGGTGAGTATTGAGCAGCACCGGAATGCAAGGGAGGGTAAAACGGGATATCCCCGAGAAAGCCAGCGGCATCGTCCGACGCGATTCCCACATGCGAAAGTTCCGGGGGCGGCCCCGCCGGGAATAGAACCCGGTTCGCCCTGGTGGGAGGCGAGTGGTCTAACCACTACACCACCGTGGCCCCTACCACGTAAAATATGTTCGCGATATAGTGGCCACTTTTGAAATCAACCTTAGAAAAAATTCACTCCCCCTACATGTGTATATTTTAACGGGCGCTTTGGGTAACATGCACCCAGTAAAGTTGTTACGTAACGATGGAGGGAAAGTAGTTTCATATCTTAACGTTGAATGAAAAGTGTTAGGTTACAATTTGTGATATCTAAAAACTACTTCTTCCGCTTCGTGTTTTTTTAATCCTTTGAAGTGAAAAAATGAGCGGAAATGTAAAAAATTTACTTTTTTTGATTAATTTCGCAGTTCTAATTTACCGATGCATGAATGATGTGATGATGCCCACTGCGATGTTGATTTTACAAATGGTAGAAGAATACACTACGTGCATACAAGTAGATCTTAGAAAGTTTTCAAAAGTGCTCAGTTTACCGTAAACAGCTTATACGCCCTATACAGGATATTTTTTGAAATAAGCACATATATTTTGGGGAATGCAAAGGCTTTCAAAACGAGTGTTTTGTACATCAAATGAACAAGAAATGCATCCTCATGCTACAAATAAAAAAAAACGAAAGGTCTTATCCTGTAAGCAATAGGCCTATTTATTAAGTAAAGAACTTGGAGTACAATTATACTGAAAGGGAGTTGACGTCGAAACCGCAAGTACAGTATTACAATAATATTGTTCGAAGTGATGGCCGTTGACGGTTGGACTCGAAGCAGCACATGTTGCAGCAGTGATGACTGTCGACGTCGAGTTGACTTTGCCAGATGGTTCTCGCAGCAGCGCTGCCCTGTTGAGAACTTCCGTATATTTACTGAATGTTTTACGGGAATGTACAGTGTATATTTGAAAATACAATCCATAATGAGGAAAAAATAGAGTTAAGTCCGTAAATAAAAAATACTGAAAGTCTCCGTATTCCTCTTTGCCTTCGAGTTACGGGGACGAGCAATTCCGACTCTACACGAAGCTTTCTTCGCCACTGTAACAAGAAAATAATCGTTTGCGGCGGCAGTTAAGGTTATCCACGCGAATATGACCTATTCTTTCAAACACTAAGAAATAGCATTCTGCGTCTGTAACATTTCGTAAAACTAAAAAATACACTAAATTTAATAGAAACTGGATTTTTTTTTTTTACTTTTGTCTTTTGAATATAAATATAAATGGAGAATGGTTAGAGTTGTGGACTGGCAAATTTTTTGACTCTGGTTCAAACATCTTGTAAATACAGAATATTTTACCTTTTTTTAATACCATTTTTTATACACGGTAGGACACTCACATAACGAAAATTAAATACATTTTCATTATTTCTTTTTATTTTAAACGGAAAGTACAGAAAACTAACTAGGAAATTAACGGAGAGGTTCCGTGAAATTTACGGAAAGTCTGTTTCTGAAAACCAATGTGTCCGTAATTTTACGGAGAGTTTATGGACACTTCTGGATACATTTTTACCAGCACATTTCCGTAAAATGAAGGAAATTGTTTTCAACAGTGTGCCGATGTGTTATGGACAGACGAGGCACTGTTTACCCAGCGATGGCATCTTCAACAGCAACAGTGCGTCTCGCGTTTTATTTTATTTGTAGCGTAAGGATGCATTTCCTACACCATGTTCATTACATCGAAACACTCGTCTTGTTGACACCCCCCCCCCCTTCTCCTTGTACAAAACCCAAAATTTCTGCACTTATTTCAAAAACATTCTGTATATAGACCATTCATTATTACTTCCAGTTCCAACTTTTTTGAAGCCCTGCTAATGTTCTACTTTCGAGATGTTCTTCGTAATGCAAACAAAGCTTAACGGAGTCCTGAAAATTTCACCAAAAGGAAGGCGCATTGCATACGTGTGCACTCACTTAAATAACATATTTAATAAGAAGTATTTCTTACTAGGCATTACCAACACACATATTTCCTCCGTGGATTTTATTTTTGTAAATTATAAATTAAATATTAAAATTTAAGGACAAAATATAATAACATTTAGACTTAATCAAAAATATGTCATTTCTATATTAAAACATGTCTGAATCGCTTGTGGTGAGGTAGGGAGGGGCTATTTCACTCACTTTTAATTTATCAGCTTTGATTTATATATAAAAAGAATTTTAACAGATAAACATATCCGAAGGAAAAAAATCATTTAATAAGTTATACGAAACTATTTTCATACAAAATTAAATACATATTCATACTTAGTCATTAAGTTACTGAAATAAAAATGACAACTCGACAGATGCCAACTTTACGGACTAATTACGCTCGCTGTTCCGCGCTCATATTTTCCACACATAATTTTTTTTCCTGTGGCTCCTACACACGCTTCATGATACCACACTTGACACTTATGGCGTGCAATCCAGTCATATTTCCTTGGCGTATTTTGCGCCAAAAACTTCAGACCGCAGAAACTGCATGACATGTTTTCGTCTTCATGTATACTGCGTTGAATCTTGCGTGTTGCTGCAATTATGGTGTATTTATCACCTATTCCACATTCAGTTTCTCGGTTCATATCTAGTTTTTTTTTTTTTTTTTTCTGCTTGTAATTTTTTTCTCCGAGGTCAAATGTCTGGCAGCCAACTTTCGGGGATGTTTTTGTTTAGGCCTAGCTTCTTTTTAATGGCGTTCTCATGTTCATAGAAAATGGATACAATTTTGCTCCCTTGAGCTTATGCGATGCTGTCAACATATTTTCAGAGATGGTCCACAAGTTGGGGTTTGAGTCACTAATGTTTGCAATTTAACGCATTTTGGGGAAACTTCAGTCACTGCTATTTTTAAGGAAGCTGGATGATTTTCTGTAACTGAAGTATCTATAAAATGAAGAGAAGGTGAAAAATTCTCATCAGGAATGTAACATGAATTAAACGTGAAAATGCCTGTGCATTAAAACCTCTTTACTGCATTGCCACATGTCACTCCTTTCTTCCAAGCACCAGAGAAAAGTTTTTTCTCAAAATGACATTTCTTGAGAGATGTGTTAGGATGACTATGGGTAAAACTCGTTGCCATTTGATGATAAAAAGTTTTGAATGGTTATAATGCTGTCCTATCCAGAGGCTGAAGAGCATGTATAGTATACGGTGAGAGACACGGTATTTCAATGACATTTTGACAAGTCCAAACGTTTCAGTCCGTAGTGTGAGGCATGGCCTTCTAGGATAAGAAGGCACATACCCGATAGGCAGTGGTATTGAAAGTGTTGTAACCACTTAAGGAAAAGTCTTCGTTGACATAACCTGAATCAGTGATAACTACTTCTGAACCAGGAGGAAAGTCCTGTTTAAAGATCTCTTTAAGCCGAACTCCTTTAAATATTATGAAAGGCATGATAACCAAACCACTCGAACAACAGGCGACAACAGTCACATTTTCACCTCTCATTGCATTTGTTAGCTTTATAACTTCACTACTTCCCTTTTCTGATGCAATATGTCAAAGGAAATCCATTTTCGTCCATATTAGACATCTTTTCAGGTTTGCCTCTAATCTGCATATCGTCGCACAGTTTATTAAATAAATCGTAAAACTCTTGAACAGCTTTCTTGTTCATCAAAAAAAAATTACAGGTAACATTTTTGTTTTCAACACAATAATTGTACTTTCGTACTTAATTTATTTCACGTCGTAATACACTGTTTTTTATCCTGGTGCTTATTAGTTAATCAGCTATAAATAAAAGATAATCTACTGTTTGAATAAGGGCCGGTTTCACCCACAAAGATTAACTTTTGGGAATATCGAGATAATTTTATTCAGATGAGAGGTTTAACTTCGATTTAATATCGATAATGTTGAGCGTGTTTCACCAGGTTTAATCACCGTAAAGAATATCTCGTTAGAATTATCTCGATATTTATAGAGATTTTCTCTTGGTAAACATTATAGATGTTGAGGTGAGCTTGTACGGAGAAATCATTTTGAGAAAATTATGGCAAGTCGTGAGGGCATTTTGGGTGTAAGGAAACAGCGAAGCAAAATTTCTCATCTATGAAAAACACATTTTGTTAGAGTTAGTAATAGAACATTTCAATATCATTGAAAACAAACAAACTGGTGCTGTGACACAATAAAATAAAGCGAAACACTGTCAAACGATTGTGAATAGTTTCAATTGTACATCTCGTGAAGGCAGTGTGGTATAACCTAAAATAACTTACGTGAAAAACATATGCAGACGAACATGTTCCAATAGTTACTGGGACAGGTAATATATTAAAAGTTTGTTTGACAATCATGCGATTGACTTAAACAGACCATCAAGTGTTTGACGTAAGGCGAAAATGTACTTTAAAATCAAATCCTCTTCATTATAAAGGTCGAAATAATTTATTCTTTCACGGAAACATCGCGGACGATGAACAATAAAATCCTCATTACTTTCCTCTTCAAAAATTAAATTGCACATTCTACATTCTACATTCTACATAACTATCATTATCTCGCGTGGTGAAACCCGGACATAATAGATTCATTTTAACTCAAGAGAATCGTAGTTTCTTTTCGTACGGATTTGAATGGAGCCGCTTCAACTGGAAATAAGTATTTATTGATTGATACCTATTTAGAGTGTAGCAGAATGCGTAATACGAGCTAGTAGCTCCTCGTATCCTCATGCATTCACTCGGCCAACAGCAGCTTTTAAGGGCGTCATAACTGGTGTTATAGAACACCAGGGTTGAAGATCTCCTCATGTTATGTATCTGTGACATGCACACACATTTGAACGCCCCTCGCCTAGCCCCCCTCCCCCCCTTATTTCACGTAAAAGTTCAGTCGGCCTTTAAGTATGTTTTCTGTCCATCCGTTACTCCTTGCTGGAATCATAATTAATGGTTGAACATTTAATAAACTGGTGGCTTATCTACGTGTGAGCGTGTGGTACAAAGTTCTGCCTGTTGCGGCAGCCAATGAACGTGTGGCATGTACTCGAGTATGTGAAGTACTGTGGCGTATAACTTGGGACCGTTTTATAACCCATACTGGTAGGGAATCTGCCCATTACTGGAAATTAATTGGAGTTACACTGTCTTGCTGTAAGATTAAGATTTGGTCATCTCTGCAAGGTATTAATAATAACGAGGATTTTATGAGACTATTTGCTCTAAACGTTTTCATAATTAATGTCATCGGTAACACCCCTCGTATTTTATATCTGAGTTTACGTGTGTACATTTATAATGTACGCAATTAATGACGTAATTTATGCGGCAATATTAATACTAAAATTTGGCGCAAATTATTATTTGCATTAATTTGACCATTTAAGTTGTTTGTCCACCATCCGTATCCGCTAACGACATATTCCCTTCTTCTTCTTTGGTCATTTGACACTGAGGTGGCTGAATAATTTTAATTTTTCTCTGTTTACGGTACTCCAAGACAGTACTGCTGTCTATGTCTCATCGACACGTAAAGTGAAAGGCAATGGTTAACCAGATTCCAGCTAGTGCTCCTTTGTGCCGTGTTAAGTCCCCTCTTCCCCCTCTTCCCGAAAAAAAAAAAAAAACACTCTCTGGGTTAGCAACTATAAACATGTTCTGTTTATAGCTGCTAACCCATGTCGTCACAAACGGAGGGCTCTCAGAGTGTAATTAACTTGTCGAATGGGGTTGAGAAGGGATGCGAACGCGCCGTATTACCGTTGGAGTGGGTGTTTGGGTTTGAAGCATGGGAGGGGGGAGAGCCGTGTGCGATAAATTCGTTTAGAAGCCGACGCTAAGTTCTGCGGCGCCCAGCAACGGGTAAACACTACACAACATGCCGTGCCTTTACTTCGCCTGGAATCAAACCCTACTAGAAACTTTTTTTCTTTTACGCAACTGATTGTACATAGTCGCGGAACAGTGACTTTGCCATGTTCGGCAATTATTATCGTACAGACTCTAGTTGCAGTTGGTTTTTAGACATATTTGTGCATTCTTTGCAATGTGATCCTACTGAATTGCACAAACGAAAAAAAAAAAAACCCAAGCTTCGTGCAGCACAACGATTAAAAGAAACAGTGACATTCACATTGAAAACTAATTTTAGGAGAAAGCAAACGAGTCCCGAGATGACACCAAACAACGATACATACAGCTGACAGTTCGTGGTAAGCAAATTCGTTGTGATTTGTAAGCTTGGGTTTTTAAACTGTACAACCGAATTTAAATATGCTTACGGCACATCCAGTTTCGCGAGTTCATGATTACTAATTTTTCGGCAGTAGCCTTTATTGATATTTATAATTGACAAGCTGAGAAGGTCTGTGAATCACGTAATTTGTGTGGCTGTAAATATCACCTTTCACTTGCCAGCATAATTTGTAATGAGGAAATATGTTAACTTTTGGATTAGGCTGTATAGTTTTTAATAATTTCCGAACAGAGGGAATATACAAAAAATACTTAATGGACGCAGTATTAAGAACATGAGCCGTTAATCTTAAGAAAGGAAAACTAAAAGTTCTACGGCGGAATCCTCGCTTGAGATTATATTTCCCTCTTTGAGGAATGCGTGATTTTATACTTAGGTTAGCAGTGATGTACACATTCGCATTACTACCACATTATTTCTTATAGGCCTATAACTGTGAAACTAAGTAGTATACTTGCCTAAAGAATTCAATTCTACATTAATTTCTTGTCTCTACATAAATACCAACACTTCAAAATATCGATTTTCTGCAGTCACTCGAACAAATTTTTTTATTGCTGTCTAAGAGGAAAGGATAATCTGAGGTGGCCCACGATCACAGGATCTAACTTCACTCGACTTTTTTATTTCGCAATCTATTCTGTTCTATCGTATTTATGAAACTGCTGCCAAGTAGAAGGAATACTAGCTTGAATGAATTATATATGGCACAAGAAGTCCAACATACACCAGGTAGTGTTGAGTGAGTATGCCAGAATATTCTTCGTAGGTACATAGTTTGCAACGAATTTGGTGGGCAGCACATGAAGTATCAGTAGCTCGTCTTATGATCCAGGGTAAAAAAAAAAAACTATACATTCAAGCCATTAAATGGAGTAATATATAAAAAAATTTCGTACTGGAAATGGAACTTGCGACATTAAATTTCTTTCAACCAGGAAGGCACGAGATTCGATTCAGTTTTATTAGTAGCACTATATATTTCCGGATGTGAATCCTTTTTCAAAACATAGATCGTTCCCGTCTACAAGACCTTTTTGTAATGATTCTTGGGACATTTTCTAGAAGTCCTCAGTACGGTCCCTGGCTCATAGTCGAGGATTTACGACATAACGTAATAACGCTGTGATTTATCACAGAAAATGTTAACAATTGCCTTTTCGGACCTAAATACTTCCCATAGTATCCTCGATCCTGGGTAGATCCATAATCCTCCTATATCTTCCGAACGACTGTGATTCTCTCTTACCGCAGAATGCGAACAGTTACAGGTATATGAAATAAAAGTAATCAAGGTGAATTAAGTTACTTTTAATTAGTGCTAGGGCATTATAATGTATAGTAAATGAATGGCCAACTGAATATAAACTTATTTATATTTTTTGTTTCGATGACACCGTATTTACATTTCTTTATTTCATTTTGTAGATCAAAGGAGATTTACCAGTAGGTCAATATATGTAGTTTAATAATTTTCTGCAAGCTAAATTTTAGTACGTTGAGCTACTATTCCATGTTAAGTCGACTAAGTTTTGAATTTATTTAAAAATATTTCATTTGTACCTAAAATTTTTTTAAGTATTTTTTTCACAGCAAGATATAGTGCTGAGAAATAAAGGAACGATAAAAAAAATAATTTAACCTCTTCATGCTCACGACTGTGCCAATTTGCGTCATTTCAAATGTGTTTACGAACACAGGCAGAAAACCAGGAAAATCTTCGTACAACAAAATCTGTAAAAAGAATAAATGGTTGAGATGATAAATATATATATATAGCTTAAATAAAATTGTAAAGAGCTATGCTACCTTTAGTAGTCAGTGAGAACGTAATACGCTGTAGTTGCCCAGTTTCCCTCTATAGCGTGATTAGCATTCCTAGAAGAAGCTGGTGGGAGGAGCATAAGTATGTGCTTTGCACTGGAAAATTCACGAAGTGAAATACGAACTGTAACTAGACATATACATAAAAACATGTACTGTGTCTTGTATTAACGTAGGTAGGACTCGTAGGTTACTTAACCTCCAGTATAACTCATGGCACCTAAAGTTACTTCGCCTGTTCGTACCAACTGCAGCGCAAAATTATGAAGGTCATGGCAAAAATTGTGTTTTGAAATTCTCGCGAATATCATACAAAACGTTACGAAATTATTAGCACTATATAAAGAGGTGAAATAAAATGCATTTGTAATAACAAAAACAAAGACGAAACAGTATACAAGGTGGTATAAGTACAAAAGACGTTTCATAAACGTTCAATTTATTTTACAATTTTGGTAAGTTTGTGCAAAAAAATTTTTTGTTAGGATGGTATACTGGGACTAAAATTATTATCCAAATTTTCATTGAGAATTAACTTGTCATAGACCGAGAGCAAAACCGCAATTCTGCGAGCGCATAATTTGACATATAGTTTTGACGTATCCTACACACGCGCCCACACACACACACACACACACACCATATATATATATATATATATATATATATATATATATATATATACATATATATATATATAATTTTATCACAGTCACGTGCGTTGGAGAAACGAAGTAGGTAACAACTCGGAAATCTGCTAATATTGTAGCTCAAAATTTTACGCCCTTCATCAATATATTTTCATGTCAATAATTTTTACCATAATATTAATATCTGATAAAATAATGTGTGTTTTACATTGTTTGCTGTCAGGAAACTCTTTCAACGGTATATAATTTTGCGGAAGGATTCACTTGCTCCTTAAAAGAGAAAATCATAGTTTATGTATTATAATTATCTTGTGGTTTAACTGTATTAATGGTCAATAGCTAACTAATGTATGCAATCAATAAATATTAATGTAAAACAGACTACTTTGTTCGTTTAAAAACCTGACTCTTTAAGACACCTCGGGCAACTATATGTAGTGAAATTATTCAATCAGAAAGGCAATTAGCATCTCTTGCTATGGAATTTGTGCGTGCGCAGACAGGTCTCTAAGATCAAGTTTCAAAATTTTGACTTCTGTCTTAACCGTGCTCAACGTCGTGTTTCTTTTGAGAGCATAAGCGCACTGCCACTGAATAGGGGAAAATAACAGCGATTCGACATGGCGCATCTATACCCTTCACTGTTACTTCGCACTTTTATGAAACCCTGCTAAAGTTCTACTTCCAGAAAATTCTTCCGCCCCATGCAAATCGAGGTTAACCAAGTTAGAAAAATTACACCAAAACAACGGACCACACTCGAGCGCACTCAATTATAATACTATTTTGCATGTGAACTATTTCTCACTAGGCGTAACCAGCACACACGTTTTCTCAGTGTTTTAGAATCATATTAATTGTAATGAAATATTACGATTTCTAGAAAAAATATTAATAACATTTCAGTTTAACCAAAATATATATATACTTTTATGAACTCAATTGTAAGACGCTTGTGATACATGGTATATTTAGGAAATAACTAAACACGGCGTACATGGTATTTTTCGAAGGTTTAATTTAAAAAATGTGAAGAAATCGTGAATAGACTATATAGGTTTCGCTGGCTTTTGGCAAGATTTTCTCTCGTCGCTTTATGGTTAATGATCTCCGCCATTTTGCCAGGGCTTTTAAGCATTATTGTTGCGACACATGTAGTAACATCACTAGACAATAGGGCGCCCGCATTCGTCGTATGTTTTTACGAAGGTGTAAAGGAAATGTGATACAGTAATAAATTTATGTGTGTTTTCAATTAACATTTAAAATATTATATTTTTATGCGCATTCTCATGTGGATAATAAAATGCAATACTTCATTGCACTTCTCCTTATATTCTCAGCTTCGGAGTGGTTGATATGTAAAGCAGCGCAGCATATATTTTCAGAAGTATTACAAAAAGTAAAACGGAATATTTTACGCCTACGTAGATTCAGTGGTTTTCCTCCGATTCTCAAAGAAATATTTAATTTATAAGAATGATACTATTTTTTACAAAGTATATAATATCTATAAACAAATGTAAAAATCTCCAGGAAACATTTATCTTTTGTAGACAATAACACGATATAGGAGCATAGGTTTGGAAACGCTTTATTTTATTTGCTAGTGTTCCCTTTCCATAACCACTGTTTGATCTACACGACACATAGGATGGGTTGTTTTTGTGTGGAAAACCATCATGTCTACTATGTGCAATGTTTTAGCACAGCCATCATTAGTATTTAGTCTGGGCTAGGAACTTTTGCAGGCCCAATTTTTCCCGCATCATTGACAATTGTTTGTTTCGAAGTTTGTCGATTTCACGCGAAAGTTTTGCAAGTCTACATTCCACACATACTGACTCTACCAAAATCCGTATGTTCCGCATTCCCTCATTAGCATTAACCGCACCGTCAAAAACCTATATGGAAACAGTACCCATTTGCTGGCTCTCAAAAGACGAATCATACAGTTCGTGATGTGTTTCTTCAGTATATCACCTTGCCTAAACTGCATGTGCCCATTGTCGTAATGCTTCACCGCTCCAAAAGGTCTCTTCATACAGGCAGTTTTCTCATGACGCCGAGCATGGCAGCTTTTGCTGAAGATCTTTCAACAGTAGAAAACACTACTACATGTAATTTTCCAGCAGTGAGAGAATGTACATCTATGGAGGTAAGTTCTCAGTAGAGTTCATACAATCATTGGCTTGCATCATCTTAAAAAAAAAACCTAAGTCCTTTCCACAGTGGCAACATGTGTAACTAGCTGGCCTAACTATTGCCATATGTATGTATGTATATATATATATATATATATATATATATATATATATAAACACATACATATATACGTACATAAATACACACACTTACTAACACAGTTCATCAGTGAGATTTAAGTATTTTTATGCCTCCATTCATCCAGATATTTTATCTAGTTTCTTAATCACATTGTCAAGCAGATATATCTTCAACAGTTTCTTACATACAAGTTTTTCACTCAGCTTTAAATCACGGTGACACTTAAAGCAGACAACTGACTCCTGCCAGAACAACCCTTCACAATCAGCACCACACGCACCACAATCAACACAACAATCACTGCTACAATTAGCACTGCACTCAGCACCACAAACGACCTCTAATCACCCATAACGAGTCATAAATGACCCATAATGAACCATGATAACCTATAGATGACCCATTATGACTTATTAATGACAATTAAATGACCCACAATGTTTCATAATGACCAATAAAAGACCAAAAATAACACCCCCCTCCCAAATGAGCCATAATGAGCCCTTATAACCGCTTATAGCCACTTATGACACATGACCTCTAAACGACCTCATGACCCCTCATGACCCTATATGACACCTTAATGACACATAATTATCCATAAATGAAGCCTAAATGGCCCCCTCATGACATTTAATGCACCCTGATAGCCCCTTATGACACTTAAATAATGCCTAATGGTCCCTAAATGGCCACTTCTGCTCCACAAATCACTCGTTTCGCTCGTTTAAATATACGCAGGTGGGGATAGTGGCATTTTTCTAAAGTTGATTTCAAAAGTGCTCACTTTACCGTGAACAGCATTTAGTGGTAGTTAAAGTTGATTTCAGAAGGGCTTAATCAAAAGTGAACCGCTTACATAATGTACCGTGTCCCTCCTTCCTACAAATCAAAATTATTTCAATATTACCGCCTGAGATGCGTAAGAGTTAAGACTATCGGAATCGTGAGAGTCGACCAAAAATGAAGGGTTTTTGAAACACAAGACAAAAATTCTTCCCCGCGGAAGTGGGGTGCGCCTATTTACGATCAAATACAAAGGATTAGATAGATATTTATGGACATTCAACATTGCGATGCAATTGTATGTCATGGAAAAACAGGACTACGCACGAAAATAATACTTAAATAAGACAAGTTACCTACGAACGAGAATATATATATATATATATATATATATATCCAGCACTGGAGAATTCCAAGATGGAACAGAGTCAAAAACAGAACAGCGACTAATTACGAAAAATTGATGTTAATAAACACGACCAAAAGATAACACATAAAAAACGACACAGGCTAGAAACCTACTTGAAAAAGTTAGGACAACACTCACAAAATAAGTAGGAACAAAAAGGGATAACATTACAAAGAAACGCACTCAAACACAGCAGATTTACAAGACATGACCGGATGCAATCCTGATATGTTGCAGTCAAGAATACATACGCACAAATCCAGAAAATCCCATGAAGGAATTGAGTCAAATAAAAATAAAATAGGACTGTAAGCTAAATGCGAAAAACTAAAATACTCTTTAAGTATACGTGTATATATATATATATATATATATATATATATATATATATATATATATATATATATATATATATATATACACACACACACACACACATACACACACACACACAAAACCAACAGATAACGCACCGAAGACGACAAAAGCTAGTTATCTACTTACACAAATAAAACAAACAAAACGAAGAAACTCTCATTAACACAATAGTTTTTCCAAAACCGACAGAACGCGACGTTTCGGTAACGGCACTCTGTTCCCGTCATCAGGCAGCGAGGTACAGGGACCGAGAATACAGGTTCAATTGCGAATGTACAAGATTCTCCATATATAAGCTGTTCACAGTAAAATGAGCACTTCTGAAAGCCCTGCTTAGTGTCTACTTGTAAACCCGTTGTGTAATCATCCGCCCTATGTAAAATATACATTGCCATGGGTATCATCACGTTATTCATGCGTCGGTCAAATTAAACTGTGAAATTGTTAAGAAAGTAAATACTTTACAAATCTGCTCATTTTTACACTTCAGTGCATTAAAAAAAAAACAGAAAGTGAAAGAAATAATCGTAAGTTATCACAAATGGTTACCTAGCAATTTTTTTATTGATGCTGAGATTTGGAACTACTTTGTTTCTATCGTTACCAACTTTACTTGGCGAATGTCACTCAGTGTACCCATTGAAATACATGGATGCAGGGTCAGTGACTTTTATTTAAGGTTCATACCTAAAGTGTTCAATTTTTCGTGAATAGAATGTAGTCATTCATCCCCATCAGTCCATGGGCCAGGACCTAAAATATGGCTATTTGGTACCGAATGGAGGCACTAAGAATCCTTTACATCAGTGATTCCTTATAATATTGGGATCCCGAAAAGGCAATCTGGACAGCCCAACTGAGTAACTTTTAAAAATGGCGGCCATTTAAATATGGCTTCTGGAGGGGTTATGGAATCTATTATATCTCTGCTCCCGTCAGTCCGATTTCCACAATTCTTTTTTCAAATTAAAGATCCCGGGCTGTTCTAAATTATTTGTAAAGGGGTCGATGTTCGTTACTTTGACCTGCTTAAAGTTAAATGCAAAAAATAGGTTTTTTCATGTTTTGGAACTCATTTCATCTCTTAAATCATCTGAATATTCTGTTAAAATATCAAGACAGATAAACAAAATTTAAGCTTGTGTGAAAGCTATTGTTGAGTTGCTTGACCATGATTGGGTAAACCCATTTGAAAACAATACAAAATATATGGTCAGTTTATTTATCATCAGGGATTTTTGTATCAGAAGACATCACAAAATATCTACTTCGTGCGCAACAAGTGGGACTAGCAGCTTACAACGAATCTGTGGGAAACAGACTTAAAAAAAGGCAAAAGACTTTTACGAACCTTAAAAAAAAATGAAACTGAAAAATTTCAGCAACATGAAACAGACGAAGACCTCGCTTGGTAATATTGAAACCGAACTTATGGCTGACCACCAGTTGTTTGCAAGAATGGTTCTTCTTGCTAGTTCAAGTAAACTTGATATGAAATAAGTACTGAAGTATCTACTTTGACCCCTTCCATGGGCTCTAGCAAACTGTGATGGATCCCTGAAAAAGAGTAAGAAATCTGCTCTTGGATGACATATAGAGCAGTAAACACTACCTCAAGTTGATGGCGATAACAAATACCCTTCTACGACTATAATTGATGGAATGACAGTGATACATCAAATCAATAGAGAAAATCACACATTTTCGGAGATCTCAGAGATACTTCTAAAGACTGCTTTGCAAGATGCTAGTAAAAGTTACCGTATAGCTGTAGTTTTTTATATATACCAATAAAACTCAATCAAACAGTTCGAGAGACAGAGGAGAACAGCTTCTTCTAAAATCCTTATTCCGAAACTAGTACCTGATCGTTAAGTTAGAAATTGGAGGAAATTGCTGTCATGCACCTCTAGCAAAAATGTGCTAACACAATATCTTGTTGGTGACTGGAAGACAAACAGGCAACAAGTTATTGAGCCGAAAAAGTTGTTTATAATACAAAAAATATACATATTTCTGTGTAACTGAAGGTCAGGTGGAAGAAGAGCAATAACTTCAATGCAGCCAAGAAGAGGCAGATACACGAATATTTTTGCATACTCAACATGCTGCCCATTCCCAATATTCATCTGTGATTATTGTATCAGAAGACACTGATGTTTTCATTCTTTCTTTGGCTTTCTGTGGCAGAATTGTATGTGACATTTACATGTGGTTAGGAACAAAGAATCTAACAAGATTAATATCGATTAACAGGATAGCTAGTGATTTAGGTTCATCAGTGACTCTGGGGTTATCCGGATTACACGCCTTTACAGGATGTGACACTGTCAGTTCATTTTCAGGTCAAAATATGATTAAAGGTTTTAAACTGTTTACTGAGTCTGAATAGTTCAAGAAATGTTTGCTCGCTTAGGCGATGAGTGGCAATTGACAGAAGATCTTCTCGAAATCCTGCAGGAATTTACATGCAGACTATATGCTTGCTGTACAGAGAGAGTAGATGTGAAAGATTTGCGTTATGATCTTTGAAGAGCAAAAAGAGGATCAACTCCATCATCCTTTCTTTCTCTTTGCAAAGATACCTTATACTAACACGCCTTAAGAGTAAACTACCAGTGTGCCGTTTGGAAAAGAAGCCTGGACAACACTCCTTCACCACAAAAACTAGTGTGGACTCTTAAAAGTGGCGGAGTGATTGAAGTTCAGTGGATGAGAGGATTGCCTGTCCCCCAAACAATTTTGAACGTGATAGCATGCAAATGCAGGAAAATGTGTACATCGTGGTGTGAGTGTGTTAGTAATAGTATTAATTGTATATAAATATGCTTCCAAGTGCAACAGTTCATGGTGTATCAATACCAACAGTAACGAATTTGGAATAGATGAGGGAGAAACAGTTGAATATTAGACAATAGAAATAATGAATTTCACATGTTGAAAACTTGTATTATGGTATTAATTCCAGCTACACTAATAACTATCTGAATGTTTTGCTAGGGATTGTGACCTGGGTAGATACACTCAATATACTAAACCAAGCGTGCATCAGTATTTATTGTTGACTTTACTTTTGGAAATTTTCAATTTATATATATGATGGTAATATGTTAAATATAGTACATTTCAGTATTATATGTAGTTGCGAGATATTTAAATTCTGGGGGTGGTTTAATCTAGCTGTGTAAATAACAAAATGCTGCGATGGTATTGATAATTCATATTAAAATAAAGAAAAACATTTCAAATTTTAGTAACAGTTGTACACTCATTGACACGCTTCATTGTCATTGTCCATAAATTGCCACATTGTTTAATTCAGCATCGTTGTCAGCTAGTCTTCTGATGGAAGTGCCTCTTTTATAGTAAAATACTACATATACAGCTTACACAATTATCTTTCTTGTTACACTACAAACAATTCTTTCTCATTTATGAGAAGAAGTATGTTCCAGAACACTTAAAACCCAAATTTTTGCATTTAACTTTAAACGGGTCGAAGTTACGAACATGGAGCTCTTTACAAATAACGTAAAACAACCCGAGATCTTTAATTTGAGAAAAGAATGGTCGAAATCGGACTAACGGGAGCAGAGATATAGTAGATTCCATAATACCACCAGCAGCCATATTGAAATGGCCCCCATTTTAAAAGCTACTCAGATGGGCTGTCCAGATTACCTTTTCGGCATCCCTAGATTATATGGAATCACTGATATAAAGGATTCTTGGTACCCTAGGACTACATAGCACTATTCATTGAAAGATCACAGAGACGAAGGTGCTGAGTGGTGGAGGGTGGAGGTCCTCACCTTGCAGACGAGGTCGTTGAAGCGGGTGCGCGGGTGCCAGCCGTAGCCCTTGCCGTCCGAGTCGGAGACGTCGTCTACGACGCCGGAGTCGAGCCTCTTGTCGCCGTCGCCCAGCACCACGTTATACCGCACTCGGCACTGATGGTCGAAACCCGTCAGTCGGTTCAGGTACACCGACAGACGGCTGTCCGAGCCACCGCCCGCGCCGAACAGACCCGCTGCAACAACACGCACCACAGCGTGGTAGAGCGATCATGGGCGGTGTTATGAAATTATCTGACAAGATGGAGAGTTTTGGACATTCACCATTGCGATGCAGATGTCTGTCATGGAAAAACAGGTCTGAGCACGAAAAAATACTTAAAAAATACAAGCAACCTATGAACAAGAAAATAAATATATATACGCAACACTGGAAAATTCCACGAGGGAAAACAGAACAGCAACTAATTAAGAAAAATATATGTATGCATACATGACCAACAGATAAAACATAGAAACCAGGTTTCTTGCCTTTGTTGGTTTCTATGTGTTATATGTTGGTCATATATGTATAGGCCTAGATATATTTTTCGTAATTTATTGCTGTTCTGTTTTTGACTCTAGTCCCCTCTTGGCCGTTGTTAACCGCCTCCTAGAGTCAGCCTCCGGCAACATGAATAAGGCAGGAACTTTCCAATTAGATTGTAATAATAGTGGCGTGCGGTATTTAAACTTATTTTAATTAATTAACATCTTGGTAATCCATTTAAGCTCCCCCGATCACGTAAATAGTTAATGCACACTATCTACCAAAAAGTAATTCGGCACCCGTGAATATAGGTAATTCAGTACGTCAGTTGACTTGTGTTTCACGGCCTTCGGCGTAGGACCGCTGGTGTTTTTCCGTGGTAGCACGAACACAGAGGCCTATTGTAACATTCTGGATTATGAAATGCTCCTAACATTGTGTCGTTTTTACGAAATGGACCCATATTAATTCCAAGATGACAAAGCCAGGTGCCATGTTTCAAGGGCTATTATGCAGTAGTACGCCGACAAAAAATGTTCGCCAATTGGACTGGCCCGCCCAGACCCCAGACCTCAATCCTATAGAACATCCTTGGGACGAATTGGATCGCCGAGTGAGGGCTCGTCAGGCGCGGCCAAAATCCATTGCTCAACTCATGGAATGGTTGCAAGAGGAATGGCGACGCATCCCCGTGGATATCCTGAAAACACTCATAGAGAGCATGCCAGACAAGATGGCTGCTGTTATAGCTGGAAGAGGTGGCCCTTCGAGATTCTAACCGGTGGGTGAGGGGGGGGGAGACAACCACCGAGCAAACATTGTGGACAGGTGCCCAATTACTTTTTGGTAGATAGTGTATAATCCCTATGTTCAATAAACCGCATCTTGTACTGTTGTGCTCTACCTAAACATTACTCATTATTTTGCTTGCTACGCCCATAGCCCCTTCCAGGTATGACATTTCTTGAAAGATGGGTAATTCGTAGTAGCGGACAGTCGGGTAGCTCTTAAAATCAGGGTCTGAGTGCCGATGAAGGTGAGGCGAGGTGAGTCATGGTGATGCGTCCTGTACACAAGGGCGGGGGGAACGAAAGCCTGCCGACCAGCCGGCATCGTCCGGCACGATTTCCACGTGCGAAAATCAGGGAGCGTCCCCCCGCCAGGTAACGAACCCTGTTTCGCCTTGGTGGTAGACGAACGCCTTAGCCGGGTTGGCTTCTTCGTGGCCGGGACATGCTTACCAGTCAATGTCTTCGACTGGGGCAGTTTACACAAGGTCTGATGGACTGATAAATTTGTGGGGTTCGAATATATAATAATAATAAGCATCTAAAGCCTGCTTACCTGCCCGCAAGTGATGCCTCAATGCCCGCAAGCGACTGGCCAGCTGTAACCACGTGGCAACACAGTTGATTGGCTGATTGATGTCCGAACAATGTCTTAATGGTGTAATATGATTGGTTCAATATCAATATTGCGTGATAGGGCTTTAATACGCGTATATTATAAGAAATGGGGGTCATCTGAGAGGATTAGTTTGATAAAAGCTAATGTGAAAAGTGGATCGTCTCGGCTAGCTTCTACGCCAGGTAATCTATGTCCAGTTACGTTAAGGTGGAGTGGATTCTTTTAAGATGTTTTATACCGAATGTTCATTTCTCATATTACTTTGTAACGGCGCGGCGTTACTTTCGCCACTGTTAGTTCATCTGTAGACCACGGAACACTAGCGCCCACCGCCATCCTCTATGCATGCCTCGGTATTCCCTCCTTCATCCTACGTGTTCCCCACCAACCCTATTTATTCGCTCCTTGTTTTTTGACATCACGTATTCACTGCTGTGTGATTTAAAAAATATTTATTGGCACTCTTCTAGCGGCCTGCTTCACGACATCTGCTCTCGTCTGTTACGTCGTCTGACCACCTGCCACATGTCACGGCGATATGAGCTGGGATTTTTATTAGTAGTGCAGCACACTGCACGGCACAATACTTCGGCTATTTAATGTAATATCCAGCGTCTTATTACTAAAGGTTTTTCACGATAATATGAGCACTGTTCAAACGGGCGCATTGAGTGACATGCTCCCAGTAAAGTTGGTAACGATGAAGAGAAAGTAATTCCGTGCCTTAACGTCGAAATAAAAGCGTTAGGTAAACATTTGAGATAACTAAAATTTTTTCATTCGGTTTCTGTTCTTTTTTAATGCACCTTGGTGTAAAAATTAGCAGATTGGTAAAATATTTACTTTTCTAATAATTTCGCAGTTTCACTTGACCGACGCACGAATAAAGTGGGAAGAATACACAATGTGCATACAAGTAGATCTTAAGCAAGGTTTTCAAAAGTGCTCAGTTTAGCGTGAACAGCGTATATATTATAATTAGCATGTACGCCGGAGAGAGGGTTACACGATTCGGGTGAGCTGTGGGTAGCTTATCTTGTTTGAATTTAAATATAAGGGCATCTAGAGTAGTTTTGTAAGATTTCCGTAGTTGTGTTTGCCGGATGTGCATACATTAATAATTTCTGGTAGGGTATGTATTTCGCTCTCTGGTTTTCTGAATATTTTTCCATGGTAACATATTTGTGGTATTTTGGATAGCTAGAATACTACCATGTAAATAATAAACGAAGTGTGTACATTTCACCGCACTCAGAAGTTAATTTTTAAGGCAACAAAAAAAATATTTATTGACTATTATTCCAAATGAAAGGACTTATAAAAGTGCTCACTTTACTGTGAATAGTCTATATAAATTTTATATTTGGGTCTTACTGTGAAAGCGCCTTGAAGGGCTCGGCGCCGCCGCTTCACGGATGTGTCCTCTTGGTTTTCAATATTTTGGTACTTTTTGAAAGTTGGTGACTTCAGGTTATGTGGATGGATGCCGTTTTTCCAACCTTTCGAGAGGTTTTTTTTTTCTTTTTCTTTTTTTTTTTTTTTTTGTCGTGCACGAGCGTATAGTAATTTTACTTGTGCACGATCTATTTAGCACTGTTCATATTTTCTATTAGTGATTTCTTTACTTGGCTTTGAAGTTAAAACTTTATTACGTTTCACCAAGTATTGCAAAGTTTTTTTTAGGCGAGGCACGTATTTCGCCATGGCCTTGGTAGACAAGTATTCAAGGTTGGCTTGTTATTCGGTGCACCGTTTTTTTCCTGAGTCAAACGGTTAAATCAGCTGAGCTTTCAGCTGTCAATATAAAACTATTGCGTGAAATTGTAAGGAATAATAGCCATTCTGTGTGACGGGTAGTTACGTCTTATTAATATTGCCAAATATTAATTCGCAGCTTGCTGTAGTTTGCAGTTACCTTACATGCATATGTGCACTCAATGTAACTAATACATCAGCTAACCTGGTTGGTAGAAATAAGTGTAAATAAACTGATAACATTATCGTTGTTTCCGGTTTGTTACGTCAGTGAGAATAAATGACATTTATTTTTAATGATGGTTTTCAGCTGTTCACTATTTATTCTTGTACTATATCTAAGGGCAATACAGCAGCTGATTTGTTAGGTAATGTGTTTCTTGGACAAGTGAAACAATTTAGGATTTACTGCCAAGATCTCGAAGTTTAGCAATATCTTTTTGAATTCATTATGTTTCTCGCAGCTGAAAACTACCTGCGAAGTGTTCTCATGTACGATTCTAGTCAATGTTTAAAAATCAGCTAGTTTACTCTCTCAAACTAAATCAGTAAACATTTCACTGTTTCAATAAGTCAAACGTATCTGACTGATTGAACAGTCACTTCAGTAAATTTTACTTACGAATCAGTGAAAAAATACCAGATATCCTTCACTTATTGATTCAGTGACATTTTCCGCTGATACATCAGTCATTTTTTTCACTATTTGCTCAGTGGTTTATTATTGACTTAAACAGCGTGTAAAAATGGCTGTCAAACAATGTTTAAAAATAGACGTTAAACAAAGTGCATCAAGTGAAATAACAACAAATAAGCTAGTAAAACCAATACGAAATACTTTCTAGAACATGTTTCGCCCTTCAAAACGCCATTTTTGAAGTAATAGGAACACACAGCCTTTCATTCCGTTTTTATCTCCATCATTTCGCTTTCATGTTATCGTCAGAGCGCTCTATTTGAAGGTTTAAACTACATATTATGTGATGAAGAGAGGGCACTCATATATATATATATATATATATATATATATATATATATATATATACTATTCGTTTTAACAATCCTAACGGTATCAATTAAACCAAAAACGAATAGTAAGAGCATACAATTTAAATCTTCATGATATCCCTAGGAAAGGAAAAGTCACTTGGTGTGGAAGCGCAGATGGTAAGGTAACAGACCATATTCGAAAGGTGTGTGAGTTCAATCCTGGGTGCCTCCGAACTTTTTTTTTACTTTTTTAAATTACGGTAAATTGCGCAGTATAAATAGTAAACTGTCGTAAATGTGTTTATTTCACGTAATTATTTGGCTACATTAAATAAAATCAATATTTAATTCGCCACTTTAGTCGGCCGTCACTTATTCAATCAGTGAAATAATTTCAAATTTTTCCACCGAAACAATCAGTGGTTTTCCACTGATTATAATTTTGTGGAGCGGTTTAAAGAATTATGTCTATTAATGTAGTAATAATTACAGCGTTAATTCAACAAACCATGTTGACCAATTCTTAATGGATAAATATTATGTACCACGTTGGTATTTCATTTTTTTAATACTGTGGTTAATTACACTTCTTGTGCAATGATCAGCGATATTTGTCTTTTCAATGTTTAAAATTAAAGGCTATGAATATTTATAAATCTGGTTACAAAGGTGTGATATTTAATTGCATCTCACTGCTGTTAATTAAAAAGTTAAATTCAGTATTCAATTGTTCAAAGAAATGAAAAATAAATTGAAATAAGATTGAAAATGGTATAATCATATATATTCTGGTAAACCTTTATATTTCAGTGTTTTTGTTTTGTGTACATTTGTACCATTGTGGCGCAACTTGATGAAATCGAATAAAGCAAGATTGAATTCACGACATGTAGTTGGCTGTGACACGTTCAATCGGTGGAATTGTATCCCAGAAACATCTAAGTGTTTCTACTGCTTCTCTGCAGAGCTATTTTCGCTGATTTGTATTGTTAGAAACGGGTGCGAATAATTAAATTTCCGCTGTTTTGTGTTTAAAGTGTAAGGGAAAACATACACTCGCCCTTCGTTTATCGTCCGCAAGACGGTCACAAAATACTTGTAGGCTGTTCACGGTAAAATTAGAACTTTTGAAAACCCTGCAAAAAATATACTTGTATGCTTGTTGTTTCCGACGTACGTAAAAGTAACAATGCCATGGGCCTCATCACTTTATTCATGCGTCGGTCACGTGAAACTGTGAAATTATTAAAAAAGTGTATATTTTACAAATCTGCTAATTTAAACACTTCGATTCAATTTAAAGAAAACAGAAAGCGATATAAATCATTTAAGTTATCACAAACTGTTACCTAGCACTTTTTATTCGACGTTAAGATATGGAACTACTTTCCATCCATCGTTAACAACTTATTTCACTGGGCGCATGCAACTCAGTGCACGCGTTAAAATATATTCTGGCAGGGGCACTGACTTTTTTCTGAGGTTGGTTTCAAAAGTGCTGACTTTATCGTGAACAGTCTTTACTATAGTTACCTTTTAATATGTCGACATTAAGTTGACGGGATATATGCCCAGACATGCAAGAATGAGGAAATCATTTGTTAAGGCCTATATCCCGTAAGCAACTTAACATTAACAAAAAAAAACTACGTAAAACAGGTATCAAAATGGCAGACTCGGGACAGGAACCCGGGTCGTGCGGAATTTGAATCTAATAATTTGGCAACTGCGCAACCTTGCTCGATCGAACCGGAAGGTGAGCAAGAATTGGAATAGGATGAGATAATTTAAATAGACGTGATCCGAGAGCAATATTACTGATATTTCAAATCATTATTCATCGCGGTGGTACGAGCAACAAGTTGCTGTCAAGAAATGTGCCAACACCATGAAACAATGCGCCATCACTGACAATAAATAACTAAGGAAATGTTCAACAAAATATGATAGTAATCATTTTTCAAGATGTATGAAATAAAACTACGAGACCACTGTATATAAACGGTCAGCACTTTTAAGTATAAGCTTTAGTTTAGCTGAAGCGGTAAAATAAAATGTTTAAAATAGTCAAACGAGTGTTCGACGAACGGAACTTTTTTCCAGTAACTGGAAGCATAGAATCTTACAAGTTACTGTTTAAAGGAACTCCTTTAAGGAAAAAACGTTATATTACTATCAATTTTGTTTATAGTTCTCCCCACAACATCATATTTTCATTGAGTTTTTTCAATATTTCAGATTCCAATCGGTTTATGTTAAAATAAATTGCCTTCCCGTGTATATAAATTAATTTTCCCTAAATTATTCAGTTTTGTATTTGCATATATTATTAAATTTTATGAGGACGCTTTTTAGCCTAATTTCCGAAGGAAATAAAGGTTTATGCGATCACTTTCCTGTCTTGTATATGTGTGTGCATAAGTGTGTATGTGTGTATACGTATGTGTGCCTGTGTGTGTGTTGGTGTGTGTGTCGGTGTGTCTGGCGTGTGTGTTCCCCACCCTCCTAATTTTTTTTACGCGTGAACAGAATTTCACCAAACTCGGTACACATATAATACTAAGTAAGAGATCCTCACTTTATAGTTTAAGATCACACCGGGCACTTACTTTCAAAATGGCGGCCATTTTAATATTTGGGGTGATAGGTAAGTGTATGCAATAACGCCATGTGTTTTGAAAATTGCATTTTACTAGAAACATTGAGCATAATTACAAGTTATTAAGATGAGTACACATACTACAACAACAACAAAATCAAATGTATCAGGTGTTATAATGTACTCTAGAATATTGGTTCTTTAGAATTATAAACAAATAATAACAAATTATAGTGGCGATATTGCATCCCTGCAGGCTACAATAACGCCATTTAAATAACAAAGCTTGTACCGCATTTAAAACAATTACATTGTAAGAAATAATATGTTAGTTATTAAAGAAGGCTAAAAGCCTTATTATTATTATTCACTGTCACAGTCAGTGCAGATATCACACCAACCAGTTTTGACCACTAACACTGCACAGCACTTTTCGTGGGACCAACGATTGCATTTTAAGCACTGAATCCAGCGTACATTTTCCCTGCCTCATCAAAGTAGTAGGGCCACCACAATCTCCAGAGTAATAGTCTAACCTTGCAGCCACCGTGGCCCCGTTAAGAGATAAACTAATTTCTTAAAAAAAAAACAGAATGGAAATTAAATTTTGTGCTGTTGAGCAGCGTTTTCTCCTAGTAAACTAAGAACTTATTTCTTTTAAAAAAGATTTGATTATAAAATTTATGCTATTACTTTCTCCTAGTAAACTATGATATTGTTTCTTAAAATCAAATGATGAATAATAAGTGTTATGCTGTTGAGCAGTACTTTCCCGTATTAATTATGAACTTATTTCTTAAAAACAAAAATGTTATATTAAATGTTATGCTGATGAGCAATACTTCCCCCTATTAACTATAAAAAATTTTCTTAAAAACAAAAATGTATATTAAATTTTATGCTGCTGAGCAGTATTTTCCCATATTTACTATAAAATAATTTCTTTAAAAAAGAATATTTGAATTTTATGCTGTTAACCAGTATTTTCTCCCAGCAGTACTTTATCCTATGAACTGTACAATTATTTCTTAAAAACTAAAAATTAATATTAAATTTCATGCTGTTGAGCAGTACCTCCCCTATTAACTATAACATCATTTCTTTAAAAATAAAACAATGGAAATTAAATTTTATGCTGCCGAGCAGTATTTTCCCATATAAACTATAAAATTATTTCTTAAAAAAAGATATTTAGATTTTATGCTGCTAAACAGTACTTTCTCCTAGTAAAGCATGAAAACATTTCCTAAAAACAAACAATAGATAATAAATATTATGCTATTGAGCTGTACTTTTTCCTATCAACTACAAAATTATTTCTTGAAAACAAAGAATGAATATTAAATTTTTTGCTGCCGAGCAATATTTTCCCACATTAACTATTAAATAATTTCTAAAAAAAAGAATATTTAAATTTTATGCTGTTAAGCAGCACTTTCTCCTAGTAAAGTATGAGAATATTTCCTAAAAACAAATTATAGACATTAAATACTATGCTATTAAGGAATACTTTCTCGAATTAACAATAAAATTATTTCTTAAAAACATAGAATGAATATAAAATTTTATGCTGGTGGGCAGTAATTTTTCCCCTATAACTATAAAATTATTTCGTAAAAACAAAGAATGTTAATAAAATGTTATGCTGTTGAGCAATTTTTTCCTAGTAAACTATAAAATTATTTTTTAAATAACGAAAATTAATTTTAAATTTTCTTTACATCATTTAAGCTATTAAAATGAAGAATATTTTTCTTCGCTAAAAAGTTTAACAAATTACTTTTTTTTTTTTTTAATATTGAGTTATTACAAGACCTCTGTTCCTAGATACCATAGTATTATTTAGCCAGTACCACACATGTTTAATGACTGGCGGTATTGCATCCATGAAGTATGGCGTTATTGTATACAGCTGTACTAAATTAATATCTGCCCATGTAAATCTCTTACAAAGATTTAAAATGTTTTTATATAGTACGTATTTTTAAGGTTAAGTCAAAGTCTTTATATCCAAAACGTATGACGCATCCAGACGTAACATTCTTAATATAAACCGAATAACTTGAAGACAAAGTAAATTTCTACTCACTCGGATAAACTGTATACAGCAAGGATGTGGTTTCTGAAGTGGTGTCCAAATAACGGAGCGATCTACTTACAAAAAGTTTGTACCTCAACTGAATCCTCACAAAGGGAGGGGATGCCTGCAAAATCTAGATATATACACAAGCAAAAAAAGTGGCGTTATTGTAGCCATGACTTCATGCATATCTTTTCGTATGTTATTTCTAGGAAACCGTTCAAACGAATTTAACCAAATTTTGTACTCTGACAGCGCAAGTTGTAAGCATTAAATTCAGAGGTGAATATAGTTGTTGGCCTGCAATTTTGGAAGATAGTATCACATAAAAAAAATAAATCTTTTAAGTTATATCTCGAAACCTAATCAACCAATTTTTGCCCAATTTGGCATTAAAGTAATACTATGATTGGCCAGATAAACGTTAGTAATTAAACTGAATTAGTCCCTCATATAAAACATTGCGGCCATACAAATATTCTAGGTTTATTTGGAATTACTAGCATGCCGTTTTACCAATTTCAACCCGATTTAGTACGCTGACATTATCTACTACAAGTGTCAAATAAGCCACTTTTGTGAGCCATTTGTAAGGTAGCGCTACATGAATTAATCTGTTTTTTTATTTATATGGAAACTATTGACAGATTCTTATCAAATTTGGCAATCAAGTAGTACTGCCGCAGTTGATAAATACAAATAGGTTTCAAGTATGTCAGATACTCATTTTCAAAAATGACGGCTATCTAGATATTTTAGCATAGTATGATATATCTTCGAAAACATTTGTTAATTCCAACTTTACTCTGTATGCTGGGAATATATATATATACAACAGACATCAAATGTATCTACACGAAGCCTCTTTTTCCTCCATTTTGTAAGAGAGTGCCACACGAATAGATAAAGATTTTATGACATATGTCGAGAAAAAATTTTCCGGATCCTATAGAATATTTCAAACCAGTAGTACTGTGGTAGGTAATGTTGACTGATATATTTTTTGTCAACCACTTATTTTCAAAATGGCGGCCACATAGCTATTTTAGTTTTGTATGTTATATTGGAAATCATTTAATTAATTCCAGCGAAACTTTGTGTGTTGGTTGTATATAATACATGAAATCAAATGTGTAGACATAAAAAGCTCTTTTATCCACCATTTTGTAAAATAGTGTCACTTGACAAATTGAAAATGTGATCTCCGATAAACCCCCGATTTCTGCCAAATTTGGCAAACAATTAGCCCTATGGTAGGCTATGTAAACGAATAAATTTTGAGTGGGTCAGACACACATATTTTTTAAATGGCGGCCATACAAACATTTTAGCTCCGATTTTTTTGTCTACGAGACTGAAAAACAAATTTCAACTTACATTTAAATGCTAAGAGTATCAGTTGTATCCATCAAAATTGTCTATGCAGATCCTCGTTTCTCCGTCATTTAATAAGATAGCCCTACGTGAAATATTATTGTTTTTATACCGTATCTCGGGAAACACTTAACATTCTACTTTCAAATTTGGCAAAGAAGTGGTCCTGTGGTAGGCTATATTAATTTATATGTTTTAAGTGTGTAGGTCTCTTATTATCTGAATGGCGCGTATAATTTTAGCTTAGTGTGCTATCTATATCTACGAAACTATATAGCATATTTAAATTTAACTTTGTATATATTATGTATGATAATAATCGAAAGTGCTAATACATGCATTTAGAGATCCTCCTTTGCCCGATTTTTTGCAAAGTAGTGTCAGTGAACAATTTGCCATATTTGCTGAATAATTCGACTACTTTTCACAAAGTTTTGCATACCTACAGAAGACCAAGTCAAGTTACATGATTTAAATGGGATTCGGCAATGATTTTAAAAATGACGGTAGTATAAATATTCTCATATGTTTGGCATATCTATTTAACAATTTAACAATTTCAATCAAACATTATATGCTTACATTATATATTAAAAACATTCTGTTCAGAGTCTCTTTTAAAGCGATTTTGGAAGATAGCCCCGTTTTAGAAATAAGTTTTTTTTTAGCCGTATTCCGAAAATCAACTAACCGATATCCTTTCAATTTTTCACACGAATAGTGTTATGGTATGCCATGTAAACTTATGTGTTTTAGTGGCTCAGGTACTTATTTTCAAAATGATTGCTGAGTAAATATTTCATGTTGGTGAACCCTATCATTCAAAACATTAGTCTGATTAAAACCGAAGTTGATGCTCCGAATCCTACCTACGTGATTCAGTTGATTACAAGCTAACTTTATTTTACGAGTTATTCTGAATTTGAACCCCGGGTAAGTCACTCGTATATTTTAATTGCCTTTGTACTGCTTCACATCTTTCCGGATTCATCTCTTATTATAGTGCTGTGAATGAGACGTCAACGCCTACCTACCATCTAAACTTTTAGGAAATTTCCAAAAATATATTTGCACCTTGTAGAGGAAAATGGGCTCATTAGTTATCAGTAACTTCTAGTTTCTATACATGTACATGCAAAGGAAATATTACAGCAAGATTCATCGTCACTGGTAGTTGAATATTTTCAAAGAATTGCAGTAGCAAAGCAATGGAAAATTTGCTATAATGTTTAGAAAGCTAATCTGACATACGCATACTGAACCGTAATATGGCCATTTCCCGATTCGCCGAGAGAGTACTCTTTGCCCACTCTTGACGTCACAGAGAGTCCTCTCTACTTTCCCAACTCCGAGGAGAGAGCGCGAGAAGGAGAGTGAACGACGATGTACACTCGGTGCTCACTCTCGCACCCTCTCTGGCAGCCATGTTGTTTTTAAGTCTAACTTCAAATATCCAGACATATATATATATTGTTGTTTGTAAAGCATTGTTATATATATAAATAATGTACATTTATTCGAGGGATGTGAACGGCCAGAAATAATTTACTTTTCACTATTTATTACCTTTTCTGTAGAAGAGATAATGCCGAAGGCTCAAAGAGGGTACACGACTCAATTCGCTAGAGTGAGCCAGTGTGTTCCTGAGTGAGAGTGGCGAGTAAGAGTGAGCACACTTTCAAATTACGACACTGCGTAAGTCAAGGTGAGAGGTCACAAAACAGACCGGGGCCCCCATATCCTTGGAACAAACACAATGCTCTGAGACCTAATTAATATATGCACAGCTGCTCGCAGTTTTTTGTGGCACTGGATTGATGTAGTGGCGTTCGTGTTTGAAAATTAAATATCTTATATGTTCCCATATCACCGCATCCGGAATGTCAAGGAAAAGAAAATAGTTTGAGTTAAAAACGGTTGCATTTGTTTTTATATAAGAAAGATTCTGTACGTATAATTTTTTAGTGTTAAATGAGGTAAGAATGGAGCTACAACCTCGCAGGAAAGACAAGTAACACGAAAAAGCCACTGTAAACGCACGCAACATCTCATACGTCTGAAAATCCTGTTTCCCCCAGACGGGAATCAAACTCGGTTTGCCCTCGCAATTAATTCAAAGGCAGGATTATTTTTTTTTTTGCAAAATATATGATATAGTAACCGTTTGAAAGTTTTGCTTTCTATGTTTTTAAGTTAGTAGTAAAGTTCTCTAGTTCATAACTGAGAATTCTTATGCATCCTTGTAAATGAAAGTTAAGACACTTAAATTGAGGTTCACTGTTTCTACTTATTAATATTAGCTGTCGTCTGTCAGACGATTTGGCAGTTAATAGACATTAACGGGACCACTGGTCAAAGCCTAGAATTATATACGGAGTAAAATTAATGAATTTAGAAGATGTACTACTTTCTAGGCCAGTCATATTAACACCCGTTTCCAGTCAACAAACTCTGTTTACAACTACCAGTATCCCACATCCATAAACAACAGCACTGAACATTGCACTTGCAAATAAAAAGGAGATTATACGAAGTATACAAAATAAAAAATTACAAATACTTAATAGGAAAGTGTCTAGCAAAACACGCCATTTAGCGACAAAACTAGGGTTCCATTTTACTGTAGTAGGAGGTGGTTAGCCTGACCGTTGCAAGAAATGAGACTTACTTTATTTGTGCAGCATAGACAGCAGAGTTGTTATAGGCTATTCACGGTTAACTGAGCAACTTTTGCAAGCCCTGTTTAAGATCTATTTGTATTCACATTTTGTACTCTTACACCACGTGCATTTTTGCCTTGGGCCTGATCACTTCATTCGTGTTTGAGTCAAGTGAAACAGTGAAATTATTAAAAATAAAATATTCTACAAACTCGCTAATTTATTATTACATTTTTATGCATTAATAATACGAAAGAAATAGAAACCATCTGAGTATTCACAAATGTTTAACCAACTCCTCTAATTAAACTTTAAGACACGGAACTTCTTTCTCCCCATCGTTTCAACTTTATTGGGCCCGTACCAGTCTGTATTCCAGTTAAAATACACGAGTGTTTAAGAATTTCATGACAATAGTACGAGGAAATGTTCGTCATATCTGGAGGATGAAAAAATGTTATATGAACATAGGTCCCCAAACGCTTCGTTTCTTTACTACAGTCCGTAATATATAACGTACAGTGTATGCAACGCGGACTGGATCATCTTACTGTGGAATGCCATCGCAGCGTTCGCTTGCATGAGACAGGACACCTCACACTACGACACTACACCTAGAACAGTAGGAAATGCACACATATGTGAAAGCTTATTTTCGGCACTAAAGGAAATGTTCAAAATGCCCTTCAAAATCACGAACACATGCATCAACCTGTCGTTGCATTGACACCCGGATGTGTTGACGAATCCCTGGAGAAATCCTGATCGATTCGCAACCCGCGACAATAGGGTTACGGAGGGTGCCCACATCGTCCACTGAGGTTGCATACACAAGTGCCATTAAATGTCTCCACAAATAAAAGTCTGGTGGATTCAAATCAAGGCTACTCGGGGGTTGGTATGGGGTTGCTAATCACAGCTGCGATGGCATTCCAGTGTAACATGATCCAGCCCGTGGGACATATACTGTACGTTATGTATTACGGGATGTAGTAAATAATCGAAGCGTTTGCGGATATATCTTCATATTACATTTTTCACCCTCCAGATGTGAGGAATGTTACCCCAAAGTATTATCAGGGCAGTATTATCATGACGTGACATTTTTAAAAGGTTGATTTCAAAAGTGTTCAATTAACCGCGAACAACCTTTACCTTCGGCAAAGTATTTGATATGAATAGCTGTTCAAGATGTGAGAGGTTTTATCTTCGAAACCAGGCGGCGAGTTGATGTAGGTGTCTTTTTTAGACACAGAGTTTAGATCTAATGGAATCCATAGGCTGCATCCCCTTCTCCTTCCGCACACGACTTCGGTATGAAATCTTGATTTTAGCAAACTAAAATATGTAAAATTAAATAGGAGATATTTTAGGACTCGTGTGCACAGATACCGGATCAGAGTGCTCCAGTGTTCAGTTTCGTGAATTATATTCAAACAATTTTGGACAACAGATACCCACAAGACGCAATAGACGAAAATCAAAATATTCACTGAAATAGAAGTAAACCATTAAAATATCAACAGAAATCTTTCATTGTAACTTAAAGAAACAGGAGAATGTGTATGACAAATTCTTTTAGCCTACTGAAACTTATGAATGAATTATTGTATGCGTACACTGTAAAACACGATTTTTATTTTATTGTCCTGAAGGAAAGTGGCGCTGGAGTGTATGATTAGGGCATATGTAGTGCTTCCAATTTACACCAACTTCCAAAAGTAGCTTCAAATATAAGTTGGAAAATATAAATTTATTTAAAGATAATGTGTAGTATTAATAAATCCACAAACGTAGCAGAATTCATCAAACTTCATACATATATTCTGGTCCAAAAAGTACCACCCCGAGCGCTCCTTGTCGAGTTTTCGAATATGATTATTTACAGCTGCGGAGCTAGCATCGTATGAATTTGCTTCTAAGAAGTAACGTCCGCCACGTGTCACAAGGAACCTCTCAATATGCCTACTGTTTACTCCTATTACGAGAATATTTTTGAGAGTGGGTGTCCTGTGTACAGTACTAAGTAAGTCGGTAGACCTTATGTCTCTGAAGATGGCTTGGAACAGATCAAGAAGAGCTTGGCTCCAAATTCGCCCAAGTCAACGAGACGTGAATCTTTGACAAGAGGAATTCCACGTGTATCTGTGTAGGCGAGTAATAACAAGAATTGCCTTCTGCGGGACCAAACTAGTGAAAAGATAGAGTTTTACATACATATTAAATGATATTAGACGTATTCCAGCTATTTTTTACAATATCATTTTAAAGGAAACAGATATTTTTTCCTCTTTTTCGACCATGCGAGAGCAAAAAGGAGTAAATTAAAAAATGTTGTCTTTCCGTGTTTTTGTTGAGTCTATAAATTTAAATTTACTTGCAATTTTACGGGTATTCAAAGTTATACCAAACATCTTTGTAAAAATTTGACCCGAACAAATATGAAGAAAGTGTTATTTTTTGTTTGAAAGCGGTGCCGTCGAAGGTGGCCGAGACTCTTTCTTATATTTTCACTTGGTCTGTCCCATGTTAGAGAGCTGCGTTTATAGGGCACAGACGAGCAATTACGTAGCTCTTTTCTTAAGGCAGTAAAAGGGCTTGTAAAACCCTTGTACAGAAATGTTGCAGTGGCTTGAAGTGGACGATCTCTGGACGTCGTAAATCTCAGTTTTTAAAACAATGCCATGTTACGGGTAAGGTCAAAACTTATAACTGCAGGACTGAGAGTAGTAGAAATGTTGGAGACAGTCCACGGACTTGCCGCCATCAGACTTCACACGAATATGCATCTAAGTCCTTCCTGAAGGAAGGACCTTGAAACCGACCAACCGCCAGTAGGATAGTGTACAAAGTGCCTGGCACTTAATTGCCTCACGAGAGTCACGTTTATTCCGGGAAGTGATTGCTATTGTTGTACAGGTTGTTCACGGTTAATTCAGTATTGTTGTGACCAACCTTTGAAAAATGTTACTGCCCCTACCTGCATGTCTTTTAACGAGCACACTGACTTGTATGTGCCTAGTACAGTTAGCAACGATAAAGGAAAAGTAGTTCCATTAAACGTGTTAGGTATTAGGTAGATATTTGAAAATACCAAATTTATTCATTTTTCTTTTCGTTTTTCAACTGCATATACGTTAATAATCAACAAATCAATGAAATATTTACTTTTATAATAACTTTTAACTTTCACTCGACCGACACATGAACAAAATTTTAAAGCTCGTAAACAACGTAAAATTGAGCTATGGCGGAAGACTGCACAATGTGCATGCAAGTAGATCTTAAGCAGGGCTTCCAAATGTGCTCAGTTTATCGTGAACAACATATAAATCGTTAGCAAAGATGTGTCATCGCAGAAGGAAACAATTATGAACTACGCATATATCACACCATTGGGGTTGCTGTATCTGTTCCAAAAACTCAGTAGTTCTATGTTGTAAGAAAACTGCTATTTATTTCCGAACAACATTGTAAATTACATTTGCATCAAATATGTGCAACATTTTCTTGACAGCGTGCTACTAATTTTATTAAGTAAACAAAAAATTACTGTATAATTGTGCAAGATACACAAATTGACTTTAATTCTGCACAAATGTGCTTCACTGTAAAATTTTCACAGTTTGTAGTGGAGCTAGAAGCTGATAGCTGTTATTTTTGTTATTTAAGTTTTAATCGAATAGTATATCGTGGGTCGATTTAGAACCGATCGTAGTGAGCATGTGCTAATTATGAAAACAGCAGCGGTTAGTGATTATTTCACCCAACAGACTTACAACAACAACCGTTTCATTTTTGGCTTTTGCATGAACCCTTTGAAGTAAAGTCTGCTATTATATATATTTTGTATTCAAGAGCGTTGGGAATCTCATATTTCTTACTATGAAATAATATAGGAGTTGCTGTATGAGGTAACCAGGAAGTAACCATAAAAAAGGAATTCAACAGCCAACACACTAAAATTGTCTTTTCCTAATTCTGGGCACCAACTCGTGATCAATTGTGAGCATTTCAACTGTATCCGATAACATAATTGAAAATAAAACATTCTATATTTAAGAATGAAATAATTATCAGCTTTAAATATCGTGTGTAACCCAACTATATACGTATGATATATGTTGTGATGGAACCAACTATATTTCATAGGCAAGAAGTACCACGAACTGAATATGTGTTACCTAGGTTACACAATTAATCCTGATTTTCCAGCTACAGCATAAAGTAGCACAAACCCGAAAGTCTTTGGTTTTATAAGCAGTAAGAGTTTGTTCACACTTTTTGAGTGGAATAATTGCAGTGCAGCCCTGTTGAATAATTGAAACAGGCAAAGGTTTGGATAAGACGTTACCTGTGAGTCAATAAACAGTTTCCTGTTTCCGGTGATCGCTGTGGCCAAGGATGTTACTTCCAGATCGCAAGTGGGTTATCAGTGATTAACAATATTTATGGTTTTTTTTTGCCCAGGTTTGTATTGAATTCCGGGCACAAAAACTGTAAGATTATTGGTTATAGAAAATGAGGCAGAAACCACGAAACGACCTACGACGTAAAGAAATTGTTTCGGGGAAAGACACAATTTTGAAAATTGAGAATTAAAATTAATTATTTGTAAAATTTCAGTCACTACGTGAGACGAAGCAACGAATTAAAAAATAGTGCTGGGATGAGTTGATATCTATCACATGTGGACATTTGGCGGATAATAAAACGTGCAACCTATCTTGCCAGCCCGGTCATTGAAAGTGTTAAATATTCACAGACGGCAAATATAAAACCAGGTTAACTTTATTCTCGAAAGTCTTATTCCATCTCATGTAATTTCTGGCATCTAGTAAAACAAAGCTAAATTTGATTCCCAATTTTTAAGGTTGTCCATTTTCCCTCATTTTCCATAACAAATTATCCGCCGAGATTTTGCCTGCAATTCAAGATAACCGTGTAAATAAAGTTATGGGGTAAAATGTGCGATGATGGCGTGTGATAGTTGCTAAAAGTATTCAATATTGCTAAACAGAAAGAAAAATAATAATTTTATCATATATAAAACAGGAAACTGTTTCATATAGGATGTTCACGGTGAAATAAGCATTTTTGAAAGCCCTGTTTACGATCAACTTTTATAACGTTGTATACTCCTCCGCCTTTTGTAATATTAACATTGCTATGGGCCTCATCACTTTATTCATGCGTCGGTCATATGAAACCGTGGAGTTATTAAGAAATCAAATACTTAACAAATCATCTTATTGTTACACTTCGATGCATTAAAAAAATAGAAAGCGAAAGAAAAAATACAAGTTATCAAAATTGGTTACCTTATACTTTTTATCCGACTTTGAGATATGGAATTACTTCCAATATATCGTTACCAACTTTATTGGGCGAATACCACTCAGTGTGGCCATTGAAATATATACATGCCGGGGCGGTGACTTTTTTTCCTAAGGCTCAGTTCTAAAGTGCTCACTTTATCATGAACAGCATTTACTTAAAATTTCCGCGTTATCTGCACTCGATACTTTTGGTTTAGCATAAATTTTATATACACCAATATATTATTTTTTGCTACCCCTATTCTCAAAATGTTTTCGGGACCAAAGATTCGGGATTAAAGACAATTCTAATCATATACGTATTCTTCAGGACAAAATATAAAATGTTTGCTGATTTATAATTTGGTGGTTCCTTACAGTAGAATGTCATCTGAAAAAGGCATAATGTGCGAGAATATTTGCAAAATGAATAGTGTTGGCGAAAAGCTCTTTTCGCTTCGAAGATGACCGAAGAGACTTTCATGAATGAATGGCTTGGAAATTCACTGTTTATACTCCGTGGAGTAATATTTGGCTAGAGCCACCTTAGAAAGAGCTGTCTGAACAAAAGTGGAAAATTAATGTCTTAACCAATCCAAGTCCCATACGAGCCGTAGTCTAATTTTTATCATCGCTTTGCAGACCTAGGGCCCTATTCTCTAAATTGAAATGGCTTAAAGTCAGTTCCCGTTATTGTTTTTATGATAAAGAGAGCCATAATTGTGGTCATTCGTAAGAGTATTATTGGCGGGCGGGTGCTAAATACAAAGGGATGCCAACTTTTTTTGATTGACATAATTAATTTGATATTAAATTAATATCGATTGGTTAATTATAGTGATTGAAAGGGTTAACCAAAGGGTTAATCAATTGGAAGCGTTAAATTTATTTAAAGGGTTAATTTTAATCGGATCAATTTTTCTATATATATATATATATATATATATATATATATATATATATATATATATATATATATATATATATATATCCTTGATTTTGTTGTCTAAGGTTCTTTATTTCTTTCATTTCGTGGGGAGCAGGAGTTCTGGTACGTCCTCACCCTTGGAGCTCTGGATCTTGATGAGGTGCGGCATGTTGGGAACGGGGTGTGTGTGAGTGTGTGTGTGTATATATATATATATATATATATATATATATATATATATATATATATATATATATATATATATATATATATATATATATATTCGTGTGTGTGTAGAGCTTTGCGCAAGAGTGGTCCAATTGTAAATTTTGTGTCTGGTAGACGGTGTTGGTAGATAGGTGACTTTTAACAATGGGGTTTACGCATTTGTAATGACAAACGATTAAATAGACGACGGCTGTTTCCGAATGCAATTAAACGTTAGAGAATTTCAAAGTGTTCTACATATGAATAAATTACACACATCGAATCGCAAATTTCAAACAACTATGTGAATAACATCTGGTGTCGACATATGCTAAACAAGCACACAATGTGAGTGTACATTACATAATGATTTAATAATGAAAATCAATTAAACATAAAGAGATATATTAGTCTACCCCAAGCTGTATGCTAGCAATGTCATTTACACAAGAGAAGTATAACGAATGAACACAACTATGTGAATATCACAATTACGTGAATGTGCAGTATGGAATTAACAATCTACAATTAATAAAAAATGTCACTATAAATTAAACGAACACAATAACATGATATGTTACACTACTTGACGCCTCTCGCACATACCTTACATGTATGTCTGCCTGTGAGACTGGTGAGGAGGAATTATAGAAACGTAATCCACATGAAAAAAGAAATTAGTTGATTAACATCCGTAAAAAAATTGCACTTCTCCCAAAACACGTCTGCCCGGCTGCGAGATCAGTGAATCACTGTTTGATTATAGACTGAGGTGAAAAAAAACGGAAATTTTAAACAAAACGAATGTTTCCAAATAAATAAAAAAAACAATGTAAAATCGCATCAGGAGCTCCCCGAAAACACATTCGTCCCCGTCGGAGGTCAGTTGATGAATGAGTAGATCGTATGACGTGCACCTGCTTATAAGCTGTTATGTGGACTGCAGCTGAGTTTAAATTTACGACTGACACAACCTTGTTCCTTACCAAGCTACTACTAACGTCTTGATTCATCCTACCAGTACGCGAATGTATAAAAGTAAATTATTTAAAAATAATGGACGTATTAAAAAATTTTTTCCATCAAATCTGTGAAATTCACTGCATTTGGAAAAAAAAACGTGAGTTGAATAAGCTATGAAGTTTCGTCAGCCGAACACAGAAACGGGGTTTATATGATAAATGCACTATCTAACAATAAATTAATGACTTGTAAAAAAATTCACACTATAGTTTACAAAGACTGTGAACGAGATCTGAACAACGGACCATATAATATCTCTTAGCAAGGATCGCAGCTATCACACTCCGAAGCCCGGTGTATATGAAGGAGGTCTTGAGGTATACATCCATCTAGTCGAAGCTTCTATGAGCGACTGAAGATGGCGGCGACTGGATACAGACCTCGCCCACCCCTCATCAGAGCATGCTACTCTGTCCTTGAGGTTACTTGTCCCTCTGCAAACGATTTTCAATTTTTTCGGCAATGTAACAAGATGGCGACGACTGGCTAGATACGGTTACATCGCTCCGTACAACCCCCCTCCACCCTCGCGAAAGCGATATGCCCCGAGGTCATTCACTTGTCTGCCCCGATTGTCAGAGTTCGTTTTCTGGATGGTGCTACACCCTGGTGTCGATCCAACACTGCAAGAACCTGTTTAGCGGCAAACACCCCCTCCACCCACACTGCCCAAGAACTGTCCCTTCCAACATGGCGCTTATACCCGCCCTCCTCAAGGTCAGAAAGTGTTTTTCGGTTGATTGCCCCTATCTTAGGAGGGCGCTAACGATTCAAGGCCGTGAATTACCTCCTACTCTCAAGTTAACTTTGTATTGGCTGAGTTCCCTTATCAGGCTGCTAAAGTTACTTTTCGGCTATGAAAATAGTTTCGGGTAACCAGAGATGGCTATGAACGAGGTTTTCTCTCCTCACATAAAAGTTTACTTGTAGCCTATTGAGACTGATTTCCTCCTATTATTACAGATTACTTTGGTATACAATTAAAATTTTTGGTACCAAATCCGTGATAAAACTTGAATTTTTCCTCACAATTAAAATACTTTCCAATGTCAACACACCAATAAATTCAATTAAAAAAATATAAACAGTTTTCCACCAAACTTTTTTTCCCATATCCAGCCAGCTAACTTTATTCTGTTTTCCAGCAAACATTATTCCCATTTTTCCAACGACTTTTAACTAATTAATAACTAATTTTTATACCAACACAGTTATAGGACATTTTTTTGTAAGTAATCACATCCACGCATCTTTCCACTTACAAAAGTTAAACTTTATTTTTCAAACTTCTAAAATGCACGTTAAACAAACTTGCTCGATAAGTCTTATGCATTCAATCTGTTTTTCTAAAAACATTTTACATGTAGTTTTCCCACTTTTGAATTTCTACCATAAAATGTGTATATATGTACAAATTCTTGTCCCAAGAAAATAAAATTTTCAACATGCTATTATTGAAATAACACGAATGATGGTTGAAATGACTGCTACAAGAGCTGAAATTGGTTAAATTTCACAACATTTCAATTGATTTTCCAAAAAGGTCAAATTTAATGTAAATTTATAGGAAAATGACAGCAATTTTGTATCCATTTAGTATATAAGGAGGGTTAAATAAAATTTTTAATAAGTTTTTCAATTACGTTTTCTGATTTTGTGTAAAGTATGACTGTGTTTTTCACCACCAGGCATCGTCATGTTCATTCTGGAGTTGTTGCAATCTTGTTGATGTGAAGGAAAAATATTTTTTTATTTAAAGGTTGATTGAACTCTCCCAGTTGTAGAGCAGCGGAGAAACATTGTCGTGTGACACCAAGGGCTCATTCTACCTGGCTCCTGAAAGTTTTTTTGTGTGAATACTCTATGGGTTTTGTTAAATTCCCTAGAGTTCTTGGCCAACAGCCCAGGAAAGTTTTCTCGATATATCTAAGTCTATTACTTTCTTCCGTTTAAAAATTAATTCATTCTGCCATGGTCGTTTCTCTCCATAACTTTTGCAAGT
The DNA here is from genome assembly GCA_029891345.1 of Dryococelus australis. Lineage (NCBI taxonomy): Eukaryota > Metazoa > Arthropoda > Insecta > Phasmatodea > Phasmatidae > Dryococelus > Dryococelus australis. The sequence continues at coordinate 254,696,803 of CM056995.1, forward strand.
ACTACTCAACTTTTCAGACTGTGTTTGTTTTATTACATTTTTATCGAAATGCTAGTTTTAATGTGTAATATAGTTTTCTCCCTTTTCGAGAAGCTTGTAAATTTTTTTACTTATTTGAAAAAAAGGTAGCAAACCAACAAATAAGTTGTTAATTGGCTTTGAATTCAAACCAACACTGATACGCACCAACACCCATTTATCTCAAGAACATTCTTTTCATTTAAATACAAGTATTTAGGACTTATCCAATTAAACACAAAGTAATGACACGAGGAATTTTTCAAACTAATAAATATCAACTCACAGTATTCTAATTTGACATAGAAAAAATTTTTTTCTATATTCTTTTCTTTCAAAGAAATTCATAACACATAGCTTAGTTAACATTCATAAAAAAAATTTCTTTACATATTCACAAAAACATAGCTATAATTGAAAACCTTACAAGCTTTAAAAATATCGCTACCCATGTTATATCACAAATAATATATAATAAATTACAAACATTTATCATCATGTTAAGACTGTAAGCCATTCTGGTTTTTTTTTTACTACACACACCATCTTACCTCATAAACACTGTAAATAAATAATCACAACAGAGTATGTTACGACTGAAAATATGTATCATTACATGTGTAAGCCATTCTGTTTTTTTTATCCAAAACACCATCTTACCTCATAAAAACTAAACAAGAAAAATCATCACAACAGAGTATATTATGACTGAAAATCATCAAATATATGTATCATCGTGTTAAGACTGTAAGCCATTCTGGCTTTTTTTTAAACCAAAAACACCATCTTACGTCATAAAACTCCAGTAAATTTAAACATTTAAAATTACGACTTGAAAAACTCTCCATCATTTTATGATAGAAATAATTAAGTTTATTAAAACTTTCCAACATTTTACGTCATAAATCATTACCTTTCTTAGTAAAGCAATATTAAATTACCGGTTTTTCAGAAACTTTTCTTCAAATCATAACATTTTTTATCAAATTGAATGATGGGTCATTAAAATTGCAAAACAAGTCTTTAAAATCGTAAATTTTTTTATCTAACTGAATTATGGGTCTTTAAAATTCTAAAACAAGTCTTCAAAATTGTGAAACTTTTTATCAAATTGAATGATGGATCTTTGAAATTGTAAAACAAATCTTTGAAATCGATAAACTTTTTATCAAATTGAATGATGGGTTTTTTAAATTGTAAAACAAGTCTTTGAAATAGTAAAACTTTTTATCAAATAGAATGATAGATGTTTGAAATTGTAAAACAAGTCTTTGACATCGTTAAACTTTTTATCAAATCTAATGATAAGTCTTTAAAATTGTAAAACAAGTCTCTAAAATCATTAAACTATTTATCGATTTGAATTGTGGGTCTTTAAAATCGTTAAAACTTTATACTTTCAATAATTAAAACTGTAAAAACTTCTCAGCCTATTACCAGCAAAAATCATTAAATTTATTAAAAAAAAAACACATATTACCGCCAAAAACTATGTCACCATATCACATTAGAATATACTTATAATTGTAAAACATAAAAAAAAATATATTTTTAAACATGTTGCATCAGAAAGCATCACTGTAGGTTACATTTTTTTCCCATTAAAATTTGCGTTTAGAATTAAGAGATAAGCTGAATTTTTCGTTTCTTTGCTGGAACTACAGGCTTGGGTGCTGACGATATTGGTTATGATATAGGAGTATAAATTATTTCCTGTGGTGAAGGTATGAAAGGAGGAGGGGGTGGGGAAATTAATTTATGCTGCGATGATTCAGATGATAACAATAATTCAGGAGATGGTAAACTTGACTCGGGTGAAATCACAAAATTGAACTCTAAAAAACTCTTCCAAATCTTGGTATAACAGGTTTTTTTGACATATATTTCCGTACATTATTTGAGGTTAAATTCAGTGGATTGCAGCAGGAACACACTGCTGGTTTTTGTATACGTATCTCACCTTGTTTGATAACTGATGATAAATCTAGAGGTTTCAATCTCGATGTCGAAGGTGTTGAGGATGACGTCGCAGGCTCCCCTGTGGCCTTCGGCATCGCAGGCGCCGCTGTAGACTTTGATGTTGTTGCAGACCACGACGCCGCAGGTGTCGCTGCAGACCTCAACGTTGTTGCAGACCTCGACATGGAAGGTGTGACTGTTAGTCTCGTTAGTGCAGCTTTCAATATACTTGGTTTCGACTTCGAAGGCGTCACTGTTGGATTCGTCACTTTGACTGTTCTTAACGTTGAATGTATTGACAAGATCAATGATTGTAGAGTAGATTCACTTTCTTCTTCATTCAAAATATCGAATAATTTTTTTGCTAAAGCATTTGGTCCAGTCAATAGATTATTAAAATAATCCCGGTTAAAATCTGTGAGTTCTTTGTTAAAATCTTGGGTAGTTAAATCAAGAAAATAATCTTCATACAAGCACGGCATGTTAAAGCGAACCGAATTGACAAACAACTGGAAATAGTGGAAGGGGCATAGACGCTAAAGTCCTATTTATAAAAATTTCAAATCCCCAGGTAAACATTCGAGAAGTATGATTTCTCCCCTCCAACGAGAAGTTCAAACACCTAGCCCCCTCTGTTCCGACACCCCCGACTTTCAAATATCCTCAAGCCGACACCCCAACCTCTGAGACAAACCTCTCTGCTAAGTTTCTTCCTCGAAGAAATGAATAACATTTATTTATCAATAAAATAACTTCTGCCTCATAACAAATAAATAATGGTTTAATAATCAATTAAAAGGATAAGCAATGTAATAGAGATAAATGAAGTTAATAAAGCAATATATAATTTATAACAAATCAAAGTATTATATTACATAACTACCATTAAAGCTTGCTATTATACCTCTATAAACTTCTCTAAAATTACTTTAATCTTTTAAATGTATTATTATTTATTTCATTGGTTTTCGAAACTTAGAATGTAATTACTTTTTAATAGAATGAAGTATTAAGTTTCATAATATTATGACATCACCCACTATTTCTACAAACCTTAAATTTTTCCTAAAATAATGTTTTAAAATCCAAAATATGTGTTATCTTATCTCAATACAGAAATTTACGCTTTATGATCTTATTTTAGAATATGTTCCCGTTTTGTTATTATGTATATTGTTAATCACATTTTTGCTAAACATATACTGATTATTTTTTCCATTAGTGTGTCCAAACATGTTTTCAAGTTTAATTCTATTTTATAAGATTTTTTTTTTTAGTTTTGTTGGCAGTGGTTAGTGTGTGCGGGGAAGTAAAAGTTGTTTCATAAATACTCATTTATTTTTAGTATAATTCTTCTGTATTTTGTTTCCCCTGCATAATAGAGCTTGCAAAGTGAATATTAACTTTATCAAGTACGAAACATAATATTTTGCTCGAGAGTTTCCAAACAGCTAGGAAGACGTTTTGACCTTTTTATACTCGACAGTTAAAATTGTTGACCTGAAGTCTCATCCCCACCAGGATGGAACTTGACAGTTTGCTTTGTGAAAAGAGGCACTTTCCCTACAGTATTGTAAAAAGAAATGCGTTCTGCGAGGGTTTGTTGGAATCAGGCAGGCAACCTCTGAAATCTCGGGTTTTGTAGTTGGTACTATTGGAAAAACCTTGACATTTAATCTTGAAATTTTGTACTTTGTACAAGGAGGGTCACACTGCTAAGACCTCAGAGCTCTAAACAGAATAGTTTTTCACGTCTTGAGATATTGGCAAATACTGTAAGTACGCCAATTCGAAGTGAGTATAAATCAGCCAGGTCAGGGGTGTAGTCGTAAATTTAGCAGTCTCGAACGCTCTAATATAAATGCCCGACGGCAAGATAAGGATAATGATATCATGCGCAGGGTGAAGGGGGAGGGGGTTTGGCTTAGCTTTAGGCACTCTATCAGCGATAGAAGGGTTTGGGGAGGGGGATTTGAGTAGAGAATAAGACCTATTAGCCACCATTATTTAACATACATTTGAGTTGATTATGTAAGAAGCCGATTGACGTTTTAAATTTCCGACATTCCGAGGAGCCCAAATAATAATACCCGAGTGTTGTGAAATAACAACATTACAAATGTTATAGCTTAGATTTTACAAAGCACATGTAATATAAGATTGGTTAGAAATAAACTACAAAATTACACTTATTCTTGAAATACCCTCAGCTTTAAAAAAATACACTCAAGCTTAAAAAAACACTCAGCTAAAAAACAAAAACATTTAGCTTTACAAAAATAGACTTAGCCTTTAAAAACTAACTTTGTTTTATAACAAATGCACTTGGAATTTTTAAAAGTACGCTAAGCCTCAAATAATATTCTTAGCCTTAAAACTGTACTAAAAATGAAAATGGTCATACGTGGCAAGCACCTCACAAAAGTCCAAAACTATGTTAATATTAAGTAATTAAATATTATTTCATTTTACAATAGCACTAATATTACTTCTGTTATTATTTTACTGCTATTAAGAGTTCTTTTAAACCATGAAAATTATGTAAATGTAATCACATTTCCATTACTTTCAAAATGAAACTGAGACTGAAACAATGTGTTGTCTAAACTGTAAATTTTTAAATAGAATATTCGTTGCAGACAGGCCCAAATCAAAAGTCAAAACACTTAACAATGTACAAATAATTTACAAAAACTTTTCAAATATATTGTCATCATTCTTGAATCTTTGTTTTGGTTGTGCTTCGCGCGTTCGTGTGCCAACAGCTGACCGATGTTTCCACAACCAGCTAGTGACGCATGGCTCACTATTCCACTCTCGCAGCGTAGGACCATGGAGTTTCACAAACATAAGGGATGACACATGTGGGATTGTTATCCTGTTTCGAGTAGACGATATTATGAGGTTCATTTGGCTGAACCCCATTTCACATTCGGCTGAACTACATGGTATCAGTTTTATGCAGTTGAACAAAAGATTCAATTCTTTGGAAACACGAGAACTGTTCTCAGGATAGTTACGATACCCATTTTTAATCTTTGAGGCAGTTAATTTGAATCTTCGGCACAGGCCTCTCAATTTCAATTTCTCCGAAGACAGGGGGTTTTTCCAAGGGCCAGTGGTCACAGTAAAGCACTTTCAGTTCCTTCAACAGTGTGCCATATTCTTCCTGTTTTGATTTTGTATGTACAGACCCAGATGTTGACTTTGGCTCATTACTGGAAATTGTGGTAAACAACCGTCGTTTCAAATTGTTCGTAACACTCGTCAGAAGTTGTTGTGGGTTGATGGCTGATATCTGGATGTTTTCAGTAAGGGTAACTCCAAAAAAATTGCATTCTTTCATAGCATTTCTAGCTTCTAGACTTTTAATCCCTGGTTTTCTTTAAGGTTGTCTATTAAAATGATACATATGCTGATTAGTTTGTTAGTATAGGCAACGGTCATGTTTCTGTTCTGTAAAATTTCTGAGAGAAATACAATTTCTGGTAGAATATTATACATAATTGCCAAGTCCATTATAAAACTGAGAGGATGATAATCGCCTAATTAATCGACTGTACATTGCTCGCTCAGTCGGACTTCTACTTTTGTCATCTTTTGATGAGGAAAAATGACTAAACAAGGAGGCAAAACTGTGCCAGACCGCTGACACTGTCCTGAATGTACTGGCAAACCATCTTGTACTTAATACCTTTTCCTATTTTCTTCACATGTTGGTCTAATTGTGCAGCGCACTCAGCTAGTTGGCGCTGGTTTATAGGCGAGTTATTGTAAAGGTTGTACAACTTATCCATTAATATTTGAAAACTATTCACACCACTTACCTTGCATACTGCATCGCTCAATGCCAGCTCTAACCTACGATTCATACAGTGTCACAAAACGATATTTGGATATTTTGTTACTAATTTCTTTTCAACGCCTAAATTTTCCCCCAACATTACACTATCACTTGCAAATGCAACCAAATTCTCTAAGGGGTAGTCGTCGTGAAAACCATGTTTGTTCAAGGAATTCAAAAAAATGTTCAAACGTTGTTTCAGATTTTTGATTACGTAGTTCAATAAGGTTCAAAAACAGAAAAGATGGGGGAAGTTCTTTGCTGACTTCACACTTCAGATAAACAATCAAAGTAGATGTAGCCCCTAAGCTTGTGGATTCGTCAATAATGACAGATCATTTTCCTGAAACTTCTATCTGTCTTATCATTTTACTTTTCATTTCTTTCGAAATGTGGTCAATAATTTCTACAGTGCTGTATCTCGAATGCAGCCTAATGCCAATGTCCACACCATTTAATTGTTACAGTTCAAAAGTCCAAAATGGTCAGAATAATGTCTGTCATTTTTTGCAATTTGTATGCTGACTTAAAAATTGCTTTTGTTGAGGCAAGGAGGGATGCATTCATTGAATCACACATGTTTTCCAGAGTCTGTGTTTTTCCTTTCGCAATTTATTCAGCACATGTGTGAACAGTTGACTGTTTATGCTCGAAAATCTTTTTTTGGAAGAGATATGTGCTGGGTGGTCATGGATGACCCATTATATGTGACACTGTAAGAATGCCACTGCTTTGAGATAGCTATGTGTTCTTTTTTAAATGCATCCAGACAAGAAACGTCGCTACATAATTTACAGTCTATCCATGGAAATGTGTCTCTTTTACGATTCCACATTTCTTCAGTCCATACAGAGGGCCTTCGAGATTGCAAATTCATTTAATTGCAATACGAATCCAAATTGCATGAACTCTGCAAACTGCCACTGAATCCTTCTGTACCATTATTCTGTAAGCATTCATCGTTTTTTGAAACTGGCAAATGTAAAATTTTCGGCAGCCTTATCTTCACTCAATGTAGGCACTGAAGCACTGGGATTCTCGTGTTCGCCTGGTTCACCTTCTGACGCTGTGGTGTTTGAAAGGGAAAAGAAGGAAGTTAGAGTTTTCTGGTTCTGCTTACGGGATTCCATTGTGTAAACACAGTACACTTTTCAACTTTCTAATCACAATTAACTAGCAGGCACTGACAATTCACAGTCACGGCTGTAGACATATGATGAATTTTATATTTATTCTGCAATCAATCCCTTGTTGATTGGATTACGTTTTAATAAATTTACATTGGAGCGATAATCCAGCATTTTTAAAATCATATTAATCATTTTAATTATACATTTATTTAAAATATTCCTAACCTATTTCTTTCTTAACTTAGATTTAAAAAAAAAAGTATTTTCGGAGAACTGTTAAGTTTTCCATAAGCGCTGCCTATTACAAATGAAGGGGATATTAATCCTGTGTAAATTTTTGGATTCAAGCCTGTAAAGAGAGATGATAGAAGAGCGAGAGAGATAGGGCTAAGCCTGGGTTGATGGTTATTGCATCTTCTTTCCATTACTTTCATCTAATTTCTCTTAAACATCCGGAATGGGTTCAGATATCCTAGACGTATGTTTGGTTACTGGTGTTACAAATGTTATTATTGCCATTTGATTCGTAGCATCAAATTCGTTAATAATAATATCAATGGAAGAAATTGCTATTTGGAAAATTTTTATCAAAAATTTATAAATAGTTTTCACTTCGCCATGTGGGAGTTGATAGGTTTCGATAGAAGAATTGTAAAAAAATCCTTTTTATCGTGACAGCTAAAGTTATTCGGAAACAATTAATTGCATTTCCGTAAATACAGTTACATATCTACTGCTAATATTTTCAATTTAGTTTTTAATATAAAGAGAATATTTTTTTCAACAAAAGATGTTAAATATTTATTCGATGGAAACAAAGGATCACACACTTAAGACCCGAAATGTGAGAATTTCTCAAACATTGCTTGCCACAAAGCTTCGAAAACTCTTAATCAGCTCTTGGTATGGCGAGTCTGGAGAAGGGGTTCGCGGGGGAAAAAGTCACAAAATGGGAGAGGCCACAATTCATGGGTAAAACGTAGTTTTGCAAACAAATTAAAGTTTTTGAAGAGTCTAACTTGGTGTCTTGAGGGGTTGTCAGACCAAAGACATGTTCTTAGGCGGTGTGGGCGGAAGGAGTCGGGTTGTTTGTTTTTGTAGAGGTTTTGCAGCCACCGGTGTCGGATCAATAGCGGGCTGTGTGACCTTGGACAGAGCATCCCTCCGAAAAACGAACTCTGTGTTGTAGGGGTTGGAGGGGATGTGATTGATTGCCGAAGATGCGGTCATTGACAAAGTCTGAGGGTGGTTGACCTTGGGGAATAGACTTACTTTTTAGGCGAAAACCAACTCTGTGTTGGAGCGGTGGGAAGGAGGGTCTGGGTTCTTGACCTCTGGGCATTTCCCTCTGGCGAGGGGTAGGGGTTGCCTACAGGCAAGCGAAGCCGATGTGAAGCCCTGTAGGCAGTCATCGCCATCTTGACTCTGTGGCGAAAAATTGGCAATTGGGGCAGACAGATGAATGACCTCTGGGTACATCACTCTCGCGAGGGGTGGAGGTGGGAGGTGGAGGTTAAGGGAGCTATGGGGCCAGTATCTAGCCAGTCGTAGGCATCTTGTTATATTGCCGAAAAAATTGACAATCCATGGCAAAGGAATGAGTAACCTCATGGACAGAGTAGCGCACTCTGAAGAGGAGTGGGGGAGGTCAGGAGCCATCTGCAACCCTGTATCCAGTCTCCACCATCTGCAGTTGCTCATAGCAGCTTCTACTAGACGGATGTATACCTCAACACCTCCTTCATATACACCGGGCTTCGGAGTGTGATAGCTGCGATTCTCGTTAAGCGATATTATATACTCTGGGGTGCCGATCTCGTTCAGTCTTTATTAACTATAGGTTGAAATATTTTTTTTACAAGACTAATTTATCGTGTGATAGTGTGTTTATCGTGTAAACCCTGTTTCTGTGTTCGGTCGACGAAACTTCGTAACATTTTCAATTCATGTTTTTATTACCAAATGCAGTTTTTTCCAGACTTGACAGAAAAAAGAATTTGTAGTACATCGGTTATTTTTAAATAATTCACTTTTCTACATTCACATACTTGTAGGACGAATCAAGTCGTTAATAGTAGCTTCGTAAGGAAATAGGTTCTGTCAGTCGTAAATTTAAACTCAACTGCACTCCATGTAACAGCTTATAAACAAGCGCACTTCATAGGACCTACTCATTCATCGACTGACCTCCGAGGTGGACAGATGTGTTTTCGGGGAGCTCCTGATAGTTCCTCCTCACCAATCTCACAGGCAGACGGACATGTAAGGTATGTGCGAGAGGCATCAAATAGTGTCATATATATTGTTGTTGTGTTCGTTTAATTTATAGGGACATTTTTTATTTCCTGTATATAGTTAATTCCATACCACACACTCACGTAATTGTGATATTCACATAATTGTGTTCGTTCGTTATACTTCTCTTGTGTAAATTAAATTGCTAGCATACAGCTTGGGGTAGACTAATTCATATCTTTACGTTAAATTGATTTTCATTATGTAAATATTTAATAATGGACACTCACGTATTTGCACTTGTTTAGCATATGTCATCGCCAGATGTTATTCAAGTAGTCGTTTTAAATTTTCGATTCGATGTGTGTAATTAATTCGCATATAGAACACTCTGAAATTCTGTAATGTTAAATTGCATTTGGAAACATTCGTCGTCTATTTAATCTTTTGTCATTACTAACACATAAATCCCATCGTTCAAAGGCACCTATCTACCAACACCGTCTACGAGACACAACATTTTCACTTAGATCACTCCTGCACAAAACTATATATATATATATATATATATATATATATATATATATAATATATATATATATATATTTATATATATATTTATATATATATAATTCTTCTGTGCGTGTGTATGTCACTGAACTCCTCCTAAACGGCTGGACCGATTTTGATGAAATTTTTTGTGTGTGTTCAAGTGGATTCGAGAATGGTTTAGATTCACAATTCGGTAAAGAGTAGGGGAGAGAGAGGGGGAGAGATTTAAGACATATGTACAGTACAACATATATATACATAACCCATCCTCAGCACCCCGCACCGCACCTTATTCAATTGCCAAAGCTCCAAGGGTGAGGACGTAGCAGAGATCCTGCGCCCTACAAAAGGAAAGAACTAAAGAACTGTGCATACCAACAAAATCAAAAAAATATATATTGATATATTTAAAAGATTGATCCGATTAAAAATTAATCCTTTCAATAGATTTAACCCTTTCATTAAATTTGACCATTTCAATTAGATAACCCTTTTTGATTAACGCTTTGATATCAAATTGATTAGATCAATTAAAAAGGGGGAATCCCTTTGTATCTAGCACCTGCCCAACCCTACTACTCGTAATGGTCTTTATGTTGTATTCTGTAAGCCATATCTTTATAGATATCTTTGTGCAAATATATAAATTTGGCTGTGTTCTGAAATCAACGATCTTCTTGCGGAATTATATTTTTCCCATTATTACAGGGCGTTTTGTGTCACGCACTTCTCTATTAGGCCTATAGGGAATTTTCCACTATTTATGTAATTTATTTCTTAAAACATATTCGAATTACGTATCCAAGATAAATTTACTTCTCTCTATTGATACATGGTTTCTGACGGACCTAGTTAATTTTGAGCATCACGAGGTAGCAGCACTTGACCCGTCGCAGAATCCATCAAATCGTAGTTGCATTAAAGCGAAGTGCTGGAGAGTCTCACTAGTGAATTATATAATATACTCATTAAAGTGGATTCCGAACCGCCATCTGGATTTATCGATTTTTCGCCAAAGTTTCTATTTCAGTAGATGTATTGAAATTTCCCCCACGACATATCCTAAATAACAGCTTCCCAGACTTTTCTGAACTGCCACAGCTTCGCTACATTGATCAATTTTTAGCTGGTAACTGTCGAGGTGAAACGCGAGATTATTTCCTGCGGACAATTACAAAGCAGACGAGACCAACAGTAATTAAGAAATACTAACCTCAGACGATGCACTAGGCAATATCCTGTGCTCTCTCGTTCCAAAAAACATGATACAAAACTGTAGCCCTATTTCCAGAGTAAAGCAAAAATTCATAAATCCAAGATGGTGGGTGGGAAACTGCCTTAAATATATTCCAGACATCGTTTATTTGTGCGGAAACATAACAGAATAAATTATTTCTCATTTCTCGGGGAATTAGCCTATAGTGAGTGAAGATATTTGGGCGGCTCTTGAGATTTGGGTCATTATATTACGGTTATTTTCTGTGGAGCTTTTTACTAGAATTAATTTCAATACGTCGGCCATTTTCTTTCCACATTCGTTCATAAAGATACCGTGTTGGCCTGTCTTTATGCGAAGTTAGTCACGAGGCTTTCGAAAGACAATCATGGCTATATATTGAGTTACAGAAAACCATTTCACCTCGTAAAGATAGTTAAGTAGTAAATTACATAACGGCAGTAAAAAGTTCCAGAATAAGTCCCCCGAAATGTTTCAACATTTTGAAATTTTACTCTAATGTTCGGCGAATGGGAATGATGTCTTTGATCGGCTCCCAATATGAACCAATGGGAGCTGGCTCCAGATTGGCGGAATCTCTGGGCAGTGGTGGAGGCGGAACTAGTATCATGTATCATGGTTCACAACTGGTAGCCACATGTCCTTCATTTCAATACTATGTTGGCTGATGAAATTATTATTTTAAGCAAAAAAAAAAGCAGGTTTCCTTCAGTTTCCGTTTTTGAGTTATTATATTATTTGATTATCATGTCGCACTATGCGCCAGTATCATCTGCTAGTTTGAATTTGTGTATTTTGTCTTGCTATGAAATTTTACAATCATCTTTTATTCATGTTAACTATGACCTGCCAGTTTTTCCAATATAAGTACATATTGCGATATTGTCATGGTATTTGACTAGTAAATTCAATTTTTTTGTTTTGTTTTTGCCTGTTGCTGGTTTTACTTTAGAAACAATACTATTCAGGCAGTACCTTTCTTTTAAGACCTGAAATAAATTAAACTATTATGGTAGCTGCTGGTGCCTCTGTGTTTTGGCTGGCTGATTCAGGACTTTTATCGGACGCATTTGTTTCTTCAACAGTTTCAGAGGATAGTTTCATAAGAAGCTTTTTTTTTAATGCGCTTCAGAGCTATAGCCTCATATTCACGAATTTCCATGCCAGAATCCCTGGTAAGTAATGCGTGTATCTACTGTTTTCAGATTTGATTAACCATATTTAATTGAAAAATTAAGTTTTATATAACAATTTCATATTATGCATTGCTGGGCCAAATTATCTGTGCAGTGGAAGAGAGATGAGAAACCAGCACTAGCATAGCTGTTGAGAGAAGCGTTGATGAACTCCGAAAAGGGGAAATATATTATCTATGGCCGTAAGCCCTCTACGCGAGCACGTGTACATATACCTACATGGTTTAAGGAAAAAACCTGGGTACAGAAATGTCAAGCACAAATCCTGGTATCACCATCAAACTCCCAGGAAAGTTAAACCCTGTGCCTCGAATTTATGTTCACAGCTATTCTGGCCACCTGCAGTTGAGCGTTGAATAAATTCCTACAGAGGGAGGGGGGGCAGACATAAAGGGATGAGTGGTAACCTACATGCACACATGGGATATAATAGGAAACATGTTTCACTATACAACAAACAAAATATTTTAAAGGGAGACAGCTATAAGTAGAAGGCACAGCTACAGCTACAGTAAGCGACTCATTTCAGTTGGAGAGGGAAGGTGTGTGATAGGTCAAAAGGGGGATGGAGGAGAGGGAGAATAAACTGACCTGTCTCCTTGGTGCCGTGTGGGAAGACAGCGAGGTTCCAGTCGAAGCCGCCGAAGGTGAAGTAGGTGGTCTCGAACTTCTGTGCGCTGCCCTTGCCGCCCGACGTGGAGGAGCCACTGGGGGGAGGCGATCCCTGCTGGCCGGCGTGGTTGCCGTGGTGGTGGCGGTGGTGGTGATGGTGGTGGAGCGCGCCGAAGATGGATTGCGGCACGCGGAACTCCGTGTCGTAGATGGTGCGCACGCCGCCCATGGCCAGCTCGAGCTGGAACTCGCCGTTGGTGTCGGTGAAGTTGCGGCCGTACAGGTCGCTGACGGGGATGTAGTTGCGGTTGCCTTGCGCTGGCGAGTCGTACGTGAACTTGACCTGGCGGCCGGAGAAGGCCTCGTTCACGCTGAAGTGCTCGCGGTTGAGCAGTGTGAAGGTGAAGTCGACGTATACTCGCATGCCCTCGGAGGGGTTGCGCCACACAAGGTAGACGCCGAGCACCTTGTCCGTGCGCGAGAAGGTGATGGCCCAACGCTGGTAGCCGCACGCGAACTCCTTGGAGGTGACGTCGCGCTCGAGGTCGCGCGTCACCGACTTGGTCACCACGAACGTGAACACGTGCGTGTTGGCGCGGTCGTGCAGCTTGGCGAACCGGTACAGCAGCGACATCTCATCGGGGCTCGCCGCACCTGCAACACAGCCAACCAACGACACTGTTCACATTGCAAGATTATTACTATATATATTTTTATATTATTATATATAAATATATTATAGATTATTATATATATTATATTTTATTTTTTATATGTTATTATATTTTATATACTATGATATTATATATTATTAATGATATATATTATTATATTACATTGCATATTATTATTATTTTTATATCATTAACTCCAATTACCGCTGCTAGCGGTATTAAAGGGAGTGAAGATTTTTGGGCAGCTATTAACATCAAGGTCATGAGGGCTGATGAAGGTGAAGAGAAGTGAGTATGGAGTAGCGCCGGAATGAAAGGGTGGAGGAAACGGGATATCCTCGAGAAAACTCGCCGACCAGCGGCATCGTCCGGTACGATTTACCACACACAAAATTCCGGAGGCGACCCCGCTTGGAATCGAGCCCGGTTCGACCTGGTGGGAGGCTAGTACTCTAGCCATTACATCACCATGGCCCCAGTGACAATTGGAGCTGGTTTCTCTACCCAAGTGCCATACCTCTCAATTCGAAGAATGTAGGAATGGTATCAGACGAGCTAAGGGTGGGGATGCAGAGGAATAAATACGGGGTATGAAACGGGAGAGCCTTCTGAAAACCCCCACACCACGACAGTATCTGCTATAATCCACAGAGAGAACCCCCTGTCCGAAAGTTTCCCGCCCGCCAGGGTTCGGGATCGAACAGGGGACCTCAGAAGTGGTTGACCTCTTACTAACCAACTGAGCCATTTGTGGTCCTCACTACAATTACATCATTGCGATAAGCCTGCATCACACAAAAACACAACAATAATTAACGTTAAAACCGTGCTTTGAAAACACCTCACAGCCATACATTTATTATTTAAATAAATACTTAGTTACAACAAAGTCCGCAACACACACACAAATGCATGTTTACATTCTGAGACACGCGACACACTATGGTCGCGCTACATTTTCTGATAATGGTTTCTTAAATGGTGCAGAACTTATGCTAGTTCGATGATTTGACACTCATACAACAAAACCCTGGGAAAAAAAGTATCAATATTTGTTTTGAATCATTATTGAACGTGTAGGAGAGTAATTAAAAAAATGGCACGTAGAAAATTAATAAAGAAATATTCTGCGATGGGAGTTTCTTCTATTACCCACAGAACGACAAGAATTTAACGGCGCTGCCAACGAAAAATTTCATAAATTTATATTTTGTAGTAAATATTGCTCACCCTTCAGACATTCCGTACTGGTACTGTGTCCTCGCATAAAACATTTCTGGATTGTGTATTTTTTGTATTATGGCATATCAGAATCACTATTTTATTGATTTACAACATACAAGTAAGAAAAAAAACTAACTCACCGAAATAGGATAGTTCACATTGAAATGCGATGCCTTGGCGTACTTCTATACATTTTTTAAATCACGTTATGAGATGTTTTCGCAATTTCGAAAAATTGTTTTTTTTTTTTAGCATGCCTTAAAACTAATTAATGCATGATGTTCCAATCACATTTGTTAACTTTTTGATTTCGTTTATTTTAGTTTTACGTTTCAAAAAAAAAAAATTATAATTTTTACTTGCCATGATACAAAAACGATGTGATCTAAATTGTGGTGACTAGCAGCTTTAACACTCTGAAATAAATATGTAAAGAAAAATGTTTATATCAGTTTAGTAAACGGTTTCTACGATACCGCCAACTAAATTTCCGCACTAGCGTTCAGAATTCTTCGGGGAATTATAGCTTAATTGTTTACAACTCGACCAATTTATACAAAGCACAGCAAAACAATATGTTCCTGACGTCATTATAATATTTAATTTCAATTGAATTTGATAACGTGTACGAAACAATGTTTCTTCACGACGGACTTTAAAAGTTCGTCTTATTGTTACGGAGTGAGCAAGCCATGTCCATAACACTGGCTATAACGGACACCCACGTTCGAGAAGCGAAACACCGTTGCAATCAGGGCGAGGCCACAAGCTGAGCGACGTTTCGGAAACAGAGTTAAGTTTGTAAAATAAAGTTGCCTCTGCATATCCGCGGCGAGTATTTAGTGCCGCGGAGACATGAAACTAGGCCTGACGCCAGTCAGCCGCCGCGTTGTCTAGAGGACCGCAGAAGGGCGTATACCGTGGACCGCGCGTCGCTACAGAGATGTGATGTGAAGCACACTTCAGCATCAAGATTAAGGTGAACAAGTTCCGATGGTTTCAGAGACATTGAGCTAAATAATAATAACGTGGTTTCTGTTTAATTGGTTAGCAGATATTATAATTTGCTTCCCCGCTTTAACTCAACGATTGTAGAGAGTTGTGTCAATTTTTATTTATTTGGGTTTTATATAAAGACGTTTGAATAAACCCAGTATTTAAATTGAGCAACGCCAAACCGAAACCTGTTAGCTTTAATAACATAAAATACCACAGGTTAATAAAACGTAGCATTATGCTACTGGTATGAACCTTATTATTTTCAAGGACTTAACTCATATCTTATACTTATGCATGCATGTCACATTCATCAATCTCGAGGTAATAGACCAGCGAAAACTGAAGTTTATTCAATACTCTCCCACGAAGATCTTAAAGTGTAATATGTCTTACCCGCATATAGATTAAGAGAATATTTCTGGAAACCGGCAAGATATGTGAAAATAACATTTGACGATTATTTTTTTCTTGACAAACTTTGACATTTTTGTTTCGCATGCCTTGTACCTTACTGATGAAACACAAATCCAGCCTTTTTTATACATACAGACGCATGTACAAACAAAATCAATACTGCAAGCGAGCGTTAGGATCGTATTAGTCTTTATGCTAAGAACTATTAGGTGATGCTAATAACTCATGCATTTTCCGCATATATTTTATGAGTCTTTGAATGTACTGAGAAAGGAAATTTAATCCCTATTTATACGTGGACAATATTTTTTCACTCACGACAAGCACTTACCCTGAAATTCTTTGCCACGACAATAGCCCACGACTCACTCTGAAATCGTTACGTGAGCAATCTCGTGAAATTTAGTGGACGAAAATTTCAAAGGCAGCATCAAAGTACCTCCTACTGCAACGGCTTCTCTATAACCCATTTATGGTTACTTCACACTTTTCAGAAGCCCTGCTTAAGTTCTAATCCCAGAATATTCCTCCGACTCGTGCAAACTAAGCTTAACTAATTACGTCAAAGAACAACGCGCCGAATTCGTGCGCAATTAGTTGTAATAATGTTTTGCATGACAACTATTTATTACTAGGCGCTACCAACACACACATTTTCTCACTGTTTTGTTCATATTTATTATATACCAAGCATTATAATTTATAAATAAAATTCAGGTAAAACTCCAATTTAAAGAAAAATAAGATAATTTAATGTTAACTGGGGTATATAACACTTGTGATACATGACATATTTAGGAAACAACTAAACACCTTATACACAGGGTGGATTTTCCAATGTTTTATTCAAAAGGTGTGATGAAACTGCGAGTATACTATAGTTGTGCATGCGCATATCTCACAAAATATTTTATTCAAGAACTGCTCCGTATTTTATTTGATGGCGATCGATTACGAATTACATGTTACACACGTTCATACGATTTTCAGATTCCTTACTTCATTGAAGTGTACTTTTTCGACAAAGGAAATACTCAAAACGGATTCGTTCCAAAATCGGGGTTTTCCGATTTACGTGACTTTTTAAGTTTTTTTATACAGAGATGCAGCATGACTTCATCTTTATTGTTATATTATAAAATTACATGGCTACCACGGAAAGTCTCGTAGATACGCAATGCTGACTGAAACATACAATATTATTATTGCTTACACGGAGAGGTGATTATGCATGCGATGCACGTGCTAGTGTCACGCTCAGAGCTCACGCAATTCTATAGAAGCTTGATCGCGTACATCACATCTATTTATAGGCTGTTCACGGTGAAGCGAGCACTTTTTAAGGCCCTTCTAAATTTATCCTTTCATCCAATGTCCAGCTTCCTGCTGTTTTTTAATATAAACATTGCAATGTGACCAATAATCACAGTGTATACATTTCACCACCCAAAATGTAATACCTGAGGCTGCAATAAGATACATTTATTAGTGGCTAATGCCTGTTTCAAGGGTCTTAAAAAGTGATCACTTTACCATGAATAGCATATAGAAGACAAGATGTAGTCACGTGCTCTCTCGATACTACCAGGCTTCACATCGAGTCTGCATAACAGCGGTGCAGTTTCTACTCCGCGTTCTGTACGCTCAAACACGTCATAGAAAGAAAAAAGTCAATTTCTTCCAAATTTTTTTAAACCGACTCAGTTAATATTTTCAGGATATTCCTTGGCATGCAAATAAAGTTAAACCAACCTTAGAAAACTACACCAAAAGGATCGGCTCTCAATAACTCGCTGCTAAAGCCTCTGTCACATTGTCAAATTTTTACCGTCAACTATAACTTATTTGAGAATAAAATTTGAGGAGAAAATACAACCACCAATTTCTAATTCCAAAAAATCTTCCCTAATAATCTTGAATGTGTTTGAAAATGTGCCACAATGTCAAATTTTTTTATTGCGAGAATCTAAATTGAAATATTATTTAAAAATTATTTTCATAGCGAGGTATTGCTTTATTTCTCCATGCGGTCCATTACAGGAAGAAAGGTAAGATCTATTTTAATTTATTTTCGTTTATTTACTAAATTAAAGTTTTATTTATAATAAATGTTTCCTCTACAATTAAATTGAATGCCTCTGAGTTCATAATATTATATGCAATTTTCACTTAAAATAGCATTCATGCCCAGGTAGCTTCTACATAAATTAATATTTTCATAACTTACTTCGTTTCCAGCAGTTGTTCGCTATTTTAAGTTCCTTGACGTCCATTCTTGTCGTGCACGATTCTGATTGGCTGAGACCCTCAAACATCTAATAAATTTTAGAACTGATCCGATTTTCAAATGTTTGGTGGAAACTGAAGCCATTCAACTTTTTCAGATAAATATGGTGACGTTTATGACGTTTCAATGACGTCATAACTGTAACTTTATTTGAACAAACTTATTGGAAGCAGTTTGACGGAAAAATTTGACAGTTAGACAGGGGTGACACAGGGGCTTAAGACAAGAGCCACCCAAATCTCTTCACTCGTTCACTTCACTTCACCAGAGGGACAGCAGATAGCTCTTAGTTGAATAACGTTTAACGAGAGAACTATTTCTTTCTATTAATTTTTTTTAATGGAAAATTATAGTTTTGAGATTAAATGCATGTAAAAGTTTGTTTTATCGAAAAAATAATATACTTTTGTAATGACGGAAGTATAAAACACTTGTAAGATATGGCATATTTAGGAAACAAAAATCGCACCATACATGTGGTGATTTTTCAAAGGTGTGATTCAAAAAGTTTGAAAATAGCACGAAAATAATTTAGGCGACTATAGAGCAATGGTCTAAAGTGCGGTTCGCACTTAAAGGTGGAGCAGAAAGACGAGATTATTTAATATTTTACAAAAAGTGTTTTCTATTTTGCTATGAACGTGTGCATATTGTGTAAATGAAGAAACATTCTTGAAAAGTGTAACGTCAGTTTATTTCGTGTATTGATAGGGGTCGCTACCATGACCTTGCATTATATTTCATGATAACATAATTGTTATAGTACCATATACTCTGCGGTTTCTTCACAATTTTTGAATCAGACCTTTGAAAAATCACCAAATGCATGACATATTTCTTGTTTCTTAAAAATGCCATGTGTTACAATCTCCTTATACTTCCGTCAACGTAAAATTATCTTATTTTTGGATAAATCAAATATTTGTTTGTATTTCATCTTTTAACTATCATTTTCCTTTATAATTAATCAGCATTTACCAATGTGTTCTCTACTATTTTTTTTAAATATTTTTTCAACTCACGTGAAATTAAAATTATCTCACGAAAGAGTGGAACTTTATG
This sequence comes from Dryococelus australis, assembly GCA_029891345.1. Classification (NCBI taxonomy): domain Eukaryota; kingdom Metazoa; phylum Arthropoda; class Insecta; order Phasmatodea; family Phasmatidae; genus Dryococelus; species Dryococelus australis. Next base: position 254,716,246 of record CM056995.1, read on the forward strand.
ACAAACAAGAGTGTGGTAGCATGCCATACATGAAACCAACAACGTCCCGTAGACGAAAGTCTGTATCAGCTGATTCGTACACAAATGAAGAAAATCATGTTGGCAGTTTCAAGCGCACTGACGACACACAACACATTGCGATGGTGTCACCGAAAAACGGAAGCTGTGGGGACGTCATAATGGACACTGAGTATCACGGACTTCGAGAAAACCTGTAAAATTTGAAACATTTTCTACGAAAGTGCATTAAATTTAATTTTCGTAGTCGCGAATGCCTGGGATTTAACTAAAAACCCTCAGCAAAGGAGAATTCTGCCATCTGACCTTTTAAGACTTTTATTATGGTTTTGGAGAGAATGGGGAGCATTTTCTTCGGTATGTGGTGACAGAGTGTCTTTTTCAGGATCCTTTCCGAGGAGCTTGTATCACTGACACAACAACATGGAGCAACACGCGGACAGGAAAGGGTTCTTACGCGAATTATTAATATATTTGATTTTACTTTGTGACAAAGCAGCACTTTAACCATTTCTAAGTCGAAGTGTTAAGAACTGCCAAACTAAAACTACTTTGCTTTAATTTTCGAAAAGCCGAGGTTTACAAAAATTATTTTAGATAAATAATACGTAGAGGCATATCAAACTCAACCCAAAGAAACAAGTGTTTTATTGCTCATAGAACACGTAAATTCTTTGTATTGTTTTTTTACATAATAATGAAAGTAATAAGATTTTGAGAGGTTGGGGACAGGTAACATGCACCAGGATGCAGGATTCGCCTACGATGTCACAGGTGGAGGTCGCGGGTGGCAGCCGGCGTCCTTGGAAGGCCATATTATCGACAAAATTGCCTGTTTCACCCCAAAAATCACTTCTCAAATAGATTATTTTACCAAAAATTCACCTTTTTCACCAAAAAATTGCCAATAAAATGTAAAAAGTGTATTCGAATCTCCTCGAAGCAATGGCCGGAAAATCCTCAATTGAGCATGCTAGGGCAATGTACATCATCACTAGTGAGAAAAATAAACTTATTTCTTTGAAACCGTATATATACATACATACTTCAGACTACAAACATAAAATATAATCCTTATATTATCCACAGAGTCCACATAGTGTATTTAAAACAATATGCTCACTTTCCACATAGCGAATACAACCTGCTTATATGCAGCTCAAGACAGTCTACACTAACAAGAATCCAACCAGAACCTTCAGCCAAGTATTCTTCTTCTTTACGACAAACATTTTCTTTCAAGGCCTCTGCAGACCCTGGAATGCTATCATCATTGTCAGCGCCATATGCATGTAGTGCATGCATATGGCGCTGACTGGTATATTTGAAGTCTTGAATGCTCATCGACTAACGATTCATCGGAAATTTATGGCATTTTGTAGTACACTCCAGCCAAGCATTATATTTTATGTGACATTCTTCGACTTCTTCTGTTAATTGATTTATTATCCTTTGCTTAATGTGATCATGTTTTTGTACCTACGACGTTATTCCTAATCATATAATCTTTTAAAGTTCCCTTGAATACTGATTGTTTAGGGTAGAATCCTTTCGATGTGGTTTTACCAGCAGCTAGTACACTGCATCTCTTAGCTGCAGGATCTCTACTTTGAGATTTCTTGCTATGTCTCTTCAGCTTATCGCCTTGTTTTAACTGGAATTTGCACTTACACATCGTCACATAGCACAGGAAGGTCCCTTAACACAAGTAGTTCTTTCATACTTCCTTGCGCCTTGGATGTAGGCAAATATCTTGTCACAGTTACAGGAACGAAGAAGTCATCGATGACTTCTTCAAGGCATTGTAGTTGTTACTGTGACATGATATTTGCCTACAGTCAAAGTGTAAGGAAGTATGAAAGAACTACTTGTGTTAAGGAGCAGTCAATCACGGAGCTGTCATGTGATTGCAGCTGGCCAATCACATGCAGTCTCTTAGACATCACATGCAGGAGTCAGTCTACAGGGGTCAGTCTTTGACTCATGTGGAAGGAGTCAGTCGGCAGGAATCAATATTTCCATCAGTCCTTCGGAATCCTCACCAATCAGCACCGCACGCACTGAATCAGAAACCGCATGCACCGCAATAAGCACTGCACACACCACAATCAGCATGGAATGCAGTGTTAATTGTGGTGCATGCAATACTGATTGTGGTGCATGTGGTGTTGATTGTGGTGCATTCGGTGTTGATTGTGGTGCATGCGGTGTTGATTGTGGTACATGCAGTGTTGATTGTGGTGCATGCATTTTTGATTGTGGTGTGTGCGGTGTTGATTGTGGTGCATGCAGTGTTGATTGTGGTGCATGCGATGTTGATTGTGGTGCATGCGGTGCTTATTGCAGAGTGTATGGTGCCGACTGCGGTGCATATGGCGCTGACTGGTAAGAATTTAAAAGGATTGATGGAAAGATTGACTCCTGCTGATTGATTCCTACTGCAGGAATCAGAGATTGACATCTGCAGACTGACTCCGGCATGTTATATTTCAGTTCCTGAACGTGATTGGCCAACTGCATTCACGTAGCAACTCAGTGTTCGCCTGGTCGATGTCTGAACAATGGTTGTTGGCATAATATGATTGATTTAATGTCAACATGACAGCACAGGGCTTGACTAGGGTATAATATAAACAGTTGGGGATCAGGTGTGAGGCTAATTTTCCAGCAACTGACGTGAAAGATACATATTCTCGGATTGTGAAAGCACTTATAAAATATAATGGTGACAAAGTTTGAGGGTCCAGCAACAATACCTACAACAGTACTGGTATCGACTTCTTCGAGCATGATGGTGATAGAGCCTGCTTCTTCTTGGGATGGGTCATTCGCAGCAGTGTCTCCATCGATTTCAAGGGCACTTTAAATGCTCAAGTGATTGGGACTAACTTTGTACGTACGAAAAACATTTTCCATACCTTGACCATATTAAGCAAAGAATAAATTAATTAATGCAAGAAGTCAAAGGTCACAATAAAATATAATGTTTGATTGGAGTGTATCTAGAAAAAGTCACAACCTTCCGAAGAAGCCATCAGTCGACGAGCATTCAAGACTGCGAATGTAGTATTGTACAATAATGATATTATTCTAGGGGCTTTAGAGGCCTTGAAAGAAAAACTTCGTCGTTAACAAGAAGAATATATGGCCCAGAGTTCTGGTTGGATGCTTGCTAGTGATGACTGTATTGAGCTGCACATAAGCAGATTATATGCACTACGTGAAAAGCGAGAATGCTGTTGTAGAGACATTATGTGAATGGTGTGGAGAATATATGGATTCGGTTTTAATGTATGTAATCTGAAGACACACACATACACATATATGATTTCAATAAAAAAAGTTATACTTCTCGATTGTGATATCGTACCTTGTTCTAGAATGCCTACTTCCCTGATAGAGAATATGACAGCGTTGGTTTTCAGATCTATCACTACATGATGGTACTTAAAGTGGGCATGGTAAATAAAATAAATGAAATTATGTTAAATTATAATGTTTTGAAAGTCAGTAATTCAATATTTGCTGTGTAGGCACATCACCGTATGTGCACAATCAATTGAGATATTATATTGAAATTAACTGTACGGAAACTAAGAGTGGATTGCCATATAACACATTTTAATCAGTTTGGATGCAACAGATATGAAAGCACGTTATTTAAGTGGTAGAAATTTGACCCTGAGACTTGGTGGGAGTGGAGGTTAAAGGTCGTGTCGGGCCCTGGAAAGACCTGCTCCAGTGCGGTATATGGCGAAGAGATGTCCTACATAAATTTCTACATGACTGGTGTTGCTCTAATACACCACGGTTATTTCTCCTAGTAAATGCAAATGGGGAACTAAACGTGTTTCGATTGTTAAAGAGGAAGACCATATGGCATAATCAAGGTTTGTGGAAGTGATGCAACCAAGATGCACAGGTGACTCAATCAAGATGACATAATTAAGAAGGAATGACAGAGAATTAAAGGAAGTTAATTATGAAAAAAAAAAACAAATAAAAATGGTAAACATGGCACGATAGAGCATGGGAGAATGTTTGTTTCTTCTGCTTGCCTATTGACTAAAATGAAAAATAAGCACCACTTAGGTGATGAAAATAGTGCCCAATATGACAGGTGCAGACAGCACCACCTATACACTAAATTAATGTAAACAAATGTGGCGGCCACATGTTCCTGTTACTAGAACTTTTTTATGAGTGCTTCAATAATGGAGTGTTTCGTGAAATATGGAATCATGAGATAAGGGTGCTGGAAAAATCCAGCTTCACCCAAGTCATACAGACCACTGACACTGTTACCGGTTCTTGGAAAAATGTATATAAAGCTAATAAACCGGCATCTAATGCAGTGTCTTGAAGGAATGGAATTGTTGCACTTCAAACAAAGGTTTCGCAAGAATATGAGTACGGAACTTGCAGTGATGATGGAAGTCGTGGAAATGGTGGAGGGAGCTCCAAATGACTATGTAATGGGCGTCGATAACGCATGGTGGCCCGAGGTCATGTGTCAGCTCAAGCAGAAGGGATGTCCAGCTAATATCTATTCGGTATTTCTGGGCTACTTTAGAGGAAGAAAACCCAGTTACATAGATGGTGACTGATATGTAACTAAGGAAATAAACAATGAAATTCCACAGGGTTATGTCCTGGGTACACTACTGTGGAATGTGCTCTTTGTCAGCATACTGAAGATACAACTGCCTGAATACTGTGACATGTTCGGCTATGCAGATGATGGGCTCATTTTGATTGCTTGCTTGGCCTAGAAGATAACTGTAAGGAAAGGCAGAAATAGTTCTCAAGAGTATGGAAGAATCGGCGGAATCAGTGAAGTTAAGATTTGCACCAGACAAGACAATCTGCCTCATGTTGAAAGGTAATCTTCAGAAGATACACCAAGTGGTGCGATTCCAGGGCAGACCCTTAAAGTTTCACGCTACAGTGAAATACCTGGAAGTAATGCTGGACAGGAAATTGACATTTGTGTAACGTGCGAAACATGTTTTGTAATAAGGCTGTGGCACTGTTTGAAAAGCTCCGGGCAGTTGCTCCCACCAATTTTGCAGAACAGGTGGAACAACTCCACGAAGGGAAGAGAAACACACGAAGTTTATCCTGATCTGGAAGACGCGATGAAGAAGGACTGGATCGCGATCAACCACTACATGGCACAACTGTTGACCAGACATGGGAACTATAAGTCAAAATTGCACAGTTTTGGGTTGGTGGAATCACCTGTGTGTGCGATATGTGAAAAACGAGACACCATGCGGCATATCATCGAAGACTGTCCTAGAATAGAGGATATACGAATAAGGAAATGTCACAAACTTTCAGAATATGGCATGAATGTAATCGATAGAAGGGAAATCCTCAAGAGGCGGAGCCTTGCAAAGATCTTCGCTGGCTTCGCTCCAGAGACAGGAAAAATACTCTTAAGAGTTTGACGTCTGGCGGAGTTTAAAGAACAGGAAAATGACTGACCGCAGATGACCCTTTAATTGGGCCCCAGTTGTGTTTATATCAAAAATAGTGTCTGAGTCTTGGGACTTCTGCACAAGAAGGCAACAAGCACAACACGCTACACGAAGGAAAGTTTTTGAACTGAATCGTGTGCGACAGATTCAAGAATCCGATGTGGAACAAGGATGTGCAGCATCGACAGTGACTCCCTTCTAGGAGAAAGACATCTGGAGTCGAGTGCGTCATGGAGTCGACGGGACACGGGTGCTTCATATCGAAGAGGGAGGGGAGTGGGCAGAACAACAGCAACTTGGTGGAGATGTAGTACCTCCTGCCGAACAGTAACTGGCAGTGGATGGAAGATGGATATTGGTAAATCCTGCCCCATCCTACAACATGGCAGTATTGGCCGATATTTTCTGCAGCAATTGCAACAGTATTAAGACAAAGAGGGTGGTAACAGTATCTTGTTTCCCTACACATAACTACATGAGAGGATGTTGCTGACCACCAACAACATTCCACGAGGGAGAGAGAGGCTTCTAAAACACTTCAAAGACACATTTCGGCGATGCGGAGAAGTTTTCGATCTGAAAGAAGCAAGGAAAGAAGTTGTAAAAACATATGGACGCCACACATTTGATTACAGGAAATCGTTTACTGGCTACAAGGTAGTCAGGTACTAAGTGGGCAAAAATGAAATCGAGAAGGAACAACTACTTCCAAATGAAAGAGGTGACTTGGGGGGTGGGACGACTAGGTGATGGTCAAGCTTACCTGGTCCCCCTTTTTCCGGGCTCTGAAACAATGGGGGCACTGATACAGATGTCGCATGGAAATCTTGGAAACTGACATTGAATAACATAGACCAGAGACAGACTGGCTGAAAAAGAGCCAAATACCAGCAACATCCAGACGACGGCTCATGGTGAGAGAGAAAACCTCCCACACTGATCTAAGATAAAGGACACCAAAAGGATCAAAGGATGAGTGAGGTCTCATGCATTACCCAGATTGGGTACAGTTGCATGAGGGAAGGAAGGAGAGGCCCACATGGGGCGCTCACCGGAAGCAGTCAGTCTGAAGAAGTCGCTTCTATCTACGCTTGAGGGCTCCGAAAAAGTGAGTGATGTCTTGAAAGTACCCATACGCACTAGTTTGAGGTTTGTGTCTGTATGTATGAGCAGTTTCAGTTTTCAGACACATTGTGAAAACGTTTAAAATTTTCATTAAAGAAATGTGCTTCAAACACTTTACAGTGCCTTTCAAGTAGTCTCCATAAAAGTCATTATTAATAGACATCGCCTAATCCCAAATCTCTCAATTTTATACTAAGTTATTATTTGAGTTATGGAATATCTATAATGGTGTTCATAAAACAGTAACTCTATTTACAAATTGTTATAAAGAAAATTAATTTTTTATGATTGTAGTAGTGTTCATCTATAATGCGCAAGTAAAAACTATGTGCTTCTAAAGTTTATTTATACTGCACGAAAGCATGTATTAAGCAAAAATGTTACTTTATTTCCAAAAAGTTGCACGATATTACTTTTTTTTTAAATCATGTCACCACTGTGAGGTTACCTGAAGGTTGAAGAGAATAAAATGAAAAATCGGAATATGCACAATCGACTGTTATCGTAAATAACAATAAAATATAATATAATTTTTATTAATTATAATTATAATGGTTTACAAAAATGTGTGGATTTTAGTGTACCGTTTATTCGTTGTGTGACAAATAGCCAAGTTCGTAACCCAAAACAATTAAATAGATTATAAAATGCTGAAATATTTTGACTTTTTCAGTACGTACAGACTTATAAATGACCACAGACAAAATAATACAAATAATAAAGAGACGAAAAACTGTGGCCAATATATCAATAATTTGGTCGATTTTCTGTATCAAACATAGTTACATTTTAAATCCTCCTAGGTACATACAAAACATATTACGATTTTAAACTATACTATACGCTTATAGGTATACGCAAATGAGAGTTTCGTAACATTTAAAACAGTAATAATTTATAAGGAAAATATTTGATCCGGGTCCCGTAAATAACTCAATAGTCTGTGTGTCCTTTAAAAGAAACCCCATTGTTTGAATTTATTTTTGAGTGTTAACGTTTGCCTGAATTTTAATTTTACTTGATGTCGAGTCCAACTTTATACCCGGTGGAAGCATTGCGGACGTTGTTTGAACTGCAGCTATCGTGGAAACTAGCTCGCTATCTAAAACAACGAAGTTATTTCCATACAATCAGAACCATATAATTATCAATGATTCAGAGAAATGCGCTTGAATAATCAGAAAGGTTATGTGGATTGCCGCCACGTTATCAAACAACACACTCAAGGTGGCGCTAGTGAAAACTGTTTCCAAAGTTCACCATGTTAAATACGTAGTACGTTCGGTGCTGTAGTATAAGTTGTTCAGTAGTACGCAGTATTCAAGTATTATACTCTTGTTGATAGCATCTTTGCCCGTAAATTGAACCAGTCATAGTCTCTCTTGGAAGACAAGTCAAACAGAAGCACTAGAAGCGCGTACAAGGATACAGATATATTCCGAGTACACCCGAAATTATAATTTACGGAGTAAACCTTCGTGTAACATAAACTGGTTATTTTTAAGATAATTTAACTGAAGAAATTACTCTTATTCACCTTTCATCACGTCTTGGTTGAGATTAGCATAACATTTAAAATCTCTTTATTTATATCCGAGGCTAGTTTCGGCGCTCCTATTATGTTGAGACCATAGACTAAAATTGAGGTAGACTGAGAGATAGATAGATTCTCCTTCTGCACATGTACCCAACCTGGACCTACACCACAGCAACACAAAAATGTCGAAATCACATGGCAAACAGCGATATAAGTGTCAGCAAATATCTTAACTTTCAAACCACAGCAAATTCAAATAAACTTATAATATACATTTACACATTTGATTTTAATCAAATTTTATTTGGTACGCTTTCAATGTTGACACACGGAGACTGGTAATGAGCAGCTAGCATGGTCTCTCTACCCTAGTATTTAATTTACGGTTGAAACACTACCATAGATAATAATTTATACTTTACTATATTTAGGGACAGATCGAAAATAAAATTTTTGTAATTTATATATTTTTAGAATGAAGTGATTGTATAAGTTGGGACACAAACCAATTGCGTCTTCTATGCGAAACGTGAAACATTGTGTGTTTACAAGCTTTTCTAACTTTTGTAAATAGTGGCGAAGACATGCGTGTTTTTCTAAACATTAATAAATTGTATTCTCCACAAGTTTAATAAAACGAAATATCAATCCGTATTTTTTTTCAACACTTGTGACTTTTACGTGACCACGTTTGTCCATTTATCGAAGAGAAAATAGGACATTTTCTCACAATGTTCAGGCGCAGGGAAGTTAAAAAAGTCAAGAAAATGGTGACATTTGGAGTTGTTGAAGAGGTGGAAGAACCGCCGGAGTACATATACCCATTCACCGAGGAAGGAAAGGCTCTCTTCAGAAGAAGATTGTACGACAAATGCCTGGAGTATCTAGACAAGTCTCTCGAGGTAGAGCCTGTAGACCCTTTAACACTGGCGTGGCGCAGCAGGCAAGTTACTTCATTCTGTCTTCAGCCTTAAAATCAGATTTAACCTCTCCTAAGATTATACACCGAGAAAAAAGTTTTGTTTAATAAAACAAAGTTAGTTCGGCGCAGCCAAATTAACTGCTTGTATAGGAACAATAACGTAATTTACGGTCGCGACTAAATTATTTTGTTGTTATTATCTGGTTAGTGGTTGCCCCAAACTGTAAAATTTGGTATGTGCAACTAGAGATTTGTTTCACATTAGGTAGTTTCGGTTACAAAAAAAATAGAAGCTCGACGAAGATTCGAAAACAAACCGTTTTCTCCCGAGTGTTACGCCCCAGCAGCAAGCTTAACCAAAGTGACTATAGACTGTTCACGGTGAAATTAGCACTTTAGAAGCCCTGCTTAAGATCAACTTGTATGCACTTTGTGTGTTCTTTCGTCTTACGCAAAATCGTCATTGCCATGGGCTTCGTCGCTTTCTTCATGCGTTAGTCAAGTGAAACTGTAAAATGAATTTAAAAAGTGAATATTTTAAAAATCTGGTAAATTTTATACTCCGACGCATTTAAAAAAAAACAGAAAGCGATTTAAATATTTTAAGTTATCATACATGGTTACCTAATGTTTTTTATTCGGCGTTAAAATGTGGAACTACTTTCCCCTCCATCATTACCAACTTTACTGGGCGCATGTCACTCAGTGCGCCTATTAAAATATATGCAGGTATGGGCAGTAACTTTTTTCTAAGGTTGATTGCGAAAGTGCTCACTTTATCGTGAATAGCCTTTAAAGGCTCTTCATGGTATAATGAGCACTTCTGAATCAACCTTTTAAAAATATTACTGCCCTTACCTGCCTATATTTTAATGGGAAAACTGACTGCCATGCTTTCAGTAATGTTGGTAACGAATGAGGGAAAGTAGTTCCACATATTAGCGTTGAATTAGCAGTATGAGGTATTCATTTGTGAATACTTAAACGAATTATTTTATGTTCTGTTTTTTTAAATGCACATACCTAAGTGTAAGAAATAGAAAATTTGTAAAACATTTACTTCGTTAATAATTTCATATTTTCACTCGACCGAAGCATGAATAAAATTATGAGATCCATGGCAATGTTAATTGTACTTACTTTGGAAGAATACGTAATGTTCGTACAAGTAGATCTTATGCACACTGTAACAAATTTCTTGGTAAACTTCCTAAACTGTAATGGATGATTTTATTCTATACAGTGTATGGTAATAGTACTATGTATCAGGCTGAAAATATGGGAATGTTTAGCTTCACTACCATACAAAGTTGGGAACTTTCCTACGCATTTGAATCTTTCCTCAGCAACTGTAGGAATGCTACAATGCATGTATGGGAAAATATTTTACTATTAGCGCTTTGTCTCTCTACCTATACACTGATATGGTAAATTTACAAATAATTTCTAAGAGTGTAGGGCTTTCAAAAGTGCTCAATTTAACGTGAACAGACCTTACTGAGCGACATACGTAAATAAATATTTCCAGTTGTACTACGCACAATGGATGTGTATGTGTACTGCTTTACTTTTTGTTCCCTGTTGAACCAGTTTTATTAGGATTTTTATACAATTACTAAGCACCAAAATTGCAGTAACAAACACTGTGTCTATATTTACTGTTAGAAAAATTATACACCCACTTACGAGCTGTATTTTCAAACGAAGGCAATCAAATGAGATGCTAATCAAATACATAGGTACTGTTGATTATACTCAATATTTTGTTGACAGTCAAATATTTTTGCTCAACACAGATGATTTATCTATTCAAGCGTATATTTTGTTGGATTAACCATAACAATCATGCTGCTTTTTAAATTTCGTTTACTCAATTAAATATTATGTTGTGGCTAGCAAATATATTTTTGGCCCTATACAAACAAGTAGGCTATTTTTTTTTTTTTTTTGCTGGAACAACTATTTCTCTCAGTGTACAGTAATGGAAATTGCCAAGATTCGTTGTTTCGTGTTGTAGCAGTAACGTATATGACACCGTAATTTTTTTTAAATAATGTAGTTAAGTTTTTTATGTAAATATGAGCAAAAACTTTTAGTAATTAAATTGAGCTCCACATGTCTGAAACAACAATTTCTGCATACATCGTTGCTTGATTGAATTTCTCGTATTGACTCAAAAAAATAACTAATTGACCTTGGTGTTATCGGTGTCGTTCTACGAGCAAAAAAAAAAAAAAAAAAAAAAAACTAAAATGTTGCAGATCGTTTTTCGTTTGGCTTTGACAACTTTTACATTATCATATATGTTGCATTTGGCTTACGTTAATTTTGCTAGAGACAAACGCTAAAATTTGTCTTAGAAAATAATTTTTATGTCGTGAACGAAGCTTATTGGCACACGAAGGAAGTTAGTTAGGGATTGGTAACCTAGACAAAAAAAAAACGCATATATTTATTAATGGTGGAAAACAGCGAAAAACATGCAGGCGTGATTATGGTCACGAGTGTAATCATGCGTTTATTGTTTATCCCTAATTCACCGCTGCACTAGATTAGAAGGATATTTACGATAACGAATACCGTACCGTAAAGTAACCGCCCCCCGAACTCTGTTAACTCTATAACTAAAAACCTAGGTTCGGTCAGGTAAAATTAGATATACAGTTGATTAAGTTAATCATTTGGGAAAACAACGATTCACCTAAAAATAAGCAATGCGGCTAATTTCCTATTTCCCCATGAACAAACATAGACAAAGCCGCCACTTGGGTTACAGGATGTTGGCCTCACTTAATAAGAAGCTCCAATTACCAACTGTTGAGTCCCCAATAATTGTGCAACATATAAATAATTAAACATATTTGAAGGAGAAAGGTTTTCGGGTCTTAAAAAACCTTCGTAGTTTATAAATACAAGAAAGGGTCATTGTTGACATTCAAAATGTTCGCCCCATTATTTGACACAAAACGTTTGTCGCACAACTATGACGCAACATGAAATTAATACCAATTGCCAACTGCATGTTTACAAACTTGTAAGCAGCTATCAACCAACAATACTTATGTTTAAAAATGTACACTTGCTATATGTTCTGACATGTTTTGATTTTATGATGGATGTAAAATATTCTCGAAAAAGGAAGTATAGGACATACCAAATACCAAAAATATGTTTATCAACAAGTAATTAATATAGTACAAATAAAGTAAATTTTAATAAGACATGGTTTGTGATTTAAAACACCATAGCTTCAAATAAATCATACGAAATAATCGTTTTATTTAATTACAAATATATATTAATTACCGTTATTGCCATAATATTTGTTACATTGTCCCTACCTTGCAGTAAGTGCCAATTATCAACCGTTATGTTCTCAAGATTAACATAATAATACCCAACATTCCATATTTCAAGTATAAATTATCTCAGATCTTAGACAAATCTTTGTAGAACACAAGAGAAAGATATTATGGACACTCAAAACGTTTGTTCCATAATTTGACTTAAAATGTTTCATGCACAATTTTAGGCCAACAGAAACACACACACCACTTTCTAATAGTATGTTTACCAACCTTTTACCGGCCATCAACACATTTTAATTTTAAAAATTAATTACACTTAAAATATCTTCGGGAATTGTCTACTATTATGGCATTATTGTCTGAGGGGTGCTAAGAAATCTCAAAAAGAAATTCGTGTTAGCATATTACGTCAGGCTGGCGTATTAATGCGTGTGTGTTCCAGCCCAACATATACACAAAATACCAACAAATACCCACATTTGGTCTAACGTAGATTACTACTGGGATGTTTTTATTTATCATTATGCTGCACAGTCTCATCAAAACAAGAAAACTTTTCAAAGCACCACGTGCAAGGATAATACAGACTCTCTCTAAAAACTCATGTGAAACATGCTTGAAGAAAAGGTTTCGATGTGTTTTCAACTTAAATACCTCGATATACATTTAACTCTAACTATTAAAAAGCATACGAATGTTGCCAGAGTTGGTATGCATGATAGAGGATAACACCTAACAAACAAATGGTTACAATTTACAATTGTACATAGACTTCGAAAGAGGTGGTAACTCCTAGTGAATCGTCTTACATGTTATGGACGAAGTCTCAGAGGGGAAAAAATATTCTTTACATCGAAAGCACAAGAAAACACTTCAAAATCACAAATAAACGTGATTTCAACATTATGTGAAAACCGCTGATACAGGAATTCTCCTCTTACCACGTACAATATTTTGTGTCAAGATATAAAATAACATTTTTAAATATCGAATCTTTCACAAATGCAATGTTTATGCCTAGCACAATAGTCGCTAGTTAATTTATTACCAATTTTTCCTCCAGAGAAGTGTACGGTCAATTAAAAACTTTTTGCTATCTTCTGAAAGTAATGCTGGAACATGTTAAGGGGAAAACCTTAGCGACATACGAAAATCACTATTGTGTTTTTAAAAAGTGGAAAAGTAAGGGATGCAAAAAATAACAGCCACGTGTTTCGGGCGTTTACTGATGCGGCAAATACTAACTGGATTTATCTCTGTAGTAATTTGATTTAAATATTTTATAAATATGTGGATCTGAGCTACAAAAATATTTGGTTTGAAGTACGGCTAGAAAAAATGGTATATTATATCATTTGGAAAGTTTTGACAGTAAACTTATCCCGTGGCAACTATTTAATATATTTTTTTTAAATTTCTTTAGTGAAAGTGGAACAAGTGTTTAGAGTGATTAACCTATTATAAATTTCATAAAAAATCATAACGGGCTAACACACCTGTTATTTTTTCCATACAGTGACACTGAATATTATGATAGAATAATTTTTCATTAAATTTATAATTTTCTGCTATTAAGTAATTTTCCGCGAGTTTCAAATTGCAAATTTAAAAGGATTACTGGTTTAATTAATGCCTGCGAAAGGTGAAAATTAAAACATTTCACAACTCAATATCTTATTTCCGTGTATACTACATGTAAGCTTATATTTTAATTATTACCATTAATTCCAATTAAAAACGAGGTGTTCAAAACCATTTTGTTTTTCGAATTTACTGCTGCTCACTCCCGAAGTGATTTCTCCAGAAATTCGTATTATATCCCTCAAACATCATTACTTTCTAGTTGCCCTTTCACATTCATCATATTTTCACGTCTCTTGACTTATTGGCAAATTTCCATCTTCTAGATAGTGAGAATTCATCAGCGACATCTCTCTTAGCTGGGAATTCCTTATTTCATATGACAAATATATTCTGACAATTCACACTCTTCTATCTCATTTTCATTTGTGACAAATGAAACTGCAGGTGGCCGTAAAATAAGACGTCCAGCAGTATCGAAGAATAATATTTCAATTTTTTCTCCAGATTTATTTTCAGCTGCTAGTTACACTTTCCTTTGAGGTCAACATCAAAACAACGTAAAATTAAAGAAAAAATAAAACGTTATTATTGTACACATTTCAATGGTTCCAGTTTCTGTGGGTGAATTGGTGACATTTTCGTCCACAAATGTTCATTAATAAGGGGTGAAATTCTCAGATTTTCGAACTCATCACTACTGAAGTGACGAATATAAGTTTTTTTTTTTTTTCAGTATTATATATATATATATATTTCATATAACTTCAGTTTTTTTTTAATACTCATTTTACTCTCAGGGGTGCTTAGTGCCGCAAGTTATTTAGTTAATTTTTATATCTGACTTGTAATTTCTGAAATGACGAAAGGTATTTACTGCCATTTTGATATCAGGGAGAGCTCAAGAGATATAACAATTTCAGAAAAAACTTAATTATATTAATAACCTAATAATAGAACAATTATTTTTAAACCTAGCTCTATGTAACTTGAATATGTGATATTTGAATAAGAAAAAGGCCATTTGTAACTATTAAAAAAAAAAAAAACTACTAATGAGATATAATAAAAACTTTTGTATATTTTAAACATGTATCTATGTAAATTAAGATGTACTATGGGATTTTGTACGATGATAAGGATGCAATTTCCTGGGATACCAGTTTTTCTTAACCCATGTAGCTGATTACAAAATGTGACAGCAAGTTGCCCTTATCCTGCCCTTCGAAAGGTTTACACTTCTTGTAGCTACGGATTCTTTTGTAGCGAAGTATTCGTAAATCCTCTTTCGCTGTTTGCTTGGAAATATATACCGACCTGGAAAAACAGGAAATAATTCTTCTTTTAAAATGGATATTAAATCTTCTCCTTTAAAACACATGAACTTAAGAATTAAGATTTGGTCTCCAACAGCCGATATTTTGAAAGATGGGAATATATTTTCTGCATAGCCTTTGCTTTCTACCCTCATATTTAAAATATGAAATGTTCGTTAGTTTAGACGTGATATAGAATAATCACAATTTCACCAGGCGACTACTCCATTCCTCTTCAGATTACTCTTTGCTTCTATGTTTCTCGGATATAGAAATATTTACCGGAGCAATTTCTCGTACATGCCGCGACACTCTTGCCTTTCCGCAGTTACATGATTCAACACAATTTCAAGTACGCGGCGTCACGTCGCTATAGGCTATACGCGATAGAATGAGCACTTTTGAAAGCCCTTTCATTACCAATAATAGTCGATAATATTTTTTATTTTAGACTTAGAAATGAACTTCAGAGCGCGGTGGAATATACACACTTTGTTTATTACTTACATGGCAAAATTTATTTTGAAAGGTCGTAAAAAGATAATAAATGGCTGAAAGGAATTAGTAACTAGGGCCACAAAAGTGCTCACTTTACCGTGAATGGCCTATAAAAAAGCGGCACTCAGCCACGGCCCATCTTCGTGCTGTGGTCTCCCTGCTTAAGATCTACTTGAATGCACATTGTGTGTCCTCCCACCATAAGTGAAATCAACATTGCCATGGACCTGATCCCTTTATTCGTGCGTCAGTCAAGTAAAATTGTGAAGTTATTAGAAAAATGTATATTTACATATTTGCTAATCCTAACGAAAGCATAAAATACAGTTTGTGGTTACATCTTGGTCGAAGTAGTATACAAGTATTTCAAAGTTTTTATTTATGTAGTATGGTTCCCTGATGCTGGACTCAAACCATCCGTCGCGCCAGTCAGTCGCCCGTACGTCAGTCACTCATCTACCTGTTTTTTTCGTTCGTCAATTGAAAGCGATTCACAAAAATTTCATTGTGACAAATTAACGTCGTGATCTTTCTTTAGTTGGAAGTATATTTTGGTTGGAGATTCATTTTCAAGAAGAAAATATTTTGGGGTGATAATATTTTTTACATTATTAGAATTTATACTGAGACATTATTTACATTTTAAATTCTTTATTTTACCACCAAAGATAATATACACAGATTCACAGCCTTGCATTTTATTTCAAAGTGTGTATTTGCGTGTATGGAATGTCGTCAGAAGGCGGTGACCCATCCGTTAGTCAGTCGAAATTTGAAGTTTGAGAAATATTTGACGTTAAGGCGGATAGAAAAAAGATGCCCTGAGATTGGTTGAATTTCACGAGACGGCCGGATGGATGGACGACTGACGGGTGCGACGAATGTCTGCGAGTCCAGCTTTAATCGAATCCACGTGAATTTCACAATTTCACAGCTGTGGAGGAAGAGAGGCAATTCACTGTTTTTATACTGAGGTTTGTTAAAGTGCAGCTTCTATGCACACTCTACCCCATGTTTCTTGTGAAACTGCTCCCAGCTCACTTCAACATGGGACGATAAGACGTAACTTGTATAGCCCATTCACGGTTAGTCCAAACTTTTCTGAATCCCTGTATCATGCATACAAAATTTGACCTGGTCTAGAAAGTTACACCAAAGGTACAGAGCACCATATTCTTGTGCACTCAGTAGAATATTATTTTTCATAGAAAAAAAAATTCTTGCTAGGCATTTTCAACGCACCCATATCCTCCTTGCTCTTTTTCATATTAATTATAAATTAAATAATATACTTTATGATTAAATAAATTACTTAAATTTTACACCACTTATATTAAACAACCAAACATGTCATATATTGGGTGATTTTTAAAAGGTTTTGTTCAAAATATATGAAGAACTGCGAATAGACTATAGTCCATTCATGGTTACGTCACACAAAGTCCAGGATATTCATCTGCCTCGTGCAAATAAATCTTAACCGTGTCCATAAAATTACAGAAGGACAACGCACCGCATTCGTGGGCGCCCAGTGAAATAGTACTTTGCATAAGAACTATTTAATTTGAGGCATTACCAAAACAACTTTTTTCTCACTGTTTTAATTTATAAACCTATAATAAGGTACATTTTTAACACATATAAAACGCTTATGATTAATGACATAAGGAAACAATCAAAAACATTAAACATGGGGTGAATAGACTATAGAAGCTGGCGCTATACAAATATTTCGACAGCAACGAAATGATTGTATAAAACAGCTCTATCCTTTCTTCCCCAGTATAGTCCAAGACCGCAAGATAGGTGCAGGGATGAATCACTAGCTTTGTTTAGGATTTGTGGAGGCAGAAACGCGGGAGAAAATTAATTGACGGGAGGCCTTAGAAATCACATAACACTACCATTTAGAGGACTGGATAACTGTCACTGTCTCTGGCATGCTATTCCCACACAGACCCCACTGCAGTCTGCAGTCTTTGTACTTCGGGTTGGCACGTTTGTTATTTATAGGCTGTTCACAGTAAAATTAACGCTTTTGAAAGCCTTGCTTAAGATATATTGTATACATTGTATATTCTTCCACCTTATGTAAGATTAACATTTTCACGGGTCTCATCACTTTACTGATGTGTCGGTCAAGTGGAAATGTAAAATTATTAGAAAAGTAAACATTTTAAAATCTGTTCATTTTTATACTTTGGTGCTTAAGAAAACAGGAAGCGAAAGAAAGAGTTTAACTTATCACACATGTTTACCGATGCTTTTATTAGTAGACGTTAATATATGAAACTACTTTCCCTCCATAGTTACCCACTTTACTGGGCGCATGTCACTCAGGGCCCAGGTTGAAAAATATGCAAGCAGGGGCAGTGATTTTTCTAAGGTTGATTTCAAAAAGGCTCTCTTTATCGTGAACAGCCTTTAACCTAGTTTGGAATGCAAAGTTACGCTAAACAATATAGTCGGAGTCAACCGGTTTCTTTGCAAGCCGACGTCAACAAAACTAGAAAGAGCAGCCTAGTGAAATAGTTGTCGGTAGATATTTGTACTAAAGTTTGGCAATAGAATGGATTTCGTTTACGCTGTCTGTTACGCAGTAAATTAGTACTTTTTATACCAATCATTACACTGAGCTAAGAGAATAAGCCGCTGTTAACGTCAGATAAGACAAACGTTTACTTATTTGTAGTCTTCAAAGTTTCCCGTAGCTAAAATATCGTATATCTAATTAATGGTAAACAAAGAACTTTTGAAAGCCCTCCTTAAGATCGACTTGCATATACAATGTGTATTGTTCCACCGTTTAGCAGATTTAACATTGCCGTGAGTCTCGTCACTTCATTTATGCATCGGTAAAGTGAAACTGTGAATTTGTTAGCGAAATAAACATTTTAGAAAGTTGCTATATCTCACTTTTATATCTTACAAGGGGACACAGTGGCTGAGCGCTTGGTATACTCGCCTCCCACCGAGGCGAACCGGGTTCAATCCCCAGCCGGGTCACTCCCGGATTTTGTCAGGCGGGAATCGTGCCAGGCGATGTCACTGCTCGGTGGGTTTTCCCGGGGATCTCCCGTTTCTCAGCTCTTTCATTCCAGTTCTGCTCCATGCTCACCTCAGTCACCCTCGTCGGCTTTCAAAACCTCGCTTTTAAGAGTCACCTAAATATATTCACTCACTAAATGTATACATTAAAAATAACCGAAAGCGCAATAAAGATTCTCAGTATTCACAATTATTTACCTAATACATTTAATTCAACGTTATTATATTGAACTACTTTATCTGCATCGTTATGGCCTACTGGCATGTATCAGTGGACCCATAAAAGGAGATGCAGATAATGGCAGTGACTTTTTTTCACAGTTTGATCTCAAAAATTGCTTAATTCGCTATGAATAGACAATATGCCTTCTCCTAGGGTAGTTTCTGAAACTTTGTCAGAAAAAAAAACCCGTTACTTTGTCTCTTAATTACTCAGCAAAAAATATCACGTTGTCTCTTAATTTCTCAGTCAGCAACATGCATTGCACTGACCACCTACTTTGTGTAATGTGCGTGATTCACAGGTGCCAGATCCATATGTTTAACCCTTCCGCCGCCTTGGCTGACGCCAGAAAGTCTAAAGCTATGTACCGGCACTACGTGGCAGAGGAACTAGGTGGCAGAGGAGGAGAAGAAGTATTCTCTTTGGGCTTGCTCAGAAAAGCTGACGCCTTGTACCATAAGGCGAGATTCGAAGAAGCTCTGGTGCTGTACCACCAAGGTACACGCCTCAGACCCGGTGTTCGAGATTTCCCACGCGGAGTCGCGAGGGCTCAGCAAGCGCTACTCAACTCTCTTGGTAAGTGGAGAGTGTGTTGTTGCAAAGTGCACTCCACACAATCTGAATCTGAGTCAGTAACAACTTCACTATTTCAATAAGTTAAACGTATGTCACTGATTCAACAGTCACTTCAGTGAATTTAACAACTGATGAATCAATGAAAAAAATTGCAGATTTCCTTCACTTATTGATTCAGTAACATTTTCCACCGGTTAGACAGTCATTTTGTTCACTGTTTAATAAGTGATATATTTTTGACTGGTGGATCAGTTAAACAGCGTGTAAAAATGACCGTCATACAACATTTAAAAATGGCAGTTAAACAACGTGTTAAATAATAAAACCAATACAAAATACTTTCTCAAATGTGTTTCGTCTTTCAAAATTCCATTTTACTAGGTAATATGAACACTCAGACATTCATTCCGTTTTTACGTCTTTCATTTCGTTTTCATGTAATCATCACAGCGCTCTGTTTGAAGGTTTAAAATACATATAATGTGATGAAGACAGTGAACTCACATATACTATTCGTTTTAATAATCCTAACGGTACCAATTAAACGAAAAACGAACAGGAAGTGCATACAATTTAAAACTCCACAATTTTCGCGGCAACATTTAAGAGAGAAAATATTATTTTGATTATTTCAACTTAGCGTGGTCGCGCAGAAGGTCCCCGCCCCCATAGCTCAAAGGTAGGGTGGTCGACCTGTAGTCGATTGTCGCGGGTTCGCGCCCGGCCCCTCCGCAGCAGATCCTCAGCTCGTTTGCCGCACTGCGAATTTGTCAACAATTCGCTCTTACTTGGGCTCAACAACGTCACTTCAATACAACTACAACAGCTACAAAAAAAATATATGGCAAGGTAACGGCCTAAAAGTGAAGTGAAAAGGGTGTGTGTGAGTTCGATCCCGGACATTTACAATTTATCTTTTTTTTTACTTTTTCAATTACAGTAAATTGCACAATATGAATAGTAAACTATCGTAAACATGTATATCTCACGTAATTATCTGGCCACATTGAATAAAAACAATATTTTATTCGCCACTGCAGTCGGCCGTTACTTATTCATAAGTGAAAATGTTTCACGTCACTAAATCAATCAATGAAACTTTTTAACTGAAACAATCAGTCGTTTCCCACTGATTCGAACTTATAATGCAGGGCGAGGAGGCACGGCTAGGAATTTCAGCAAAAAGTAATCACGTTTCCTTATTATGTTATTAGTTAGAGTGGAAAAATTGTGGCGTTTCTTACTGAGGTTAACAAGATTCTTTGATTCGCGATCAGGCTGGCTAATGCCATGCAAGAAAAGAGTTTTAAACACAGCAAATTAGTGAACATTGCGAGTAAAAAAATACATCAACGCGGAAGTATGTTTACGCAACCGTGTTCAGTGAAAAGCACAGCAGAACGGGATACAATCCAACAAATACGTATTTTTTTGGTTAGGTCGACAAGAATAATTCGTCAGTATTACTCAATGATTTAAAATCGCTACAAAAATTAAGCCCACGTTTTATTTGAAAAAAATATAAAAGAAAATTTTTTTTCGCGTAGAAATTAAACAGTATATTCCTACAATTAGGCGTAAGAGATGATGTATAGAAAAAAAAGGAAGTTAAATCCAAAATAATTTTCAGATTAGCAATAAATTAACTTTCAAGGAACATACATGAATGCGAGCGTGTTATATGATAACAGGCTTAGCTCGAATTCGGCAGGTCGTAGGTTCATTCTAATATACTGCAGTAAAGGGTGAATTCCGTCATATATAATTAATTTTTCATTCATTATACCTCATCCATCTCTACATAACTTACCATCCAAATACCTAGCCCTATAGACTATTCGTGATCACTATTTGTACACCAAAAAAATATTAGATATTAGTAGCATAAGAAACAGCTGTCAAGGCGATTCCACATTTGAACGGGGAGGATTCTTAAATATTTAAAACTATTGGTACTCCGAAAACAGTTGTAGCAATATAAAGCCGTTATTCTAAAAAGTTATAAAAACTTATGAAGTCAAGCACTGAAAATAAATGTCTACATTAACAAAATACGCTTCAAAATGTAGGTCTATAGCTACTTACCTAACAGTGTACAGTGATTTTTTAAGAGGATAGGAGGTACTACAATGTTTCACAGATTAAAGAAAAAAATCGGTAAGCTTGGTTGCTTTTCTTTTTGGCATAATAGTGAAGTATTAAAATTTGTTATGATATTAAAGTGTCGCCTGATCGTCATTTGCATATGCTAGGCGCAAAGTCCATGGCCTTATTAAATATCAGTATGTGGCAGAAAAAAGCTCGATCGTCAGAAGATAATTTCACTCAACAGTGTGCTGACTAAATACCTAGGTTAAATTCGACGGCATATTCATGTTACGAGCGCTCTTTTTCCGCGAGCAGTACGAGCTTAGTACGAGACGACACGGTTGGCATAGGCTGTTCACGGTAAAGTGAACACTTTTGCGGCCCGAGTTTTTTTTTCCTATCAGGTATTTTTTGTACCCTCCCATCACTTTTTTTAAATAAATACTGTCGTGTTAGTAATAACCACAGTGTATTTGTTTCTCCGGGCTCGACAATTAACGCCCAAGGCTACAATAAAAAATGATTATTGAATGTTATTCCGAATGAGAGGGTATTTCGAAAGTACTCACTTTACCGTGAATAGCCTATAACTCACCAGACTTGCATTTTGGTGGACCAGGGCTCGATTTCCTGTATCACCCTCCTTATTTCCGTTTCATATGGTTTCACGAAATAACTGCATGTTATTACGCAAGCTGGTTCTTTCATAGCGGTTATTGACATTTTCTTCCCCGTTCCTGTTATTTTCTGAGAAAGAACCTGGTTGCGTCTCTGATGACTCAGATCAAACACGGCGCTCGACTTGCGATGCAGTAAGTTTGAAATCCAGTCTTTTTTTTTTTACTAAACTATTAAACATGCGCCCGCTGTGCTAGACTACAAAAGAAACACATGCTCCAGACTACGCCTGTCAGTTTCTTTCAACAAGACATCTCGCACATTCGAATCGTCATTTCGGAACACTCCAGCACAGACAAAAACAGCTTTTCTAAGAGCTGTATTGAAATTTTTATTTTTGTTAATTACATACAAAACTAATCGAGATAAATGAATTGTCCATTGCTGCAGACTTTCCTCCAATAAAATTATGGGGTCACCCCTTACAGTCCTAAAGGTATGCTCAATATGACGAGAACACTGCACGCCAGTACAGAGCCCTGCTCGTAGCGTCGATGGCGCACTAGATGTGCGTAGCAGTGTCGCCTTTATCGCCTCCGTACTTCTCGCCTCAAAATGCAAAGTCAGTTTCAGGTAGGCGGGTCCCTTAAGCCATGGATAAGGTTACCAAAACTCCAGGTTGGGAAGATCAATCTTAAAAGTTTAGCAAATTGAATATTTTCGCCACTAGTAAGAGCTAATTTCGGAAAAGTACCCGATTTTATCAATATTTTGTGGCGCCCTCTATACCACTGAGACACCAAAATGGCTCAAGGAGAGACACGTGCGCATGCAATTTCAAACATGAACCAAGTTTCTAAATATTTTATCAGCCTTAGCAATGGCTCTTTCAGCATTAACTCCAACAGTATCTCAAACTTAGTTTACGCAAAAAAAATAAAATTTTTTTTTTCTTTTTTGATTATATCCGTGGAAGAAAATACCAAATTAATCTAATAGAAATTATGCTAACAAAGAAGGTTAATATGTAATTTATAGCACAAAAGAGAGCTCATAAAAAAATTTCACAAAAATCAATTGAAGGATTGAAATTTTCCTAAAAGTTCCACACTAGTGGCAAAATTACACTATGTGAGAAAAGTCACATCTGAAAAATGTATTATTACAGGCTTTAAAATATGACGAAAGCCATTCTTTCTCTTAACAGCACATTATATAAACGCCACATTAAATATTACTGGCTGTTTAACTAGAGCGAACGCTATCTTTCATATTATCAATAAAACATAAGTGGCAGAAATAGCACATTATATAAAAGTCACATTAAATATTACTGGCTGTTTAACTAGAGCGAAAACCATTTTTCATATTAACTATAAAACAAAAGTGGCAGAATATAAGAACCACATTAAATATTACTAGGCATTTGACTAAAGCGAAGGCCATCAAAACATAACATTTCAATATAATATTAATATTTACTAGGAAAATCTGTGGCCATCTTGGAAGTGTTTTCTCTTTCTCTGGACATTCAAAGTAGTACAAGGCCATTCATACAAATATAGTAATTGAAATGTTACATTTAACTTTTTCTTTCTTTTTAAAAGCCCTGACAAGACCAACGGAATTCCTTCTAAAACATATTACCAAAAGTTCATGATGAATATTTTTAAAGTTTCCTATATGGACGAAAATATTATCCTTCCTCAAACAACATTAGGAGCATAACCATTTTATAATAATTTTAATTTGTTGCTTAACTTCTAACACAGACGGTCCATCGGGGAACAGCCATTCTCCCCGGATTGGCTGCTCCGCCGATCTTAAATACAGAAAATATTCTAAATATTTTATTCAAGCTCAACCAATAGGAAAAAGCAAGGGGCTGAAAGTTCTTCCAAACCGACGAAACATCCAGATGGTTACAGCAAGGTGCTGAAAGTTCTTCCACACCGCCGAAATGTCCGGATGTTTACAGAAAGGGGCTGAAGGTTCTTCCGCACCAACGCTGTTACGACGTCCGCACATTCCCCCCAGACAGTTCCACGAGGTGCCGCTTGAGAGCGCTGGGAGCGCCCCTGCCATTTTTTTTCAGTTCTCCTATCTAGTTGGATGAGAATCTATGATCATGTCGGGCTTTTCGCAGAAATGTTCTGGCAGGTAACGGGATGGCGGAAGAAAAATCCCTTGGTGAGCAACAAAATGCACACAAAAACTAGTAAATGTTGTAGGTTTCTAAGTTTATGTAGTTATTATAGAGGTAGTCTGTATTTATGGGAAAACCGATTACTTCATACGCCGAGGTCGAGAAACAGTTTGATTAAGTCAGTTGTTTTGAACGTGGCGAAACACTCACTCACAGTCCAATAAATATATTTTAATTTTTTTTCTTATTGCTGTACGATTTATAACGTGTTGCGTAAAACGAAAACCACAGTTCGAAAAAAATGATGAACTTTGAGGTATATTGTTCAATTTAAGTGACTTCACGTATGGTTCATTACAATTGTGACGTAAGTTCAAAATAAACAGTCACTCTCGTGTAGGAAAATGTGCAGAAGGAAAAAGGATTAAAATTGAGACCACCCGTCTCAATTTTACGTTAGAAAAGGATAAATGCTATAATCGTAAATAACACATAAAATAACTTAAAATAACTACGTAAAATTTTTCTCTTTTATTATTTACGTAGCTTAAAATCTTTATTAAAAATATTTTTTTGCAACACAGCGCACCTAGCAGCGGAAATTTTCCCCAGCCAAACTCTCCAATAAGAAATCTCGTTGTCTTCCTATTTGAGTATAATATATCTTAGCCAAGGATAACAAATACAAAATAGTCTGCTACGCGATAAGCATAAGTATCCTGTTGAAACTTGGTGCCCTGGTCCAAAGTGGAAATAAATTATGTTCCCTAATGTAGCGTAGTAACACATGCATCCAAGAAAGTCAAAGTATCTGACACGTATTCAAACGCTATATAAAATTATTTTCCTAAATCGTTACTTAAGTTTCTACAAGATGTATTATGTTCCTTTAAGTTGCGACTTCCGAAATACCAACGATAGTTACGTACTTGATTTGACACTTTCTTTTTTTAATTCCTAATTAATTATAAACGCGTGCATGGCACACTCGTAGATGTGACACTACTGAGAAAAGAAAGAACATTTTTGTTTATCACTTCGTACTGCGAGCACAGCTATCGACCCTAGCGTACAAAATTGCAGTAGTCCTGAGTGACCCAGCATCTTTTTCCTATAATGGTCCCTTTCCGACTATAAACAGCTTCGGGCATCTCGTAATTTATTTTTCCGCAAAACATCGCAGCCATTTCACGAGTACATATTTTTTTCCTGTGCACCGATAACTGCAGGTAAAAAGTGATACTCTGTACCTACACTTCATCGCACATTTTAAACATAACATATTATAAATTGCTATTTTAGTTATACCAGTAAAAATGGCTCCTGGGAATTTCAAATCCTGTTAATTTAATTCTGAGTTCCGTTGAAAATACAAGTATAACTGTGGTTCCCGCCCAAGGTCGATGAATCTTGACACTTGTTTCCAGTTTACTGGCTTGATTCGCCCCGTAGATTGAATAAGGAGTAGAGAACACATTCCTTGATAAAAAGGACTGGGATATTCCGTCACAGATCCTGCTGTGAAAGTCTTAAACCATAATAATGACAAACGGAAAAAAGTAAGACGGCGGTCTCCAGCAATGTATAAACAAATGACAGACGAAAAAACACAGATGGCGGCCATGAGCAATGTATAAACAAATGACAAACAAAAACAAGATGGCGGCCTGCAGCAATATACAAACAAATTACAAATTGAAAAGCAAGATGGCGACCACCAGCAATGTCTACTAATGCCCGCAATCCGCAAAACACTTTTGTGAATATGAGTAACGAACACGTTGCCTACCAACGCACTGAAATTTTTGGTGAACATTAAAGTACTTTTGTGGTTGACATTAAATACTGATGAAGCAAAAAAAAAGTTTTTTTTATAAGTGTTGCTGGAGCCCCTGCGACTCATTAGGTACTATTAAACTCAAATGCGGCCAGATAAAACAAGCCTGGAATCCGCGACAAATATTCCAGCCAAGCTGAAAATACCGTAGAAACATGTTCCATCGCTGGTGGTATATATGTTTTCAACTCTATGAAAATATTTCGGAATCAAAGTTTGACTACTAGAACCCTATACCCTGGTTATCAGTGCATGTGTTTGTGCAAATGTTCACCCTATGCGATATTGATTCCTTATAAAAGTATAGCTTTTATAAAGAATAATGCAAAGGATGTATTGAAATTGGGCACGAAGAACACGGAAATCAATCAAAATAACGGAACCACAGGTAGAGGGTTTGACGTCTCGTAACAGCGAGGTCCTTAGAGATGCTGCAAGTTGCTCAGAGAAGCAGGAATACTTCCCACTTTTCTGAAGTCCTGCGAAAGTTATACTTTGAGGATACTCCTTCACCTTATGCAAACAAAGCTTATCCAAATCTAGAAAATGGCACCAAAGGGACAGCGCACCGCAGTCGTGCGCACTCAGTGTAAAATAATTTTGCATGGGAACTATTTCTTACTAGGCATACCAACATATCTGTTTTCTCGCTGTTTTTATTCGTTTTAATTATAAATAAATATCTTAATTCATATATGAAATATAATTAAAAGTTCAATTCGCCCGTTTGAAGCACTGTATCAAATCTGACACGCGTGTCAATTAGCAAACTCAAGCAATTTTATGTGAGTACTCCTGTTCTGCCTGAAAAATTTATTTTTCGTCCCGCCAGCTGGTGAAATGTTTCATACCTACATTTTTCTGGAGTACAATTAAAGCTACTATTATGGAGTTGGTGTGTTTACAGAACTACACGATGTTAATGAACTTGGTTAGCAAGTCTGCTTGGTTATTAGCCACGCCTGTATTTGGTGGCCCAGATTAATAAACAGTTATTTTGTTTGAAGAGGGGTTACTATTTGAAGAGGCAATATTTTTGCTGCAGGAAAAGGTAGTTTGTTTTTCTTTGCCCCCCCCCCCCCATATGGTGGTGCACGTCTGAACGCTTCCAAGCGCTGAGCTATACTGAAGAGAGGCGCGCGGCGCTTCTGGAGCGGCCGAGCGCTGTCTGATGGCTACTACTGGCAACGGGTTCAACCTCGCACACTCTGGCACCTTCCATACGCCTCTCCGCTATTCCCGCCGTCTCCTTAACCTTCCCGAGCCGCGTTTTCGCGTATAAATGTTCGTTCCCAGCCCGAGCAGGTGTGCAGTGTTCTTCATCGAGTTGCGCTGGCTGGCAGACGATAGATCATGTCTACACCACTTCGTACTTCGGGTCTTCAGCATGTTAGACGCGTTTTCACGTAATATGAGTACTACTCAAGTTAAGTATTGCAATGAACGCAGTTGTTGTTATGCTGGGGGTAGAGTTTCCCTTTTACTAGTGTTTTTTTTTTTTTTTTAGCGATTTTTGTGTATATGGATTTTTGTAGGGAAGTGTTTCTTCACTGTTTTGATTATGTGAATTTTCAATATGGTATTTTTATGGGAATGTTTGTAAGAGGTAGATTCTTCCTTTTTTTTGGCATGTTGTAGGAATGGTCACCTGGACTACTATTTGCCAAATTAATTTTAATGCCAAGGAGTTTACTGGATATTTTATGGCGTGTCTTTATGCTCATGGTTAAGTGTAATGAGGGTTTTTGCTTCTTCCCAATGGTATTCTTGAAATTAGTATTCCATGTTGTACTTTTTAGTGAATCATCAGGCTTACTTTACTTTTAAAGTTGTAATGGTGCTTGCTTAATGGGATTTCACAACTTTTTATTCAGGTTGCGTGATTTCACAGGATATATTAAACTTGTTGTTTTTCTGTTTGTTGCAATGCATGTGCGTTCTCTCCTTCCCCTAAATCACCGATTGTTAGCAAGCAACAGACATTTACAGATGGTATTTATATTTTTCAAATTAAGTTGCAAAGTTTATGTTCTTGGTGATAATGTATATATGGGTTTCAATATATTTGTATTAATTTTTTAATTTTTGTGTCCATAATTTTCTTGATTTTTTTAATTGTGTGCGTCCACCTTGCCTTCCTTTAGACCTGCTACGCCCTAAAGGAGCGTAACTCAATTATAAGGTACTTTTTCGTTAACAGAAGTATAAAATGCTTGTTGATTGATGCATGGTATATTAAGAGTCTTATGTAGAGTCTAGTGAAACATTTTCTGTGATATCGTTGTTTGTGCGTAAACGTATATCTCGGTAAATAGAAGTTTGGGAAATATTACTTTTTGTCTGAAAAGATAAAAAAAACATTTATCTACGGCCCTATTTGATTGCATTTGTCATATTAAGTGTATTCTTGGAGGAAAAATATCGTGAAAATGGTAAAATATCGCATTTTAAAAACTTGCCTATGCAGTTTCCTAACCAGCAAGAGGTACAATGATACCGACGTAGTTTAATCTGTGGGCTTTCATCGCGTGTAATAAAACCCCTATGTTACAGATCTAATTTGCGCAGTATACAGCGTTACGACGAAAACACTGCCCGCCATGCGCGTAGGAGCGATGAGGCGTTAGGCGTGCGTGTAACTGTCGCCCGTATCGCTCCCCCACTCCTTGACCTTGGACGCGCAGCTACATGATCCCCTTAGGTAAATAACCAAAAACGTGATACATGGGGAATATTCTGCGGTTAGATGAAGAAACCGAGAATATACTAAAGTTAGGAACACCTCGCAGCATTCGCCTGGAGTGATATCGGGGAACCAACCGAAACGAGGGTAGCCGGACCGGGAATCATGCACAGGTCCCGCCGGATCAACTGGATCCCATGTTCCAGGGGCTCACACGGAGGAGCACTTCGAGGAGATGATCGGCCTCGTCCCGTACTTGGCTGCGGTGTCGGCGAAGGTGGCAGGACGACGCCGGGTGTTCCAGGCGGAGGAGTTCCTGTTGGCAGGACGACGCCGGGTGCGCCACCCGGATAACACCCTGGGGCGAACCGCGGGCCACAAGCGGTTTACGACCAGGGTCCTCGCCAAGGCGCGGCTCACGGACGACCCGCTCAAGCAGCATGTGGTGCAGCTACAAGACTTCTTCCACCGGCGCCGGGTAAGGCCGTTCACGATAAAGTGAGCAAATCTGAAACTAACATTTGATAAAAATCACTGCTCCTATCTGCATATAATGTAATCGGCCCATTCAGTGGCATGCACTCAGTAAAGTGGTAACGATGGAGAGAAAGTAATTCCATGCCTTACCGTCTAACAAAAATGATAGGTGAATATTTGCGAAAACAGGAACGACTTTTTTCGCTTTCGGTTTCTTCAGTGCAATTAAGAGGACTATGTAGCTGGGCGTTCAAGATGAAGAAGCGAGGGAGCGATACGGGCGACAGTTACATGCGCACTAGCGCCTCATCGCTCCTACGGGCAAGGCGTGCAGTGTTTCCTTCGTAACACTGTACTGTGCAAATTAGATCTGTAACATATGAGGTTTTTATTACACGCGATGAAAGACCACAGATTAAACTACGTCCGTATTTTTGTACATATAGGCAAGCTTTAAAAATGCGATGTTCAGCCATTTTCACGAAATTTTTTCTCCACGAATACACTAATTTATGACAAAAGTAAAAAAAAAATACGGCCATAGATAATTGTTTTATCTTTTCTGACAAAAAGTCATATTTCTAGAACTTTTAATTTACCGAGATACGCGTTTGCGCGCAAACTTTCACATGAAAGTTTCAATACATAGGATTCCCAAGTATAATAATAAGCCGACTTGAAAAATATTTACTTTTGTAATAACTTCACAGTTTCGCTTGACCGAAACATTAATGTTATGATGAGACTCATAGCAGTGTTAATTTAACATAAGGAGGAAGTATAAACAATGTGCATACAAGTATATGTTAAGCAGGGCTTTCCAAAGTGCTAAGTGCTAATTTTAGCGTGAACAGCTTATAGTTACATATTTCACTTATAACAATGTCACGGATTCAATTGGATGATTAAATGAAAAAAATACCAAGTTCATGAGCAATGCGGAATTTCATATGGCAGAACAATTCAAAATAGCTCACTTAACTGTGGATAGCCAGTAGTATCGGCAAGTGGTGAAATGTGGTAGCGTACGCTGGCGTTTGCTCTCAACTGTACCAAATTTCTCACTAGTTCACGCATAATCCATTAAAGTCACTGAATAGTCTGCCATAAGCTGTTCACGGTAAAATGAATCCTGCTTAAGATCTACTTGTATGCGCGTAATGCATCCTTCTGCTTTATGTAAAATTAAGATTGCCATGGGCCTCATCACTTTATTTATGCGTCAATCAAGTAAAAATCTGAAATTATTAGAAAACTAATTATTTAAAAAATTTGTTCATTTCCACACTCTGATACTTTTAAAAAAGACAGAAAGCGAAAGAAACAATTTAAGTTAACACAAATTTTTTCCTAACATTTTTAATTCGACGTTAAGATATGGAACTACTTTCCATTCATTGTTGCCAACTTTACTGGGCGCATACCACTCAGTGCGTCCGTTCAAATATATGCAGGTAGGAGCAGTGACTTTTTTCTAATGTTGATTTCAAAAGTGCTCACTTAATCTTGAAAAGTCTTTACAAAAGGAATGAAGAAATTACAACATTCCTCCGCGTTTTAATGCAAGTTTCATGTCTAGACACGAGGTGGCTATGATGACTTCTGCATGCTCGTGGTACATTTGTGTGAACAGACAGTTGACTATTACAATCCATCGCTTTTTCTCTTTCGGAGTCAAAGAAATGTACCGCTGCATTTGAGACGATGGGTATTTCAACATTTGTGTACAATGATTTTCTAATAGCTCAGCTTTAAATTTTTTTTTGTTAATTAACATGCGGAACTTTTTTTAATTTTTTAAAAATATTGCTTTGCTAACTGCCACAGAACAATATTTTTCTGGATTTATAGGCCAATAATGCATCATGTAGCCTCGACAGTGAGGTCATAAGATATGGAGTGTACAAAAAATACCACTTGCATACGCAAAATTTCAAGAATGTAGTTCCTTGCCTGCTCGGACAGTGGAGCCATGAACATACAAAATAAATTAAATATTTACTTTGTATTTAGCCAGGAAACCGTCTCCAAAAACGCGGAGAAATTTCGTAATGTCTCCGCCTCTTCTACATTATTATTTATTTTCCGTGCTAGCTCATAGTTCTGTAGCTGACAACGCCCAACGTTTGTAATGGTTGCCTCGTTGCTTGCTCCTGTGTGATCGCAATATGTTCTGTTTCCTCGAACTCGGTAGTGGTAACTGCGAGTGAGTGATTGAAGAGATTTAGGCTGCTCTGAACGTCGAGATCCTGAGAGACAATGAGAGTAAAGCGAAGGTGATGCTTTGAACAGCGCCGGGATGAAAATGGCAGGGGAAACGGAAAACACCAGAGAAAACGCGCCCATCAGCGACATCGTCCAGCACGATTCTCAAAGTTCGGTTTGTCCAGGTGGGAGGCAAGTAGTGTAACCACTACACCACAGTGGGGCCCCGTGGAAGTGATCATGAATCCTGCTGTGTGTCTGGGAGTGTATGGTTTTGAACAAGCATAACATGCAACAGTTCGTCAGCCATATTTGAAGATGGTTCGCTGTTGTTTGAGAACTTATGAATGCACTACTTAGCATTCTTTCCAGACAACTTTAGGCCCTTATATCCTTTCAAAATCATAATTAACACCTAAAAATTAAAGGTTCAGTGGGCATATGCTATTTTTAATCAAATAAATTTATTTTATGAACCATAGGTTTACTTTTCAGTAACATAAAGTTCATATACTGTCGTATAAATATTAAATTGCCTAAATTAGATGTGTTAAGTAGCCCATATTATTTACAACTATAAGAAAATTTAATAGTATGGAAACATTAACTACTGCAAATTTAAGTACAATAAACACAGTTATCAACATAAAATGTGTAGAAACTTTGATCGCCTTATTTTATTAATCTCGTAACTTGTATAACTGAAATCTAGACTGGATTTCCATTACTTACTTTTAAGGGCGACCTGTGAGAATTAACGAGCGTAGCCATATAATCGGAAAACAAAAAAAAAACATTTTCTTTTATTATTCTTTAGTCAGACCGAGGGCTGATTGCTACCAAAAGAGGGTATTAAAGATGTAAAGTATAGTAGGGAAGATAAATCATCTCCCAGTGTTATTATTTCTGTTCGCGTTCTTTTCTTTATCCTTACTTTGTCGGAAAATTAATTAAATAAGTTCCTGAACATCTCTGCGAATACATTTATCTTTAATATTTCATTGCATATAATGAAACAGAGTTGTAATATTTTACAACTTCGTGAATAACACAAATATAAAAATTATTTAACTTATCACTCCTTAAAAAATATTTTAACAGCAGCAAGGAATTGCGTTTTACTTTAATTTTTACTAACATACAAATAAATTGTTATGATATACTCTAAATAAAGTGTTCGTGTTTCTTCTATCCCTCTTAGGCGAGACCGACTGGGTCCAGAAAATGTATTAAAACATAAACAGGATAAAAAGGAAGCGTCCAAATATAATGTATAAGGTCTGAGAGTTCTCACTAACTATATGGAAAACATAAAAAAAAAAAAAAAAAAACAATAAATACTCTGAGAAGACTACTCACAAAATCATATTATTTACGTTTGTATAGCGTTGATGACGACTTACCGAGTTGAGGACGTTTAAACAGGGTCTTTCAGTCATTACAAAGATAAGTTTATACTTAGTAGGCATAAGTGTTTTTTTTCTTTAGTTTACTCCAGGTAACATGAACAGGAAGCAACAATGCAAATTATGTTCATTCCTATGTAAACTGAGAAACGTTCTTTACATTAATAACACATTTTTATAGCGTTGAAGTTGTAACCGGAAGAATTATAAATTGTAAAGTTTATTTCTTGTATTGAATGTTACAGTAGCATTTTCAATTAATTTCCTGAACGAAATAACAAATTATTCTTACCGACGTAAAGCTATATAACTATTCGAAAGTACAATTTTTTCATCACGTACTCTGCATTTACATAAGCTCAAAAAACGGATATATGAATGAATTTTGTTTCCAAAAATACAAACGGACTTTACTCAATTGTGTTAAGTATCGCTCGGCGATCAAGACCATTAGCGAAGAACATCGCACATTTAGTTTGTGTGTCTTCTCAATACTTAGCATTTGGCTAGGAGCTGTTAACTCAGAGTATAAGATGTGCAGGTCGCAAATTATTTCACCGTTATACTTTCTCTTGGAATGAACGCGATGTTATAAATGTATTGAAATGAATGCGAAATTTATATGGTTTTGACATACAGTTTATATATATATATATATATATATATATATATATATATATATATATATATATATATATATATATATACACACATATCTGTTTATTCTTGCTGTTCGTGCATTCACAAAAGACAGACGGACTGACTTGATTAAAACCGGGTTCATATGTTCGCTGTGCTTACTGTTATTTGCTGGTCAAGTGGTCAGCGGTAATCTAAGCAAGCGAACCAAAAGTTTTGATCGTTAGCAAGATAAAAATATTACTTTATTATTAGTACGAGATTTGGAACTTAGGAAAAATATACGATTGTAGGAAACATATTTCTGTGCCGTGACCCACCTACTGTAGATTGTTAATATCGGGACAAATATCAGATAGGTTGTTAGTACTTAGTACCATACAAATAATGTTAGCGTAGATAGCAATAGCAACATAACATTCGGTTGCGGTCGTGTCTGATCGCTCCTGTAACTCTCTCTCTCTCTCTCTCTCTCTCTCTCTCTCTCTCTCTCTCTCTCT
Source organism: Dryococelus australis (assembly GCA_029891345.1). Taxonomy (NCBI): domain Eukaryota; kingdom Metazoa; phylum Arthropoda; class Insecta; order Phasmatodea; family Phasmatidae; genus Dryococelus; species Dryococelus australis. The sequence goes on from CM056995.1 coordinate 254,750,480, forward strand.
CTCTCTCTCTCTCTCTCTATATATATATATATATATATATATATATATATATATATATATATATATATATACAACTATACGCATGTATATGGTTCAAGGTAAACTGAGTGCATTTGAAATCAACCCGTTATAAAAAAACACTGCCCCTAACAGCATGCATTTCAACGGACACACAGACTAGCGTGTTTCCTGTTCAGTTGGCAGCAAAATACGAAAAGACCTTATATTGAAAGGGGAACTTTTACATTTGCGGCCACTGGATTTATTTACATCATTGTCTGCCTGTTTTGCACAGATCACAGCCAAAATTATCATATTGGTTACATATTTACATTCTTTACTATTTAAAATATTTCATTTATTTGGTGGGTGAATAAATTGATGGGGTCAAGGCAGTGTTAATTTTACTTATGGTGGAAGACTACGCAATGTGCGTGGAAGTAGATCTTAAGCGGGGCTCTCAAGAGTACCTCGAACGGAACAGTCTGTCCCTCCTACAGAAAAAGTAGTTCCTTCAGGAGAACAACTTCAGCAGTGTCTGTATTGTTCAATCGACAAACGGGAATATAAAGTTAGAGAACTACAGAAGTTTAGTTGCAGCTACCACCATCAGATTGGAGAACTGTTCTCTTGTTGTCCTTTCTCTTCTACAGTGTATTCGCGGTTTCTTCACACTTTTTGATTCAAACCTTTGAAAAGTCACCCTATGTGTGAGGTCTTTGTTTATTTCCTAACATGTTACATATAACAAGCGTTTTACACACGTGTTAACAGAAAAGTACGTTATTTTTATTAAAATGTACAATTTACTTATTTTCTGTCTATGAATTACAATATTTTATTTATGAATAATACAAATGAAACAGGGAGAAAAGAATTGTGTTCGTTGCGTCCAGTAAGAAGTAGTTCTTATATAAAATAATATTCAATAAGTGCGCACGAATTCGGTGTGCTGTTCGTTTGGTGTAATTTTCAAGACTTAGTTAAGGTTTGTTCGCGTGAGGCGGAGGGATATCCTAGAAGTAGAACTTCAGCAGGGCTTCAGAAAAAAGTTGGAAATAACCGCGAACTGCCTATAATATATTTTTCAATATAATGGTTTTCTCTTGCGCATAGACTAAAGATTAGGTAGACCGATCTCGCTGGCTGCGCATAACCAATCTCTGTTTCACAACATTGAATTGCTTTTCTGCCAACACGTTTAGCGAAAATGGCACGGTTTGGATTTTAGGTTAGAAAGCTGATTTGCAAACAAGTGTTCAGATATTTTTTTGTAATTCCTCTAACCAATTTGTTGTGCATTTTGACTAAATTCAAAAAAGTGAAAATATTTCATTATTATAATAGAGCTTGTCGTTTCAAAATCTATACTAATATTATAAAGAGGTAATGTGAGTTTGTATGTTTGTTTATATGTAACGGCTAATCTCGGAAACTACAGGGCCGATTCTTCTAATTCCTTCACTGTTAGAAAGCTACATTCTTCCAGATGGACACTGGTTATGTTTAATTAAAAAATAGATAAATTGTCGCAATTTGTCGTAAGTAGTTGCAAGTAGTCGCAGGTTGTCGTAGTTTGTCGCAAGTGGTCGCAGGTAGTCACGTGTAGTCACGGATAGTCACGGGTAGTCGCAGGTAGTCACAGGAAGTCACAGGTAGTCGCAGGTAGTTACGGGTAGTCGCAGGTAGTCACGGGTAGTCGAGGGTTGTCACGGGTAGTCGCATATATAGGTAAGTATTTCAATAACTCAATAAGACCTGAACGAAGTTATGGCGGGCTGCTAGTTAAGATATAAACAAACACATTCATAACTGTTGACCATGTGATTTTGAAGGTTGTGTACACGTGCAGAAGACGAATAAGCGGTCTACCTCATCTATGGTGTTGCGATGCCCAACAGGAGTTCTGGACGCGCCTGCTGCCTGCATACGCGAGACGCATGCTGGCCATCAAGGCGGTGGCCAGCGTCTCCAGGGAGCACGAGGAGGGTCGACGGCGGCGCCGCGAGCGGCTGACGGCGTTGAGGGAGGAGCTGCTGCAGCTGCTGAGGAGGAAACTGCGCAGGATGCAGGACCTGCTGCGGCGGGAGAGACACCAGGAGGTCCTACCGCTGTGCGAGGAGACGGCGGCCATGTTACAGCGGCTCCGGAAGGACCTCCTGCCCGAGAGGGATGAGATCCTGGTCGCCGTGCATGGCCACGCGGCCCGAGCCAGCGCGCTGCTCGGCAGGTATAGACTAATCACGATAAACTCAGCACATTTGAAACCAACTTTAGAAAGAATTTCACTGCTCTTGAAGGCTGTTCATGATAAAATGAGAACTTTTGAAAGTCCTGCTTAAGGGGGCCGCCTACCTGACGCGACATGGCACAGGGGCGAGCGAATGCTAAGGGCGACACTGGCACGCGCATCAAGTGCTGCATCGCCACTATGCGCGCAGCACTAAACTAGCGCGCAACCTTTTCGTCTAACCGTTTTTTGCAATGAGACTTAAGCGGTGACAGTATTATTTTACGTATGAAAAGTCTGTTGCAAAGTTCAATGCAGAAATGTATCTGAGTTTCACGTAGATCCGGTTAGCAAATTTTGACACACGACAGTCTGAAAAGGCTGTTTTTAGCTATGTTGGAGGGCTTGGAATTGGTAGTTCTAACATGCGTAGTGTCGTGAAAGCGATATTCCATCATCATTTGAAGTTTGTTTCCTTTTCGTAAATTAGTACATAGGACGCACGTGGATAGTTTCGACAAAAAAAACTGATTTCTCAGCACACTGTAGCACATTTCAAGTGCCTCGTAGGTACGTTGCGTATTCTTTCGTCTTATTTAATATTAACGTTTTTATGGGCCTCATCACTTTATTCATGCATCGGCCAAGCGAAACTGGGAAATTTTCAGAAAAGTAAATATTTTACAAATCTGCTCATTTTTACACATCGATGCATTTAAAAGAGTAGACAGCGAAATAAATTATTCAGTTATCAGAAATGTTTACCTAACATATTTTTTTCGAAGATACGATATGGAACTACTGCCCATACATCGTTACCAACTTTACTGGGTGCATGCCACTCAGTGCACCCGTTAAAATATATGCAGGTAGGGGCAGTGACTTTTTTCTAAGGTTGATGTCAAAAGTGCTCACTTTATTGTGAACAGCCTTTACCTGCATGCATTTTAACGGGCGCACTGAGTGACATGCGCCCAGTAAAGTTGGTAAAGAACGATAGAGGTAAAGTAGTTCCATATCTTAACGTCGAATAAAAAGTGTTAGATAGTAATTAGTAATAACTTATAACTATTTCTTTCGCTTTCTGTTTTTTATGTGGCGAGGATAATGGCAATGTTGATTTTACGTATGGGGGAAGAAAACATAGGTAAGATGCGTATAAGTAGATCTTAAGCAGAACTTTCAAAAGTTCTCATTTTACCGTGAATAGCCTATATCATCTGCTATAGATTGCTCACGTTAAAATAAGTACTTTGGTAAGCCCTGCTTACGATCGACTTGTGTGCACTTTGTGTATTATTCCGCCTCATTCAAAATTTACATTGCCATGGGCATCCTCGCTTTATTCATGCGTCAATCAATTTAAAATGCGAAATTATTATAAAAGTAAATATTTTACAAATCCGCTATTTTTTTTTACACTTCGATGCATTAAGAAAACAGAAAGCAAAAGAAATAATCTAAGTTTTCAGAAATGGTTACTTAACACTTTTTATTCGACGTTTAGACATGGAACTACTTTTCATCCATCGTTAACAAGTCACTCGGTACGCCCATTAAAAACTATACAGGTAGGGGCAGTGACTTTTTTCTAAGGCTGATTTCAAAAGTGCTCACTTTAGCGTCGACAGTATTTACAAAGTTGTCTTCACTGTTTTTGAATCAGGCCTTTTGAAATATTACCCCATATATGTCAAGTTTTTTTACTACAATTTAATGCTTGAAAATCGTCTTATAGGCTGTTCACGGTAAAGAAAGTACTTATTGCCACGTAAGTAATAAACACAGTGTATATAGATATACCACAGCACTCTGATTTCATGTCTACGGGGGGGGGGGGGGGGGGGAATACTCTATTTATCTACTTTGGTGTAGAAATAGTATTGTTGTAGGCTATATTAATTAATATTTTTTAAGTATGTAAATCACTTATTTTATAAACGGCATGCAATTGTTTGTAAGAAAGCTTAATATTATGGTATTTTTTTCTGATTTCGAATTCCGGGCAAGTCACTCGTGTATTTTCATTGACTTTGTTATGTTTCACCAACTTCAAACAAATTTTGTACGCTGGCAGTATCTACTACAAGCATAAAATAAACCAAACAAAAACAAATTTTGTCTGCTATTTTGGAAGACAGCGTCACATGATAATATACAGCTTTTATGCAATACCTCACAAACTACTGAACCAGTTTTCTTAAAATTTGGCAAGTAAGTAAAAGTATGATAGGCCAAGTAATTATAAGTAAATAATTTTTATTAGGAACTTATTTTTAAAATGGCGGCCATACAAATATTTTAGTTTTAATTGTTATAACTATCATACATTTTGGCTAATACAACCAAAATTTGTACGCTGACAGTAGATATTACAAGCAAAGTATAAAGTAAATAGCAAACACTTTTATCGGCCATTTTATAAGATAGCACTATATGTAAAAATTTATCTTTTACATTATATCCCGAAAATTAAGTAATCAATTTTGGCCAAACTTGGCAAATAATAAATCCTATGATAAGTAAGATAAAAATTAGTAATTAAACCTTATTAGGCACTTAATTTTAAAGGGCGGCCGTATCAATATTTTAGGTTTATTTGATATCACTACCACACCATTTGACTAATTCCAAGGAAATCTTGTACGCTGTCTGTATCTATTACGATCATTAAAAAATAATTATTTTTTTCGCCATTTTGTAAGATAGCTCTACATGAATGAATCAAGTATTAATATAATTTCTCGGGAAGCAAGTTACAGATTCCTACCAAACTTGGCACTCAAGTAGTACTGCTTTGATGTGTAAAAATAGGTTTCAAGTATGCCAGACACTTATTTTCAAAATGGCGTACATTTATATATTTAAGCATGGACTGATATATTTCCGAAAACATTTCATCAATTCAAACTTAACATTGTATGCTGGTAGTATATATAAAAAAAAACATTAAATGTATCGACACGGAGCTCCTTTTGTCCTCCATTCAGTAAGATAGGGCTACCTGATTAAATAAAGTTTTTGTCATATCTCGGGAAACAATTTTCCGATTCCTACCAAATATGACAAACAGGTAGTACTGTTAACTAATATGTTTCAGGTAAGTCAGACACTTATTTTCAAAATGGCTGCCATATAGTAATTTTAGTTTTGTTTATTATATCGTCAAAACTATGCAACAGTTCCAACGAAACTTTGTATGATGGCTGTACATATTCCAACAATCAAATGGGTGTACACAAAATATTTTTGTCCGCCATTTCGTAAAATTGCATGGACCTCCCCGGTCCGTGCAATTTGGACCGCTTAACTTCGGATGCTTGTAAAATCCACAACATATGTTCCAGGCACTTCAAAATTTAGAGAGATATGAACTGTAATAAGATGCTACAAAGCGTATAAGTAAAATGCAATTTACTATAATAAAACCCAGTTTATTAAAATGTATTTACATTTTTCATTGCCGTGTAATTTTGGGCCAGTGGCGTGTAGTTTGATTTTCACAGTCATGTAATTTGGTCCAGCTGAAAATAAAAAATAAATAAAACCGAAAACAACTTGCAATACCAATAAATGTATTATTCCTCTTTCGAGTGGTATACAGAATGCATAATTGTAAATTTTTTAAACAAAACATTCTTAATCATTTAAAACAGGCGACAACTTTAAGATGCAGACTCTGTTAGAGGACTACAACTCAGATAAGTCTTCATATTCCAGCAATGGTCGGTTAAGTATCATTCAGTTATGATATAATTAACACTATACATAAAGTGCTAATATTAATTCCAAAAATAGCAATAAAATGTTCGCCTAATAATAAGAGAAATAAAATTTCACAGCGTTTCACACAATTGTCACAGAAGTAAAAATGTGTATTACTTTAAACCTTCACACTCCTCGTGTGACCAAAGTTTACAAGAATAGCACTGGATCCAGTCTGTCATAAGTGTCACCGCAGTTGATGCACATTGTATCCGCTATTGGAAACAGACACTTTCCTCTTCTTCTGGGAATTCGACTGCACTTTAGTAAATAAGCGTTTCTTCTTCGTTGACTCAGATGTTTTGGATGAGGAACGTGGACTCTTGTGTGGCGTTGATGTCAGCACTATGTCTGAAACCTCACGTCTTCGCCTTTTTTTATTGCTCTGGTGAAAATTAGCAAGCAGGAAGTGGGTTTATTTCCTCCGTAGACATATAACGCGTTGCAGGTCAACCAAGAACATCATTCGAACGATCAGAATTGTCTCTGAAAGTGCTAAGCACATTTATTTCTGGTATATCATAAACGTTAGACTGCAGTATATTATCATTGTGCTCCATGTGCTCAGGCATCATCACATCTAGAGAAACAAGGCTAGGCTCAATTGGTTGTTCTTGCTTCTTGGCACCTGATTCTTGGAATGGACGATCTGTGACCGACTAAAGAGGTGATATACTCAACAGTAAGTCTTTTTCCAGGAGACGTTTTCAGCTTTGTTGTAATCACAGAGTCAACGAAGGTGTGCAGTGAGATGACAGTGATAGCATAATAACCCCATTTTTTCGAGCCAGATCGATTGCATCGAAGCTCTGAGTGTGACTGCTGTGTCCATCTAAAATGAGACGAACTTTTTCTGTTACGCTTGGTTTTATGAAAAAGGACATCCGTTTCGTAAACACATCTGAAGTCATCCAACCTTTGTCTTAACAACTGAAAATTGTCCCAGAGGGAGCACCAAATGCTGGAGAATCCTTCATTCTTTTCCTCGCGTAGACTAGCATTGGAGGAACAAACAACCCAGGAGCATTCATGGTATACTCACCTGTCATATTTCACCCCCTTTCGCAAGCAATTATGCCACCAACTTGATTCTTTCCTCTGCGTGCAATAACTTCTTCCGGGCGTTGAACTATAGTATGCGAAGTTTCGTCCAGATAAAAAATTCTGGATGCTGTAATTTGCTGCTGGTACACTATTTTTCCAGCACTTCGAAGAATTTGTTGACGAATACTTTATTGAACCGAGCAGCTCTTGCTGAAGATGTAGTTTCTGGCCTTCTCAATCTTATCTCTAGATGTCGTCTCATGAACCTTTCAAACCATTCTTTTCCAGTCTCTGTTTTTTTTTTTTTCATTGAATCGAGTGCTGAGGTTATTTTTCTTTGCTATCTCAAAAGCGAGTTGTATGACTCATTTTCTGATTGATCTGTAACATAAGAAGCAATAATGTGTAGCCACTATTCAAAATATAAACACAGTCAAGATTTAAAGTACTTAGAGTAAGTTAAGAAACACAAATAAAAAAACACATAAAGAAAGTAGGTAACACTATCTGTACTAGCACGGTAACAGGGCCCACTATCACGATAGCAGGTATTAAAGTGGAAACACAGATGACACTCGGCTCCCTATTTAAAATATTTTATGAGCGGTTTTCTTTCCACGTTTATTTTCTTGCAACGGACTATGTAGTTACATAATGGGTTATTTTGTACCAGCAATTTAGTTTACCTTACTTCACCAATCAGAAGTGATGAACATTTTCCCTTAAACAACTACGGCATTAGTCTATGTGACACGAATGTATTAACTTCCATAAATAATTAACAGATAACGCAGATACGTTTGATTTATGCAGAAAACACCCATTTTCAAAGCATCGCTACTCTATTTTATGAATATTGAAAAATGTACAAAGCCAAGAGCTGATATAAATACTAAATTGTAGGCATGTCTATAAACTGATTGTAAGAATTGTACAAAAATATACATACCCATAAAACATATTCTCCAAATGTAAGAGATGTTTGACGAGATTTTCTTCGACATCTTTTGGCAGATCATGAGGTCGGCCAATATGCTTACATTTGAAACTGTTGAATGTTGTTTCAGTCTTCGTTTCAGCATACATTTTGGGATCTTAAACATGTTCGCAGCTTTATTAATCCCATCTCCTTCTTCCACGGCATGTATGGCTGCAATCAAGTCTTCTTCCTTCCATTTATTATAAATCCCCTTAGATTTACGTTCTTCTCTTGTGGACATCTAAAACAAAAAAATTGAAACAATGTTTAATATTTTGTGCTGATTTACAATAAATTCGTCTAATTTGTGCCAGATTCGCGTGATTGGGTCCAGTGGTCTCAATTACAAGATGACTGTTGGACCTAATTACACAACGAGACAACTTAAACGCCATATTTGATATCGTGGTTTTTGTATTTGAGTATACTTTTGTCACTATTCAGAAATAAAGTTTAATCTAGGACCGTAAATACAAAAACAAACAACTCAATTCCTGTAACTATTTAACTATCCCACATATATAAAGAATTGAATTATTACATGAAAACTCTCAATATTGTACTTTCCTTCGTCTTTCCTTTGTCGCTTCGTGCACGTGTAAGCAACTCTGAAGCAGCATTTAATTGGAACATACGCAACTAGCTACACGTTTATAGTGCTGCTATCTGCTGATTGCTCTGAGAAACATAGCTGGCCCGAATTACGCATTGGTTCAAATAACACGGGCCTCGCCTAGTATCACTTCATAAATTTAAATTATATGATTTACGAAAAATCAACAGATTTTTACCAACTTTGGCAATCAATTAGCACTATGGCAGGCCATTTAAACTTATTATATTTTCAGTGGATCAGACATATACATTTTCAAAATTGCGGCCATATAAACATTTCATCCCCAAATTTTTCATCTACGAAACTGCAAAACGAATTTCAACTTAAATTTGTATGCTGACAGTGTCCGTTTGTCCTTAAAAATTGTCAATGCAAAGCCTCATTTATCCACCATTTTGTAAAATAGCCCCACATGAAATAATATAGTGGTTTTGCCATATCTCGGGAAACCATTAACCGATTTCTTTAAAATTTGGCGGAAAAGTTGTACTGTGGTAAGCTATATTCATTTATGTTTTAAGTATCTTATTTTCTGAATGGCGCATATACAAACATTACAACTTTGTGCGCTATATCAACGAAACCATGAAACAGATTGAAATTTAACTTTGTATATTTTATCTATGACAATAAGTGGATGTGCGAATAAATAAACTTTTTGCTCATCAGTTCTGAAGATGTCACACGATCAAAGGAGGTTTTATGCCATATATCGAGGACCAATCAACCGATATGCATACAGATATCCTCCTTTACAGTATTTTTTTTTCAAAGTAGTGTCAGGGGAATAAACGGAATATTTCGTCTTATTTGCAAAATAATAAGACTAATTTCCACAAAATCTTGCACACCTGCAGAAGGCCAAGTATAGTTACATGACTTAAATGGTGTTAGGCAATGATTTTAAAAATGGCGGCCATATAAATATTTTCATATATTTGGCGTAACCATTCAACAATTTAACAATTTCAGTTTAACTTTTTATGCTGACATTATATATTACAAACTTCGTGAACAGAGCCTCTTTTTAAGCATTATTTATGATAGCTCCCTTTAAGAATATAAGGTTTTTTTTACCATATGTCGGAGACCAAACAACCGATTTCCATGAAAATTTTCACATACGTAGCATTATCGAAGGCCATGTAAACTTATGTGTTTTTAGTGGCTCAGGCACTTATTTTCAATATCTTGGCGGAGAAAATGTTTCAGATTAGTGAACACTATGTTTCAATACATTATATTGATTATATTCGAAGTGGATGCTCTAAATCATACCTCCGTGATGCAGTTGAATGAGAGCTAGCATAATTTTACGAGTTCTTCTGAATTCGAATCCCGGCTAAGTCACTCGTGTGTTTTAATTGTTTTGTACTGTTCACATGTTTCTGGTTACATCTTTAATGATATTGGTGCCAATGCCCACCCACCATCTAAGCTTTCAAGAACTTTACTAACATTTATTTTCACCCATTTAGAGTAAAGTAGGCTCATTAGTTACAAGTACCTTCTTGTTTTAAAATACAGGAATTGAACAATACCGTTGGATATGCCTGCACTACAATAATTAATTCCTTCAGAATAGAGAGCTCATTTTTATCACCTTAAATATCAGTGTATACAAACAAAGATTTTGTTTGAGTAAATGTAACCACTATTTTAATGTTGTTTGGTTGCATCTTTAGGAAAAGAATGATTCTTTTGACTGCGTGAGCATAGACATCAGGAATTTCGAAATTGTTACGTAAACCAATACCACCCGCATTTATATATGCGAATATCGAACTACTTCAAGGTATGCGTGATTTTTTTCGGGATGATTACGTAATAGAGCATACAACAGCTTCATATCCAATTCTAAAATGTGCAACTTGTTCCTCTCGAATGGCCCTGCTGTGCGACAAGTATTTCAGCAATCAAGAAATTAAATAATCATCTGGAACACTTAATTTGATTATTTGTGAAAACCGCATTAACAAGATGAATCAGGTTCGAATCCTGACTAAGTCGCTCTCGGATTATCGCACATTGGAATAGTGCTGGACGATGCCACTGGTCGGCGAGTTTTTTTCTCGGAAATCTCCCGTTTCCCCTACACTTGCATTCCGGCGCTGCTCCATACTCACCTTATTTCACCCTCATCGGCTTTCGAGACACGTACGTTAGGAAGCCGCCCAAACCTTGTTACATTTCAATTATAAATAAACATTATAACATTTCAATATTAATTACCAAGTCGTAATTTTTGTGTTTTAACTTTTTACTGACTCAATCTTCTCAAACAACATTGTACATATTTCCTCTCTTCCTTCTCAAAGCAATTAAATCATAATATCTCTTTCTTCTTCGTCAACAGATTCAAATTAAAACATGTTTCAGTAACTTCAGCAATATTAATAATTAAAAGTTTCTCATTATTATTATACTAAAAACCACACGAACATCTTCGGCTCTGGTGAGAATTCCTTCTTCAGAAAAATTTTATTCTATTTTATATCAGACTAACTTATGTTGTCTCATATCCTCTGTACTCTGATTGACTGTCGTCTGACCATGGCACATTTCTCCCCCTCGTACAAAAACAAGTCCATGGAATCCAATTCTCGCCAATTTAATTTATTTGGGGAGTTTCCTTCGGACCTACAGAGCAGTGGTTGTTATATTGTTTTATAGGTATACCCTATGCCAAACGATACAAGGTATACAAGATAGGACTCAGACCTAAGCATTAGCCATCTTGCATTCATATTGTATGCAGGTGACCTTTGACCCCGATCATGACTTTTGACCCGTGACCTTTGATGCGTTACCTTTGACATTTAAAGCGCAAAATGAAGAAATTCCAAAAATTACAAAAAATAAAAAAAAGCCAAAAAATTTATTTTTAAAAATTATTTAAAAATCATTAAAAAGTTATTAATTTTTTTAAACTTACATTTTTGAAGATTCCCCCAGCACAATGCTCAGCAGGCGACTGACTCCTTCGCACTGACTCCCCTCACCTATCCTCATTCCGCCATATTGATTTTTTCGTTTGCCATTTGTTTATACATTACTGGAGACAACCATCTTGGTAGGCAACCGCAATCTTGGTAGTCATCACCCATCCGCCATATTGAAAGCCAATGATCATGACATTGACCTCATGACCTTGAATGACCTTGAAAATAAAAACTCGAGAAAAATCTATGTGAAGAGGCAGAAGTTAGTGGAGATGATACACCTTCCACTCAGTTGCTGTTAAACTAAACCTCTTAGCTTACATCCCTACTGCTTATAATATACAAGTGTGCAAGCCCTATGCCGTTATATTGATTTTGAACTAATCGTACTGCACGATTAATACATTGTGCAGACACCGACAAGCCAATCACCTAGTTACCACGCTACTACAGCTAACCAATCACGTGCTAGCATTGAGACATTATCACACAGGCAGGTAGGCAGTCTTTAGATGCTAGTTCCTTGATCATATTAGCATGCAGTTATACCTTCCACAGTTTCTTCCAGACAAGTTCTTCGCTCACTTATAAATCATGGTCACACTTAAAGTAGACAACTGACTCCACTGCTGTCGGATCGACCGCTCACAAGACTGAGCCCATCGACCCCATCGGCCCATTGAACATTTCTGACCCCTGATGGGGCCGATGGGGTCGATGGGGCCCATCCTTTGAAAAATCACCCCTTGTATGACGTGTTTGGCTATTTCCTGAAACTGCCATGTATCACAATCGTTTTATACTACTGTCAACATGATACTACCTTACTCCCCGTTAAATTTAATTACAGGTTGTCTATAAATTATTATATTTCAATTTTAATATATGGTAATAAAATGCGTGTAATGGCAATGCCTAGTAAAAAAGAAATTCTTATGCAATATATTATTAAAGTTAATATAAGGTTGTTCATGGTAAAATTAGCATTTTTGAGGCCCTTGTTACTTTTTCCTTTTAGCATTTTTTTTTATATTTATTATTCAACGACCCTTTAAATGAATATTTCCACGTAAGTAATATATACAGTGTGTATATTCCACCGCGCTCGAAAGTTAAAGTTCAAGGCTAAAATTGAATATATTTATTGACTATTACTCAAAATGAGAGGGTTTTTGAAGGTGCTCACTTCACCGTGAAGAGCCTTATCGCACGAATGCGGTGCGTTGTCACTGCGATGGTTGTGCGGAACTTGAGCAGGACTAGAGGAAAGTTGTGAGCAGCCGTGAATTAACTATATCTTGCGTGATGTGCCAAGGTGCGAGGAGGCCTCGGAGAGCAGCCAGCGGGCGAAGGAGGCCGCCGAGGGCGCAGCCGGCGACCTGCAGAGTGTGAAGGCGCTCACTTACGCCGCTGAGATATTGATGTCGTGCGGGAGGTTCGTCGAGGCGGCGCTAGCGTGGCGCCAGCTGCTTACCTACGTGCGGCGCCTGCCCTACATCACCCGGGTCACGCACGAGCTGGGTCGCTGTCACCTCGCCCTCCGACAGGTAAGCACAGTCATTATCGTCCGAGGTACCTATTGGTAGAGACCCGAGAAATTCGCGAGTGCAATGACCTGTAGTCTAGATTTCACAGACGTATATACTCTAATACAGATTATCAACTGTTTATTGGTTAACTTGGGGTTAGCCCGTGACCGTGCTTTCAGTATGGTCACGTGCCTAGAATATTTATAATGTTAAAAATTTGGTTATCAAGCGAAGACTGAAAAAAACATATTTCATAAATATATGTATGTCTGTAATAGTGAAATGATGTTAAATTAACTTAACATTGACGCGAGACATTTGGAGCAAACAAAAATTATATTCCATTGCATTCATATCTCTATGCAATAATCTTTATGCATTAATAAAAAACTTTCATAGGAAAAAGTAACTAAAAAAATTAGTTTTTAAGGTCAAAGATCATGACATTTGTTTAGTTTCAAGGGACTTGGAAGTATTAAAGAGGGATGGACAGACATACAGAGATTGTCCTATTATATAATAGGATTGTTGTGCTAGTAAAAGACGGTGGTTGGGCGCACTATTTATTGTATATTTGTTATTGGCTCATTTATCTCCAGGGGGTGTCAAACAACATGTCGACCAATTATAAATGTAACATGAACGTACAAGTGTGTGAACTCCAACTTGTCTAGAAATGAGCCCGCGAAATTCTCGGGACTCTACCTATAGGTAGAGTCCCGAGTATTTCGCGGATTGAGTTGGCAACAAGCTAGGCTGGAGAGCCTTCTATACACTCGATACCTTATTGTTTGCTTATTGGTTGCCGTGATCAAGTGAGTCCTCTGTACAGATCTCACTCACAATACTGCTTCCTGCTTATCACTGGCTCACAGTTAAACGGGGCGTGTCTAAAGAAGTGTCGTCCAAACACAACAGTGAGGGAAAAGAACAAGTGTTTGGAATCTACCGCGCCTCCGAACGAATTCGTGAAATACTCGTGACCCTACTTATAGGTCCCCATCACTTAGTTTTTATGTTGCTCCAGGGGGGCTTGTTCTAAGTTATTCGTTTCTTTTCCTCTCTTCAAAAATATTTGAGTCCACAGGATGTTCACAATAAAGTGAGCACTTTTGAAATCAACCTTAGAAGAAAGTCACTGCGCTTAACTTCATATATTTTAACGAGCACACTAGGTGACATGTGCCCAGTAAAGTTGGCAGCGATGGATGGAAAGTAGTTTTCATATCTTAACGTTGAATAAAAAGGGCAAGGTAAATATTTGTTATAACTTAAATTATTTCATTCGGCTGTTTTTAATTTATTGAAGTATAAAAATTACCAGATTTGTTAAATATTTTCTTTTCCGTCAATTTTACAGTTTCTCCAGACCGGCGCATGAATTAAATGATAAAATCCATGGCAATTTTCATAAGGCGGAAAATACACAACGTGAATACAATTATATCTTAATGAGGGCTTTCAAAAGTGCTCCTATTACCGTGAACGGCCTATACTCGAATTTTCGGTTACTAACGAAAGGAGCTATTCTAAGCACATTTTAGTGTTCGTTTGACGTCACTATGTTCGATAAGAAACTCGAAAAAATAACGAAGCCTTTCGGATCTTCATTACCGAGTTTTATTATAAATATTTGGCGGGTGTGTGTAACAGAAGGTTTTCTGGGACTATGAAAGAAGAGAATCGTGAAGAAATGTGCGTTAATGCATGACCGAAACACAAAAATATATTTCAGAAATATATGCAATAGTATGAATGATATAAAATATATAATACAATAGACTAGACACACGATAGCGTCTAGTTTGTCGTCCATCGCTTGTTTTATAATCTTGGTGCATTAAATAACAGGGGAACAGCTTGTTCGTAAATAACTTGCAACCAAGCAGCAAAATTGACATTGAAAAAATCTTCGTTCATGTAACAATCGAAGTTCTGTCTGCTCTATTATTGGCGTACGTGAGAAACCATTTCAACCCTGTGCAAACGACATTATAGCATATTTATGTGTAATACATCACACGTCCAGCCGAGTTAGAAAATAGTACGATGTGATCAGCAAATTTGACACACTTGTACGAAATATGCCATTTCCCTAGAGGACATTATTTATTTAATACTAATATATAAAACACGCCAAAAACCAACAAAATATTTTAAGAGCTTTACTGCTTCGGTTTATTTTTTTTTTTGACGCTTCAGTGTGCAGAATTAAAATAAAAATTCTCTCCTAAAACGGTTAAAGTTCATGTGTATAGCCTTGCGATATTGCATTCGCTAACGAAAACCCGAACATTGCCGAAGGCTCTGAGGGCTGTAACGAATTATGACTTAGAATACGAAATTACCTTTCTCGAAGATTTTATACGTTTGGAGAGCTATCGAGACTTAACGAATACGAAAAACAAACTAATAAATTACAATGAGCCCCCAGAACTCATTCTATATTTTGGAGCCTCGGTGGCTGGGTGGTTAGACCGCTCGCCCCCCCTCCCCGAGGCGAACCTGGGTGCTATCCCCGACCGGGTCGCTCCCTGGATTTTCTCACGTGGGAATCGTGCCGGACGATGCCGCTGGTCGGGGTGTTTTCTCGGGGATCTCCCGTTTCCTCCCGTCCATTCATTCTAGCGCCGTTTGCACTCACCTCGATCACCCCCATATCCTTTCAAGACCTCGATGTTAAGGTCTTCCACATCTCTTCACTCATTTATTCTAGATTTATTATCTAAAAAAATTTTACCTGCCAAGGTGAATAACTGCTTGAATGTAATTTGCGTGCATTCTTTCCTTGGCCAACACAAGACTTTCAGCAGAAACAGTTTCATATTATGATGTGATAATAAAAATTCAGGTGTTACCTACGTCTATAATCAACTTCAAAGCTTCTGTATCTTAATATTCATATCTAAAAAATTATCGCCTAAAAGCCAGTTCCATCAATTTTTACTTTGAAAGAAATACGCTTAGTATAAAATGGAGAAACTGGAAATCGTGTTCACAAGTGTAACGTTTCTTAAACGCTATTCTTAAGCGGACATCCCTTAGGCACTTTTAACAGTTTTTGAATAAAATTTTTTTCTGCTCAAGCACTACATACCGTTTGACGACGTAGATAGACGGCTACTGTAAGACAGCCGGTATAGTTATGAAGTTAATTTTGGAGTCCATATAGTTTACGTAATGTTATTGTTTTCATACCTGCAAAAATAATTAGGATTTTTCCATACATCTATTATTTTTATCTATCAAGTGAGCTTGTAGATGAAAGTAACAGATAAAAGAAGCTAATTGCTGTTCAAAGTAAAGTGAGCACTTTTGAAATCAATCTTCGAAACATGTCACTGGGCATACCTCCATGTATTTCAACGGACACGTTGATTGGCATGCTTCAAAGAAAGTAGTTTCGTGTCTTTACGTTGAATTAAATGAGGTAGGTAAACATTTGTGAATACCGAAATTATTTATTTTGCTGTTACAGTTTTTAATACATGTAGCCTAAATGTAAGGATAAATGAATTCGTAAAATATTTACTTTCCTAATAATATTTCACAGTTATATTTTACCGACGCATGAATAAAATGGTAAGGCTTGTGGCAATGCTAATTGTATATATGGTACACAATTCTGCGTACAAGTAGATCTTTAGCAGGGCTTTCAAAAGTGCGCAGTTTACCATGAACAGTGCATAACTTGAGTTGTGTTGAGAGGTTTTGGTTGGACGCTTAAAAATGCAGTCCCGCGCGCCGTCGTAGGTGAGATGAAGTGAATATGGAGGAGTGACGGAATGCAATAGCGGGTGGAAACGGAAGCGCTCCGAGAAATCCCGCCCAGCCGACGGCAATGCCTGCCAGGTACCCCACATGCGAGAATCTGAGTGAGCTCGCCGGGAATCGAACCCTGTTCGCTCTGGCAGGGAGCTATTAGTGCGACTATGACACCACCGCAACCCGTATTCGTGCAACACAATCCCTTAAAAAAAAAAGAAAAAGAAAAAAAACCGAGCCGGTTGAAACACAAATTACAACTGTTATTTTGGAGTGCATCTGGTTTAAATCTGCTTTTTCTGCTATCGCACCTACAGCCACAAATAATAATTTCTTGTTTAAATTTATTTTGAACTCACAAAACAAGTATTGCGATGCACCATTATCGTGTGCTGTGGTGCTCATAACATACTTCAACTAAGTTAGCAATTTTTGTAAGCCGATATAGGCAGGGTATTTTATTTGCAGCGCAACATTATCCAATCATTGATTATTTACCTTATGTGTGATAGTTCATTTACGATTATTTTGTGAACCAACTTCGACGTTTAGGTTGCCAGGGATGTTGTTGATTTGGAATTCAGCAGTTCCTTATCACTAAATGGAAATTAGTTTATATTTAATGTTAATGGCTTACTTCAATCTCATATAATACTGAATATGTTTTAATATGTATAAATATTCTTTTCAACTGACATCTCTGTCACTCCGTTGGTAAGTTGACTTATTACAGTACTTAGAACTAGGAATTATTTTGTAGATTGTGTCCAAATTCACCTCAGATATCTGAGAGAGTAATGCTCTTGAATTAATGTAGCTGGAATTGAATTATTTATTAAAGTACGTACCTGTGCAACCATATATACTATTTGAACACAAGTCTACTATTATGATTTTAAATTACATCCGAGATAAACAGATTTAATGATGCAATAACATTTGAATATATAAGTATTGCTTATTTAAGACATTCAGCCGGACCCTATGAATCGTGGTTCCCGTTCAGTATACTAGATAATTTTCTTTCAGAAAGATTAAAAATACTGTAAAAATATTTTGTACATAAAACCAAATATTTTTTTTACACTTAGTTTAAAGATAATAACGAAATATTCAATCAAACCGGAACTTAAGAGAGCACATCTATTTCAACGTTCCCGCCTACATAATGTAGTTTCACGCAATTGATGCTCAAAATCAGGGAGTGATAAAGGCGGCAAGAGAGCGCGCATCAGGTGGCCAATCGCCTCTAAAAGCAACAAATTTACGTGGCGTTCTGTCTTTTCGTCGTGCTGAGTTTTTCTATGGGACTTTAAGATGCAGCCTCATAATAATATTATGTCAGGACCCTAATACGAGTTCCTTAGACATTCAGATAGATTGTTTCAAGGTAAAGCAGTTTATAACTATGTTTAACTGTTTCAAAATAATGTTTGCGGTATGCATGGTTATTCTCATTTATATTCCGCAATGGACTGAAGTGTGCTTTTTACGTGAGAAAACATACGGCGAACAGGTACAGTATATTCTGTTGTAAAGGTGTATTATGCTCACTAGAATGAAATCTACGCACAAGCTAGGTGGTGCAGTAGAGTACAAAGTTACTTTTCTCTCATTTTAGAATGTATTTTATTTTTATGTCATAAAAATCCTTATCTTAGTAAAAGTGAAATTAAGTTAACTTTTTGAAGACAACTCAGCAGAAAGATGGAAATTTTGAATTTGTATCCAACGTCAAACAATTCGGCAACAATTATAAATAACCGTTGGAGTCACAGAATAATTTTTGCAGTCACCTGATTAACGAAAAATTTTTTTGGGATTTTAATCGTGTGCTTAGCGAATATCTAACTCTTAAGTATATCATAAAAACTGAAATCAAGACGTGATTAACTCTACTTGCAAGTGAGCCAAGCTGTGGTTGTCAATTATAAAAATAAGATGCTTCGTTGCATTCTTGCAACTATAAAAAAATAAGCATATTGCGGTAAAATAAAATTTATTAAGGATTGAAAGCAACTTCTACATGACCAAGAATATGCATGTTACCAGTAGTAGTACCAACTAACTTCCGATACAACCAAATCTGATCACCAAACTCCAACTTCATCTTCTTCCGAGAATACATAAGAGCACTACCAAAAGTACTATTACCGCAGTTTTATCCACAAAACCTTCATGAACAGGAAAAATCTTCCAATAAATAATATCACGAGCATCAATGCCATTCAAATTCTTGATTTCCTTAGTGTCATTAGCATTATACGGTCAGCGGATTTCCTAGGGGATCTTCCGTTTGCCCCACCCTTGCATTCTAACGCTGCTCCAAACTCACCTCGCTTCACCCTCATCGCCTCTCAAGACCTCGGTGTTAAGAGCGGCGCAAATCTCGTCACACACTCAATCTCACACCTGACGTTTAGGAAACAGAAATCATCCGAAACCACCAAAGAGTCGATAACACTTCAAACGCTTTGTAAATATAGAGTTTTTACTTCATTGTCCACGTGAATCCGAAAAGTACGAGGTTGTTTATTCTACGTATTTATCATTTTTGTTAATGAATATATTTATCATTCCTCGTTTCGGAAACTGTAACACCAAAATAATTAAAAGCTATTTCTTCGAAATATTGTCTGCAATATATCAGCGTAGTTAGCGTAATGTGTCGTTATGTACGCGGAAAGTAGTGTTATACGCTCGCTACTTTGTCCCGCGCGAGCGAGTGGACATGTAGGACAGAGCAGTTATATGATTGCGGCGGCAAGTCACTGGAATGTTTTGAATGACAAGCAAGCGATACCCAGGAACCTCATTTCTGTTACCAAAAGCTAACACGATAAAACATTTTGCAGGGCGCGCTGCTGACCTTGGTTGTATTTTGTTTCTGTATTTATCTGAAGAATTTTCTAGTGATTTGCTGCCCCAGTTTCTCTAGGCGTGACTCGGGATGAGTCGAACTTTCTAGGTCAAGACCAGCAGAGTATAAATAGTGCGATGGGCCTCCGAGCCGAGGAGTTGTTGAATGGATGAGGGGCTGAGTTTCAGCCATAGACATAGACAACGAGCAGCGACAGAAGTGACCAGCGGAAGGGAAATATGCGACTGCGAGTATCAAGCAGTGAAGAGTGCGGCTGGCAACTTGGCCTATTGGACTGGGTGCGTGAGTGAAAGACATTACAGATGATGGCGACAGACAGACTGAACGTGTGTTAATGATGAGAATGAGTTAATTGACTGTAACGAAATTGCGACATTGAGAAGGACGATAATAAGAGTTGAAATATACATAAAATATTGCACTCATGGAGAAATATCGAAGAGTGTTAGTAGAGATAGAGAATTTAGTATTCTAAATAATATCAGTGTGAATAAATTAGAAATCAAATTTAGTTATTTTATTCTATCAAGATCTACATCCTTTAGGAAATCCGATGCACTCCTCAGTCGTTTTGTAACAGTATGTTGCTGAGAGAAAGAACAGTAGGCCTACATAATTGTACGAATTTTAATAAATGAGTTTTACCACTTTGTTTGGGTTATTTTACGGAACTTTTCTCCCAATATGGATAAACACTCACTGCATGCACTAATTTGCCTAGCGGTTGTTGAAGTTGCGTTTTTGAGAGAAATTCTTCACCTGCCACTGATATAAACTATTTGTTTATTATTTGTTATTTAAATTATATTTCTCATGCATTAAAATGAAACCAGCATATTTTTGTCTAAACTATGATATAGCTTTCATTTTGTCAAAGTTTGAGCTGTTAACAGACTTCAGTAATTCAAATTTTCACTATATTAAGTCATGAATAGGGGTGCAAGTATCACTCACATTGCTTATACGGCGTGAATAATGTGATTTCAAATAGTGAAAATGGTAGTTATATCTAAATTATGCGTAGTACCTGAATGGTGTATTGTAACACAGGAACGGATACTTCTTTGACCAAACCTTTGAAAAATTACCCCATGTATGACGTATTTGGTTGTTTCCTAAATCAGTCATATCACAGGCGTTTTTTACTTTTGTTAATATAAAAGTACCTTATTCTTGGTTCAATGTGGTTCGATGCAAACTTTTATTATATTTTGTCTATCAATCATAATATTTCAATTTTAATTAATATGAATAACAACAGAGAGAATATATATGTGTTGGTAATGCCTAGTGTAATCTATTCGCGGTTTCTTCAAACTTATTGAATTAAAATTTTGAAAAATCACTCAGTGTATGACGTGTTTAGTTATTTCCTAAATATGTTATATATCACAAGCGTTTTACACGTCTGTTAAAATGAAAGTGTCTTATTTTTCGATAAATTGAATTTTTACCTGGATTCTATTTATAAATCATAATAATTCATTTATAATAAATATGACCAAAACAGTGAGTAATCTTGTGTGTTGGTAGCCCCTAGTAAGAAATAGTTCTCATACAAAATACCATTACAACTGAGCGCGCACGAATTCGGTGCGTTGTCCTTTGGTGTTAATTTCTAGACATATCTAAGCTTAGTTTGAACGAGGCGGGGGGATATCTTGGAAGTAGAACTTTAGCAGGTCTTCAGAAAATTGTGAAGTAACCGTGAATGGATTATAAGAAATAGTTCTTATGCAGAAAATTACTAAAGTAAGTGCGTACAAGTGCTCTACGTTGTCCCTTGGTGTAATTTCCTAGACCTAGTTATATTTGTACGAGGCAGAGGAATATCCTGAAAGTAGAACATCAGCACGTGTTCAGAAATGCGGCAAGTGCCCATGAATGAACAAAATTAAGGTGTTTTACGTAGGTACGTGGAACACAAAACGCGATCCATTTCAAGAGATATTAGTGTGAGATTTAATACCTGCTCTTGTTCTTCAACGCAGCAGCTTATGTATTCATAATCAAACGGTTTCAATGGGGATATTTATTCGTTGATCTGAGATCGTTCTCCCAAAGAGCAAGTTATTTACACTCCTGTTTCAAGTAATGGTACACGTTGGCATAATATGCGTCTATTAAGTTTTAGAGGAGAAAATATTATCCTTTAAGGGATCCGCTTAAATGCCGCCTGAACTACGTTGCTGATTGTTTGAAATGTGCTTTTTACTATAAAACTATTAAATGGGCTTCCAATGTGCTGACCTAAGGAAATAGCGCACCATTCTGACGAAGCCTGTTGAGTGATTTTCTGACGTTCACATAGATTACAAACTCCATTTCAAAACACTCCAACATACAGTTCATTCACGGTGTAAAGTAACCGTGAATGGACTAAAATTTAAAACGGCTTTTTTAAAGCGCTGTGTCTCGAAATATACGCGTAAAATACGTACAAAAGAACTCGCAGCATGGCGAGAACACTACACGACAGTACAGAGCCTTGCGCTCAGTGGCGATGGCACACTTGATGCACGTGACAGTGTCGCCCTTATCACTCCCACGTTTCTCAGCTTCAGAAGCGAATAACAGCTCTGCGTAGGCGGGCCCTTAATTTCCATGTGCACTGTGCTGTGATGTTAATGTTGAGTCGTATCCGGACCGTTGGGCAGTTGGTGGTTTAGGCACGTCTTCCCCATTTCAGGTGAATGTAAATATAGGAGAACTAGGAAGAAAAGTCCTTAAATAACTGCAACAAATAATGGGGTTATAAAATAAATGAATTACATAATAAATTTACTACATGGATCTCCAATATCATTAGAGAACACATTTGAATAGTATATAATACAGAAATGCACGTGTATACTTTTATATTGACCTAAAATATTTAGTTGATTTAGGGTTAAATTAAGTAATATAAAAATATTAACTGCCACGCGTTGTAGGTGTCTGCCCACGAATTACGGACACTCAGGGTCGGAGTAACCTAATTTTGAGTGGCCCGGTCAGGAAAGGAGCTATCTTCCAACATAGACACGTGGCCAATAACCAAAGGTAAATTGTACGTATGCCATAGGACATTGGAGTATAGCCTTTGCGTAAATATTGTCGCGAAAAACAGGCGGCCTTACTTATCAATAATAGGTAACTAACTTGGCACTTTTAGCAAGCATGCTATGTATAGAACCCTTTGCCAAGAAGGGCAATCGGAATAATAACTTTGCTTCTAATTAACAAATAAGCTGTAATACTTTTACAGACATGGCCAAGAACTAATGTTCTAATTAATGTTCTTTAAGTACTTTTATAAAAATCTGTACAAATGTTTTCTTGCGTAGAAGGAAAGTAATAATTCGAATTAACCTGTTTGACGGATCCTTTACACATTGTGTTTTATGAGGCAGCCTGAAAGAGAAACGCGCATAAATTATGGAAAGAAAAATTCTTTTAGTTAATTCATCCATATTGGTGTGTCGAGGCCGGGGTCGGTAGTATATAACACTGGGACAATGGCGGCTCGCGGCCATCTTTCATCCAGCCGATCGAGTGACACCTACGAGAGAGGACCACGAGGACTATGGTCCGGACTTCGACGCCGACATCAGCCGCCGTCGAGGAGGTCTTCCCGTAGGCGATGCCACTCCGATACAGGATAATTATATTTGCAGTAGGACTCTCAAAGTTGCTGAATCTTAGGGATAGGTGCAGGCGAATTAGCGCCGAATTCCGAGCACCGAATTAGGCTTTAAGCTGATTGCTATAGCTTTGCCACCCAGCGCTTCATAGTAAGTTTTCGCATTAAAGAGTAACACCTTTGGAGAAAATTGTATTAGTGTTGCTGTGAATAAAAGTAGTGTTTTCTATATATGAGTGCTCTTTCCATCTAGCTACCTTAATCCCCCAGATAAATGTGTGACGTGATCCCCTGATTAAAGGCAACAGCAATATGGAAACAAAAATAGATTTAATATTTTTAAGTCGTAAAAAATTGTTTTGTCTTCTTCGAATAACTTCGTACAACTGATAATTCTGGTGGTTTCTGGAATATATTTTAGTAAATTTGCTATTCACCATACGTGTGTATCATTGTTTCTAGCGATGTAAGGAAATCTATAAAATTTCTGTCATAAAAATGTTATGATAAATGGAGCTACAAACTTTTAATTCTTGTTGCACAAATTTGAAAAGAGTATAGCGGAAATAAGAAAAAGTTATTGTTCTTGACGATTTGGACGATTACTGCGCAGTTATCTCTGAAACAATTACAATCGTCAGTTTATTCGAAGAAAACATTGGAAAGGAATCTTCTGAGAAACCAGCGAAAGGCTATTCGCGATAAAGTGCGCCCTTCTGAAGACAACCTGTAAAAATTGTACTCTCAAAAAAAGTTTTTTGTTAACTTTCTAAACGGAATTGGAAGTTGTTAACCCATATATCGTGTGGAAACCCTTCACATCTGGCTACAAATATGGAATGTTTAGCATCGCTGTTATACAAAGTTGGTAAGTTTTCTATCCATTTGACTGTTTCCTGACAAAATGTAGGAACGCTAGCTTGAATGTATGGGAAATATATTTACTGTTCGCGCTTTCTCACTCTACGTATACATACATATAGTAAATTTGTGAACTATTTATAAAGGCAATATAACACGATACCAGATTCCGTAAAAGCTTGTGCAAGGTCCGCCATAGAGGCCGGTATACGGGCTAGTGTGGCACCCGTAATGGAATTTCTCGTCTTGTACTGCCAGATTACATACCAGTTTTGATAATTGTACACGTCCTATTTTTCGTGGCAGGTTCCAAGCCGGCTTTCGTACCTGGCCAATCACGTCGCAGTTTCAGAGCATAGTGCGCTCCCCGTTGCTACTACTTGAAACGAGTTGAAGAAGAACCGAAAAGGACGCTTTCATCTTGATTATACATCCATGAGGTTGAAACTCTTTCAAATAGACTTAACATACGACAACGACGAATAATATTGTCTATGGCAACTTTTAATTACTGTTTAAAACCGTTTTAAATACTACAAATATTATCTACTCTATGAGAATATTAATTCGAAGTATCTATAGTGAGTATACACTCAAAATTTCGTGTGTGACGTGGTAGTGCAGTGGTAAAGTTGTGGCATCCACTACGAAAGTGTATATTTTGGGCGTAAGTTCAAAACTCTGTCGGACCCAAATTTTTTAATCATTAAATTTTACACGCTGATAATATCACGGTACGTAAAGAAGAAAGCTCTATTTTGCCACCGGTCAGTATTTCTCGTCAAAATTAAAAATAACACACTCATACTCTAGTGACTTCAAGTCATTTTCAAGAAAATGAATTAAACTATACAAGTAAGCAATCAATTTATGTAAAAGGCGAACAGTAATATAGCAATATTAAGATGTGCTAGCTAGTTTTTTCATATGCCTACGCAAGTTACTGATTGGTAGCAGTTCTACGAATGAGGATCATATTTACTACACCCACACACTGCGCACCCTCCGAGGGTGCCAAATGTTACTAGGTAAACTGCTGTCGTCTAATATGAATCCTCCATGGAGCTCATATAGCGGCTGGTATACCGGCTCGTGAACCAGGCCTTGCAGAAGCTTGTGCAAGAACCAAGTACGGCTGCAGGTGTCGTGTAATATCGGCTTTAGTGTTTTGCAATGCCCCTAACTGGATATATTTCGACGCGCAAACTTGTTGTCATCTACCCAGTAAAGTTGGCAACAACGAAGGGGAAATATTCCAATGTCTTAACGTTAAATTAAAAGTGGTAAGTAAACATTTGTGAATGCTAAAACCACAAGCCAGGAAGAAATATATTCATTGTCAGATTACGAAACCAAATAATTCAACACTACGAACAACACAGGAACAACAAAAGTAACCAGAAAAAAGAATAGATAAACAAACAGCGGGGACACAGAACTACGAAAAAATGTTAACACAACAATAATTAAAAGTCTTCATGCAGTTCCGTGGCCAGTATTATGTCCCCTTTTTTTCAGTATGATACAACGCGACCCTTTTACATCACAGCCCGATACAACCCGTACCCGAATGGGACAGGCCTCGGGCAGGAGCTGCCCAATTACTTACAAAGTTGGGCCGGATCGAGCCGGGTTTAGCAGAGCCCTGTGTCAGTGATAGTTCTTGAATGTTTCATACATTTATGCTGGGATCGTTATACATTTCGAATATTTTGTTGAGTTGCTCTCAAAACTACAACTCCACGGCTTTAGAAACGGCCCCACGGTAACTCACCACACTGAATTAAACTTCTGCTTATACAGACATAAGCAAATTGTTTTGCTGATAGTTGTATTGTTTCAGTGTTTCGCTTCCAAGCAGAATGCAATAAAACAGATTTATGTTCACTTATGCGGTAACTGTATCAACAGAGACGGAAGCATAACATGGTGTCTATTGCGATTGAATGTTTGTTTTAAACCAGCAAAACACTTTGTATATATCTAAATAATATGTATAGTGGGTGTAAAGAGCTTTTCAACAACACCACGAAGGTGAAAGTCACTGTGGATTCCTGGAATCCATTAGACAGAGCGTCAAGGATGATTATATAACCGAGAGGATTACAGTATTGCAAGCCACATCATACAAGGAATAACAGAAAACATCGTCCGTGGTAACCATTTTCCGATCTTACCATTTCATATTTTCGAAACCATCCGATATTGTCAATGAGAGTACATCACTATTTGCTTCTACTTTTCCTATTAACGCTATACATTTGATCAGCACTTCCTAGATACTTCTAACGTTGAAGACTTCGCAGTATCGAACTTGCTGAAGAGTCAGTATTGTAACGCGCTCCTGCCCGGTACTGTGGATGTGGCCCCACCTCACATCTCCCCTCCCTCGTGGATGCCAACCTGACAACCCCCCCCCCCCCCCATTACGGGGAAACCCTCGAATAATGGACAGAAGGTCAGGCTGTCGCACTGCCCGGCGCCTTGAATGCATCACGGCCCCTCTCCCCTGCTGGAGGTTTCGACGGGTCTGGCGACAACGCAAGAGTGTTCTGGTGAGACTGGCTGGCGCATCGGCCCTCCGCGACGAATCACGGGTGTTGGGGAAGATTCTAGGTGGCGGCCTAAAACACTATATATACTGCCGCAACCCAGCGGCCGGCAGTCTTTGACGGAGGCCGTCTGGCCGAGTGTGCGCGAGATAAGTGAGTTGTGGACGACGAAAGGACCCCGGCGGGCGAGGTGTTCGTGACGTGAATGTACGAGAGGGCATGACAGTGCGACACCGAGTGAAGCCTACTGTGCGTGAGGGAGCTTGGATGACTCTAGAACATTGCGACTGGCAGGACATGGACTGAACTGAGGTAGGACTGAGTGGAAGTGTAATACATATTTTACTGTAAATATTCGAACTGTCAATTTGGACACATATTTTATAGAATATTTTAATAGGTTAATACACTGTGTATTGGGACTGATCCTTAATTACTTAATTTAATTGATTTCTTTGTGGTAATTATAAATTGTATGAATTTGGAGTGATTAGTTTTGAACAGTAAGATGTATCAATTTACTGTGAGATGTTGAGTTCAGAGAATTTGCTGTAGTTATTATAAATAAAATAAGGAAACTACAATTAATTCTTTTCTTTAATGAATACTTCTATCCCTTAACGAACTTGGTATAGTCCACTTAATTTCTAGAGAGAGAAATTCTAACAGTATTTTCCGATCAGTTAGTAGGAAGAATTCCGCGCTGTGTTCTCAAGCAACCGTTGTTCATGCTCGCAGATGTGTGGGGCGGTGTGTATATTTGATGAAATAAAATCATTTTTCATGCCAAGTTTTTTAACCCCAAAAAATGGATTCGTAAGCCTAAAAAATACACATCTTTTTTTATTTATTAAACAAATTATTTATTGAATAAATATTGCATCATCACCTGTGCGAGATAACGAAGGAGAACTACTTCGGTAAACTACACTCGGTACAGTCGACTGGGTTGGAATCCACGACACTCCGAAATGCGTTTCAGGTAACCTACGGATTAACGAAGCAAACTCGTATTCATAAAATATGACCATTTATTGATTTTTTATTTATTCCTGCTTGAATCTACATAAAATATTTATCAAACTAGAACAAGTGTAGCACGTGTGTAAGATAGCTGCAAGACAGCTGTTTCATAAAAAGATATTAGTGCGATATTTGTTGTGTTAAATGATAATGTTATAAGTTGAACTACATCCACCTGAAATGCCTTGAAAATAAATACTTTTTTTAGGCTATAGTATGTAGCTATACAACTGATATATATGCAGTTTTTTCGTTTTCAACAAATAGTATTTTCGTCTTGGGGAAGCCTATGTAGACTGAATGTATTGTTTTAACTATACTATAATGAACATTTAATACATAATAATTTCATTTCCTAAATAATTGATTGTTTACATTTATTTCAAAGTACACACACACACACACACACACACACTCTCTCTCTCTCTCTCTCTCTCTCTCTCTCTCTCTCTCTCTCTCTCTCTCTCTCTCTCTCTCTCTCTCTCTCCTATTCTGTTCACAGACAGGAACCAAATATAAAATTAAAAATATTTGCCCTACTCTTGTGCAAGTGTCTATTTTTGGAACCTCAATACACATTTGCGTAGATTTTCATATATTTGTAATATTTAAATTCTTCTATTGTTTTGATTTCACGTCTTAAGCTTGTTGGCTCACTTTACTCTGCGTGTACAATATATCAAAAAGATATTTCTGTGTAACTGTGTAGAATATGTTACAACCTATAATTAAAGAGTATTTGAATTTTGCGTACACCTAAGTGATTTTACGAGTTTATATTTACAAAATTTTGCATATTTTCTGATTAGTCATTTTGTACCAGTTAAAAATATATATTTAACATCAGCACTTTAAATTTTCTAATACTAATCAATTTCCCAGTTATTGGGAAGCTTATATACTTCTATATGATTTCTCGGATACATTTTTAAGGCCCTATTGAAGCCGCAATAAAATCCGGGATATTTATAACATGTCCGGAAGTCACTGAAATCCCAGATCACTAACTCGTAAATATGTATTGGCATACATAAATTTTAGTGAAGTGGTTACGACTTTTGTTTATTTTTACTGGGTTGGTATAATTCATATTCAAAATATATGCATCTGCGAAATTCTAGTTAGTTGCAATCACTTTGTATTATGCTTTATCTGGGTAATAGCAAACCCGAATCGTAGTTAGTGTCTCAAATAGAGGTTAATTATATATATAGGCTGTTCACGGTAACACAACCACTTTTGAAAGCCCTGCTTAAAATCTACTTGTATGCAAGATGCTTATTCTTCCGCCTTATGTAAAATAACATTGTCGCGGGCCTCATCACTTTATTCATACGTCGGTCGAGTGAACATGGGAAATTATTAGGAAAGTAAATGTTTCACCATCATACTCATTTTTAGGCGTCTATGCATTACAAAAATAGAAAGCCAAAAAACTAATTTCACTTATCACAAATGGGTAGCTAACTACTTGTTATAAAAACGTTTTTGACAGCATATTTTTAGAATAATGTTATGCCAAAATCCCAATTTTGGCGATTTCGGACGTAAAGAAGATAAGAACTAACTCACCGAAACGAGATCATTTGAGTTGAAATTTCATATTACAATTTATTTAAATAAACATTTTAAATCACATTAAAAAGTTCCTTCGCGACTTTTAAAACTGCTCAAAAATGGAAATGTTTGTATATATCTAATTTGTAGCAGTGTCTATGTTTTTGTAAATTCGATTTGTTAATAACAATTTTAAATGAAATAAAACATGGTCTTTAACATACTCTGGTTATATTGTCTGTAAAAGTTTTCGTTTATTTAATTTATAACTTCCAATTACACTATGATTGTGATTTAGTTTTGACATACCTATTTTTTTCAATGGACGTTAAATCTGAAAATAATCAGACAGTCTTCAGCTATAGTTTTATTTACCTTATTCTCCTATGTTGCACATTGTTCGAAAGCAATGAGCGAGTAACTGAAAACTTGATTCCATGTTCCGACAGAAATAGAGTGAATTCACCGTTTCTTCCAACTTTTCTAAAGCCCTGACAACGTTCTACTTTCAGACTATTCTTCCGCCTCATGCAAACAAAACCTAACCTAGTCTAGAAAATTACTCCAAAGGGACAACGCACCGCATTTGTGCGCATTCAGTAATATTTTATTTAGTTTCAGAACCATTTCTTACTAGCCATTACCAACACGCATATTTCCTCGTAATTTTTTTTCATATTTATCATAAACGAAACATCATAACTTAAATATTAAATATAAGTAACAGTTTAAATATAACCAAAACAAGATACTTTTATATCAACATATGTATTAAAAAGCTTTTTGCATGTGACATATTTAGGGAACAACCTAACACGTCATACATGAGGCGATTTTTGAAATGTTAGATTCATAAAGTTTGAAGAAACCGGGAATCGACCATATCGTTCGATAAATCGATATAAGTCGTGTGTTGCAGATCCTCACGGCCAAGATGTACTTCGAGTGGTGCCTGCACGAAGCTGAGAAGTTCTCGCAGCGGCGGTGGGCGATGCACGCCCACGTCAGGATCGCAGAGACGGATCTGCGACTGGGCGACGCGGGCGGGGCTGTCGCCCACATGGAACGAGCTCGCGAGATGGCCGCGTCCACGGGCAGCGCCGAGGTCGAGAGATACTTGGAGAAGATGCAGGTCGTCGTCGCAAAGGGATTGCCCGGCGGAACTGGAGTTGGTGACGTCGATACGGCCCCAGCTACGACGCCGGGCTCGGAGGGCAAACAGGAACCAGCCAAAGAGAAGACAAGCCGGAAGTAGTAATTTAAAGGCAGGCGTTTGTGTCAGCTCGAAATGCATCCGGAAAGGACACGGGAATAATTTATATTTTTTTAAATATACAGTGGTAAAAAAGCATAACCCCTTTATTAAACCTTCGTCTTTTTATGTCTCGTAGATCACAATGAATTAAGTTTTTGGCGAACAGAAATGTAAACGTTAATTGTAGTAGTATTTTGGGAAGTTGGGAGCAAGGCAATTAAAACTTCGAATGTTTGGGCAGAGGCGTCAACCGGTCACCATGTTATTACGTCACCCAACCGCCATATTGGGTTTCAGTAACTTTGACACAGTAATCTTGACCCGTGACCTTGACTTTGACCCTATGAACATGACTTTGAATGACCTTGAAACAAAATAATCCAGAAAATTGCAGGAAAATGATAAAATTTATATATATATATATATATATATATATATAGACACACACACGTATGTAATATTTATTATTTATTTCATACAGAACAAGCGACACGCCCCCGCCTCGCTCGGGTGCGATTTACAAATATGGCGTTGTTTAGGTTTACAGAAAGTATATACATTAAATGCTTAAGGCAACTAACATATGATTAATACTATGTTGTTCAAAAATCTGCATAAGTGAACACTTATTTTTAATCGAATTTCAAAAGACAAAAATGGTTATTGTGGGTCGTCTTAAAAGATAAACATACACTGTTGCGGAATTTTTTTATACCTTTTTGAGATCTAAAATCCTGCAGTACTTTAATTTGGTGTCGTCTCTTACAGTTTAGTCAGCGTAAGCCATGTACGTTTCTGAAAAGCTGCTTTTTCCAACATGATTAGAAAACGTCGACATCTCTATTCTATCTTTACATTAAATAGTAATGTTTTATTTGCCCCAACCTTTCTCAAGAAATGCTATAAGTGATGGTGTAAACCACATCAAAATTTATAAAGAAGTATAGAAACCGTAGCCGAATACACAGACGTATGCGGCCGGACGACTTTGTTTTATACCATGAATAGATTATGTATGGGTATGTAATTATGTAAATAAAAATATTTTTAATTAATTTTGTACGCAATTATGTATATATAAATATGGGAATATAAAATTATTTTTAATTCATTTTTTATAAATTTTTATAAATATTAATACATGTTAAAAATAGATTATATATATATATATATTTAGATTTTCAAGGTAAAAGATTACCGTGTCAAGTTTAAAGGTTGAAAGATCAAGGCTTCCTACATCCAACATGGCCGCCGGCCAACCGGAATGACAGAGCATGAATAACTCCGACGCTCCACCCACCGCCCCCCTACCCACCTTGCCTTCTCAATGCCCATGCCTCAACTTCCCCAAATCCTACTTCTGTTATTGTTTTTTATTACTGTGTTAAATAACTCGTAGTGGCTCGTTGGGATGCGATATTGTTGACCGCGCGAATAAAAACTGCGGAATAAAAACTCACTGCTAGGAATTCCTCGTTCTGTTGCAAGGAAATTATTGCATCCGTTTATGTTGATCACTAATATTTACTTGATAGAGGACGTATGCGTTTTTTGTGCTAATGTTTATAAAGCTTGTTTTAAAACCCTAGATAATAATGCTAATGCAGGAAAATAGTGGCTTTTATCAAATATAAATGAAGGAATTTCAAATAAGAAAATACATCAGTAGTAATTTTTCTGTTGGCTAATACATACGGTACTGTATATTACAGCTGCTAACAAAATCAAATATAAAATCATATAAACTTTATACAAGATCATAGGACCACAATGAATCAAATCATGATACAGGCAATATTAAATTATTTTCACTATCTAACCAATAGACATAAAATATGGATAATTGTCAAACACAAATATATTGTATGTAGTGATAACAAAAAATTTTATGAACCACCCTATAATTAAAAGACTCAAAGAGAGGAGTTGTGTCTAAAGCATACAGATTTTCTTTTAGAGAGAAACAATACATCTGCAGCAATAAAATTATTTATCTGAATTTGAATAGCGAAGCATCCTTTTGGTTGCTTCGAACATTTAGACATTTGTTTTATCACTAAGTGCTCTGATGTTTGCTTAAAATTATTTAACTCATACTGTCAATTTTTCCAAAATAACAAATTTTTTTTTTTACGAAAGGTTTACACAAAAATTACTAAAATGCGCCCACTGTCCTCATTCATCTCTCGCTTCCTCCTATTGCACGGAACATATAATTAAATACCCGTAAAATGTCACAACAGGAACCTAACACCATTTGCGGAGTGGAAGACTTCAAAATTGATAACGAACTTTTCACAATATAAATACGTGAAGGACGCACAGTATCGTTAAGTTATATACCGTGCGTCAATTTACGAGACAATGCCACTTGAATATTCACGGGACAAATCCCATATTAGCAACTCTTAAACCAGTTCTCACTAATATGGTGCACGAAATGCGATAATGACAGCGCTTAAATTGTATGACATAATCGGTGGAAGTCATCGATATCTGTGAATGTGTCGAATTTAAAAAATATGAAATTGAGTTAAAACCTTAATTTTAATAATACTATTAATTAAATGATACTAAGATATCCTCTTCTCGTATTGTGCAGCTGAAGCAAGAGAAATGTATGGATTATTCAACTAAACCTCAAAAACCAAATCGTCGATTTCCCACAAATTTATCACTAGTTTAATTGTGTTTTTTTGTTTATTTATGGCGCGGTATTTCACGAAATGATACATACAATTTTAAGATTCCTTCTCAGGAAGTATGTAACAGTCCAATGCGAAATTTCGTTTACCGACATTATTAAATCAATGCACGCAATATTTAAAGCTTTAAATAACTTCTCCAGCTGTAAATAATAGCACCCCAGACAAAGAGAATAATACATATACAATAAGTGTAACGAAATATTTAAACAGCTGCAACACCTTTTGGTATAATCAAAGAGGTGTGAAGCTCATCCAAAAATTTATATTTTCAACAAATACGGCGCTGTTTCATCTAAACCACACATTTTAGATTTATAATGAGTGTAACATATAAGCAAAACTACCTGATCAATGTGATACAAGCATTTTATGTAAATGGTAATTACCATTATGTGCATAGAATTCTAATATGCTTAAGTTTATCTTTCACCATTTAAAATATATCGCTACTCAAATTATCAAGGCCTATCTCACTAATAATTCAACTCACAACAATTACATATTCTCTTAAACTAATTTTGTGGGCTAGGGAAAAATAATTTTAAAGATATTGAATTCTTTTCTTGAAAAACCGAATTTATAACAATTACCTCAGGACATCATGAATGTAATTTCAGGGAACACATGATGCTAACTTTCAAGCTAAGGTCTCCGCAGTTTTAAATTTCGAAAGAAAGCACAGCCATGCAAACAGTGGATGGTAGCATATGTAAAAATAACTCGCAATAATTTTCAAAGAATACTTCCTTGAAGTAAAAGAGAGCACTTACTTAGAAAAAAGATGCGATGCTAATTTATAGAATCACGCCATGCCATACCACGGAACAGTTTAACCTATGTATAACTCACGTTAATCTGAATCATTGATTTCGATCAACAGATTTATCCATTGAATCTTCACTTAATGCCCTGTTATATACTGACAAATCAGTTGAATGCACTGAGGTTTTAATTCCAGGCCAGTGCAATTTCATATGTTTCTATTTCAGAGTTTAAATTTTTGTATTCAGGCTGCACCTTAAGTGTAAACAATAACATATTTGTTCCTGCTGTATGCGAAAGGGAGCATAAACTTTTGCCCAACTTCTTGAAACGAACCACAAGATACCAACTTCTTGGAACGAACCACAAGATACCAACATCTTGGAACGAACCACAAGATACCTGCGATGTGATACCTCACTCAGAAAACATTAATATATAAAACTATAAAAATTATGCTCTTGTCGTAATCTTTTGGATGTTTTAAAGCGAGGAAGTGAATTGTTAGATGTTTATTGACTTGTATTATTTAGAATTTCGGTCTTGACGAAACAATAAAACACTACCCGTTAATAATACAGGAAAAATAAAATGAATTAATAAAGGATTTACGAAGAAACTAAGAAATGTGGCTGGGGAATTAACTTACAACTGTCTACACTGCCGTGCAAGAAATCATCTGTAAGCAGGAAAAGATGCGACAAGAAAATAATAAAACACGATGCTTTTGACAACAGGAAAGAAATTTTTGTAAAATTCTACTGCACAAAATTTACTAATTTGTCTATTTTGATGATTTCGATCATTTAGTTATTCGGAGAACAGGAATTTTACTTCAGTTGAAGAGATTTTGCAATGAAGTTAATTTTTCCTTTTGATTCGTTCGCTGTTATTGTATTGAGTGTTTACGAACAAATAAAATTAAACACTAGAGGGGACAGATAAATACAAATGGAGCATATTTCATTATGGAACCAATAGTATAACGTCCATAGATAACCTGCTAAAGGCAGGGTCAATGTGCAGGGGCGGGTATGCAACTTTGTCTACGTGGCAGACAGTTTGAACAGACACTTTGAACAGAGACATTGAACAGGAACACTGTCCCCATGCCTTCAGCCCAAAAAAAAAAAATTGTCATTTCATTGCTCTGCCTGTAGCCTAGTTTTTGATATTGCCTACCCGCCCCTGCACATTGCCACTGTCATCAGCGGGCTCCTAGATGAAATATGACCCATTTGTACTTATCTACCCCACTCTGGTGTTTTTTATTAATTGTTCGTGAACATCCGGTATTTGTTCTGTAAGACTTCCATACAGACAACAGTATTTAGCACTAAACTTGTTTCCAGTAACTATTGTTAACACAAAATAAACAATATAGACGTATAACTCAATAAATGGGAAAGAAGTATAACTCAAGAACCTACTTGAGGATGGCATGGAAATATCGTCACAATTAAGCTCAAAACTGATATAGGTAATTTTTCGGAAAAGTGATACAGATCAAAAATAATATTAAATAAATTATACAATATTTGTTACAATAATATGGTACAGAGTACTATCACACGTATCATTTTTTGTAAAATATTTGTGCTCATTATGAAAAATCACAAATATTTAGAGCGATTGTTAATTATGGGAAATAGAAAACAAGTCTTGGGCATTTCTTTACTCATAAACTTTCTGCATTGCAAAAGAGATAATGCGGTATCCAGAAAAAAACACAGCATTCCACTACTTTTCAAAATAAAATACTAGAATTTTCTCTCTATTTTTTTTTTACCCACGCTGTAAGCTCTACATAACATTCCGTGAAAGGACAGGTTGACAACACTTCCCACACATTTTAATGAACCCTAATTAATTTGATTAATTTTTATACAAACGCTTCTCGCATCATTCAACTTACATCTTTCTCGTTCTCATCTTAAGATTTCATTAGAAACTTCTATTACCTTCACTATTATGTAAAAAGAAGAAATATATTTCGATTTTCAATTCACATTTCATGTCTTTTGTTCTCTGTTGGTTTTTCAATTCTGAGAATTAGTTTTGACTAAATATTTTTCCAGCCTGGCGAGCAAAAACGTCGTAATATGGTTCATTTGAAACTAATACTTTGTTGGAGTTCATGTACGGTAGATGTAGACCTTTAGGTAATATTGCTTGCAATCCGAAACAATGTATTTTTAATTGCAGACAAAATTAGTGATTGACGGTTAGTTAGATGTATTCGTCAGTAAGTAAAGAAATTTCTTCTCTCCTAGAGACGGTGCCAGAGCACCTAAAATACGAAGTTTATGCCTTGCTTCGAAATAACGTTTACCACTGCGTAAATCGGAATTTAGTACGAATATCCCAAAATTTTAGAAGGCAGTCACGGACTAAGCCTGAAAATTTTAAAGATTTATGTTTTCGTAGGATCCATATTGAATTCGATCACACAATTATTTGCCATAGTATTTGTGCGCGAAATTTTGACAACCAAACACTTATCACTTCAAGACAATAAAATATTGGTATTTTCAAAATAATAAAAAAAAAACCACTTAATGCTTTTTTGCACATAGTGTTATTGATTTATAATTGAAAAATTCCTGTAATGCATCTTTCTCTGATGAAGTGTTAATACAACTGTCTGAACCTTTTTGGTTGTACTGAACACAAACGTAAAACACAGATACGTGAACCGTACTTGTGTACTGTTACATCTACCATACGTTTCACAACGATATAGTTTCTGATGTTTAATAAGAGAGAGAGAGAGATAGAGAGATAGATAGATAGATAGATAGATAGATAGAGAGAGAGAAAGAGAGAGAGAGAGAGAGAGAGAGAGGAATGCTGGAGTTAATTTCAAAAGGTTAGCAAAACTAGCGACAAAAGAAACAACTAACTAAAATCCTTTGTTTTCCGTAACAAGTCGTTCTTTTCAATTAATCCCGAGAAATAAAATGACGTTGATTGGGGACATTAAATCAACATACTACTCGAAGGGCACGTAATTCATACATAACGCATCATTTTCCTTACTGTAGTTATTCCAATTGTTTTATTTAATACCCTACAAGTATTTATACATGTTTATAAGAAGATCTAGATTCCTGTGATACGATTACATACGCATATAGGAAGGAGACGTGTGAAAGAGTGGAGTGAAGAAGTCTTGAGAGCCTATGGTAGTGAATTGAGGTGATTATGGAGCAGCACCGGAATGCAATGGAAGGGGAAACAGGAGTTCCCCGAGAAAACACGCTGACTGGCGGCATAGTCCGTAACGATTCCCAAATGCGAAAATCCGGGAGCGACCTCGCCGGTAATTATGTTACGGGTAAGTCTATTAGTCTTATCATTTCCCATTACACTGGGTTTCTGATACACATAATTAATATTCGTTAATCCTTTGTCTATAAGAGGAAGAAAAAAATGTATATAAAAGGACAGTTATGTCTACAACACTGCCACTATTCTCAGTTTAGTTCCCGTAGTTAACAACTTCACGATCTCCTCTCCTCCCGTGGCGTTGTTTTAATCGTATCTGAAGGTCAATTATGGCCGCATTTACTTCCCAAAACAAATACAAAGTAGTGTCGTTCCTTTTATTTATAGGTTTGACTATATTGATGTAATTTTAACAAGTACATGAAAAACTAATCTTGGTTAATATCAGTATTTCAAACAAGACATCAGAACCATCAATTAATATTTTTAATTCTGATAAGTAACTACACGATATTAAGACATCTATACCATTTTTTCTAAATTAGGATTAACATGAATATACAACGATATATAACTAGGGTATTTCAACAAGACTCTACCCACATAATTATTACTCTAGACCACAATTAGTATTATTTTGAAAATTACGAATATGAGTTTGGCAAGCATTTCCATTTGACTCTTCGGATTTATTTCCTTCTTATTCCATTGAGTAGTTCGGGCAGTCCAGTTGCTTATGATATACATGATACTTCATTCTTTTCAACTAGGACTTTCTAGTAGGGTTAAAATTGTGCTGCTCTTTATTTTGGCTTATACCTTGCTGCAACGACGTAATGTGAGCCATACCCTTATCCGAATTTTACCGGAACCCTATATATATATATATATATATATATATATATATATATATATATATATATATATATATATATTATATATATATATATATATATAATCTTAACATGGCGGCTATCGGCTACGACCAAGAAATATTTCAACAAATAATCATTACATTTCACCCCTTTTAAAATATGTCAATAATAATGACGTAAACATCCCTTCTGCTTTCTTTAAGTGTAATAGACTAAATTAATTTTCAAGCAACATTATCAGCATTGGCATGTCTATATATCCATCATATTAAACAGCTGTGGGAGGTGGCCGGTATTATTTCAGAACGTTTATATTATATTTTCCCACTATTTCACCCTTGTCGAAAGAAGCTAGTTCGTAATAATTGGTATTTACAACTCTTACCATCCGAAATATACCTTCAAACAATGGAATAAGTTTCTTCGTTAAAAATCTCAAGCTCTGCTTACGAAATGTCTAGACTGGTCTTTCTAGATTTCTTAGCATATTTACGGCGATGTTCTGGGGCAAAAATTAGCTTCTTCCTGGCTAAATGTGCTAGTTCTTTCTTCCAATCTTCCGGGGTCTTCACTGGATCTTCTGTCGCTTTAGGTGGTGCAGGTAATTACTTTGGATCAAATATATGGGATTGCTGGCCAGTCATCACTTCCAGAGTTCCATGGTTCAATGTCTTTTATATCTGGTCTGTTGGTGCCTCCATTCGGAACATTTCAAAAGTGAGAAAATCAATTTCTCTTTCAAGTGTAGGGAACATTACACCATGTAAATTAGACATAGATATAGTCAACAGGACAAAAGGTACAAATATACAACTAATATGCAAAAATAATGTCATAATTAATAACCCTTCTTTAAATTTCCAACGACAAGGGCTAGAATGAGGTGAATCGGTTATTTTAATGAATATCAAAAAGAACCAATTAGTGTGCTCTCCCTATCAAATATTCGTATGAACAAAGTGGCATACGTTCACAATCCAAGCCACATTCAAAAAAAACATTTTTACTAAAATAACAATTAATTAAGATACGACACTACTTGTTGCAAATTAGGTTAAAATAATAATTTGCCTAGCATAGTGGGAAGAAAGAAAATGTATTCATTTTTAGAAAATGATAAAATTAATTTTAAATTAAACTTTAATTATATATACGGCCGTATATAACTTTGCATTGAATATCGACTAGAGATGACTGTGATCCTCATTCGGTGCCCTTTGATCACTCAAACTCTCTGCTCGATCCCCGGTCTCTGGACTTCCGCGGTGGCTCGAAGTGTTTGTAGGCCGTAACACTCGAGATGCAGCGATGAATCCCTAGCAGTGGCATACGATCGTCCTTCCTCGGGTCATCATCAGTTCCTGGAGTGAAGTCATTTCTTTACGGTCCTTCATTAAACCTTATAGTGCCTAATTTTAACATCGACACATGATATCATAAACATCACTTCTATAAATTAGGGCTGGACAGCAGAACAAAAAATTATTAACTTTCCATATCAGTTTGGCCAACTCCCCAACATTCTTTTTGCCCTTCTGAAAAATGAATAATAATATTCCTAACAAAAACCAAACACAAGCAGAACCAAAACAAAATTTTGTCATAAGAAGTGTCGCCTCTTTACATTTGCAATACATGTCCATAGAAGCGAAAGCAAACGTTCCTGCATCAACAACAAATATTATAAGAAGCGTAACAGTTTCGCTAGCATATAGGGACCGTCCTAAATATCATATTTACACACCTCGCTATAACAACTTTGAAAACATAAAGAAATTCAATAAATTTTAGCTTATTATATCTAAAATGTACAAAACAAGTATACAAAAATATTTACAAATTACCAGATGTTACAATGAACTAAAGTTTAGCAAGACTACGGTCTTATTCAATCTTAACATTATGGAATTTGATAACTTTTGTTTGCTCATACCGGCGGATAAAATTAACTTGAATTCGTTACCTTTACAAATGTTGACATCAAAACTGATTGTACAGAAATTGCGTCCACATTTATCTATATTTTAAGTGAGTATAAATGTATATATACATACATTACAGTTTACTTGTAAAACTTTCCTATTAAACGTCAGATGTTTCATAAATTCTTAACTGCTTATTATCGTTTCAGGTATCTAAAAAAATCACTGGCTTCGCTCCAGTCGTATTTAGTTTCCAAATCTTGAAAACCGAAACACTAATTGGCACATAAACATGCGCAATTGTTATTATTTTTTTAGTTATAAAAGAAACTCTCAACTGCTATCATCAGATGCCTATTTACTAACGTATCGGCGATTTTATTGATCCATTTCCCAACGTGGAGTTTTAGTTCTCTGAACTAAATGTTTGTAACACTGTATCTGGAGTTTATTCCCAATA
The DNA here is from genome assembly GCA_029891345.1 of Dryococelus australis. NCBI lineage: Eukaryota > Metazoa > Arthropoda > Insecta > Phasmatodea > Phasmatidae > Dryococelus > Dryococelus australis. The sequence continues at coordinate 254,791,056 of CM056995.1, forward strand.
GACTGTTGAGGTTCGCACAGCCGCACAAAGGCACTGGGTACTAATGTTGACGGGAAATCGTTAATTAAAGAGAAGCACTCAATACCAGTAAAAGCTTAATTAGTACCACTAGCTCATAACATGTCGTTATCGTGCTTTGACGACGCACCAAAGTGAACAGCAGTTATGCGGCGTTACGTGTTTCTCGAGTGTCAAGTAACATGCATACACGGATTTTATTTTTAATTTTAGGGCTTTACGACATTTTCGTACGACCTTCCAACAGAGAATGTTTTACTACCAATTGTTCGTAATCAGCTCTTATATTATAGAATGCAGAGATCATCTTCGCTGAGTAGTTCCTGGTGTTTTGCTCTTGTATCCTACGATGATTTTATCTGCGTGGGTAAATAAGTTTACTATCAGGCGTGTTAGCAAATGATTACAAATGATATAAATTGATATTATTTTTAATACAAGGTTTCCACGTTACGGCTTTCGATTAAAATTAAAAAAAAATCGCTAAATTTATTTATTTCTATTTTCAAATTGACTTTTTTTAAAAGTTCATTACTTTAAGGTATTTTGCAAATTGATATTTCTCTTCAATAATTTTTTAAAGATTATGTGTCTCAGCAGAATTGTAAAATTTTCAGTTCTCGTTAGTAAAAATTTTTTAATACTCATTTTTGACATTAATAGAAACTCTGGTTGTACAAGATGTTTAGCATTCCGCTTGAGTGCTTTAAGTAAATATCTCTTGCTTGCATACCAGGAAAATAAACCCTACACGTATGAGGCAGCGCTTTTGAGAACTTGAAAAAAAACGTTAGAATTTCTTTACGTTTCTCATTACAATAAGTTGCAACATACGTCACGGATATCCCACTTCGACGACACAGTCTCGCTTCTCGGCCGGATCACGCCGGATTTCCACATGTGGGAAACTTGGCGGACTTTGCCGTTACCCTGTGGGTTTTCTCGGAGCACTCCTGTTCGCCCCGCTATTGCATTCTGTCTCTGCCCTGTCGTAGGGTCAAATTCCGTGTCCCCTCTCGCGGGGCTGACAGGCATGGACGGGGCCCTTTCAAAAGAATTACTATATCGGTAGGTGCCAATTTGCCGTAAGGTGAATACACGAGATTTATAATTTTTTTAAAGGCATCTTATAAGAATTAGAAATATAATTTAATTACCGTGGAATGCAAAACTTATCTTAGGATCAATTTTTTCTTCTTATTTGTTACGCTTCCGCCATATGTAGAAATTACATTGCCATTGGCTTGATAACTTTATTCATCCGTCACGCAAATGAAAAATCAAAATCTTTAAGAATGTAAATATGTTTCTTATATGCATATGTGTATAAACAAAAAAAAACGCCAATTTCTGTGGCCGTAAATTTAAACATCACACACTAACTCCAAGATTTAGAAATGAAGCCAGTGGATGGTCAAAGGTCGAATACAATAGCGTTTTACTCAGCGTGAACGGCCTTTTGAAACCTACATATGCACTATATTATCTGATTTATCTTCTAGCTTTACAAAGAAGTTGGTGGCCTTGATCGCTAAAGCATAGTGCTATTGTGGCAAGGAAAACGATTTTGTGGTTTAAACTCTACGTCATGGTGTGACGTAGAGTGTGATTCCGGAGTCCATAATAAACTGTTACGGAGACCAATTTAATGAGGGTGCAATCTTTGTGGCGTTTCTGCACGCAGCCGTGCGACGTGAACAGCAACGAAACAGAATTCAATGACAGTTGTTTCATTTTCACGAACGTTATCAAGACATCCTGTTGACTGTCTGTCTTGTGGTAAACGATGCACGCGGCTCTTCCTGAGAACCAACACTCGAGATTCGGTGTGACGCCCGGGACTTTCGTAATCAGTAACTTCTCTGGACTGTCTACTTTTAGAAATTCCATCTTGAGTACTGCACAATCCTCATCGTCAAAGGTGGTTCACGATAAAGTGAGCACTCCCGAAATCAACCAATAAAAAATCACCGCCTGTAGGTACTTATTCAATATTTTAATTTAAGAAGTCTCCGCAAGTTAAGTTGGCAACGAACTACAAGAAGTAGTTCCATGTTTAACCGCCTTACTAATCGTAAAGTTAGATTTTTTTTTTGTTTCACGCAATTCAGTTTCTTTTTGTTGCGTGGAAATAGAAATAAAATTTGACGTGATTGTAATTCATTTATGTTTGTAACTCTTCCACATGGCTGCTGCAATATTCAAGTTAGCTGGCTCACTGTTTTTTTTCCGGTCCGCGCTTGTGTGTCAACAAAATAGTGGTTCACTTCCAACATGATTATTATAAGTGTTAATGTGTAACTCCTGGTGTAAAGTATGAAATAACGTAAAAAAATTAATTAGCAGTAAAAAAACCTTTTCAAAACAAGTTTTTATTTATAAGTGGACTAAAAAGATAAAATTACTATAGGAGTAGTTATACAATTTTTTGAACTTGTAAGATTTGGTCGAACACCCGTAGTAAATTTTACTACAAATTAATATTTTTTTGTCAATTTATATTTAGTATAGAAAAACTTGGCGCGAATCATTAAGAGCCCTACGCAAATGAGGCATACGTTTTATATTGTGCCAAACTTTTATATACTAAATATAAATTGATACAAAAATATTAATTTTTAGTAAAGTTTATTACGGCTGTTCGACCACATCTGACAAATTCTACGAATTCTGTAGATTCTCCTATAATTATTTTTATATTTTTAGTTCATTTATAAATAAAAGCTTGGTTTTGAAAGGTTTCCACCGTTAATTTATTTTCCAATTTATAGTCTCACCTAATTTATTATTATTATGTAGGTAGACTATTTATACATTGACAGACTCGCCCGTCATAGATATCGCTTGCGACCAGGCGAGTTTCAGTGCACTCTTTCAGCGGAAAGTTGAACCGGCATGCTGAATATTCATTATTCATCCTACACGTGTGTATGTTGTGTATTTGACATTTCAATACTAGCTCACGCAGATCGGAATCTTCAAATAGTATTTCACATACACACATGTGGTCGACCATTTGAATTCCTTTTTGTTTTCAAATTTCAAAGTTTGAATGGTCTTTGACCCACACAACCATGTGTAAATGAGGACTTCTCCGGCACTGAGACTCTATACACCACCAGTAATCGACAACTTGTCCACCACATACATCGTGATTGCTAGTGATTCGGTGGGCACCGAAGAGACACCCAATGTGCACACAAACAAGTGAAGTTAAATAAAAGCTTGAAATAGAACATTTTTATACATGTTCTGAGTGAAGTGGCATTGTTAGTTATTGCTTTTTGATGTATTTCCACGTAATTTTTTGTGACAGAAATTCTTGATAATCACATAATAAGCCAACCTAGAAAATGTGGTACTGCGATCAATTGATATTGATATAAATTTTTAAACCTCGAATAAACTTGAAGAAATTTCAGATGAGTGTAGTTTTGTTATATTTCCGGTGTGCTGCAATTATGAAAGACTAAATAAATGCGTGTGTGTTATTTATAATTTTATGCGATTCCCAATTTACGAGTTATTAAGCACTCGTTTAGAAGCAATAACGTCATTTAAAATGCTTGATACTACACGTGAAACATCCCTTGAGTGTTAACAAACGTCGAAACATTATTATAACGTCCGTCCGAACGGTTTAATTGATACGAGCTGATGTATCAAATGGAAATTACTATCTTCCAGGATTAACCATCAAGGTAGGTAATTTGGGGGGAATCTATATTCTGCACCTAATGTGTATATGCAGTTTCATAAAATGCATTGTAAACGGATAGGTATTCACGTTTTTGTATTCTGGTGAAGTTACGTTCCTATCAATGTAGGCATTTTAATTTTATAAGTGAAAAGTTATTTTTTTTGTAAGTAAATCAAGTAGATCTTAGCAAACGTTAGTGTCATGTGTTTTAAAAATGTGTGGTTGAACGACTTTTCACGAAGCAGACATCGAGTCACAAATATTACCGTGAAGTATGCTGTAAAAATTATGGATCAACTCTGTTCAGCCAATGAGTTTCATTACAATTGTTGTCGTTACTCGCAATGTACTAACAACATCCGCTATTTGTTCGTAAGTAGTTTTGTATTAAATATTGATTTCTAAAATAGTTACGAAATACAATTATACTCGTAAAGTAAATTTTGTTTAACATAGTTGTAAAATTAATTAACGATTGTTTAAAGTGCGTTGTCTTCTGTACGAAGGAATAAATATGCAGTGTTCTCTAAAAGCATGCTTTCCACACACACACACACACACACACACACACACACACACACACACACACACACACACACACACACACACACACATACACACACATATATATATATATATATATATATATATATATATATATATATATATATAAGTGTGCATTTCAGTTATTCGCGCTCTTTTGAGATGAACACTCAAAACGTCTTGGAGTTGTTTTTATAACGGGAAAAAGAATAGTATTTAACTCTTCAACCATCCTGTTGACTATATAAACCAGCATATTTTCTTATGGTCTCGGGAATTTTGACCACTTTAAAAACATTAATTTATGTGTAAACAAAAAAAAATCTTTAACATCAATCAACATTCAAACACTAACACTATTTCCTAAAATTAACGTGTACGCGTTTGTAGTGCTGATTACAAAGTTATTACAGTCTGAAATGAGACATTTAAAGGCCTTTAAGAAGGGACTGCTCACTTTTCCGTGAGTAGCCTCTACTGCAATATACACTTTCTGTCCGTTCTTCCATTTGTCACAATAGGATGTATTTACTTTTTGGAGGCTGTAAATATGGTACAGAATATAATTAATTACTTAATGCCGTCATTCAAAAATTAATAAATGGAATTATAACCCAAAATAAATTTTTACGTCATCCCGGCATTCATATTGATATCACGATCAGGTCACACACAACTGACGTACATCTTGAATGATTTGTTCTATTTGTCCGCAATATACAGAAATATTGAGTCAGTGTCTTTTTGCCTGTTAGTAGAAGTAATATGAAATATGACACAAAGAATACAACTTCAAAACCCGGAGAACTTTTTGAAAGGTATTAAAATTTTCAATTATCAAGGTCAGCAAGTAGGCTAATTTTTATTATCATCTTCTGTTCCCTGTTCACGCAGTATGGATTTATAATTTTGACATAGATTTGTGAACAACCCATAATTATTATGGCACTTTCTTACTGAGTAATTAAAGAGAAATTTTTAATTCGGAGCAAATAATTTTGTTTTACAACATTCGGTTCTTCTGCTAAAGGTCTTTCGTCGATCTTCAGAAAGGTTGGTATTGTCGTACGATAAAGGAGAGTACAATTGTTTGCTTTCCTTCAAGGTGAGTGGATTTCGGTTCCCCAATGGCTTCCACAGAATGTCTTGTTTCTCTTTTCAATTGACCTTCTTCCTCCGATAATATCCTATTGGTGTCTGCCAGAGAGTTACTGAAGCTCGCCTTGTAAATAACAGACCCTTAAGATTCCAGGTTGTAGTATGGCAATGGAATGATCCTGTCATTCTGACTCAAGTTGATCCTTACTTTAATTTAGACAGGTCATTTTTCATAAATGACTTAAAAGAAAATTTTCTCAAATTCATGTTGCGTAATTCACTCCTCGGCTCCTGAATCGCACTGTCTGAATATTGTAAAATTATTAACTTATAATGACAGCTATTATAGGCTGTTCACGGTAAAATGAGTACTTTTGAAAGCCCTGCCTGAGATATACTTGTACGCACGGTGTGTAGTCTTCCGCCTTATGTAAAATTAACGTTGTCATAGGCCTCATCACTTTATTCATACTTCGGTAGAGTGAAACTGTGAGAGTATTTGTAAAAGGATATATTTTACAAATCTGCTCATTCTAACACTTCGATACGTGGAGATTATGGAAAGAGAAATAAATAATTTAAGTTGTCACAAATGGTAATCTAACACTATTTATTCGACATTCTGATATGGATCTACTTTCCCGCCATCGTTACCAACTTTACTGGGCGCATGCTAGTCAGTGCACCGTTAAAATATATGCAGGCATAGGAGCAGCGACTTTTTTCTGAAGTTGATTTCAAAACTGCTCACTTCATCGTAAACAACCTGTACACACATTTCACGATATCCTGGCAATGAAGCCATATTTATCTCCGTGTCAAGGATACCATCGCAAGAGTAGCTAATGAATCCCTCTTGGAGAGTAAACTGTGCATGACGATCCCGGCAGAAAAGTACTGAAATAGTCTCAATCAGCGCAGGCACTTCCAGATAACATAACAGTTAATCGGACACAGACTCCGAGCTGCTGCTTTCGTTCTCCTTCAGTTACCTTCCACATCGCCACACTGTTAAGAAAACATTCTGTCATTTTACGGAGAATGGGTTGGGATAACATCACCCAGAAGCGCCTGTAAAATTACGGCCATATTGCTTTTTTTTTTTTTTTCTAAAGAAGGTCTTTCCGTAAAAGTTTGCAATAACTTTCCGTGATTTCGCGGAATTTTTCAGTAAATTTGCTTGTCAACCTTTCTTGTACTTGCGGTTTTTTAATGCGGGTATGTTAGTGTTAAAAATATATATATTTTAAAAGGCTACAGTTTTTTATTTTGGAGAGTGATTCAATCACTAATCTAAGTTTTGGAGCACACGATTCCTGTCACTCTTGCAAGGGTGAAGGATATACATATTGTATTTCTATAAATGTTTCGTATGCATCTTTTTCTGTTTATAGTTCTAGTATTTAAATATATCCCAAAACGTTTTATGTTTTTTTTTCTAAAGTGAATCGGCTATATTTCGCGCGAATCACAAATTCTTTTAATTATTCATTTTCAAAACAATCTTTAATTTAAATTTTTCCCTCCCGTAATGAGAACGTAATACGACAGTCAAGAAATAAAATTCTAAGTCTATTAAACTCTGCAAAATGGCATTAGATACATCTCTCTACTTCTTTTTCGAAAAAAAAGACATTTGTCTACCCTTGTACTCGCCTGTAGTCTGAAAAGGTCGGTCATTTTTCCTGTTCTCTTTATTACGCGCGCCAATTATACTAGTGTACTTTGCGTCACTTCGTTATTTTGAGTAAGTCACAATAAATAAACTAGCACCACATTAATAAAAAAAGCCTGAGGCTACAGGAATTACGCAGACGTTCTGCGTTTTTTATACACAGAGCTCAGTTCCTTATTTTTGTCACTACAAGGGCTAGGAAAAATTCGCGACTTCGTTTCAGGACAAGATAGACTTCAAACGCGTGTACACTGAAGTTTATTACACACGCCCTGGACGACTCAGCGTCGTTAGCCGTCTTGCAAGGGAACAAGAAGCGAATCCTGTACTGACAAATGTGGGGTAACACTGGAGCAACAGCCAATGACCAAACAACTGAGGTTGGACTAAACAAAGAATGTGGAGTCTAACATACATGCCACTGAAGTCGCGGAATTTTCCTGTCCTTAGTCATTACGGATCTCTTTACCGTACTTTAAGGGTCCTATGTACTGAAACGTTTTCTGTGAAATTATTGTTTGCGCGTAAACGTCTATCTCGGTAAATACAAGTTCTGGAAATACGACGTTTTGCCAGAAAGGATATAAAACTATTGTCTATTTCCCTATATTTTTTTTACTTTTATCAAGTGAATTACTGGAGAAAAAAGTTCATGAAAGTGGTCAAATATAGCATTTTTAAAGCTTGCCTATGCAGTTCCTTTAAGCGCTAAGAGAACAATTGTGTGGTGTGGTTATGGTGGAATTGTATACGTTTAATAGAAAAAATTTAAAAAACTTAACATAATTCCGGCCTATGATCGTCAAAAAGCCAAGTCGAAATACAGAAATTGTATACGGTTGGAAATATCTCAAGAGCAATCCAGTGATGCCCACAAAACCATATATGATCGAATGAAGCGGTGCCGGGAACGTAAAATAAACATCAAGGCCTCCGAGCGCGTCAATGTAGACGTATTCACACAAAACAAACAGCCGTCTCCCCAACACAGCCAAAACTAATTCTTTTTTTAATGTGGGTTCCCCTTCAGGAACTTTTCTTTGCCATTCCCGTCCTCATTCCTTCTATGCTCTCGTCTCATATCACCTCACCATTCTTCGGGTGAGTCGAAGAGGCCAGTGAATCGGTTAAGGCGTCCGTTTCCATTTAAGGCCCAACCCCCTGTCTTTAATAATGTAACCTTCCTGAAGACGACAATAACAACGTGCCAATAATACTGTATCCAAGTGAAAAAAAAATTAAAGGCCATTGCACGATAGAAAATTATATTATTTGACGAAACCACGAATACACAATACAACTGTAAAGTCAAAGTTCAGACAATCGAAAATCGGTTCTGCGATCTTCGTAAAAATGAGCATCTTGTTATGTAAATAATTATCATATTAACCAGGAATGCATTTTACACATTTTTTTAATAGGCTTAACATTAATATTAAAAGATTACTTAAAAAGAAAAAAACATTTATTTACGTTATTCAAAAATAAATAAATTCATATATTTCCTCTTCACATTATATTCGTTTGCCGTGTATTTAATTTAGACGAGCATGGTTTGACATACCGATTTGAATATCGCCCTACAATAAAATACATTTCATCCCACATAAACCCTGTTAGATTCTCGGCAATTTGGCTGCTTGACTTATACTTTAAATCTATAATTTTCGAAATCGTATTGCTTGACTTCATCTTTGAGAGTTCCATTCTGTCAAGTTCCATAAGAAATAATATGACCGGAAGCAAATGCAAAGTCGAATATATTACTGCTTTGAAAATAGCACAATGATTGTTTGGGCACGTATAACCTCCGTTTTAAGAATGTTGCCTTTAAACAACGACGACAGCTTGAAAATATTTAGTTTTCAACTCACATAGAACTTGAATTCTATAGCATAAAAAATTAGTGTTTGGCTGTGTTGGGGATACGGCCGTTTGTTTTGCATGAATACGTCTACGTTGACGCACTCGGACGCCTTGATTTTTATTTTACGTTCCCGGCACCACTTCACTCGATCATATAGGGTTTTATGGGTATCACTGGAGTTATTTTGAGATGCTCTTTCCAACCGTATACGATTTATGTATTTAGACTTGGCTTTTTGACGAGTATAGGCCGAAATTGTGTTAAGTTTTCATAATTTTTTATATCAACGTATACAATTTCACCATTACTATGCCACTTAAATTTTTCTATACACGCAATCGATTGACCTTGACGAGAGCTGTCGATTGAAACTTAAACGAGCGTCATAGCTTCTCCTAGTCAAAAGCTATATTACACGGAAGTTATAATACGCGGCGAAACGAACTTAAAATTGCGCCCCCTCCCCCACCACCCGGCAAGCGTGATGCTTTGCAGGCCTTTACTCAACATAACATATTCTTTGATCCTTTGGTAATCGAGTGGTGCAATTGAATTTTGAATGTAGACGATAGATATTCTGATATGCAATACCAAACTGTATCCCCCGATTTTGTTATCATCAGATTTTCTGAATTGCCTCTCACTATGGTTGCAAATTTAAAGACGTATTCACGTCAAAAGGAATCACTTGTCGAATTCTCGCCCCGTAGTGCATTAAATAGAGCAATGAAACCATGTGTCCTAGCGCAAATGGAAACAAAATCCTGCTGGCCGAATAACCAACTATCCTTGTGCTAAGTACACTCGTGTGCGAAAAAAAATTGGGGCCTTTGGTTTGCTTTTTGACAAATCTTTCGTATGCCAGCTGTGTTGTACGACGGTAGAACTCATACGCACAGAACTAATGCTAAAATAACACTGCGAAGTACAGATCCACGCGTGTTTAACAATCTAAAAAATAAAATAACATTTAGTTCACAGAGTATTCCTGGAAGAGGGTGACTATAACTGAGAACTTGTCGTCTAATTGTCTTGGTCGGCGCATAGACTATGATTAGAGACAGGTGTTTTTCACGAAAATATTTGAGGAGCAGTTGTACTCCATAACACATTTGTTGATATGGACTTTGGTTGTTGGATGATTTCAAATGTCACGTGCCTCAAGTGTCTGTAAGCGAATCACGGACGTTCGGTACTGGAGTACTTTATTACGATTGGCCCAGTCAAATAAGGATATGTCTTCTCACGTAGACACGCGGCCAATAACCAAAGGAAGTTGTGGTTATAGACATAGGATACTCAAGTTAGCATGACTATGAATATTTTCGTGAAAAACACCTGTCTCTAACTTTGATATGTCATGTGGGCCTAACGCGGATATAAGTTGAGTTGAGTTGAGAGATTTTGGGCGACTCTTAACAACGAGGTCTTGAGAGCCGATTAAGGTGAAATGAGGTGAGAATGGAGCTGCGCCGGAATGAAAGGGTGGAGAAACGGGAGATTCCCGAGAAAACTCACCGACCACCACTTGAAATTTTTTTTTTTTGTTAATTATGCCATACTCCTCAATAAACTAACACCAAACGCTCATAGATCCTGACGGCAGAACAGTTCTTCGCAATAAGAGGGTAGCCACCCCTGTTCTTATCATCATGGTCGCCGGAAGGTTGGAGAACCCGATAATATAGAACCATGCTTGGAGAATTGTAACTTAACTTCACCTAGTTTCGTATATTAGAAAGAAAAATACATTTTTGAAACTTGATTTTCAATATCTCCCGTAGTAATTAGTTTAGGTGTTAAGTTTCCCGTAAATTACCCACTTGACTTTGTATAAGGAATCGCCTCACGAAGCTTGTTTGTATTCCGCCCCACACTGTATGTGTATACACGCATGAGGCAGTTGAAAACTAAACGAAAACAAACGTCCATGCTATTGTTTAAACCGTGAAGTATGAAGTAGTGTGGAACGATTTTCGTTTTCTAGTCATGTCTGTAACGTTGACTTGCACATTGTCAACACAACTGCAAAGTCACACAGTCAACAAATGACGTACGTTTTTTTAAATATTTTTATTTTCAGTACACATGTCCTTTTATGTAAATGAAATACTTCGGCTAACTTCAAACATTTTCTTCCTGCATTAAAAATTGGTATAGGCTGTTCACGGTAAAATGAGCCATGGCAAAGATATACTTGCATGCACTTTGTGTGTTCTTCCACCATATTTAAAATTAATATTGGCAAGGGCCTCGTCACTTTATTTATCCGTCATTAATGTAAAACTGTGAAATTATTAGGAAAGTAAATATTTTATAAATGTGCTCATTTTTACACTTAGATGTATTAAAAAAACAGAAAGCGAAAGAAGTAATTTAATTTATCACAATTGGTTCCCTAACACTTTTTATTCGACATTAAGATATGAAACTTCTTTCCATCCATCGTTACCATTTTTACTGGGAGAATGTCACTCGGTGCACCCATTAAAATACATGCAGGCAAGGACTGTGACTTTTTCTAAGGTTCATTTCAGAAGTGCTCACTTTATAGTAAACAGCGTTTAAGAGGAAGTGTACAAACATCTCAAAGATATTACATAACCTGGGTTATAATGTCCAATCCTATTGACGCTATCGTTGATGCTGCTATCGGCATAAATATGTCCACAGTTGAATCACAATCACAGAGAGTGGCCACTGCGCAGCCCGTATGAGCACTCTTCTCAATTTTATTTTACAGTTTTAAATACGTGAATTTAATAGTTTTACGGGCAGTTCGCTTGTCAGTGTTGGGGACATGCGCAGAAGATAATTTATATCAACTTCAACCAGTTTATCGTAAAGAATGTCATGGTGATCCGAGAAATCCCAGTGCATAACATAAGTTTGATCTTCGCAGACTAAAGTGTGGTTATTTCAGGAAATAAATGTAGACTATGGGAACAACTGAAGAAATGGGTAAAAGCGCGTGAGGCACAGTCTTAATGTAAAACGACATAAAAACGAGAACACGAAATGAACTCTACAAGAAGGACAAATGCAATTGAGGAAACTAATATTGTAAAAGTTGAAAAGTTTAATAGGCCCAGAAGCGTGACGAGTAAGAAAAAGGAGGGTGCGTATTTTCGGTTCAGTCTATTTACTTTTGTCCAACGCCTGCAAATATATAGAATGTTCCGCGACTCAACTGAAATACTTCGGCAGCGTGTTTTACAGGTCACTGGCAACAAAAAATGTCGTGCACACAAATAATTTTTGCAGTTAAATTTCAGAGTTACAGCGACGTAAATGCAATAAAAATACAAATTGGAATTACTGAATAGTTTTAACGCAGTTGACTACGTTCATATTGTATGTCCTACACAAACTGTTCAAAATAAGCCCACTCTTACCGTAAGCAGAGAGTACTAGTGTGGCTGGCGTGGCCAGTCTTTGTTAGTGTGTCGGGGCTAATTGTTGTGCAACAATGCCAGGAATGTTTACACGTGCAGAGTACACATATATTGTTTGTTTACTGATAATGTGACGAAAATGGGTGTGGTGCAGCAGTTGAGTATCCGCGCAGGTGGATTGGAAGAGGTTTCATGGCCGAAGCGCTCTCCAGACCTATCCCCATTGGACTTTTTCTTCTGAGGCTGTCTGAAGAGTAGGGTTTACAGCGGACGGCGACCAGACACACGATACCAGTAGCTACAGGCGATAACCAACGTCACTAATCAACTCAGACATTATCTTGCAGGCATGCAGTGGTAACACGCCATGATAGGCTACAACGTATCGCAGGCTGCCTATGGTCTGATGGTGCACATTTTAAACAACTCGTGTGATACATTAAACGTGAATGTAGTCAGTCGCATTAAAGACATTCGGTAGTTCCAATTTGTGTTTTTATTGCATTTACATCCCTGTAGCTCTGAGATGGGAATGCATAGTGTACTTGTGTATATGACATTTGTTGTTGCCAATGATCTGTATAACACGCAGTCCGAATAATGTCGGTTGAGTCGTGGAACAGCCTGTATAGCGGAGTCATTAAAGATGAAACCGGCTGTTCGGACAACGAGGAACATGGAAGGTAGAAGCCGCGTGCTGTAGTGAGGAACCAACCCTGAATTCGCCTGGAGTTATTTCAAAAGCCACAGAAAACATAAATCAGAATGGCCAGACTGGAATCGAACTCGAGTCTTCCCAAATGCCAGCCCAGTTTCTTACAACTACTAATGCTGGGTGCCGAGATTACGTATAAGATGGAATCCAATCGGACTGGACAAAATTTCGAGTTATCTCGGGGATAGTGTTTGAAAGAATGACAATATACGTCAGCAAATATTAAAGCCCATGTGCGATATAGAGCTCTGAGTGTGGAATAATTAGGAAAGTTAGGAAGATTTGTTGCTAGTCATAGGTATAATGATTAGGCCTACTATCTGTGTACCGATTTGTGAATTAGTTAGACACGTAAAAAGTTAATTTTAAGCCCAATTGTACTGCAATGTATATAGAAAAAAACTTCAATTTAACATAATTTCACAACTTCACTTTTATTAAGATTTTAAAATATGAAATTTCTTTTCACGTTTCGCTGCCAATATTCATAAATCACCGTGCTGTCGTTCCATTACTAAAACGTGTATCTAAAACAAACCGAAAAATTTGATAGGTTATTCCTGAAGTGAAAATATAAATATTGAGGTAGGTAACCCATGGTCCAGGTCCAATAGTAAGAGGGGTAGAAGCTTCCAAAGTGAGAGAAAAATGTATCATTTATTGTAATATTTAGGAAACAGTTTGCGGGACAGAAACAAGGCAATGGATACTAATTGTTCAAACCATAATCATTAATAAAATTAACGTCGCGTACATGTAACCCATCCCCATTCTGTTGAAAGGAGGTGTCACCCCCCTTATTTCTGCAAAATTTGTATGTTACAGGAAAATATTCTTATTTTTGACAAGATACTATAGAATGCTGGAAAAATTAGCAACATAAATGTATTTTGCGATAATTGTCTAACTCTCGCCTTTTCGAGTAAAAAAAAAAACATCTTTTTCTCAAATAAGTGTTACTGCCTGTAAGGTAAGCAACTAATAATGAATGTCTGCGAGCTAAACTGTAGTGAAATAATTTTTCCGCTAATGTGTGTGTGGTCATACATTAGAGAATTGCACAAATAAAGTGTTCTGTGCGATTTTATCACTGAGTAAAGAAATCAGAAAAGTAAGTTAATCTCTTGCACTTTACATCAAGTGTTCAAAATTGCTGCCATCAGCCTCATTGAAACAATTAATTCGAGGAATGAAAGACTGGCGTACTCTTTAGAAAACACCCAGTGCGTCTTGAACCTTGTCACAGGCAGCCATAACCTTGGCTAACACATATTCCTCCGATCAAACGGGTGTGTCGTACACCAGATCCTTGATGAATCCCAACACGAATAAAATTAAGTTATAAAAAATGAAAACCGGACTACTTAGAAGTTTAAAACAAGTCTTCAGTTAAGTGATGTACGAGTACAATCGCAAAGCCGTAGTCACACGCCATACCGTTTAAGACACTTTACATATAGGGGAGGTACAGGGGAAAAAATCTAACTAATGTAGGTTTCTATGTCCTAAATTTCATGCATTTCAGTTCAGTGCTGTAGAGTCGCTGTGACACTCCAGGATGGACAAACAGATGGACTTGTCATTTTATTATTAGCCTATAGTGTCCCATTGCTGAGCAAAGGCCTCTGCCTATGCCTTCCATTTGTCACGGTCTTGAGTCAGACTTAGTTAATAAAAAAAAATGTTTTCCCCTTGTACCACCCCTATATATAAAGTGTCTTAAACGGCACAACGTGTGTTTATGGCCTTTTGATAATACTCGTACACTTAACTCAAGACTTTTTTTTTACTTTTGAATAGTCGGGTTGTAGTTTTTTCATAACTTTATTTTTTATTTGCCAATTTATTTTCTACCCACATAAATGCAGGTTGACAATTATCACGCTTAATCTACATATTATTAATCTTAGAGTGTAATTATCATAAATCATTAAAAGCACATACTTCCAAAATAAGCCGTGAGTGAAATGCTTGCGCAAGTTAACGTTACTTGTGGTGCCATCAAGTTTGTCACGACCACTATTATGAATTGTCTTAATTGTGTCATAGCCTATGACACGCGAGTTATTAGAACGAATCGATAGATACCTCATTAATCAAAATCGGTGCCATAGGTGCGATGCTATAATTTAACATCCGAAATTTAACATATATCGTGTTAAATTACAACCCTTCCTTTGCTTGGCTGTAGTCGGTAAAAATGCTAGAGGATTAAGGTCAGGAGAGCGTACTGGCCACGAAAAAGGCCCACGTCTTCCAATCCACCGTGCTGGAAACTCCATGTTGAGGTGATCACGTACAACTCTTGTGGAATGTGGAGGGACACCGCCGTCGTGTTGAAACCACATACTTTGCCGGACCGCGAGCGGCACAACCTCGAGGGAAACTGGCAACGTAAATTGCAACAGTTGGTAGTGCATGTGCCCAGTCATCCGATGCGGCTACGGCCCAATGAGATGATCACCCACAACTGGCCAAGATATTTACAGAAAATCTGTACTGGTTGGCTGTGATGGCAGTTGCACGAGGATTAGTGTCGATCCTACGTGTGACTGTTCATGCTGTTAAAATAACAGTCTCTCGTCAATGTTGCTTCATCAGTAAACAATTCATTGGAAGTAAGATGAGGAACTACTGTTCACGGTTAGAAAAAGACTGTTCACAATAAAATGAGCACTTTTGAAATCAACCTTAGGGGAAAAGTTGCTACCTTTGCCTGCATATACTTAAACGGGTGCACTGAGTGACATGCGCCCGGTAAAGTTGGTAACGATGGATGAAAAGTAGTTCCATATTTTAACGTAAAATAAAAAAGTGTTAGGAAAACATTTATGATGTTTAAAGTATTTATTTAAGTTTTATGTTTTTCTAATGCATCGAAGTGTAAAACTTCGCAGATTTGTAAAATATTGCCTTTTCTAAAAATTTCTCATTTTCACTTGACCCACGCATGAATAAAGCTATGAGGCCCATGACAATGTTGAATTTACATAAGGCGGAATATTACACAGCCTGCATAGAAGTAGATCTTAAACAAGGTTTCAAAAGAGCTCATTTTACCGCGAACAGTCATTAGAAACAGTTACGAATAGTCATAACGCGGAGCGAAATCTGCTAGTCGCATTGCTTGCGCACATTTTGCACATGGTAGGCACGAAGCAGCTGCTAGTGCATAGTGCCTCGTTCACATGTACGCCGATCACGCGGAACAGACAGAGCAGGCAGAACCGATGGTTGTTCACATGTAAGCAGATGTTCTGCGTAGCCATTTGCTGTTGAATTCGTGATTTGTAACGCCAAGATTCTAAAACAAACTTGATGCTGTTATCTTCCTGCTCTAGTTTATTAATTCCATTACCGTGCAATTATTTTATAGAGGTTGTTATTATATTTTCACATCCAAAAATATTTTACACTTTAGTGATATCTTACGGCTCATTTTCAAACAACGTTTATTTAATACAAAGGTTGAATACAATTAACGTTTATGTTCACGTATTTCATTACAAATACGTACATTAAAATATCCTATTCATGTACATCAATACACGTTGATTATTCAAGAAATTAGTAGCATAAAATATGCGAACCAGCTAACTTCTGGGAAGTATCAACGATGTCCGCGAACAGAAAATTCGGCATGAGCATAACTTTTCTGCACGACCCGCGTGGACACCGAGGGTGGCTTCTGATTGGCTGTTCTAGTCTTCCGCTCTGTCTGTCCTACGTGATCGGCTTACGTGTGAACCAGGCATAACGTCATACAGTGGAATGGGACGCACTTATTACTGCGTAATGGCACGTATGCTTGTCGACGGGGTGTCCTCCACAACATTTAGTACTTTTTCTTCCACATTTGGTGTAAGGAGATTCTTCGGGTGACCAAACCCACTTCGGGCCTTAAACGTGCCTTTCTCACGCAATCTACGAGTGACAGTTGTGAAGGTATCGTCACGAGGTTGCTGCCACGCTAGAAACATCTCATGGTATAATCGTACAGCAGGTCGTGCATTACCTTTAACTTCACCGTAAAGCAGAACCACCACGTTTGTCATTTATGAGTTCCTATACACTGCCATGTTGACATATATTAGAATGCATGCAGCGTGCAATGAAGTGTGTTTTTATTCTACATGCCTCTCCTCTGTTAGGAAGGGGAACAACAGTACTGATAATGAGAGTGGAGGACAACCACGATGCACACCAATATTCTGCATCTCTTAGAAACCCCATTAGACAAAATAAGTTATGTTTCAGTCCCGCCACAAACCACCTGTATGTAATGTCCACATACCACCGTGGCGCGGAACGCAAATCTTCGCCACTGGTTGCCTACCTCGCAGGCAGTAACACTTCTCTGTGAACTCAAACATGTAATTTCTACTCGAAAAGGGCGAAAGTTAAACATTTTTGAAAAAGACATTTATGTTTCTAATTTTGCCGGCATTTCATAATCTCTATTCAAAAACAGGGAACTGTTCCTGCAATAATATTTTTTTTTTGCAGAAATAACAGTGGCCACACTCCCTTCCAACATGATGGGGCCGGGTTACATGTATACGACATTCGTCTCATTAATGATTACGGTTTTCATTGTTATTAACCATTACTTTGTTTCTGTCCCGCAGGTGGCTTACTGAATATGACAAGTGATAATTTTGACCATCTCAATCTTTCTATTTCCACCTCAAGGATAATGTATCAAATTTTTCCGTGTAGTTTAGTTACACGTTCCATATAAGTATTATTGGTAAGCGGTTCTTAAAATAATGAGTAAATTTTAGAAATACTCAGTCAATTATGAACAAGAATAGTTTTGTGATTTTTTGGTTACGTTCAGCTGGTTATACGCTACATACCAAAAATCATGGTATACGGATATTAATTATAGCACTTTATAAAGCCCTGCTTATGATCGCCGTGAATGCCTGTTGTGTATTCCTCCGCCTTATGTGAAATTACCATTGTAATAGGCCTCACCACGTTATTCACGCGTCGGTCAAGTGAAACTGTAAAATTATTAAGAAAGTAGATACTTTACAAAACTGATTACTTTTACACTTCGATGCATTATAAAATAGAAAGCGAAAGGAATAATGTTATATTATCACAAAGGATTACCTAAAACTTTTTAGTCGACGCTACCAACTGTAATGGGCGAATGTGACTCAGTGCGCCATTTAAAATATATGCAGACAGGGGCAGTGACTTTTTCCTAAGGTTCATTTGAAAAGTGCTCACTTTATCGTGAACAACTATTATCGTGTAGGCCTTCCTATAGCCAGGCGAAGTACAGCAACTCCCCGCGGTATCGATTACACAAGTGTACGAAACACCTGTGGAGTGGAGAGATATGGGTGGTTGAGGTCTGAAGAGCCGATGAGAATGAAACTAGGTAAGTGTGAGTGAGTGTTGAGTGGAGAGATTCTGGCGACTCTGAACATCGAGGTGTTGAGAGCTGATAAAGATGAAGCGAGGTGAGTATGGAGCAGCGGCGGAATGCAAGGGTGGTGGAAGCAGGAGATGGCCGAGAAAACCCGCTGACCATAGGCATTGTCCGGCACGATTTCCACATGCGAAAATACGGGAGTGACTCCGCCGGGAAACGAACCCGATTCGCTTAGGTAGGAGGTGAGTAGTGTAGTCTGACCACTACACCACAGCGGCCCCAACTCCTGTGCAGAGATGCCGTCTGGGTTGTAGCTACACACAGCTCCATGCTGTTTGTTGGTGCAGGATACTGTGTGCTAATAGTCCATCCCACAGCGTCACATTAATGCTCGATGGTATTCGTATCAGACGAACAAGGTGGCCACATAAGACTTTGAAACTCTCCAGGATGTTCCTCGAACCAATTTTGGACAACTTGGGCCGATGGCACGGTGCGTTATCCACGCTATAATAAACCATCGTTGTGGGAGTTTGTGACGTCTATGAAGGGTTGCAATGCAATGCCATACCATGGCCACGTAATTTCAGAAAACAAATGGTACAGATCCAGGCAATTCTGAGGTGTAACAATACGGTGGCGCCACCAACTGTTGCTTTTGCAAACTGCTATTCCATGACTTTGGGCACGTCAGGGTATGTGCTAAACGTATTCGCTATGAGGTAAATTCCAAGACCAAACCAAATTCGGTATCTTCGGGTTAATGTACCCATGAATCCAGCACATTATCAGAGCAGGTACCCAACTTTGTATTAAATTATTTTATCACACGGTAATGCACCTAAAAGCTGAATGTTATAAGTCCTCTTGATAACAGTTTATTTCCGAACTACACTATTCCTGGATAGGTAAGCCTCTCCAAACGCCACGTCACACCATAGTAGGTTCTCGGGATAGGGGCCGCGGTAGTCGTCTGGCTAGAACACCAGCCCCTCCATCTAAGTAATCCGAGATTGATTCCCAGCAGATACACGCCCGTAGCCTTGTCATGTAGGATAAGTACCGAATTGTATAGTTTCCACCGTCCTTGAATTTTGTCGCTGCTCTAGTCAGTTCTTATTCTATTTCACCCCGTAAGGCTGAAGGGAACCTATGAGTCTCACTCGAAAGCCATTTATAAGGGAGCATTATTATAATAAATAATGTTGTTATTTCCTCGTCAGACGAGAGTTGTATGTTAGTGATTGCGGACACGCAGGATCTAGCAGCATTCGCCCATCTCACTCATTTCACAAACATTCAGAGAACAACACTATACAGAAATAGTGAATGTGTTTATGGAATAACCAGCAAATATACTGTCACTACATTTAGGGAGGGTACTGAATCATTTCTGGCACAGGTATTTCCTGCTTTTGCAAATACTATGTGATATTTGGATTAATGATATTTCATGTTTATATTTTACGTTTAGCTCATAGCGTTCTTGTAAACTGAATCAATTTTACAACCTGTTGTATACATTACGTAAAGAGTTTGGTGTATTTCGAAATCACGTAATATTATACGTAGTTTTATTTGATATTTTTCTGACTTCTCAATGCAATCACGGGAACATTTAAAAATAATGTTTTGTGGGATGTTTTACCTTCTTTCCATAAAAATGTTGCAGCATGCTCTTTGTTGTTTATATTCTTCATTTTGGCAGTTTATTGACTATATTTGTAGCTTGAGTTGAGTTTGCTCATTAACTGAAATACGGGCTCTCTTGCTTAGGCATTCTTCTCCAGAACCTGATTTCTTATAATACCAGAGATGGCGCCTTGCTGGAATTATATTCTCAGTAAATACACCACCCAAGCTCCACAGTATCTTGCATCTTCAGGTTTTCCTCCTTGCTTGTTGCTCCCTCGCTTTACGAAAAATATTTCCCAAGGCATTCTCCATACTTTCTATTATTTTTTGTAGCGCCCTTGCCAACATTTTCGCGTAGAACGCAACGCCTGTTCGCAACAGAATCGACCACTTTGTTCTGCGTGATGTCTGCTGTGTCACGGCTGGAATTATGAACTTCTCAGATATTCATAACCACGCGCGTCAAGAAAAGCACCGTGCTAGAGAGCTTGCCGATAACTTTCCCTTAATACATTTCCGTCGGCGGTTGGCATTCTGATCACAGCTTGCGTGATGATTTTAATTTTCCCATCTAATTTTTTCACAAGAAGTAAATAACACGTCGCATTAACTCAACCGCAGAAAGCCAGAAAATTTTCCAGGACATATTTTAAAAGTAACCTATAATAATATGCCCGAATAAAAATTATTTTTTTTAAGTGAGTTTTTAAAATACATTTTTTAAATAAATTGCAATACTTCTTTAGTATCGTACGACCAAAACCCGTTTTCTCATATTAGGCAAAAATGAGATCTGTGAAACTGACAGCAAAACTAATTTGTTGTGAACAAAGATTGATCGCATGCCAAGGTTTGCCGTGATATGGAGCACTGTAACTCATTACCAAAGTGCGCGGAATGTTTCAGCTGCTAGGACGCTTTCGCAATGAACCAAGCTTTCCTATACGCTGTTCACGGTAAAATTAGCACTTTTGAAAGCCCTGCTTAAGATCTAATTATATGCACGTTGTGTATTCCTCCACCATACGTCAAATTTGCTTTGCTATGGGCCCCATCACTACATTTATGCGTCGGTCAATTAAAACTGTGAAATCTAAAAATTTTACAAATCTGCTCATTTTCACACTTAAATGAATTTAAAAAAAGACATGAAGCGAAATAAATAATTGAAGTTAACACAAATGATTACCTGACACTTTTTATTAGACGTTAAGATATGGAACTGCTTTCAATTCATCGTTACCAACTTTACTGGACGCATGCCACTCAGTGCGCCCGTTAAAATATCTGCAACGCAGGAGCAGTGGCTGTTTTCTCAGGTTGATTTCAAAAGTGCTCACTTTATCGTGAACAGCCTTTACCAGCAAGTCGTTCATGTGAAGTATTTCCATTCCGTTCGCGAGAGTTTTTAATTGTCTTGAAAGTTTGTTTATACTGTAATATATTTTTTGGTGATAAAGAAAAGCAAACAAAGTTTAGGAAACATTTTCAGAAATTATAGTCTTGCACGACCGTGAATGAGGAGAAAATTACCCGCACTGTTAAACTCGCTAAGCTTAGTGCATGCCAGCCATCTCCGCATGCTGTCTTCATGGAATTGCCTATGAAAAAATCTTGGTACTTATAAAATAAAGTTATGTGTTGCGCTCATAGTAACGAATAGTTCGTGGTTGGTTTTGGTGGGTTCTGGTAAAGTCATGTCTTGTGTTCATTCTTCTAAAAGGCTGCAGATAGCAGTATTGTGCAAGTTATATTTTATACTTAAATTTGGTTAAGATACTTTAATGTATATAATAACCTAAACACTTTTCTTTACTCCCGAGTGTAATATAACTGGGTGTTAATTTACAAGTAATTTAACTCTGTTAATCAACAACTTTGCTTTTGGATGTGTTTGAGGTTACAACACTGCCGATTGTAAGTAAATATTTGCAATGTATAATAGTGGTGAAATATGGAGTGAACAGCAATATTATGAGACCGAAACAAATAGTTGTAATGAAAAAATACATGTAAAAGTTACAGCTATTGATAGAAAATCCATTGTGATAAAGACATGCATAGTGTAGTGAAAGTGTAACCTGATTTTTATCAAATATGATTACTCGTATTTTACATTTATAGCGCAATGTCGTAATTTCAAAATACTTTTCGATAACTTAATAAAAATTAATAGAAAATTATAGTACTTTTATTGTGACATGTTTGAGCGTTAAGTTATTTAGTATGCATGCTGCTGAAATGTTTGTGAAACAAGACTACGCTGCAATTAATGAGGTGGAAATGAAAATTAAGACTAATGATTCTAAACTTCAATGCATTATTTTTATAAAACGTATTAGGAGTTTTCTTGAACTAAGCGATTTGAATATGGAAAATTCTGTTTCTCACCCGAGTGAGTTGTAATATAAAATAAGTACTTCCTAACGAAAAAAGTTTGTTAAATTCACGTGCAATTCTTCAAACACAAAAGTTTTTGTTGGTTTCACTGATTCCACCTACATTGAAACCTAACAAGACATTTCGATATAGTTGAAAACTTTTTATTTGAAATATATTTGACCGACCAGAATATTACAGTTGTGCTTTGCCAGGTACGTACCAGCATCAAGTATGGTTTATCTTATATTTAATATAGTTTAGATTAATAAGTGCACTCTGATTATCCTTGGCGCTGCCGCTGACACCCACATAATTATATGAAACGAAAAGGTTGACGAACACAAACAACGATGGTAACAGCTTCCTAGAAATCAACTTTTAATAAATGTTACTGCCCTTACCTTTGTATACTATTGTCAAATAAATTTGAGCTTGCATGAGACAATGTTACACTAGTCAACGAACACAGTATTTTGCAATTCACGTAATAAATTCAGCTGTATCAACTTACTTTCATGTATCATACAAGGCTTGTAGTGAAAGAGAAGTGGAATAACAGGCAAAATAGCCCCACGGGAATGTAATTCAAGCACGAGTTTCCATTACGCGTTGTGCAATTCACTCGTTTCTGTTGGGTGCAATAATGCCATGAGAGCAGAAGTGAAAATTGAATTTAACATATTAAAATTTCCACAGAATTGGCGCTTTTGCCGTAGGTACAAGCTGACATTTGTGTAATATGTACATTTTGGTTTACCATGGTCATTGCTCTCGTCGAAGCCACGTTAGATGATAGAATATTTATAAAGTTTAATTTTTTTTTATTATTCGCAAATTACAAAAAAAAAATTCTGAAATATTTAACACATAGTTACTAAGTATCAATACAGAGAAGTACTTTCTAGTGTCTTTATTTTTGTAAAGGGAGTCTATTATATGCATGCCTCTGCCAGCATTCATTTCCCAAATCCAAATCATTTAACGATAGTGTACATCAGGTCAAAAAATAAATTTCTTTTTTTCCAAATAATGATATGTTTCTGCCACACACACACACACACACGCGCGCGCGCGTGTTTCTAAATCCGACTTAACATTCACCTGCTATTTAAATGTTTCCAACCATATCGGTTATGATACGGTTCCAGAGACTGCGTTAAGTCTTCGGTTGAGGATTTAGTGATGAATTCTTAAATGCATTTACGTTCTTCATTAGGTAACTGAGAAAAATCTGGGTTTCTCGCTTGCGAATAAAGAAACTGTGGTACCACTCTCAGTCGCAAGTACTATAAATCAGGCATAGCAAACTATTTGTCTGTAACCTTTGTAACATTTTCCGGATGCCATTGACCGTCCTTCGTTTCGTCAGAATCATTCAAACCTACTGAGATAATGTTTGTTGGGAAGGCCTGTCAAATCTGAATAGTGTTATATCTTATCTTTGGGACCTTAAGACTGACTGAGTTAAACAAAAACTGTATGCTGGCAGTAACCTAGGGCTACGGTTGTTAAATGCATAAATTAAAAGTGCATTAGTCCTCATGCGAAATAGTGCGACTGGAAATACTCGTACATCAACGGAAATATTCAAATGGCTATCACCAGGCTTGATGCGCTATGAAATATATCTAACATTACCGTAAATTTGGAATATATATACTATGTTTATACTTTTTACCTTCCGCTATTTCGGGAAATATTATATAAGCTTACCTATATAAATATAAACCTGTGCAGTGCTTATTTCAGCAACTAATGAACGGAATGCTTCCGAATTTGGCGACAAAACTAGTACAATGGAAGACATAAAGGCTGTTCACATATATTCAAAAATATATATTTTTTTGTTTTCCAAATTTTTATGGGGAGGAGGGAATTAAATTCCAGGGGCAAACCCCACGTAAAAAAAAATAAAATTAAACGCAAGAGAAAAAACAATTTATTGAACTTAAATTTTTGAGTTGGCAGTTCTTACAAGTAGTTCTACACATGTATTTTGGGGTTTAGTATTTCATTTCGCCATCTTGGATGAAAACGGCATCCGGAAAGAGTAAAACGTATAACAGTTTAGATTTGAATAACTACTGATATAATGCCAAATTTTATTTTAAAATATAGCAATTTGGAGCTCACCGAACAATTGCATGTCTCAAAAGGCAGAGGCAGGAAATATTTTCTTATATATTTAATGTGATTCTAGACTTCATAGTCTTCCAAGTAAATATTCTTCTGCAATACGCAAGATAGTATTTTACATTTCTTTCACCACCAAAGATCATCATATAACGGACACAAAGAACGAATAAATCTTGTGCTAAAAAGTATTGAATAAAAAGTTTCTGCTCTGACAGAAATGCCATCGGTTCGATTATACACATAGTTGGGAAGTCTGGACAACACTGAGTTTTAGTCAATCTGGTCATATTATGCTATGCGGAAGTCCACATATTTGGATAAAACTGAAGATTTTAGACATATCTGATAGTGACAGTTATCCATTAGAAAATGAAATCGTTGTAAAAGCAAAATTTTATCACCTTCTTGAAGAAACAAAGCAAACATTAATATTACGTCAAACCCCAAAAATTATTAAAACATTTATAACAAGTTTAGCGTAGACAGATTTGAGGACAACTTTATTAATATTTTCAATATTAATTAAATCGGCTTTATTAACTGGATATTTTTCTCAAATTTAGTGATGGGAAAATAACGGTAGGTATATACAAAATATAACCAAAGACAAGATAATAAATAGTATTTATTTATCAACCTAGATTTTCACCCTACTGATTTGTAGAACCACCTGAAGAATGAGGTATGAATATTCTGTCGACAAAGTATTTGACATCAAAATACGCACATAAACCTGCGATAAAAAACCGAAAATTCTAGTAAATATTTTACTTTACTTTCAATTATGGTATTTTACTTCAAATGAGATTTTATTAAACAATTTTGAAATATAACAATTTTAATATTAATACTCTCATTGTACCAATATTAACTTGTAAAATCACTTTACAATTTTTTTTTTTTTTTAAATTTAGAATATCATTTTTGTTTTTAGTTTCTATAAACATGGTTCAAAATAAAATTGACTTCAAATATATAGCTTGCGTGTGAAGAAAAATACAATGTATTGAAAGTTTGCTATTATTTTCTCGGAAAGATATAAGGAAACGTATAATCAAGGGAAAGGAAATATTATCTTGCTTACAGTTCGAATTTATTAGAATACAATATTAATGACAAGTCACAATATTTTGTCAGCTACTCAGAGGCTCACAGTAATCTTGCCACGTACACAACGGATAGTGAACAGAAAGTCCTAATTTTGTAAGTCACGCGTCTCGCGAGATAAAATATTTGGTAAACCAACGAATCCTTTCCCCCCTAACATGCGGAAAGTAATCTCATCTTGAAACTACAGGTGACGTACAAACAGTACTGAAGAGATAATTTTTTTCTTTGAATTATGGCCACAAAAACATTAGTGAACTAAATTCACTACTCAGCTAATCGCTTGATGCCTCTTTAGTAAATTTTCTGGTCTTGCATAGCACTATGTGAACAAATGGCCAATGTACAAGTTAGCTTTCAAATACTAAGTTAAACGATACGTATAACTAGTAAGGAGAGACTATAATATACAATTTTATAAAGCGTGGACATACTTAATGTGGCACTCTTTCTCTGGGTGCCAGATTTGACTTACTAAAAAAAAGTAGCGGGAAGAGAGAAGAGAGAAGGGAGGAGAGAGAGAGAGAGAGAGAGAGAGAGAGAGAGAGAGAGAGAGAGAGACGAAACATCCAATGTGGAAGTTCTGATTGACCATCGGCGACAGTGAAGTCATCAGAAGTCAGCAGTGATGCTGCGATACCTTTGTGCTCTCTATAAAATACAAGCATTTATGCTTCAATCTGTTCACGGTTTCTTCACACTTTTTGAATCAAACCTTTGAAAAATCACCCTATGTAGAACATGTGTGTTATGGTTTCTAAATATGTTGTGTACCACAACCATTTTATACCCGTGTTAACATTAAAGTATCGTAATTTAGGTTCTAATAAACTTTTAGTATTATTTAAGTATACATTATTATATTTCGTTTATAATTAAAATGAATTAAAACGGAGAGAAAACTGGTGTGTGTGCGTGTGTGTAACGCCTAGTAAGAAATAATTCTTATGCAAAGTAGGCTATAATTTCACTGAGTACTCACGAATGTGGGGCAAGACTCTTTGATAAATTTTCTATACTAGGTTAAGCTTTGATTGAATGAGGCGAAGAAATATCGTGGATGTATAGCTTTAGCAGGGATTCAGAAGATTCGGAAGTCACCGTAAATAAACTGCAGCGAGAAGAAAATTGTAATTCCTACCCAGGACATCTTGATTATTTTCGTTAAGCGCAAAGTATGCTTGCTCCCAATTTTAAGAAATATTAACAGACTACAATAAATGTAATGGTTTTTATACTTAAATCATCCGTTACTAAGAGATTTCAAATTTTGAAAATTTCGTATTTGAAACTGTTATAAATGATTTTGTATAGTGTCATGTAAATGTTAAAATACGTCTTAAATTACTCAATATCTGTAGTTAGTCAGATAACGCAGACTAACGTTACAAACATGGAAAATGTTACCATTATTGTCAGTTGGCGTTCTTGTACTCTTTTGCCAACTAGTTTCCTGTCGATGGCATGTGCAATAAATAGAAGTTAATAATTTACTTTACTGAACCCCCCCCCTTCGTAGGCCACAATAGTAGTTCTGCCGTCAGGTGCTACGATTATACAGTTGATAAGTCAGCATACTCTTTAGCAAGCCACGTAGGGCTGCCCACGTGAAAAACAGTGCACCTTAAATCTCTCTTTGCCAAGTTTAGCCACTTTCCCGGGACCTCGCTTACTTCCAAAGCAAAAAATACCTCGAGAGAGAATCGCAATGTCTTGCATTTTTATGAGTACTCGGATTGAATAAGTGCCATGCTCGTTCTGAATATTTATTCCCTCTGCCCACATCCAGTGAAGACTGTGGCCTCGACTACAAATATTTTGCCACGCCTTCACTGGAAGTCTGGTGCTAATGCAGTGTTTTGGTAGATTAATGTTTCGCAGTAACATTACTGGAGACCCGACTCTTGTGTGGTAATAAGCAGGTAGGGTAGAAACTGTTGAAGAACTCCATAGGGCAATGGACTGCATCATCCACTTTTACAACTGTGTCCACAGATTTGTACACCATTTCTACACCTTCGAACTACTTAAGCGAGCTAGGCTAATTATTTATCATATTGTTATCGTTTGTCAATACTTTTAACATTTTCTATGACAATATATTTCTAAATATTTTTGATTCACTTTATAAATCTATCTATAAAATAAGTTTTAAAGATTTTGGTTTTCTGGGCATTTGTAGTAATAGCACTACTTGAATATATTAAAGTATATTATACTGGTGAAAAAACTCTGATAAGTTGGTAGACCAAGAATTAAAAACTATTATCGCCATTATAAAAATACGCAGTTTTGACAGTTGTCTGGACGATCCTAAAATGTTTCGTTCTGACAGTTATGTCTGCAAAAAATGAAGTTCTCTTCCATTAAGAAATGTTCTATACTTTTGTGCATGTTAGCGCGAAGTAGACGTCTGGGCATATAACAATAATAAGCAGGAAGTTACTGATAACTAAGGAGCCTGCTTTCCTCTACAAAGGTGCAAATAAATTTGAGTAAAAGTTTTTAAAGCTTAGATGGTAGGTAGTCGTTGACGTCTCATTGACAGCAGTATTTTTAGAGATGAAACCAGAAACATGTAAAACAGTACAAAGACAATTAAAATACACTAATTACTTACCCGAGATTCGAATTCAGAAAAACTCACGAAATTAAGCTAGTTTACAATCAACTGCATCGCAGAGGTAGGATTCTGAGCATCAACTTTATATGTAATCAGTGTAATGTTTTGAGTTCTAGGGCTCACTAACCTGAAATATTTACTTGGCCATAATTTCGTAAATAGGTGTCTGAGACACTAAAAACCATAAGTTTACATGACCTACCATTGCACTACTTATGTGAAAATTTTGATGGAAATCGGTTGATTGGTCTCCGAGATATGGCATAAAAATCTTATTTTCTTAAATAGGGCTATCTTACAAAATTGCTTTAAAACTCTTTACACGGTATTTGTAATAGATAATGACAACATAAAATGTTTGATTGAAATTGTTAAATTGTTAAATACATATGCCAAACGTATGGAAATATTTATATGGTCGTTATTTTAAAATCATTGTCTGACTCCATTTAAATCATATAACTTTAGATGGCCTTCTGTTGGTGTGCAAAATTTTAGGTAATTATCTTAATTACTCCGCAAATAGGACAATATGTTCAGTTACCTTACCTGACACAACTTTGCAAAAAAAATCCTGCAAAAGAGGATCTCTGTATGCATATCAGTTGATTGGTTCTCGAGATATGGCAAACATCTCCATTTATAATGTGACGATCTTGATAAATGGATGGCAAATAGTTTGTTTATTAGAACATTCGATTATTGTCATAGATACAATATACAAAGTTATATTTAAATCTGTTACATTGTTTCGTAGAAGCACAATAAAGTAAAAAGTTTGTAACAGGCCATTCAGACAATAATTAATACAGCCTACCACAGTACAAAATTTTCGCCAAATTTCAAGATATCGGTTTATTGTTTCCCAAGATAGGGCATAATAACTATATTATTTCATGTGTAGCTGTCGTACTAAATGGCGGAGAAATTAGGCTTTGTGTAGACAATTTTGATGGATATAACTGATACTGTCAGCATACAAAGTTAAGTTTGAAATTTATTTTGCAGGTCCGTAGATAAAAAATTTTAAGTCAAAATGTTTATATTGCCGACATTTTGAAAAATGAATGTCTAACATTAACAAAATTGATCAATTTACATAACCTGCAATAGAGCTAATTGTCAGCCAAATTTGGTAGAAATCGGTTGTTTTCTTTTTCGGTGATCACATAATTTTAATTTGTAAAGTAAAACTATTTTACACAATGGCGGTCAAAAACGATTTTATGTGTACATGTATGATACAATATTTCATTGGGATTAATGAAATAGTTTCGACGTTATAACATGAAAACTAAAATAGACATATTGATGCTATTTTGAAAATAAGCATAACAATTTTATTTATTCGTGTAGCACCATATTTTAAAATGGGCAAAGAAAGATGCTCCACATAGACACATTTGATGTTCGTTGTATATACTCCCGGCATATTAAGTTAAGTTGTAATTGATTAAATGGTTTCGAAGATATAGCATCAAATAGTTAGATGGCTGCCGTTTTAAAAATATGTCTGACATACATTAATCATGTTTGTACAGTATGTACTGTGGCAGTACTATTTGACTGCCAAATTTCTCAGGTATCTGACAATTGTTTTCCGAGAAAATACATAAAAAATTGATTTATTTATGTAGCATTATCTTACAAAATGGAGGAATTTTTTCGCGTATTTAATGCTTGTTATGGCCCGTGTTAGCATATAAAATTTTGCTTTAATTGGTTGAATGGTATTTTAGTTATACCAAATAATACTTAAAATCTTTGTATAGCCACCATTTTGAATATAATTGCCTAGTATAACTTAATTACTCATTTTTACCTGGCCTATCATAGTATTTATTACCTGCCACATTTGGCGAAAATTGGTTGAGTAGTTTTCGAGATGTAATGAAATAGATTTATTTCATATGCGGTGCTATCTTTCAAAATGGCGGACAAAAATTGTTGTCTAACTTATACGGTGCTTGTAATAGATACCATCAGCGTGCAAAAATTGGTGGAAATTGGCCACATGTTATGATAGATATACTAATTAAACCTAGAATGTGGCCGATTTATTTACCCATGGTGATAGTTTTCATATTTGCCTTGTGCCTTTGGGCAAATGCTCCTTTCATTTGATGCCGTGTAAACAGCTTGGACGATACCACTCCTGGTTCCGATTAGACCTCCGAGTGCCCTGATTGCAGGCAAAGCAATGGAAATACGCCAGTAGATGTTTTCTTGATCTGGCATGTTTTTCTTCCCTTCGTCACTACTTTTCGTTTCACTTCCACCTTCTGCCAGCTCTTCGCTCCCATGCTCATCTTCAGTTACGCCTTCATCGCATTGGAAATGCCCCAGGTCCAGCGTATGACGATTTCCTTATCTTGTCGACTTTTGGCGCAAGTATTTTGTCTAATCTGCATAACGAAAAATTCAAGTGTGGTATTTCAGCGCAAACTCTCCCAGAGTGAGTTTACTCGGAGTGATATTTTCATGAGATATTCTAAAACTTGTAGAATTGGTTATCTACAACCACAATCGCTGCATGCACTTCCTGTTAAGCAATCAGCTCCTCACAGTCCGCAATCGCTCTGCAAATGCTCTGCACTTAGCCCCGCATGTTTCGCATGATCTGCAATCAGTTCCACATGCTCCATAATCATCTCTGAATGCTCTGCAACCAGCTCCGCATGTTCTGTAAATAGCTCCGCCCGCTCCATAATCAGCACTGCATACTCCACAATCAGCTTCGCTCGCTCCGCAATCAGGTCCGCATGCTCTGCAATCAGCCCTGCACGCTCTGTAATCAGCTTCGCAAGCATCGCAAAATATTAGTTGTTACATACATATTGTCAAGCAAGAAGCTAATCTACCAATACACATTACTGCTGAAGATGAATCCATCTCCCACGAATTACCACATGGAAACCTATTTCTAAATACAATGAGGTGCATCATAACTGGCCCTTCATTGTGAGAAAACATGTGTCCTACTGAGCCTGCTGGAAGAAGAGAATGGCCTTGGGATTAAGAACGTGTACATGTACTCCAAAATGCTCCAGGAACTGAAATACCAACAACTGGCACGAGTACTGTAAGCCATAGATGGTGTCGGTTATTTTCTTGCAGCGACAGCGAAGTCGTCTTGCCACCGAGCGAAGGTTTGCCAAACTCAGTGTTTATTTTCGACAATGTGGCGTTTGAGAAACAAACTTGCATTCAAGAATGCTTTAGCATGTGATGGCATGCGAAGGTGGACTGCTTGTACCTTGGCCAGACTTATTCAATCATATACAAACAGCTGTTTTGTGGTAATGCGAATGTGTTGGTACAGTTTCGCATGGACTATATGAATTTGCTACAAGTGTACTATAACAATGTCAATATGGACATTATGTTATCCGATTTCAAAAGCCCGCGTTCTTTGTGCTAGAAAGACAAGTATGGATTTTTGGTGATGGTAAAAGACTGCCCATTTAGCAAAACACATATGGTCAATTTATGGTTCACAGTCAGATGCCAAGCCAGCAAAAAGTTGGCCAATATTTGACATGCATCCGGCACCATTGATACTCCTGAACTGGCACCACTAACTAACCATACTTTGCCAATAGCTGGCGGAACACAAATGGCCCAAGCATGGCCCATATGATTATAACAGCAATGGCCGATCAATGTACCACTTCACAGCCACCAAATGGCCTACTGATGGCTAGCCATGTTTCTATCATATGTCAAACATTATATAGTAGAAATAATAGTGGTTTGCATCATTCTCAACTTTTCGTTGTTTTTCAATTTGGTTTACTTTACTATTAAACACATTACACGACGTGAAAATTTTAAGCTAACCGGGGTGGGCACGAAATTACGACCTTTGCAGTGACAACCCAGCATGCTAACCATTACACCACTGTGTATTCTTACTTTTTGATGAACTAATTTAGATTATATTTGTATTTGAGTTATTAACAATCACTAATATAATATTAATTATAACAGTTAATTTATAGTTTTAAAATTTAACATACAAAGAAATTGGTGTTTTTTAATGATGCTAATAAACAAACAAAATACTGTTGTTGAGAGAAAACTTCCTACCTGAATCGCGAGTTTAAAACCAAACCTTGCCTTCAATGTAACTTTTCGTAGTATGTAAGTCACCTGGATTTTATTAATCTGTTTTTAAATGCAGTCGGGAGATGAATATTTTAGTGATGTGAAACAACAAAAGCCCCTCCAACATTAAATTTCTAAATATCGTTCGATAATTTTTTTTTTTTTAACTCCTCATTTTTATTATACGCAGTCGTACATTAAAAATAGTACATACGTAAAATTATTCAATACCAGTCACAAGGTCACACCTAACACTGTATTTACAGCATTTTGCCATAAATATTCCCAGCAATATAATATATATGTATATATTTACAAATAATATATTCACTGTATCATATGATCTATAATTATATTAGACACACACATACGCAAATATACATACATATGTGTGTTTGTAGTTTGAAAAGCTATTTGTGAAAATTGGGAACCACAAAAATTCCCATAATAAGCCAAATTGCACCAGCAATGGTTAATCGATGTACCACTTCACATGCATAAAATGGTCTACAGAGGGTTGCCCATACTTTCACCAGCAAGAATACAGTTTGTAAGCCATTTCTGAGCCATTAGTAGTTCAGCTACTCTCAACGATCAGTTTCATTTCCAGCAACATTCCATCAGTGTGCCATAAATGACATGCCAAATGTCCTGGTGCCAACAGTTAACCATGGCAGGGATAATTGTGTGGACCCATATGTTTTCTGCGCCATCAATGACCTAAAAATTGATAAGTTAAGTGCTGCCAGTGCTGGAATACAGTTTGCAAGCCATTTGTGGATTATTAGCAGTATACCCATTCCCAGACATCAGTTTCATTTACATTAACATCCTATTAACACACCATTTCTGGAATGTCAAGTGCCCTGTTGCCAGCAGTCAGCTATACAGGTTTATTTGTGTAAAATCATAAGTATTCAGTGCCAGCAGTCATCCAGCAGTAAAACCACAGTCGGCCGACTGTGACTTGCTACATGGGTGGCCTCTATATAATGGCCGGTTCCGACATGGATTCGATCAGTTCATCATCGACCATCGAAAATAAGTTGCAGCATATCGAAATTCGAGCCGAGTAGCCTCAAGCGGCATCCTCAAAAAGACGAAGATGAAGGTTGCCTCATACCAAGAAATGATGAAACTTGTGATACTGGTAGAAGAATAATTCGAAATGTTGACGAGCCCGAATGATCCAAAGATGCTGCTACTAAACATTTCGTCCTCGAAACTGGCAATAGCTTAAACTCGGAATTACGCATTGTGTTGTCCAAGCAGAACTAATTCTTTCACACTTACTTGTCCGAGCTTCGTGTGAAGACAGATCGTTCGCGATTTGATGGCAATGGACAAGCAGTGTAACGAGTGTTAAAAGGCCAATTACGGACAGACTGAATGTGGCATCTGCATAAAACTATGAGAATCTTAAAGTGTTGAAAGAATCTATAGAGTATACATTCGCTACCTCAATTTCCCGCCTCAACAAGAAAAACGGATGTCAAAAACATAGCAGCGAACATCTGGAAATAATCTAAAATCGCTTGTCAGTGACACATGACTAAACCTATAAACGAGAGCAACATTAACAATTTTTATTAGTACGATGTCGGACAATGCTAGCGAACTGAATCGAGTGATACAGTCGGTTCGGCCGAATTATTTGCTCGCCAAGAGAGATAGACTTTCATACGACCTTATAAATGAGGAAAATTTTAAGCCCATTACTTGATGCCTCGATGTGTCCAAGGAGAGTGCTGGGGCACCTGTAGTTGTGAAGACTAAAGTCTACACAACTACTGAGCCTACACATAAAAGGAAACACGATGACGTACAAATGGATCGGGATCATGGATCGGATGCGGATTTGGCACACAAGAAAAAGGTACAGAGGATAGTCCTAAAATCTAATGCTTTGGCTCGATGGTACCTACAATCCTACATGTCAAGTAAAAATGATACGATTTATGGTATTTACAGGCATAATTATAAATGGTTCCCCAGATCTGATGAAATAGAGTTTCAACCAGGTGGGATAATCCATGTAGGCAATTACAATATGCTTGGAACTCCCAGGCCACACGAACATCTATTTCGCAAGCAGCTCAGGGAGTTTACATAATCCGACCTGCTGGGATACAAGACGTTGCTCGAACTCTCACACACACTTTACCTAGATAACGATTCCGAGACTGGTGCTTATAAAGACGAGGATCACAAAAACCGACTTAATTGCAGACATTTTCAGTGGCATAGCCCTGAAAATTGGGGTTGGTCTGAAGAAGATAGACGGTGACAAGAACACCAACTATGTCTTTTGGGACGATAGGAATGAACTCGTGGATATACAACGACACCTTATCGCTTTGCAAAGGGTTTCGAATTACTCACACATCCATGAGATTATATCTATCGTCGAAGAAATGAAGGAGAGAGGCTACATAGGAGTGGGTTAGGAATCGCCCACGATCTGCATGCGGCCACTAGGCACAACGACCATCCTCGCAAGTTCATGATTTGCAAGATGAACGACCTGTTTAAGGTCGACTTCTTCGACATGATACTGTATACTCTGGTCAACAAGGGCTACAAATATATGTTGACAGTCATCGATGTCTATAGCAAATTCGCATGGGCCAGGCTGGTCACAGAAGCTATTGCTGATCTGTTGTGTGAAGAACATCTACCAACTAAGTTGTAAACCATCCAGAGCAAGGAATTATACAATGCAAATTTCAAGGCCCTGATGAAGAAACATAACATAAATCATTATTCCATGTACAGCACTCTCAAAAAATCTATCGTCGAGTCATTCAACAGCAATCTGAAGGGCAAGACGTGGAAGCATTTAGCTACACATGGCAGCTACAAGTGGCTGAAGATACTGCCGAAACTCACCAGCGAGTGTAATTCCACCATTCATTCTACCACTTGCATGAAGCCCGAAAACATCAAAGACGACTACCAGCTTCGGACTGTATACTCCAACTACACGAAGAGGGACCCACACAAGCCTAAAGCCAATATCAGCAACTTAGTGCGCATCTCCAAACAGAAAGTCATCTGCGAGAAAGGGTTAACAGCGAATTGGAGCCCCGAACTGTTTCGTGCGCAATGTATACACAACTATGCTCCGACGACCTACTATCTCGAAGATCTTAACAACATACCCAACCATGGAGGTTTCTACGCCGAGGAGATCCAGCCAACGAAGTTTCCAAATGTATATTTGCTCGAGAAGGTGCTGCAATTATGTAATTGAAGGGCGTTCATCATGTTTGGGAGTTTCCCCCTGTGCACTTCAATTTCTGGGATGCTGAAGTGGACGTCGAGAGGTGAACTCGCCACGAATGAGGATTATATATATATATATATATATATATATATATATATATATATATATATATATATATATATATATATATATATATATATATATATATATATATATATATATTCAAAGGGTTATTTGTTTCCTCGTTTCATTTTTAATATATTTAAGAAAAATGTGTTTTGTTTGAATGATTTTGAAAGATTGACCATCAATTTTAAATTAGTTCAAGTGTAATAGTAAAATACTTTTATGTTTGGAGTCGTCAAAAAAGTTTGGAAATGGACGAGATGGAATCTTTCTGGTGGGAGGTACTATAAAAAATATCTTACTAGCAAACCATATAATGTGAACAATACTGGACAAATATGTGTTAAAATCGTAATTTAGTGGCCAATGGACAGATACGTTTGATTGGTATAGGTGGAAGGATAACTTTAATTATGTAAGGCCAAAGATTAATTATTATGGTGGAATGGGCAAAGGGTTGGTAATGAAGGGTTGAGCAAGGGAAACGGGGCTCTAATGTTAAATGTTATTCGATTTTTAAGAATATTGTTGCCACTTTTCTCGATTTTTTATGATTAGACATTTTTGGGGGTGGAGAGTTGGTGACATGAGGGTAATGGTATGAGTGTTAGGGTTACATTATGTGTTCTTCGATTTTTAGAATCAATTTTTCGATTTTTTGCAACTTTTTATTTTTTATTAATGGTAGTGGTTGGTGAGGGGAGGGGAGTGGGGTTTAGGGTGATGGGATGGGTGTGAGGTTAACATTATATATTCATCGATTTTTAGAATTTTTAAAACATTTTTGGAATTTTTCTCGATTTTTTATGATTGGGGGTTGTGGGGTTGGGGGGAAGGGTGTTGGTTAGGGTTGGTGGGGTAAGCGAGGAGTAGGGTGAGGTAACATTATATGTTCCTCGATTTTAACGTTGTTTTAAATTTTTGCGATTTTTTTAAAACTTGGTTTCGAACTCATTCAAGGTTACGAGCACAAGGTCAAGGTCACAAAGATATAATATGGTGGTCTGGTGCAATCACAAAATGGGCAAATCCTAATGCTGATGCTTGATACCTGCGCCCGACTAGCTTTTAAACTGCAACTATATGCTATTCGTGGTAAAGTGAGCACTATCGAAAGCCCTCTCATTTGGAATAATAGTCAATAAAAATAATTTATTTTAGCCTTCCAAGTTAATTCCAAGTGAAGTGGAATAAAGACCTACACTATGTGCTTATTACTTACATGGCAATATTTATTTGAAAAGGTGGTTGAAGGATATAAAATGGCTAAAAGGAAAAAAGTTTTTAGGGCCTCAAAAGTGCTCACTTTACCGTGAACAGCCCATTGTGTGTTTAACATCTTGTTAACAACCATGTTTATATTAATCTTAAAAAATTTGCACTCGCGATATGTTCTGGCATTTCCTGATTTAGAGACATAATTTCCTCGAGCATGATAAGCAACCTCGCAACTTTTTCGTGGTAGCAAATGTTCGTTGGAATATTACGTTGGGCCAAAATTGTGTTAGTGTGTATGTTATAACTCAACACATAGCCAACCTTTCCAACCAAATGCCAATCGTTGGGCCAACATAGGTTGCTACTGGCCGAATTCATCTTTTTAAATGACGTGCCGTTTGTTAACCTAATGTTTCACAACATACCCGACAATTATGATAAAAACATAAATTTTGCGTGACTTTATAACATTCTACTTATGTTAAAAGTTATTGGAATGTATGGCAGTAGCTTCAGATATAAAAAAAATTGTACTGCCATTCGTCTAAGCTGCGTGGTTTTGACCATTTATGTAGAAATAAGAGCACAATTTAAGTGTTGGAACATACAGATGATTATTAT
Organism: Dryococelus australis; assembly: GCA_029891345.1. Classification (NCBI taxonomy): domain Eukaryota; kingdom Metazoa; phylum Arthropoda; class Insecta; order Phasmatodea; family Phasmatidae; genus Dryococelus; species Dryococelus australis. The sequence continues at coordinate 254,828,637 of CM056995.1, forward strand.
ACAGCTAATATGAGCAAGCCAACTAAGAGAAATTCCTGGCCTCTGAGTAATGCGTGCTGTGGGGCCCTCTAGTCTCTCCCTCCCCCGCCACCAAAATTCAACAATTTAGAACAATATAAATATGCGTCATCCATGCAAAAAGTTAATAAGTTTTTAGTGTCGAAGTTAGATTTTTAAGTAATAATTTGTTTTATAAATAACATTTACGAGTCGAGCCCGACCCGGGCCCCTGAGCATTGCCCCTCTCCCTTGGCCAATTTGCCACCTTGCCAGCCCCTATTCCCCTCCTCTTGACGGGCCTGAATCTACACTACTAAGTGGCATGAATACAATATACGCTAGGTAAGCACTGCTTACCCTGTGCTAATACTGTAGTATATAGTCTATTATTTACCAGTCCCGAGAATCCACATTTAAATTTCCGTACGCATAAATTCTCGCTCCGGCGAGCCGCGAAAGACCTATGTGCCACACACACACACACACACACACACACACACACACACACACACACACACACACACACACACACACACGCGCGCGCGTCTGGAATTATGTTATGTTCTTATCTGCACACTTAAATATTTATTTTATTTTATAGATGAAATTGTATAAATTTTCGCGCGCGCGTGAATCCGTATTGTTATGTAAAGTCTCTCTCTCGCGGCTTACCCACACAAAAGTTTCACCACACGCTCTAACTCAACAAAGCGACCATACTGCCATCATCTAACTCGCGACCCTCAGAACCAACAGTGAAAAAACACGACACTTTCCACAGCCGTTCACTTATTCTTTTCGGCTCTTGTTTGACTTTGTGGCCGATCATATTCCACCCCCTCTGGAAATGCAAATTTTATACTTTCAACCCTTAGGTTTGGAAGGCAGGGTGCCTACATCAAGGGAAACGAGATTTTTCACGAAATTTTCCCAGTGTTGAAGATTTTGCGACATAGAAGAATTTCTTATTCCCGGAGATGAATCGCTAGCGTCGCGCGTATTTATAGCTGTCATAATACAAATTGTTATTTCGACCTTTACGCAGACGCGTAGCAGTCAACTGCAATAACAAAAACAGTCATATTTCCAAGCCAACGTTGCTGTATACTCGTTTCAACTTTGAAACAAAGACCATAACGTGCTGTGATGAATACAAGTAATAAATCTCTCGACGTAGAGAACTAGGGAATTTAAAGTCTCTAAATAGTGTAAATAGTGCAACTAAACCAACCTCTGAAGTGGTTGTCTCTCAAAGAGCACGTACGTAAACGAATAATGAAAATAATTCAATTATAAACATTCTGGTATGTCAATAAATGCAACTGTAATGTTAAATGAGTCATCTGAACTTATACAGTTGAATGAAAGTCGTTTCGCGCCCAGGATCTGGCCATTCCTTAAAGTCATTAGATGACCGTGTAGTTGGCTTCATGGAAACATTTGACACTAAAGCACGCTTTCTGCGCACTTTAAAGTGCATTTACTGCTGGGGAACAAAAATTTGTTTATCTATTTTAAAAATAGTCATACTCACCTTACATTTATCAAGTCGAGACATCTTAATTTGATATTTAAACTATGGCGTCTAGCACTGTAAGCATTTAAAAAGAAATCTGATTTTTTTTAGCACGCTGCGTGTTTTATTGTCACATATTATAAGAAAGATTGTCGTGATCCTAGCCAACAGAATTCTTGCGTCGAACTGGAAAAAATGTGCGATTGTTACATGCTTTATTTATTTTACATTAAATCGAGTTTTACACAAACGTCTATAAAACGAAAATAACCAGGTTTGATTAGCCACCAGTCCAAAAAATATTGAACTTTTAACACAAGCATGGCCAGAGATGACAAGTATTCTAGTAACAGGGAGTGCCATTACAATGGGTAAGGAGCCATCCGCCTTAATTTAACGTGCAGTATGGCCAAGGCTAGAATATAATATAAACGTTGGGTTAAAACCTACAAATAAAATGTAAAATACGATGAGCCTCAGTTTAATGATATTGTATTAGGTGGTTAGACACAAGGGAAGTAGGTAGGCAGTTGGGTTTAACGTCTGGTCGACAGCGAGGTCATTAGAGACGGGGTAACTTGTACCGTCTCTAATGACATGTGAAGGAATCGGCCATGGCCTTTGTTAGGCAACCATCCCAGCATTCGCCTGGAGTGATATCGGGAAACCATGGAAAACTGAAATCAATATGGCCGGACCAGGAATCGAACCCGGGTCCTCCCGAATGCGATTCCAGTGAGTTACCACTGCCCCACTTCTCTCTGTGGCAGCATTAAAGTGGAAGAAAACAGTTGGGCTCAGTATTGACAAACAGCCGTGGCATGGCAAGTGGATTGGCCGTTAATGTCCTATGTCATGACCACCGCGATCACCAGATCTCGTTCCACTGGACTTTATTCTGTGGCCTGGCCTGGCGTCCCCAGTGTATCAGGCAGACAATCCGCCCCAGTCTCCTGAGGACATCATAGAAGCGGCTATATGCTGCTACCATCACGACTGATGTCCCCACGGTGGGCCGTGTGCAGGATACATGAATTACACGAGCCCGAAAAATGCATAGCAATGCGCGGAGCCAACTTTGAACACCTACTGTGAATGTTTGTAAAGGTTTGTAAAGCGAGTGTGTGTGTGTGTATGTGTGTGTTATAGGAATAAAGTTATTTCATGACATTTCACGTCGTTTGTCTCAGATTCTACACCTCTAATCAATTTCACTTAAAGGTATTTTCACCTTACAGTTTGCCGGAGTGTTGTCATAACTTATAAATAGCTTACTCAGAAACACATAATTTATTATTTTGTAAGTTATGCCTGTTTTAATGATGTGGTTCTAATTTGTGAACTCTCTAAATTATGTGTTTATAACTGATGATATTTCTAAGTTGTGTGTTTCTAGGTTGTGATAGTTCTAAGTTGTTTGCTTTTAAGTAATGATCGTTCTACGTTATGATTTTCAAAGCTGTAATGTTTCTAAGTTATGTCGTTTTAAGTTGTATGTTCCTAAGTTGTGTGTTTCTAAGTTATGGTAGTTCTTAGTCACGTGTTTCTAAGTTTTGACTGTTCTAAGTAATCATTTTCTAACTTCTGATGTTCTTTCTAATTTATGTGTTTTTACGTTGTGTGTTTCTAACTTATCGAGTTATAAGTTGTGTATTTCTAAGTTATAATAGTTCTAAGTTGTGTGTTTCTAAGATGAGATAGATCTAAGTTATGACTTTGTGTGTTGCTACTGTTCTAAGTTGTAGTTTTCTAAGTTACGACATATCTAAGTTATGGATTTCTAAGTTATGACAGTTCTAAGTTATGATAGTTCTAACTTGAGAGGATTTTTTTAAGAATTCTAAGTTATGACTGTTCTAAGTTGTGATTTTCTAAGCTATGTATGGTTCCCCAGTTTTCCATAGAGTCGTATGCCGCACTCCGTATTCGCGAGTTCCCACCCACCCAGTATAGGCTACGCGTTACTTAACAACGACGTATAATCATTTTCAGGTAGCGCCTGATCCACTGTAACTATGTTCAGAAGCTTTCTTATCTATAAACGATTCTTAGGCTTCCACGAGTTTTAAGAGCTGTACGTGTCGAAAGGTATTCGTGCTGTGTATCAATTTGATCACAACTTGCAAAGAAAATTCTCAGAAAAAGGGAAGGATAATGGCGGAACGAAAAAGACGCCTGTTGGCAAATTCAGCGACTCAAAGGACGCCCATACCCCCAACCAAAGCAAAACGGCAAAGAAATTGGAAATATACTGTGAAAGCCGGTAAGGGTTGAAGGCTTCTTTGCCGTAAACACAGGGGAGAGAAACGAAGTCATTTCTCACGGCTCACCTAGCAATGAGGGAGGCAATACGCACTGTCGCGCCTTGATGGTACGAATCCTTAATGTGGGATGGATTTTCGTCAGTAGGAGATGTCGGAAGGGTCAAGAGAACAAATTATGATGTTTATTTTCGACAGGACTCAACTTTAAGCTACTCTCAGTAAGATTTAAGAAGTTCGAAATATCCGAACGGAAGTCCTGAATTGGAGAGAAAGGACAATTATATTGAGAAAATGAATGGATCACTTATCTACCAGCTTGTTGGACTGTACAATGCCTGAAGTGTTAGAAGTATGCCCACATTAAATATTTACACGATAAGAAGTCAAAATACGAAATTTGACCGAAATGTTGTAGATGGTTTCTGATTCATTAAATAGCGCCTTAAATATTAAAATGACCACCATTGAAAACTTGCACAAGGCATCGCATGCATAGTTTGGAATAATTCGGCTCACGGCTTTAAAAGTTTTAAGGATGGAGTAGGGGCGAGGGGATAAATTCCAGTCAGACAATAAGGCTATTGCATAATCCTATATTTCGAAGGAAAGCGGATTAAAAACGAATATATTTAAAATAATTTGATTGGCCTACCGCAGGACTGCTTGAGTGTAACATGTGTGGTGATTAGTTGATTAGTTCTGAAGATATTCTGTAAGAACTTCATTTATTCCCACTCCATCACTTAACAAAATTATCTACTCAAAGGGTTGTAAATGAGCACGAATAATGTTTGCAATAGGTATCAAGTTTGCTAATATAGGTTGAAATATACTGTAAAAGCGGGTTAACAGACATGTAATGTGTACAGACTGCCACAAAGCACCGCGTAAGGGTACCAATATGAGATATAATCATATTATATTCAAATAGATATGTGCTGTGTATGGTGTAGAATTAACATACGCAACAATGGGACAATACATATAACACTTGAGTGACCAGGCTGCACAACTGACTTGCAGTAAATCAGTGGGAAAGGATGTGATATTACCTAGGCTGTCTCTGTATAATTGCCCGGTGCTGTCCTGGGCCAGTAGGTGAACAAATTTACTATCATTACCCCCCTCTAGAAACTTATCTTTAAGTACGTACGTCAGGATAAGACAGACAGTTGAAAACTATGCACATTTGGAAGACGCTGTGTAAGAAATAGGTTAACTTGACACTACAGTAGAGAAAACGACATAATAGATACGCCCTTTGAATAAATTTCGTTTATTTTACTTTTCGTTTCCTTTTGTATTGTAAATGTTTAAATCAGAAATAATTAAAAACCCTGACGGCAATATGAGAAAAGCTATAAAGACAACATACTATCCTAACAACGCTGGTAGAAACTACTCTTATCACAGGTATTGCAGAGGGCGTATGTGTGCTGGAAATTTATGTACTTATAAAAGTCAAGATGGCGTCGCTTGTGTACTGATGCTAATGGACATCGAGATGAATCAAACTTTAAATAAAATTAGTTCCAGATGAAAATGTCAGATCTTTTGGTGGGACTTATCTTTTAATCACCAAGCGGAATGAAGGTAGGATGCTCTTGCAGGATTTGGCGTAGCAGGATTAAGGGGGCTTCCTACATAGAAAATCGGCGTCATTTCAAGTCATTTTATTTACTCTAATTTCTCAAAAACTAAGCAATATTTTATGACAACAATTTTTAGAGCGAAGAAGTACGTACTTTGTAACTACTGTCGAACATATTTTGTTGGATTATAAATACGGCTTTTGAAAATGACTAATTCAGCCACAATTTGCTACATAGAAAGCTCTTTTTATAATGAATCTTCCTTTGCAAAACAATAGTTTTATCACAAGTAACAAAGCTGCATCTTTTGTGAATAAAATTATGTATTAAAACCCTATAGTCATGGCTAAGAATACCGAGGAAACATAATAAATGCGAAGCTATATTTCGCAGTTTTCCACTCCTGGTAGGTGCTGCATTCTCGGCTTTGTCCGCGTCGGCTGTGCGAGTCTGGTTATGGGGGAAGCGGAGTGGGGCGAGCGCTGACCTGGCCCTCGAGAGCAGGCGCAGGAGGGGAAGTGAGACCAGTGGGGAACCAGGAATGGAAGGATCCCTGGCTCTGACTGCGCGCAGCAACCCTAGTAAAGACCTCGGGTCAAGGGTAGGCAAAAAGGGGGAGGGGGGAGTTTCTGTTTAGTGTCGCGGAGTGAAGAGGTTGTCAAGTCTTGATGCGTGTTTTTTTGTCATTATGGATGGCACAAGCAAAGACTGGAGATTTTGGAAGAAAAAATGAATGTTTCTTAAACCGCCCCTACACGATACCCAATTTCTACTACCTTCTGTTATACCCATGGGCACAATATAAGGCATACAAGTTTCTGCAGCAGAAGAGAAGAAAGAATCCATCAGTTCATGCCCACACGTTACCTAAAGTGCTAACAGAAAATTGCAAATGGCAGACATTCCGCAGTTGGCAGGGGTACAAATGCAATCGAATATTATATGTAGGCGTTTTGCGGTACATCCAAAAAGTATGATGATTATTTTTTCCCTGTACACTGCATTTATTTGAGTTTCTGAGTACAAGCATAAACCTATTATTGTATGGAAAATGGTATGCTTATGTATAAAAAAAACAAGGTACTATATTACCATGTATGTACAGCGGACGCTTACGCGACTTATTAAAACATTATTAAATTATTTAAAAATGTATCTTTAACATGCATAATAATTAATCTTGTGCTTTCCGTAATTAAACAATCTTGTACGGTTAGGAGACTAAAAGAAGGCAAAAATACCCCAATACCATTGATAAAGATTTTATGTAAGTGGGTTAACATCACTCATGCTACACAGATTAAATTACGCTTTTACACCTCTCGTTTGCAAGTTGGATGTGTAACTCAGTTAGTTGTGTATAATTTATGCCTTTGCTTGAAAACGTTTATTTCTAGCGTTTCTCTGTATAAAATCAATAATACGCAAATAACTGCTCAGTGCAATCGGCTGCCTGTGGTTATTTTTATTTAGGTTTGGTTTGTATTATTTGTTTGTATTATTGCTTTGAGATAAAGATATTCTAAAATAAGCATTTTCTGGCATTAACTTCAGTTATAAACAGCAATAATGTATCACATAAAATAACTAAAAAAAATGTCGTTACACGGCGGAGAATTGAACTCTAAAACATAAAATTATGCGGTGCGATCCCGCGCACCTAAACACTGAGCTACGGACGCAAGTCAGAAACCGTGTTGTGTACAAGTTTAAATACATGAAAAAGTTCATAGTTATCTCGCATCTGTAAAGTTGTGTTTATGTGTTTATTGTTTTATTATTACTATTGGTGTTAACTGAAACATTTCCCGTGGCTTAACGCATATATCAAGTTTCATTTTGTACACAAACACGATTTACAGAACCAGTAATTTTTTAGTAAACGGATATATACGACCCAAGTATGTTATTCGGGTATCCGCCGTCTTGTCTGTCGCAGCTCCGTTTGTATAGCAGAAAATTAGAACACGTTCTGTTACCGTTTCGGGCATGCCCATGTTATACCCGGAGCCAGATTAATCCGCAGAGGGCTGGATTATAACCTTCACGGGAGCAGAGAATGGGTATAAAAACTGCTACGGAAATGGGCATCGTGTAGGGCCGGCTTTAGCGCCAAAAGATGGAATAAGATGAGTTCCATTAGGACTCACAGAATATTCTAAGAAGAGGTAAGTTGATAAATAGTTGGTAAATGACTCATTGTGTTCAGGCAACAAAAACTATAATAACTTCCTTGAAAAACATATCTTGGGTTCCAGTCCCATGGATTGAAGGGGAGAAATAAACATGCTCGTGGAAATGTAAATGCAGGTAGGTAATTACTTTTCATGTTTTATTTAATTTTTACAGAATTATCGGTGTAGATAAATGTTTACCATATTTGAAGGGAAAAAAAGCTCTTGTGGACGTTAGTGGTTGTTATTTTTGAATACAGAAAATCAGCGCTCTGTTCTGATGAAAGATTCAGAAAATGTCAACTTTTTTGTTATCCAGTGAAACCAGTACGCCAAAGTAACCCTAATTAAATGTCTAGCTGTTAATTAAATACTTACGAGAGCGATGTTTCGATTAATTTTCGGTCTGTTGTATAAAATATTAAATTCGTTGAAATGCGAGATGGTGTACCGAAACTGAGAACATATGATACCTACATGTATCAAGTTCAAGGAATACATCATGTTTCAAAAATAAAATTATGTCGCTTTTTTGTTTAGTCGTCCAAGGGCATAATATGCGACATAGTTGAAAGGAATGACGATTTCTGGAGAGAAAATATGATCAGTAAGCTCTCGAAATTTTATTTTAATTGTCTGTTACCAGAAATCATTGATTTGAGATATGCAAGGCAGCTGCCAATACGGCACCCAGACAACATCATAAATGCCGAAAAAGTGTTGGCACTGAAGGCGACAAAAAGTAAGAAGAATTCAGTCAAGCAAATTACTTGAAGATTTGGGACAATTTTTGCCAACTTTCTACTATCACATATTCTGCATCTCATTCATAGGACCTACTTAATGTATATCTCAATGGAGTTGGGTAAGCGAAGAAACAGATAATATTTCTGAAATAGAACTTGCAAAATTGTAAGGCATTTTAATTTGATAACATCAATTTTATGATCTCGGTATCCATGTTTGGAAATGTACAAAGCTTGGGTTAGTGCCATATTTCAGTGCTATTACTGGCCAGTGGTTGGAGATAGTGATTTATTGTGAAAATATTTATTGATATGGTACTACTAAACTTATATCACTTTACCTAGCCTGTTAGATTGCAGTTTTTTACGCAGCTTAGTTGTTTTCGGGTGAATCACGCCCATTTACTCTTAGAGTGCACATTTGGAAATAGTTTCTCTCACACACGGCAGGCAATAATGAAAGAAAGTAACAAATATTTACAGATCATAATGAAAACTTGCCACAGCTCAAAATTTTTACGATAAGGTACCGTATGTTGCCATAGTGTTTCTTGTCAGTTATTAGCTAAAGAATTTATCGCTGCTGTTACCACTGAACTTCAAAGCGAAAGTATGACAATTCAGTACTGTAAGTGTCTAATTGTTACTGTAACAATCTAAATTAACAAGCCGATACTTAAAAAGGAAAAATAATCGACAATTAAATGTAAGAATTGGTAAATATGTTTTTTTTAATATTGAAATTTTAAACCAGTGTGGTTCAAGTTTATGCTGACTGGAATTTTTATGAATGTATGTTTGCTAGGATGCATATTGAAATTGTGTGTAAATTGTGTAAATGTTTTGAGGTTATTTTTATAAAATGTACACTATAACTACTGCATTGTATTTGTATTGTTTTTATAGTGTATTGTTTGACTCTGAATATGTGTTGATTTTTCACAGCATATCTGGAGAAATCATTATTATTTATCAAGTTTATGTTCAATAATTCATTGTTAATGTTGTCTTTTTATTGTTTGATTTTTTCAACTAACGATAAGTCGTGATTAATATTTATGTACATTAGAATTACTGTGTTGTGGTTGTATTTGTTGTTGCGGTGTTATTTTGTGAGAAATTTCTTGGAGTTTCTGCATATTACTGCAGCATTCACTATGTCAGTTTATCAGCAGTGTCTTTATTAAGAGGTTATTTGTCTTTGCAGCTTTTAAAAAATGTTTGCAGTTAACATTTCTCTGAATTTTGTTTGGTTCGTTCAAAGTGTGAACTATTTTTGTGACCTGGTAACGCTGCATAATGAGTCGGCTCTTGTATATAAATGTCAACATAACCAGGTTAACCTGGTTTTTATATTATAACTAGCAACCCGGCATCAGTTTGCTCAGTTTTTATGGAGTTATTAAAATACATACCTATATATTTGAGACTACCAGTGACTACCTGCGACTACCCGTGACTACTTGCGACTACCCGTGCCTACTTGTGACTACCCGTGACTACTTGCGACTACTTGTAACTACCGGTGACTACTTGTGACTATCAGTGACCATTTGCAACTACCTGCGATTACTTGTGACTACCCGTGACTACCTGTGACTACCCGTGACTACCTGCGACTACTCGTGACTACCTGCGACTACCTGCGACATCCTGCGACTACTTTCGACTACCTGTGACTACCTGCGACAACTTGCGACTATTTGCGAATTTATAATATTAAGATAATATTAAGATCCACTGAGCCACTGCGGCCCTACTTGAGATTGCTCTACCCACTGAGTCACTGCTTCCCCACTTGATATCGCTCTAGCCACTGGGCCACTGCATCCCCACTTGATATATTTCTATCCACTGAGCCTCTGCGGCCCCACTTGAGAGTACTCTAGCCACTGAGCCACTGCGGCCCCACTTGAGTGTTCTAGCCACTGGGCCTCTGTCGTCCTACGTTGGATTGCTCTAGTCACTGAGCCACTGCGACCTCACTTGGGATCGATCTAGCCACTGGGTCTCTGCGGCCCCACTTGGTATACTCTACCCACTGGGCCTCTGAGGCCCCACTTGAAATAGCCTATGTTCATCGGGAAGAATGTAGCTTTCTAACAGTGAAAGAACTACAAGTATCGGCCCTGTAATTTTGGTAGAGGATGCTTAGAAAGCAGCCAAGTAGCTAACTTCTCTCCGATTTGGTTTACAAATTTTGAAATTTCTTAAGAACTTTTTTTTTTTTTTTTTAAATTTATGATCATCTGGAAGAATGTAGTTATCTAATAGTATTAGTATAGATTCTCTACTCTTTGATATTCTCGTCGCAGTTATCAGGCGTATACTGCATGTGTAATATTATTGCTTAATGTTAAAAGAAAAGTAGTGTTTTGGGGTTTAAAATGAACAGAAAACTATTTAAAGTGATTTCATATATAGTTCCAAACCAACATCGTTGATGTTATTTTTTCTGTGACACTTTGGAAAGCTCTTCTATCTAAATGTGTTATATTGCATTTATTATTAAATTTTCAAAGCTTTTAAAATTAATATATTGGGTGATTTTTGTTTAAGAATAAATATTTATAAATTAAAAAGTCTGATACGATCTCGTGCATTTTTAATTCAAATTTATCGCACTCAGACAAATACGTGCAACATTATATTATACTGATGCATTAGTGTATCGAAGAAAATAAGCTAAAGTATTCAAAATCTTAACTTCTGACAACAATGTAGAGACTAATGATTTTTTTCTGAGATCAAAATTAATGTTTCATCCAATTACGCAATGCAACAGTAAAACTCAGCACAATGTGCTATAACTGTAAGTGAACAATAGCCAAGTTAATCTTCAGGTTCGGATGATTTTGCGTCCGTTATTGTCATGATAATATTATTCGGAAGTATTGTACACAGCAATATGATTTTTGGTTTATCTTGAGCTTTCTTTTCTTTTCTTTTACTTTAGCATTACTTTCCCTTATTTTGTTACAACCATGGGTCCTAGTACACTGGCGGTATTTCGCTGTTAGAGAACTGCGATAGTGTTGTGGTCATATTACTCGTGTCCCACCGCAGCGATCCAGGATCAATTCCCTGTGGGGTCGCCCCAGATTTTGCACGAATGAAACATGGAGGACGTTGCCATTTGCCAGTGGGTTTCCTTGGGGTTTTCTCGTTTCCTTCACCATTGCATTCAGTTACTGCTCCACATTTCCACCTGAAGACCTCGCCTGTTATGAGGCGCCTACATCTCTCTCACACACACACATTAATCATTGTTTATAGTGATGTTAATGTACATATTTTTACTAAGTGTCTGATGTTCATAACAAAGAGTCTACAGTATATCCTTCTTAAATATTGCTACATTCAATATAATTTTCTGATCACATGATTTTTCCGCATACTTTTTCCTTGTCCCTTTTACAATAAAATTAAACCAAAGTTTTAAAAAGTAACTGATAAATAACACACATTTAATTTATAAGGCATAGTCATGCAGGAAATAACAAGGGCATTATACCATTAATTAGGACTAGTTTATGTAAGATTAATGCACACAAGGTCTTGTCCCATTATTAGGACTAGTTTATGTAAGATTAATGCACACAAGGTCTTGTCCCATTAATTAGGACTAGTTTATGTAAGATTAATACACACAAGGTCTTGTTTGGTTGTGACATAAAATAAATTTGTGAGTTTTAATTTATTGTTACTATGTGAATGAACTTGAAGGTATTATGAGTATCTGGTAGAATCTTTCTCTCTTTATGTGCAAGTTTGTATCATGATCAGACACCCGGAAATTTCGCGAGATCATTTTAAGCCACGTTAGATTTCAAACACATGTACATTTGACCTTTCCAATTGGATCGCAGTTTGTAAGCCACCCGTTGGACGAATTTGAACCAATAAGTAACCTACAGTAAAAAGACGGCCGAATCCGGTGCTACGTTATCTGGGGTTTAACTGGATCAACAGCCAATAAACAACTAACTAAGCCCCGAGTACATACCGGATTGTGGAGTCTAGCTTGTTGCCGGATGAATCCGCGAAATTTCCGGGTCTCTAATCATGATATGTACAAAATTTCTAATTATACCTTTTTAATCCATCTAGATACCCTGTTTCCAAGTTTGTTTCCTCTCCCAATATAGTATTACTTGTCTAAAGTTTGTACTCAAATTCAGTAATGAAGCAACATTTTAACTTTGAATTCATGTTTTTTTTCTATGCACTTTAGGTATTATATGGCAGTGAATAATGTTGTTCTTGTGCCGCAAAGGCTTTCAGAAAAAGAAAAAAAAACCGGCTAGACTTACAAATGATAACTGAAACACTTAATTACAAAACTTTCATATTTCTGACAACAATTTGTAAATGTGAAAGGACAACTATTTTTATGGTTATGTAAATACACTTATTTAAGAGTTAGTAAGAGCATTTTTTCTTCACTGTTTATGTCGTTAAGTCTATGTGTTTATTTGACTTGTCTTATGCTCTTTTCTTCTACATGCGTTGACACTATCCCTCACGACTAGAAGCATTACATGCTTATATTAAAGAGTACCTGCACATATCATACGCCGTTAAAATGTCTACTTTCATGTCATTTTGTTTCTTGTGACTTCCTACAAAGTGCTACAATTGCGAATGTCCTAATTAATTGAACGGTTAGTCTACTTCCCCCATTGTAAAATGAATTCAAAGATAATCTTTGTAAATGTATTTGTGCAAACTATCAGATACGCATTATCTCATGCATATAATTTAATGCAGGGAATAATTACTTCGCGAACATATTATTTATGTTAGCTGACACATTTTTTTTGATGGCAAGTCGCCGGAACACATTAACTTAACGAAACATCCCCGCCCCTTTGGTTATGTATTTTTAAACCACGAAGTTCTAAATATCACGTCAGCTTCTTTATTCGCGTAAATGTCCCTAGATCAAAAATTTAATCTTTCAGTAACCCATGCAAAAGTGAATATTGTTTGGAATGACAGTGTATCTTAGTTAAAATAATTTTTGATAGGAATTCATAGCAAGGTATTCCCTTATTTTACGTGGCAAGCTGAGGGTGCATTTATGTCTATAGGCTCAAATTTATGACGTTGATTAAATGTGCTTCGTTTCATAGAAATAGCAGACACGTCAGTATTGTAACTTGAAATTTTATGCAGCAAATACAGCACCTAGCATAACCTAGCGAAAGTTTCAGACAGCTTGCGCTGTGTTTTGCGGATAAGAAAATCCCAGGAGTTTGTACCTCGCGATGAGGGACGACGGCGATGACCTTGGGGCTGGGGTGTTGTGGTCAAACGTACCATCTGCCACTCAGGTCTCAAATGCCAACGCGCAACCAGATGCGCGCACCTCCCCCTCACACGGCTGCGCGACTTCACCCACCCCTAGAAAACCAACCTTGAAGTTGACCAGACAGGGCACGCCCAGTTGTCCCCAAAGATCTCCCCTCTCCCGCCGCTGACTGTGTTTGAGCTATGTAGGGAAAGCCCTTAAGGTGGAGATACGTGGAGCTCCGCTCTACACGTACGTAAACGGCGTGTTTAAACTATCTAGCTCCTGACCACTTAACCTCGCGAATGGGCGACCATTGACACAAGTTCCTTTGCTGGTTACAAATCTACTTAAAAGTTGGTTCAGGGACACGTCTACACACCCTAAAACAAATTTAAAGTCCTACCTCTCCGTCCACTTCAGACGGGAGGTCCTGCCCTACGTCTGACGTCGTTGGAGGCTGCTAGCGAAGAGAGCGCTAGTATCTGCAGGCTGACGCTAGCTTAAGGGGGCCTGTAGCGCCAGCCAATCAACAATCAGGATTTAAACCTGCGGGCCAATGGGGATAAAAACTATTCAAACCACCCACATGAACCACTTCTAACGACTTAAATTAAGAAAAACCAAAGAATATGTGATCTCGGAACTGAGATATAATACAATAAAAAGTAGAAAGATCTACAATATTGAGATCACATCAAAAATAAATATTAATTATATGAAAATAAATACACTATGAAAAATGAACTAGCCTATTAACATTACACATAAATATTATTGCTACCATGCATCTAAGCTTTAAAAATATTTCGTGTTAAGAAAAATAAATTTAATGGAAATAAATAAAATTTACATAGGCATTAGAAATCATATAAGTGACATGTATGAAAAAAATTACATAAAATTTTACATGACAATATGTGTAGCAATAAGAACAGGAAAAATAATATAAGTTAATTGTATGCATAAAAACCCTATTTTTCATGGGTGTTACAAGGTATAATTTATAAGTTTGTGGCTATTTATTAAAAATTATTTATAAAGACCTCAGTTTTTAAATTAATGTCACAGATAATAAAACCTGATACGAAATTAGGTCGTAAACTGTGACAAATACCATGATGGCTGCCGTAGCCTCATGTGATTATTTTTCCTAACCTACCCTATTAAAAAGTGTTAAGTGGGAGCCCTACGTAGGTACTGGAGCTAATTGCGTCTCAGGGCAAGCCACTTACGCCTGCAAGGGAGGGAAATCATGCAAGGAGACATGCATCGTGGCAGAGAGAGATTGAACAGTCATGGCCAGCGATTGCGGCAATGACTACCTCCCTAAAGCCGATATTACACGATACCTGCAGCCGTACTTGGTTCGTGTACAAGGCCTGGTGCACGAGCCTATGTACCAGCCGCTATATGAGCTGCTATGGAATGTTCATATTACACGACAGCAGTTCACGTACTAGCATTTGCCACCCTCGGTGGTTGCGCAGTATGTGGTTTGTAGTAAATATGATCGCCGTTCGTAGAAATGCTGCCAGTTAGTAACTTGCGTAGGGCTATGAAAAAACTAGCTAGCATATCTTAATATTGCTATTACTGTTCGCCTTTTATATACATTGCTTACTATTATAGTTTCATTAATTTTCTTGAAAAAGACTTGAAATAACTAGAGTGCGAGTGTGTTATTTTCAATTTTGACGGTTGCTAAATATAGTTTTTTTCTTTACGTACCGGAATATTAAAAGCATGTAAAATTTAAGGATAAAATTTTTTTTGGCCCGACCGAGTTTTTAACTTATGCCTAAAACATAAACTTTCATAGCGGACGCCGCAGTTTTACCACTGTACTACCAGTTCACACACCGTAGTTTAGTTTATACACCGTAGATTATCTTAATACTTTGAATTAATATTTTCGTAGAGTAGGTAATTTTTTTAGTATATCGAACGGTTTTAAACAGTAATTAAAAGTTGTCATAGCCAATATTATTCGTTGTTGTCGTATTTTAAATATATTTGAAAGAGTTTCAACCTCACGGATGTACAATCAAGATGGAGATGTCCTTTTCAGTTTCTTTATCAACTCGTTTCAAGCAGTATCAACGGGGAGCGCCCTACGCTCTGAAACTGCGACGTGATTGGTCACGTACACGAGCAGGCGTGAGATATGACACGAAAAATAGGACGTGTCCAATTACCAAACCTGGTACGAAATCTGGCCGTAAAAGGCGGGAAATACCATTACGGGTGCCATACTGGCCCGCATACCGGCCTCTGTAGCGGACCTTCCACAAGCTTTTACGGAATCTGGCATCGTGTAATAAATATTGCCTTAAGTGTACCTATAACTAAGAAGAGAGGGGGAAAAACCGGCATAGACACTGTAAAAACCCATTCGTCAGGAAAGAACTCAAGATTGTGGCATGCATTAAAAGAAATGCTACATGAAGCAGAGAGGGTGGAACCACGGTAGCCGCATGTGTCACAACTACAATGGAAAAACTTCCAACAACATGTTACGGAGTCTGGCTTTTTGAAGTGAGCTTTTAAGGGCGCGTGCTACCCAGTACTAGCCATCCGTCATAACTGCGGCAAAGTTAAAAATAACTGTAAAATAAAAAGGCAAGACTTATTTCTTTAAAGTAGGGCCTAGTAGTGTCAGAATGCAAAGCATTTTGTCGAACGCGTAAACTATATGAGTTGCACTCTACAGGGTCGCCCCGTTCGTAATCATATTTATATATGAAGCGTTATATACATAGTGCTGTTTGTTCAGTTATGTGAGAACTTTTTAAGGTCTTTCAAAAGGCTTAGTACAAAAAATTTATATTTTTTTTACGGCCTTAGTCATTACCATTTTTAAACTTTAGATATATACACAACAACAACAAAGAAATTACAAATTTTATCAATGCTCGGTCATTGGCCATAACAAAACTGTATTATATTTTTATAATTAAAGTTAATTAATGTACTTCCTATATAACGTTATTCATTTATCTTATCGGGTAGTAGCCGAAAAGGGGATCGTTGGACATCTTTGTAATTCCCCCTCCTCCACATTGATCCCAATTAAAAGTCGTGAAATATGTTACATAGTCAGTTAAATTAAATTAAAACTTGATTTTATTTTATGTTGGGGGGGGGGGGTGGTTAAATTTAGAAGGAAGTTATTTAAGATATTTTTAAAAGAGATATGAAAGAAAATATATTTTTGATATAATTAAAATGATTGAGAAATCACTGTCAAGAGAACATTACTACAGAGGGTATTGGGTTGATGATTGATGGGTTAACATATAAATGCGATACTATCGTTTGCATGGACTTCTAATGTGAGTTCAAGAAGGCGGCTGTTCGTCCCGGCACCAGTGAAAATGTATGCACAGTGTTATTATTCACATAGCAACTAATATTAACAATTGCAGAAATTATATAAATTAACTGAAAAGATACTGACTTTACCGTGAACAGCCTATGTCTGGTGTCTCACTGGAAATTTGTATCGACAACTTGTTTTAAGACCGTTTTCTTGCGGCGATCGGCGGTATTCAACTAAAGGTAACTTGACTGATTTGAATTGTAGTGGATACATTCAAGATTACAAAATTGTACCCACCGTCATATCTGGGTTATGGGGGGATGAAAATAAAATTCTCCATGTGCTCTACGGCATGAGGAAATGAACAGAAATGTGTTGGTATAACTGCAGACTATCAATACCCTCATCGTTATATTTAATATAGGGGAATATTTCATCACTGTTATCTTTAACAAGTAGACGCCAGGAGATGGGCGACGCATGCACACAGAATTACGACCTATTGCGGCTGGTCTCTAATGAGGCAGTCTAAGTTAGGAAGCACTTGGGAAATCATTACGTTTAATGTCCTCTACAAGTTTTACACTTTCTAGGTTTTATTACTGACTTCAGAATGGGTTTCTTTTCAAGCTATACGTTACAAATTTTCACAGCTCCGTTGTCACACCCTCAGGCCTATACAGAAAACACAGCATGTCCAATATTGTCAGCATCCTTCAGCTGAGTTGATTTTTTTCTATTAAGTACTTTGGCATAGTGCAGAGTTTTCAGACATTCTGAGCGTGTTTATTTTATTGGCCTGGAGAGTAGTTGAAGTTTGTCCCTGTTCTGGTCCGTCCTATTAAGGATTGGCACAAGACAATATAAATATTCTGTTTGTAGTACAGGCGACTTTGCCTGCGCAGTATGAGCCCTTTAAGACTTGGTGGCGTGCTCAATACAAATACGGGTTTCTCCTTAATCGTATTCATATGAAACTCAATAACTCACAAGAGTATAACACTTTACAATCATTACGTTATATTAAACGGGAGAGTAATCATTTTTACTGCTATTCATTTATGCGAAAGTCACTTTGTTAAATCTAAATCTAAAGTCTCTTCGACGTAAACCTTTGGAACAGTTCACCTTAATCCTTGTTGCCGAAGGCTGCGTCTTTTCGCGTGTTGGCAGCAGCGGTCCCCGGTAGACCCCTCTCCAGGCGCTTCTTGAGTACACCCCTCTCCAGGCCATTCTTGGGTCCCCCCTCTCCTTCTGCAGACTCGTTTTTAGAGGTCGGCCACTGGCTGACGTACCAATAGAGTCTGGCTGGTATCTGACCCCACGACGAACCTCGCGCTGGCCTATATCGGCGCGTTGTTTAATGTATCGCCATACTGTTTACTGGCTACCGTTTGTCGCAATCCCTGGCGTCCTTATTCCCCGCTGAATGTGTTGCTAGGTTCACGCGAGCATTAAGTAAGGACTCGCTCACACCACAACACCCAAATTACGCATTTGTTTTTCTCTCTTAAATTTCTCCTGTATTACACAATCAATAAATTAAAAAAGTAAATGCCTTATGCATATGTGAAACATTTTAATATAACTGACTTTAATGTTTGTAACATTTGAATAACTGCATCTAACTCATTTGCAGGTAAAAAAAATTATACTGAATAAATATTATAAAGTACTCCATGTTATCTGCATAATCACGCAGATATAATACATATTTTACACAATTGTTTAATAACATTACTTGCATACTTTATAGGCGAGAATAGCCTTCAATAGAAATAAAAAAAAACTTCCTAAGGAAATTTTGAAATCAATTTAGATATTATGCAAGATCGTTTTGTATATTTTTTCTAGAAAACAACTGGCGTATTTTGCTGTAGTGTTCCAAGAAATATAAATCAATCATCCTTATACATATAATGGAGAATGTTAATTATTTTATTTATTCGAATTTATATCAGTGCCTAGTGAAAACTATTAATGGTAAAATTAAGGTTTTGGAAATATACGTTTAAAAAAAATTTATGTTCGTAACTACATACATGCAAGAGTTTTCCCTGGGCTTGCAGCTTTACACGTAAGTTGCCAGCTAAATAATAAAAGTATAAGCTATTCCCGGTAAAGTGAGAGCTTTTGAAAGCCCTCTCATTTGGAATAATAGTCATTAAATATAAATTATTTTAGCTTTAGACGTCAACATCCAAGTGCGGTGGAATACAAACACCGTGTTTATTACTTACGTGGCAATATTTATTTTAAAAGGTGGCTGAAGGATTAAATATGGACGAAAGGATAAAGTAGCTAGGGCCTCGAAAGTGCTCACTTTACCGTGAATAGCCTATAGTTCTTCAGACTTGACGTTGATTTTCAAGTGAAATGTTCGAGTTTATGGCCACATACATAAATTTTTATTTTTATATACATAATACTATGTATAAGTATATCATTGGAACAACAAAAATCTTAAAAATTCCATGATTTTCCTTGGGTGATATATGAATAAATCAATGAGGTCCATTGTAACATTGATTTGTGTATGGCAGAAGGCAGTCGCGTGTGCTAAAGTGTTACAATGTAAGCTGGTGCTTGCCAAGTGCTGTACATACACGGTGCTCGCAGCACGAACTAGCAACCAGAGTGAAGCCGAGAGAAACTGCACGAACTGCGGCCGCACACAAGAGAGGGACAAGTAACCGATTACACAAGTGCTGTGACGTCAATTACACTACTGCGTTTAAGTTGCCGATGTGTAAACTAGCAAACGATAAGGTACAGCAGAGAGCAAAACACAGCTTACCTTGCAACAGTTCACCACACGCCGCTGGCAGAACGATATAAAATTGTAAGAAAGTCGTTTTTTACGATGTTGGAGAGCGGCTAATTATGCATTTTTGAAATATCCCTGCGAAGAATTTACTTTCACTATCATTCTATATCCTTCTGCCATCGGCGTGTCGTGAAATGTTGCAACGTAAGCTGTGTTTTACTCATTATCAAACCTAATCGTTTCCTAGTTTACACTTCGGCTACTTATACGTAGTAGTGCATTTATCTACATGGACTACCAAAATATTATTTATCTAACAAATTTGGCGTGAATGGTTGAGAATTTTGGGAGTTATAAGGCAAAAGCTTTATTTCTTCATATACTGTTATCTCATAAAATGGTGGACCAACAATGACATAAATATTTTAACTCGATGCGTTTGTAAGGTAGTGTAAACAAACAGATTTGGTTTAAATAGATTAAATGGTTCCCGATATATGACACATCACTAAATATTTAAATAGTACCCATTTTTAAAATAAGAACGTGCCGTGGTTGTAAGCTATAAGAGTCAGATATTGTTACTATATACTACACGTGCCCGAGTTTCATGGAATTCGGTTGATATGTTCAAGAGTTTTTAAAAGGGGACTTGCACACTAACAGACTCATACACATACACAGACAGACAGGAAAGTGATCTCATAAACCTGTATTTCCTTCCCAGCATAAAAATTTAAAATTTATAACTTTCTTTCGCAGATATTATTTATTAATCTATAGTTCTAACATAGCAGCCATTCTGACACTAAGTGAATGACCCACTTAAGAATTACAATTTAATACTGGCGTACCTTAGAAAAATTTCCTCGCCAAGTCTAGAAGCAGTCAGCCAATTGTTTCCCAAGATAATACACAAAATATTAATTTTTTCATGTGAGGTTGTCTTAAAAATTGACAGAGATATGAGAGACTGTATAGATACATTTGATGGTTGTTATAGATACCGTCAGCATACAAAGTTAAGTTGGAAGTGATACATGATTTTGATGATATGGTATACTAAATTAAAATTACTACATGAGCGTCATTTAAAAAAAAACTGACTGCCCCACTTAAAGCAACAATTTACATCAACTATTGCATTACTACTTGTTTGGCAAATTTCGTATGAATCGGTCAAATATTTTCCTAGATATGACATAAAAGCTTGAGTCACGTGGCGATATCTCACAAAATAGCTTACAAAGTGTATATTTGTAGCTACATAAATTATAGTAGATACTTCCAGCACACAAAATTTGTCAAAATTTACCGAACTGTATGGTAGATATTCCCAATAAACCTAAAATATCAGAATGGCCACTATTTTGTAAATATGTGCTTTTTAGTATAAATCACCCATATATACAATTACCTACTATAGTATTACTTGGGAGCGGAATTTAGCGACAATTGGTTACGTAGTTTTAGAGATATAACGTACAATTTTTTTGTACATGTGTTGTTATCTTCCAAAATGGCTCACCAATAGCAATGTCCATTTCTAAATTCAATTGTTACATGATCTCCGTGGAAAAAAAAAACTACATTTATAAATCGGTTCAATGGAAAGTGATCTCATAAGCATTTTCTTCCCTTGGGAAATAGGCTACAACGTAGAGGAAATATGGCTTTGCTCTTCTATAGCATTCTTCTTATTCTGTGGTAATATCCATCGGAAACTACCCATCAGTTGCATATTTTCTAAAATTTAAATTAGCTTTTTGAGTTTTAACTTAAATGTTCTATAAACGGGTGCCCACGCAACAGTACTGTTTTTTTTTGGTAGAGCTCGTAAGGTTGTTCCGGATTCGCTAGTATTTATTAAATTTTTACTAAATGTATACTCCTGAAAGTAATTATGCATTAAAAATCAAGCTGCAGTTATTGCATATATTTGGTTCGTAGAATATGCAACTATCGCAGCATTTTGGCTGTTCGTATTCACGTTTTGAATACATTGTTAAAATGACTTTGTTTGATTTTAAGACTGTTGTTAATATTTGGTTTACAAAAATACTTCCAACGAACTTCTGTTTAGCATTGTTAAATGTTGCATCCAACAGCTGTAAATAATGGATTATTATTAATTTAGAAAGTATAGTTTCTAAACAACTGTATCTAGAAAACACACAGGTGTAAGTTGGATTTATTGTTTCTAAATTTACGACGGTAACTTCAATAACTTTATGTCCTGCGTGGGTATAAAAACTTTAACGAAAATAACATCATCTTTGCTACTCAGACAACTGTTTTTCCAGATCTTCTATGTGAAATAGTTGGGCGTTAGCAAAAACAAAAAACAAAGAAAAAAAATACTCATTTCGATGTACAATCGAAATAATAATTTTCACAGTTTAAGATATTGACGAAAAATTACTTTAAATTTGATGAGTCCTAACTTTGTGACTTTCATAGCATACTTTTGTGTGCAAAACTAACAAATTTTATATGTTAAAATAACAATTAATATCACAATAATTTCTGGATACAATAAACAATTTGAATAAGCCCTCGCGTGTAATTAATGAGAGATGAACGTGCGTATGTATTGCCTTGGCTAACGAAACGTCAGAATTTAAACTCCCTAATTTCCGACTGTGTAAAGCCCTTCAACAGAGATGCGGTTGACCAGACAAGGCAGAGGAAGATGGCAACGTTCCCAGAATCAGTGTTCCGGAGAGGAACAATAAAGGAGACCGTTTTCCACCGGACCGCAAGAAAAGTTCGGAAGGAAAAACATTCGGAGAGTGCGGCTAAGGGGCTTACCTCAAAAAGCGGACTCCCTCCACAGAGACAATTGAGAGCGCAACCAGCAAAAAAAAAAAAGGAGCCGAAATATTCCATCGTTCCAAACTGACTCCGTGAACGTATATTTATACCTATGTTAACCATCTTAATCAAATTTATTTTAATTCAATTGGGCATTTATCCCGCATAACTACACATACAAAATCCTACGGCAATCGTCTATACCTGGAACTAGTTTCACATTTCGTTCTTATTGCTGGTTAGTATAACTGGTTCAGAAGGTTATTTGGTATGGCTTGTTCGTGTGGTCGGCTGGTTGTGGTTGACTGGTATGGTTAGTCTGAATGGACGGTTTGTATGGTCCTCTCATATGGCTGGGTGGCATGGTCAGATCGCATGGCTGGCTGGTATGGCCGTTGCTTATGGCTCGTTGATATGGTAGGTTCATATTATGTATTGCTTGTATGGTTGACTAGTATGGATTTCTCATAAGGTTGGCCTTTCCTATTGGTATGCCCGATCGGTCTTGCGGTGCTCTTGTTCTGGTAGGGTAAAATGGAAGTTTCGTAACGAAGATTCGTATTTTTCGGTTAGTATGGCCAGCTAATACGGTTGGTTCGTATGGTCGGCTGGTATAGTTCTTATGGTTAGTCTTTATTGTCGGTTAGTATGGTCAGCTGGTAATTTGCCGAATGGTCAGTATGGTCGATCGATGGTCTGGTCGGCTGTTATGGGGCTTTGATGGTTTTTGGGAATATTTACGAAGTTTTGTAAAGATTTGCGAAGGTTTTACTAACATTTTGCGAATTTCTGTGAAGTTTTGCGAAAAATTTTCAGCTAAGTTGGTAGCTACGATATTCGTAATAGGTGGATTATTTCGAGATTGATATTCATCTTCTGTATGTTCAAATGGGTGGACTTGTCCATTCTTTTAATAAGTTATTCTGGAGTTAGTCTCGGCAAAACCAATTTAGGGTGGAGTCAGTCTAGAGTGGAGTCAGTCTGAGGTCGCATCAGTATAGGGTGGAGTCAGGCTAGGGTGCAATCAGTTAAGGGTGGAGTCAGCCTGGAGTGTAGTCAGTCAAGGATGATGTAAGTCTAGGGTGAAACAGTCTACGATGAAGTCCATCTAAGGCAGAGTCAGTCTAGAATGATGCCATTCTGGGGTGGTGTCAGTCTGAAGCGGAGTCAGTCTTGGGTGGCGTCAGTTAAGGGTGGCATCGTTCTAGGGTGGCATCAGTCTATGGCAGAGTCAGTCTAGGATGGAGTCGGTATAGTGTGGCGTCAGTCTAGGGTGGCGTGAGTCTGGGTTGATGTCAGTCTGGCGTGGAGTCAGTATAGGGTGGCGTAAGTTTCGGGTGATATCAGTTTACGATGGAGTCAGTCTTGGGGTAGAGTCAGTCTTGGAATGGAGTCAGTCAGGGGTGGAATTATTTTGGGGTGGCATCAGTCTGGGGTGCAGTCAGTCTAGGATGGAGTCAGTACAGTGTGGCGTCAGTCTAGGGTGGTGTGAGTCTGGGATGAAGTTAGTTTGGTATGGAGTTAGTATAGGGTAGCATAAGTCTTGGGTGGTATCAGTTTATGGTAGAGTGAGTCTGGGGTGCAGTTAGTCTGAGGTGGAGTTAGTCTGGGGTGGTGCCAGTCTAGAGTACATCTTGGGTGTAGTCCATCTAGGGTGGAGTCGGTCTAGGATGGAATTAGTCTTATGTGGAGTCAATCTGGTCTGTTGTCAGTCTGGGGTGGCATCAGTTTGGGGTGGCGTCATTCTGGGGTATCATCAGTTCTGGGTGTCATCAGTCTGTGGTTGCATCAGTCTGGGGTAACATCAGTCTGGGGTTGCATCAGTATGGGGTGGTGTCTATATGGTGTGGCATCAGTCTGGGGTGACTTCAGTCTGGGATTACATCAGTCTGGGGAGGTGTCAATCTAGGGTGATGTCAGTCTTGGGTGTAATCAGTCTTGAGTGGAATCAGTCATGGGTGGAGTGAGTCTTAAGTGCAGCCAGTCGTTGGCCAGTATGGTTGGCTGATTTGGTTTGTTGTTTGGTCTGGTTGGCTGGTCTGGTTGATTGGTTTGGTTGGCTTCTATGGTCATAGGTATGGCTTGAGCCAATAATGATCGACGATGAGGTTATATTGGGGTCTAACGAAATAGCATATACAAGATAATGTGGAGGTCGAACTATAGTCGTTAATCGAGTTGTCAGAATTGATTGAAGCGAGAGGAGTGGGGTTCTTGACATTTTGGAATTTGGAGGGAGTCGAACTCTAGCATGTTATCAGATAAGATATGGCAACTGATTGATTGGAGGGGTGGGGAACCGACTAATTGGTCCACCTATAGTAAGTCAATTGAGCGAATAAAATTAGATACAATGATATGACCGCAAGGGTGTGTTGGGGGGAAGAGGGGAGGGAATGGGATTCAGACTTAGGAAAAATTAAATTTTATCAGTAAAATAAGAGAGATTGTATTTTCTCCATGTTACGGGGCCTTATCGCCAACTGGTCAGGAAATGAACGACATGGATTAAATACTGAAAACAAGAATAACCAGTTCACGCTAGTGGTCAAAATTAAAATCATGCATTAACGACGCAATCTAGCGATCAACTGACGACGCAATTGTTTGTTGTGGATTGTGGGAACATTTTTTACTTAAAGCCAATGCTTAATTGGTGTGCAGAGTCGGTAGATTGACTGACTATACAGAGTCATATAAAAAGAATGATCCAAATTCATAACTTTATAGCAGCAAAACTATTTAACTGAATTAGCTGATTCTTGCACAAAATTGTAGTGAAAGGACAAAAGTTTTTTTTTTTTGGAGTGTTCGACAGTCTCACACCAACCTTAAGATTGTGGCAGAGGTGAGAGCGCCATCTGACATCTGCACCGACCCCTCCAGTAAGATGACTGTGCAGCAGAAAGCACATAATGTTCTGGGGTTCGCGGAGTTCAAGTCTGTAGTGACTGTGCAACATAATTTTAGATGGCAGTATCTTGGACAACGTGTACCAAAACAGAGAGCTATTTGTCATTGGGTTAAAAGTCACAGCGAGACCGGTACCATACAGAAAAAAAGCAACTACCATGTTAACCAAGAAAATCTGAAGAAAAGTTGGAACAGCTTAGGCTATATTGTGTGCGCAGCCATGAAAAGTCAATTTCCCACCACAGTTTGGAGATTGGCATTCCAAAGACTACCACACAAAATGTTCTTCATAAACGTTTGAGATTGCATGCCTACAAGATTCAATTGAGGCATGATATATGCTGGAAAATCGGCCAAATATTTTGCATTCGCTGCTTTCATGTTAAAAGAAAAGAACACTGAAATAAGCCCCGATCTTACCCCTCTAGAATTTTTCTTTTATAAATATGTCGAGTACATTGTCTACGCTGTGAAGATTCGAAATTTGGAGTGTTTGCAATAAAGAATCACTTCGGTCATTGAAAAAATTTCGCCGACAGTGTTCCGGAATTCATGGATGGAGGACGAATAATGCCTGGAAATATGCAGAGCTACAAATGGAGCGCATATAGAAATATTTTAAGTTAAGCAAAACTATGATTCTTCCTGTTCATTTTTGTTCAAGAACCAACCAAATCAATCAACTAGTTTCCAAGCTGTGATTTTTTGAAATTGTATCATTATTTTCAATGATACTGTACAGTCAATGAAATATAGCATGTAACTAAAAGTGTCATCCGATTTCACAAGGTTATAATATTTACATAAATGATGATAGGGCCTCGAGGTAATTCGTATAATACACATTGAAACGTAAAGTTTCCCTTGGCGCAATTTGCACGTCACCGGTTCACTTGGTTGCTGGTAGGTTTCGCCCTGGTAGTGCTGCAGCTGTTGCTGCTAATACGCTCCTTCAGTATGCATCGGGGGGAGGGGGGCGATAACACAGCAACAAAACTCGTTTTGCATTCTCCATTTCAACAGGTGTGAGTCAGTTACAACTGTGCAGCGTGATTTTTGTCGACAGTATGGCACTGCATCTCCCACTGCACAGTGTATCCGATGGTGGCACGAGCAGTTTCAAGAAACCAATTGTTTATGTAACGGTTAAGTCCACAGGTACCCCTGGTGCCTGAACAAGATTTAGAGTAGTTCCGGCAGAGTTTTGTATGGAGTCCACATAAGTCCACTCGTCTTGGCAGCCGAGAGCTGGCCATCTCCATATGACTGTCTGGCGTGTTTTGCGGTGACGATTGTTTTTCAAGCCATACAGGATTCAAGTGCTACAAGACCCTCGTGATGGTGATAAATAACAACGTTCTGAGTTTTGTGAATTCATTCTGGGCACAGATATGGCTAACAATTTCACATTTGGTGTTCAGTGATGAGGTCACATTCCATTTAAGTAGAGAAGTGCACCACCACAGCGTGCAAATATGGTGCAAACAGTGGCCAGATACCATAGTCGAGAATGAGAGAGACTCTCCAAAGCCGAATGAGTTTCGGGCAGTTTCCCAAGAGTAGGTGAACTATCCGTTCTTTTTTTGCGGAAAACACTGTTACAGGAATGTCATATATGGATATGATGGAGATCTGGCTGTTTCCACAATTACGAGATTATTCCGATGATTAAATTTTTCAACAGGACCAAGCACCAACCACACTGGCACCTGCATGTCAGAGAATTTCTCAACGATGAGCTTTTGAACGATGGCTCGGCCATAAAGGGCTTACATAAAATGCATTGCACCATTGGCCTCCAAGGTCGCCTGATCTCAGCATAAGTGAATTCTTCTTGTGGAGATTTGTGAAATACCCCGTCTATGTGCCTCCCCTTCCACCAACTGTGGACGAACTGCGACAGCATAACAATGGCTGCGGTAACACCTGACATGCTCGCACGAGTACTGGACGTGTTTGACTACCGGTATACGTATGGCATGTGTCCGGTGGAGGGCACATTAAACATTTGTATTCTTTTGCGTTTTTTTAAATTTGCCTAAAAGTTTTGTGAGCATGACTGTAGAAGTTATAGCCTTGTGAATTCGGATGGATATTTTTGATACATGCTATATAGCTTGAGGGGGGGGGGGAGGTTCAGTCGTCTGCTGGTCACCCTACAGGGAGGAATATGTGTGCTCCTCCGTCTGAATGGGATTCGACATTTGAAGTGGGTGGCGTGAAAGCGACTAACACTGTGTGTAAGTTTTAAAGTAAATTTCTTCGGATATTTAAAATTTAATTAAAATAATAGGAAAAATTTTCGGTATTTATTAAATTCTGTTAAATTCTTTCTTTTATTTTTGGGAGTTGTTAAAATATCTTTGAAATTATCAATATTATTTAGGAATTTTCCACAGATTTGTTACGATTGGTTTGGTCGGAGTATGTTGATGGGGGGAGGGGAGGGGAAAAAATACGATGACATGGTGAGTTAGGCTGTTTGTTGAGAGGAGAAGGGGGTTTGCAGGATGTTGGTTTGAGGAGGGTACCATGACTTCTGATCCGCCTGATCCGCTGGACCTGGATCGGAGACTCGAAACCACTTTGCTGCTGAGGACTATTTAGCTCATCCCTATACGAGACTCGAATTACGCTTGCTGCTCTGAGGACATTTAGGCTATCGCATCGAGGAGCCTCGAATCAGATATACTGCTCATGAATAATTAGCTCATCCCACTACGAAACTCGAATTACGCTTGCTGCTCTGAGGACATTTAGGCTTTCATATCAAGGACCCTCGAATCTGCTTTACTCCTGAGGACTATTTAGCTCATAGCACTACGAGACTCGAATTATGCTTATTACTCTGAGGATATTTTTGGCTTTCGCATCGAGGAGCCTCGAATTCGCTTTGTTCATGTAAGAACTCGGTCGAAACATTTTTTAATGTTTAGGTATTTTTGGGCGAAGGGGGGGGGGGGGGGGCCATTTTGGTGTACAATCATAAACTTCTCAAGGGATTTTTGGGGTAAAACAGGTCACTTTTTCGATAAATGGCCGCCTCATGCTACCATCAATGACCCCGCAAGCTGTAAATTACAACTTTTACAACTAAACAGTGTTGCAGAGAGATTAGCAGAATTACATCACTCTGGCAAAATATTTGGTTACAAAGATGGTAAAAATTATTACGTTATGTTCGTCCGTAATCTCTTTTCCTACATAAACTACTGAATACCTGTGGCGTTCAGTTCGAGCATTTAACGTGAGCTTATGCCGCAAGCAATGTTAATATAAGCATTCCCAATTCCTCAACCTGTATACTGATATCCTCTTGATCTTCAGCGTTAGATAGCGACTAAATAATGTTACATAGTAAAATACACTAATATAGAAACATAAAACCTATTCACATTAATGGGAAGCTATGTCGTTTCAGAAATTTCAAAATTTTACGCGGTGAAAAAATATAAAAATTGTGAATAAGCTAAACGTAGAAGTTGCCAAGGGAGATACAAATATTACATACATAATTATATGGGGGGGGGGGGGGTAAAAATAAATAAAAAAAGAATGGAACGAAATACACACACACACACACACACACACACACACACACACACACACACATATATATATATATATATATATATATATATATATATATATATATATATATATATATATACAGAAAACTCCGTTCGACCTCAAGAACACAGAAAATATCAACTCGAAATTACTATAGTCAGATATATGCCCAGAAACGGTACGAAACTATATGAAAATTCAGATGAACGTAGGATGTTTTATGTAACGAAATAGGGAAGTGTATACTTTGTTTCCATAGTCCATTCAAGACCATCATATTCCCCATTTGCTATAATTACCAACTGGAGAACAGGTTCGTTTGAATTTTCATACCAACACCGAGACTCGGAAACACTTTGCTAAGGCTGCTTCCCCGTAGGGTGCTCACTTTAATACTCTTTTAAACCTTCCTAGTTTCGTCTCTCAGTTTATTTCGTTTCATTTTGCTAAGTACTGAGAGAGGTGTCTCGATGGTAATCCCTGGACTCGTAGACTCGTATTCGGTATTGGATTCCTAGTCTGGCCATCCTGATTTCACCACACCATGGTTTCCCAAAGTCACTCCAAGTGAATTCTAGAATGGTTCCTTTCTACACATCGATTGCTACCCTGCTCTCGATTCTCTGAACAGCGTGCTCCATTTCTAATGACCTCGCTGTCGACGAGACGTTGAGCTATAAATAACATGAGAATGAATAAATGTTTTCCATTTTAACATATTTAATACTTATAACAGCAAAAATAATTATGTTTGAAATTTATTTAAAGTTGAAACAAAAATTATGTTTGAGCACTTATTTAAATATTTAGATGTGATAGCGGGACGGGTACACAATGGAGGTTGGCATGACTGGCGACATGATAATGGTGTGTTGCTTTTTGCAGAGCGGAATGTGAATTTATATTCCTGCGAAAAATACTTAAAACTAACACACCACGTTTATACACGTTGTGTTATTTTCAATCTACCTAGGCAAGTTACGAGTTTGTGATGAATGTGGGTTTCCATGACAGAAATAAATGTTCTGTAGAGCTGTAGTCACAAAAACCAGACGAACACGATACGACAGACCGACACGACGTCAGAGCTCGACGGGATTTCATATTGTATTTTATTCAGTATTCACAATACCACGATAAAATCTGCCCGACAGGTGTGTTAGTAGGCTGTTGGCAAATCCTAAAACGGCAAATTACCCTAATAATATCCTATATTAACTTTTCAGAACTCACGATAAAGCGAATGATTATTTTGCTTTTGACACTATTTGAAATTATACAAGAGAAAAAAAATTTAAAAACCAACCTGAATGTTATTTTGGTGGCAAGTTAATTTATCATATCCTACAGTAGGTAAATATGGACGAAATTCTGTTTTGTAATGCTGTATTTAGATTTTTTGCGCGCTTCGATGAGCCCGACGCGACGGAAAGTAGAAATAGAACCTACTATTTTCAGGCTGTTGGGGTTGCAATTTTGTCGGGCTGACGTCACAGTGACCTTGCTTTTAATTGGCTGCTACTCAAATGTCGTCGTTTCGGGGATGGTGTGTCGGGTTCGTCGGGGCACTGGGACTCCAGCTTAAGGTGTCTGTTGTGAGTGATAAAGTCATTGCCGGGTCTCCGTCATTACCGTTAAGCTGAGCCAGTGCGTGTGTATGAGTGTGCGTGTGTGCGTCTGCAAATATTGGACGAGCGATATTTAAACGTTTAAACAGTAAACAGTTTTTATGACTAAATTAATTATTTGTAAGTCACGTCTGTTTATTCATCACAACTTCGTAACTACGTTCTAGGTGTTTGAAGCACAATGTATAAAGTGTTTACAGTTTTGTGAATTGAATGTTTGCTACAAATCCAACCAATTAGCAAAAGGGAAGCCAGAAAAGTTTTAATGAATAATTAAATAAACGTAGTTGAAACGAATTGTGCAATAAAATATGAGCGGGATGAAGGTTACGGTATGCCAATTCGTGAGCAGATTAAACACTAGCTATTCATTTTGTCGCTACTACGTACAAAAAATAAGTGACACGAGTTGCTTGCTTGAGTTTATTGTATTTTCGTTGGACAGGCTCCTCCTTCTTTTACATGTAGTTCGTTGAGTATCGTGTACGTCGTAAGCGTGATGTGAGTGCAAGTTTGTATATGACATGGCATCGACCCACGGAGTAGCCTTTACCTTTTATATGTGATAGCGGGAACTAGATTTACATAATCTGTGTGTTTAAACAGTGAAGAGCTGTTACCGAGTATAGTAGTTTTTAAAGGTTCGAAACTTTGTAACGTTTTCCTACAGGTTTAAAACACAATATATTAATTTCCCTTGACGTACTTATGATTTGCCACTGTTCAATAAGTTGCAAACAATGTTGAACTCCAGTCAGTAATACTAAAAATCTATAATATAGTAAAACTTACGTATGCAGTACAAATTGGTTGAAAAGTGTATTTCAAGGAATAGCTACAATTGCACATATATCACTGAAAAATTTTTATTTGCTACATAAGGGCAAGTAACACACATTTATTTTACGGCATAAAATAACAATAGACAAAACATTTGGCACTTGAAACGTAGAAATCACATGTCAGTGTTTATGTTTATATGTAGTGGAAGGATACGTAATCACTAAGCGTGTAAAAAGTATAACTTATGCATAGCTTCATAAAAGTGTAGTAACCGTGAGAGGCAATATAAAATAAATATTTTTGTAGATAGCAATGCAATGTATTTCCAACCAAATATGTCTGAAACCGTAAATATACCTTATACATATTACAAAAGATAACATTACAAATAAAGAACCAATAATCACTTCAACATAAATATAACACACAAATACTATTACATTTCTAAAAAAAAAAAAAAAGTAGTGTGTGAAGTGTGAACTAATATGTTGAATTTCCCAATGTTCTATTTCATAAAAATGAGATGTTGCCGTGAACAGCTTATAGTATAATGCCGGAGTGTTTAAGGTTGGCAACCCTGAGCCGGGGGCCGGTTGCGTAACACCCCCCCCCCCTCCCCCCTGGCCCGGCCAGGTACAATGTGTAACTTCTGCTTCGTTAATTTGTCCGGGTATCCTTGATGCGGGTGCTTCGTAATTATTTAACCGCGTGAGTTCCAAATGCAAGTGTGTCTGCGTTGGGTACACGGCCGTTTGTTTTGTGTGAATACGTCTACATTGACACGCTCGGAAGCTTGATTGGTTTTTTTTTTTTTCGTTCCCGGCACAGCTTCACTCTATCATATGGGATTTTATGGGTATCACTGGATTGCTTTTGAGATAATCTTTCTAACCGTATACGATTTCTGTATTTCGACGTGGCTTTTTGACGAGCATAGGCCGGCAGTGGGTTAATATTTCTTAATTTGTGTTCGTTAAACTCATACAACTTCACCATAACTCAGCCACACAAATGTTTTTATACACGCAATCGATTGCTATTGACGAGCGTTATCGATCGAAACCTAAACGAGCGTCGTAGCGTCTCCTAATCGAAAGTTATACTACGCGGAAATTATGAGGCGCGGTGAAGTAGCCTTCACTCAACGTAACATACTATTTGATCCTTTTCCTTTGGTAATCGAGTGGTGTAATTGAATTTTGAATGTGGATGATAGATTCAGAGCTGTAATGCTAAACTGTATCCCCCGATTCTGTTATTATCGGATTTTCTGGATTGCCTCCCACTATGGTTGCAAGTTTAAACACGCATTCGCGTCAAAACTGTTGCGTACCTGGTTGCCGTACCAACTATTGCTCGAGAACTAGTTCAATCTAAGAAGAATATGTTTGTTTGTTTCCGCAAAGTAACAAGACAAGTCTGCGAATTCCGCTGGACGTAAGAATCACTTAAGCGAACGAGATGTAACAAGGACAGAAATGTTTGACAAAAAAAAATAGCTCTGTGAAGGGAAGTCCTAGAAATCATCTCATTTTGAAACCAAACACGCTATCATTTTGCAGTCGTTACCGTCTTACTTTGTTAAGCCGCAGGCAATCTAGCCATGCGATCCCGAATAAAGAAAAAACAGAAGCTATGAAGCCTCACTCCAAGAAATTATTTGCATATTTACATTATTAGTGTATACGTACAGTGATAAAGAGCGAATGGTAAAATATTTTCCCATGCATGCATGGTAACGTTCCTACAGTTGCCCAGGAAAGAGTCAAATGCGCAGGGAAGTTCCAAACTTTGTATTGTAGCAATGCTCAACATTCCCATATATCCAGCCTGATACGTAGTACTATATCCATACTACCAGAAGTCTACCAGAAAATTGTGTACAGTGGTAAGGGAACCGCAGCCAAGGTTGGTAGGTGCGTAGGTACACTGTTGAAAATTTCCGTATATATACGGAATGTTTTACGGAAATGTGCAGTGTATATATGGAAACGCAATGCATAATGACGAAAAATGAAATTAAATCCGTAAATACAAAATACGGAGAGTCTCCGTAGTCCCTTTGGCTTCGAGTTACGGGGACGAACAATGCCGATTCTACACGAAGCTTTCTTTGCCACACTAACAGGAATATGATCGTTTTCGTGGCAGTTAAGGTTATCCACGCGACTATAATCTATTCTTTCAAACATTAAAAAAATAACATCAGGCGTCTGTAACATTTGGCAACACTAAAAATACACTAAATTTTATAGAAACTGAATTTTTGCTTTTGTCTTTTGAAAAGAAATATGGAAGGTGAATGGTTAGAGTTGTGGACTAGTAATTTTTTGATTCGGGTTCAAACCTCGCTTAAGTACAAAATATTTCAACTTTTTAAATATAATTTTTATACACGGTAGAACATACACATAACAAAAATTAAAGACGTTTTCATTATCTCTTTTTATTTGAAATGGAAAGTACAGAAAACTAACATGGATATTAACGGGGAGGTTCCGTGAAATTTACGGAAAGTCCGTTTATGAAAATCATTGTGTCCGTAATTTTACGGAGAGTTTATGGACACTTCTGGATAAATTTTTACCAGCACTTTTCCGTAAAATTCGTCATGGCGAGCTCACTCGAGACGGAACAAGCTGCTCTGGGAATCAGGAAAGGGGGAGAAATAGGCTAATGCTTAAGTAAAGAACCGTCCAACTTTCACCTGGAGTGATTTTGGGATACCATTGTAAACCGAATTCAAAATGATTGTACCATGAATCGAATCTAGGTCGTCCGAAATGCGCGCCCGCTGTGACGGGAGATGAACAGAATTACGATTGGCTTTATATTCTAGGGGTAGACTGAATAATCATAAGACTGTAAAGTTCAGAGTAATAGTTAATGCTCTGTTCATTTACACAATTGAATTGGGCAACTTGCTAGATGTGGCTACTAGTAAAATTAATGGTAGGTACGTGATAAATGTTTTGGTAAGTTCAAGTGGTTTTTATATGTGAACATCAGATCTCACTCCGTAATTGCAGTCGAATTTTAAACTGTAAAAATGGTATCTGGTTGAATTTATTTTAAGAAATTGTTTTAATTACTCCTCAGTTATTCAATATAGATAGCCGTAGAGAATACACATTAGTATCTAACCTCGTGAAAGAAGTTATTCATTCGAGCTCATGTGACACAATTTCTGTCGTATTAAAATTATTTTTTGAACAAGTATATTTTGTATTTAAGGAAAGTTGATCGTATTAGGAAAACACCATATTAAATGATTCTGTCATAAATATGACAGGAACCGCGCGTGCTATAGCACTAACCTCCGCATTCTATACAAATATAGTCTATAATTGTGGCACCTTCTAGCGAGGGAACTGGAAACAACCCCTCCCTAAAGCGGTTTTCACAATTGGCGACACGACACGACGCCACGCGGCGCGACGAGCCTCAGCCAATCAGAACTTTAACGCTGGCAACGAGCGTCGAAAGCATTGCACGAGCGACGAACATTGGGTTTGACGATCGTCCCCAGCGACGGGGAATAAGAAGAATAACATTTATGTTCTTCGTGATAAACAAACTGGTGAGAAGTTGAGGAATAGAGCAAATAAAAATATATATATATATAACAAAAGGTTTGCAGAGATATTCATTGGAGACCAAATTTATATAGGTTTCTTCCTACCTTTATAAAAACAAAAATTTAATGTATTCCGGTGCCTGAAGAGTCGTTCATGTTCTAAAACATAATTTAGACTTTTAATGTAATTTTTTTTAAATTACATAGTATTAGAAAATAACCGATTGACGCGCAACGGCGTCTGACACATGATGGCAGGATTCGGCCGCCGCCATATTGCTACGTCACCATCAGCCATATCTTTTTCCTCTCAAAATTTCCCTTTTTTACCTGAAAATCGATCGAAATACCCAAAACATTATCCTTTTTCCTTAAAAATTTCACTTTTTTCTCTAAAAAATCCCGAAAAAATTTTAATTTTTCCGGAGCAGGCGAAATGGACTCGTGACTCCGGCGACGTGGATTAGTGACTCCGAGCCAGAAGAGTAGGCTCCATGACCTTTGGCCTGTGACCCTGACATTTCCCCGGGACCTTTGACCCCAAAAACCCTAAAATAACCTTTAAAAATCCCAAAATATCCTAAAAAAATCCCAAATATTCCAAAAAAATTTCAAAAAATTCCGAAAATTATTATTAAATAAATATTAAATGATCCTCAAAAAGGCCATTTTTTGCCCAGACAGGCGAGGGGGAATTGTGACCCAGGGTAAGAAGAGCCGGACTCAGGACCATTAACCTTGATCTTTGACCTTTATATTTGACCTAACAAATTTTAAATTCAGAAAAATCACAAAAAATTCCAGAAAATCCCAAAAAATGTATTATTAAAAATGGTTAAAAAATTATTTTAGAAAACTTATATTTCCGAAGGTCCCCCCCAGCACCACGTCCAGCAGATGACTGCTTTTCTCACTCCCCTTCCCCTAATCTATACTCATTCCGCCATCTTGATTTTTCGCTCGTCATTTGTTTATACATTGCTGGAGGACACCATCTTGGTAGACGACTGCCATCTTGGAAGGTGACGACTATCTTGGTAGGCGACCACCATCTTGGCAGGCGATCACCATCTTGGTAAACATCACCCATCCGCCATATTGGAAGCCAATGACCATGACTTTGATCCCATGACCTTGAATGGCATTGGAAACAAAAAAAATCGACAAAAAATACGTAGAAGTAAACAAGCATAATGCATTACAGACAACTACCACCATATTCGAAGCAGACTAACTCGACCTTGACTCGTGGGGAATTTTGAATTGAGCTTATATTACGTAAATTGTTAAAGTGGAAATAAAATATTCCATTATACAAGCACTGAGCATTTGGGGGAAATTGGGTGGGTGTATTAATTTTAATGAGGGTAAATGCCTTAAGTATATGCGGCAGTGAGTACAGATCTTCCGTTATTAATCCTGTTAATTTATGCGTTAACTACTAACTGTACCGAACGAAGATCAATGCTGTTGAGATAATAAATACACGGTAAGTGATTTTATTTTATTGAAACTGCAGTAGTCTAGTAAAACTCTGAGCAGACATGCTTATTTGTTGTTTATGTATTATCCAAGTGTTATACAAATGTTACAAAATAATGAAAAATTTACTTTTCTATTATTCAGAAATGTCAGTAACATGGCAGAGAGTTGGCTGGCGCTAAATGAAACAGGGCACCCTACTTAAAAGATACAAATTCCGTTCAATACAGTTCGAGGGATAAAGTTAAATAATATTATATAGAGTACCTAGCTGGTCCCGGCGAACGTTTTTCCGCCTCTTTCACTTTCTATTTTTCCTCCTCACTGTATCCTCTGTATAACGTCTGGTACGTCGACCGATGTTTGACCGTGGTGTAGCTGGAATTTTTCTCTTTTAGGTCAACAAACATTTCCTGCAAGTACCAGCATAATCGGCCAATAAATATAGAAGTTAGACTCCAGCGCCACCTATCGGAATAAAACATCACTACAAACCTTACTCGCCTCCTCAATATCATATGGTGTGAATATGCTCTCAATTGGTTCAGCGATTTGTTAGTGATGATGCGGTTTACTCACGCACAATGGATTTTATATATAAAGGATACCATAAGACAGAGTTAAATAATACTCCGAGAAAACATTCACACTACGCAGTGTCAGTCATACACCCCACATATATGTAATCACCGACAGAAAATATATCTTCTATTAGCGCCAGGTATTAAATTTCTAACCGGAACGAGGGGTGCTATTTATGACTCTTTCAGCATGTGGATCCGAAACATACGAATTACGAGAAAAAAAAACTAACAAGTGTAATATGGAAGTGACGGAATGGATAACGTTGTTTGAGAAACAATACCACCTAAGCGACATTTACATAAAAAATGTTTGGTTGTCTAAGCAAAGCTATTGCCTTTGTGCACCATTCTCATGAATTGGTTCATCCATTTTCCACTAAATGGCACCTTCGTCGCTACTGATATAATACTGCCAAAAGTCTCTTGAGTTATTATGTTAATGCCTAATCAAACAAGAAATAAGAAGTTGGAGGTTTTATTCAATTGCACTGTGTGTAAGAAGCAACAAATACACTGTCATTAAAAATAATCTCCCAGATTACAAAAAATTAATAACTCACATTTTATAA
This sequence comes from Dryococelus australis, assembly GCA_029891345.1. Classification (NCBI taxonomy): domain Eukaryota; kingdom Metazoa; phylum Arthropoda; class Insecta; order Phasmatodea; family Phasmatidae; genus Dryococelus; species Dryococelus australis. Next base: position 254,866,231 of record CM056995.1, read on the forward strand.
CACTCAGATACATGAACATTGTCTGAATGGAAAGGGAAATTCAAAAAGAATTTTTGAATTTGGTTCACAACATCATATCACCTGTGCTAAATGTGAGCGCCCTTTGTCACGCGACACACATCGAGTCTTATGTCCAATTCCAGCAATACAAATTGTAACATTGGACAATCCACTAATGCAATGGCCTCTACGATGCAAACATGAAGATCCTAGATGATCGATGGTAAAGGTGGCCGATACACGCGTTGTTTGACAAAACACCAGAGAAAAAGTCACAGGGTGTAAGATCAGGGGAATGTGGAGGCCAACGGAAACTTGCATTATCGTCACGGCCAGCACGCCCAACCCATCTGTTTGTTAATCGCCTGTTGAGTTCATGTCTGACACTCAAGAGGAAATAGGGTGGTGCCCCATCCTGCTGAAATAATGTAACCTTGTTTATCCTGTTCCAGTTGTGGAAGAAGCCATGTGTGAAACATTTACAGGTACGAAATATTCGTGGTTGTGTTCTCGTCGAAAAAGAAAGGTCGGTACACTTTTTCATGGTAGATGGCACAAAAGACATTCAGCTTGGGGGAGTCGCGCACATTCTCCGCATAACTTTTACGATTTTCCAGACCCCTGATCCTAACATAATGTTTCTGCATTTTGTCTGACAGGTGGAAGGTGGCTTGATCACTGAACACCAATGATTTTGCAAAACCATCAGTTTCCATATCGAATTGCATGTCCTCGCAGAAAGACACATTCACCCAGAAGAAAAACTTAGGAATATATACATATAATTATCTATAAAATATGAATATACATATATAATTATTTACACGAGAGGAGTATACATAAATATATAGGTATCAATAAGGTAGGAGTATATATAAATATATATAATTATCTATAAGATAGGAGCATACATATGACATGTTTTCTTCTGGGTAAATGTGTCTGTAAGGTTTTTTCAGAGTGCTCCCAATCACAAAGGTCTTTTTTATGCAGTAGAATCTAAACATAAGGTTAGCATCCCATGATGTCATTCTATGTTGTCAACCAAGGAAAAGCTTAACACTTTTCACTATAATAAAACATTTTCTGAAATTGTCAGGTTGGTCGAGTGGTTTAAGTCACCAGATTTAAGCTCTGGTTCCCTGTATGGGAGCGCGGGTTCAAGTCCCATACTTAAAATTAACCAAGGAAGTGGCTAAAACTTGAGTTTTCTCAGGGTGCGCTCAGTCGCGAAGGTTTTATAATTTTTTTCTCTAAAATTACAAAATTTGCTAAAAATTATGTTTTGTTTCGTTTTATACAGTAGATTTTAACCACAGCTCAGGTAGGGGAGGGGGATGGAGTGGGGGTGTACGTAGGTGAAGGGGTGTAGCAGATGTAGCTAAGTGCGGTGTTGAATGCGGAGGAGTTGTAAGGGGAGGAGGGCGAGGAGAGGGAGGAGAAGCTCCAGAACCGGCGCGCCCTTCCCAGGTTAATCTTACGGGAGTATGCCCGTCCCCATCCAGATGTCATTCGCCTAGTGCGCCAGAACCGGCACGCCCCTTCTACTGTTAATGCTTGGAAATTACGTTTCAATTGTTATGGGCAGAAAGGTTTAGAAAGTCATGGGACTGTGTGGTTGTGATGGGTTCCCAAGCACTTGATTTCTCGGTGCTCACAAATCGAGTTACGTCAGGGAAGCGGCACGAACCATCAAAGTTCCGGCCTTCTCGTCACGTGGGCGAGACCCCTTACACGACCGCTGACAACGCTAACATGAATCATGATCGAAATCGTGCTTTCTCTCCCAATTTCCTTTCCACTCGTGTGTTTCGTGGAACATCCCATGGGAAACTAAGGGCGCCTCCACATGGAGCTATAGAACTATCTGCACACTGTGTGTCGTCCAGTTTTGCAGAGTGATCCTTCAACTTAAATACTAACTCTTTCAACATGTCTGAATTTTATAATCCCTTAAGGAGAATATATTTCATCCAGATGAAGTAGGGCTGATCAAGAAGGGGAGTCAAGGGACAATTAATTACACTATAAAAAATGGAGGTAAAATTCCCTTGCATGTAAGGGAAGCTAATTACATCTACGTGTAAGGCAAAATTACCTCCAAAACGTAGAGTAAATGTACATGACAAATAAAGTGCTACTCCCTAATTTTACGGGAAAAGTACCTGAGAAAATTGGGGCGAAAAAATTCCATACAAGCAAGAGGAAATAAAACTATATTGCTTAAAACAATTTTATTTAAACATATCCCAGAACATTAGTACGGTTCACTTTTTATTACCTATATTCTCTGACGAATAGTAACCGAAACCTCAACACTAAAATATTCGACACCTGCTGGTCGGTGGGCGTGAATCATAGTTATCTGCCACGATAGGCCGATGCGCATTACATTACACCATGATAACATTGTAACAGCTTCACTGAATATTAGCGTGTTAGATGATTGTTTCTTCCGCTTAGATGTTCAGACAATGCTGAAGAGATGCACGCGTCGTAAGGTAATCTTCCCATTCATAGATAGGATTTTCCACTGGCATGTACGTGGATTTTACTCCAGAGAGTGGTAATTTTACCTTACCTGTAAGAAAAATTACGTTTTTCCCACAAGTTTACGAATATTATCTTACCCTTGTCAGGAAATATTCACATTAATTTTTTACGTTGTAAATTTCACTAAGAAAATCTAGAGGATCTTTACTGAGAGAATTTACAATAAACACAGTGTGATGTGGCTAGTGGGGTTAGGGTGCTTGGGACAGGTGTTAAGGACAATCTGTTATGGGAGGACAATGATATAAGGAGCTCTGGGCCTGCTCTTACCCTAGCGCATATACACCCCGAATCGCCGCTCGGAGACCGCCGTTCAGGAAGGACCGACGCCGACTGACACCCCGTCGTGTCCACCACACTTCTCATTCACGCCCGCCTTCTCGGATATTCATGAATCCTACTGGCTCTCCCTTGTAGCCTGAGTACGTTTACTGCCGTTATATGTTGGTGAAATTGCCGCAACCCCACTGTGTCAGCCAGACCCAGATATCCTACGCACTTCTGTAGATTCCTGCATTTTCAGTCGTGCGTTACAGTCCCCGTTATTTGTGAACATTGTTTTAATAACAGTCGTTGGCCGCATTCCTGTCTTTCCCGGCCTCGCTTCTTGTGTTGTACTAACAGTATCCAAATCAGATCTTTTTTTCAGCTGCCCGTGTTACTGTGAAGAAAAATATTGCATTTTAAGTGAGATGTTTGCCTAAACTCGAGGAGATCCGGTCTGTGGTGTGGTAGAGAAATTACACACCTCCCACCGTGAGGAACGTAATTTCCACAAGGGTCGCTTTGTTTTTCGCCAGGTGGGAATCGTGCCGGACGATGCCACTGGTCGGCGAGAATACTCGGCGATCTTCCGTTTTCTCCGCCCTTGCATTCCGGCGCATTTTCATGCTCACATCGCTTCGTCCTCAAGGGATCTCAAAACCCTAATGTTAAGGGGCGGCCAATCCTTTCCACTCTACTGCGCCGATGACCTTATGCTCCGTGTCCGAAGCACAGAAGCAATGGAGTAGCAAGGTGACACTTGCATGCGTATCAATATCCCGCGTGACAGCAAACCAAAGACAGAACTGGCGTTTGGCTCTTCCTAGTCTCAAGTGTATCTATGAGGCTGAGAGAGGTATCTCTTTAGTAGTGGAATTTCTGTAGCAAAGTTTATTTCACGACCAGGTGCATGTTTTGTAGCTGTCACCTAGAGTTCACCTAGACAAAGTAGTCTCAAATCCGGTTCTTTTATTGTTATGGAGAAGATAAAATTAATCTTTGTAAAATGCGAGATGTATGAAAGTTTTATTCTGGAATAACTGAAACCTTGTTTAATTTTCGTACAAAACAGACTGGAGACAGCTTAAGTAAGTTCGTTTTCAAAATTAGAATTTCGAACACTATGAAATACAATCCGGTGCGTCAGAACGCAGGAATTTTATAGCAGTCACTAACGAGGTGTGAAGGGTTTTTCGAGATTGCCTTCGCTCCGTTGGAAAGGAATTCTTGGGAGGATTACTCCTATGTGATTACTAGGGCTTTGCTCAAACAACGACCAAATAGTATGTGAACAATTTTGAAACCGCCATAGTTTCTATCACTGGGGATTCCTTTCCCTTAATTAAATAACATTTATAAGTATGCTCTATTATTATTTATACTCATTAGCAGCCTTTCATGTTTTTTATCCAAAGGACTGTAAAACGTGCAGTGCTAAACGGCTTAGTTAGCATTGATACTGTAGTATAGTTTTATTTCACATATATATGAATTCGTGTAATGTTTAGTAAAAAAAACCTGCCCATTATCAGACTGCAAGTGTTTAGAAACATACCCAATCAGTATTCGTATCTTGTAGCGGGGCTTCCTCTCAGACCAATAACAATTTCTCCACCCCTCCTGCCTCCCTGATTGTTATATAACAGGATCAGGATATAAGAGTACATAATAATCAGTAACCTTTTTAAAAAAACCTGGGAATAATGACTTTTGTTAAATCGGAATGCAATATTGTTCCATCCAGGGTAAAGAAATCACAAATGTGCAATCATACGTAACACAATACACTTCAGTACTTTGATTTTAATAACTTCAAACTTTACAAAACTCTCTTGAACCAGTAAAGAAAAGATTCTCAGTGTCATCGGCAAATTATGTCCATTCCTTATACTCCATTACCATTTTAAAATTAAAGAAAAATCCCTACAAAACTCTCTTGTCCACAAAACCTCACAACAATCACTAGTATGGTAAAACATTTTTAACAACACTAAAAATTGTCTAGGCAAATTACAAGGGCTTGATTCAAAAAGCCTGTATAAAAAATATTTCTCAACAACTTCCTCAAAAACCCTCTTTTACAAAACAGCCAAGTGCCCCATTTGATTACACAACCTGTTATTATTTTAACTATAAAACATACTAAAATTTTAGAAAAACTGCCAACTATCCAATGAGACCTGTATAAATTACAAAGTCCTTTGTGACACCAATTTTTACTATTACCATACAAACATACTAAAAATAACAAAAATATCACCTGTACACTTAAAACCTGGTACAATAACTAATATTTAGCCTAAACTCCAGGCTTACAGATACGCCTTCTTCCGGCCCCGAATAACCCCAACGCGGAAGACAAAAACCAATGTTCTCGCGGTAAGTGGATTTCTCATTTTCCCTTTTCTTCTCTATCTCTCTCTACCTCAACACACTTGAAGAAGGACACTTCCATCAACACATCCAAAAACCAGAAAGCCAAGGATATTCTCCTTACCCATCTCCACCAAAGTGAAAGACAGGGCCTTGGCCTTACTTTGCGCCTTCACGTTCACGCCACCACATTCCCACTTCAAGAGTTTTTTTCCCTTGATTTTTCACACTTTGATTATTATTTGTCATACTCCTTCAACCAATCTCCTATTCTCAAAAGATTTTCGGTCTCCCTCTGCTACCTTCCTAACAATCGCCAAACTCACGGTCCAAGTCTTACTCGGCCCGACGTTCTACTGGCAACAACTCGCCCTCAATATCTCTAAAGCAAGAAACAAACGAGTCCTGGTCCCGTAGGAAACACCGGTCTTCGAGCTTGCTCCACTCAAACACTCCAGTCATAACCAGCCAAAAAATTTCTTGCTCTCACTACTCCAACTCCTACGAGTTATGACCAAACCTTGGCAAAACAAATCATCGAAGTCCAAATCGCTGGTCAATCCTATTCACTGCCCCCAAACATGGGTTAGTAAGTTTAAAATCATCAAAACGCTTGCCGAGTGCCAAATTTCTTGAGAAAACAAATCCTCCGGGCTAAATCCTCCTTCAGCATAGGTCCGTTTCTTCAAAAGGCCCTCAGTACCTCCTCTTACCAATGATTCTGAGTCCCAGTCTGAACAACCGCTGAAATATTCTAAGTCCTTCGTCTGTGAACTACCGAAATATTATAAGTAACTCTTCTGTACTTCCTAAATTTTTCAAAGTCCCTCTTTTGCACTACATCGGATACTGATTTTTGTAAGTCCAACTAGCCGCATACTTAACTGGCCCTCTGGTCGATTCTCAAAGTCCTTGGGAGGACTTCACTCCTCCTTAGTTCCTGCACTCCGGCAGGGGCGTATCTCCAAGAGCCAATTTTTTCTGACTACCCTATAACTAAATTTTAAGTGAAAGCCCGGTGGGTAGGGCGAGATTTTATTGCGTCTTAGGGCTAGACCCCTTACGCCTACAAGGAAAGGAAATCATGCAAGGAGACATGCTCCCTACCACGATCCCTCTATATATACCGCGGCAACCCCGCCCCACCTTGAGACCATGCTCCGCGCTCACCCTGTACTGGAGTGGCGCATATTTGTCGCTGATCGGTGAGTTATCTACATTTATAAGCGCTTTTATTTTTTATTTTGTGCGGGCAAATAAAATGTGTGCGCGGGCTCCACCTGCCCCTGCTCGCTTCCGCGCACTGCCTCACGCTACAGACATCCGCCAAGCAGATAGCAGCGCAATCAGGCGTTCTCACTGAAAACAGAATCATACATAAGCACCAGAGCACCAGAATACATCGTGACGGAAATTCCGTCACAATCTTACACCAACTATTTAATTCGTGGAGCACACTCTAGACGAAATCCACCATGCAACACAGTCAATAATCATCACCTAATACAAATAACGTGCTACGTTTTTCAACTACATTTAATTTTTAAATCAGCTGACAGTACAATAATGCTTTATGATAAAATATAATTGAGTAATAATTGAATTAATCAGACAATTTCGTGATAAACGTATAATTCGATATTTCTTAAACAGAAATTAGCCATTCTTATTCTTATGATTTGAATGCTGGTGAACAGCTACGTGGCACAGCAGTGTAACACGTTATTTTACGGGGCCGCGGTGGTTGGGAGGTTAGAGTGCTTGTTTCTCACCAAGGTGAACCTGGTTCGATCCTCGGCTGGGTAACTCCAGGTTTTCGCAACTGGAAATCGTAACGGAAGATGCCTTTGGTCGGCAGGTTTTCTCAGAGATATCCCATCTTCACCACCCTTGCATTCCGGCATTGATTCATTCTCACCTCATTTCACCATCGTCGGCTCGTATGACCTCGTTGTTAAGAATCAACCAAAGCTCTAAACATAACTCAGCCATATTTTACGCAAGAGACTTAGGAAGTTACACGTTAAGGAATTGCAATATAATCTGCCAGAAATGAGAACAATATACAACCCGACTGCAGTTACCCAGATTAGAATTCACGACCTGAGAGTCACAAGTTCGGCCACGTGCCATTAACATTGAGATAAACACTCTTTATAAAAATTTCAGATGAAATATGAAACCCATTAGAAAATATTTTATATTGTGAAGCAGCGTGTACCTCAACAGCAATTGTAAGAGACGGAATTTAAAAAAAAATGTTGCAATATACGTGGGGAGGATCTCACGTGACGTGACGGCAGGTTGCAATATTTTGACAAAGCGAGCCGATGATCCATCCGAAAGTCCACACACACACACACACACACAGCCGTGCACACGAGGGAGAGTGATTGATACTCAGGTGTCGAGAGGAAGCTGACAGCTATTAATCTTGTCGCGACGTGCGGTGACACTAGCTGGCTGCCTGCCCCCGCGGGCTGGTTATTCGCCTCTCATGCCGAGCAGATACCATCCCGTCGTAGAGGCGTCCTAAGTGATAGCGATGCAACCCCTCCCCCTCCCCCTCCTCTAGTTGTGCGCACCGACATAAATCACTTGGCGCTACGCTCATCTGGCGCCCGCGGAAATATGAACATATTCCACTCCACCCCCGTCCCCCTCCCTCCCGCGAAAAACCACTCCTGCCGAAACCCGGCACGTTCGCCTTTGAGGATGAAATATGGCTCGGAATTGCGGCCCGACATAAGAAGAGAACCGAAACTCCTTTCCAAGGATATTCTTGAGCTCCGGTATTAAAAACCGACCTCCTAACTCCCTGCTATGCCTTCCAGATGCTTGTAATAACAATGAAAGAAACGTTGGGCGAGAACTCGCGGCGGACCGTGAAAGAATTGAACCTTTTCTGACCCAGTGTACATACTCGTAGAACACAGTCAACGTTATTTTTTGACCAGCGCAGTTCACTGCCAATCTCAGTGCCCAATATTCCTCCCTGCAGGGGACTAATTTATATTGTATATTGACATTGTTCGTGTGTTTGAATCTAACTAACTGTAGTTGGGTTGTTTATTCCCTCCCCATTCTGGAGAGACGATATTGGAGGTCCTTATGTTACTTTACAAGCTTGCAGCGTAAAATAAAATGTTACACTGTTGTATCACCAAGCTATTCAAATAACAACATTAAAAATGACGTGTTTCAGTTTTAGAACTATGGAACTGTAACTTCATCACAAAATTGCCGAATTTCTTTTACTATCACTAAATTATTTTTATCATAAATTTGTATGTCTACTGTCAACTGAGTTGCAAGTTAAACGTAGTTAAAGTACGTACCAACTTATTGGTGATAGACGATGATTATTGACTGTGTTGCTTGATGGCTTTCTCCTAGGATGTGATCCGCGAATGAAATTGTCAGTGCGAAATACGAATAAAGATTATGCAAGTTTCTAGATATTTTCTGCCTGCTAATTCGCAAGTTTCTTATTTAACACTCCACGAATTCATATCAATGTGAAATAAAAATATACTACGCTATCAATGCTAACTAAATCGTTTTGTATGACACGTTTAACAGACCTTTGGATATAAAATATAAAATGTTACTAAAGAGTCTAAAGAATAACACAACAGATTTAAAAATATTATTTATTTAAGGGAAGGGGATACCCAGTGTTAGAATCTATGGCCGTTTAGGGCAATTATATACTTTCACAATTCGAGGAAAATTCTCGCCTAACGTTTCCATGATTTTTATTAGGAGTGTCTGGAAGGCATAGCGGAATGATAGGGGGTTCGTTTTAATACTGGAGCTCAACAGTTGTTCGAGGTTATGAATGGTTTATATTACCATTGCAGACCCAGTAAACACAACATGTCGGCAAAGTGTTGGCAATTTATCGGCCCTATACCGGCACTGTCGGAAACTGCCAGTTTTTATGCAAAAAAACCGCAAACTGTCAACGATAACTTATCTTTTTTGAAACAGAACGTTAGCCTTTAGGATAAAGACTGTGGCCCAGTGTATTGTAAATGAAAATAAATGGATATCAGACAACTTGTCAACCTGATAGCTTACAGCTAACTAATCGCCGACATTTAAGAGGATTCTGGGCCAATTTCGACATATTATCTCTGCCTTGTCGGTAAACTAACCAACCTGTAAGGTATTCAGGTCTAGTATCGTTTTAAAGACAAGGCTCTTTATCACTGAATCTATATATTTGTGTTGTCTCCTGTCATCGGCAAGTATTGGGCTTATGCATGAAGACAGCTATCTCTCAGTGCCAAGACGTATTTTTTTAGGATATACAGATAAACTTTCGGATAAAGACACTGTCCTATATTGTTTGCTCATGTGTTAAACATTAAAGATGAGAAATAATTTTGTGATTTCTGTTACATTAATAGTTCGAATAGATAACCAACAAACTATAAAATTATGTATCAACCAAATTAATTTGCATGCCACAGATAAAGCTAATGTTAAAAAATATTTGTTCTTAAGTTACTATAATTAATAATTTATCATAATAAATTCGCAGCTACTTGACAGAGTCAGAAACTGGATAACAGTGCAGTACGCTTGATGGCATATCGACACATCGTGGCGACATCCAACCATCGCAGACCTGGCATCGTGGCAACACCCAGGCATCGCAGACTTGGCACCGTGGCGACATCCAACCATCGCAGACCTGGCATCGTGGCGTCACCCAGCCAACGCAGACTTGGCATCGTGGTGACATCCAGCCATCGCAGACCTGGTATCCTGGTATCGTGGCGACACCCAGCCATCGCAGGCTTGGTATCGTGGCGAGACTCAGCCGTCACAGACCCGGTATCGTGCCAACACCCAGCCGTCACAGACCCGGCATTCTGGCGATACCCAGCCATCGCAGACTTGGCATCGTGGTGACATCCAGCCATCGCAGACATGGCATCGTGTGACACCCAGCCATCGCAGACTTGGCATCGTGGCAACACCCAGCTGTCACAGACCCGGCTTCATGGCGACATCCATCCGACGCAGACCTGGCATCGTGGTGACATTCATTCGTCGTAGGCCTGGCATCGTGGTGACATCTAGTCGTTACAGACCCAGCATCATGGTGACATGCAGCCATCGCAGACACAGCATAATGGCTATATGCAGCCATCACAGACTCGGTATCTTGTCAACATCCAGCCATTGCAAACCCAGTATAGTGGAGACATCCAGTCGTTGCAGACCCAGCATTTAGGTATAACATCCAACTGCCAGAGACGTGGTAATAGGTAGGTATTCTTTTCGTATTATGCCAGTTCCAATCCGGTGTGTTTTAGACACTGTTTTCAAAAAGTCGATGCGGCCCGATGCCAGCACAACACAACGGGTGAGCATCAGCTGGCCGAACTTTGTCGGCTAGCCATTACTGGCCCTATTCTTGCACTTGTATTTTGGGTTTGCTGTGGAACACGAAATACACAGCTCATCCTCAGGTGGTAACAAAACGTGTGTTGTGTCGTCTTGAATACAGCACACATAGAAAAGATTCATGTTCGCAGCGAGGACGTAAAACCATAAATGATTAAACGCTTGAAAGAACTATACGTAGTAACAGGCTCTGGTTATCTGTGAGAATAGTCGATATTTTGACGTAACTTGTATGACTTTTGTGAATTATGGTGATATAATTTATGTCGCGATTACGATGTTTTATTTGAATAACACATTTTACAGTCCATTCGAGTTAGCAATGTTTCAGTTATATTAAAAGCTACGTTCTCCACGCAACGACCTTCTTATCAATGCAAGTGGCTAACGATGATCGTTTGCTATGAATATCCAGAAATTAACACTCAGGGGACATATAACGCAATTAAGTGAAGCTAAGGAAAACAATTCTCATTCACGTTTCCAATTTCGTCGAGTTTATTTACGCCATGGTAACAATAAGAAGGGGCAGAAGTTTCCATGGCATAGAATGTAGCGGTCATCTCCCTATCAGAATATCGTAAGCTTCGGCTAGCGATGTTCATGTAATTGGACTGCCAATAGTGGAAAGTGAATGAAATTCGCGGCCTAGGATTGTAGCACTCACCAGCGGTCCTCAACTATGTCATGGCGATCATCAATTCTTAAAGTGAAGCGTGATTCGACTTTTAAAGACATGTTACCGGTCAGTAGAATTCCAATTCGCTATCGGCCAAAACCATTTACCTATGCTAGGTACCTTTAAGTTGTGATAGAAACACAGTGCTCTACGGAAGCTGCTGCGTCACTGGATGACGGACAAAGAAGCCACTGGCTGTTCGTACCTGGAGTCAAATGGGTCATCTTGATGATTTGCCAGGGTTGCCCAGAATTGGTCAGTCATCAACGGACACTATCTCAGTGTATTGATGAATCAAAAGCTGACTTTGACGCCTGAATGGACTAAATGACGGACGATTCGGCAATCCATCCATGCAATTTGCAGCCCTATCATCTAACTTTTCTCAAACTTCATTATTTGAACATGCTGCTACCTTCTGGATAGAATCGGGATGCCAATAGCACAATTATTGCGCCTGGGAATCATCGTGCATGTCAGAATATTTCGATCTGAAGTGCTGTGTCTGGATAATTTACGTACGCCAAACGGTAAGTGATGCCAACCCTCCTTGTAAAATGCACTTGCATGTACCATCATACGGAACTTTATAAATGTTTGCATATAATCGCATTATATACCTGTATACTAAGTTTGCACGCCACGAAATAATTTTTACGGAATATGTGAAGTGTTTTTGCTTTGAGTGGGCTCAACCCTTTTTTTTAAGCTTAAAACCGAGGCTTCACTAATGTTGGTATCAAAATGAGTCACCCGATTGATAAATATTACTATTTAAAACAATCCTATCACGTTTATTTGTTAGGTGGGTTGTCAAATTTGGATGTAAATTGAAAAAAAAAAAAAAAAAAAGTTTATTATGTTTCAATATTATTTTACACGCGCATACTTAAACAGAAAGTTTCGATTTTTGTAGAAAGTAACTGGTGTCTGGTTAGTACACTTAAAAACAAATAAAGCAGTTTCCATGATCTTAGAAACTAGAGTGCATTGTTTACAAATTAAAAGTCCGGTTGTGTCAGCAGTTACCAGTAGGTGCACCTCTATTTGTGTACATCCGACGGTTATGTATTAAATGGCGTGTTACTAGTCTCATTGCACTGTTAACATCCATTTAGTGTGAGACAATAAGGCAATTAAACTGATTCATAGTGTCAATGTAGTGGCGTGTGCACGCATGTATAGAGGTGCAAGGTCCACGTTTCATATACTGTAGAGAGATGCAGCATCACTGCCGATAAACAGGTACGGATGCAGATACAATTCATATGAGTGTATCAAATTAACACGTTAAAATATCAAGCGGGATAAAGATGATAAATCATTAACTTTCGTAATCAACCACACTTAATGCAATTCCGACTAAAAACTTTTTAGAGTAAAGAAAACATTTTATGAATAAAAAATGTTATAAATTATTTTTGTACAGCAAAAACAACTATTCCCATAACACGCATACATACACGCTAAATAATTCAACCCAAACACACTCTGTAAATTCCATGGGACTTATTTACTATCACTGAATTTAAATAAGGATAACAAATTTAAATTCCCATATATGTAGGACGGGACTCAGTTACCAGTAAAAAATAACAGATCAGCTCGACCACTCAAGAAGTATATATATTTATTACTAACAACTTAGTTACTTCCTGCATAAATGGGAATACTTTATATAGTTAAGTTTGTTATCCTCATAAAAGTTTAGGGCATAGTAAATAAGTCCCGTGAATTTTATAGTGTGTCTTTGGGATGAAATATTTTGTTTGCATTGAAATATTTAGGGCGTGTATGTGGGTGTGTAAGGGAGTAAAAGTGTTTTGCAGTACGAAAGTAACTTTTAAATGTTTAATCCTTAAAGATAAAAACTTTATTTTTACAGGTAGTTTTATGGTAGGCATATACTTAGCACCATGATAAGGTCCAAATTATTAAATATAATGCTACCAGATGTTTTAGAATACTTGACAGAATTCCTTAAGGGGAAACGCGTTTTATGAATCTGAGGTCCCAAAGCGATTATCCATCATGCCACGTATAGAACTCCAGTTTTTCTCATGTTATAAGTAACATTATCGACACATATCTAATTAGGAAATAAATGTTATAGTATGTTTACACGATGGATGTTGGCCCTGTAATACAGTACTTATTTACAAACAAGTCCGCGTTTCAACTAGCAGTCATTAGCGTTGACATGCAATTTCTTCTAAATTCATGTCGCTAATCCTAAATTCGCGTTAACAGCTAAAATTTGTGTAAAGGCTGTCATAGTTTGAAGCTCTCCTTTCTGACGTGTCTCTGCGTAGCGAACAGCCAAATTTTTGTACCTATTCCAACCACGCTGCTTTCTCGAGATCATCTTGCAGAGATGTAAAAAAGGAAGGGAAATTGATCGTCAACACTGGCATTTACTTTGGGGCGAAATTTCGGTGGAAAGCATCATGATGAAGATTTGTTTTTCAATTTAATAGTTATACAGAACATTGAAATGTTTTGTAGAAGAAAGAACAAAAAGCGAGGCTACCAAAACTAGTACATAACGGGATACCTTCAGCTTGTTTCACGCATGCACCTAGCAGAACTAATGCAAGCTAGAATCGCAGAAACATGACATATGAACAAAAATTTTCAATAATATAATGTAAAATGTTAGAAGACTATGGGATTATAGCTGTTACTCGTACTTATCGTTTTGGCCAATTACACGGTCGTCGTACACTGTCATGACCTTCTACATGTAGCATGGGAGTATCACTATGGTGATTTTCCTTGCCGTGAGAGGGGGTTACTTTGTGACAAGTTGGGGTGACTTTGTGACACAAAAAATCGCATTTAAATGTCCCCCTTTGCAGTGGGTGGTTTCAGATAATCAGTGCAGCAAATGTAACCACTGAACATCACTAATAACCTCGTTGACATGGAAGGAAATGTAAATAACAGTGAAACATCCTGTGTCACCAATAACTGCATCCCCCCCACACCCCCCAAACCAAAGTCACAACCACTTGGTAGCAATTTCGTATTATTCGTTATTACTTGTAGCCTTTTGAAAACTTTTAATATGGGTCACATTTATTTCCATATATTCCATATGATTTTACACATTTTCAACAACTAAAATTATCGTATGTGGGAGCGGAGAAAATATAAGGTACGACCGCTTATGGGGACTATTGATTGTTGCGTAAGAGTAGTGTAATCGGTATCCAGGCGACCAAATGTGAAGGTCACATGGAGGAAGAAAGGTCAGTTGAACAAAGCCTTCAGCACAGCAGGTAGTTGTTTTTCCGTGTCCCGTTGTCTCTCAAATATCCCCAAGTTCTTCTTGCTGCTCGTGTATTTGCATTTGGCTACTGCGCTTGTTTCACTTGTGAAGACAATCATCGGAAACAATGCTGTGATGACTAGTCCGTTGACGTCTACATTTAAGACTCAATGATGAGCGACTTATTCCGTCAATCAAAATAATTAAATTCCTTACCACTAGATATCTGATGATACGTTCATAAATTCTTCACCATTTTTGCGAGTAACGTTCACAAACCTGTGGGAAATAATTCGTAATTTTGAAACTCCGTAAAACAGAACATGGCAAAAAGAACGTGTTTTATATACTTAGAAAATAGAAATGTCACTAATATTTAGCACTTGTTACACACTTACAAAGAATACGTGGTTAATTTTTCCTGTAACATGATACACTTTATAAACAGCAAAAAAATAATAATATTAATTTATTATCTTATAATTAATGAACGACATTCGGTTTCCATCACAAGGAAATGTAGTATGTATTGTCCAATGAATGTAGGTTATTAATTGCAATCCTTTGAAATATTACACGTAGTGTTGTTTTATTTCTATGTTAATTTAATTTTATTAAGCACGATAGATAGTTATTTCAGTATAGCTGTGTATTTATTTTGCTACCCAAATGTTTTATACATTATGATGAAATTTAGATTGATTGAAATGAGAAACGTGAAAATGCTAGCGATAAAAGTGGGGAAGTAAGAATTATATAATACGATTTTGTAAAATACCTAGCACTGAAACCGGACAACACAGAGTAATATGTGTACAATATATTTAAGCTGTAATAAATGGTGTAGACCCTATGAAAATGCATGTACAAATTGTGCTACGAAATATATAAAAACAAAAATATGTAAGTGAACGTGTATTCCAAAAGAAAATGAGAATACGCTCAGAAACTCAACGAACGATACATGATAACATATTTGGAAAAAAAATAACTTTCCATTTGTTTCCTAATTTACCAATACACACGGATACGAGAAATTTCCGAAATTGTTTCCTCGAAAAGTATTAACTCGAAAAAAAAATTTACAGCCTAAATTTACACCTTTCGGTACAGCTTACATTATCATGGACATAAATGTTGCAGCCAGTGAGACATCATAATTATTAAAGTGGAAACCAAATAACTTTTTACCGCCTTGGTAATTTTCACTACTGTGTCACACTGGTGGAAAGGTGGTGTAGGGCGATGATAGAATGTTTACAGTTCGATCATAGCCGACTGGGCTTTCCTCACTCTACTAATGTATCACCTTGAGTGACTACAGGTCTGAAATATATTTTATAAATAACACATCTGTTTAGGCATTTTCGTTCGTTATATAGTTCTTATAAAATTTGATAAACTCGTCTGTGACATATCTCTTCAAAGGCCTGGGATAATGTTGAGCGATGAAGGATTTCGGACAACATTCAGCTGATGGGCATGTGACGCGTACGATCTCGCCGTTTTTTTCTCACATTTGGGGCAAGCTACAAATAGAAAAACAAAATTAATAACAACTTAAATCGCTTATGAATGGCGGGAAAAGTTATTTTCTTACAAACTAAATAAGAAAATTATTCATTATTCCCAGTTTTATACAGTAGTTGCTACAAGGCATCAGTAGTATAGGCTGTTCACGGTAAAATGAGCACTTTTAAGACCTGCTTAAGATCTACTTGTTTGCACGTTGTTTATTCTTCCGCCTTATGTAAGATTAACATTGTCGTGGGCCTCATCACTTTATACATGCGTCGGTCAAGTGAAACTGTGAAATTACGTGAAAAGTAAATACCTAACAAATATGCTCCTTTTTAGACTTCGATGCATTAAAAAATAAACAGAAAGCGAAAGAAATAATTTAAATCATCAGAAATTGTCACCTAACACTTTTTATTCGACGTTAATATACGGAACTACTTACCATCAATCGTTACCAACTTGACTCAGCACATGTCACTCAGGGCACCCGTTGAAATATATGCAAGTACAAGTAACTTATTTCTAAGGTTGATTTCAAAAGTGTTCACTTTATCGTGAACAGCCTTTAATGAACCGAACTGTGTGTACAGACTCGAATAATAATAATAATGTTTAGTTAACGCCAATCAATTATGTTGCAATATCAGCATGAGTTGATACATGACGGTAGCATCTCATTTGCATGTGCGTCTGAAGACGAGAACAGATGAGTTCCCAAAATGACGTCACTGTCTCATCGTAGAAATTGTGTTTAATTCGTATTTGCTGACTCCGTTGCGTCCTACAGAGTTAATGATTGTGAGCAGGACTATTTTGAACTTCAAGACAAAAAGCTGATAGGTGGATCATTGTGCAAAATGGCTGAAAAAAATATGACTAATGACCTACAGTTATTAATAGAGTAGGGTTTCCTCTAAAATCATAATTTTAAAAGGACGTAATTTAAATATAATTAGTATACACTAATGATGAAACACGAAATTTATAAATAAGATAGAAATATTTGAAATGAAATACACAATAGGTGCAATATTAAGGTAGTAACTTTTGCTTTTATTAGGCAGCTACTACATACTTCGCATATTTTTCAGGCAAAACAAACGCAACAATTTCAATCATTATAGATGTTTTTCGGGAAACCCACGCCAGAATGTGCTACACAAAGTCAAAAAGTTTAATAATTTTAATGTGATTGCTACTGTTCATTAAATAGACCTTGTTTTCAGCTCAGCTACGTACAGTTCTGTATGATATTAGAATAGTAAACGCCTACTTTTTTTAATGAAGGGGGCGACAAACATTACATTTCAAAGTTTGCATATTTCTAACTGGTAAAATACATTTAAGAATCTTATTTTTTCCGAGGTAGTGTACAGACTTGTATGGACTCGTCTCTTTTAATAAGCGCACTTAATCATCAGTCGTATAATATTTTTCTTCCCTATTTCACATAAGAAATCACATGACATGTTTTTGACTCGGAGTTCTGAATAATATTGTTTATTGTCTCCTCCCTTGATCGCCGGCTCTGTTTTGTCCAGTTTTTTTTTTTTTATAATTACCGACTCGACCCCAGATACATACTTTCTATGCATTATTGAACAAGTGCACTGGTAACACCCAACCTTAGTTTCGTTTAGATGCCTGTTTATTCTTATCTTCTTACTTGCGTCATACGAACATAGCTTTGCAACTATAAAGGATGAGACTGAAAAACACCGACAAACTCCACCTGTACTTTTCCTTATGAAAAATTACGTCGAAAACATATGTGTGGCATATGGTCTACGATATTTTGTAAGGGTGGCACGCGCCCTTGAAGGTGGAGCTGAAATGTGTGTTTATTGTAAATTTTACAGAAAGTATTTTTAATGGAACCATTGCATCCAGGATAATGCGTCGTTGAACGAATATCAAGAACCACATTAAAACCGGAAGCTGCCATTAAATTATGTCATAGAGAAATTTAGGGTTGCAACCCTGTTGTTGTATAAAATTCTGTGCTGTAGTCGGGTATCCAGTGTTGTGGTAAAATGTTGTTTTCTTTGTCTTTGTGTTATTGCTGTTTATTTTATTTGTTCTACATAATCAATTGTAAAATATATAACCGGCATGAGTAAAGATAATTTTCTTTTAATTATAAGTTGGGTGCTTTATTTACCTACGATACATTAAAAACTACTTACGGCGCAAGACAGAAAATTAAATTAAATAAAATGAAGATGTAACTACAAAATAGAAATACCTGCAAAATGAGGACCATAACCACAAACATGCAAAGCTTTTGAATTGCACAGAAGAAACAATGAGAATTAGTAGAAGTGATCTTTAATAATGCGTTATGAATTATAGTGATTAAACTGTACATTATGAGACGGAAGAAAATCGTACTTTCCTCGAATAATTACTGATTAATAAACTTCAATATGAAATTAACTGAAGTAATACCGCCTCACTCATAATATTCTCTTACGTGGGTAATGTAAATCACAGTAAATAAAGGAGACAAAATAATAATGATATGTCGCACCTTAGCTGAGTTGAAATATTGAGTATCATCGGCAATGTGTATGTAATTTAAATACATATAGGTAAATGGGATACTGAAGTGTTATTAGTTCTGTTCGATAATTAATCATTTTTATGTTATTTGTTAGCATACGAGAATTTCGTTACATTCAGAAACTAAAAAGTTGGAAATAGCGGTAGAGCACTTTCATCGACAACCTCTGGGATTTAGGGAAAATAGTAGTAGCCATCCCATTATTATCTCGGCCTTCTTACAGAACCTTTTTTCGCCCTCAATTCATTATTATTTTGCATAACGTTTGCTGTGTCATACATTGACGTATATTGTGAATAGCGTGTAAGAATCTGTCGTCTCGTCGCTTTACTTTTCATTACATTTTAGATTGGCATTTAATTTAAACATGAACAGTTTACGTCTGGTTTAGACTGTGCCAAACAATACGGCAAAGTGTTGCGCTATACATCATTTTGAACATTTTTCACATTTATGGTTTAGACAAGAATTTATTTTCTTTTGTCATAATCAGCCTTGAATATTTACACTTTAATCAAAATTACGCTGCATCTAGAATATAATAAACCTTACAGTGGCTCAACGTTCGAAAGCAAAATTATTTTGCCATTTCTTACTTTGTTTTTTAAGCAAACTACTTAGAAAAAAACATCATCACCGAGATATTTCAACTCTGAAGAAGATACCGTGTACCTGAATTATCACTTAAAGTAATAAACCTATACTCTAGTAAACATTAAAAATCGCAGGGGGTCATTACAAATATTGAACTCAATATTATATACTGGTTACCACAAAAGACAACTCTTCATAAACAAACTTCAATGCTATCCATTACACAAATGACAGATTATTAAAGAGCACGTTAAAATTAATGAAAAATGTCGTTTTGTTTTATCAAACTTAACCCCACTGTTTGCGAGGAATTCACGCATAAAAGTCGCAACCATTTCGTTACTGCACCTGGCAGACAAACTACGATATTAATTCTCTTTCGGACCTAGAGAAAAAAATATGGCTGTTTCTACCTTTATCGGGAAATGTTAACGAATCGTCAACAGTTACTGCGTACACTGTGTCATGGAGAGTTGCTGGAAGAGTTGACAGGAAATAGTATTAGTAATAAAACTAACAATTTATTTGAATTTAAGTCTATTTTTCATGTATTTCATACATTATAAATTCGCATTTTTCAAATGCTTGACGGAGATATTCTCTTCAAATATTCACTCTCCTAATAACGGCATGCAGTGTAGCCGAAGTCTTGTTGAATCGTCGCACAGTGAGCTAGATGTTGACGAAGATGCTGGCCTTGACTAAAAGCCAAGGTTTTTAGATCATCAACATTTTAGGCTAGTTTAGTACATCAAGATTTTTAGTTTAAATTTTTAGATCAAAATTTTAGTTTTTTTAATTTTTTAGTTAGGTTTATCTTTTGTTAGCGATAGAAGCAAGCCAGTGCAAGTTTTGCTGTAAGGCTTTGACTGGACGGAATGAGATGCTAAGGCAAGAGAGGAGCTGCAGCCTCAACCTACGTCAGGGAGAGCAGCTGATGTGCGAAACGATTGCTCACAGAGATCAACTATAAAAGAATCTTCGTAGCTGCAATGGTGCCTTTAGGAAAACAGTGACCACCAGCAGCAAGTTTTGCTACAAGACTTTCGAAAATATGACTCATGCACGAAGACATGAAGCAGAATGTGCGTACAATACTGAACGCAGACTATCGAAGTGCAACAACTGCAGTGTCCAGTTTACCCATCATAAAAACCTAGTCATGCACCTGAATGTATGCAAGGGGAAATCAGCACAGCCAGCCCAGAAGAAGAGATGTGTGGAGCCAATAGATAGTGCTCAACCCTCCTGCTCAAGTACATCAACCCGACCAAAAATCATCGCTGGAGCTGGTGCAGTAAGTAGCCAGAGTTTTGTCGCAGCAGAGACTGCATTCCGAGGAAATTCAAACACTTGTGTAGTAGAAAATGACGGTGATGCTGGACATATGTGAGACTACTACTTGGTAGGCATTCACAAGATCATTGTTGGCAAGTTAACAGAAGAAGTAAAGAACCGTGGTGCAGTTAAATTTGACATCGTTCTGGAGTGTACTTACGAAAATCCAGAGCCGCATGAATACCTACGGGACTTCGCTGAAGTCCCGTAGGCCCACAAAATTCATATATCCAGGCAACAAGATGCTGTCACTGTATAGGAAGCTTCGGCAAAGATAATGTGAAGGTACGGAACCAGTGTCACTATAGTGGCAAGTATATTGGAGGAACCTGTAACAACTGCAATTTGTTCAGAAGACGACCAAAGAGGCTTCGTGTATTTTTTCATAACCTGGAATATGATAAACATTTCATCTTCAGAGAACTGGTGTATGACAACAAGGACATCACCATTATAGCACCTTATGAAGAAAAGAGTATTACATTTGGAAAATCGCTTGGAGAGAAGTTCAGCATTTAATTTATAGACCGTTTCTGTTTCATGGTCAGCAGATTATTAATCCTAGCAGAGAACCTGCCAGCAAACAAATTCAACAGTACATGTAAACTCTTCAGTTTCGATGAGCTGGCCCTAGTGACAAGGAAGGGGGTCTTTCTGTATGAATATATCGACAGCATTGAGAGACTCGACAAGACAGAGCTACCACCGAAGAAGAAGTTTCCTAAATAGGCTGACCGATGCGAACAGAAGTGATGCAGAATATGCCCATTCTCAGCAAGTATGGAAAAAAGTCACTGCCGAACCTTCAAGTACTCTAAAATCTACATGAAAACACATGTATTGCTACTCGCTGATGTACTTGAAAACTTCTGTGGCCTCAGCCTTGACACGTATGGACTGGATATTGTTCATTACATAAGTTTACCTAGCTATGCATTTGATGCCATGCTGAAGGCGACTGCTATGAAACTGGAACTTTTTACTGGCTATGACAAGTACGTGTTTCTCGAGAATGACATTAAGAGGTGGTGTGGCTCAGTGTATGAAGAGGCAGTGTGTTGCGAACAAGATGTATAATGATGAGAATTATGTCGCTTATGAGCCGACGAAATACCTTACGTACATGGATGCTAACAATTTGGACGGCTGGGCGAGGAGTTTGCCACTGCCTATAAGACATTTCAAGGGAGCCAATACTGACCTTGGCATCATGAGCATACCTGACAATATTCCTATAGAATACATCATCGAATGTGATATAAAATACCTAACTTAAACTGCACAGTGAACATAAGGACTTGCTATTTCTGGCAATTAATGAATGACGACCAGAATGCATACAGATGAAAACTGATTACTACACTGACGAGCAAGAAAAATTATATAGTTCAATATGTTACACTCAAACAAGCCATTAACCACAGACTAAAAATTGAGAATATTCACCGTATGCTAGAGTTCGAGCAGGGTGTGTGGCTACATCCGTACATCCAGTTGAACATCGGAAGACGTGCAGCAGCAGCAGCAGCAAACAATTTTGAAGAATACTTTTTTAAGCTGGCTAACAATGCAGTCTTTGGTAAGGTCATGGAAACCAACATAATAGACAGATAATGATCCTTGTATGCAATGAGAAGCGACTCATAAAACTTGTCGAAAAAACCAGCCTTCAAAGACGGAATAATTTATTGTGAGAACTTGTCGCTTATCAAGCTAGAGCATGAGACTACCTTGTTCGACAAGTGCATTAATACTGGTGTGACAGTACTGGATTTGTCAAAGGTACTCATGTATCATTTTCATTACGACATAATGAAGACAAGGTATGGTGAGAACCTGCAGTTGAATTACATGGACACTGACTGTATGATCTACGAGATATGAACTCTCGATTTTTATCACGACATATCTTCTGATCTGGATTTCCTTGACGAATTTGACGCCAGGGGATATCCCACAAACCAATGCTGCTACTCGCTCAAGAACAAAAATGTCATCGGCAAGTTCAAGGACGAGTGTAATGGTGTACCTATGGCAGAGTTCATAGGCCTGTGTGCAATGTTGTATGCCTGCAAATGTGCGGGCAACCTTTACAAGAAGACTAAAGGAATTCATAATTGCGTTATTAGGAACAAGATTACTTTCGAAGACGATGTCCATGTTCTCAACAGATAGAAGGATTTGCGAGTTATTTTACATCGTATAAGGTTACAAAAAAAAAGCAGTTGTATACAGAATGTAGTAATAAATTTGCACTTGTGTGGATGGACGACAAGCACCAAGTAGGTATGGATGGAGTGAATACATTGCCACATGGACACTCTGGCTAAAAAATGGCCTTACAGCACACTGGAGTTCATGCAAGAGGGAGTTTTTCACCTTGTTGTGGTAGGACTCAGTACCCAATGATCCAGACGACCATTCCGTGGATGTCTATTTCGGTAGCTTGCTGGGGGATAAGAGGTGAGGGGAAATCAAAATTTGACATACAACAGGTGAATATGGCTTGCCAGCTGCACAGAAAGCAATCTGTCCAGAAGAAGAACACTGATCATGTAGACGATTTGTATATAATTTTAACAGATTCTAAAAGTTATACTCTGGCTGGGGATATAGGGGCTATGTACACATAAATGTTAGCATTCCCTATATTCTATATTTATTTAAAAAATAATACTGACTTCAAGATATTTCATCATTGTATGCAAGATTTTATCAGCATTGAAATCCTTTCTGCGCTAAATCATTGTAAGGTTGCTGGTCACAAGCCTGGATAAAATGGGGAGGACATTGTATGTCTCATATGTTTCATAATCGATATGCGAGAATGAAAGGAGTCACTAGGAACAAAATACTGTAGTATTTATTTATTTATTTATTTTTAGAAATTATGTAAAAATTAAAAATTTCTTATTCCATGACTATATGTTACATTTCTGAAAAATATGTCTGGGATAGTAAAAAAATATTAACAAAAATATTTAAAATAAATACTTAAATAGTGATATACTTAAAATTATTTAAATTAAAACATTAATAAAATAAATACAAAATGTAAAACATGAAAAATAAATGTCTTTAATGAGAGACAAGATATTTATTCGTCCCAAGCAATGTACTTCTTATAAACCCTTGTCCCAGTGCATGTCATGATAGCCAAGCGGTCTAAAGCATTAGTCTGGTGACCCAGGGTCTTGTAGTTCGATCCTGCACTATTCCAGATGGTATTTTGAGTTCTAAAAAAAATCAGCATCCCTAGCAGCCAACTCCAGAACCAATATAGCAGTCGAACAAAGGTGAGTAATCAGTGGAGCAAATGCGACTAATCGAACGGAGGTGGGAGACAAACCCTATAACAAATGAAAAATGAAAAAATAACAAATGAAAGCCGATGGAAACAAAGATGGCAGTGGAGCGAATGCCACTAATCAAACAAACGTGAGAGATAAATGATAAACGGAAAAAACCAATATGGCAGTTGAGCAAATGCGACTAATCGAACAAATGTGAGAGACAAATGACAGCCGATGTAAACGAATATGGCAGTGGAGCAAGTGCGACTAATCGGGAAACCAATGACAAACGAATGTGAGAGGAACAGAGAAAAAGAAAGAAAGAGAAGGAAATAAACAAAGAGAGGAAGGAAAGGAAAGAAGAGAAAGGAAAAGAGAAAGAAATGAAGAAAGAATGCAAGATAAAGAATTGCAGCACTCGGAGAACACCACAGAATGATAGAGGCAACATGGAATGATAGAGTATGAAAAAACAACATACAATGATAGGGCATGGAGAAATGTTATATTGGCTACCAAAATGGAGGGTCCAAAATTGTGACATACTGGCTAAAAATATGGTGGCATACTGGCTACAAAGATAGCAAAATCTGAGATGGCAATCGTGTGATCGTAATGACGGAGCATGGAGGTCTGGAATCCAAGATGGCGGTCCGAGGCTTCCCCCAATCCGTATCTAGACCCTGGCCCAGCCTGCCCAGTTGCTTACTACTTATAAGACACATCACACACGTTGGCCTCGTACGTTCCCTGCCTCAAAGGGATGGCATTATTGGTTTTATACATATGATTATTGGTGGTTGTAAATACATACAATTATAGTATGAGTTGTGCAGGTGGTCACTAATCGTATGATGGACTTGATTTGGTCACACGTACAAGTAGTAGGGGCGTGCCGGTTTCACCCCAATTTTAATTAATCGGATTAACCCTTAGAAACCAAATTAATCGGATTAACTCTCAATCCAATCGAATTTTTAATCCGATTTTAATCCGATGAAAATTTGATAGGCCTTAATCCTAATCCGATTAAATCGAATTGTTTGATAAAAAAATTAATTCAAATTTATTGATGAGAAACTTTGATCACATTTATTTGATGGATTTTATTTTGTGTATAGTTTGGTGTTCTTAATTTTCTTACTTTTTTGTGGTGGGGAGAGGCTCTGGTACATCCTCACCCTTGGAGCTCTGGCGTTGTACTAAGGTGTGGTGTGTTGGGGAGGTGGTGTATATAGGGGAGCGATGTTTACCCTCTCAGCTCTGGCGCAGTACTGAGGTGTGATGAGCTGGGGAAGGAGTATATATTACTTTAATTTCGTCCAAGAGTGTCATAAGTGTTTTTTGTCTCTCTTAGATCGTGTTGGCAGATAGGAGACTTTGAAAGCTAGTATTTACGTCGTGTATGTAACGATTATTCCAAATGGATAACAGCGGTGATGTATTACACGAGAGAAATGTAGGAATGTTTAAATGTCGCACAGGAAAAATTAATGACGGAGCCCAACTAAGGAAAGAAATAAAATGATTATAATATACGACCGTTGGGTTCGGGAGATCACAGAATGAATGTTTTAAAGTTGCTATATTTTCTTTAGAATGAAATCTACCCCATCTTATTAGATATTCATTTCGAAATTATTTAAGTGGCTGACCTTAGAGAAGTACAACGAACGAACACAACTATGTGACTATCGTGACGCCTGTCAGTTCTACACATACCTTAAATTATTTAAAAACACTCCCATCTAGCTGCGAGGTTGCTGAAGGAATGACGGTAGTATAGGATTTACGGAGACTTAAAAGCTGTGTGTCGAGAGCCTGACTATAAACATGGAGCGTGGTCGGCGTCTGTAAGGCAACTGAGTTGAAATTATGGGAACAACTCGTAAATGAAGGAAATATTTTTAATGTTTATGAAATAGCAATTAAACAAAAAGAGAGTTGACCACACAACTATGAGAATTGATAAAAAATTAAGTTTACAATGCACCTACTAATATATAAATTACACTAATTTATTTTAAAAATTAGTTAATGGAATCACACAAGCACCTCTCCCAAAACACATCCGGTCGACTGGGAAGTCAGTCAAGGAATGGCATATAGACGTGGAGCTTGCGGCCGAGTTGAACACACAAGTATGTGAAGGGATAAAAATTATGTTTACGAATTAATATTTCCCTAGAAAACTCGTTTACCACCCATTCTGATAACTTAAAGATGGAAGCAAACGACTTGAATACACTACAACAGACAACTGTTCACAATATGGAATGATAGCATGTACATACTAGTACTAAGAAAAACTTATCCAGATTTTTAACACAAGTTTGATTTTAAAAATTTATAAAGATAATCGGAGTTTGTGTAAAGTAGGTGGGTGCTTTACCAGCAGACATCATTGTGTTAATTCCCAGCAGCAGTAGTAGTAGTAACCTGTCTTGTGTGACAAAATATTTTTATTAAAAGTTTGGTGGGCTCTGCCACTTACTGCTGCTATAGAGAGTAAATTCAGGGGGAACATTCTGGTAGGTATGATGGTGGGAGTTCGTTTACCTGGCTCTCAAAATGTTTTTTTTTTTTTTTTATAGTTCCCTCCTTGCCTGGACACCATTGTGTTATAAGTTAAGGTTAAGCTGTGGTTACGAGGCTTTCTCGAAATGCTACTGCTCCCCTCGTTTCGTTTCAAATTCATTACTTCAGGAGTACGATTCTTTTCTCAAACACTTTTGTAAGTATATTTCGCGTCAGTCCTACAGAGATGTTTAATTAAATTTTAATTGAAATGTTAGTTTAAAAATATTTTATAGTTTAATGTATAAACATTTTTTTCTCCCCCACGAAGACTGAAGTGAGAAACTTGTATTTTCTCATGAAAGGCACCCAGTTACCTGGGCTTGAATACAAACCAGGCCTGAAAAGCTTATTGCTCGTCACTCATTCCTTTTTATGTTTACCAACGTTTTTTTTCAAACTTCCCTTTAGTATTATTAAATGCTTCATCCACTCATCATTCACAAAATATTACATAATGACATAAGGAATTAAAACTAATAAATAACAAGAGACACTACTCCTTTTTAAACATAGAAAAAATGTTATTTCAATTTCTTATCAAAAAAATCATCCTTAAAAACTAAATATTTTCAAAAGCGTTATTCATTTACTTTAAGACAAATATATCAAGAGAATTAAATGTACAAAAAACATCTTATAATTTTAACTATGGAACATTTTTTTCAATCACTTTATAATCCAAATCAAATTAATATATGTATCAAACATTTACACTCTAAAATACATTTTACAACAATAATGTTAAGAAAACGGGTATTATTTTACAAACATTTTAAGACCTAAATTATCGAACACATTTATGAGAGACAAAAACAAGTTATTGTATGCAACAAAATACCTTTAGAACTGGCCATGGCGCGTGGTAAGGAACAATCCAAAAATCCGCCTCAAGTGATTTCACGAAACTGTGGAAACCGAAATGAGGATGGCTGTACGCGAACTTGAACCCAGCTCCTTTAATGAGTGAAGTTCCTAAGAGTGGGATGGACACCGGGGTTGTTATTTTTTTTTGGAAAATAATTATTTGCGCAAATACGCATATCTCGGCAAATAAATATTCTGCAAATAAGACTTTTTGTCAGAAAATATTAAAAAAAAACACTATCTATGCCCTTATTTTCTTTACTTTTGTCATATAAGGCTAAGTGTATTCTTGGAGAAAAAAATCGTGAAATTGGTTAAATACCGCATTTTCAAAGCTTGCCTAAGCAATTTCCTTAAGCGGCAAGAGAAAAGTACAAAGATACGGCCGTAATTTCATCGGAGGCCTTTCATCGCGTGTAATAAAACCCCATTGTCGCGGGTCTATAGTCAGTTCACGACTGGAACAGACTTTAGTTTGCACAGTACAGCGTCACGACAGAAACAATGCACGCCTTGCGCGTAGAAGCCATGAGGCGCTAGAAGTGAGTGTTAGGGTCGTCCGTATTGCTCCCTCGCATCTTGACCTGGTCAAGAATGTCCCGGCGGGGCGGGGGGGGGGGGGGATCCTTCCCACTCTCAAGTGTGGGAGGTATCATTTTTTTGCCGAGACTGTTTTCCTAAGTCTCTGAAACAACTGCTGCTTGTAACATGAAGTTCAAGGACATTTTCAATTGTATTCTACTAGTTCAGTGCCAAACAAAATTTTTTTTTTCATTGCAACTACTGAAACAATAAATTTATCTGCGACTGAAAGGTTTAAAGCGACTTCTTGTGCTGCCAGCACTTAAAGTAATACTTTCGCCTGGGGATTCAATTTTTATCCGGATCTATAATTTTAAGTTGTCCTTAACCTACATCACTGCTTCGTCTAGACATGTTGTTGCAAGATTTGCTTTATAAATGAAGCTCCATGCTCATAAACTATGGGGTCTGAAACTTAAAGTTCAATTCCTGACAATTCACTGTGCGGCCTCAAAGTTTATAGACCATCAAAACTAATATTTTTTAGTTCTTTCGTCGTGATGACATGGTGCCAGTCTAGAAGTCACAAAATAAAATAAATATTCTACTTAATATCCGTCAACACAATTGAAAAAAAAAAATTCTTAATTTTAGAATAAATAAATAATAGGACATAAATCCTCTTTCATTCGTTTTCTGTACCAGATTTTATATTTATGACATTTTTTTTTGCAGATTTCCAGCCTTATAATTACTTGGAATCAAGAATTCACTGCTGTTGATAGGGATTTCTTCAGTGTATAGGATTGTCAGTGTGGAAAGAGATACGGTACAATGCGTGCCAATTTTGTATATTTACGGGCCAACTCCGTCATGTGAACTGTTATGCGAAAAACGAACTTTAAAAAACCCCCCATCGAGAATAACTGTATAAAACCCCATTTTTTTAAACTGCATATGAACGCAGTCATAAATTTTTTTTAGGTAGGGCCTATGGGAAAAATGCACTGAGATATGGTCGTGTCTATTAAAGGATACCTAGAATAACTGATTTCAGATATTATTAGCACTGTAAAGTTAGGAAAAATTGAACACACGTCCTCTAAGGACGGCTTTTCCAGTGATCTTTTGTGCGTTGTGTAATACATTTTAACCTAATTTTAATATTTCACTACGAATATAGGACATATGAGTGTGCATGTTACATGTGTGTAAGGACTGTTCACCATAAAGTGAGCACTTTTAAAATCAACCTTAGAAAAAAGTCACTGCACCTATCTGCGTATATTTTAACGGACGTAATGAGTGACAAGCGCCCAGTAAAATTGGTAACGATGGAGGGTAAAGTAGTTCCATATCTTAAAGTCGTATAAAAAGTGTTCGGAAACCATTTGTAATAACTTAAATAATTTTTATCGCCGTATTATTTTTTTAATGCGTCGAAGTGTAAAATATAGCAGATTTTTAAAATACGTTATTTTCTAATAATTTCACAGTTTCACTTGACCGACTCATGAAGAAAGCGGAGAGGCCTAAGTCAATGATAATTGTACATTAAGGAGGAAGAACACATAATGTAAGTTACATAAAAATAGATCTTAAGCAGGGCTTTCAAAAGCGCTCATTTTACCGCGAACAGCCTATACATATACATAATACTATTACAGGCAGGGGGTCTGTGAGCATGCGATGCACGGATGATTTATTAACGAGCGTGCGCAATGATTTGCGACCGGAGATGCAGCGGCTCTTCACAAAGGAATGTTTACAAAGCGTGCCATGTTCAATTTTCCATACACTAACCTAGTGGGTGGAAAAAAAAACGCAGTAAGTTTTGAATCGCAAACGGGCAATAAATAATTGCCTTTTTTAAAATTCTATTGTTTAAAATTTATCAGGGCAATGAATTGGAAGTAACGCATTCAATAGGTAAGTTTGCTTGTCGCTGGAATTAGTTACCATGCTGTGACAATTACGCGTGTCCGAGGACGAAGCCACACGCGGACGGCTCGGTGAGCAGCGAGAATCGACTCTGATTGACTCGTATTCGCATCGCGTTCCGATCGCCGACCGGCGTGTGTCGCTCGCTCCCTCGCGTCGTGATGAATGTTTCAATTATCGGCGCCGAGTGGTTTTTATCGACGCCCCGTATCGCACAACCCATCCCGAACGACCCCTTCGTCCCAGCCACACACCCGCATCCACGGCGTGACACTCGTTCGGGACGCGGGACCCGCTGCCCCGGCCAGGTCGGCACACCATTAAATAAATAAATTGCGTATGGGGAGTGCACCCAAGGAGAGGCAACATCAAAGACTATAAACTGAATATGAGGTAGACCGCTTATTCGTCTTTGGCGCATGTAGTCGACATTGACCTACCCCAAACGAACACAATTGAAAAAAATCACACGGTTGGCAATTATCAACTTGTTTATTTATATCTTATTTTTAAAATGACAATCACTATTATAATAATAAAACACTCTTACCAATTTGATTTTAATCAAACTGCATTACAGATCGGTTAGAGAATATATAAAATCACCTCAAACCCAGTCCACGCAGTTTTATTTAGTTGTATTGGCACAAAAGCAGTTCGATTTTGGGACAAGCTGATTGATTGTGCGCAGCCAGCGAGAGCGGTCTACCTCTTCTTTATACACTCTCCTAAACGACGGGCTTTCAAGCTGGGACCAGTAGGTACCTGTCATCCCCGAACATGACTATAAATGAGACGCTAGGATGAAGCGGCGCTGGATGTAAGGGCGCGGGAAACAGGAGTGCCTAGAGAAAACCCTTCGGCAAGCGGCATCACCCAGCACGATCACCACATGCAAAAATACGGGAGTTAACTGGCCGGGGCTCGAACCCTGACCGTCGTGGTGGAAGGCAAGTACCCTGGCCACTACTCTGTTAAAACACGTTTCCTTATATTTAAGAAAACTTTTACGTAACGGCACACAGAAAAAAAATTGTTTCCCCAAACCAAATCGTTTGTTTTTATAATGGAAATTAAATATTTTGTTGACGGAACCAAATTATTTTGTTGCTTGTAGTTTTTTATAGCAAACAAATAATTTTGTAGTATTAACTTAATTGTTTTGTTGGTTCAACATGCTGAATGATTTGTGTGTACCAAATATTTTGTCTGTTCAACCAAATTTTTGTATTTACTCTATCAAAGGTATAATTGGTACAACCATATCCTTACCTTCACTCTATCAAATGCTTGGTTGGTCCAACCAAATATTTCGATTTACTGTATCAAATGTTTTGTTGGTTGAACTACATGCTTATCATCACTCTACAAAATAATTGGTTGATTCAACCATGTATATAAATTCTCTCTACCAAATGTTTGGTTGGTTCAACCTCACGCTCATCTTCACTGTACCAAACAATTGGTTGGTCCAACCATATTATTACCTTCACTCTATCAAACATTTGGTTGGTTAAACAATATTCTTACCTTCACTCTGCTAAATGTTTGGTTGATTTAACCATATCCTTACCTCGACTCTACCAATTGCTTGGTAGGTCCAAACATATATTTACTTTTACTCTACCCAATTTTTATTCGTTCATCTATATCCTAACCTTCACACTACCGGATATTTTGTTGGTTCAACTAGCAACTTTGTTTTCTGTACCAAGATGATTCATTCGTTAACCTGAACCCCTTCTTTCACACTAGTGAAAGTTTTGTTGGGTCAAGGTTAATATATGCAAATAATTGATTCATTTTTAAAATGAAATGGGTTAGTGAAACTGATACTTGCTCGCCCTACACAACACATTTTCTACCAAAATAACAGTAGAGCTCTAGCAGTTACGGTCCTCTAAATATTTGTTAATGTTTGAAGTTAATGAATTATGCCTTTGTCTTCATGCGCATGGGTAAATTTCCCCCAAATATAATTTTTCTTTGCTAATAACAATAAAGTTTTCTGTCACATCATAAAAATCTTAAGGTTTCGCTGAATTTGTTGTTCTAACATTAATCTATAATTAGAGTCGTCATCTGCAAGATATTATAAATAAGTCGTCCACTACTACTCAATTTGAATTTTTTTGCATTAAGATCATTTTAACATTTTCGTTGGCTCAGGTTACAAATCGTTAAAATAAAAAGTTATGGACAATAAAAGTTTAGCACTCATGGAACAACGAAAATATCGTGAATTGAAGCTGTAAAATATGTAGTGTAAGTTAACTGCAACAAAAAAACCTGCAGAAATAAACTGGGAAATAAATGGGGAAAAATGATTAAAACGAGAACGAGTCAAAGCCAGTGGCGAAGTGATCTAACTATTACATCCTACCACTTTTAAATGTATCAGCGTATTTCAATATTTCTGCAGTTTATACAAGTTTTCCCCAATGTACAACTCCAGTGATTGACAACTCCCCACAACATATATTTTAAATTCATGTTCACTGCAGTTCAGGTTATATGTTAATCGTTTCTTACTACAGTAATTTTCCAAAATAATTAAAAACATTTATTTTTGTCATGAATACGTCTTTAAATTTGCAACCATAGCAGGAGGCAACATCCGATGATAACAAAATCGGGGGATACAGTTTGGCATTGCAGTTCCGAATCTATAGCCTACATTCAAAATTAAATTACACCACTCGATTACCAAAGGATCAAAGAATATGTTACGTTGAGTGAGGAATGCGAAGCATCACGCAAGGCTACAGGGGGGGGGGGGGGCGCAATTTCAGTTCGTTTCGCCGTGTCTCATAACTTCCGCGTAGAATGACTTTTGACTAGGCGAAGTCACGACACTCGTTTAAGTTTCAATCAACTGCTCTAGTCAAGATAAATCGGTTGCGTCTATAAAAAAAAAATGTGGCGCGTGGTTATGGTGAAATTGTATGCGTTTAATATAAAAAATTAAGAAGACTTAACAATTTCGACCTATACTCGTAAAAAAGCCAAGCCGAAATACAGAAATCGTATACGGTTGGAAAGAGCATCTCAAAATCAATTAATTGATACCCATAAAACCCCATATGATCGAGCGAAGCGGTGCCGGGAACGTTAAGTAAACATCAAGGCATCCGAGCCCGTCAACGTAGACGTATTCACGCAAAACAAACGGCCGTGTCCCTAACACAGCAAAACCCATTTTTTTTTTTTTTTTTTTTTAGATTTAATTAAGAATTCCATGTGATTGGTTACTGTTCGTATTTGCACATATATAGCTGAATAACCATGTTGCAGTCAAGAAGAAATACAAAATAAAGCCAGAGATAAAAGTAATATGTCAAACCTCAAGACTTAAACATATATGTTCACACACTGAAAAGCAGTCGCCACCATTACCAAAAATTAAAAAAAAAATTTTATGTTTACTTCTAAGAACACTACATACGCTTGTCGTCATGGGAAATTCTAGTTCACCCCTTATATTTGCCCAAACCTAATGAACAATCAACAGAACAGCTAAAAAAGTTATGAAATAAAATTTTGTGGGGAAATGCAGAAGGGAAGAAAAAAACACAAGGATATTTTACGCACACTTTACTAGTAACTTTTTCTCAGCAATCAACAACATTAGTAATTGTTTGTACCTTTCTGACCAAGTTATTTAAAAAATGATCTTAATATACACATAGGAACAAGATTTTGAGAACTCTGTAGTGAAGTTAATTAAAGTTTATACTTGTAAAGCCATATAAAGGTAAGCCTCAAATCATTTTTAAAACCCAAACACCACC
Source organism: Dryococelus australis (assembly GCA_029891345.1). Taxonomy (NCBI): domain Eukaryota; kingdom Metazoa; phylum Arthropoda; class Insecta; order Phasmatodea; family Phasmatidae; genus Dryococelus; species Dryococelus australis. The sequence goes on from CM056995.1 coordinate 254,899,799, forward strand.
AATGGAAATGTTCAAATTGTGCTTTTAGCACTAGGCCTACATCTTAAACATGTATACGTAGCCCTGTTAGAATACGCAGAAGGGTGTAAAAATACATTAACAGCAAGAGTTTTAATCATTTTGTCCAAATATATAAGAAACAAACATGAAATACCAAACCAAGTAACTTAGCAAGCTGCACACCTCTTATTACTTGTGCTATAATTCAAGACAAGTTAAAATTTATTTTCCCCACACCAATACTGAGCAAAAAAATTGTTTCATTAGGAGAAAAGGTAAAATTATTTTACAGAAACCAATACATATCACAAATTCAAACTTTAAATACATTTTGTAAACAGTATAAATCTGCAAAATTAAATATTTATATCAGTACTCTAGCTCTACAAGACTAATAAGAATAGTTAGGTTTAAGTATCGGGGTATACTTCTATGGTTGATTCGCTGTATTTCCAAAATGTTTGAAACCAGACTGAATTTCTACTTTTAGGCTAGTCACTGTATTCTTTCAACACTTGTAAACAAATACATCGCCAGGTGACTTCCACGTGTTCAAATATCTAATGCTTTCCCAGCAAACACGAAAAGTACGGGCCGGAATAGGGCTGATAAAAGATAGCCGACAAACTCCAGGCCAGATGATGCCGACCCACTGACTTATGCCATTAGCAGCCCGATGAATGGTGGCAAGACGCCGGGCCTGCGGCAGCTGGATGGCGGCAAGATGCTGGGCCAGCGACGGGTGGGTGCCATTGCCGGGCCTGCAGCGGCATGATGTCCAGAAATAAGCACTATAACCATGAAGAAACCATAACTTTTCTATTAAAAATTTTAGTAATTGTTATTTCCTCTTTACGTATATTAATTTAATTTACTTCTCAAAACATTATATGATATGAAAATCCATGACAATATAAGAAATAATTTTAAAACACTGATTATTTGAAAACTGTTTATTCAAAGGCTTGCAAACAAAATAGTTTTTGTTAGTTTTTGATATATCTGTCGGATGATTGTACAAATGAAAAAGATTTCAAAGTAAAAATGTCATGGGCTACCACGTGACATAAATGATCATGAAAAAAAAAACATGCTAACGGTTAACATACGTGATCTCAAAAAATATATCATGCCATTAACAGCGTGCTAACCTATTGCCTATTCAAAACCCTTTCCAAAGTTTGTCGACAAAAATACATTATATCTGTGTCTTTATTGTGATAAAGAGCCATGTCTTGAAAACATTACTGGGCCGGAATAAATAATATGACGACCAGCTTACCGAAAAAACAAAGATGTTATATTGGAATCGGGCCAGAATATTATTTTGTTATAGACGACATGTTGGCTGTGAGATATCACGCCGATATAATTTAGGCGATATCAATCTGTTATCCAAAAAAATACAGTGGGCCGTTGTTTTTTTTTCTAACGGCATACATACTGTCTCAAAAAATACGTCACGCCGTAGTCAGATGGCTATTTTCTGGCATTGAAACGACAGTTACCGACAGTACAGGTATCGGGCCGACAATTTGCCGCACTGTTCCGACAGGTTGTGTTTTCTGGGTTGTTTACAAATATCTCAAATATGCAGATCACTATCTCATGCCATTACCGAATGTGTGCTGTTGTAAATACGTACCTAAAAATAGACGCAGGCTAATTTTAAAGCGACCATCAGCCCGAAAGTATGCTTCATTTAATTAAAATACTCGCAATGTGTCAAAGTTGAGGAGATAAGCACCGACAGCAATGTGCCATTATTCCGGGACAACTCGTTGACAAATCATGCACTCATGGAAAAAAGGGCAGATAGTTTACGCCTGTCACAAAAAATCGCTGCACGCGCAATTACATTATTCCGTCCGAAAGCTTCTTAAAACTCAAAAACAATAATTTTTTATGCACATCAGCACTAATTTTTCTATTATTCTATCCTGTTGTCGCCAAACTGTCATGGGCCCAATTGGCGAGTTATGTAATAAGGCAAGCTTTCAAGATGGACAAATAGCATTAGTCACCAGCGGTACATTATAGTATTAGAGAGCCCTATCTTCCTTGCATCATGAGCATTCCATTTGATTTTCCGCACGCTCCCTGCAATACACTTACTACATCAAAGGGCTGATAGACAATAGTTCCCACGGAGGAATATTATAGTGTTTAATATTCTCACCATTTATAGTACACACTAAAATAAATATAAACACGCATTAAAACTGTAAGGGAAAAATGACTTTTAAGGTAAATGAAATCATAAAAAAGATTAGGCTATATTTGTTTTTAAAAATCAACCTTCCATGTTACACACATGTAATATTTCAAAGGTCTGATTAATGAAGTTTGAAGAACCCATGAATGCAGTAGATATAGGAATGATTTAGTTGAACACCATACGTGTCTTGGTACCCATAATTAACTAACTTTAAGTAAATTGCTGCGACTATTTAACAAAGTTTTTTTTTCAGTGGTAATTTTATGTCAGTTCCCTGATTAACTTGAATTTTACCGTAATTTAACCACTGTACTGATTCACCTTCCTGAAAGATGTCACGTATTTATAAAGCTACCCACAGCAATTGTATGTAAATGAACATGTTTGCGAGATAAATTTTAAGTTGCATAGCCAAATCGTCATCATTAAATAGTAGGATCCCGCCAAAAATTTAAAATCCGAATGCAATAAAAACATTTGTTATTAACATTGAAAAAACCTTAACATTCAATCAATAAAACAACTTCGTCTGCAGCATTGATTTTAAACCTCGTAGTCACACCACCATCTCTACTCTAGTATTAAGAACACCTGAATACAAGAAACTCTGAAATCCCGGGAGAAACAAATGAATACAAATACAATCAGAAAATAAATATTTCCGCCCCCACCTTCCCTCAAGAAAATGCGACTTTAGTATGACGCAAGTTACTCAGTCAATTCACAAAAACTCTTCATACTACTTCACGTCAGTGTTGGCTGATGAACATATAATAAGAAAACAGATTATTGGTCTGCTTCTTTCACCCATTTGTCTGCCAGCCACCAAACTATTCCACAGAACCAAAGCCTGATATAAAATAGCCTGAGAGTCTGCTTATAGGTCATATTAAAGTGTTTCCCTTCACTTTATAACGGTGACAGTTCTTTAAATTGGACCTCAGGCAATGATTTTTAATAGTACAAAAATTCTGAAGAAACATTTCTGATTATAAACTGATCTTGACAGTCGGCACGTGTTTATCTGAAAAAACTGCAGCTACACATAACTCCTCCCGTTCCGTTTTGTAACTGAGCATCAACCCTTTCGTCTTGGATAATACCAACAATGTGGTGGTTACAGATGCTTAGGGCAATTATTTAGTTCTATTCCTTTACACAGTGGAAGCTGAGACATTATTCCTTTGTTAGTATCCATCCCGGTACAAACAGGAAGTCTACAAAATCTTAAAATAAAAAAAAAACACGTCATGCGATTTCTTTTATGTGTGATAGAGTGAAATTCTAGTTCCTAGGCACATTGCACAGCATGTGATTCTTCTTAAAAATATTGTACAAATGTAAAAGTTGTACAAGCACAGTAGAAAGAAACTGGCACATTTCCATACTGAGTTTTTTGATTAAAACTTTACAGTGAATCTCCTTTAAAAGTTTCATTTTTTATGCTTAGCGAAAAAGTATTGCATTCAATCATGGATGCAAGCATAAGACACCTAGTAAAAATGTGCAATACTATTTAAATATTTGAAATCGACAAAAGTTTCAATAGTTACTTAAAATATATGGAATAATTTCACTTTCCTACATGAATGACTCAACCGAAGGTTTTTTTCAAATACTTGCTCAAACTCAACTTGGAAATTCCAGACTCTCAGGTCCAAGACTCTTTTAATAGGCTATGAAAATATTTTAATTAATTTTATGTTCAAATGTAAACATGAGCTACATTTTAACAAATTCCACTGAAACTTACGGCTCTACCTATAGACCTAGATAATATGTTTGACTGATTTGTGAACGAAAGCAATACATTTGTGTATTTTTGTTTGCCGTTCCTATTAGTTACCGCCAAATATCCTGAATCGAGCAATGGTAAAGGCTAGAGGGCAAGGTGGGGAGATTAAGAGTTTGCAAGTTTTCTAAACATTTCTTTATAAAAAACCCTCATCTTGTTGCATTAAAATAAACTCAAAATAAAATTCAAAGAAATGTAAATTTTTGGTGTTTCAAATCATTTCAACGGAACAAGCCAAATGTGAATATGATTTTCCATTAAATTTACCTAACTTTTATGTTTAGTATAAAAGAGGAAATACCATATTAGCCATTTAAAATTCATGAGACCCTCTCATTCTGCCAAACAATGGGTTTGTTTAGATGCTGGAATCCACTAACTTGTGAGAGCTACACAACTTAAAGTATATTAAGTTCAGTTAGCAACGCTTTTACAACAGGCATACATTCTACTGAAATTTTAAATGATTAGATACCAACAAACTTGCCAGTCGATATTGTTTATTTACGGTAACCAACAGGTAATGATGAATAATAAAATTAATTCAGTTTAAATAAAACAAACCTAATCTTGACAAACGTAGGCCTACAATTTGGATTCTGTGCAATCTTGTTCGTTGAACCACTGTTACTACCACGCTGTAATTTTGCTAAACGTTCAAGAAATATTGTGGGAAATAAAATATTTAAGTTTGACAATTCAACATCAACAACCAGCCAACTACCACGAAATGTTTTTTGCAGTGCTAAATTACACTAATGTAAAATGGGCTGTTCCAGTTTACTTGAACACTTAAACCTTGCTTATGATCTGCTTATCTGTTCATTTTGTGTCCAACATTTTCATAGGCCTGTTCATCGTAATAGTGCACAAATCAAGTGAAACTACAAAAATATAAGGAACGAAATATTTTACCACCTTAAACAATCCTTACTCCTACACATTAAAAAACATATAGAAACAAATGATATAATAATACTTCCTTACTGTAGCTATGTAAATTAACATACTATTATAGAGATGCATACAACACACATACATCATAGAGATATGTTCATACAACAGAAATACAAACTGCATACATAATTTTGCCATGCATTACAAAAGGTTAGAGTTTATATTTAGTTTCTTATATGCAATCATTAAAATGACAGATACAGAAAAAACATTTACGATCCAAATTTATCACTTCATTTGTCGTATAAATTTAATAGGGACAAGTTAATGGATAAGCTACACCTATCGCTGAATAGTTCCTTGTTTTCAATATTAATCTCAGTCTTAATACAGAACCGTAGGCATTATCCGTAATCCAAATCTCCAAGGTAACAAATTCAATTATTAATGAACACAAAATAAACCTACATTTTTAAAATAAAAGATCTCACATCACACAGAGTACACATTGTCATTCCACAGGTAATATTGAACTATAATAAGGCTCACAAAAAAATAAAACGTGAAACTTTTGAAACAATTACAGTAGTCTTCCCTTTAAAACAACAGCGTCATTATTTCCATCGCGTAAATATTCATAACAATAAAATATAAATTGACTCAAATATGTATAATTATTAAATAATTATAACCTCAGATCATTTTCACACATGCATAAACTTTCCGGTCAGCCATTGTGTGCAGATTACTTGTGCCCTGCTGAAATAAGCTGTCATAGGCCACAAATTTCATCAGGTGGGATTATTCTACTTCATATGAACGAATATGAGACTTCCAACATATAGTTCTCGAGATTATAACCAAAAGAAATGTCTGCTTGCACTCAACAATATTATTTTCAATTATGTGAAACTGGGGCATTTCATCACTCACACGAAAATACAAAACACTTTTACCAACGTACTTGATTATCTTTACAGTCACCCATGATGGATGGCAACATTTTATTTCCAGATGTTGCTTCACTGTTTCTTTAACACTGTCACAATTACTGAATGTACATGTTGCAACTACCTTTCCTGGGCCAACAACAGGAGTGCTGTCAAGTTTATTGCATGTAAATAATTAAAAAGAATTCGGCAGCTGATTTTTGAAAGCCAAAGAATTTGCAATATTTCTACGAGAACAGATATTACGGGCAGAGATTTTGAGCAACCTGTGAGTTGCTTCGTATCTCATACACCAAACATTCACAAGTGGACCAACTGATTCCATAATGCGTGGGTAATGAAGCATGAAGTGATACTATGGCCTAAGGTGTTCTTTACAGTGCTGCTGATATAAAGTGTGATGTTTGACTATCAAGGTTTTTAGAAGAACTACTGTTTTTGCATTTAATGCACGGCTGGTGACAATATCGAGAATAAGAATTTATCTCAAACACAAGTACAAGTCCCACACTGCATCATCTTCTGTTAGCAAATATCCAACCATTAATCCAAAATACCTGACTAGACACAGCATTTCAGATGCTGACATTATCAGCTGTCGATTCTTCAGATTATCAGATTTTACCGTAGGTGGCGTGTTACAGTTTTCACTTCTGTCGTAAGAAATGTATTCTACTATTTAGAGTATTTATATAAAAAACCTAACGCTGATAAGGTATCTAATAACTTGTGCCACACCATACCTGCATACACCTTCCAACAAATCGCGCATTATATCAACACGTTCATTCTCAGTCACAAGGTAGCTTAGCAACATGTTCCATACACAGTTGGTTTTAATTCCAGTCTTAGAAGAGTCATTGAGGAGAACTTCAACACAGCAGTTATTGCATTTCTAATCAAAGATTTATCTCCCTTTAATTTTATCATCACAGTTTACTTACCTACTTTGCAAAACCAACAGAAGTAGGTTGCAGAGGAGCATTCAACGAAACCGAGAGTGGAATGTAAAACCTAAGTTATCTCCAATCAGAAATGCTACACGAAACTTGAGAGTTCTTTCCAAGAGTGTTTACAGATATGCCACTTGTTTCCAAATCAACAAGGACACCAATAAGAACAGACAAAAACTAATACGTTATCAAAAATCTTTCTGTCAGTAGAGCGGAAAATTATTGCGAGGAAGATATTATCCATTGTGGACAGACACTCTGGTAGCGAAGCTGGAATGGTGTAGTAGACAGCTGCAAGTTTGTGTAGTTCAGTATGTGCTCCTAATGGGTTACCAAGGCATCAAAATACAAAAGTAATGGAATCACATCCTGTGGGCAGTCCTTCATAATCTTCATCCATAAATTAGAATGAAGAAAATTGGAAATGGTTCCAATATGAATTGAATTATTTTCCATATTCTGTAAACAAACTTCCAGAACACCCAGTAATTAAAAAAAAATATTTAAGACTTTTTTCATTGAAATGTACTGACAAAAACTGATTTTTGGCTCCAACACAGGAGAATCCGTGCTACTGTTAGTAAAAATGCTTGTGTTAAAATGTTGCAGAATGTCGACGAACACAATAATAATAATGAGGGTTTTCGAAAAAGGTGGGAAATTTGTATATTTAGAGAGCTGCAACTATGTTATGGACATTCTTAAATTAATGGGTTTTTTTAAAACATATTTTAGTAATTTGTATTTTCTGTGACTGTTTTTATTCATTTATGCTTCTATCCAATGCTAATAATGTAAAATAAGGTAAAATTAATATATTTTATGAATGTGCATAACACTGAAACTGCCAGGTCAAAACTCCTTAAAACAAACCACTTTATATGAAACATGCCAAATTTTGGTCTCCTGAGATTCGTTAAATATGGGGTTTAATTTGAAATCATGCCAATTTCTGTGGAAGTAGTAACCGCTACACATTAAGGAAATCTTGTGTGATTAGTTGAATATTAATTATATCATAAGCGCTTTCCCAATTCCAGATACAGGTGATGAAATATTCCTAAATGTATCTAAACTATTTGACTTCAACGAAGTGTTGGATGCAAAAACAAATGTCCCTGCAATACAGTTTTTGAAAAAAAAAGTCTTCATACCAGGATACAGCTGGTTTTCTTTAGTGAGACCAAGTCATTGAAGCATTTTCCCGTTTAACAAACAAATAAAATGTGGCCATGGGTTAAGCATTCTCCCAATCCAGTTCAATCTGCAAAGAAAACTGGTTCAATATAAAAAACATCACGATTAAATTTTCAGAATATGAAACTGCACGAAAAATAATTACCAATACGTAGCACAACTGAAATTTTAATACCGGCCACTCCTCAAGAAACTGTGCAACTGTAGGAGTAATATTATAACCAGGTTTCCGTAAATCGACAGAATTTTTCCAATGTGTGATAACTTCGATCCACGGTTCTTTACTGTTCTACAACCACGCCACACTGTTCTCAACATCTTCTGTAACAACATGACTTCCAAAAATACTTTCAAATCTGAAACTTCAACCATCAAATTGAAATTACATAGCATTTAAATAGCATAAGATTATACATTCACAATACATTAGTGAAGATATTATTCATATCATTGAAGACACTTTAAACTGCAGACCTCAAAAGTAAAAGTACCATTAACATGGGTAATGGTTATGAACTACAGTAGTCTGTGAAATGCATTTCTTTTACATTGAACATAAACTAACAATGCACTACACAGCGTTTACAGTGACCATGAGTACCAACAAACGCATGTCGATGCTGTCACACCTAACCTAGGCCTACATTAATACATCCAAGACCTTTCCTCCTTAACCCATACCTAGTTAAAACCTACTCCTCAAAAAAATTCCTGACCGCTTATTGTGTCCTCTCCTATATTGCTATATCACTCTTTCTCCAGTTTGCTCTACCCTCAACTCAGATAAGTATGTTATTCCTTTAAATCTAGTGACTTCCAGGAAATCTAGACATTTATTTATACTGAGTGAGCTTGACAAATTTGTAGTTTACGTATCTGGAGATAAGATGCAGTAATGTCAGAAATGTAATACTACAAATATCAAATCGGTGCGAAACATTTTAATTAATGCACTAAAATGTAGTTATGTCAGACCATAGTTGAGAAGTTCCCAAATTATCACAATCGTAAATTCTGAATACCTGCCCAGATATGAATGTAAATTTACCAAAATTTACTAATTATAATTAAAAACCATTATTAGGGGTACACTAATATTACCTGTGACAACAGCTGGTTCTGCATCATTAGGTGAACATTTTTTCTCACTAATTAGCCCAGCTTTTTTCACGTCTCTTTTCGTATTCCTATATTTATTAACACGTTTCCCTTTGGATAGCCTCTTTTATTTTCTGGACTCAAGGTTTTTCTCACAGCTGGAACATAATAGGTTTCCTTTTGTTCATTCGGGAAAAAGTGCCATAAGTTTGTCTGCTAATTCGCTGAAATCGTCATTGCACAAGCACTTAGACAAATATAGTTACATAAATTAAAAATCACTAAACCACACAACGTAAATATATATTCAAAATATACATAACGGTAAATTAAAACATATTTAGGTTTGTCACTTACAAACACACACTCACTTTCTATTTTTAAATAATTCTTGCTTCTTAATGACATTGCTGCAAAATTAAAACATTTTTCGGTTTGTCACTTACGAAAGCACACTCTCCTTCTCTTTTTAAATAATTATTGCTTCGTATATGACATTGCTGCAAATAAGCATATTATTGCCAGTTCTGATTTTTTTGGTAAGATCATTATCTGATGATCGAATATGTGCACCAGACCATGGGTGAAAGGATTTGGAACTATTCACATTATTCTTCCATAGTCAGTGAGAACATAATATGTGTTCCCATTACATTCGATATTATAGTTATTTCACTCGGGAGGTATGACAATGCTTAGATGGTTATGTGAAGAAGAAATTAGTTTCAAATCACTATCAGACTCATTTACTAATGTGATCTGTCATATTTGTGTCAAGAAGCTAATGAAATGGGAAGTATTCTTAAACCAAATTTAACTACACTGCATTATTAGCAGAAGTTAAATCACAGTGTAATTTGGCTATTCTCTGTTTCATACAACTTGAGTAAAATTTGACAGACGTGGTGACCAACATACACAGGAAACGCTCCCAATTGCAAAAAATTGTGTCAGCTGATTGTTTTTGTGGGATTCGTGTTATTGTGTTGGCGGTCTTTGCGATGATTGTAGAAGAAAATAGCACTTGGCATTAAACATTATAAATTAGACTTTTAATTGTAATTACAACATGTATGGTTTTAATTCTGCTCATAAACTAACGTACAATTTTTCAGAGTTATAGGGCAAGGGCTTTACATTTAGAAATATTATGGCAGAGCAAACGAATATCATGGTTATGTAGAAAGGCCTCCGTCAATCTCCCTTAACTATGGTCTCCACCCGCCCGGTGAAATTCCATTGCCCTTGAGCTCTCTCCCATTATAATTTATCTATATACGAGAGTTTCTTGCTGGTGGTGTCGGATTATCATATATACAGTTAATTATTTTTGCATTTGAATAATTCATTAAATGTAGTTCATCATATGTGCCTTTTTAACAACAGTCTTATCAGTGAAATTAATTATCGACACGTGTCTGCCGTTTTGTAAAAGGATTTGTTGATTGTTGTGTTCCGCCATTTCCTTTAACCATCGCGAAGTGTGAGAGGAAAAGTATTTACATTGTGAAGTTTAAATTTTGTGCTTCCAAGAAATAACTCAAGTGTTTTGTTAATTGAATAAGTCAGCAAATATTTTATTTCGTATCAGTGGCCGAATAAAGTGACATTAGTGAAGTAATCATCCAAAACTGGCCCATCTATGGGAATTACGAAGTGAACAGTGAGTTTTTGTGTTTCGTAAATAATGTTTTCTTAAATTATTGTTAGAATATTTGCAATGTGTTTGGCCTTTTAAAAAAACCTTGTTTTACCTAAATTAATTTTATTGAAACGCTAACGATTTTTATGTCGTAAGTTAAAGTTGCTGGAAATGATTTCATTGTGCGTTACGCACATCGGTGTTAACAGTAACAATGTATTGCGTTTTGTTCTTGCGGGAGGTTTCCAAATGTGGGCGGCCTAAATAAACCTCATTTTAATGTACTTATATTTTAAAATGCAACAATTTTTATGTGCTAAGTATTTCTCGCATTGGTACGAACAGCGACACATCTATCGCATTTAGTTCTTTCGATGAAGTTCAAACTTTAGAGTTATAATAAATTGAATGTTTATTTCCGTGCAAATAAACTTTTCTGCTGCATCATCAAAACAATGTAAATTCTAATTGCCACTCTCTTATAAGAAGAACCGCAAAACAATCATATCTCACAAAAGACGTTAAACTAAAGTTTCCCACCTCAACAATAACATAAACTGAAAATTAAGTAGTATATATAACAAAAAACAGTTAGAAATGGCATCCAGATATAGTTGCATAAGAACTGGACAAAACTTGTCAGTTTTCCAATGCTTGCCATTGGATTCGTAGTTTGTTTACAAAGATAATTTTCGTCACTGACAGAACATCTGTGGAGGAGGGATACACTGTGGCCGCATTTCTTTTTGAGAACTGTCAAAATTTTCTGAAACTTTATATCTTATATACTATTTTGTTAATTATATATATTATATTATGGTATATGACACTATTTTCAGGGAACATTCTTTTCTTTAATAGTGGTAAATTATTTCAATGAAGGGAAATATTTGAAGTGAAGTACTTGTCACATTATATGCAAGTCTTGTGCAAGTAAGGTTGTGAAAATAATACTTGTATTTTTATCTACCACACTAACATCTTTGCAGCACCCCCCCACCACCACTTTTCTAAGGATGTGCGAGACACTTTATTGAAGGAATAACTGGCAACAATAAAACAACAAATTCTGGGAATAACTTTCTAAAACTTCTCCAAAGGCATTATTTTAAAATGAAATATCCTTGCAAAACAGTAATGAACATACCTACCTAAATTCGTGAACCAGTAATATTCACGAGAGTACTGTATTGGTACTTGAATTAATAACACTGGACGGAAATAAAAAATCTACCCAAAATTTAAGTTTAACAAACAATTTATCTTAGGCCCAAACTAAGAAAATTGAGAAATGTTTGCTCTAAAATTACTTCCAAAATTGATGGGACGAATTTTCATTAGGGCAATCAACTCATTCTAGAATTGTACAGTAAATTTACACCTTTTTTGTAAGCACTGATCTCTACCGTAACCTTGGCCAAGTGCTCAAAGTGTGCCAAAGTAAGTGCAGAGTAACTGCTAAAGGAAAGAGGATGACGGCATTTACAGAGTACCACATAACTTTCAACTTAATTTATGTAACAAAGCATTCCGTGTTCACATAAAATCGAAAACTGTTTCCACAATAGCGGAGTTCTTTCCTGTGTGATTGTCTTTGACAATGCCGAAAACGTATAAATAATACAGTTTCTAGTTTTTTTTTTGTCATACCATGCACTGAATCACGGTAAGGTTGAGGCAGTCACATCAGACATAATAACCAATAAATATATTTCCTTACGGCTTCTAACATTTGGTTTTGAGTATGGTTGAATATATATATATATATATATATATATATATATATATATATATATATATATATATATATATATATTACTCATCACATGGAAGTGTTTAAATTAACAAATGGCAGGAGGGTATATATTGGCTGAAAGAAAAAAGGAACTAGGCCTTCCAAAGTGTCCACTTTACCATTAACAGTATTTCAACTATGTAAAAATGTAACACACATGTTAAGATTTTGGAACATGTGGTGTATGACAATTTTCGTCTGAATCCCTCTTGTTTTTCTGGACAGGATGTCATTTTCCCAGCCAGCAAGCACAAATTTCGCTGCTGTGCTGATATTCAATACTCTCTCCAAGTTAAAAGAGGTCACCGGAAAGAATAGCTTTTTTCTGCAACTCTCTCTTCATCTTCAGTCTTTCTTTATGATGTACCCACTTCTTCATTAATAACTGGCACACACACTTCATTTGCATCAACAACTTTAGTATTAGCTAGCAGACTCTCATCATTTATACTGTCTCCTACAAATATTTCTGGCAAACTTCTATCTCGACAGTTACACTGTTTAACTGACCACTTTCCAACAATGGATGAATAGCGATCACTTTTATGTTTCTCGCCAGATCCCCCCTCCCCCTCAAAATTCCGTACATCACTGATGTTGGTACTTTCTTATTTTCACCATAAATTTAGTTCCGTACCAACTTTCCGTATCGACTCTTTTGTGTAGTCTTTTGAGAGAACTACTCATTGTTAGAGCTGGATCTTAAAATGTACATACACTAAACAAAATTACACAACCATGTTTAACTTAAGGTGAGGCACAATAAACATTGTCATGTCTCTTGAGCGCAAATGTATACAGAAAATATTAACAGAAAGTATTTTTATGGAAGTCTACTAATGTAAGAAGTGTGTTAATGTATCCCTTTATAAAGATTTCAACAATTTTCATAAACGAAATATAATAGAAGAAAAAATAAGTTTCCATGTATACAAACACAGCCATTCCTAATAAATACATAATTATCAATGAATGTAAAACATAAATACGTAAATGTAGGGATAACCATAACTTCAAATATGTACTATTGTGTTTTTAAACTTACATTAAATTTTAGAAAGGTGTAACGAACAGAACCAACCCTCTGTCGCACTGTAGCTGATACAATAATATTCATATGACAGTTCACTACAACAAATTTACTTTATCTGATTTATTACTTACATTAAATTTTAGAAAGGTGCAATGAACAGAACCAACTCTTTGCAATACTGTAGCGGTATAACAAAATTCATATGACAATTCACGACAACGTGGTGTGTATAATACCTTTCGCCTTTTCAAAAGACACTTATGTACTAAGATTTAATGATATTGAAACGGCTGTCTTTTGCACTGTCAGTATGCGAATGAGACCTTAAATAATCACGTACAAATCAAGACTTTTTATTCCAACGCATAATAAGAGGAAAAAAGAAGTATTCGGAAAATGAGGAATAATTTTTGCTTTAGCAGCAATTATTACTGCTGATATTTTGTTTTTCATTTATTGTTATGACATGCTAATTTCTATGGGTCTCAAAATAATCACTTTTCTTTATTCTTACAGTAAGAATATTGTGCTTAAATGTTTTTTTTATAGTAAGAGTTTCAATTGTTTATTGTTATGTGACATTTGGTTGACAGCCATAATTGTTGGAGACTGAGTTCCGTTGCCAGGGGCAACGCAATCTGTTGATTGCACGAGGAAGCAGCTACCTTGTGATTGGTCGTTACGTAGCGTCACTTTTAAGCTACGTTATTGCTAGAGAGGGGAAGAGAGAGTTCATCTGTTATGTAAGGCGGGGCGTAACGAGTGTTACGGCCCCGATATGATTTTAAATGTAGATATTAGGGCAGTCCGCGAGTGATTTTGTATATTTTTCCAGATCAAGAGAAGATTGTCGGGGTGCCGGCAAGAGAAGAAGAGGGTCTGGGGCACTAGTAGTGCTCGATTTAATTTAGTTTAGATAGCCTTCCGCGACATTCAGAGTGGTACAATTTTGGACTGTACCTCGTTATAATATTAACCTTGGCTAGAATATTAAGGAAAAATGTTCATCCGGAAGAGAATTACCGCATTACATGACTGTACCCGATCTGCCTGACGCAGATTCATCATGCGAGACGCCCGATCTACAAGTATTAAGTCAGTAAGAAATTAAAATAAGATGGTCGCCGATTATAGTTTTGGAAAGTAGCTTAAGGCAGACGCCATTTGTCCTGCCATAAGATGCGGGAGTTTGAACTTTATTTTACAAATAAATACCCGAAACTACTAGCCCTGCTCCTAGTTTACTTGGTGTGAGCTTAAATTAATATATATTCTTTTAAATAAGATTTTATTTATTTGGTTTTTTTAATGTTAAGAACTTATTAAATTGTTTCGAACAACTCATAGGGCGTCTTGCTTCCGTTACGGCCTCTTAATATACATACATGCCACCAGAAGATTATTAGTAACACTGATATCGAGTTTAACTATTTTTCGAACAACAAAATGTCTAATATTGGCCATATCTAAGCGATTTTTATTAAAGATCAAATATTTTAATCTTCTTCTGAACTCCATCCATCCTTGTAGTTAGTTACTCCCAAATCTGTACATGCTAAGCTATTGAGCTTGACCAAAGTGCTATGTCCGTATGGTATTCTAGCCTTCTACTGAGTTGGTGTACGACTATCATCCTGGTAAGATTTTGGTAATTATCATAAAAGTTGTGGTTTATGCTCACTGGTGTAACTACTTCTGGAAAGAATCGTCTCGAAATCATCTACTCTAAGCTAGCTTGGCGCACGTATGGTAGTGTGTGGAAGGCAGATTGAGCACCACAACACCAATACAACAACTTTACTTAAATAAGAATTTAAATCTGTCCACTGTTTGATATTTTTCATCCCACAGACAACGAGTCTACCAGTAGAAAGGTGATTAAATGTTTCATCGTTTTCGTAAGTATTAATTACAGCATGTATATACTCACAGCCATCAGCTCAGCTTGCCTCACTTGGAGCAGCAGTGCTATTATGACATTTTCTTTCTTATTTTATTTTATTATGGTATTTTCTGATGTGCAAGCATGGCAGATATCGTGAAGAATTACACTTACAAGTGCTCAGAAAAAGGTAGCCTACATCAAAATTCAGTAGGTACATCTTTAAAGGTGTGAAATACTAAAATGAAGGTTAAAATGATGGTGTACAAGAGCAATCCAATAAAGTAATTGCTGTTAAAGTTTATACACTCGTAACAAATAATTCTATACCTTAAAATACATAGCTGGGTAATCATTAAGATTTATAACTTTTCGGATTTTAGACAAAAAAATGAAAAACGGTGTAGGCAGCTACTATACTCAACCACAATATCATCGGTACATCGGTGTATTTTTCATACATCCTAAAACACAGTCGTGGGAAGAACTACCAAGAAAACTGAGGTAAAAATGTATTGAAACATGCGAACATGTCAAAACCGTACATAAATATAAAACAATGTTAAAAACTCGAAAAAAGTGCCAACATGACAATCATTTCTAAACCGTGTAAAAACTATGTCAAAATCACATTCAAAGGGTGAATAACATATGTAAATATGCATAAGAACTGGGCATTGGCCGCCCTTCAAATAATCTGGGCTAGTGGATGGGTCGCAGGTTTCCGCTTAAATTAACCGAATATAACAAGGAGCTATTTGATTAACCTATGCTGATGGAAGGGTCACAGACCTACTTGAGCCTACATGGTTACAAAAAAAAAACTTCTTTTCGATGCAACGTTAACTCTCAGGGTGACCACAAAACCCTATTTCAATATATCCGGATATGTATGGGTTTTCCATAAGTGTTGTTAAATATTCCCAGATACGTAAACGTAATTTTGTATTATTGATATTTTAACCCTAACTGTAATGCACACAACAGATTTTGACAAAATGTATGCTCTTCTAGACAAATTTTTTAAAAGATAAAACCATAAGTTCAGATAAGATCAATTTTTCAACAGTCCTATAAAACCATGTACAGTCCATGTACCAATATGGAAAGTTTCTTAGAAGATGCAAACCTGCATGACCGGTTGTATGGATAGTTCTACGACAGATTTAGCCATCTACTGGCTGTTTTCATGGACTTTTTCATAATCGGTCTTGTGCAAGTTTCGATGTAAAGTTTCCTACAGGGTTGGAATTCTAGCCACTGAGAGAGAGGGGGCTGGAGCAATTTTGTTTTCTTTCGGGAATCAGCAATATGACTATTAAAAGTGAATAGTTAGTAAGTATAAAACCCCGAAATGTTTACTGATTCTGAAACAGCTTTGCGTGAAAATAATAAACATTTGTTTATTTAACACAAAAGTTACAGTTATAACAACAATACTGTTAGGCTCTGGGCATAAACAGATGATGCTGAAGTCCTGTGTGTAGATTGTCCCTGAACCACATTCACAGAAGTAAAGTCATAAAAAATAAATAAACATAGCTCGCCTTTACTGTGCAACAGTAAGTATCATTGGACATGTTATTCCATAGGACCCTCCATATCTGCTTGCATGCATGCATCTTATCATGGCACACAGGCTTGAAGTTACGAAGTGGAGTCTGACATAACCTTAAAATGGACGCGCATGCCCGCCCTAGTACTGCAGACGGGGACGCGATACTTCCTTTACCACGTATAAGCGCTTTTTCTCACAGGTTATAACTTGCCGTGTCTATTTTTAGAACTGTTGTTCAAAAGGATGTTGGAATTTACAGGTTACGGACTTAAATTTTTTATCGTTTCAGTGTTCATACGTATTTCTTCTTGTTGTATTACATATTTAGTAGTGCAATTTTTAACTGTGATCGTGGCTAAGTAGGTTGTGCCACATTGTCAGTACACTTTTTGGTATATATAAAAGCGTTATATCGATTTTAATTCACTTTTATCCGTGCCTTTAGAGAAGATACATCGAAGGCGTGTTCGTACAGTTATTATCCTAGGAAGAAATATCGTAATTTTTGCCTGTGAGTTATGATGTTGATAAAGAAGATAGAATAATGGCTGTGAAAGTATAAACTAATGAAGAAAGTTACATGCTGCTGTCTTTTTTGTTTCGTTTTGGTCCTTAAGGTATTACGGCAAAGGCTGGTAGGGGTTTTCAGGAATGTTGTTTCTTCGGGATACCATATGATGCGAAGGATTCTAAGGAAATCAAGGATTTGAATGACATTGATGCTCGTGACATTATTTGTTGAAAGACTTTTAGATTTTTCCCATTCATGAAGGTGTTGTCAATCAGTCCGCTGTAATTAGCTTTTTTGGCTTCCAGATGTAATCTTCATTTAAGTGAATCTAATAGTGTCTTACAATTATTGCTCCGGTCTGCACTCTGTTCTCACTGCATGAGTGCCGCGTCTTCCAATTATGGTGCACTCGCACTGAGTGCATTCATTCCTATTATTCCAATTGTCAGAGTTGCACCTAAAAAGTGCGCACTGAGAGCAGTTTTCGATGCACCATCTCAAGGCTAGAGTGAAGGATTCAGTGCGAATATGGCTGATAAACAGGCTCTCATTTCGGGCAGTCATGCGATAATTGCACTTTGGTAGTTTTTGGGGCGCACCCAGTGCAATCAGTTGGCAGACATTATTACAATCCGTTCACATTTACTTCACACTTTTCTTAAGCCCTGCTAAAGTTCTACTTCCAGGATATTACTCCGCTTCAATCAAACTAAGCTTAACTAAGTCTAGAAAATGACACCAAAGGACAACGCACCGAATTCGGGTGCATTCAGTTGGAATAATATTTTGCATAAGAACTATTTCTTACTAGGCATTATCAACACACATGTTTCTCACTGTTTTTATTCAAATGAGATATTACAATTTGAAAATAAAATATAGGTAAAATTTAAATTTTAACGAAAAATAATATAATTTTATTTTAACAGAGGTATGAAACGAGTGTGATACATGCCATATTTAGAAACCAACTGAACACGTTATACATCGGGCGATTTTTCAAATGTTTGATTCAAAAGGTGTATAGTAACCTGGAATAGACTACAGATTTTTCCAGATTATGTTTACCATGTAGAAAAACTTCAATGCTACTGAATAGTTTTGTTTACCGTAGTCCATTTCCCACTGGAATAACTTAGAAATTGCATTTACTCATGCATATACTGCACAAATAGTCAGATTTCGCTTCATTCTCCTGAGTGTCATGAAGCTGGGTACACAAAATTATATTTTATGTTATTTATTAACGCACAATTTAATTTAATTTTAAAGTTTAATAATCTGAAATTTGATTTGTGTAAGTTTAAACAGCCTGTTGCCTTGAAAATATTTTCGTCCTGTGTGTGTAGTCTTGAACATAATTTTCCATCTCCTACGCCAACAGAAATTCCATTCTTCAGGTATGGTCTCGGCGTTTTATAATATCGCCTGAAAACTCCGGCGAGGACACCAGCATTTTTTTGGTGCACACAATTTTTAAACAGTTGGCCCGGAAACACGTTGTGGTAGTCAGGTAACGGGTCCCCATAATATTTATCAAGCATAAAGTTAATATGATCCAATATGCTTGTTAGTGTGGCATACTTTTATATATGCATATATTTGAAATTATTATAATTTATTATGCCCATTTCACTGAAGTGGCTTGTTGTGTATTGTGGGCAAGGAATTTACGACAGGCTTATAAAATTTATTTTCTAAGAAGAGCTTGTGTGACATTTAATGTAGTTGAAGACGTGTGGCAGTTGGAAAATAATAGGCCAAAAATGAACTGTGCGGTAGTCAATAAATGAGAGTTTACCTACCAATTGGCTATTTTAAGTTTTGCAAAAGGGATTAAAGTGTCAATGTATAATGTAAGTGAAGGAGTTATTGAAATCGGGCCATAGAATGAAAATACCTTTGCCGAGGCCCCTCTACCAAAGGTTATAGTTATAGGTGCTTGTTCAATAGGAGTGAGGCAGAATTGAATAGCCCGATACTTACCGGTAGAGAGCGTCTCAACATTACTATAAAAGCATTACAAAACTATCTAGCGAATATCGTTTAGAGTTTAAGGAGCTTTCATGGGAGCAAGCTCTTAAAATTTGTGATTGATTAAGAAACCTTAGTTTAAAAAATAACGGCTGATCACGTGGCGAATGGAATGATCCCCTTATACAATGTTAACACGAGTGAGGGAAGATATTTGGGAAGCTCTGAATAGTGAGTTCTTGAGAGCCAAAGTGGGTGATTGATGTGAGTATTGAGCGGGACCGGAATGAAAGGTCGGGGAACGGGAGATCACCTAGAAAACCCGTCAACCAATGGCATCGTCCGTCACGATTCTCACATGCGAAAATCCGGTAACCCGGCCAGGGATTGAACTAGGTTCATCTTGGTTGGAGGCGAGCAGGCCAATCACTCGCCACCATGGCCCCTATTAACACGAGGAACAACTCACAGTTACTCATGGATTGGTTACCAGTTTTGGAATCACTAATATTACAATTTGGAATTCGTGATTACATAAAATACGATACAAAATAATACAAAAAATTATGAAAAAAAATAGTTTTCTGGCACCAATATAACCTAAACACGTGTACCTCCAGCAACACTTACCCATAACACTAACAAAACAGCAATTAAATACGTAATTAGTATACTTACCTTCGAATACGTTTATCAGGTTGCTGAATGTCAGTCTTCCCACAGCTGTCTTGTATTTTCAGCAGCCATTCTCAAGACTCACAGACAGTCGCAAAAAAAGACCATTCGTCGCACTTACACGGCTATCAAAGATGGGAGCGGAAATCATCGGTAGAAATTGACCAAAGCGTTTTGTGCTGCTGGCAACTAAATTATCGATGGATGCTACTAATTATTTGCTTGAAATACCACGTGTGTTGGGAAACAAATAATTTTGTTGGCGAACCCAACGATATGATTATTTATACTAAATATATGTTTAAAGAGGTGAAACTTCACTCCACCTGCATTTATTTCCAAACCACCTGGCAAAGCAAACCAACGCTCCCTTCTTCCCCTCCTCTCCCTAAACGACCGGAAGACCATCTTCACCACTGTCCTCCAACAGCTCCAAGTATTACTTGTCATGTTGCAAACAAGATGCTTATAAGCTATTCACGGTAGATCGAGCACTTTTTAAGGCCCTGCTAATTTACTCCTTCAATTTATTTCTATCGTCCCGCCACTTTTCAATATACACATTGCAATGTATCTAATAAACATACTGTATACATTTCACCACCTCTAAAAGTTAATGTATCTAGCTCAATAAAAAATATTTATTACTGGTTAATGTCTGTTGAAGGGCCTTAAAACGTGATCGCTTTACCTTGATCAGCATATACCAGCTATGACCAGTACGTCTCACGGATTAAGGTTGGGGCTATTTGCCCACTTATTCGATTTTCCTCTTTCTTACTATCATAGTGTGTTCCTGTTTTGTGATCTGTAGGTTTTAGGATTCTTTAGGGTTTGGGGTTTCTAGTTTTTTTCCCCAGTTGTGTTTGCTTAGGGCAGAAGAGTGTATTAACACTGGAAGGCCGATTCTGTTTACTGTATTATATTTTGTTCTAAGTATTTTCAATACTATTCATTGAAAACATCAAAACATATATCAATCAATTGATCAATGAAATATTTGTTTGGGACAAAATCATTAAACAATTCATTTGGTACAGTGAAGAAATTTTACTTATTCGGAGCTACTGCGGGTTGGTCGAAATAAAATTTTTGTTTAGCCAAAACAACTACTTTGCAAATAAATATATTTGGTATATGAAAACAAATATATTTCTCAAACAGTTAATGTATGGAAACGGGATCCGTAATGACGAAGAATACGAAGCTGAGCTTAGTAAATACAAGAAAAAGAAACGGAATGTATCCGTATTTTCTGAGGCTTTGGGTTTCGAAATTTTATCCATAACTGTATAGACTCTTCCCAGTAAACTGAGCACTTTTGAAAGTCCTGCTTAAGATATGCACTGTTAAACATTTTCTTATTTTTACTGAGAAATTCTTTGTAATTTTGCAAATGCTTGTAACAGCACAAAAATTTCTCTTGTAAAACTACTCGTTTGTAAATCTACAAGGGCCGTGTTAATGATACACCTTAGAGATATTTGTACTATACTGATCCATTTCCATGAGCTTTGCAAAGTGGCGGACACTCAACAACGTAAAACCGTACATAGCTGTTTATGCAAAAACTATGGGAGTTGTAAAATGTATCTGCGTGCAAAAATAAATGTATTAAAATTTTAAAATAACGCAAAACACTTAAAACAACTCAAATAGTTACCAATGAAAGGTGACTATATTATTAATTACGTGTCAATATTTCCTAGTTACACAGAACACTTAAATATGCTCTAAATACCTCGTTCAGAGCCGTCCCAATCTCTTAACTCAACAACATAACTCCTAGAATTAAATAACTGTACCTATTCTTCTTAGTCAAATAACTTCATTAATATACTGTAGGTACTTACAGTCAATATTTTTACTTAGTTATTCTCTGTCATTAATTTATCACATTCCTTTACTAGAAGAAAAATATTATTTTATGTACACTTCTCAATAAACTCAATTGTAATACAAGGTTATCATTTGTGATATTACAAATAAATGTTATTGCAAATTTTACAAGGAAACTCTTTATAGTTTTATAAAAGTTTTTCTTGGCAATTGGGATTTAAAGGAATTTTCTTCTGAAAGTACAAAATAAATGTTTAGACTGTACGAGGGTTGATTCAGAACGATTCTTTATCTTCTGAAAATGACCCTACACAGGAAATTTGCTATGTACGTTTTAAAGGAGAAACAACACGGAGTATGGATCCAGGAATGTCCGACAAGGAACAAAGACCATCATGTCTGCTTGAAATCAGCGTTTATTTGATATATTCTCGTACAAACTATATGCGCTCATATGAACGGGTACGTATTGTACGCGTACGAGCTGATTTAACATTCTACAAAGTGGTCCCCGAGGTTGTCCACGGTTCGTTGCCAACGATGAGACAGACAGTAAATACCCTTCAATGTGCGCCACCTCTCGTCGAAATGCTGTGACGATGTCTGCCTCATCGCTGGCAACCAACCGTGGACAACCTCGGAGACTTCTCTGAAGGATGTCAAAACAGCCCGTACACGTACGATACGAACCCGTTCACATGAGTGTATGCAGTTTGTACGAGAATATATAAAGTAAACGGTGATTTCTAGCATGATGTGTGTGTTTGAAGGGGGGGGGGGGGTGTGAATTATGCGGGAGCACCTCGGATTGCGCTATCGGCTAGAAGTGGCGCCAGGCGAGCGCCCCCTCCTCTTCATTTCAGGCAACGCTTCATTAGCCAGGAATTTCGGTCACGGGCGTCGGCCGACGGGCGTGCCGCGAACTGCTTTGCCCCGGGACAAACTCCCCCCCCCCCCCTTCCTTTTTCTATGGTAACAATATCATGCCTCGGAACGAGAAGGTAAAGGCTGTTCACGATAAAGTGAGCACTTTTGAAATTAACCTTAGAAAAAAATAACTGCCCCTTCCTGCGTATATTTTAATGGACGCACCGAGTAACATTCGCCCAGGAAAATTGGTAACGATGGATGGAAAGTAATTCCAATACCTTACCGTCGAACAAAATGTGTTTGGTAACCATTTGTAATAACTCAAATTATTTATTTCTTTTGTGGTTATTCTTAATGCATCGAAGTGTAAAAATTTGCAGATTTGTAAAGTATTTACCTTCGTTATAATTTCACAGTTTTACTAGACTGACATATGAATAATGTGATGAGGTCCATGCCAGTGTTAATTTTACATAGGTGGAAGATTTCACAACGTGCATTCAAGTATATCTTAAGTAGGGCTTTCAAAAGTGCTCATTTTACCGAGAACAGCCCATAAGCATCTTCCGAGGTGCATCGGGGAAGACGTCAGCGGCCTCTTTCCGAGACTTTCACCATTTGAATTCAAAGGCTGGATCTTCGAATTTGTACCGAACGGGTATAGTATATTCCACGAACGAGCGCATTATTTCAACATCATAAAAACGTCACTACCACTACCTGCGTGTAGGGGCCGCGGTGTTGTAGTGGTTATACTGCTCGCCTCTCACCTTAGGCGAACCGGGTTCGATCCCCGTCGGAGTCGCTAC
Organism: Dryococelus australis; assembly: GCA_029891345.1. Lineage (NCBI taxonomy): Eukaryota > Metazoa > Arthropoda > Insecta > Phasmatodea > Phasmatidae > Dryococelus > Dryococelus australis. The sequence continues at coordinate 254,923,495 of CM056995.1, forward strand.
ACGGATTTTCGCATGTGGGAAATCACGCCGGACGATGATGCTCCTGTTCGGCGGGTTTTCTCGGGGATCTCTCCCCCCTCTCCGCTCTAGCGTTCCGGAGCTGCTCCATTAACTCGCCTCTTCTCGCCCTCATAGGCTCTGGCATGCGCCCAGTAAAGATGGTAACGACGGAGAGAACGTAGTTGTCTTAACTTTGAGTTTAAGTCGTTGAGGTAACATTTCTGAACACATAAAATATTAATTTTGCCTTTTATTTGATTTACGAGTATAAATGTAACAATATCAATTAAATTGTTTACTTTTTAAAAATAATTTTGCATTCTGTTGACACGCCTGTTTAAATAGTTATCTACTTATGAACAGTTCCTGTTTCTAGCTGATCGGATGGCGGCGGTCGGACACACCCATGTTGTGATATTCCCTGGCTGCTGGTCGGATGTGGAAAGACGTCTGGCCCCACCTTACATTGGCCTATATCGGTGCGTTGTTTAGGTGTCCATGTCCCCAATCGCTGGCTAGTGGAGGGGGTTTTTGCAAGCGGCCTCGTCCAGTGGTTGCTGCAATAATTTGTCGCAATTCCTGGCGTCCTGAAGTTGCGCTGGCGGATTCATGTATGGATTCCCAATTAGATTTCTTCTATGCGATCATAATAGGGTATATTGCAATGTTAATTTTGCATAGGACGGAATAATTCACAGCGTGCATACATGACTTTCAAAGGTGCTCAGTTTACCGTGAACATCCCATAGTCCTGGGTGAAGCTGTTTCCATGCAATTTTTCTTGTGTTGACATGCTGGACATATGGAATGTCAACTGAATGTGTCCATGTAGACATTATCTGTGGCACAAAGAGACACAGCTGTATGCAGGGCTACCGTCAGAACTTCAAGAAAGTGCACTCGCTCGATGAACAGAGCGTAGCCACAGAAGGAGCGAAGATTATGCAAATTTTTTCCACGATCTTCTTTGTGCTAGTTTCTCGACTCGCATAACAATAGTATCCTAACTCCACAGGAACATCAAATCAAAAAATAATTGGATTCAAATAGTATTTACCGTTTAAGCTGAACTTATATATCGTATAGTAACATACAAAGTGAGAGAGTGTTTATTTATTTATTTTTGCAATTTAAAATAACCTAGGATGTTTGCTGAAGTTACTCGTATTCACACGAGCATGCACAATAGCTACGATATGAACAGCTAAAGACAAGGGAAACTACGGGTATTACTGAATACAAATTTCTTATTTCGAAATAGTAATACAATGTTTGTGCTTAATGGTTGGTTCGTTGTTGCAAAGAAGTATGAAATAAGGAAGTGCGACCCCCTACATAGGCATGTATATTTTGGCTGTAAAACTCTATATTTTTTAAAACTCTTTTAGTGGAAAAGTTGAATGGAGGGTAAAATCAAATATTCAGAGTAAAATTAAGAATACAGACATTTCTGTTAAAAAAAACCGCGATTATAAACCAAAATACCTCAGATTTTAGGTCTTCGAAAACAGTATTCAAAAATGTATCATTACTTACATCTTACATTCGAAAAAGTCGCAAATATAAATGTTTTTGATTTCCTATTCGGATATACAGTCTAAATAAGCCCATTGACTGCACAGAGTGCACTGGATTTCTGATTCTCCTCTTGTATCCTCAGAAAATTGTCCACAACAAAACATGCATTACGCATGTTCATGTTGATTCTTGTAGGGGTTGACAAAATCCAAAAATTGCTGAAACATCGGAATGAATGGAATCGGTGACGACTGCAAAGTTTGGACATTGTTTAAGGCTTTTATTCGTTTGATCGCCTCTCTCCGATTTTCTGTTTACCTTTTTAAGAAGCTTCTTATTTCCGTTCTTCTCATGATGCTCTTGAAGTCTTGTTATGAAAGGGGAGTAAGTGATGATTCCTGATGTTTCTGGCATTCTCACTCCTATTTGATTCGTTCTTTCTATTCGATGGAGGCGAGATGCCATACGGAAAGACGAGACTACCATTCTCTAGAGTTTCTAGTACGTGTTCAAAGGAGTTGTGGGGAATGTGTTAGTAATAAGATTCTACTGCGTGAAGGACTAACTGAAAGTAATCGTACTTTATCAGGTAAAGTATACGTGTTATTATTTGTCCTCACCCAAAGACGAATTTATTCGCTTCAATAGATTTTAAGGGAGCCCATTAATGTTTTGTCTAGCGGCCGAATATTGTGGGTAGTATATATATATATATATATCACGCCAATATTTCTCGAGTACGACGTATGTCCGTCCAAATGTAGCAATGTAGGCGGTTCTTCTCATTGATCTGTTATACTGACGAAATGTTTGAACAAGTCTCTGAGTATGGAAATTTGTATCCAGCTTGAAAATTGGTATGTTCCGATGGACTCTTGTGGAGCTCCCTTCACAAGCTCTTGGTTGATATTTATTACTTGCGAATATAAGGACGTGATTTCAGGTAGTAAGGAATGCCTGGGGAAACCAGTGGGTATTTCCGGGATAGTATCCCATATTGCTCTACTGACCATTTTGATATTTTGAGCATTATTTACACATTAGAAGGAATCACTACACATTTGTTGTAACAGGCTATTGTAAAGAGAACGCTAGACTATTTCATCTGTATATCAGCAGAATTAAATACACATCTAAGGAATTTAATTAATACTCCAAATTCATACTTAATAAAGTTTCGAAAACAAAAACGACGGACTGCCTCAAAATGGCCATACATTACCACTGACTGTTAAGGCCTCTGCCGGTATTTTCTAGAGATGGCAGTAGAAGTTCTAGCTGTTACCACTACATAAGTGCTGGTACAGCTAAGTGAAGATACTTGCTCTCGGTAACGAAGGGGTGTTTTCCGTATTACCAACATATACCTAATACCAGAATTTCTTAGACATAAAGTACTTCTGCCAACTCCGCATTCAAAAGTCTGCCTATCAATAACAGACTAGATTACGCTCAATTTATTGCACATATAGAAACATCTAACTGAGATATTGTGTTAAAGAATGAATGAGAAATATATCATTCTGGCAGCGAAACACGCAATAGATAGGTTTTAACAGGACTGTCGAGCAGTTGTTGGGGTATGGATTGCCATTCCTACATTAAAGCTCCCCGCTGCTCTTGGTGAGTTCTTGGAGGTATAGGGCGCCTGCACGAATCTATGTGCAAGTGCGTCTTAAGTATGCTCAATACGATCGAGATCGGGGTACCTGGCCGGCCAACCTAAACTTGCGATGCATCTCCGTTCCCAAGCAGTCGTCATTCAGTTCATCCCCATCTCGACATGCGTTTTCAGCCTTAAACAAGAAATGTATGCTCATTGGACTCCTGAATAGCTTGACTTAATACTGGACGATAACCTACCTCGACACCTAACCGCTTAAAGAGCTTCGACCAATCATACAGAAGTGTGGACGTATACCCAATATGACGGCATCATTTCCGTAATGATCCTCTTTAGTTATGTTAGATGGACTGTTAACTGTGCCTACTTTCTAGTTCTCGCAGTATGTAAACACGTCAACAAAACTGCCAAGGCTCAAAATCGAATCAAAAAATTTCTAATGAATTTCCCAAACTCTAATTATTGAAGTTTTTAACCAAATCGAATGTATGGAAATAATACCACTGCCCAGGCTGAAAATATAGGAACTACATCGCTGCAATGCAGAATTGGTAATTTCCTTATGCATATGAATAACTCTTTCCTGAGCAAATGAGGGAATGATATGGATCTGTAGGGAGAGAAAATACAATTCACGCTTTCACACTGTTCACATATGCTGGTTTGGTAAATTTGCGAATATTTTTTTATATCATATGTTAAATCAGGGCAGAGCCCCATTTTTCACTGGGCCAGGCTTTATGTTCTCTGCATCAAGCTCACTATAGGCCGTTCACGGTGAAGTGAACACTTTTTGAAGCTGTTTCATCAGACATAATAACCAATATATACATATTATTGTGGCCTCAGACTTTTGGTTTTGAGTATGGTCAATGTATACACTATGTGTATTACTCACATAACAGGGTTTACATTAACAAGTGGTGGAAGAACATAAATTGGTTGAAAGAAAAATATAACTAGGGCTTCAAAAGTTCTCATTTTATCGTGAACGACCTATATATATATATATATATATTTTTTTTTTTCTTCCCCTGCAAAGACATCAATGGGATCCTTCTCTTAGGCCTACACGTACGTTAAATCACTTGATGCAAGATTTCGTATACCGTAAACTGGGATATGTTGACCCCGGTAAATGCTTTTAGCTACATCCAAAACAGAGTCAACTGGTGTGCTCTAACTGCATCGCCTGGTAGTTAGGACCAAAAAATATAATGGTCCTAAAACACAGTTCGTTAAATGTGTTTTTATACCCCTTTGGGACGTAGCAAGGATTCCGGAAAAGGCAGAAAAGTGTACACAAACCTACGGTCAACACCAGATACACAATTCAAAAAAATTCATATATATTAAACTTATAGAATTATACAAAAGGAATTATATATATACACATATATATAATACAGCTTGGTGCTGCTAAACTGGGGGAAAGGAGGGATCTCCACTTGTCCAACCCGCCACTTCTCCGACTCCAAACAGGCTACTTCTTCGACCTGCCAGTTCTTGAACCACTGTTTCCCCTTCAAGGCTCTACCCCTACTCTCACTGCACTCTTTTTGTTTATTCCTCCTTCTGTGGTTTTCGTCCACCAACAGGACACCTGTCCTTACTTGGAATAGGTGACTGGCTAACAGTCAACAGTCTTCGCTGTTGCCTCTGAAGCTATTCATGAACTTCGTTTTTCATAAACTTCCTAAACAACAGGATATATTTTTACGTCTTGTAGGAGCATTCGTGATTTGCTTGGCACGTTGATTTTTGTGAGCTCCATAGAAAATGTTGTCTAACATGCTTCGTTTATTCGCGTAATGTGTTAACCATGCTCCTCGCCTTTCCCTATACTACCGGCTGTACTCTTTTAAATGCCTTACATCTAGTGTCAATATATACTAAGATGTTTTATTATTGTGGAATAACCACTATTAGTGACTGTTTTTTCTGCATTATTATTTTTATGTTTTAATTTTCTATAAAATATCTCAGTGAAGATTTGTTTTATTGATAATATTTTGACATTTTAATGTCTAGCTTGTGCTTTTCTGTTGTGGTGACATTACAATAATTGGAAAATATTTAATTGTTGGTGGTGGAAAATTTCACATGTTTATTTTGAGAAACATGTAAATAGGAAAATGGTATTAATTTTAAGAAAATATCCGAAATTCGTACGATATAATTTAGAAAATGTATATTTTTTGTTAAGTATATAGTTGTTGGACAATTAAGGCAGCCCTGACAATGTTTCGGAAATGGAAAGTTAAAGGTTTCAGGCTCATCTCTCAAATATATAGGCCAGTTGTTTGTTACGCTTCAAGGGTCGTTTATGTTTTAATTAGTGTTCCAGAACTGATAGAAAATAATCCCGTGAACAGAATTTTGATTGTTTGTGAATAATTGTTAGATTCCTAGCCTTTTAAAGCGCATATACTGAATATTCGTACTTAATCTCAACACATTCAACTACTCTAAGCCTTAAAACGGTATAAAGTAAAAATTAATTTATGTTCGGTGGTAACCACGTTATTAAAGGAATAAGTTGAATTAGTAATTTCATAAAAGAAATGAGCCAATATTTTAATGTGTATGTTTTAATTTACGTCAGTTTTGAAATGCAGCGGTTATTGATGTACATTTACCAATTTTAAATCAATTCTGGAAAAAAAAAATAATCGCTGTCCTGACATAATCTGTGTAAAATTGGCAACAAATTACGACAAATAGTTTGACGTCTTAGCGTCGTGTTACAAGTATGATGTTAAGATATGTGAAAAGACTGTTTATTTAATTTAGTCGCTATGCACATAAAATTAAGACTTATCATATTAGTGGCCACATCCATCGCGGTTTTCGCTGTTGCCACTAGAACTATCGATGAACATCTTTATTCATCAAGTAACTTAGAGCAAGGTATTGCGTATTTTAGCAGCATCCGTGACTTGCTCGGCACTTTAATTCTTGCGGGCTCCACAGAGAATTTTCTTGAACGTGCTACGTTTATTCGTGCAGTGTGTCAACCACGATTCTCACATTTACAGATACACGCGTGTGCTCTCTTTTAAGAGTGCAAGGTACATAAATGCGCCCTTAATAAGTTCGTTGAATATTACAGGAAATCAAAAGTCAATATAGAAAACTAAGAAATAGCAATAATTTAACACATGTTTCACACATTTTACTATCAAAAATGTAATACGCGCTTTGGATTTCCGTACAGTTATTTGTTACGTCGTAAAACAGTAACTTTCAGTGTGGCGGAACAAAGAACTGCACCGGAATTCACAGTACATATCAAATTTTTACTTATTAGAATATAGAAACACGCGTTGCATGATTGCTATTACTTTGTTGCTCAATTTTGACTTTAAATTTCCCTTAACACGCGATAAACGAATTTAGCGCGTATTTGTGAATCACACCCATTTAATGCCTTATATCTTGCGGTAATATATACTCAGGTGGTTTTGTATTGGGAAATGGTACGTGACTTAGCTGCACATTGCATAGAAGTTAGGAATACTTAGGCATTTAAGACTTAGCAATACCAACATGCAACATAATGCAATTCATGAGTTATTAAAATGCTGTCTTAGATTTTATATGAGTACAGAAATAAAAAAGTTAGCTAATAACGTGCTGGATTTATGTAATATACTTTTTAAGAAGTGTACATTCTGTTAAGCGCATACTGCATATTCGCCAGTGAACAATATTTGTTAATATCAGTTTTTGTTCTCTGTACTATTTATGTGGTTATTTTATTTAATGCAGATTAATTTTGTTTGTAATATTAGTACATCTAAATATACAGCTTGTAATTTCTTCTTGTAAATACACCTAAATGGGTAAAAAAAATTGTTATTTGTTGGCAACGAGTGGAAAATATATGTTTGTAAATTATATCTGTACAAAAGAGTGTAAAATGTTGTTAACTTAAAGAAAATGTCCGAAATTAGTAAAATATTATCATACGATTTGAACCTTCTTTGTTTTGTAGTTCCATAAGGAACGCCATTTTTCATGCACAATCTATCAACCAAACAACCTCTGCGAATCAAGAATTTAGGATAATGGTGATGTATTTATTTAATTTGAAATATTTAAAAGAAACCTTCCTACTGAAAATATCTGCAGATATTATCTGCGAGATTGTTTTCAAACAAATTTCAAGAAATGGCTCATATTTATAAACTGAAACATACATATCCAAAGAATAGTTTTGAACACAAATGTGCGATCAGTTTTAAGAGGCTGCATCACCCGCCCTGTTCAATTCTTTGTTTTGAAGTGAAACTTCCTTTCTCTCGGTAGAGCAACTAGCCGTGCATCAGTTCCCTTATAGCGACGTGAAATTCGTGAGATTATTTTATCAAGCCATATACAGCTGGATAACAAAACCTCTCAGATCCACCCGAACCTAGCTATATCATTATATATTATATCGATTTCTCACAGAAAGAGTAGGGATAAAGCAGCAAGTGAAATATACGATATAATATTTCTATTTCTGTGAATAGTTTTGCTGTATTTTGCGAACTTATTTGGGATTTTTGTTGGAATTTTCTCAAAATGCTTGCTGACGCTTTTTTTTTTGTCTGTACTTACTTTGGCTTAATGGGTTAAAATATGGTATTAAACTCAGCACACGAGATTTGCACAGCACCAATGGGAAATACGTTAACTGGATTTGTTGAAGCGTCATGGCCACCATGGTTTTAAACACACGGATGTAAGATTTCTGTGTGGAAACAGGGTAGCATGAACAAAATGGCAACAGACGGCACATGCCGTAAAACCGCATTAACCCCTTCTATACGTGGCACAGCCATTTATCACGCAGAGTGCTTGAATAGTCTAGCAGGATAATACTTTACGGAATACCAACCGGTTGTCAGATCTTATTACCTGGTTCGGAAATGAGAAGCAAGGCAGAAACAAGGGTGAATTATGTACATCATAACGGAAAGAAACTATAGAACAATTCACAGGCAGGTATGTAAGTAAAATAAAGTTGACGTTAACTTTATATACGGCATTGGAAGCCCCTAGAGAAACCTATTTTCATAAAATCTTGTCAATATATTTTATAAAAATGTAATTATCATAAAATGTCGTTTACCGAAACATATCTCCAATTCCATTTATTTCAAACATATTTTAACCGAAGAATAATTTGTTCCCCAAGAATACTGAAAAAATTGATTATTGTTTATGTGTAGTAACATAGATAATATTTAAATTAATGTTAATGGACAAACAGCACATTTCAAAGTCATAAACACAACTAATTATTTATCTGTTAAATTGTGTATGAATGTAGTAAATTGTTATTGTAACATTAACACGGTGTCTACCATTTTAAGACGTTAAGTGACAATTAAAGTTATTTTAGAAAATTATTTTTCTTCATAATATTCAGATTAAAAGTAAACATTTCTCTACATTATATGAAAGTTTATTCTTATTGTGTTTCAATTATGCATTACACACATTAAAATTTCTTACTGAACTCTCAATATTGGGTAAAGTTAGGTAACTCAGTGATATCAAATTACTCCGTGATAGATAGAATTATGTCTGTTACGCCGTAGCTTGAACTCCAACAGTTATAAGATTTTTTTTCTGGCTGATGGCAGAAGCATCCAGGAGTATTTTAAACCCACGCACTCCATAGTTAGGCAACTCTACGAAGTTCCACGAATTTAACGTCTGTTTGATCTTTTATTTGTATCTTATAACTAAACATTCACTATTTTTTTTTCGAATATAGAATTTAATGGTGTGCATTTGTGCAGATCACACCAATTGTGTAACATATACCACTGAACACAAGGATGTTGCAGAACTCGCATTTTTATTTTTAAGGGGAATAGACTTTCTTCTGGACTACAAAAGGTGCTGTAATGTTTCTAGATCGTCGACAAAGAAGCGGCTGGCTCTCTTCATGCCCGTCTTACAATCAAAACAGTTATCTGAGCTGTTGGTTTGTCAGGTTTATCCAGAACCGATACTCTGTGCATGGGTACTTGCATGCATCCATTGACACCAACACATTATGATTATACAGTATCTTGAAACCAACAAGGCGTATAAATTTATTCGATTTAGCATAACTTTTTCAGGCATTAAAATTATTGAAATGTTACATTATATGCTGCAAATGTATAAAAAAAATTAAACTAAAATGATTAAAAATGTAATTAAGATAGTGTAGGAAACTACCTCCTCAAGAAAAAAGATAGATGGAAGAAAAAAATTACGTAAACATGTTATGCATATTTACTACATAGGCCCTACACTGTATTATTGTAAGGGATCAGTCTTCAAGAAACGTTATGAGTAGTATATAAATGAGAGTTCTAGCGCAGTAGCCAATTTTATGGAATTTTACATTTTTTCCGTGGAATTTCAATATTTTTCCCGAACTGGGTAAAATTTAAAAAATGCAGTAGCCCATTTTATGGAATTTCACGTTTTTCCATGGAATTTCAAGGGGGGGGGGGGATTCCAACTGGGTGTAGTGAACCAGCCTCTCCCTGCGCTCCAGGGGTGAGACCAAGGAAGATTGCACGACTACCACCTTCCATACTTGGTCTAGAGGAGCTCTGCCCGTTCGCCATATTTAAACAGTGGTAAGACGACTTATACACTTCGGTGCAAGTCTAGGTCGTGAGAATCCAAAAAAGATACTTAACATCACTAGTTCTATCATTGCACTTAAGAATAGGGACGATTCTGAGAAGGTTCAGTAATTGTCAGAAGTAAATATAGTAACTATAGAGATTCATATTTGTGTTAATCTGATGGCAAATCCAGTAACTAGATTGTTGTATGCTTTCATATTAATGAATTCTGTAGTGTTTTATAATAATTTGTGTCGCCTACAATACTAAAACTCTGAATTATAGCCAACCCCCATAACTGTACCGTGAGTAAGATAGAGTAATGTATTCCAGTAGATTAGCATTCAACAGGAGTTAAGTGTGAAGTGTGGTTCAAGATAAAAGTATTACATGGGCATAATTAAAAAATAATAATTCGCACCAAAAAGTAAAGCGAAAGATTCAACTGCAACAAAGAAAACTATAGTAAAAATTAAAATATTTTTCATTTCTTTTAAACCTTTATATCTTTCAAAAACTGGTTTTCATATATGTCAATTAAGAAAAATCTCTGTAAAAATTACAAAAAAGTAATACTATAATAGAAAAGTCTTATTCGTAAAAAAAATTTTTTTAATGAAGAACAATTATAAAAAGACAAATTAATGCAAGAAAAGTTAAATAAATAATCAACAGCCATTAACACGCATTCTACAGCCGTTAACACTAGTTCAACGGACGTTCATAACCATTAGCAGTCATTTTAGAACCGTTCGGATTCTAAAAATCCATCGGCACCATTTGGGGCTTAAGAGCCGATCATTGGTAATAATGCAAATGAAGAACAAAAATGTAATTAATTTTAAGAAATCTAACATAATAACTTTTATTTTGTTTAAATTTTCCAGGATAAAAATTTTGCCTCCCTGGAACATTATTAGTGTTTGTACAAAACTTGTCTTGTTTTTACTTAATATTTCAGGCCCTAAGTTCATAGGGCTTGATAATCAATTTCTAATAAAACATAATCACTTTTACTTTGTTTAAACTTTCCAGGGCAGAAATATTTCCACCCTGGAACATTATATACAAAAGCTATTAAGAGCCAATCATTGGTAATAATGTAAACATAGAACAACAATGTTAATAGAAAATAAAAAAATTATAAATCTTGAATAGAGCATTACCATTCCCTCCTATTGTAGTAATATGGATATCAACTACCTATTTTATTGTCCATATCAATAGATTATTTTTCTTTGTTTTCTGCATTATCCTCTTCTTCCTTCAAACCATTATTAATGGATTATAGAATTATTCCAGTATATTTCCATCTACTTTGCTTACCTAATTCCATGAATTCTAGAAATGCTTCTTTTTCCTTATCGTAAACTCTAATTTCAGTACACCCATTATAAAGTAAAATTACATCTAAACATTCTACTTGGTACTCTGAAGTCGCGGGCAAGCCCCCGATTTCGGCTTTGTCTTAGACGAAGCCGCCGCCACGGTCTTACAATTGAAAGATTTTATAAAATTATAATTATTTTCTTTTAAGCTGTCAAATTTTCTAAGTTCAAAATGGTGGCCAAAGTTCAAGGTCAAGGGCAGCTTTCAGAATTCTGGTCGCCTGCCAACAGCACCTGCCATGCCAACATGGCCACTGGCCCTTCTGCCCGTCCACCACTGGAAGTCGCAATTTTGCACATAGCTACTGGCCACCAGCATGGCCTGGCCGCCCGCCACCAGCCATTTATGACTGTCACTGGCGCACTGGCTGCCAACATTGGTTCCCAAACACCAGCCACCATTTTATTAGGTTGTTCGGGTAAAATTTTGTAAGTTCGAAATGGTGGCCAAAGGTCAAGGTCTTGCCTGCCACAGGTCATGGTTGCCCACCAACCCCACCACCAGCTGCTGCCATCATGCCACGCCTGCCACTGTGCAAATGGCTGTCGTCATTGTACTGACCCCCAACATGGCCACCAGCCCTTTAGGCCATCCACCTCTGGCAGCCACCATTTGGCGAATGGGCGCTGGTCGCCAACATGGCCGCCTACATTCACACTTCTGGCCGCCCACCATTGGCGGCCACCATTGGCGGCCACCATTTGTGTAAATGGCTGTTGTTGCTGTACTGGCTGCCAACATTCCCGCTGGCCACCAGCCACCATGTCTCTAGACAGTGCTACTCCCAAGATAATGGACCGGACTGACAGAGCAGGAAGTTCTGTACCAAGATGGCTCCAGACATTTCCAAAAATGGTCATCATTGGCATACTGGTCGCCAACATGGCCACCAACATGGTCGCCAGCAGACAGCCACCATTTTGTTAGACAGTGCGACTTCCAAGATTCGGCATTTAGACATCATCCTTACAACAAAATTACAGTGTCTGTGTACTGGCTGCCACTATGGTCGCCCACCACCGGCCATCATTTTGCAAATAAACATTATCGGAGCAGTGGTCGACAACATGGTCGCTCACCATCAGCCAAGATTTCGCTAGACTGTGTGACTTCCAAGATGCCAGACCAAATGGACAGAGCAGGAAGTTCTGGTCCAAGATGGTGTCTGTGGCCTTCAGCTACCTACACCGTCGGTCGACCACTCGTCTACCTTTCAGATTCACGAGTTGATGCACTTGTATGTGTACCGAACCTCCAATATAGCAGTGGTCACACACCGACTTACACTTACTTACTTACAGGTAGTCATACCCTGTCTTCGTGGACCTACCCACACTTGTGTACCGAGACTGCACACCAAAACTTCATTGCATGCACTTAGAGGTATTCTCTGCAAACTCGCGTAGTTAGCCCATGGCATTCCATATCCATAATTATACACAGAGTTATACTTTACCTAAGCACAGAACTTTCATAGCCCTACTCTGTCCCTCACCACCACCACAACCACCGAGTGTCCGGGGTCCAAGACCACAGTAGTGTGTTCAGGTATGACATGCACTCATGGTTCGTCATGTACCAAGACTTTAATGTATGTAATGAAGGGCAGTCATAAACTCTGTACATATCGTACATCTGTGCTTCGATGAATACTCAGCCATCACTTCTGTTCCAACGATGCCAGCATCCTCCGAAATAAAATGTTAGTACATAATGTATTTATCATATTCAAACTTACCATCGCTCAAATTAGGAAGTATCCACATCACACACATATAGTATAACATTCAATAAGCCTTGTAATTGCCTTACTAATACAGATTGTCAGTTTGTCTGAGAGGTCTAAAGCACTGAATCTAATCTCTGGTTCCCTGTGTGGGGAGTGTAGGTTCGAATCATAAACCTGAAAAATATTTTCTGCTTCCTTGTAGGTGTGTTACCCATGTTACATAAAGATTTCGTATGAGCATAAAACGAGGGTATATATATATATATATATATATATATATATATATATATATATATATATATATATATATATATGCAGTCACACGAGCTCTCTGGCTCATTCGAACTTTGACAGATGAGAGAATCATTTTTTAGGTCAGCAGCAGTTTGTTCAATAGCTACGCCAAACACTTGTCACGGAACACAGTGTAGATGATGATGATGATGATGGCATACTGTTCTTGTGGTCCGAAGGGCTAACACATAGCGGTAGGTTCATTTCTTAGACAGTAGGAATTAAAAAAACAAGAAAAAAAACATATATATTGTTGATGTTTATATTTATTATATACATAAGCAAATCGCACACACACACACACATACACATATATAATTCAATAAAGCCTCCAGCTCTGAGTTCATCAATAATATAATTTTTCTCTCTGATGACATCCAGGTATCCACCTCTCTGCAATGAAACCAACCATCATAGTCTGTCAAGGAGGTCATTGGGGTCTTCCGAGTAGTCAAACTTCCCGTCACTCTTCGCAGAAGCATTACAATACATGACTGCATCTATGTTCTTCTTCCGCGTTGAGTAGGTCTCAGCAACATTCTTTCGCTTTGCAGATGTCGGCACGCCATCACCAGCAGATTTGGAGGTTACATGGTCGATCTCAGCAGACTTGGAAGTCACATTACCGTTCTCAGCAGAGTTAGGGGTCACATTATACATAACTGCATCTATGTTCTTCTTCCGCGTTGAGTATGTCTCGGCAACACACTTTCGTTTTTCAGATGTTGGCACACCATCACCAGCAGACTTGGAGGTCACAATGGAGTAGGTCTCAGCAACACACTTTCGCTTTGCAGATGTCGGCACGTCATCACCAGCAGACTTGTAGGTCACATTGATGTTCTCAGCAGACTAGGAAGTCACATTATTGTTCTCAGTAGACTTGGAGATCACAGTGTCGTTCTCAACATCCTGAGTAGCATCCTATTCGATTTCACTTTACATGTTAGCTGTGCAGGGGTGTTGATCACAACTTCTGATGATCTGTACGTTTCATGCTCTGCTACACTCGTAGTTCCTTCTCCACACACCGGTTTGGAGCACCATGCAGGTCCGTGTAATGATATGGGTGCTCGAAGTAATGTTAGTGTACATGACGAATCAGCAGGAAGACTGGACTTGTCGTGCCTTCTAGTGTCAAGCAAAGGTACAGTATATTTACACGCACCAGTATGTCTTTTTAGATTATTACCTCTACCAAATGTCGCACCACATATATCCATGTGTGTATTCTAGAGGTCGGTGGCTTTGTACAGTCACTCTGTTCATGACGAGGAGCATTACAACTTTTACTGAAGAACTTGTAACAGTAACTGCATTGTTTACCATGTAATAGAAGATCGATCGGGGAAGTTTCCCATGTAGTTGTGCTCGATTACATCCTCTTCAAGCATATGTGTGAACACAAACACACATGTACTACTATATAGTACTGACTTCTCATGGATGACTCCTCGATGCTGCATCTTCACGGATGACTCCTTGCAGTACCGATGTCGTACAAGTAATTTGAACAACTGTGTGTGAATGACTGTTGGAGTAATTTATACCGCTCCTTCTAATGGTTGAAGACGAAGCTATGTTGTCATCTTCTTCTCCGCAGTGAGGGAACATCGATGTCTATTTGTGAAGTGGACTGTACCTACATGTTCTCAAATCTAGAGCATTTACCGAAGCCATGGTCCAACCTTAACCCTTGGCCACCATTTCTTCTTCTTCTTGACATATACTGTGTACATTATCAACAATTGTGTCTTTTGCTGCAGGATGAATGCGACACAGCTACAGCCGAAGTATTGAAGGCTCTGGTACAATATTCATCATTGTGCGGCTCTGGTTTTGTATAGCTACAGTCCAGCCAAATAATATATTTGACAGGACCATTTTGTTCTAACTCATAGAATAGTTGCTTTTTTATATTAGGGCTCATACTTGCCAGGAAAGAGCAAACATTGTATGACGTAGTTGACATATTCGGTGCAACCAAATCTTTCAAGAGTCCCCTGAATGCAGATTGCTTCAGGAAAAAGCCATTATAATTAAGCTTTATAGATGGTGAATTATCTTTAGGTTGGTTATCAGTGGTCTTTCCTTTACAAAGATTCAAATGACTACTTAAATCCTTATCATGTACATACCTTCTTTGGCACTTATCGCATTGATATGTCCTGCGAATGGCATTCCTCACACAAGAACTGTTTTCGTGTTTCCTGACATCATATACACTTATAAATGTCGTGTCACAATAGTTGCATGGATGTCTTGGCGGAAGCAAAGAACTAGCTTTGACATATGTAGATGAACCAGTATGTTCATTTGCTAATCTTCGCCTGGGAGGCGGTGCAGGGCGACCCTTGCAGGTTGCAAGATGTCGTTTCAAGTTGCCATATCGGACAAACTACGATTTACACTGTTCACATGCGAACATAGTACGATATTGATTATGATGATGACAACCAGTTTCATATTCTCTGTAGCTGGTTAGTGTAGAAAAGGTCTTCTTACAGTAGCAGCACAAATAACTTTCCTGTTCCATCATCGAATACGAACACGTTACATGCAGCTGATGTTCTCTCTTCGAGGTCTGGACAGCGATTAAGGTGACTGGCCTATTCCAACCTGTTTTATACCACAAGACAAGGGTACTATTAGTATCACCTTGAGAGCAAGTTTTTTTGTGGCTTACAAAGTTTCCAATGCAGTGCTGTTCCAGTACTTCATACCTACTTAAATCATTGGTTGTTACTTACACAGTATCAAATGTCTTTTTTAAGTGTCAACACACACATAGATTCGTCGACACTTATCACACTGATATGACATACAAATGATACTGTTCTAACATGAACTTTGTTCACGTCTCTTTGCATCTTTATGTGTATGTAAATGTCTTTTTACAATATTTGCATGGATATTGTGTCGGTACCAAAGCATTACTCTCCGATGAACCCTTACATTGAACTGGTAATATCTTCAGAAACCACTTGACAGGTGGTGCAGCACGACCCTTACATGTTGCACTATGTCTTTTCAGGTGGCTTCGACGACCAAATTGAGATTTATACTTTTCACATCCGAACATAATACGACCTACATTCGGGTAACAACCAGCTTCATATTGTCTGTAGATGTTTTTGTTAGAAAATACCTTTTTACTGTATCGACATGAATAACTTTCCTGTTACATCAACGAATAAGAGCACGTTATCCACAGCCGATGTTCACTCATCGACGTCTGTATGACGACTAAGCTGGCCAACCCTATTCTAAAACCATAATATTGGTAGTTTAACTACTACTGTGAGATTCATGTATATTGCCAACCACAGCCAGGAAGAGGAATTGCGAGAGCGCACCCTGCCAGAACATCTGTACTACTACACTACACCAAGGGCTCTAATGGACAGAACTACAAGCTTGATGCTGACTGTCAGCCGAACCTGCACCGGAACGACGACGACCTCGTCAGCTGCTCCAGGTACACACACACACACACACACACACACACACACACACACACACACACACACACACAATACATATATATATATATATTATATATATATATATATATATATATATATATATATATATATATATATATATATATATATATATATATATATATATATATATATATATATATATGTATGTGTGTGTGTGTGTGTGTGTGTGTATATATATATATATATGTATGTGTGTGTGTGTGTGTGTGTCCTTCATGAGTTCCTAAGGGAAAAAACCAGTGTTGGATGCTCCTTCAACACTCTTCAGACGGGCATTACACAAACCCCTGGAATAACAGTAGTACATCCTTGCAAACACTTTCTACATGGGAGACAGTCGCATAAGTCTTCGTCTTGTTGTAGATATGTCGGTAGATGTTTGTAAACATACCGTATTTCATGTCGAGCACATGAAAGAAGAAATTCTTTAGCCAAGTATGCATGCTCGGTTTCTTTGTCGAGTGCTGCAAGTGAGTTATGCTTTCCATACGCCACAGTAGCTGATATAATCTTCTGACCACTAGAACAACATGCCATCATTTTTGCTATGTTCCATGACAAGTTTTTGGCGTAGTTGTGGTACAAACTGCTGACCTGAAATGATACACTCTCAGGTCTGTCCGAGCTCGAACGACAGACTAACTGTAAATGAGCCAGAGAGCTCGCGTGACTGTGTATAGACTATCGTTTTATTCACACACACACAACATTATTATCTAATATGGGTAACACACCAACAAGGAAGCAGAGACTGCAGAGTGAGTGTGCAAGCAGCAATTTGTAGGGACCTGCGTTCGCGACTTGCCACAGCTGCAGGGTCGACAGTGTATGACTGCGGTTACTTGGAAAGGCTTGGTACATGCATCGAAGTTTCGTGCATAGGCAGGGTCGACAGAGTATGACTATAAATACGAACACGGCATGTTATTTTGCGATGTCTTGACTGCTGGCCGTGAAGTTGAAGTCTTTACACTCGTACACGATCGATTTAGCCTTCCTTCGAAAAATTCCTGCTGTGTACATACAAGGTACACACACTTCGCTTGCATCGTATGGCAGGGCTTGTAGATGATGTCTCTTCGTAACGTTTTGGCAGTGGGACCGTCCTTCACCCTCCGACGAACGATTGTCTGCTGGCGAAAATATAATCGGTAATGTATTGTGTGTGTGTGTGTGTGTGTGTGTATACGAAAAGGCAAGGCGGTCATTGCTTCCAGTGAGTTCACGACGATGATTTGCGATCGCGACCTGCAGGTCTTCTGAAACAGTTACACTCGTTAAGGGAAAACCTTTGCTCTGCATCGTCTAGTAGCAGAGTACATACATAGTTGACACGTGTTTGTGCGTGCGTACGTGTGTGTGTTGTGATACCTCCTTACTCGGTTCATGTCTCGGGTTGACACAGTGTGTTACCTATGACTGCAGGTATTTGAAAGGGACATACATTGCACGATGTGCTAGTTACTAGTCGTTTTGTTTATATAACTATGTGTTTCCCTTTGCGCACTCTAGCGGGCGAAACTCGACTGTGGAAAGCAAACAGCTGTCTGTAGGGACCTGGGTTCGAGACTTGTCACCATGGGTAAACACGCCATCACAGTTATAGTGGAATGGCTGAATATGTAATGCTGAACGGAAACCGTCTAAGTATATGCATTAAAGGTTCGGGAAGGGTCGACTGCTTGTTATTTCAAAGGCTTCGTATATTATGTAATGTGCCGTACAGGCACGCCTCCTTAATTTTCTATGCTACACCCCATTTTTTTAAATGAATCAAAATAGTTTTTTTAATGCATCCCTAATAATTTTACAATATGTCCTTGTGAGTTTGATATAAGCTAATATTGATTTTTATATGCTGTCACTGAGATGAGCTAATTTTAAGCTATTTAGAAAACTTAAATTGCTAATATTTTGATTAGATATGTATATGGTGAGTTTTATAATTACTTAGGTTCCTAATAATTAACTTTATTTTACTGGCTTCGAGTACGTGATATTTTTTTTTTTTTTTTCACCTTTTATCTTGATTGCTAGAATTTTTATATATTAGAAAATCTTTTTTTAAATATATTAAACATTTGAATATGTCGATATTTTGATTATTGCAGTAATTTAATTGCTTTATGCCTATTTAGAACTATCTGGGTGATGCAACTAATATTTAAAGACAATTTGTCTGGTTAATAATTACTTTATTTTCTGTTTAAAGCATTTGAGATTCATTTAAATTTATTGTGGTCTATTGGTCAGACATATATTCCTGTTTTCATGTTGATGGATGTATTTTCCTATATTCGGTTTCTTTGGCAGTACAAGTTATTTATTATATATGTCAGAATAAATATGTATTCGTTACTAATTTGCCTTTGTTGTATTTCCCCTGTAAAAATTTCGATTCATTTTGCTAGCGTAGAGGCCCAGGATGTAATTTTTTTGTGGTGCTGCAAGAATTTAATTTTTATTTTTTATTTTTACTGGTTGTGGTTTCGTCAGCGGCTCCACCATGTGAGCGGAATTATTTTCTACCCTCCTTGGTAAGTACAGGTTCATCTGGTTTTTCGCTTTAACTCGTGTCCATAATTTTCACTCACTATTTTAAATCCTTGGTTTTAGTGAGGGTTCCAGTTTCCGGGTGCTACTCTGCATTCAGTTTTCAACTTTAACTCGAATGCCAAATTATCCAAGCTTTGCTTCAACTTTGGACTACGGTCAACTAGCTGTTTCTCTCGTGTGTTAACACACATCTCCGGTTGGGAGTTTTGCTGCTGGAACCGTGAGTGCCCAACTTCGCTCCCTCAGTTTTCCAGGAAAATGTGACTGGTTACTCCGCTGCATTCCTGGTCTTTCGACTATACATACTTGCATTTAGGTTGAAGTATTGACTAAATCAGTATGTATGCTTGATTTTTTAATGCTTTACGAAATAGATCAATATAGTTACATGTAAATAAAACCTAGGCTTTTTATGAGATGAAAGAAGGTTTAATGGTGTAAATACTTGCTACGCAGATAAGATAAAAAGTGTTCTAGAAGGATGGAATCAACTGTTAAAAAGAGCAGATCTTAACAAACATTCTTTGATTATGGAATTTTTATGTAATAAACATGTTTTGATTGCTGTATGTACTGTCTGTCTCATATAGGATGGCAAGATTTTGACAGTTCAACAAATGTTTACTTTTAGTTTGTGTATCCTTTCGCCATTAGCTGGTGCATCAATTGGAGGCTACACAACAACATGGAAATGGGTTTCCGGGAAAAAACATGGCGTGTTTACGATATAGAAGGACAATTACACTGGCCGAATAGAAATTAATAGTAATGAAATTTGCTGTACACGATATATATGTTACTTTAAAAATTACGCAGAGCTCACGGAATAATGAAACTATTGGTATCTGTTCGTAAATTCGTTGTTTTACATACGAAACATATTAATTTTAGATTTATAGCTAGTTAGGCTCGAGAAAGAGTCCACAGATGGCGCGCACGACATGGTAAAGTGTGTGAGCCATGCGCGGTACCAACAGATAGCAGCAAGTTCACCGCCTCTAGAGACTGCTTTTTAAAATTTATCTTTTCTCCTATTACTGTCTTGAAACGACACGAATTTGAACTAAATATTTCGTCATATTATTTGAAAAAATAATTCAATTTTACAATGCAATATTTCTGTAGGCTTTTGTAATTAATATCAAGCTCATATGGAAAGCATGGATGGACAGTTGTGTGACGATCTGATATCGTCACCAGGAGTGGTTAGGTTTTAATTTCCGTTGGTAACTCTGTGGAACCATAATGGTCAATCATTTAGCAACCAGTTTTTATCTGCATGAATTTGGGTTACCGTATGGTACATTTTGGTAACTGTAGTTGTTACATATTGGTCTCTATATTTTACTATGTATATTTTATTAGAAAAGGCCAGCCTTATTCCTATAGTATCAGTATTTATGATTGTATGTTTTGCTATCACGTATATATTTTTAATATGAAAGTATGATATAATAAATATGATGAGAAAACCTTTTGGTTTATTGTTTGTAAACAAAATGTAAGAGTAGTGTGAAGGATCACCATTATACTTCGTTCCTAGCGGGCGCGTGGCGTCACCTGGCCGGTTGCGCGGGTGTAGCGCCAGCTAGTGTACGATAGGGGAGTCATCTGTGAGCCGAGCAGCAGGCGAGTTGCGGGCTGGACACCGAGCGGGTTACTTGTGTAGAATGAGTTGGATAGTGGTTATGCTGCGAGGCCGCGCGGTGTGTGAAAAGTAAAATGAAGACAGTGCCGACAGACGTGAAGTTGCTTTTTGAGAGATATGAGAACTAAACACGACTACTTAAATTACGCGAATATGCACGCGGGTCATGTAAAAGACATTTCTATTTAGAAGATGTGCGCGGGGCTGACCCAATGCCTAATAATGTTTAATTACGTGTCCGTAATTATGAACGAGCGTGATTCGAACGTCAGCGCGGAAGATCTGTCGCCTGGTAAGTTGCCACATTCGATGGCAACTGAAATTCACCACAGCTGTTCCCGAGGCGTCGCTTGTGGTTTTCCGTATGTAAGGCTACAGCTGATCTACTCGCTGTCTTGTTCCTGTGTGCACGTGTTGACATGCTTCTGCATAAGGTATGTCCACGGCGTCCTTTTGGTGACGGGATTTGCTGGAACAAGTTCTTATATTGCCATCGGAAGTCGTCGTACTGTGCAAAGAATGTTGACCCCGCTACGAGCGAAGACCCTCACGATTCCTAATGAAATAAACTGTAGTCAAATGATAGGCCATAATATGTTAAATATAGTAGTATTCAAGCTATCAGAAATGCAAATTAATACATGCTTAGTGATTTTGATGGTTTTATGTGTGCGAGCAAATGGAGCACACTTTTTATGGCATGTGTTTTCACGAATTTAATCATAAGAGATATAAAATATAATTTTTAGAGGGCCCAGAAATTTTAATATGCTTTTATAATAACTGAAAAAAGAAATGTAATGTTGATGCAGACAGTGTATTGGCCAACTTATTACTAAACGTATGAATACCACTGAAAACGGGCCTAAGAGAACATTCATTCTGAACCACCTTAAAGAACCGTTAACTGAATAATTTGGAACAGTATTTGCGCAACTGTACTAAATGAAGTGTAGTAATAGTGTGTATATTTGAGGCACGGTATATGGGAAACTTTAAGACGAGATTACTTTCCACCCTATCGGGGATACTGTTCAGAAGTTTTGTAATTAAGAATGCGAGTGAGGCATGGTTGAAACTCCTGACGCCACCGAGGGGCTGAAGGCATCTCAGTTGGAATATGACTCGAAAATATCTAAGGTTTGAAGTCGCGTTTATTCAGCTATGAATTGTCTTATTGTGTTTCATTTTGAGCACCTATACATTACTACTTTAGCACAAAGATTAGTTTGTAATACCTACAACCGCTGTTTTGTGACCATGTAAAATAAACTATATTAATTAATCTAGGAACGTATTGTTATCGTGTATTTTGTGCTTGTCTGATGTGCGTCGGCAGCACACTCAGAATAGCCAACTTAATATTAACTTTTGCTCGTTCGTGCATCAGTTGATACACGATTTTGTTAACGGCACATTTTGTTTTTTTGTATACGTCAAGTTACCACTCACTGACTGTCAAAATCTTGTCATCTCATATGAGATATACAGTAGTATGGGATAACACGATTTGAGTGAGACGAGTGTTTTATTTGAATATTAATTTGGTTTTAAATTATGTTGTATAGTAAATTAGAAAAATGGAATCTGGGTAACGCTTTTTTCTTTTTGTATATCATTATGCTTTAGATTAAATATATGTCATAATGTGTATTGGAAGACAGATGATGGAGATTCATTCATTTGTGTTGTATGATGGTTTTTTATTTAGTTGTTAAGTATTTATTTTGCTTGTAAAGTGTGATGTTCGGGGTTTTGCAAGTTGGGTGTTATGTTGATAGTAATACAGATTGAAGTGGTTTCATAATTTAGACGTGGCTGTTTTTGTATGTTTTGTTCATTTGAAACGTATGATATGTTGATATATTTGTCAAGTATTTAGTTTTGCTTATAAAGTTTGATGGTATGGGGTTTGCGGATGCCTGGCATGAAATGTGCAAATGAGTTGTGTGTGTGTTTTGGAGTAGGATTTTTTGTTTTGGGTTGATCTGGGTTAATTTGGTTTATTGAGGAATTCTTGGGTGAAGAGGGTTTGCCAATTTGAATATTTTAGGTTTTATTTGTGTGCATTTAGAGTTGGTGCCTGTGGCTTTGGTATATTGGGAATTATGGGTTAGTATGCTTATAAAAGGGTTTTAGGTGTGTTTGACCTAGTAGTCTTGTTTGCTGTTGGGGTTGATGTGTATGTTATGAATTTGATGATTGTAGCTTTGGTATATGGGAAACTATGAGTTAGTATGTTTATAAAAGGGCTTTAGGTGTGTGTTACTTTGTAGTCTTGTTTGTTGTTCGGGTTGATGTATGTGTTTTCTATTACATAATGAAATGGTTTATCGGAGTAATTCATTGAAATATCCTGTCTGTGGTTGTTGGTAGTTGTTGAAATCGCATAACGATTGTTTTTTCTTGTTAGGATTCGTTGATCTGACAGGAATAAAGCGGGAACTGTTTTCACTTGAAAATATCCTACGGACAAATATATTTATGGTAAGGTTTTAGTTTTGAGCTATCGTTTCTCGGTAATCCAAAAAATACATTACATTAATTACTGCAAACAGGAATACAAATAAGCACTAAATCTATACTAAATTCGGATGTAAAATAATATTAGATGTTCTGACAGAGACTAGAACTCGATAATCCTAAATTATCATTACGTTAAGTAACCCTGATGCCTACCCAAGTCACAAATATAATTTGGTTAGAATTGGGAATGAAATAATATTATGTATCCTGACCGAATATCAAGCCCCAAAATCCGAAATTAACATTACATTAATTGGCCCTAGCACCTGCTCAAGTCACAAATAAAATTGGGTTAAAATCGGAAATGAATTAATATTTTGTACCCTGACCGAGGCTCGAACTCCAAAATCTGAAATTAACAATACATTAAGTGTTGCCTAGCACCTAGCCAAGTAACAAATAAAATTTGATAAAAATTGGAAATGAAATAATATTACGTTGGTAAATATGTTCTTGATGAGTATGTACATTGTGAGTTTATGACTGACTATGTTTTTAAAAGATATTAAACGCATAATTGATCTTGCCAGAAGGGGTTTAGAACCTAAATGCCCGTACCATTATACTTGATATCGGGTATGGTGTCTATGTTATGAATTTGATGACCATATCATCAATGGTTCGGAAATCATGATTTTGTTTATAAAAGCACTTAAATGCCTCATTTACCTTGGTAGAAAGGTTTTAGGCCTTAAATGCTCTTACCACCGTGATGGATATACGATATGGTGTCTATGTTATGAAATTGATCCCTATAGCTCCAACGATTCGGAAATTATGAGTATATATAAAAGGGCTTAAATGCCTAATTCACCTTGGTAGAAAGGTTTAAGGGCTTAAATGCTCTTACTACCATGATGAATATTGGGTATGATGTCATTTGTTATGAAATTTATCCCTATAGCATCAACCGTTCGGAAATGATGCCTATATTTAAAAAAGGGTTTAACTCAAAATTTATCATGCTAGAAAGGGTTTACGACTTAAATGACTTGTTGAAAGGTAAACGATGTGTTGTATTTGATGCTAGGAGTGTTTACATAACTATTTTAAAAATAAAATAAAGATTGCTTCTATGCATACTAAAATCCAAGATGGCAATTGTTATAGTTATAAAATCATTTTTCTGCCACATATTCTTATCTGGCTAACAAATACGAATATTTAGACATGTTAGTCGATATATTTATTTGTAAAAATTAATAACTCTATTTTTTTAATTTAAAGACAATTTTTTTTATATGAAAGTTACGTTTTGAATATTTGGTTGTTGTGATCCTATAAAGTAATTCTCCTTTAAAATACTAGTTTCTTGGACATGTTGCTTTATGCATATATGTTTGAAATTTTAAAGTTTTATGTACATATATTAATATAAATACATCACTTTTGTATAACATTTATGATTTATTACTTTATTACGACTCCGTTTTGAATGCGCGAGTTGTATGTGTTCCTCTCTTCTTATATATACAACATTTAAAATTAAATTGGGATTTAAGCTCTTATCGTCAAGAGAGTAAAGGCACTGAGCAATGGAACTGGGTTCCATGGTTCTAAACCAACTGAAAGCAAAATCTTTTATAGTGTACTAATGCATAACATATATGATGAAGAAAATTGTCTTAAGCTTCCAGCCTATCTCCAGCACTCCTAGCAGCAGATAATAGCAATAAACAACAGTGCCTGTGTCAGGCGAGCGACTACAACGTAATCAATTGAACTTGCATGCTATCTAACGGCCGATGACGGCATCAAGAGGAATTAGCGCTCCTGGTGATCAACTCTGCAACTAAAATGGTTTACCGATGGCTGCCGCAGTGCTTTCTAACATGCAAGTGTGGAAGTGAAGACAGCCTACCTCGCTGGGAAGGAATGTATGGGAAAAGGGTTGGGGAGGGTGTAAACCATATCTGAGGAAAGGAGGATGGTGAGTGGAGGGGTTGTAGGTAGGGGAGAGGGGAGATAGTGTACCAGGTATTCAAAATAAATAATCGGAGGAGAAGAGAGCCTAAAATATCGCAGCAGGAACCCAAATAATTCCAGAAGTAACCACAATACTGCTCAGGTAGGGGAAGGGGTTGGAGCATGCAGAGCCGAGTGCGGAGCAGATTTCAGAGCAGATTACGGAGATATGTTAATCTTATGGGACTATGTCCCCCCATCTACATGCCATTCTAAAAGAGAAATGAAAGCTCCCGTAGGTGAAGGGGTGGACAGATTGCGGAGCTAAGTGAAATTAAAACCCCCACTTTCCTCTTCACAGGTTAATCTTATGGGACTACAATTGACAAAAGTGAAATGGAACCCCCTGTAGTTAAAGGAGTGGAACAGATTGCGGAGCTAAGTGTGGACCAATCACTGTACAGGATTAGCTCCACAATTGTGCAGCGATTGTGGAGCAATGTGAATTAGAAAGTAAAGCGATTTCGACCCTAGGTTAATCTTATGGGACTATGTCTGAAAGGTCAAGATCAATGTCTAAAAAAATGAAGTAGGATGCCCACGCTCCTACTTCATTCATGAGTCGCTGATGACCGAAAATTTACGAAAAGCCCCTTCTTATTGTGTCTGCAGGTCAAAATTAATGAACGATTCATAATGTTATAAACGAGAAATTAATAAACATTATGATTTCTTAACGCACCTTTAAATTGCACGGAAACAGAACTAATTTGTCAACTCCGAACAAGTACCTTTCTGCAAACTACCGTTGGCGAGTTAAACAGCTACCACCCAACTTGTCTCTGGGGAGGACATGCTGGTTCTACAACTCCCTTCATCACTGAATCGACAAGTGTATCAAGATCTAGTGACATGAAACAAGCTGCATTCCCGTGCTGCCAACTCTGTTGTCAGTGTTGTCTGATATTGTAGTCATTGCAGTAAAGTTGAAGACCGTACAACAACGCGCATTTTCATTTAATTACCCCGGTATGTCTAGGTGGCTTTTCATTTTTACTCACGTGTTAAATAATCGAATGTTAACACTATTGTTAACAAAAAATAATTACTCTGAATTGGATCCATAACTGTTTACCATGTTCAATGTGATGTTACACTTTTATTTTATAAGCGGAAGGAAGGATTTGATACTTTGCAACTATGTTTTCAACATAATTCATTAAGCGCCTTGTTGTTCAATTGTGAGAAACAATCAGCAGGGTCAATTGTATGAGTTATTTTACGAGATATGGTAACGGCAGAGCATAGTAAACAAATGGGAGTGGGTGACTTCACAGGTGTATTAACTAAGCCGAGTTATTAATTAACTTGTCTAGGCAATGAGTGTGTACTAATCGCTTTAGAATAAAACTCTAGTTTTCTTTCATTTAATTCTGTCTCTTTGAACTGGAGTAAAATATAACAGCTGCTGGTAGAGCAATTGCTAGCAGTAATCTCAGCCAATCAAACACATCTGGAGTGATCACATTACAGTGATCGCCACTCTCTTCTGTACACTTCAGTACAGTCGCTTCGTACAGCTGTCTGGCGTATTAAATTATCTCGGGCTGTCTTCCAGCTCAACAATGCATGAGTTAAGAGCGTATTACACTCATTCAGAGTTACTATGACGTTTTCATTAGCGAGAGCAATTACAGGGCAGAATAAACTTAATCACAAGACTGCCTTTACAGTACAGCAGTAACAGGACGGGTATTACCTTCCGTCAACAATACATGGTCGTGTCGCTAAACAATATCATACTATTCATAACATAGCACGTGGCACATAACAACAATGATTGTATAACAACATTATAACTTCAACATGCCCAATTATTCAGATTTCTGCTGCAACATGTATGTTCTCATAGCTCTCTTGCCAACTAATTACGGCGCCTTCCCAATGACTTGAGGCTCCACAACACCATGAATCATTGCTAAAAAATACTGCTTCCTCTGCGCGATTTCACTGTTATTTAAACATAAAAGATAAAATGACTTCATATAATATTTTATTAAGAAATATTTATTAATATAAATCTTTTTTGGTGAAGATATGCCTTGAAATAAGCCACTTATTAAAGCAGACGTGCTGCCGGTTTCAAAGGGCAAATTTAAATTTAAATGGTATTATGTTATTCTATAAAGATAAACATAAAACTAGCTCATTTCCAAGACACACAATTTCCCCAGTTAATTATTACCAATAGGCTAACTTTATATTTAAATGCCCTTACACTAAGGCGATTTATCCACTAAGTACGCAACACCCACAAAATTGTTCTGACACGCCCACAAGGAAGGAACCTGTGTTTTAACATGCCCGCAAGAAGGGAGCCTGTGTCCCAGACGCCAGTGGCGATTAATTGCTTCTGTCAAATTTCTTGAAGCGTTTCTTATTGGTCAACTGTGCCGGTGCGAAGAGAGGAGTTGACAGGACCAGGTACCCGCAGTGCACAGAGAGTGGGGATAGAGCCATTAAGGGGAAATAGTGGTCGGAGAACTGGTAAGTCGGAGAAGTGGCGGGGCGGACATATGGTATACACCCGAGGAAGGCAGGAAAATATACTGCAACATACAGAAAAAGATAGGTCTTAATGTTTCCCAAAAAAAAATCACAGCAGAGATAATACACTTCTTTCAAAATGAGCCATGAAAGACCAAAGGAGCAAAACCATAACAAGCAACACCTAAAACACACACAACCTCGGAATAAAATTTATATATATATATATAAATCACTTCGATTCCCTCTATTGGCAGGGAATAGAAAAACGCAGTAGCTACCACTCTTAAAAAAGATATTTACCTTCATTAGGGCACACATGATTCATGGCCCAGAAAAATCACCTCTTACAAAATCTATTAAAAACAGCTATTTATGACAGTTGTAATATTGATGGCGAAGAATCACTTCCCCGAATATCAAAGAGACGCCTGAAAATTAAAATTAACTATTGAAAATGACCTACACTTCCAAACGTAGTGAACACATAAAGATTTCTACCGTCCCACATTCCAGCTATTTAAGTAATATACTAATTACCAGGGCAACGCACAAAAAAAACAACACTAAAAAAATTGCTTAGCTTTTCAACTTTTAAAAATGCTGCGCCTAGCGCCATGAAGACTAACTGCGAATTGCGATCTCGACGTCATCTCCTCGCCTGCCAGCCCGCATCACTCGTAGAGGAAGACTGCGCGATTATTCAGGCTGGCGGGCTCTTACTTATACACCTGAAAATGCTGCACAAAATATCAAGGAGGGGCAAGAAAATACAAGGAGTTATGGATCATGCCAGACGTACGCGTAGCTCCGAGTGCTGCCACGAGGGGACGCGTGACAGCCTCGCAAGTGCCGCGAGCCAGTATAGCCTTCAACCTGGTTGAGATAAGATGCCTGTGGCCTATCTTCTTAGAGGCGGACGAGTCAACTTTGAGAAAATTTCTGCGAGGTATTTCCCGCAGCACAGTAGTGTTAATTCCTCACTAACATTAGGCCCACTTTCTATGTAACATTTCTTTAATAATCTTCAATAAGTGTTCGAAAAATGCAGGCTACTATTTTCACGTTTTTCGACTATAATTTTTACGTGAACAAAACGTCTTTTTACCTTTTACCTGCGTAGTTTCATACAAACGTGCGTGCAGGGAAGTAACGAGCAAATTCTATTTTAACAACTTTGGCTATAATGCAATCGCAATTTAGGAGAAGTTTATTTTTCACTACAGTGCTCGGCCCAATCCACTAGACGTGGTGCGTTGTTCATAGCAGTCCATATTGCGAGTATTATTAATTAAAAACTGTTCAAAGATACCTCACGTAATAATTTAAATGTATATTAATGTATGTATTTTCACAGTTTATAGCACCATAAACGGGGACAGGAATTAAGTTGTTCGGGCAGGCAGGATAGTTTGTTTGGCAGGAAAATGGAGTACACACACAATTGATTGACATAGACGAGTTGACACGCGTGTCAAATTTTAAGCAAGGCTTCAGTGTTGCAGGCAAGAATTTACCGCAGACAAACTTACAAAATAACTTCCGATATCAGATAATCTTTTAAAAATACTATCAGAAACAATTCCGTAGTTTGGGGCAACAGTGATGCAGCGGCTAGAGCACTCGCCTCAATTTAAGGCGACCTGGTTTTGATTCCCGGTGAGTTCGCTGCAGGATTTTCGAACGTGGGATCCAAGCCGGACGATGCCGCAGGTAAGCAGGATTACTCGGGGATCTCTAGTTTTTTCCGCCCTTACAGTCCGGCGCTGCTCCTCTTTCACTTCGCCTTACCCTCATCGACTCCCAATCCACTCCAACCTAGTTCCGTACTTCCTTATGCGACCCGGGTTTAATCCCCGGCCGAGTCAATGGATTTTCTCATGTGGAACGATGCCGTTGGTTGGAGGGTTTTCTTGGGGATCTCAGTTTCCCCCGTTCTTTCATTCCGCCGCTGGTCCATAATCACCTCTACCACTCATCAGCTCTCAAGACCACGCTGTTAAGAGCCACCCAAATATCTTCACACATCTTTGTTACCAACCATGTAGACGCATGTTATTTGTCTTTAGCTTCCTTGGGTTGCAAGATAGTAATTCATCCTAAAATACAGAAAAAATTTTTCTGAAGTAGCAAACAGATTTCTTCTCTATGTCAAAATATGGTAGACACTGCACCCTTTAGGACTAAATATTTTCAACTTGACACTAGCTCAAAATGTAATTAAGTCGAGAGCAACATTAATTTGCTTACATTCCAAAATTTTAGATTCAAAAATAAAATACCAGCTGCAGTACACTGTCTGAAAATACCAAGTAATAATTTAACTCCAGAATCCTATATGATGCGCTGGATTTTTAGATAAAATATAAAACGAAAATATATAGCTTTAGTTAGTAATTACTTACAAACAGTTAAATAGTCGTTTAAACATAATTGCAATGGTGTGTATGTGTTTTGGGGGTTATTATGAATCGGTAGGTGACAGAATCCCGAGACATACTGGAGACATATAGCAGGTCAGGGAACTAGGAAGGTGAGCCAGTGAACAATTATTTAGGCTGTTCACTGTAAAATTAGCACTTTTGAAAGCCTGCTTAAGACCTACCTGTAATCACGTTGTGTAATCTTCCGTCTTATGTAAAAGTAACATTTGCATGAGCCTCGTCACTTTATTCATGCGTCGGTGAAGTGAAAATGTGAATATTAGAAAAGAAAATATTTTACAAAACTGTTCATTTTTACACCTCTATGCATTAAAAAAAAAAAACCAAATAAATAATTGAAGTTAACACACATGGTTACCTAACATTTTTTATTCAACTTTAAGATATGGAACTACATTCCATCCATCGTTACCAACTTAACTGGACGCATGTCACCCAGTGCACCCGTTAAAATATATGTAGGTAGTGACAGTGACATTTCTCTAAGGTTGATTTCAAAAGTGCTCACTTTATAGTTAACAGCCTTTATGTGTGTTTGTGTGGACGTGTACTGTGTGTGTGTCTGAAACGTTTTTAACGCGTGAACCGATTTTCAACTCGGTACACATATAGAACTTAGTATGGACATCACAATATTATCTCGGGAATCATTTAACCGACGTTAAAAAATAATTTATTATTATTACGGCGAATCATATAAACATTCATTTTCGAGATGAACACTGTTGTTGGTAGAACTTATTGGAAGATAACACCGTATGAATAAATAAATCTTTTATGATATATTTCTAAAACTTCACAACCAATTCTCACCAAATTATGCCCGTAAGTAACATTATGGTAGGCCATTTAATAATATGCTGTTGAAATAGGCATGCCAGTTATTTTCAAAATGGTGGATATATATTTTAGGTTGATTTGTGATATCTGCCATCGCATTCGGCAAATTTCGACCAAACTTTGTATACTGAAAGTAGGGCCTGTATATTAAATGCAATATATATGCCAACTCTTATAAGTTTAGTCAGCCATTTTTTAAAGATAGTGTCACAGGAAGAAATAAATTAAATTTTTATGTTGTATCTGGTGAAACAATCAGCTTATTACTACCAAATTGAGCAAACTCTAGTAGACCATATAAAGTTACATGTTTTATGTGGGTCTGACTATTTTCAAAATGGCAACTACAGAAAAATTTTAGCATTTTATGCTAACTCTAATAAACTATGTAACCAATCTAACGATATATGATGGCAGTATATATTACAACAACTATTATGTGTGTCTAAACTATGCCTCGTTTGTTCGCCATTTTGTAAGATAGAACCACGAGAAATAAAATTGTTATGTCATATATCGGGAAAATATTAACCGATTCCTTCAAAATTTGGCAAACAAGTAGTTCTATGTAAGGCGATGTAAAATGATATGTTTGACATAGGCTAGGAACGCATTCTCAAAATAGCAGCCATATAAACTATTTAGCTTTGTATGCTGCATCTGCAAAACTATACAAATAATTTCCTTTTAACTTCGTATGATGGCAATACATTACAACTGTCAATGCGTTTATACAGAGACTCTCTTGTACGCCATAACATAAGACAGTGCCAGCCGAAAAAAATTACAACTTTAAGTTATATCTTGCGAAATAATCACCCGATTTTTACCGCATTTGGCACACGAGTATAATTGCAGATAGTCGTGTAATGTGAAATGTTTTAAAAGGGTCAGTATTTTATTGTCAAAATAGTGGTCATACAAATACTTTGGCTTGTATGCTATACATATGAAAAAATGAAAACAATTTCAGCAGAACTTTGTGTGCAGGCAGAATATATTACAACCTTCAAATATGTCTACATAGACTCACTTTTGTCAGCCAATTTGTAAGATAGGAAAACCCGAAAAAAAAACTTTTAAGTCATATCTCGAGTAATAATCAACCTATTCCCAGCAATATTGTAAGACAAATAGTATTAGGTTTGGATGAGTAAACTGACATGTTTTAAGTGGGTGGGACACTAATTTTCAAAATGGTGGCCTTATAAACATTTTAGTTTATGTGCTACTTAGATTTTTTTAGAATTTGCTGGGATTTTTTGGTTTTTAGGGGGTTTTGGGTTCAAATTTCAAGGTCAAAGGTCATGGATCAGGGGTCAAATGTCAATGACTTCGAAGATGACAGACGGGCGACGTAACAACATTGCCGTCGGCCGAATTCGAATCCGCTCCCCCCTCCCCTTGCACCAAAATCGCCAACATCCATTAATGAATTCAATCAATACAATTTACAATTACCATAAATAAATAATTTCAATTAAATAATTAAGAATCAATACAATAGACAATGTATCAAAACCTATTCAATTATTTTATCAATTGTGTTCCTATTTTATTATTCCAATATTTACAGTGAAATCCGTAATTCATATTAATTCAGTCCCACCACTGTTTAGTCCATGTCCCGT
This sequence comes from Dryococelus australis, assembly GCA_029891345.1. Classification (NCBI taxonomy): domain Eukaryota; kingdom Metazoa; phylum Arthropoda; class Insecta; order Phasmatodea; family Phasmatidae; genus Dryococelus; species Dryococelus australis. The sequence goes on from CM056995.1 coordinate 254,956,275, forward strand.
CAGTCCGCAATGCTCTAGATTCCTCATGTACAGTAGCCTTCGTTCGTCGGATATCATGCCCTCTCGTCCATTCACAACACGAACACCTCGCCAGCCGTCGCCTCGTAATTTCCCGTCGTCGTTCGTCCTCTTCACCGATAATCCCTCGTACTCGTCTTCGCTTGGATACCGCATTCAGTAAATTGGCTTGCGCAGAAAGACTGCCGACAGTCCAGCTGTGACTTGTATTTATAGGGTCGTAGGCCATGGCCCAGAAATGTTTGCGATTTCCGCGTTGCGCCGAGAGTCCTAGTTCCCAGAATATTCCTGCACAACCTCTACACTCGTCGGCGTCTCCTGCAAGCAGGAAGGAGGAGTGCCTGTGACGCAAGCTACATCACCGCTGTCAATCATCTCTTCCTCCACCCGGGCGAGAGACGGGGCAGTGAGCTGGTCTGCCAGGTGGGAGGGGAGGATCGAGGTAGGGTTGACCTTAGCAGAGCCGGGTCCACGCGTGCGTAACGGGAGCTTGCGGTCGGTGCAATCTACAAACGCGTTAGGATCATATATATATATATATATAATATATATATGTGTGTGTGTGTGTGTGTGTGTGTGTGTGTGTGTAAAAATAGGGTGTTTCTCAAATACATTGACAAACTCTGCATGCGTATTCCTCACGATAAATAAGGTGAATATATATATATATATATATATATATATATATATATATATTTACACACAACTTACCGTCTAAAATGCATCCCAAGGGCGGTACACCCCTTTGAAGTAGGAGAAATAAGACCAGGTAATGACATTTTCTACAAAAGGTATGCACAATTTAACGCAAAACTTTGTAAAACGATTAAATGAACAAAGTTATATGATCCGCCTGCTGCTTAATACTATCAAACAATTTATTCGTTTCACAGTAGGGTTTGCAACCCTTATTTTGCAATTAAATTGTGTGTTTTTATCAGTGGTTCATTACATTTTATGTGGCATATTATGAAGTAACACGTTGAAATAAGCTGAAAAGGCCTCAATATTCATTATCCTAATCCCAACCTTCCAAAGAATAAATGCATAAAGTACACAACCACGAAATGCCGTGGTCGAGTATGTAGGCAACACGAAATCACCTGAGATGATTGAAGTCGCGTGGCATACCATGATAATATAAGATCACAAAATACCATGTAGGTGGGTTAGTAAATTAATCAATCGTGTGTGAGGTGAGCGTGAATTGTATCTAGGTTTCGTCAGTTAACCAGTTTCACCTGGATACCATCCACTATAATTGTAGTGATGTACATTTTATTTTAAACTGTGTTTAACTTTTTAGCTTTTGTGCAGAACGCTGGATATCTGAAGTTTTGGAACGTGAACCTGAAGAGTGTTACGGTTTTTGGGGCAACCATCATTGGCATCGTTATGCAAAAAGTCCGATAATATGCTGTGTTCAATCGGAATAAAAATGTGTTTCATCTGTACTCACAATATAATTCACAATCTGAGTAATAAAGATAATAAAGTATTATATACGCACTAATACGTCGTTAATACAATAAAATTTAGCAAGGTTATCCAAACATAAATAAAATTATGTCTTGTCCCTGATGTACTTAAAATGAACACATGCCTATGCAAAGTATGTGACACTAAAGTCGAATATTTTCAGTTTTTCCCATATCATACTGTCTCCAACCTCTTCACTCTCAACATCGTTTGGAATCTCTGGTCCTTGCAGTGTTCCACAAAGTGAGTAATAAATTACAAATAATAATGAAACACTACAAAAACATGCACTTATATATCCTCATTATAATAAAAGTTTACAAGGTTTTCCCAAACATAAACAAAATTATTTCTTTTCGCTGAAATTCTTAAAATGTTTTACAATGTTGTGCAAAGTACGGTGGTACTTAGATTTAAAGATCTTCAGTTTCTCCCCATATCATACCATCTCGAACATCTTACACTTTACTGTCATCTGAAATCTCTGGTTCTTGAAATGTTTGACGATAGTAAACAAGATTCTCCGTTCACTCCCAATCATCAGCAAAATATTTTCTCAGCAGGGCCCTCACATATTTAACTTTTTCAGCTTTGGCAATAACTTTGTTGGGTAGTACATCGGGATTTACCTGGCTAAAAGCGTTTGCCCTTCTTTAAGCGAGGTTTAAATTTCGACAAATCTGCCCTATTGTTTGCCTTCCCTTGATTAGGATTTGTTGTGGGTTATGAGGGCTCTTCATCAAAACAAATCGTTTTGAGGCAGCAAATTAGAAATGCAGTTTGGCAGGCTGTTTTATGAGCGGTGTTAATGCCACCTTCCCAATACACACAGGGACATCATCTCTAACACTTCTGAGTCAAACTGTCGCAATATTTCTTCATACCCTTCAGGTTGAATGATAGTGTGCATTCTCTTCAATCTTTTTTTTCTATGTGACTAAACACTCGGTCCAGGGGTAGGAACGAGTCGCCGACCACATGAAAAGTAATGCGAACAGATTCCACGTTTTCAGATTAATCAGAACACAACCGCTTGGCTAACATACCAATGAGGGTTATGTTCTTATTGTATTCGAGACACCCATCACACAACAGCTCAACTTGATTTGCTGCAAATCCCAATTTCATAGCAAGTGAAGTAGAATTGAGGAAATTTCATTTCAGCCTTTTGCCTTCTCACTTTATACCCACGAGTAGATGAAAAAAAGTGTCTGTAGTTTGTGGGGCAGTTGCAGGACAGAAAAAAAATGCAGTCATATTGGTACAGTTGGCTTCTGTAATAAACTGACTGATCAGGCACTTTCGGGAGAGTAAGATTCTTTTCACAGTCAAATGAAAGTTTCAAAACATTTGGACCATTATCTGTCCTAAGCATGTCATAAAATGCACTGCTTCTCATTTTATGGACTGTGAGTTGGGTCCTTGCTTCACTTTTTTCCATGCCAGTTGCTGTCGAAATAAGTGTTCTTAATCTAATGCACTCTGAAACGTATATATGTAGCTAGTGTTTTAAAACTTTGGTTGATTTCTTGGTTTAAAATATCTCTGAAGAAATTGTACTTAACTTGACACAATCCCATTCTTATTGAAGGTTAACCATAATTTCCAAATACTACAATCACTAGGCGAATATTTTTTTTCGCCGTTTTCTCTCTCATGTAATGTGACTCTATAGCATCAAGATTTGAAAGAAATTTCCGAACTCTTTGTCCACTACGAGTGTGTTTTTTGCTTTCGGTATCCCCTCCTCTATATTTTGGAAAGTGGCATTCCATGAAAAATAATTTCCCAATATTTCGCACTCTGAAGCCAGATATACCCAATATTGAGATAAATGTCTGCGTACGAACTTTTACCATTCCTCTAGATCTTGTTGCAACTACATAATTGCCCAATACCTGCGGCTTCTTCTTGCCATTTTTTATTCTGTTCCGTTTGGGTATTTCCTGAACGGTGTGCTTCAAAATGAAATTATCTTGTGTGACTTTATCACAAGTACTGCAAAAATGTTGATGAAACCGGCGAACTCCCGGCGTAGTCGGGGAGCTACAGCCGCAATTCCTTTTTGGCTGAAGCATGATGGCACCGAGGCAATCTCGGCAATATTTTAGATTTGTGTCTGTAAACATAAAGAGCACAAATACAATTAGGATCATGTCACTGATAAAGCACTGTAAGAATGGTGCATTATACATCTTAACATTAACATCCGCGGTCTTCCCTCAATACAATATAGACACATAAAATACTACATAAATGTGTAAAGGACTTACCTCATCTGTTTCAACTTCTCTTTCGTCCAGTTTGATTTGTCCCGTTGTTTATTTTGTGATCTTTCATATATTTGTGTATTCTTTGTTTCACTTATCCAAGTTCTAGTAGAAAGTAGAAACTAATATTTATGTGTTGAGATTACGAAATAAGTGTTTAATCTAGACAGCTGATCAACTCAAATAATAAAACATGCCACATGCGTAAAACAGAATCCCTTAAATTTAATTAATGCTCATTCTTCAAATCATACAAACTGTAAAAAAAATGAAGTTATAGAGCAGATTGCTATGATAGAGAAAATGTTTGCTGAGGATATGTGAAGTTTTGGCCCGAGAACATATCGTGGATGAGTTCTAGGGCAGTACTAATTGTGGAAGAATAAAGTTTTGAAATGACACACAAATTTCAACTACTTACTCTTCACTGGGAAGGAGAGAGTTTTGGCACATTCTGTGATCATAATCCGATGAAAGGATGCCAGACCTACAGCATTACTAATATAACTAGAACTATATAAAAAATGGAAGAATGAAATCTTGAAACTCACCTCCATAAGTGCGTGTGTGTGTGTGTGACGCATTCTCTGAAAAGGTACCGAAGGATGAAAACGTAAGTTTTCCAGGAGGCCCAAAAAAGTTTGAGGTTTCGAATATTATCGTTTTCAAGATATGAACGGAACATGCTGAGAATATAAACGCTATAGTGGCGCGACTTGTTTCATCTATTTTCCCGTAGAATTGTCTACACAAACAGCCCAAACCTGAAATGAGTTTCCACCCTAAGGTACATTTCTGAGAACGAACCATATATATATACAAATCTAAATAAAGTGTTTTTCTTATTCTCCAATTTTTCCAAAGAGTAGTGTATATTATTTCTAATTTCATAATTTCATTCATATTTGGGAATTTAGGACCTGTAAAATTTAACCATTAATATGAAGTTAGTTCAAGCCACCCATTTCATTACGCGAATGGGGTAGAACCTGGATCTATTCTCCTGACTCAGAAATCAGGTTAAGTGGATGCTCATTCGCCCAGTCCCGAAGGTGGTAGCGAGTTAATTGGCCGTTGGAGAGTCGCGAATCGCGCCAGCCAGCCAACCAGCCATTGACAGTCAACACTTGTTTTCAGGCTCTGTACTTCGAGTGACGTGGGCAGACAGCGTATTCAAGTGGAAGACGAAACCACTCAAGGAAAGTCCCTTTTGTGCGCGACGAGTCACTAGGCGCCCTCTTTGTTCATTTGCTTGGTGAGAGAGTGCGCGTGGGAGATGGGCGTTAGGGAGAGGCAGAGAGGAGAAGAATAGAATGGAAGTAGGAGTGCGAGAGAATTGTAACGTATCCGCATTTGTATAAGTTCTCCACAGTATTCATCAGCTTGGCTTGCAGTTCTCTTTGCGCAGTCGACGAGTACACAGCCATTCAGCCACTCACTCGCAGTGAGAAGTACACAAGCATGCTGAATGACGAGCAAATAAAAAGTTAGTTATCGTCTCTTCGCTGATTATCGGAAAATACATCCGAGCAAAAAAAAAATCCTTTGAGGGTTTTTCTTTAATGCTAGGAGGCTACTTATCGTAAGGCTTAAATACTCCACTAAGCTAAACTTGTGCCGTAAACAAGAGATCCAAACCCGGAGCGTCTTTTTCCGAAGGTGCCTTAGTGCGTGTAGTAACAAACTTGTATATAATCCAATTTTAATTAAAATGAAATATTTTTAACGATTCAGTAGCTCCTTTCATCTTTAAAAAGTAATGCATATCATAAATAATTACCAGGATATTCTAAATGGACTCAGTCCATTGTCAAACGTTAATTTAAAAACTGTAAATTAAATTAGAAAATTAAGAGTTAAAATCTCATAACTTAAAGTGATTGTTTTCTGTTGTGGCTGGTTTTCTGTTCAGTTTTGTTTTCGTTTGTCTGATAGCTTATTGGATATCTCCGGTATTTTAATAGATAAGTGTGTTTTCATTGTATATGATTGCTTTTACACTATTGTGCTATACTTTTTGCAGTGTCCTTATTTTATTAGTTAATTTTATTTGAGTTTTTCACTGTATTTGGCTAATTTTAACTGTCCACCAAATCATTTTGAACATCACAAGAAATATTTATTACTTATTTATGTAATACTGAGCACATGATAATAGTCCTGTCATCATACGTAGACGATGTACAGAGTGAAGAATAATTGGTACAATTAATGGTCTATATAACCAAATATTCTCACCTTTTTGGCAACTTGCTTCAAATCAGGAAGCACGTATTCCAACCCGAGTAAGTCATTGATGTTTGTCATACGTATATATAGTTTATAATATTATAATATTTGAGCCGTCCGCCGATTAGCCACCTGATATTAAGCAGGACGTTAACAACCGTAATTATAATTCATCTTCACATATAAAGACTGAATAAAATAATCTTTTCAGAAAGAGCCATGGGTAGAGCCACGAGTATTTCACGAATTCATTCGGAGGCGAGGTAGACTCCAAACACTTGTTCTTTTCTCCTATTGCTGTGATTGGACTACAGTTCTTTACACACGCCCCGTTCAACTGTGAGCCAGTAATAAGCAGGAAGCAGTAGTGTGAGTGAGTGTTTAACAATTCTGTACAGAGGCCTCACTTGATCACAGCAACCAGTAAGCAAACGATAATGTCTCGAGTGTATAGAGGGCTGCCCAGCCTAGCTTGCTGCCAACTCAATCCGCGAAATACTCGTGGCTCTAGCCATAGGACCTACAGAAGTTATTTATCTTCACCAACACAAATCAAACATAATTTTCTGCCATACGGTATTATTGCTGCTCCCATCATTTGAAATATGTGATAAGTAGAGCCCCGAGTATTTCGCGGATATAGTTGGCAGCAAGCTAGGTTGGACAGCCGTCTATACACTCGAGACATTATCATCTGTTTATTGGTCGCAGAGATACAGTGGATACTTTGTACAGGATTGTTAAGCACTCACTCACTCACACTACTGCTTACTGCTTATTACTGGCTCACACTTAAACGGGGCGTGTCCGAACAACTGTCGTCCTATCACAACATTAGGAGACAAGAGCAAGTGTTTGGAGTCTATCTCGCCTCCGAATGAATTCGCGAAATACTCGTGGTTGTAGTGATAAGTATTTAAACAGAATTGAATGATGGATTTTTTTCAGATCACGATAAGTGTGGTCGTACTTATTGCTTAGAAACACATTTCTTCCCCCACCACCTCTTTCACCCACCAACGGGCTACAAAATGCAGTTTGCCATTGTCTTTCTGATACGTCGTGTACGAACAGATAACCTAACGACCTTACAATTTTGTTGACTTAACAATAATTCCATACACTTAATTAAGGTAGTTTGCTTTCTTTGGTCTATGGCAACCTGGCTTTTCATACCTTGTTCTGATTCCGTGTGTTTTGTTTGAATACTGTATTCACGACGCTTCCCTTAGTAATGATCGGATACGACTTCCAGTCCTGCCAAACATACAAGCAATTTTTTTCTAAAATACTAGATATTTTCAGTGTGTTATGATATTTTTTGATCGATGCGTCATAGAATCCTGGCATTCCGGCAATTTTTCGTCAAATATAGTTTAAAGAAAGACCGACAATAATACAAAGGCGTACTTCAAAATCTCAATAAACAGCGACTGTTATTCGCAAGTCTCGCAACTTAACGCATATAGCTTTACTTTTCCGTGACATCAGGGACGTTGTTTATTTTACAATTCCTTACATAATTTTTCACCTTATACATGCTATTTTTTTTTTAGTGTTGGTATTTGTGACGAACTGAAAATATACTGAAATTTTGCAGTTTACACATTATTAATCTGTACATAATTAATTACGAGTCAAAAGTTCAGATGTTAAGTATGTACTGCAGATGATAGACAAGCGTTAAATTCGTTTTTACAAAACTTTTAATTCGTAAATATTTAAAACGAAAATATACAATAACATAGACAAAATAATCAAACACGGCAAGTGAAGCCTAGACGTAAAGCAGATATTGGCTGATGCATTGCAGTTTGCCAATGCTTCACTAATGCACCGATGATAAAGCATATCGATATCCCTAGGATATGCTCATGACAGGTCTCTCGGAGATGTCTGCCGTAAATTCAGAAAATTTTGCGCGTCTAGTAATCCCTTTTATCACTGCTCTTTATTCAAGGATTTGTCTGCCGGTCCCATCCTATTCTGCCCGTGAATAACCCTTGCATCCAGTAAAGTGGAAAAGGAGGTAAAGGCGATTTTTTTTTTTTGCTTAAAGCTCTTTCTAACTTGAGATCTTTTTGATTTGAGGCCGAGGAGTGCAGGAACTATTAGGGCAAAATTGTCACACGCATCAATTGCGTCATCGCCGCTACACTCAAGGCTCTAAACTGGCGCGCAATTTTCTCCTAGTGATGCGTGTTCCTATGGAATTTCAAGCGGTTACCCTATCATTTTATTTATGGAATGCCTGTATAGGCTGTTCACGGTAAAACGAGCACTTTCGCAAGCCTTGCTTAAGATCTACTTGCATGCACTTTGTGTATTCTTCCACCTTATGTAAAATTAACATTGCCATGGGACCTCACCACTTTATTCATGCATTGGCCAAGTGTAAATGTGAAAATTTAGAAAATTAGATATTTTACTAATGCGCTAATTTTATAACATTTCGATGCATTTAAAAAACAGAAAGCGAAAGAAATAATTTAAATTATCACAGAGGGTTACTTAACACTTTTTATTCGACGTTAGTATATGGAACTGCTTTCCATTCATCATTGCCAACTTTAACGGAAGCATGTTACTCAGTACGCCAGTTAATATATTTGCAGGCAGTGACTATTTAATAAGGTTAATTTCAAAAGTGCTCACTTTATCGTGAAGAGCCTTTAGCAAATGTCTAAGCGGAAAACAGCTCCAAGAAGGCGAGGTATGAAAGACGGAACCAAGTGCTCGGGCAATCAGACGAGGGTAAGACATGCGTTATAGTCGATATGAAGGAACTCCGAATGCCGTAGCAGAACTTAAGTATCCCCTGCCTTTGACATATCAACGCAGAGAGCGTCGACACAGCTCTGGCACTGTCCTGGGCAGAGAGTAGAGTTGGGGAGAGAAGCTCGCCCGTACCGTACCGTACTGAGTATAATGGTCTCTCTGACAATGTGGAAGGCCACAAGAAGAGCACACCCCCACCAAACCTTGGTGTTTTGTGTTTTTTCAACCGCTGTGTTAGCTAGCTCTGTCTGCGGTGATAGCGAAAGTTTTACTGAAGATACAGCTCTAATAAGCATATCTGAAGCACAAGTTTTACTCTAGTTAAAAACATTATAATCTGAGTTCAGTGATAAATGATATAAATAATATTTTCAAATTTCCTGATACTATTGGTGACGTCCGTATTTTTCGTAAAGTAAAATTGTTTCCACTTAATAAAATGAATAAAAATGTTTCAACAGAAATTTGTTCAGAATATTAACTATTTTATGTTAAATTAACTGGCCTCCATTCAATGCACTATTAGCATTATTGGCGTGGCCAAAGAATGAGATAGTAGCATAAAATTTGCAGTTGTTGGTGTTATACACATTGATGTTTTTTTTTCTTCTGAATCTAAGAAATTTAATCTGCTGTAATGAGGGTGTCTCTAAAACATGGACAAAGTAGTTGCCTAGTATCGAAGGTATCATGCGCTTAGGCCGAACACATTTACATTACGAACCAAATATGAAAAAATATTGTGGGTTTATACATTGTACATAATGAGAGACGCATGATGGGTGTGATGAACAAATCCATTAAAATTAGTAAAATAATATTATTATTCACTTATTAAACTACATTTATTCTTTTAATACTGTTCGAAAACACGTTGTTTTTATTTTTTCCGGTAGAGTTTACTGATATGTAAGGTATCACTGGTAGTAACGAACTTAATTTTGTTTCTAAAATACCCTTCCGCTGGTGATACAAATGTATTTAACTTCCCACTATTCACAACGACTAGCTGCTGTTTAAAATTTACGCGTGACTTTCTTTAATATTAACGAAAGGAAATAACAGGACAGGAAAACATAAATAACATAATCAGCGCAGTAAATTTAGCCTATGTTGTGGTTATCCAGTTCAGTAATGGTCAACCTTAAATGACATAATATAAGATGCAAAGAAAATAATTTTTAACATACCTCAGAAATTTTAGGAGTCAATTAGTTTTCCCAGTGTATTATGTTATTATAGTACCCAGCAGACCTAAATGATTGCAAATCTGTATTTATACATTATACCTGTACCTACTGACGACATCGACGAACTAAACTGACTATATAGTACAATGAGATATTAATTAACTATCAAAAATCATATTGCCAAACGCATATTAAGTTTATAATTTATATGTTTTCGTATTCTGTAAACTTCTCTGACTAATTTGAGGTGATTTTAGAGATAAAATTTACATAAAACATATATTTAAGTATTCATACCTACTGCACGTGTGCAAATTAATCCTGCCCTTTCTTGACTGCTTCTCAATCGTCTCACGTGTGATGTAGTATAGAGAACGGTTTTTACGTCGGCGTGGGACTGGGTAACTTGTTTATTATAGGCTATTCACGGTAAAGTGAATTCTGTTGAAAGCCCTCTCATCTGCAATAATAGTCAATAAATAAATCATATTGTAACCTGAGGCATTAACATCCGAGTGCGGAGGAATATACACACTGTGTTTATTACTTACTTAAAGGAAAAAGTAACTAGTGCTTCAAAAGTGCTCACTTTACCGAGGACAACCTATAGATATACGTACAGTGGCAGGCGGCATTTTTTGTTGCGGTTACATTGTTGCTCAGAAATTACCAGAAAATTGTTTGATATTGACGTGCAATTGGCGTTCACAAGCGTAGTTCCAATATTGCTGCAATAACTGTCTTGCTAATTAGTTTACGAGCCTGCGGTTAAAATCAATACTTACGTGAGTTGCAGAACGGCACACCTTGTAGCAGATACTTTGAAAAATCTGTGACATACGTTAGAAGACAAGCGTCGCAAGTAATTGTGTGGGCAGTATTATTTATTCGTAAACTTAGTAGAGGGCCTATTAAGGAATAAATTGTGCAGTTTTAGCTCTGTTTCGGCGAAGTTATTAAGAGCTTATAATAACATTCATTGCATCACACTTCTACTCTGTCTGCAAGTACCATTAAATTATACCAACATATAATTTAACTTTCCATAGTTGATTTTTAAAAACCACAGTATATTACAAAACTAAAAGTTTGTTACCGAATCAAGACGTTGTCTGCTCAACTGGGACCATTTCACAAGATATTATTTTCTCCACAAAAGTACACATTTTTCGTAGAATAAAAATAAATCAGCATTCAAAAGTTAATGAACATATAGCCATAAACAAAACGAACATATAGCCATAAACAAAACGAACATATAGCCATAAACAAGGTTTCACTGACGTAGGTTTTACTTAGTACTGAGAGTTGTGCCAAGAAGTCGTAATAAAATGACAACATCTGACAAATTATGACCAAATGTTGATTGCCACTATGAAAAGGGGTACGATTGGGTAAAATATGAAAATTATATGTGTGACGATGAAAGACACAAGGACAAAATATGAATGAATTACTATCATATGATGGGCGTTTTCAGCAATTCTCGGGTCTGTAAGATTATATGCTTGAACAACAGAAGAACAATTTTACATAACAACACGCTTTTGCATGTTTCACGTCTAACACAGAATAATATAGTACTTTTATTAAAATTGCAGAACACATTAAAATAACATTCAATAAATAGGATTATTCAAATTGATTTTACTAACACCTCTGTAAAATGAAACATAACACAAACACTGCAATAATTATTTCTCTGATTAAACAATAATTACACTATGCTAGAACATTGAATGCGACTGCTGTCAGTTATTTTAAATTATTAAAGGAATTCTAAGTTTGAACAAATGAAATAAAATCTAAACAAATACTTTTAATATTTAGAACAACAGTGAAGTTCGCATAAAGCTGATAGGTATGTAATTCTGTTAAGTCTCTTGTGTTTCAAAATCACTACAATGCTCGGGGTTAGCTTACAGTCCGTAGTGCAGACAAACTCATTACACTCGTACCTCTGGGATATGCTGTTGATTAATTACAGAAAATGATCTTCTAAATATGTAATTAATTAATTTTTCTGGAAAGTTGATCAAAGTACATGGTATTGTTTTATATTAACATATACATATCTCGGGAACCATTTAATATTTTTAAACACATTTTTGTATATTGGCAGTTGATTATGTAGTCATAAAATTTAGACTGGTATATTGTTATTGGCTCGCCATTATGGTAGATTGGACTACATGAATAAATAAAGCTTTTCATCGTATCTCTGAAACTATGCAATCGATTCCCGCCAAATATAACTATATCGAATACTATATTAGGCCGTGTAAACAATTGCGGTTTAAGAGAATAAGATACCTGTTTACGAAAAAGCGGTTATTTAAAAATTGTATGTTAATTTGCTGTACGTATCATATTATTAGCCAATTTTGACCAAACTAAGTGAGTTGAAAGTTTATATTACAAGCATAAAATGCATTAACTAATAGACTCTTGTTTCTCTATTTTGTAAGATAGTGCCATATTAAAATAAATATTTAATATCATATAACGGGAAACAGTCAACCAATTACTACCAAATTCCGCAAACTATAGTACGATAGGCAATGTAAACTGATGTATCAAACAGGTAGAATAATTAATTTAAATTGGCGACTATATAAAATAATTTAGGTTAGTATGCTGCACCTATTAAACCACGTGACTTATTTCAACGCATCTTATTATGTTGATAGAATCTATTTCAATCCTTAAATGAGTTTACATAGCGCCTCTTTTGACCGGAATTTTGTAATACAACAATACGCGAATAAATAATTTTTCTATATTATATTTCGGCAATTAAATAACCGATTCTCACCAAATTATGTACGCCAGTAGGGCTACAGTAAGATACGTAAAATTATATGCTTACAGTGGGTCAGACACTTGTTTTCAAAACCGTAACAAAATAATTATTTTAGATCGGTATGCTGTAGCTACGAAATCATGTGCCGACGAAATTTAACTTACAATTGCACTTGGCAGTATCTATTACAGCCACTTAACTTGTTTACACAGAGCTTCTCTTGTTATCCATTTTGCGAGATCGTACTACATTAATATAAAAAGGTTTAGTGTGATGTTGGAGCACTATCAATCGATTTCTGTCAAATTTGGCACACTCTTATTGCTATGGCAAGCCATATAAAATAATAGGTCAGACATTTATTTTCAAAATGGTAGGAATATTAAAATTTTAGCATAGTATGCGAAGTCAGCAAATACGTGTTTTCTATTTCACTTTAATTTTGTATGATAGCAGTATCTATTACAACCAGCAAATGTGTCTACAAAGAGCGTCTTTTGTTCGTTATTTCGTAAGATAGCTCAACATTAAAAAAATATATATTTGTATCAAATCCCTGCTACTAATCAACCAAGAATCAACAAATTTTGCAAACTCATAGTGTCCCATATAAAATGTTTAGATTATGATGCCAAATATGACACAATTTAAACAGTTTCAAACTAACCTATTCTGTGGATAACATATATGCGATGTATAATACATTATTATACGGATAATTGTTTGAAGTCTATTTTGTACGACAGTCATATGAGAAAATAGAGCTTTTATGCCATATCTCCAATACCAATAAACCCCTTACCCCCCAATTTTGCAATAGTTATAGCTATGGTAGGCCATGTAAACATACGTGCTTTAAGTGGCTCAGAATTATTATTTTTTCAATATGACAGACCTGTACATATTTCTAGATATTATATTCTATCAACCAAAATGTTAGACTGATTACAAACTAAGTAGATGCTCCAAAACCTACCTTTATGGTGGAATTGGTTGTACGCTGTCTGATGGAACGAGTGTTTCTTGGCTTGCGTCCAATATAAGGGATGTATGTATTTGTACTTGTCTCACTCGTGTTGTATTACGTGTCTTTCTGGTACCAGCTATAATTACATTGTTGTAAACGAGATTTAAAACCTTTCCGGCTGTCTAACATTTTAATAAATTAATCAACATTGCGTGATTCTGTGCAGAGGTTTTTTTTATGTTGCGATGTCACGTGATTAAAAGTCAATCACGAGCGAGCAATATGACATTATTACACATGGTTTTCTACCAGAGCTCTAGCGATAAATGGCTGAAATTATAACGAGCACGTAGTTGATTTAGGAATAGATATACGTATTGATACTTCGTATTTTTTACTGCAGACTTCGTCATTAATTTAAAAGTATTTTTTAACTCGTGCAGTTAATTGTTTTAATGAAATAAATTTAGTTTTAATGGAAAATTAATTGAATTTAAAAGCCGAAGATGAGGGTTCCGCAGGATTCAACAAAACTCAATGTATACAAATTCAATTATAAATATATATTTTTCACCGAAAAACTGTAATTTTTTTTTAGTTATTTGAAAAGCATTGATTTAATAATAAATTGATTAAAAAACTTACCGTTTAAAAGGAGACAAATTTGCGCCTTCCAGTTGTATAAATATATAGGTAAAAATATTGATTAACTAAATCCGATAAACATGGATAGTTAGATATCAACACCGTATATGATTAACACATAGGAAATCTGCTGAATGAAATTTTTTTTTAAATAAGGTAATATAATGAAATGTTTTTAATTTTGGCATACTTTTTGCGTAGGAAAGTATTATGGCCATCAACTCCCAGAAAGAGACGAATAAGCTTGAAAGGTTAGTGGACGTAACCGTTGAGTTCCTTCCTGTATGTACAATTTCCCGAGTCGAAGATGATGCATGGTATTTAAGGTGCTCCGACAAATGCAGAGAACTTCCGAGATAAGCCGAAGTGTCCAAGCCACAGCCACAAAGCTCAAATTTAAAATACACTGTATTTTGAAGTAAACCGCCTATGGAGTACTGCACCCGACTATACAATGTGAAGAACTCATAAAAAAAGTAGTACAGACACCATAAAAATTGTCGGAAAATTGCGATTTATGCTGTATATGAAAAAAGAATGTATACATTTTGAAACATTATAAAATATTTTACTTAAATATACTTTTTAAATGTAAAAAAAATATCTAATGAAATATCCGTATCTTAAAAATAAATTTAGCATATTTCCCCTATGGAGGCTTCAGAAAGCAGAATTTGGAAGAAAATTTTCGTCATGGAATATCATGATAACGTTTACTACGATTGTATGAAAGAAAATAGCAATAATAAAGTAAGAAATAATTTTTATATTTGATTTTATGTGCGTTTATTTGTCACAAACATTTATGGCTGAAACTGATGTAAATAAAGTTAATTAAACAACTTATACGACACATTATTGCCATGATTCTATTACCTATTATCACAGTAAATATTATGACAATCTTTCTTGTAGAAGACTTTCTTGTAAATTATGTTTCCCGATGCTTCCAAAACACAAATGCGTTCAAATTTTGTTAGAAATCTATCGATCGATTAATTTCTTAGAATTAAAAACTATATTTTAGTAAAATATATCATGAAATTGCAAAATATATGCATTCTTCTTTCGTATACATTACAAATCGCAATTTTCTGACCATTTGTATGGTGTATATACTACTTTAATGAGTTCTTCACATTGTACAGTCAGGTGCAGGGCTTCATAGGTAGTTGCTTTACTTCAACCTTAAGTCGACGTAACACCATTACTAACCACAATCAGCACGACCGGACCGGAATTTGAACCCGAGTTCTCCCAAATACCAGTCCACAGGTTATCCTAAAGGAAAATGGGGTTCGTCGCTAACGGCAATATGTCCAGTTCATAACATTCCCCATTGGTCTTTGTTCGACACCACTGCCAAATAAGTTGAACATGACGAGTCGTCAATTTCAGAATGCGTACAGGTCATCAGGATCTCAGATTTGCCTTTGCTAGGCATCTCCGCCATCTTCTGGTGGAGATGCGGCGCTCTATAAACTCTGTTACATGTCGCTGGATGATTGAAAAAGAAGTCAGCGTCTCTGTTAATCCATGTCTGATTATCAACCGGTCTTTCCTCGTGGTGGACTAATTGAGTTGTCTAGGACCGGTCCGTATTGTACGGGTATATTCACTCGTCTACTGCTACAAACGCAATCGTATCGGCTAAGTCTGAACGGGCCAAAAAAAAACGTACGTTTAGGTATATCGTTCACCTTTCTTCCCGTAGTTCTATTCTCGGCCTCACTCAAACTCTATCAATTTTTCATTGCTGTATATTTTTAGCATGTCTATCATTCATTAATCAAATGCCGCATAATCATCGACAGTAGCGCTCTCGCACGGTGTTGGTGTATGCACGATCGCACGAGATAGTAATTTGCATGCGTGCAATTTACCAAATTTCTATGTTACTCAAGTATTGTTAGAGGATGCGCTAACTTTTATAGCAATGAGTGTATTATGGACTTTATTTAATCAAATAATTGGAAATATTCAGTTGAGTGCAGTAAGTTATACTCCAAATGGAAAACGCGAAGTCCAAGAACGATAATACTAATCACAAATAGTTTTTAAAATTTAAATAAGTCTTTTAGCGCGCACACCTGTTTGCTACGGGTTAAAGGAGTTCAAACAGAGAATTGAAAATGTGCAACTCTGTATGCTCTTTGCACAGTTGGAACGTGACTGAAACGGGCGAGGTCGGTCAGCGATTCTTTCAGATGCCACACCTATTTATAAGAAATATTTCTTATTATTCATTAAACCTATGTTTCACTCTAGTTGTTTAATTCCGTGAATAAAAATCAAGTTTATAAACAACGCAAGGAACTTCATAATGCAAGAAACAAAATACACAAACGGTTTAATGTTCTTTGTTCAAAATACTCATTTATGAATAAATAAAAATGGAACAAGGAAACTCACGCGATGGTCAACTTTCATCTATCTCGGCCTTCTTCGTTTGCAGCGAAAATTTCGGAAACATCCAAGAAGCGTACTTTACATTAAATGTTTAAAAATCAACGATTTCAAGTTTCCATAAGTTTTTACATGTTTTCATTTGTCTGCAGTATTAATTCACAAGCTATGACCATCTCCAAAACAAATAATTGTCATCTTTATGAGACGCGTTTCAAACTGTAATTCATATCAGTAAATCACTTCCTCTTACATAGTTTTAAATCTCGACTGCTTACCTTTGTTTTGAAAATCGAGTATAGTTTTTTAATCGTAGTTTTCTTTACATTCTTTTTGTGAAGTTGTTCCCAAACTTTAACAAATTGAATTTAATCCGACTAAGGGAAAGTTTCCGCCAGTGTTTTGCTTGATAGGTGCCAACTAAGCAATAGTATTTTCATCAGTGAATACATAGGTTCGGTTTTTGGGGGTAAGGGGCAACGATAATTTTCCAATTTTGAATTGTTTAAGGAACAGATTTTCGATTCATGGCAAGGGAAGTTTCACTGCCTAATAATAATTTTAGGAAACAATTTGAAATTAATTAAATAAAATCAGAATTTAAACGATTATAATTTTTTATGATTTCAGTATTAAAACTTTTACAGGAGAGTTTCATTTTGGGGTTCTTCATGTCCTGTGACTCCCCATTTGGATCCACTTCTGAATATTTATTTACGAATACTTAGATTCACAATTATCAGTCACGTCATAAATTCGATTCTAATAAACATAATCTAAAGCCTATAAATATCTACCTTCGACAAAATTCCTAGTCAAATTAAATTAATTTCCATTGGGAGAATTAATGCATTTAATTAATATTATCCTGACCGAAGGAGGGTGGAATTTTTTCCAAAATCCTAAATTATCCATCGCTTTTATAGACGTGTTAGTAGCACAGGTTTCACCGTTACGGAAACTGGAGACTACTTTTAGCACTGTTTTGCGAGGACAATGGCCTCAGACGGAATCCATGTTGACGGTGTGTGACACTCACATTTGACATTGACCTTTTTCACTAGACAAATGTTTCACCCACATAAACGTTTCTCCTTGACAGTCTGAAAACCTAAAATTCCAAAAGAAATATTGAAACATTTATAAATCTAAAATGTGGAAATTTTTTCAAAACAAAATGACAGAAATATTTACGCAAGCATCAAAGCAAACGTTGACTTAATAAAAAGAAATCAAAATTATAAAAAATAAATTTTCAAGTTTTCAATAGTTTCCAACACTTTATATATAAATATATATGTTTTTTTCGAAAAAAAATAGTTTACTTTTAAACATAAGATGACGTGTTTTCGACTCCACTTTCACTTCACAACAAGAGCACATTCTCTCCATAACAAGTGAGCCACTGAAAAACACGCAATTTAATCATTGGCCCTATATTACAACCGCTCTTCATTTATTCGCCCTCTCTCTGTGTCAGTGTATGCTCGCTACTACTTTCCTATCGGCTGTTCGCGATAAAATGAGCACTTTTGAAAACAACATTTGAAAAATATCACTGCCCCTACCTATGTGTATTTTAACAGGCACACTGATTAGTATCCTCCTAGTTAAGTTGGTAACGATATAGTGAAAGTAGTTCTTTGCCTTAACGTTGAATTGAGAGTCTCGGGTAAATAATGAAATTATTTTCTTTTTTTGAATGTTATTTTAATGTTCTGTACACAAGTGTAATATTTAGCGACGCTGTGAAACATTTTTATTTTCTGATTGTTTCTGAGTTTCACTTGACCGACGCATGAATAAAGTGGCAATATTAATTTTACGTATAGTGGAAGAATACACGACATGCATACAAGAAGATCTTAAGCAGGGCTTTCAAAAGTTCTAATTTTACCGCGAAGAGCCATTATCGCCATTTACTCACTAAATTATATAAACCCCCTTACGCATCATCATCACTAACTCCGCACAAAGCAGCTCGCTTCCTCCTCCAACTCCACAGAACTCGCAACTCCTATATGCAATTCACCAACTCCTGTAACCCCTTCCATTCGTAATCATCCGGAAATCTTCGGAATTTTGTCGCTCCCCGCCGAGAATTTATGAATCTATAAATGGGTCAAGAGCGACCAGCATCTTACAGACCACACACACGTGTTGCTTCAATGGTAAGATGAACTTTTGGCCATCTTGTACGCTCAAGTCTTTGGTCGTGTTTATCACGAAACGAATTGCCAAACTTGTCAAAATAAACCTGTTTTTTTTTTAATACTTGAAGTAGCTAGTGAAGAAGGGAAACAAACCGGGTTAAAGACGGCCCGGCGCGAAAACAGTACTTGAGACACAGGGACATGATTCCAAACGGATGGACTGGCTGTGGGGAAGGGGAGTCGAGTAAGTCAGTATAGCCCCCCCCCCCCTTTTTTTCCGCTTATTTAACCAACACTGATGAAATGAGTTTTAATTTAGTGCATAAATATATTAGTCAATAGTTAGTGCCACTATATAAGGCATAGCATATAGAAATAGAATCCCTTTTATGTATGGCAGGTCAACCACGACTCTTCCATAATCCGGAAGGCTACCACAGAAGTGTAAAAATAGATAGAAACGACAAGCCACCTACGTGGTGAGATGCATGTAATATAAATTTAAAAAAATAAATATATTAATAATATGGCCCGACAACAGGAAGCCGTAAGCAATAATTAAAATATTAGGAAACTTTATAGCCCTGCACTTTCCAAGGTACCGCGATGGCTGAGCGGTTAGATGCTCTCCTTCCACCACCACCAAGGCGAACAGGGCTCAATCCCTGGCCAGGTCACCCTCGGATTTTTCCAAGTGGGGATCGCCTCGGATGATGCCGCTGGTCGGTGGGTTTTCTCGGGGGGTCTTACGTATTCCCAACCCTTGCAGTCCAACATTACTCCATTCTCGCCTCATTCCACCGTCTTCGGCTTTCAGAGCCTCGTTGTTAAGAGCCGCCCAAATATTTCAACTCAACCCCACATTTCCCACAAACGGTACAGTTGTAGCAGTGGGAGGTCACATTCATTTTTCAGCCTATGGCTGGCCATAAAAAAAAACCAGCACGTATGTCTATGCTTCGCACTAAATACTGGCCTTGTATAGGCTAACAACCAGTTCAACTACAGCAAGACGAAGTTCGAGACTGCTTCCCGCGAGAAGGGTCCACCTTGAAATGCACATCGTTCCCTGACACGCATAATCGCAGGGGTGATAAAGGGAACAAACTCCGCCCACGCGTTCTTCACGACAAAATAAGGCGAAAACGTTTATACGACGTACCATATAAAGGGTGTACCAAGGGCGGTACACCCCCTTGAATTTGGCGGCGAAAGACTATAGAACTTCACGTTCTACAAAAAGTATTTACAATCAAAACAGTAGCCTCTCGATAACGAGTTAATGGACACAGATCTACTATGCATGTAACGTCTGTCACCATCAGCAAAATGCATCGTGACAAAAATAGAGGTTGCAACCTTGAATTTGCAGATAATTTTGTGTTACCAACCGTCCACACTACTAAAAAAATTCCTTCAATTAACGAACAAGTGCTGGTACAAATTTATCCAGAGGTGTCCTTAAACTCTCCGTAAAATTAAGGAAACATTGATTTTCAAAAACGAACTTTCCGTAAAATTCATGCAACCTTTGCGTTAATTCCCTAGTTAGTTTTCTGTACTTCTAGAATAAATAATTTTAAACGCATATTTTATTTTAATTTCTTCACTATGTGGATGTTCTTCTATGTAGCTAAGAATGTTTATACTTAAGCAAGATTTGCACCCGAGTCAAAAAGGTGCAAGTTCACGACCCTAGCCACTTACCTACAATGCTCACGTGATGATTCTGGTATAACTTTTGAATTTCTACAATAGTCACATAAGCAATTTTTTTAGTTTCTGTTAAAGTAAGTGTATTGTAAGTGTTGCTAAGTGTCACATAAGCCTGTTGAAAGAACAGTTATTAGTGACATGGATAACTTTAACTGCCGCAGAAACGATAATTTTCTGGTTACAGTGGCTAAGAACGTTTCGTGTAGACTCGGCATTGCTCGTGCGCGAAACCCGAAGTTATAAGAAAATACGGTGATTTTCCGTATCTTGTATTTGCACACTTAACTCTGTTTTTCGTCAAAACGTATTGCGTTTCCATATATTTACTGCGCATTTTCGTAAAAATTTCTATAAATATAAGGACAACTTTAAAAGCGCAGCACGTTTCTCGTTGCATAATATAAAGTACCAGGTGTGGAAATAAACGAAAATATATCTTGTTAAGCATTGCTGTAATTCCAATAATTTCCGAGGAATAAAAGCGCGCAGTACACATCCAACAAATACATTTGCCGGGTGCATCACGTCGAGCAACCATCGCCGCAACGGGGAGTTTCAGCGCTTTGAAATCCGAGGGCGCCGGTGGATCGGACATTGCCACTACGGATTTTAGAACTGTGGACGCCAGTGTAGCAGGCGAATCTTACCCAGGCGATTATTGCCCCCCAGAATGCCTGAGTGGCTCAACGTGTCAAATCAGCTTGGCGGTCCGCTGACAACCGCGACAACAGGATAACACTGTTTACAACCCTTGGCTGACCAAAATACATTAGGTTGACACTAATCCAGAGGCAGAGTACTCAGCGCCAGCAGGGGAGTTGATCCCCAAAATAGTGATTCAAGGAACGCCGGCTGTTTTTTGTAGGTGGTGACCGCGACGCTCTCGCTCATCAGCGAAGCTTGGAGTTTCCCCAGAAATGATATCCAAGAGTAGTAATTTCGTGTTCTGTGTAATAAGTACAGTGGAATTGTACCACTTTCCAAGAAAAAATTTATTTTTCGGAAAAGTCCGTATTCTGAACGCCCCTTTTCTTTCAGTACGGCACCCCACTGTGCCAACATCTTTCCAATGGTATAATTATGTACTTAGTGCGTCCTTTTCCTGTCTCGATCGCGAGGGTGTCCGTCCTTTACTACCTGGGGGTAAAATTCGCCGGTTGCACTTGGCCCTGCCACCGTCCTCTCTATCTCCTTCGCTCCACCCAAAGATTCAAATTTGGAGCTGCTTCTATATAATATAAGCAAAAAATTGAACGAGCAGGTATATTCCTGGAAAGTTTTGTAAATTACTCAACGAAGCCCACAGAACACGAACGTTAAAAATACTGTGAAACTTCATATAGGCTGTTCAACGTAAAATGAGCACTTTTGGAAGCCCGCTGCAGATTTACTTGTAAGCACGTTATGTATTCTTCCATCTTATGTAAAATTAACATTGCCGCGGGCCTCATCACTTTATTCATGCGTCGATCAGGCGAAACTGTGAAAATATTAGAAAAGTAAATATTTTACATAACTTGTAATTTGTACACTCCTGTGCATTAAAAAAAAAACAGATAACAAAAAAATAATAATTTCAGTTATCACAAATTAACACCTATCAATTTTTATTCGACGTTAAAATTTGGAACTACTTTCCATCCATCGTTACGGACTTTACTGGGCGAATGTCACTCAGTGCGTCCATTAAAATATATGCGTACAGGAGCAGTGACTTTTTTCTAAGATTGATTACAAAAGTGCTCACTTTTTCATGAAAAGCTTTTAACGGCCACGTTCTTTAATATTCGCGAGTTCCACTCGCAGGATTTGTCCACGATTGAGCAAGACGACGATTTGACAAAAATGAATTCTTTTTATTAATGTTATATGGAAATATACGGCGGATAATAGTGATGCGCGTAAGATGGAAAGAAGTCTGACTTCATCATCAGTGCTATGGTGAAAAAAAGGGGGGGGGGGGAATATTCGATATCCGTTAAATATTCATAGTATTCTGTCAAAGTACGTCACGTAAAATACAAATTCAAGCCCGGAATGCTGCCGTATAAGCTAGCACGCTTGATCATGCAAATTAGAAGCGTTAAGTTTTGTAGCGTCGTATACCGTAACACTTGCGTTTCAGTTTAAACTATGTTAACTGGAGGGAATGTGAAGTGGTGTCATCCGAAGGGAGATTAAACATCAACATTAGGAGTGTAATCTCATTAAAAGTTCACGTAAAATAAATTTTTGGTAAGAAATACTTTGGCGGTACAAAATTTTAATTTTAATTTCACAAAATAGGTATTTAATATGTGGAAAATGGTTTGGTTTCCAATGTTGAAATTGATTCATGCACTGCCCTTGCTATATATAGACTGTTCACGATAAAATGAGCACTCTTGAAAGCCCTGCACAAGATCTACTTGTATGCAAGTTGTGTATCCTTACACATTGTAGAAAATTAACATTGCTACGGGCCTCATCACTTTATTCATGCGTCGGCCAAGTGAAACTGTGCAATTATTAAAAAAGGTAAATTTAGTACACCTCCGGTCATTTTTACACTCCGCGCATCTAACAAACAGAAAGTGGAAAAAATAATTTAAGTCATCGCAAATGGTTACCTAACATATTTCATTCGACTGTAAGAACTGGAACTACTTTCCGTCCATCAATGCCAACTGTATTAGACTCATGCCATTCTGTGCGCCCGTTAGAATATATACGGGCAGAGATTTTTTTCTAAGGTTGATTTCAAAAGTGCTCGCTTTATCGTGAATAACCTTTAGCATTAAAACCCTCTTGTTTACAGGGCGAAATACTGTGTCTGCGCGTTCTGTTAGGAAACTGTTCACATTTACGTGACCATGTATATTTCATGTTAATATGACCGCAATTTTAACTTAGTATAATTTATTTTA
Source organism: Dryococelus australis (assembly GCA_029891345.1). Classification (NCBI taxonomy): domain Eukaryota; kingdom Metazoa; phylum Arthropoda; class Insecta; order Phasmatodea; family Phasmatidae; genus Dryococelus; species Dryococelus australis. Next base: position 254,979,835 of record CM056995.1, read on the forward strand.
TCTCTAACAGCATAGTTCATGTGGTAAATTTAAGCCATTTTCTCGTTTTCCACATGACATAATGAAGCTCTTTTATGTTACAAAGCATTTATATTTATCCTAATGATAATGCATATTTCTTAAACCAAGAAAGAAAAGAGATATATACATATATGTTTGTAAGTTACATGTCTAGCTATTTTTGTAGTTGACCAAGAATGTTCGTGAAGTTTAAATATCTATGAGCACTACTTGTTTATTTTTGTAGAAAATATATTAATACGTGCTAAACATCTCGATGTCAAACTTATTCAAGATTAAGAACTCAATGAAGTGGAGACGCTATACACAAGTACAAAGCTCCATGCGTTTAATGTGTGATTTATGCAGTGAATTACATGACGATATTCCAGTGCCATGCAACATCCAGCCGATTTAAAAGCTAAGAAAAGAAAACAGTGTATCTGTATTACGTTAGTATCTTCGGCAATATGACGTGGCACTACCGCGGTTTAACAGGGTGCAGCAAATAAGTTTTTACTATAGGATTAAATATTAGTATAGGCTGCTCACGGTAAAGTGAGCACTTTTGAAAGCCCAATAATTTGGAATAATAGTCAATGAATATATTTTATTTTAGACTTAAATTTTAACATCCGTGTGCGGTGGAATCTACACATTGTGTTTATTGCTTACATGGTAATATTTATTTATAAATGTGGCCAATGGATAAAATATGGCTGAAATAAAAACGTAACTCAAAAGTGTTCACTTTACCATGAACAGCATTTGCCTCGAGTGTTAAGCAAATGTGACATATATACAACTCGTTATCAATGAACGTAGATTAATAAAAGTATTATTTAAGGGGTTCTGTTCAGCGTAAAGTGGCCCACGAATAAGTGCTCCACAAACCCTTTTTTTAAAAGGCCTTTGCTAACCAAACGTTGACACATTCGATTCTAGTGAGTGAACCAAGCAAAGAAGAGGAACCTCTACTAAGTCAAAAAGCTTTCCAGTGTCAGTCCATTAGAGCACTTTGCAGGGGGGTTTCTGCACAATGTGGAAAAAAAAGCTTCATTCAAGTGAGTGAACCAAGCAAAGAAGAGGAACCTCTACTAAGTCAAAAAGCTCTCCAGTGTCAGTCCATTAGAGCACTTTGCAAGGGGGTTTCTGCACAATGTGGAAAAAAAAGCTTCATTCAAGTGAGTGAACCAAGCAAAGAAGAGGAACCTCTACTAAGTCAAAAAGCTCTCCAGTGTCAGTCCATTAGAGCACTTTGCAAGGGGGTTTCTGCACAATGTGGAAAAAAAAAGCTTCATTCAAGTGAGTGAACCAAGCAAAGAAGAGGAACCGCTACTAAGTCAAAAAGCTCTCCAGTGTCAGTCCATTAGAGCACTTTGCAAGGGGGTTTCTGCACAATGTGGAAAAAAAAGCTTCATTCAAGTTTAAGATTAAGTTCCCTAAAAGCTAAGTAAAGGAAATCTGTTGTTCCCAGTAAAATTATTCTGCGTAATCCAGGTGTGTCAATCACGAAATTGAATCCACGTAATCCAAATAATAATTATTTTTCTATGCGGACGTGAATTACTTACAGGATTAATCGACACTCACTTGTATACACGTATACATAAGAATTTATATTTGAACACTACACCATTTAATGTAGGAAAAGTTTTCAACTAGAGTGGACTATTTGTCCTTTGCAACTTACTTGTCAAGTAACTGACGTATTCTTCTTATACTTCTCCTTAAAGTATTAATGCGTTTCATTCACAATCCGTCTTTGCGTAAAGTAACCATCGCCGACTGAAACAAATAGAGAAGAGCCACAAATTATACAATCTTGATTTTTCTCAAGATTTGCTATATGATATGCTAAAGTAAATTGATTAAAAATATTTTTAGTAATATATAGTAAATGCTTGATTTTGGTCATATTGGTGCAAAGAAGCTAGGATGCTAATTTAATCGGGGTATATTTATTCCTTGCTGGTTTATGCCAATTACAGGGAAATACCAGCACAATTCTTTAAAATGTGACCACTACAATCCGCTATTAATGAAAATGTTGTCCAGAATTGTTGGTTCGTAATTAAAGAAATCATAAATCAACAACGTTTAATATTTATCAACCTCTTTACCCATGATTAAACATTTTGTTCGCAACTTCAATATAAAACAGAACACGTGTGCAGGCACTGCCAATGTGTAACTCCATTAAACGACTAAAAAGTGAACATGCCACGAATATTCGCGGTGAAACACGCATGGCGAGCTACACAATTTCACTTCCGTTAAAATCAGATTATTAATTACGAACTAGCACAATATCCAATGCACCCGTGAGATGGTAACGTAAGACAGTTTTCATCAGGTTTTATTATTGAACACAATGTCAACGTAAGAAAACATTTCGACGATATCTTCAAAATATTTTATTCTAACAGACATAGGGATAATTTAGATATATTTACTTACATAGGCTATCTAAAATTAGCATAAGTTTAAGCTGCATTATGACGATTATTATGATGACATTGGTCTGTTCGAAGCAGTATTTTACTAATAAATTATAAGAAATACTAATACTTAAAACGACTATTGTAACAAAGCGAACGCTTATCGTGGTACGAACAACATTAAAGAAAAGGATGTTCATCGTAAAAATGATGTATGAGCGTCAGCATGTTTCTCTGCTATTTTTACATTCCTAACTCGCACTCTAGAGGCAGCCGGTGTGAACTTGACTGAAAGGGTATCGTTTTCCAAATCTGGTTTCTCATTTTCGTTGACGGCGAATGCCTGCTCGGCGCTTTAGAGCGCGACATCCTATTTGTACATCCGCTGATTTCTTCTTCCCTTTATTTTACAAATTGCTAGAGAGCTGAAGAATTCGCGGGTTCCTCTTGGGACAAGCTAGAATTCAAAACACGTGTGTTTATATAACTTTAGCCGTTGGTCCACACGGTGTCGGTCACCTCCTGGCGAACGCTTACCTAATAGTCGCCTTCCACTGCGACAGCAGACAACCAATATGCAGTTGATATCGATAAATTTGTACATAAGACTGTAGAGTCTAGCCTCAGGGTCGCTGAACTCGCGAACTTTTCTGGTCTCTTAAACTTGCATTTATTTGGGACGCAAGATACTCCAGTATGTCATCCCATAATTTTGGCGCTCTGCATGTAGACTGTCGTCCTATTGGGGATTAGTTTCGTTCTAGATTGCCCATATTACTGTTTCGTCGATTGTTGTGAATTGATTGTTCCATTATATTCTTTGGAGTTTATCGACGTGTTAATATTATTTATTTTAACCTGGTCGATTATATTAACTCCTTGTCCTGTCTCTAAATGTTCTGCTGTCTACCACGCGTCTCAGAATTTTAATTTAGTGGTTTCAGTTGTGAATGTAGTTCTTGGCGGTATTATTTCATTACGCACACTCACTTTGGCGAAGCGTTTCTTGATTTAAATATTGTGCTATTTGACATACGTTTAATATTTTTGCTTTTATTAAATGTTCACGCATCTCATTGGCTAGATCGCAATGACTTCACATAATTATGACGAGGTTTCATTTTCCATGGCTCGCTCTGTAATTGTACTTTCTGATAGACCTACTAGTTTCCAAGCTATGGGATTTCATCAGATAAAATCCACTTTGATTTATCTTTGGGAAATTAATCTGGTTTCGTTATTTTGTTGCTGTGTTCGATAAGTGGGCACTATTTCGATGTCATCTTTACTCTGGATAACAAGCGCAAAATTATCAGCATAGCAAAGAATTTTCGAACTTTTGTTGTCCTATTCGACACCTTACTTAATTTTGCTCATACGGAAGTATTGGTTTTTACAGGTTAGTATAGGCTATTCACGGTAAAGTGAGCACTTTTTAAGGCCCTCCAAACAGGCATCAACCACTTATAAATATATTTTTTTCAGCCTCAGATATTAACTTTTTAGATTGCTGATATGCAAACACTGTGTTTATTAGTCACGTGGTCGTATTTATATTAAAAAGTGGCTGAAAGACAGAAATTGGTTGAAAGGAGAAATTTAGCAGGGCCTTAAAAAGTTCTCACTTTACCGTGAACAGCCTATATCAGTAGTTTCCAACGTGTATTTGACACATTCTGTCCGCATCAGATGATTTCAATATTTGATTCCCCCTTTATCTACATACAGTTGGCTGCCTTGAATTAACTCAGTGGACAATAAAATGAAACAGCTTTACAACACTGAAATTTGGCTATAAATGATCAGTTCTTCATTCTCCCATTAAGCAGACCAGTCGAGTGGAGAAGTTGCATCCATGCCTGCTAAATACCTATGATGTAATATTTCATGCAAAAAATCAGTGGTTTCAATGCAAAAATCGTTTCGAGCGTAGAGCTGTATCATTGAGAAAATATGTATTTGCGAAGTTATTCTATATGACCTCATCACTACTTATGCAGTCACTATACCGATTATGGAAAAAAACTTTGTCTATGAACAAGCCTATGAGTACGCATAGATTATAGGGTGCATTTGTTTCGGTTCAACATGCAATATTTTATTTTCAAGACCTATCACACTTTAATGTAAGACAAAAAGCACGGGAGTTTGTTTTAACCATAATAAAACGAAGTTACTGATATAAATAATGAGCCTACGTTTCTCAACATGGGTGCAATTAATATTTAAATGATTTCTTAAAAGCTGAGTTGGTAGGAAGGAATTGAATTCTCTTTGAAAACAATAACTTTAGAAATGAAACCAGAAACTTATGCAACAGTAGTGAGACAATTACAAATACACACGCCTTACCCGGGACCTGAACTCAGGAAACATCGCACTATAAGCTAATTTGCAATGCATTGCATTACTGAGCTTTTGGAGCTTTTGATATTTGTTGTGTCTTCTTGTGTGAGTAGCAAGGCGTAGCACCACCACCATTTTATGTCGTAATGTGACTTGAAATATACATATTTGTTGGCTTTGCTACATCAGCAGCTGTTTGTCATTAACTTGTGTTTGTGTGCACTGAGATGTTTTATTTACCTAATTGTACTATTTACAATGTCTGAAAAATATAAAAGCAATAGACCTCTGCACAGCGAAGATAAGGAAATTGTTAGAAGTGTAATTCAGTTTTGTAATACAGAAAAGGAAGGTGGCATGTGACGATTCCTATTCAGTGTGCAACAAAACATGATTCAACTGCAACCCCAAGAAATCAGAAGCTTTTATCTGAAGGAAAAAAAAAAACGTTGTTAAGAGAGCAGTATAGCATTTAGCAGCTGAACAAAACTGTCAACTCCTGGTAAGAAGAGATAAACTGCCAACAGAAGAATTCAGTTCGGTTCATTTGATGCTGGTGTGGTGCGAAGCAAAGTGCATGAGTTTTAAGTGTTAAAAAAATAACAATACCAATACTAAAAAGCTTGCAGGCAGTAATTGTAAAACAAATGAATTTCAGAGGTAGTAGGGTAACTTTGCGGAAATTAATTAAAGCAATAGGGTTTAATATAAAAAATTGTAAAAATAAGCAGTTATTTTTAATGGAAAGAAACGAGATCGTCACGAGCCATAAGGGAAAAGGCAGACAAGGCGAAAGTAAATTACCTGTAATATACCTCGATGAGACATGGATTTATCCGAATTACACTGTGAACAAGTGTTGGCAGCATGAAGACGTAGCAGGAGTGTACAAAAAAAAAACATCCAGGACAGCGATGGATTATAGTTCGCGCAGGTAGTGAAATGGCTTCTAAGAAAGAGCCAAGTTAAAGCTAAAACTAAAAGCGGAGACTATCATGATGAAATGAATAGCAACAAATTTTTTGAAATGGTGTGAATCACGACTCTTACCCAACATTCTATCTCCTAGCGTTACTGTTCTTGATAATGCTCCTTACCATAGTGCGCGTGAGAACAAACCTCCAACTATGTCTTCTACTCTTACCGCCATGAGAAATCGGTTGATAAATTACACTGTTTTTTTTTTTCTGCCGGCGAGAGAAAATCTGAGCTGCTTGTAAAAGTTCGGTTACATCAACAACCTCCCATCTATACAGTCGATAAACTGTTTACGTCTCAAGGGCCCACAGTTATCCGATTACTGCCATACTATTGTGATCTAAACCGAATAGAGTACATCTGGAGCATGGTAAAGTCCCGCGTTGCTAACAAAAAGTTAACGTTGCGAACTTGGACATTTTGCAATTGACTCATCATTCAGCAATAGGCAGTATTTCACCAGCGGACTGGAAAAAAAACCGTCCGATCAAGTAAAAGAAAACTAGAAAAGATTATTGAGTAAATGACAGACTGAGGGAGGAGAAGATTCCTGAAGTTTTGGTGAACCCACAAAGTAGTAGCAAATGTAGTAACAGCAGTGGCAGCGATAGTGACAGCTGAAGTGACATCACTGAAGCCAACCACACATATGATAGTAACATTTCTGGAGTGGACGAATTAATTTAAGGCACGATTCTAACACTGTTGCATTTTAACAGTTATTAATCAAGAAATAAAATAGTTGCTGGAAGTAATATTCGACAATCATGTACACTATCTACCAAAAAGTAATTGTTTACCTGTCCACAGTGTTTGCTCGGTGGTTGTCACCCCGTTCGAATCTCGTAGGGCCACCTCTTGCGGCTATAACAGCAGCCACCCTGTCTGGCATGTTCTCTATGAGTGTTTGCAGAACATCCATGGGGATTCGTTGCCATTACTCTTGCAATCATTCCATGAGTTGAGCAATGGATTTTGGCCGCGCCTGACGAGCCCTCACCCGGCGATCCAATTCGTCCCACAGATTATCTATAGGGTTGAGGTCGGGGCTCTGGTCGGGCCAGTCCAATCGGCGAACATTGTTGTCGGCGTACCACTGCATAGTAGCCCTTGAAACATGGCACCTGGCATTGTCATCCTGGAAGTAATACGGGTCCATTCTGTAAAAACGCCACAATGTTGGGAGTATTTCATTATCCAGAATGTTACAATAGGCCTCTGTGTTCATGCTACCACGGACAAACACGAGCGGTCCTACTCCGAAGGCCGTGAAACACAAGTCAACTGACGTACTGGATTACCTATCTTCACGGGTGCCGAATTACTTTTTGGTAGATATCGCATATACTGTAATTTTGTCTTGAAGTAGTAAACCACGCATTTTCCCGGCTGGCACTGAAGGTCTCTCGCACTTTGAACAAAGTTTACAGGGAGGGCCTGCTCGCCCCTCTGGTGATACCCTTCCCACGCTTTCATGAGGCGACCTTGTTACACCAGCGCTTTTACCACCTCCATCCGGGGCTACACCTGATTTTGTCGCGCTGTACATGATGAGATGAGAGAGTAGCCGTACTGTGAAACGTACACGAAACGGATGTCGTAAACGCCCAGGTACAGCTAGAAGAAGTCATCCAAATTTTATTCTCTTATACTGTGATTTAAACATTGTGCTGATGTGAAATAAATAATAGATATGGAAAGGTGTTCTTTAGGCGTGGTCTAACATCCCCTAAGTAAATACTTTCAAAATTTCCGTGCTCCCTGAAAAGTCATATGGGAGATGACCCTAAGGCCATATTACTCTGTACTAGATATAGTAAAATCTTGTGCACGGCCTGCCATTGCGGCCGTTATAGCGGCTGGTACGGTACCCGTCATGGAATTTGCCACCCTGTAAGGCCATATTTCATATCAGGTTTGGTAATTGGACCTCTTCTGTTTTCCGCGATACATTTCATACCGGCTTTCGTATTTGGCCAATCACATTGCTGTTTCAGAACATAGGGCTCTCCCCGTTGCCAGTATGTGAAACGAGTCGGTGAAGAATTGAAAAAAGGTTGCCGCCATCTTTTTTTTACAACCTTGAAGTTAAAACTCATTCAAATAGGTTTTAAATACATTAAAGACATATAACACTGACAGTGGTAGCTTCAAATTACTGTTGGAAAGCCTAGCAAATATTTAAAACTTTACCTAGCTAATGTAAAATTAATAAAACAGTTTTCCCAAATAATATTATATCAACCATATTTATGTAATGTGGTGCAGGTGCGTATCAGTAATGTAGTGGTAGAGACTTGGTAAAGTAACAAGTTATCGTTTTTCGGGGGTGAGTTTGAAACTCCGTCGGGCATAATTTTTTTACTATTCAATACGGATTACAACTTTAAGTTTAGAAGAAACTGTATAATGTAACATGTCTACAGTTGTGAGAATACGTATAAAAACATTCTTGTTACATCACATTATCATTTTCAAATAGCAAACATTAGTAAATCGGGAAGCAATAAACTGGTTTAACGGCCAACAGTGATAAAGTAATATTAACATGTGCTATATTTTTTATAGGACTACACAAGTTAATGGGTAACAGCAGTTCGATTGGGGTTCATATTTACTACGAACCATACGCTTTGGGCCCCACCGCCGCGTGCTAGTACGCCAACTGCTGTCGTGTAACCAGAATCTTCATACTGGATCGCATAGCCGCTGTTGCACCGACTCGTTCACCAGGCCTTGTTAAATATATTACAACTCTAAATACGGTAGCAGGTATCGTGTAATATCGGGTTTAGTTGACGCGGCGACATAATGCAAGAGAGGCAGGTTTATACGTGCGAAAATTCGGGATTGACCCCGCTGGTGAAGGAGCTCGTACCGCCGGGTTAGCGGTAATGCCTCACCAGGAGACAAACGCGGACCACTGTTTATAAGTGTTACATGCTCGCTGCGTTTCGTCTGTTCCGATGCTGGTCGTGTGCGAACGATGGCGTGTGTGTGGAGGTAACGCAAGTAACTTGAGAGCATGCGGTGATTTTCAAACGCAAGACACCGCGCTCTCCTGACCTTTGGCAGATTGAATTTATGGTGTTATCTTGAAATAATCTTCTGGTTCATTTCCCTTGCCTCTCTCGGCGAGATCCGGAGTGCGGAGAACCTTCCAAATCGGACCACTTGCGCCCGGTTGCACAATCGTGGTTTGAAACTCGATTCGATATCGGATCTACGATCGATAAAGCAAACTGTTCCACCATTCGCGTTCAGAGCTGGGCTGGAGATCGATATGATGTTCATTCGGAACCGCCGAAATTGGCGGTTCCAAATCTCGATCCGAGGTCAGCAGCCATCGTCTACTAATATACGTAGTTTGAAAATACCCCAACAAATAGAACTACGTTCGATTGTTTTCTTGGGGAATTAAAACAACATTATACGCCCTTGAATATTATTCAGGGAAACTCGTACAATAATAATTCACTTAAAACATATACAACATCGCACATCTAGTTCTATCTCTAACGAAAAATACATACGCCTACTTCCATGACGTCATATTTTACGAACCAATAGCAAAATCTGTATCATACTTAATATCGATCTCTCACTTTGGAACCAAGATCGTCGAATCGGAGTTCCAAAATCATGAAATTTCGGTGGTGCAACACTTTAACCTTGGAACCAAGATCAAACTGGATCCTGTGTCGGAACTAGGATCATTCGATCTCAGATCGGGGAAGATGTTGGTGCAACCGGGCATAAGACTATTTAAGCCGCGCTGAGCCTCTCCGCGTCAACCGTTTTCGTGTTTGAGAGTTCGGAGGATTGCGGGACCTTCAGCGAAAGGTGCAGGAAGACGACGTGCCAGCAGAGCTTCGAATGGCGGCGAGAACGACCAGCAGGCGTGAAGTTTGCAACTGCGATCATCGGTGCAGTGAAGAGTGAAACTGGCTGCGTGACTATTGAACTGTTGACTTTTGAAACCATTTATATGTTAACCCATCAATCATCATCCCAATACCCTCTGTAGTAATGTTCTCTTGACAGTGGTTTCTCAATCATTTTATTATATAAAAATTTTATTTTTTTTTCATATCTGTTAGAAATATTATTTTATAAATTGTTTGGATTAGTAACAATTTATTAAATTACTTCCTTTAAAATGAAACCCTCTCCCCCAAATGAAACCAAATTCTAATTAAATTATATGCTTCTGTAACAGAGTTCACGACTTTTAATTGGGATCAACGTTAATGGACGGGGCATTAAAAAGAGATGTCCAACTATCCCCTTTTCAGCTACTACCCGATAAGAGAAATGAATAACGTTATATAGGAAGTACATTAATTAACTTTAATCTTAAAAATATAATAAAGTTCAGTTATGGCCAATGGTCGATCACTGATCAAATTTGTAATTTATTTGTTTTTGTTGTTGTTATTTGTTGTGTGAATCCAAGATATTTGGAATAATGGCAATAAAATGATTGAATATCCGCAAATAATGAGTGTGAATTAAGTGACAAACAAATATTGAAACTCTGATATGGACTTAAATTTTAATTGAGAGAGACATTGAATCTTGCTCTCACTGAGAATAACAAGAGTTATAGTAGATATAGATAGTTTAATGGCGTATACAATAGCTTTCTGAATAAAATAACATTAAAATTGAGTCATTTTATTTTTATTATGACCTCTTATCACTTACGAACTTGGATAGACCCCTCTGGCGTCTTGTAGCAGTATGTAAGGAACAAGACGATTTCGTGAATCGCTTTTAGGACTTCAAACATGTGCACATACATACGTTAATTTCAAACTGATTACAGTTTTTTTTTACACGTCTTGTAGAAATTCAAATGAGCACTTTTCAAAACCCTGTTTCAGATCTTCTTGTACGTAAAATTGTAAGTAAAATTTACATTGTCATAGGCTTCATCAATTTATTCATGCGTCGGTAAAGTGAAATTCTGAAATTATTAGAAAAATAGTTATTTTACAAATCTAGTCATTTTTTCATATCGAAGCAGTAAAAAAAAAAAAAAAAAAAAAATTAAATTAATTTAAATTATCATAAATGGTTACCTAACATTTTTTATTCGACGGTAAGATACGGAACTACTTTCCGTCCATCGTTACCAGCTTTCCTGGGTGCATGTCACTCAATGCGGTCGTTGAAGTATATGCAGGCAGGGGAAGTGACTTTTTCTAAGGTTGATTTCATAAGTGCTCACTTTATCGTGAACAGCATTTACCCAATAACACATGCTACGGTAACTATAGACTGTTCACTGTAAAGTGAGTAGTTTTTAAGGCCCTTATAAATTTTTCCTTTCATCCAATTTCCATCTTCCTTCTGCTTTTAAAAAAAAACATTGCAATGTGACCAATAAACACAGTGTATGCATTTCCCCACCATCGAAATGTAATGCCTGCGGCTGCAATAAGATATATTTATTAGTGGTTAATGCCTGTTTCGAGGGCCTTAAAGAGTGCTCACTTTATCGTGAACAGTCGATATAAAGTAAACACTTTCATTTAAAATTGACGATATACATTTTTAACCCATTAGTTCCAAAAATTAGCTCATACGATGGTGTAAAATTTGCGTACTGTTCAAGATTTTATGTAAGTTGATCGCATGTCGCGTAATCCGTAAAGCATTATTTGATATTAAATGTAATTCGAAATTGTTCTTATCAGCACCCAAATATCCTTTCACAGCTCACCTTAAGTGTAACCTAGTTTTAAATATGAATCTCAGAAAGCTATTTGTATGTAAAATGCTATATAAAACATTACATTTTGGTCCCCTTCGTTCGAACCAATGCCTGGGGTTTCTTGTACATGCACGACGTGATGTAGAAACTATTTCAGCAGTAAAGTAAAACAACTCCTTACTTGCAAAGAAGACAAAATGGAAAAAAAAAGCTCGTAAACGTTGCAAAGTGTGCCCAGGGTGCGGTTCTTATTCTTGGAATTTAATATCTATGAAACCAAGTACGCGATTTAACTTAATTGATGCAACAGCTGCACTGACGGTAAAAAAAAAAAAAAAGCCTTCGAAGTGATACGTGTGATACTACCGTCTCCCTCTGTCTTTATTTCCTCAGTTCTGCTCTCGTCAATTCCAACAACATTCAGCACTCTTTACATATTCTGCTCGCACACGCCTAGCTATCATCTACGCAAGCTCTCTTCTGAAACTTTTATTAAAATCCTTCGCTTGTTAGTGCTTTCAACACCAATCATGTTAGATTTAATCCTGAGATTTATGGTTACGTTTTTCTTAAACTTATAACATCACACATAAATTGTTTTTTTCCTATTACTGTGGCGTCACATAGGTTGTTGCAAACATTTAAAGGCTCTGTAGCAATTATTTACAGTTGAAGTTAGTAGGATGACAGCTGAAGAGTTTCTACAAAGTTTTCGACTCTCTTCCAAGCTTGAAGGAATTGTTTTTTTTTTTTTTTTTTTTTTTTGTTCAGCTAGTATTTCCAGACACTGCTCATGTGAAAAACTTACGATTGTGTCAACGAACGCAATATCAGCTATTCAAGTGTTAAAAAAAGATGTAACAATATCTACGCAAATCGCCTTAGGAATGATTATTTTATACGAAGTAAGGTGACATCTGAACTGAAATATATATTACACAGTAAGAGCCACTCTCCGCTTGACCAAATAATAAAATGCTTTTCGCTAATGCAGTGAAAAATACTATTTAGAATAAATGCATTAATAAAAAATACCTTTATAAACTCCAAAGCGTTCAGGCGAATAAAGAAAGTGAAATCCTTGGCATTAATTTGTTTACGCGAAAGCAAATTTTAAACATATTTTTTAGGGATATTTGTTTTTAAAAATGAAATATTTTTGTGTGTATTATAATAGTTTTTAAATGCTATGGCAACTAACATTATTTTTTCGAATGGCGATTACCTAGATCCCACAGCAGAAAGCGCAGTGTGTGGGCTATAGAACGAAAATAAGTCGGGGGCAAAGGAAATTCCAGTGCACGTTGTAGGAAGACGCTTATACGACCCACAACCCAAAACACGCACAAAAAAAACACGGATTTCAGTATAGAATCCAGCGTCTAATGTCGTTGGGTAAAAGTGGCGGCTCACGAACTCTTGCAAGATAAAATTACATTAACTGTTAACCTGATTGTTTACATATATGTAAAGGCTGTTAACGATAAAGTGAGCACTTTAGAGATGAACCTCAGAAGAATGTTACTGCCCTTGCTTGCATATATTTTAATGAGCGCACTGAGTGACATGCACCCAGTAAAGTTGGTAACGATGGATGGAAAGTAGCTCCATATCTTAACGTCGAATAAAAAGTGTTACGTAACCATTTGTGATAACTTAACTAATATATTTCGCTTTCAGTTTTTTAATGCATGGAAGTGTAAAAATGAGCAGATTTGTAAACTATTTATTATCTTAATCATTTCAAAGATTCACTAGACCTACGCATGAATAAAGTGATGAGGCCCATGACAGTGTTAATATTACATTAGGCGGAAGAATACACAACGCGCAATACACGTAAATCTTAAGGAGGGTTTTCAAAAGTGCTAATTTTACCGTGAACAGCCTATAAATTACTAAAGCGTACCCTACGTTATTTTAAGTCTGGTCGTAGGAGAATAGCTAAATGGGAATAGTCACGGACTGTAGAATGTTTGGTTCGTATTCAAATTTCGCTACGTTCTAAAATTTCTTATTTTTACACTGTAAGATTAATGTATAACGGGAATTGAACATTCTTCTCTAAACTATTTTTTTTTTAACAGGAAAGACGGAAAACCATCAAATTTACGGAGATGTTCCATGGATTTGCCTAAAGTTTTGTAAAAATGACGGAAAGTCCGTTATTGAGAAACAAGGTGACCGTAACCTTATGGAGAATTCTGAAGATTATCTTTCGAGAAGTTTTCCAGTAAAATGATAGATAATTTTTTGATAGTGCATTAAAACGTTGGTACAGTATGCAGCTGATTTAGAGCCATGTGTAGATTGTATATATCGCCGCTCACTACATGCGGGGTTGAAATACGTCCAGTTCCCGCTGGCTCCACTGTGGTTACCGGTTCCTGCTGCATGTGCGTGCCCCGACAATATACAGTTGTGAGCAGGCCCTCAAACACGTTTACGCCAGTCCACCATCTTCCACTGGCGTGCGGACATTCGCGGAGGACGTTCGCCGTAGGTACAAGCTGTTCACGATGAAGCGAGCACATTTAAAGGCCCTCACAACAGGCACTAACCGCTAATAAATATATCTTATTGCCGCCTAGGGCATTGAATTTTGGTGGTGGTGAAATGTATACATTGTGTTTATCGGTCACGTTGCAATGTTTATATAATAAAAAAAAAAAACAGCAGGAAGATGGAAATCGGATGAAAGTAAATATTTATAAGTGTCTTAAAAAGTGCCCACTTTACCGTGAACAGCCTATAGTGGCGCATATCTCACTCACCCCATTACAGAGCCCCGTGCACCGCCATCACGTGACTCAACAGTCCGCGTTTATATTCACGTAGAGAGTAAAAGTGAAGTAAGTGTTTCTATATTAATCACGTGACATTTTATCTTGAGTATATTCGTTCACGCATGACATGTTGCAAAATACGTAAATACATGTTCGGTGCTGCGCAAGGTCAGAAGCGAGTACCAATACACGGAGCACCTGTTCCCTGATTATTGCCTGGTTTACATGTACGCCGATCACGCAGAACAGAGAGCGGAAAACTAGAACAGCCAATCAGAAGCTGTCCTCGGTTTCGGCGCGAGTCGCGCAGAGAAGTTGAGCTCACGCCGATATTTTCTGCTCGCGGAATGAGCAGACATCGTCTATATTTCCAAGAAGTCAGCTGTTTCACATATTTTTGGTATTAACTTCTTCAATAATCGACGTGTATTTATGTAAATGAATAGTATAATTTAATGTACGTATTTATGACGAAATACGTGAATATAAACGTTAATGTTATTCAACACTTGTATGAAATAAACGTAGTTTGAAAATGAAACGAAAGATAGCATTAAAGTTTAAAATATTTTGGGAGATAAACATAAAATTACAATCCCTTGAAAATCATTTAGTAAATAAATCGCACTCTAATGGAATTAATAAACTAAGAGTTGAAAGACGACAGCATCTGGTCTGTTATCTATAATTTGTTTTAGATTCTTGGCGTTAAAAATCACGAATTCAACAGCAAATGGCTACGCGGAAAATCTGCTTGCATGCTTACAACCATTGGTTCTGCCTGCTCTGTCTGTTCGGCATTTTCGGCGTACATGTGAACCAGGCATTATCGGCGTACATGTGAACCAGGCATAATGATATTGACTGACGCTAGTACACAAATATGTTATTGGTTGCTGCCAGTGCCACTAATCATTAGAAATTATTTTCATCACGTCGCTCATTTAAGTTATTACAAGGAACTCGGAAGTAGCCTACTTAGGTATTATACCAGAATTCTCCTCTTCTTACAACACCTGGAACGGAGATTAACGAATGTATTATCTAAGGGATTAAATTTCAAACAACGGATCACGAAAAGACTATACATTACGAGGGCGTAGGACAAAAACTTACTCCAAACACGTCAACTGAATTCTGCATATTTTGTCAAGTCAACACAGAGAAACATTAAAAAAGAGCAATCTTAGATGATGGTGTTTGCCAACTTTGAGAGAACATGTTTTGCATAGACGGTACATTTATTTCGCACAATATTTGGCGCCGCGATGACATATACAATGTTTACCGTGTTGGAAACAGCTCGACAGAGATTCATCGGTATTGTCAAATATTCGCTTTGCTAGTCAATTAGTCCGTAACAACAGTTCTTCGTTTTCCTCTCCTGGTTTCCAAAAAAAACTTGTAAGATACCTGTATATAGCGTTAATTTATGTGCTATGTCCCATTAAAGAAATTTCGATAGTACTTTTAAGAAATACCAGAACAGAACAAAACTTTCTTCTGAATAATTGGCATATATTTTAATCGAATTTCTAAATAATATAGGAATGACGCCGAAAAAATCCTAACACTTTACAAACAAGTCTGATGCGAAGGATAATTCACAAGTATCTTCCCATAAGCTTAAAATTTAATTACAAATTTTTCACTTAAATTTTTAACGACGTCAATATTGAGCCATTAACCAAAATATGATATGTGATACGGGTGTTCATTTGCATTGCTTAGTTCCGAGATTTAAAATTAGAAGCTACGAAAGACACTTAGCTGTATTTACCACCACAGTCAATAAGTTCGTGGACTGACTGACACGCTGAGTGTAGGCTGCCACACACCACGATGTCTACGAGCGTATTGACTGTACTATGTATATAATCCATTCGTGGTTACTTCACACTTTTCTGAAGACCTGCTAACGTTCTACTTACAGCATGTTCCTCAGCCTCGTGTAAACAGCTTACCTAAGTCTATAAAAACGCACCGAATTCGTACGCACCTAGTTGTAATAGCACTTTGCATGAGAACTATTCCTTACTGGACGCCGCCAATACGCATGTTTTCTCACTGTTTTTAGTCATATTTACTATATGTGATATATTATAATTTATAAATAAAATAGAGTTAAAACTTCAAATTAACAAAAAATACGAAGTTGGATGTTTTATAAGGTATCAAACGGCTGTGATGCATGATGTATTTAAGAAATAACTAAACACGTCATACATAGGGTGTTTTTTCAAAGGTTTGATTAAAAAGTGTGAAGAAACTGCGAATTGACTATATATGCATGTGTATACATACCTGCTGCTCTGTCTAGTTCGTACACAGAACGTGATTCAGTCAACAGAAATAAACCTTCTTAATTTATAACACTAACTCAGAAAAAATCCATTGTGTTCTTGCAACAAAAATACCACTGTTGTTCAACATATCGTCTATTTTTAATTCTAAATAATTGTACGAATTTTACAATATATTATCGTACAATACGGCACCCAACGTCAAGAAATTATTTTATAATTTTTTTTGCGTGTTACAAAATCATAATTCTGGCGAGTTGCTCCCATCGGTATAGTGAAGTTCTGTTTTACGATTTGACAACAGTACTGTATCATGTAATGGAACATATAAGTGTTTTAAATAATTTTACTCATATATACATACATAGGTTTTATTAACACACTGATAATATATGTAATAACTTTATGTATTTGTCTTTATTAAAAATTCAAAGTAAATGTTCAAGTGACGCAGCTTTGTTAGTTTTGTTGGCAAAATAGTAATTCAGTGATATGACTCAGAAATTCACTGCTTACTACCCACACCATATTTAGCTTGTGCAAACTTATTGCATTTTTTGTGTAATTTGTTTTAACTCAATGCCAATTTGATCCTGTTATTTTGCGAGGTACAGACGAATCTTGCTGTCAGCGTCTGTTTTAGTATTATTTCTAAGTGAGCACACGTAATGTATTTTTTTTTGCAGTGTGTGTTTGTGTACAGGCCTTAAAGTGACTATTAGTATAAACATATGTACATTGTCAGCTACACAGTATTTTTGTGTGAATTCACACTTATTTTGTTGCAATGAAGACAAAATTACTCAGTTGTCGTAACTAAACTAATGTAGCGACTGCAAGAAAAAATTATGCAATATTCAGCCCAAAAAAATGTTTACGGAGTAAGATTCTTACAAAATTAATGTTCCAGTGTAGGAGAATAGTGTGGAAACATGCTTATTCTCAGTAGGGAGAATTTCTTTTAGAGAATCACGCTTACTTTGTAATGATAACGTCAAAAAGATATTGCTTGTTTGAAAAAGTCGTGCATGTGTTATAATGCATACACTAATTTAATGATACCTCGGATATATAATATCCGTATTCCATTTTGGCTGCTACAATAATATATAGATGGTATAATACAGTTGCGTGTACATAATTAAATATTGTATTCTTCTGTTTCGAAATAAAATGAGATTAACTCAATATCCCTTTTGTTTCGGCCACTGGGGTTTCTGATATTTGACGAGCCGAAATATAATTTAAATTTCCTCTCGTAGTGCGGTCGTGCGATTCATTGGAAATATTTGTTCAATATAAAAAAAAGAAGCTAAAATTATATGTAAATGAAACGAAATTATCGAACTGGACAGTATCTGTTACCTCGTTTTTTAATGTTACATAAATATAAAGGCTGTTCACGGTAAAGTGAGGACTTTTGAAAGCTCTGCTTAGTATTTTCTTTTATGCACATTGTGTATTCTTCCGCTATATATAAACTTAACACGTTAAAGGTCCTGGCAACTTTATTTATGCCACGGTAAAATGAAACTGTGAAATTATTGTAAAATAAAATATTTTAAAAAATGTATATATTTTAATAGTTACTCTAAATTCGAATCAGTGGAAAACCACTGATTCGCAGTGAAATTAAACTACTCTAATCAATGAAAATGGCTCCACACTGGTTGTTTCAATGAAACAATTTCACTGATTGAATTAGTGACGTGAAACAATTTCACTGGTTGAATAAGTGGCGGCCGACTGCAGTAGCGAATTAAAATATTGATTTTTATTGGATGTAGCCAAATAATTACAGGAAATAAACATATTTACGACAGTTTACTCTATATATAGCGCAATTTACCGTTATTTAGAAAATTATAAAGAAACTCTGACAAGCTGCTGGAATCAAACTCACACACCCTTTCCACTTCGATTCTAGGCTGTTACCGCACTGTATGCGCTACCAAGTCAAGTTTACGAAGTAGGAGGAAAATACATGTCTTATAGTTGTTACCGAAATAGTGAGGATTTAAATTGTATGCCCTTACTTTTCGTTTTTGATTTAATAATAACGTTTAGATTGTTAAAACGAACAGTATATATGTATGCACTCTTTTCGCCACATTATATTAAGTTTAAACCTTCAAACAGAGGTTGTGATGGTTGCATTAAAACAAAAGGAAAGACGTAAAATAGGAATGAAAAGCTCAGTGTTCATATTATGTCGTAAAATGTTGTTTTAAAATACGAAATACATTTTAGAAAGTATTTGTATTGGTTTATTAGTTTATTCGTTGTCATTTCACTTGATAGACGTTGTTTAACGACCATTTTTACACGTTGTTTGACGGACATTTTTACACGCGGTTTAACTGATCCATCAGTAAAAACAAAAGACACAGAAAAACAGTGAAAAAAATATTACTGACGAATATGTGGAAAATATCACGGATTCAATAAGTGAAGGTAATCTGGCATTTTTTTCCATGATGCATCAGTCAAATCCACTGAAGTGACTGTGGAATCAGTCAGGTCCTGTTGACTGATTGAAGCAGTGAAATTCTCACTGATTCAGATTTAGAGTGTGTATGCATAAAAAACAGAGAACAAAACCAACCGTCCCAGTATTTACACATGATAACCTAACAGTGTTAATTCAACTGTAAGGCATGGAATAACTTCACCTGCGTCGTTGAAGGTCGTTCACTATAAAGTGAGCACTTTTGAAATCAACCTTAGAAAATGTCACTGCTCCTACCTGCATGCATTTTTACGGGTGCACTGTGTGGCATGAGCTCAGTAAAGTTGGTAACGATGGATGGAAAGTAGTTACATATCTTAACGTCGAATAAAAAGTGTTAGTTAAACATTTGTGATAAATTAAATTATTTCTTGCGCTTGCTGTTTTTTTATCCATCGAAGTATAAAAATGAGAATATTTGTAGATAATATTTAATTTTCTAATAATTTCGCAGTTTCTATTGGTCGATGCATGAATAAAGTGGCGAGGCCCATGGCAATGTTAACTATACTTAAGGTGCAAACATACACAACATGCGTACAAGTAGATCTTAAGCAGGGTTTTTAAAAGTGCTAATTTTTTTGTGCACAGCCTATACCAACTTTACTGGGCATATGCTGGTCAGCGTGCTAGTTAAAATATATGCCGGTAGGGAAAATGATATTTTTGAAAAGTTGACTTTAAAAGTGCTCACTCACATTGTGAACAGCCCTTAAATATTCGTGTCAATTACTTTCAGAATATTTGTAATTATTGTTTTTGCGAAATTTTTTTGATCAAACATAACACTCTAACACCTCTCTATAACGCTCTTAACTAGTTTATTGTTCATTATTGAATGAACAAGGTTTTGACTCAGCTAAATTGTTTGCAGTCCAATCACGAACGTTCTGCCTTGTGATATCAGAATCCTCTTTGGTCCAGTGAAAAGGGGTAGTATCTTCATACAGTACATGCAATGCATGGCAGCCAATAAGGAAACGAAACTTTCGGATGTGTGTACAGTACGTGGAATCCTAGCAAACAGTCAACTTTTCCCACTATAAACCACCATCTCTAGTAATAATACTACTCAGCACACCTCGGAGGCAGTCGGTATCTCCACGCGGCAGAACTTTTACTCAAGGAAATTGGGCTGCGTGACCGAGTCTGTTTATCCTCAGAAGTTTGTTTTCGAAAAAAATATGCGTGATTGACTGAGCAATTATTTTACACATACGCCGCTGCAACACTTTGCTATAAGCCATCGAAAATCCACAGCATGACATAAAAAATTGCCCACAACATTTATAAAAAATAAGAAAAAACCCTTTCTTGTCATACTGTGGGTATTCTGTGACTCACAGCGAAGTATTGCAGCGGTGTATGAAAAAATGAAGTCGCGTAATTAAATGTACTTAATGAAATGAGCAAAATTTACGGTTCATTAGAAGGTTAAATATTCTGATACTTTTTCGTAAACATTCAATTCAGTGTCATTTGGAATCTACTAGTCTTACGTTTCCGAAGTGGCGTTATTAATGCTAACGAATCTCCGCAATCATTACTCTTTACGTGACAATAAGAAATGGATTTTTGCTACAACTATTTCAATACTTATATTGTTTTTTATATGAATCAAAATCAAAAGTAGAATGATAATGGGATGTCGGGCACAACGGGTTCCAGAGTAGGCGCCAGGCACCGGCCCGCAGCCATGTTGTGACGTCAACCAAACGCCATATTGTATCCAGGTGGCCTTGACCCATAACCTTGAACTGGACCCTGTGCCTGGGTCCTTGGATAACCTTTAAACCAAAAACATCCAATAAAATTGTAGAAAAGTTCTAATATCGTAAAAAATATATAAGAAATTGAAACAAAATTTAAAACAAAATTTTTTATTGTATACATGTAGAAGGTCTGGGGTTTGATCTCATATGGATTGACAAGTGGTTCTGAATGAAGTGTTGACTGTGTTTCTATTTGTGGTGCTGATTGTGGTGTGTGTGGTGCTAATTGTGAAGGGTCGGTCTGTCCGGAGTCAACTGACTGCTTTAAGTGTGACCATGATTTCTAGCTGAGCGAAGACCTTGTCTGTAAGAAACTGTTGAAGATATAACTGAATTATCATGTGATCAAGTAACTAAATTAAATGTCTGGTTGAATGGAGGCATAAAAATCCTTTAATCTCACTGATGAAATGTGTTAGTAAGCATATTTAAACCTAAATAAATAACTAGACTAAGTAGATACACATGTTGCCATTGTGAAAAGGACTTCAGCTTTTTTCGTGAAGATAATGCAAGCCAATGATTGCACGAAGTCTACTGCAGAGCTTACATCTATGGATTTATCTTTTCCCACTGCTGGAAAATTACATGTAAAACAGTGTTCTATTGTGGAAAGATCTTTATCCAAAGCTGCCATGCTCGGCGACATGAGAGAAACATCTGTAGGAATAATCCTTTTCGCTCAACGAAGATTTACGACAATGGTAACACACAATTTATGCAAGGTGATATAAAGAACAACATCAAAAACTACAAGGATTCGTCTTTTGAGAGCCAGCAAGTGATATCAATGTCCCCTGCTGCATCGATGGGTACTGATTCCACAGATGATTATGACGGGACAGTTAATGCTATGTCGGAAAGAGATATCTACGAGGTTTGGTAGAGTCAGTACGAGGGGAATGTACACTCGAAAGACGTTTGCCTGAAATCGACGAACTTCAGAATAAATAGTTGTCGTCTCTAAATACTGATGATGACTGTGCGACCCATACAAAGAAAAGTAAACTTGATATTAAAGATGAAACAGGAGGTGAAGACGATAATGAATACAGCATTGATGATAATGACTATGAATACAGTGTTCATGAATAATCTGATGAGAATGATGATGATTCTCTTGTTGGTTCCACACATACCACCAATGAATTCCTTTTGTCAAATGGCGTGAAGAAGGCAGAAGGCGTCAATAACGCTCGTTACATATTTCCCGAAGACCCAAATTAACTTGTTGATATACTCAGATATTTGACTGACTTTAAAAAAAAACGCTGGGATCTTTCACACATTGTTGAGATATCTTCAATCATCGATGAATTGAAGGACCAGTGTTATATCATATGAGACTCTTGGCTACTATGCATGATCTGCAAAAATCTGAGAAATCTTAAGATCGAATGTACAAAATAATTAGAAAGAGACAATGTTTATCACAAGTAAATTAATTAGATTTATTTATCCATAGTGTGTTTAATTTACTATACAACCTCTTCTGCTTATCTGATAGACTTGTTAATTCAGGTGTGTAAACAATGAATTGAGAGTGTGTTTTAGAGAACATTTATGTGAGCGCATGCAGGATGAGAGCTTTAGTTTGATCTGAAGTATTATATCTTTCTCTGATCGTTATAAGGGATGCGTTCTATATGGAGAACGAGTGAAATGAGGGAAATATTTTTAGGAATGTTTCGCAACTAGTTGGTTGGCCTTGTCAGTTAACATGGTAAATTGGCCTAGCAAGATAGTTTGACCCTGTGGTATGGTCAGCTCTAATAGAAATGTTTTGCGAAGTTTCTACGAAGATTTTTTGTGAAGAGACTGGATATGAGACTCTAATTATGATACTTTTTTTTCGAGATGTTCAATCATCGTTATATTTGATAGGTGGGTGGTATGGCACGGTGGTCTAGCCAATTTTGCAGGAACTTGCTCGTCAGGAGTTAGTCCTGGGCTCAGTCAGTCTCGTCAGGAACCAGCCTTGGGTGGATTTGGTACTGAGTGGAGTTAGTTTTGGGTGGAGTCAGTACTGTGTGGAGTCAGAATTGTGTTGAGTCAGATTTGGGTGGAGTCAGTTTTGGATGGAGTCAGTCTTGGTTGGAGTAAGTCTTGGGTGGATTAAATCTAGGGCGAATTTAGTTTTGGGTGGAGTCGGTCTTGTGTGCAATCAGTAGTTCATTATTATTGTTAGTCGGAATGGTCCCGTGTTGTGACCAGCTAGTAATCGACAATTGTATTGACTATGACTTTTCTCGAGTTTTCGAGTTCAATGTCATTGGGGTAGGGTCAAGATTAAGAACCAACATGGTGACTAAATTGACACTTCGTATGGCGACGAAATCGAAAATTAATACACTAGCATCACGTAGGTGTTGAAACTTAAAACAAATGACAAACGAAAAAAACAAGATGGCTGCATACATCTGAATGAGCCAAGTTGAGGTAGGTGAAGGCTTATCGACTAATTAACCAATTAGAAACATTGGCGAGGGACAGTCTTCTGCTGCACATGATGCTGAGGAAACCACAGGGGAATGTAGATTTTTTAAATACATTTTAAATAGTAATTTTAAAATATTTTTTGTAATTTTTGGAAGTTTTTAATTTTTTTATTTCTTTTGAGAATTTTGTGATATTTTGATTTAAGGCCATAGAAGGTCATGTATTCAAGGTCAAAGGTCGAGTTCAAGGTCACTCGAATTTATATGGTGGTTCGGTGGCATCATATCATGGTGGCTGGTCTGCCCCAGTCCCCGGTCCCTTCTTAAACAAAACATTCAAAATTTACGGTTCGATACAATTTAAAAAAAAAAAAAATTTATATTAAAAATATATTCTTATTAATTCTTGTAATTTTTTTGGGAATTTTAAAAGCAATTTTGTGATTCTTTGGGGGTCAAAGTCATTAAAGGTGAGGGTCTTGGGTCAAAGTGATGGTCGTCACCGGGATCCAAGTTGGCAGTCGTGTTACGCCGATGTAATTTTTACCTCGTATTTTGAAATTTTTTCAAATAAAAAAAAATTTGTTATTATTTCTTTGGAAATTTTTTATTTCAAGGACATCCTATGTTAAGGTTAAGGTCATCAACATCTAACGTGGCTGACAAGATGGACACCAGCAGACATAACGAGGGCCGGTCGTGTCGGGAGCTTAGTCGATTCGCCTGCCATCGAACACCGGACCTTCTACATGAACATCTTCAAATAATTTTTTAAATAATTTTTTTTTTCAAATTGTTTATAAATTCTTTTGGTTTTTATAATTTTTCTGCGATTTATTGGAAATTATGTTTCAAGATCATCACAGGTCACTGGGCACAGGGTCAAGGTCATGTTCATGGGTCAAGATCAAGGTCATGGGTCAAGGTCATGAGTCAAAGTTACCTGTATTCAATATGGCGGTTGATTGACGTTATAACATGGCGGACGCCGGCATCTGGTGCCTACTCTGGAATCTGTTGTGCCCGACTTCCCAAAATCGTTCTACTTCAAAAGTTTATTAAAAAACAAAACACAGAATGGCGTTCAGTAACTAATGAATTCATCTAAATATCTGGGAAAATATCTATCTGGTCAGTTTTGAAAGATTCAAAACATTTCTATTATAAATAGACTATAATACTGAACTGCAAAACATACGAGTATTTGCGGGTGTGAATGAAGATTTTAATAAACCGTCCATATTTTGCTTCGTGTTGCACGTGGCCTAAATTTAGGTATACGAGATAGACGTTCTGAACGTATACGTTCGTTGTCAGTGCTACGCTTGACATATTTTGCAGGGTAAAACAATGGTATACCACATTGCGTGATCACAACAAATGCAAACTAAAAACGTCGGTAATTTGTAGCATTAGAAAATTGTTTACCAGGTAAAGTATTCACAGCTGCAGGCTACTTATATTCACAATCGACATATTTCCCTGATGACGGCTGACTGCACACCTTTTACGACCGACCTCGTCTGATTACGTGCATCGGCGCAAAGTGAGAAGCATTCCACTAGTTAATCACCCCGGCCACATCAAGCGCTGCATGTAGAGCTCAGTTTACAGCTTTTTCAATCGGGGAGATGGTGTGGGCGGCTTGTTAAACTTACCCCGTGGGTGGAAATCGAACGAACTTGCGGTCTCGTTGCGCCGCAAGGCAAGTCAGAAGCTAGGACTTATGTACGAGCGGAAATTTAAAGAGGAAAAATTAGCTATTTCAATGGTTTATTTGCCCCACCGAGTTTTTGGCACTTTAGAACCATAACTTTTCCACGATTTCCCATTTTATCGTTCTTCGTAAGTTTCCCTTAATAACCTAGGATTGTGCCGCACTAGAATGGCACATTAGTATTATATCAAGTAAGGACTTACACGTCTTTGCACGCCGATAATATATACAATATTTTATGCCAATAAACGACAATTTTGTAGCTTCAAAAAAATAGGCAACTTTGAATGCTTAACGCTAAAATTGGATAAGCATTTTGGAAAAACCGACATACGTGCGTGAACCAATTATCGAACACACCGAGCGAGGTGGCGCAGTGGAAACTCACTGGACTCGCATTCCGGAGGACCCTGGTTCGATTCCCGGTCCGCCCATTCTGATTTCGATTTTCCATGGTTTTCTTAAATCGCTCCAGGCGAATGCTGGGTTGGATCCTAAACAAAGACCGGAACTTGAACCACCTCTAGTTACCTCGCTGTCGACGAGACGCTAAGCCCAACTACCTTCCAATTACTGAACAAAATCTTCGTTTAAAATCTTTATCACAGCGATAAAGACATCTTAATGCTTTCTTATACAAAAAAAAATTAGGTGGCTGATATTAGTTATTCTGTAAATTAAAAATATTCAGGATGTGAGCTCAATCAAATTATTTCTGTAAGAATCTGAGTCGATTTTAATAACATGTAGAAATAAATGTTAAGCTCTTGTTATAAAGACGTAATTATATATTTCCATTCCACGAAAATTATAATTTTTTCGAGCGTGTATCCAGCGAAGGTAAAGTCAGCTTCAGCTGCGTTTTGCAACGCCAACTATACCCAGTGGTCTATGCCAGAAAAAACGAGTTAATATTTTCGGCGCTAAGCTCCATTTTCAGCCCAGTAGTTTCCACTGGTAATCAATTTAGTTAATTACTAAGTTCTCATTATACAAGCTGAAATGATATTCTTGTATAAACATCTGCTTAATAGCACATGCGAGACGAAAATCGGGGGTGGCCTGCACACTGAACTAAACCTTATCGTACACTTAAATACGGTTCACTTGTCCATCCTACGCATCGTTCACTTGGGTTCATTCTCTAGAGGGCAGCGGTGGCGCAGTGGCTCGGGCGCTCGCCTCCCACCACCGCGAACCAGGTTCGATCCTCCGCGGGTTCACTACCGGATTTTTGCATGCTGGACGATGCCGCTTGCCAGCGGATTTTCTCGGGTACTACCGTTTTCCCCGCCATTGCATTCCAGTGCCGCTCCATCCTAAGGTCTCGCTTCATGTAATGTCCGGGGGGATGACGGGCACCTATTATGGGTCCCAGCTGGAATGCCCGTCACTCGGTGAATCTTGCCTCGCCCTGGGTTCACTGTCCACTCGATTTTTTTTTTTTGCTCTACATAGCAGACATCAATGGTTGCTGTGTGGGGACCAAGTTATTTAGGCCCGCTAAAAAAACTTCAGATAAATATTTGCTCAGATATGATTCCAATAAAAATGCCTATAAGTTGGTTCGTTATTTAATACAGATTTTCAATTCATAATTTGGAACATACAAGTATAATCAATTCACCATTAATTCACACTTGTCACATGCCTTGCTAAAGTTCTACCGCATGATATTCCTTCGCCTTTTTCAAACCAAGCTTAATAGAAAATTACACCAAAGTAAAAGTACCGAATTCGTGCGCACACAGTTGTAATAATATTTTACATGAGAACTATTTATTAATAGACGCTACCAACACACATGTGTTATCACTATTTTTATCTATATTTATTAAAAAGGAAATATAATTAATAAATAAAAAATAGGTGAAACTTAAATTTCACAAAAACTAATCTAACTTTATGTTAACGGAGGTATAAAACGGTTGTGATATGTGGCGTATTTAGGAAATAACTAAACACGTAATACATGGGTTGATTTTCAAAAGGTTTGATTAACAAAGTGTGAGGAAACCGCGAATAGACTATAGCAATTAAGTACACGTCCAACTTCTCTATACGGCTGCGCAGGTAAGTTCGTCAACATTTCTTCCAGGCTCATGATATAATTTTTCAAGAGCACAGTAATACGAGATTTCAATCTATTGAGGTGAAAAATGGACTTATTGCATGGAAGAATTTCAAATTTCGGAATAAAGCAAGCTTGACTTTGGTAGCAAAGACGATGGTTGAAAAACGATACATATTCAACTATATGATAGACCTCTATCACTTGCCAGACTGTATATAACAACGAACATAAACAAAATTAATTCCCATTGGGTGAAACACTCCTAAAAATAAATATACCAATAACTACTTGAGAAACCTATAGACCGAAGTTGGGTCACAGAAGGAAAGAATGTTCCACATCACACAATGAAAAATGATTGAAATAATATCGTGGCATTGTCAATAAAACTGATTGTAGTTAACCTGCCTATGCCAGCTTACAAATACGATACTAATAGAGTTGCAGCAGGCCACGATAAGCGCAACAGGGCGCGAGAATGGTGCATCACATTACCTATTTTCAAAAGTTAAGAGAAGTAGGGAAGTTAATTATGATCTTCACGTGGAGTAAATTTTCGTATATCTCCATATGGCGTCCTCCTAATATTAAAAATTGAAATATATAAGTGTTTTTGTGTTCGGCAGATAATTACGTGATTTGAAAAATTTATAATATTTTTAAGGCTCTATTTCCATTAATTATGTGCGCATCCCTCAATTATTAAATAATTTATGATTTTCATCAATGCAAAGAGAACCTTGTATAACAAAACTAATTTAGAAATAATTTATAAGTATACTGTAACAGTCAAAATTCATAAATATATATATATATATATATATATATATATATGTTGTATTTTAGATAATACAGAAAAATTAGTGAATTTAAATCTTTTTGTCTATGCATAATATAAAGATATTGCGAAAAGTGACATTTTTTTACAAAGAATATAGTATGTGTCAATTCAGAAGCCATTGTATAAAACACTTAGTATTTATGACTGCAGTAGTTACCAATACAATTGTACTTTTTATCACAAGGGTCTTCAGGAAAGGCTGGAAAGAGCTGCATTAACAGTCTTGCAGAAAAATGTAATTTTATATAGTGAGGTTAAATATTAACAGTTGCATTTCTGGAGTAGGATCCACGACATAGCTGACAATTGGTATTCCTGAGTTTGGCACTCTTAGAAAACAGTGTAACTCACATGAAACAAACGAGGTCACCTAGTTTTGTGTCCAAGGAATATCATTTCGGAATTATCGGGATTGAAATAGCCCTCACATTCCCAGTTTTTAAACAGAGGATGAATAATTTTTCTGATTAATTTTCAAGGTCAACGTCTTCAACCAAAATATTCACATATACACAGAGCTCACAAAGGATATCACACAGGAACTGCGGTTAAGTGATGCCTTACAAGGATTCACCGATTACAAATTTACCAATTTAAGTAATGCAGTTGTTAAAACGTAAGTCACCCAATAAACTGCTGTTGAACAACACTCGTATCATATTCCGTTTGTTTTGTTTATACCAGTTTTCACAGTATACATGTCAAGCTATTACTGTTTCACCGATAAAGCCTTGTCATACGTACACATTTTTCTGTACAGGTCATAGTAGGATATATAAAGTTCAGTATATTTACAGTTCCAAAATATTACTTATATTAGAAACCAACATATTTGAGAAAGGGCATTTCATTCCCTAGTACTTATTGAATACTTTTTTGGATAAAATATCTTTAAGAAATATGAGAATTAATTTATAGAAATACACTGAACATAAGATCTGTAACTGCAGTTTGTAGCCAAATTTTAACCAGCATAAACCAATGTATCTTCTGTTCCCATCATTACATAATTATTATACGAATATAGTAATTAATTAAGCTCATTTCATACAGGTTATGTGCGAAATTTGTGATAAATTATAAACGAAAGTTACAGAGGAACCTCTTCCAATGCAGGATGTTTCTAAATTATTTGCTCAAACTAAAACCACAACGTCTCTGATCAGAAGCCTAGTATGTTTATAACTAGGGCTGTCAACAAACACCAGAAAGTAGCAGTCCAAGACAGCACAAGAACACCGAGAGTGCACAGCTATCATTACGTAAGTCTACAACAAGTTGCGTATGAAAAATCGCCTTTAGTAATGTGAGTTTCTGTGCGCCCAGTGATATGCAACTTCCATGCCGATGTACCAAACAGTTCGTACTCCCGTCTTTGACACATCTACGAATAATAATTTTTTAAGTGATAATGTTTCCGGACGTAAGTTGGCTGGGATTTCGTGTTTCTTTCTGCCAACAAATGCCATGGTAGGAACTCGGGTAAACAAATTAGAAATAATTTTTTGTAAAAAAAAAACATCATTATGCGTTTTAAACTGATTCACCTTCAACAACACAATTTCTGCTTATATAGTCCACAGAGAAGGAGCACTGTGC
This sequence comes from Dryococelus australis, assembly GCA_029891345.1. Lineage (NCBI taxonomy): Eukaryota > Metazoa > Arthropoda > Insecta > Phasmatodea > Phasmatidae > Dryococelus > Dryococelus australis. The sequence goes on from CM056995.1 coordinate 255,009,358, forward strand.
CAATGTGCTAACTAAGCCTACATGTTGTTCACATAACGATTAGGCAGGTCCTTTTACGTTAGTATACTATTACATTTACCAATTTTTAAATCAGAGAAATAACAATTTAAAGTACGTGCCCGAGTGATCAACATTGTCGGACCCGCAAAATAAATTGCATGCACGATAAATCTCCAGGCAATGTTCACTTTATATCGAGGGACCTCTTCACGAAATAACGAATTCTTGAAACCATCAATTTTTTTTTTTTTACAGATATGTGCTCTTCGATAATCGTGCTTCCTGGCTTTCTACAAAAAAAGAAAGTGTTTTGAGGATTGCGAAAGGAACTCTCGGAAGGTCTTGCTCGGTTTGTTTACGAAGGAATTTGCGAGAGGGAAGATAGGGAAACGTCTCTGGGATTTTTTGTTGAACGAGTACGCGGAACCGTAATCGCTGTAGACTGGCGGATACACGAAGAATAAATACACTGCCCTGCTTCGTGAGAGAGCTGTAGTTGAGCTGGACGAAAGCCATGCGACGAAATGTAACTGAATCCTTGGAAATCTATCTCGATGTTGCGAACAAGACTTTCAAAGATTATGTCTTTGAATTTTCGATCTCACGTGCCTGTATAAATATACATAAATAAATTGGTATATATTAATATATAATTTTTTTATCTTTTAATAATACAATGCTGTTAATTTTGGGGTTCTGGCACAGTAATTACAACCTTCTTGCGATAATAAATAATGTTTTTTCAATTACGTTCCGTGTGGGCGCGGTGGCTGGGCGGTTAGCCTGCTCGCCTCTCACCAAGGCGAACCGGGTTCAATCCCCGGCCGGGGCACCGGATTTTCGCATGTGGGAATCGTGGCGGACGATTCTTGGGGCTTTCCCGCTTCCCTCACCCCTTCATTCAGGCACCGCTCCGCTCACACCTCACTGCTCAAATCTTTCACTCACTCAATCATTACGTTCCGTGACGGTACATTAGAAAGTATGTGATCCCATAAAATTTTTGCCACGCAGTTCTATAATCGAAAAACGTTTTAAAAGTATGATTTTAGAGGCTATAAAGATTGGCACAAGCAATTTTTCAAACACGAAGCAAACATTTAATTTGCGCGGAATTATTAATAATCCATGTCGTTAAAATAATTCGCTTCAGAATCAATAAATTCTATGCAACATAACCGGCAGAACCTCTATCTTTTTCTGTGACAACATTCAATGACAACGACGATATTTGCAGTCGATGTGGATATCGGTTCAATTACACATTATCCTGAAGATAATTAATACGTATGAAAATCTTTGTGTAATATTTACGGTAAACTTGTTTCTTAATTCCATATTTTGATGACAACGACGGTACTTGCCGTGGTTGTAGATATTAGTTCAACTACACATTATCCTGAAGATAATTAATACGTTTGAAAATCTTTGTGTAATATTTACGATAAACTTGTTTCTTAATTCCATATCTTGATGACAACGACGGTACTTGCCGTGGTTGTAGATATTAGTTCAACTACACATTATCCTGAAGATAATTAATACGTTTGAAAATCTTTGTGTAATATTTACGATAAACTTGTTTCTTAATTCCATATCTTGATGACAACGACGGTACTTGCCGTGGTTGTAGATATTAGTTCAACTACATATTATCCTTAAAATTTTCGTACCATTTTAAATACCTTTTATAATATTAATTTTTAACTTGTTTTATAGCTCCAACTTCAATTGAGCATGCAGTTGTTAGGTAACATTTTGGGTAATTAGTCATAAATGTTTTGGAATTATTGTATCGTAAGAAAAATACAGGTGTAGTTTGTCGGTGTATTTCAGACTCATTCTATATATTAGAACAGTAGTTGCCATGTAGTTAAATACATTACGATCATGCAGACCAATAGTTGTTGTGAACAAATACTAGTTTAATTATTACACTTGCAAATCTGCAGTGTACAAAAGTCTCAATATTCTGTGTAAAATAATTCAAAATAATAAGCTATATTTGTAAAATACACATCACACAACTTTAAACGTGTAATTAAGTTTGGTATGCAACATCACATTAGTTTTAAACGTTAATATGGCATGCACCAATGGCCTTAATTATGCTGCAGCATGGCAACAAGATGAGCTGGATAGTGACATGACGAGGATTTATTTTTTTCCCGCCATCTGTCTTCGTCTCACAGAAAATGTCAAAAGCCTCATACGTGGCAAGCTGACGTAATTTGTATTACAGAGCATCTTGTTTGACTCATCTTCACAGAAACCAGGTTGATTTTCTGTCAAAGGTATTTCACGCATATGGTTTGGCTTTTTTTGCGGGCGCATGTTTTTATGTTGGCGTGAACTCGTCTTCAATTACATCACCGCCTGAGCCCGCCCTATCACTTAAGGTCAAACCATGAAGGTGGTTGCTGCTAACGGGGCGTGCATCGCCAAACGCTGGTAATCTAGAACCCCCTACTACCAACCAGGAAGCAGGGCGGATTGTAACATGCGACGCGAATATCTGGCATTACAGTGTGGCAGGCAGCGTCTTTTTCCGTCGTGACGCCGACCAGAATGGAGGACCCCTAGGAGCATGCTATGCCGTCCGTCGTAACCCCACCTCAGTTCAACAGCCTCGGAACTCAGTGCAAGGTCGGACAAGCTCAGTTACTTTCAGGCTCTCATTAGGTTATCATAACAATAAATTAAGTGATCTGCCGATAATGGTAGACTTCTTGTAATTGTAATGTTCTGTTAACACAATAATAACACGGATTTATTCCCGATAGTCTTCCGTCAATCTACCCATTAGCTCTACCTCTAGCTACAGCCTTACTTTATGTATCTGAACCATAAACCTCCTAGCATTTAATTAAAAGTACTGCCAGAAGGCGTACTTTGTAACAATGTGTAAATAATAAGCCCACGCTATGGAGTTTTTAAGCTGTTGATCTACAATCATATTCCGATAGCCACTTATTCGTACAGACCCGCAAATATCACGTAATTTTTTGGCATCAGGCTGAAGTTCATAGTGCTGTATATACTCGAGAGCCGGTGTCGTTTCTGTTGTAATATATGTAAAGTGACGCCATTTCTGATTGAACTACACAATTCTGAAGTGTTCATTTTTTGGCGCACAGTTGCCCAAGGGGTGTCAAATAGAGTACAGTTTATCTGTGGATGGTCGCGAGACGTAGGAAGAAAGAAAGTAAATTTTGAAATCTGCGAGTAAATAAGCCATACTTACATGGTTGTGAACGTCGCCCTGCATTGCGTTATTTGGATCATACAAGTGTAGGCCGGACGTAAACAAATCGTCGCAATCAGCGTTTCGGATTAAATTTTTCAATGTTTCTGAAACTCGGAATGAGGTAAACACTCGATATTATCGTAAATATATGAAAATAGTGCAATAATATTTCTTTTATAGTATCCGGAAATTGAATTTAGAATTACGGCAGGAATATTGATATATGAACTTGTATATTGTGGGGCGCCAATAATTCTCTTCTCTCGTGCACCAAGTGAATTCTTTCATGAGGAAACAAACCTAATTTATTGTTTTAAGGCCGTTATTGTATCACAGAAATTGTAGCTTCATGTTAGGAGTTATTTTATAAGCTTTAGAAAAATTAAATTTTATTAATCAAAAAGGTGACAATAATAGGAATAGTATTCCGATTGGACAAGCTAATGTTATAATTATTACAGAAGTCCCCTTACCCCATGAGCGTGACCAGCATTGTAGTTATTATTGTTATTACCATGTACTCTACATGGTTATAATAAACTACACGTCAAAATGCTGTGAGACGATTTTTCATGCAGACTGGAAAATAAACTGCAATATGACTTACAATCTATAGTAATTATTAAGAGAGATTCGCGTCCTAGTATAACCACATTTATTTTTCGACTTATTGTGAATTTCTTTGGATAAAACAAAGAATTTAAGGCTAGTAAACCTCTCTCTACTAAGAAGAAAATATGTTCTTTAAATTGCTTAGCTGCCAGCCAAAGAACTGCGTCAATAAAATTTGTAGCTATTTGACACTAAAATATTTTACCATGGAATATTATTCCACCTTAATATTGTTTTGTTATTTTGTTTCTTCAAATTATATATATCACAAAAACTGTCATAGCAGCTCAGAGTTTGGAAGTAATGAATGATAATAACATAACACGCCCTGTTTTTTAATGCAACCCGGTATTCACATAATACATGTTCAACACAACATTCACGAAATTGTTGTTTGAGTGCAAGTTGATTAGAATATTTTGAATTGAAATAGTTTTAAAGTCACTAGCTTCAAGGACGAGTACTTCCCCTATCAGAAATTGTGAATTGTAGGCAATAAGTAATACGAGGAATGTATCTTGTATTGTAGAAAGAAATAACTGTCTCTCAGCGTTATGGCTTGCAGTTCAGAAGATCTCTGCGAGTATAAACTACCATTATTACTTTCTAGTATTTTAAAAGATAAAGAGAGAGCCGACTTGCAACAAAGCGTGCAGCCGAATAATTGGAGTATGACAGTACATACAAATGAAAGATCTGTTACTTTGACTATTTTTACCACGTAGATAAATCTACAGTTTACTCTGATAGAACTGTTTCTGTGTTTCCAGACATAACTGACTGCCTCTTTCTGTGTAACATTTTTATACAGCTCACTTGTTTATTGCACACATTCTTTATGTATCCTTCAAATATAAATATTAGGCTGAGTTATTTGAAATTGTTCTCAGTATATTTCGCACTATAGACTCAACTGAATTTTAAGCGTAATTTCGCCCCCCCCCCCCCCCTTCCTCGCTAAATATGAGTTGGTGTTTTCAATCAGTAGAATATGGTTTGAGGAATCTTCAATTAACGAGTGGATAGTATCCACTGACAAATTGGTGGAATGCAATAAGTTTTTACTGCCAGGCCATTGCAATTCTCTAGGTAACAGTAGACATTGCTATTTAATCAGTGAATTCAAGCAACCAAAATTATTATGTTGATTTTCACTGATTCAAACGGGCACTTCAAACAGATATGCAGTCAAATTCGCTGATTTGGGGCATTTTTAACTGTTTAGATTTTAGAGTACACATTATTCAGTTTAAGCTACTAGCACGCTTTTCTGTATATAAGTAATTCACGGTGAACTGAGCACTTTTGAAAACCCTGCTTAAGATTTACTTGTATGCACGTCATGTGTTCTTCCGCCTTATGTAAAATTAACATTGCCATGGACCTCACCACTTTATTTATACGTCGGTCAAGTAAAACTGTGAAATTACCAGAAACGTAAATATTTTGCAAATCTGCTCAATTTTACACTTCTGTGCATTAAAAAAGAATAGACAGCGAAATAAATGATTTAAGTTATCACAAATGGTTAACTAAAACTTTTTATTCGACTTTAAGATGTGGAATTATTTTCCCCAAATCGTTACCAACTTTACTGGGCGCATATCACTCAATGCGCCCGTTAAAATAAATTCAGATAGGAACAGTTCATTTTATCTAAGGTTGATTTCGGAAGTGATCACTTTATCGCGAACTTTTATACTGTAATACTCTTAATTCTGAAAATAGTGTGGTAGGCCTTGAAAATAGCACGGTGAAAAATTAAGCATTTACTTTTCAAAATGGAATTCTAGTGTTACGCCAATTGCCACATTTTACTTTGTACAAAATAGTGGCTATTATTTCGTAGCAGGAAGAAATAATTGATAGTATTAAGTAAGATTTCTAATAAGTATCAATACGATGACATAGTGTATTGCGCTATACTTCTGTTTCACTTTTTTATTATAAGATTCCGAGCGCTCATTTTAAGAAATTATATCGTTATTAAATAAGGTATATTTATTTCTTGGGTTTTTCGTTTAATGACGACGGGGCTTCCAATAAAACATTAAATACTACTGCAGTTTGATGATGCCTTGGTTTACTATTTGTTAAGTATGTAAGTATGGAATGACAAACCCACTGGCAGTCGTGGTAAGTATGACATCATACTTCATGTGGCGAGCATGGCTGAACCTGAAATGATTGAAGCTAAACCACAAACATAAATTAATTCATGAGCAGTGTGCTCTCACTGGTTTCGATTCCACTATAATCAAGTGGCCTTTTAAAGTTTGAAATGCTTTTTTGGGTATGCCCATGCATATTAAAATATCAGCTTTAAATTTATTATTTTACAAAAATTTTGTGTTATTGTAGCTAATTTTATTACATATACGTGTTATAGTAAGCTATGGATAAAGTATTACGTAATTTCTCCCACAAAATAACTTTAGTCATCTTGGTTGTCTCATTATAACGTAGTTTAAAGAGAAAGGTGCATGTTTTGAAAGACAAGATACCCTATAGTGGCAAACCAGTCGTGAAAGCATTATTTATACAGCACGGAATCATTTTTTCAGCCGCCTTTAGAAAATTAACGTAGTAAACATTTTATAAATAACAGAAATATATGTAATATACGTTGTAATAGAAATGAAAAACAAAGGCAGAAATGTAAATACTAGTTATCTTCCGTTCCTTATTTTGCAGTCCCGTTTATTCGTGTTATACAATTTGCGGCAAGCGTTGGGTAAACCTCATTAACACAGTTAAACGCCTGCCCTATCTGCTAACTCTAGTTGTGCAAGTGTGCTATAGCACTGTAACTCAGATCGTCGTCTCTAGAGAAACTTTTGTGCTAGCAGCAAGATTAAAAATATAAGGTTCTTGACCATATACGCCAGTGGAAATTCACAATCGTGCCTGTTTCAGTGAATATAAAGAGTGCCAAGTATTATCTCTAATTTTAAGTTAGACTACATGATCTCATGAATTCTTACAAATTTTTGTAGTAACATCAGAAAGTTGAAGCAGTCATTAAAACTAACTGTATGGTTAATATTTCCATCACATTATGCTATTTATTGTCATTTTTAAAAGGAAATTTTCAACATTTCAGTGCTAGTGATTCATTTCATTAAATGAAAAACAGTGATTTGGTACTGGTATTCGATAAAATCTACGACTTACAATACATACTTTTTAATGTCTTTACAATCTGCGCAATTTTCAATAAAATGTTTGACTTACATCATAGTTTAGTGAACTTAAGATTACGTTCTGTCATTTCATTAGTAATAGTTACACAGATGATATCAAATGTTGAAAAAGTATGTTATAGACTTATTTACGTAATATAAATCCTCTATAAATGATGCTGTTATTACGTTTTTTATATTACTTGGAATCTTGTGCAGTTTATTTCTGGCAGTAGAGTTAAAATCTGTACAAAATAATTTCCTAAGTATAAATCTTTTATGCATCTCGATATTCACACTCATGTCGTCCTGTGCGAAAATATCATGGTATTTATTACATCGACACACTGTGCAGGACAGATAATGTAAGTAACTACATATTTGAGGACATGTATCGAAGTCACAAGAGACCTGCTTGCAGCAAACCTGGTACTGATAAGAAATGCACTTCAGCTTTACAGGTCTTTGCATGTCTAAGTAAACTATCATTACTGCTGCTCTGCTTTCCGCACCAGTCACACGAAAATGCCATACGAATGGGAGTTTTGGCACAATGCAAGCTTCCATGACGGCGTACATTGTGGTCGAATAAATATCTTATCACAAAAGCGACACTAATGACTATGTAGTGGTTCAGGCAAAGACTCGGGTGGACCTGTTGAAGATGTATGTGCTGGCACTAAAGAAGCAGGTAACCTCGGCAAAGGTATTCTAGGAACCTTAGCCGAAGAGGTCGATGGCGATGCTACTATAGGAATGCCGCTCGAAGAAGTCCATGGCACTGCCATAGCTACCATTAGCTCTTGCGTGTCCGAAGACAGTGCAGATGGAGAATAAGACTTAGACGCAAAACTCCAAAATCTAACAGAGATGTTCTATCTTCCACGCCAGCCATTTTCAAACTAAGCCTCTCGGCTGAACCCCCCCCCCCCCCTCCCTTTTTTTCTGCTTATAATATACGTATATTCGAGCCCTATGACGTCATATCGACCTTGAACCAACCGTGTTATCATTAATACATTGTTCGGACATCGATCAGTCAATCACCAAGTTGCTACTTTATTGCTGCAGACCAATCGCGTGAAGGCACTAAATGTAAGAGATTTTAGTTTTTCGTATTTAATATATATTTGTATGCATATAAAATATAAATGTACTCAATACATAATTATGTATATACCTATCTTATATAAATTTATGTACATTTCTATATTATATAAAAATGTATATATTTCTATACCTATTTATGATTATTACTATCTTATATTATATATGATGATACCCACGTGTTTTCTTCTGGGGCGAATTAGTATCTAGGTTTTCTCAGAGTTCTCCCATACTATGAAAATAAATTTTGAATACGAAGGCCTGCCTTTGACCTCAACGATCATGGAGCCGCGACCTGCATAATCGCTAACTTGTTGACGCCAGTGCCGATTCTGCGATCGAGTTTTGCACCTACAGTCAAAATGCTAATCGGCATGAGGTCTGTACGGAGAGTCCTTTTCGCGCAATGAAGCATTACGACATTGATCGCATGCAGTTTGTGCAAGGTGATATATTAAAATAACATACCAAGATCGGCATTAGGAAGCTTCGTGGGACATGCCCTATTATGACATTGTTCAGTACAAAGTCAAAGTTGTGCATTGACCAATGGCGAAGCATGGTCGGTGCCAACTGTAGTTCTAGGGACTTTTAGTGCAAAGTACAAATAGAGTTTACCCAGAAAGTGATTGAATATAGCGAGGGACCTAGATATAACTTTTTAAAGTGAGACTATTAAATAAAATGTCCATTTTTCTGTTTGGAGGTAGGACTAAATAATTAAATATTCAAATAGGGGTAATTTGTTTTAACTTGCGACCCACAATGCACCGCACTTAGCACCCACCGCACGCACCGCACTTATACCCGCACTTAGCACCGTGCGCCCTGTAGTTAGTACCGCACGTACCATAATCAGCACCGCAATCAGCACTGCATACACCGCAATCAGAACCGCATGCACCATAATCAGCACCGCATGCACAGCAATCAGGAGTCAGTAATGGATCGTTATGGGCAATAATGAGTCATTGAAGAGTCAGTCTATTGGTGTCAGTCTGCAGGAGTCAGTCTGCAGGAGTCAGTATGCGGGAGTCAATCGGCAGGAGTCAATCGGCAAGAGTTAATTGGTAGGAGTCGGAGACTGGTTCCAGCATGTGATGTCTCAATGTCTTCATGCAATTGGTCAGCTGAAATCATGTGGCAACTAGGTAATTGCCTGGTTACAGTCCGAACAATGTATTAATGGTGTAATACTATTGATTCAGGGTCAATATGACGTCATAGGGCTTGCATACTCGTGTATTATAAGCAGTAGGAAGGTCAGCTGAGAGGTTTAGTTTGACAATGGCTGCCATGAATGATACACCGTCTCGGCTAGCTTCTACAACAGGTAACCCATGGCTAGTTACGTTAAAGTGTAGTAGATATTGCCCGTCAATGGTTTCTCACTAACTATTTCTTCTTCGAGTGAGAAGTGTCCTGTTTACCAGCGCCATCGACTTCTTCAGCTGTGATGGCTACATCACTAGCAACATCTTCTTCCACCAGTGCAACACGATCATCTATAGATGTAACAGAATAATCCATTATTTCAGCTGTTAGAATTACAAAATCTTCAATGGAGCCATCGAATTTTTCGGCTGAGGTACCTAAAACACCATTGTTGAGATTAACTGCTTCTTTAGCTCCAGCACCTACGTCTCCAAAAGATCCCTCCGAGTCTTTGGCTGAACCACTGCGTCGTCATGAGCGTTACGTTTGTGATAAGGGATTTACATTCAGCCATAATGTACGTCGACATGAAAGCTTTAATTGTGCCAAAAAATCCCTGTCGAATGTTATATGTTGTGACAGGTACGGTAAGCAGTTCAGCAGTACCGACAGTTTATTTAGACGTTCAAATACATGTAAAGGTGAAGCACATTTCTCATCAGTACTTCGGTACCAGGTTTACTGCAAGCCGGTCTCTTGTGACCTCGGTATATGTCATCAAAAGTGTAATTACCTACATAACCTACCCCAGCAGTGTGTCTGTGTAATAAATGTCATGATATTATGGCACAAGGACAACACGAGTGTGAATAGCGAGATGCATAAAAGACTATAACATACAACAAAGTTGCATATATTGAGATGCATTGTATTTAAGAATGTTGTAAATTTTTTGAGGGCATGGCCTACTGTATTAAATAAATTAATCAAACCATTTCCCATGAATAAAATTGTGTTTTATTTCATGTTGACCTAAATTACCAGAATATAATTAAATTTTAAAAGGCACAGAAAAAAAATGTAATTTAAAAGTATTGTATAACGTACCATTGTACTATAAGTACAATCACATAATAAAAAAAATATATTTTTGATATTAAACAACTTTAAATTTTAATAAATATATATTTAATAAATTATGCAATTAGTCATAGTCCCGCATCACGCATGTAGGTAAACTGTTGATTTAAATTTCTTTTAACTTGGAAGGAAAAATTTCACATTTTTTCTGTCTATAAATATGACCATCGTCAGCTCGCTTGGGAGTGAAATCGAAAAATTAACACCGCTTATGTGTTGAAAATATAATCCAACATGGAGGGCACCGACAGCACCAACTATATTTTATAAAACCATAAACAAATATTGCTGCCACTTGGTGGCGAAATAGATTATTAAAGCACTAGAATCACTTAGGTGCTGAAAACATATGAAATACAAGATGGCGTCCTCCAGCAATGTATAAAAAATGACAAACGAAAAAATCAAGATGGCATCCTCAAGCAATGTATAAATAAATGACAGACGAAAAACCAAGATGGTGGCCTCCAGCAATGTATAAACAAATGACAGACGAAAAAACCAATATGGGAGCATATGATAGAATGAGTATGGGCACGGGGAGTGAGGAAACCTCCGAACTTTAAGTTGATTTTATAAATTTTAAAATAATGTTTTAATAATGAAAAAAAAGTCAATAATTTTTAATAATTGTGATATAAAAGTTTTATAATTTTTTGAGATCAAGATCATTCAAGGTCACGGGGTCAAGGTTAAGTTCACTTGCACCCAATATGGCGGTAGTAGTCAGTAACAGTATGCTCCCTGAGTTTTGTAGATTTATTTAAATTTTAGAATTTTTTTCTCGAATTTTTGTTTTCAATGTTATGTAAGGTTACAGATATAGGATCTGAGTCATGAGTCCTAAGTCATGGGTACTGAGTCCTAACAGGTCCCTCAAAAGCTCCCAATATCTGGTGTTTGCAAACAAAAAAAAAGGGTCTCCGTGTTTCTTTAGGGAAAATGGTAAATTTTAAGAGAAAAAATTTTTTAAAGGAACAAGGGGATTTTTTTTTAGATAAACAGGGAAATTCAAGATGGTAGCGGTCGGCTCCTACGCCACTACGCTCCACGCCCTAGTGCCAGAGAAGCCATAAATATTATACTAAGTATACTTTATTATCTATATAATAAATTTTGTGTAAAACAACTGTGTTCGCCTTTTTTTTTGTAACATTCACATATTAATTGCACTGATATTATAAAAATTCATTATTCCAAATATTGCTTTCAGTATAAAGAATTAGCCAATTGAAAGGAAATGTAAACAGTACGTTAGCCCATACATGTATTAGTGTAAGACTGATTCAGGTCGAAACCTGCTGTGGTTCCATAAATGGTCTTGGCAATATACATAGAATTCATCTAATGCATTGACAATGAAAATTACTTGCTTCTATGTATAAAAAATAATAATTATGTTTAAAATGAAACAAAAATAAAATATGTCAATTTACGTACTTTGCGGGTACGGACCTCGTCGCCATTCGGTTCAGGTCTATAGCACGCTTGCCGACAGTAAATTATCTCTGGCTGCTGATGCTCGAAACAGGAATTACCAGTGCGCTTTAGTGGGCGATACTAAAAATAAATGAACATTAGATGTGGTAGGGTGAAGATGGAGGCTGGAATAGAGCCCACTAAACAGTCAATAAAAATTGATGAGGGTTGGTCGTGCCGGGAGCTTAGCAGCTGCCCCCGCCATCGAAAACCAGACCTTCGGCGTGTGAGTCTTTAAATATTTTTAATATTGTCTTTTTAATTTAGTAAATTTTTGTAATTGTATAAATAATTTTTGTTTTTATTTTAATGGGTTCAACGTCAGCCAAGGTCACGAGTACGAGTTCAAGGCCACAGGTCAAGGTGAAGGTCACCCAGAACTAACGGCGGTCGGGTGACGTCATAACATGGTGGGAGGTTGGCACCTCAGCTAATTTTTCCCCTCCCCTTATGACCGAACATACCAAACCATTATACTTAAGGATATTCGAGTTTCATATTTTTTTAAAATTCAACACTGTGTGTTATTTTTCGAAATGATTGTTGTATAAATATTTATGAACTATTTAACAAATTTCAACCAAATTTTGTATTTTGACAATTCATTATTGACTTTATTTAGAACTAGGGACATTGTTATTGGTCTGCCAATCTTGGAAGACAGCGCTAAATTAAAAAATAAAGCTGTTACATATTATATCTGAGAAACTACTCAATATTTGTCTTTTAAATTTCACACCTAACTAACATCATGGTAGGCCATATTACCATATGGGATTTAAATGTATAAAACACTTATTTTCATCATAGCGGCCATCAAGTTCATTTGGTGTATATGCCATACCATTACACCAATTTTGACCAAACTCCATAGTTTATTTTGCTCACCATCTAGTAAGAGAGCCTTACGTGAATAATGAAATTTTCATGTTATATCTCCAGAAACAATCAATCGATTTCTTGCAAATTTGGCAAACAATAAATAGTACGGTACGCAATGTACAGTAATATGTTTTAAGTTGGTCAAACAGGTATTTAAAAATGGCGGTCGTATAAAATTTTCTATTACTAACCGTATGTACGAAACCATATTGTTACGTCTCCACTTCCTACCACCTATCCTGACCACTCAACCAATAATATTTCAAGCACTCTGCTATCAAGACTAGGTCGGGGTAGACGTACGTGATCGGGGGCGTAACTCTACTAGTTCACAAATAACTCAGGATTCATGACGCAACTACTTTATTGAATATTAATTATGTGTAACAGATAGGAAATAGATACAATACTTCACAAGTGAATACTTAAATGGACAATACTCAGATATCAAATACTTACAAGCGGCACAGTGCCGTTAAATTTCAAAGCAATGATGTTAATTCCCTAGCCTTGCCAGTTCGAGTGATGCTCACCAATTAACACCGAGGGACCCCAGAGCTCCTCATGCCTCGGTGTCGTGATACTCATGTTACCAGCTTCGGCAACTAACGTCGTGGTACCTCAAGCGTCGTCAAGTCACTGGGCCAGGGGGTGGTGTCTGTGGCCGTTTTATACGTCTCGCCCAGTAGGACAGCGTGCCGTGCGTATAACACTCTCTCAATCCATAACCCGTTGTACCTTAGCTGGTTGTTTCCTTATGGCCGTCGAAGCGGGCGGGCCTTTCTGGCTGCTACAATATCATCGATTTCAACCAAAATTTGTATGCCAGCAGTTAACTAATACTGGGGTAGGCAATGTTAACGTAAGTTATTTAAATGGTTAAGAATTTATTAAACGTGAAGACGATACAATAATTATTGCTTGATTTGGTCCCAATACACTTCGTTCGAATTATTTCGATCAACATGGTATTCTGAAAGTATCATCTACAAGCATTACTCATAGTGATACATACACTCTGTTGTGTGCCGTTTTATAAGGTAGCGCTACTATTATATCATACCCCGGGAACAATTAAACCGAATCTCACCAAATTTGGCAAACAAATATAATTACGGTAGGCTACGTAAACTTTTGTGAAATACTTGAATCAGGAACTTTTTTTCGGTAATTCTAGCAATATAAATATTCAATTTTAACACACATTTTCCTTTTACCGTAATTTTTAAGTATGGTCTCCTTCACCAAGTTAACTCGCATTCATATATAAAGGAAAGTACGCTAATTACTTACACTAATGATTTGTTGTTAAGTATTGAGAATAAAGTTCGACAGATGTACTTTTCTACATATGTTTTATGAATTCATCGTACCTGTAAGCGAGATGTCAAACATTTTTCCCCCTGCTGAATAGTGTAAGTTTCAATAAATATCTATTATGTGTAATATTACGAATAATACATGCAACTTTGCACGTCTACTTAAAAGGCCAGTGCATATTTTGGCTGAAAAAAATGTTCAAGCATGTAAAATATTCTTTGGCTACAGAGTTTACAATAATTTTCTTGTAGAAGTACAGAAAATTTTTTTTCATTGTATTATTCCGTCTCTTAACAGAAAAATAAAATTATTTCTGTGAAATGGCAGCCGAAATACCAGGTTCGTATCATTTCTGACGTGGCAGATGTGGATTTATTTGCAGTATGTACTTAAGCATTCTACGTCAATGATCTGAACTTAACGATGTTTACTAAAAAATGAGAACTCGTTTAGTAAAACTGTGTAGTGGGGGCCATGAAATAACTGTGTCGCGTATGGAAAAGTTGATATGGAGTCTGAAAAATTAAAACCGTAATAAATCCACACATGTGTTAGCAAGCACACCTGCGCATTATATTTTATTTACGACTACGTTGCACGAGCTATGATAGGAAACAAATTGGACAATCACGCACTGACACTCTCTTCGATTTGAGTTCGCGTAGTGAGCATCCTGATTCGCTATCCGTGACATTGTGTGTGGAGATCGTGCTAACACCACGTGAATGCCTGTCGCGGTCATCTAACGACTAATCTATATTTTAGGGAACGTTATAATTAGAAATATATTGTGGAGCAATTGCTCGGCTTGGATCAACATATCTTGAGTACGCGGTATCTTTGTAATGCAAATGACTACCCATTATAGTGCAGGCACCTGGGAGTTCTAGCTGTGAAGTTCTGAAGGAGAGATGTTTTGTGCATCATTATGTTTTTTTGGGGCGCTGAACACGAATCTAGTGTTTTCCAACAAAAATGTTTACTGGGGAACTATTTATTATATAAAAAATATAGAAACTTTTCAAATTTTGCGTAGTTTTTTCGACATAAATATTTTTTGGCAGAAGTTCCAGAAACTGCAATTAAAATTTTGAAAACTAGACAAAATTTCTTACAAAATTGACTTCATTAATTTTTTGTAGGACGAATGGGTCAAGAAATAAAATGGTTTTATATGTATTTGTATGTAATTTTATATGTAAGTAAAATGCTATTACATTAAAATTGGTTGTGTTGATCCATTTTCTAAAATTTCGTTTTTTTTTTTTTTTGGCTATAAGTTCTCCCTTCCTGCTTACAACAACCAAGCAACTGATAAATATAGCGAGACTCACGATATAATTGTTTTATTTTTTATATGTTTTTGTTAATAAGGAAAGATTGGCTCGTAGGTACTTGAGACCTCACTACTGGATTTGCCCAAGCTGCACGTTAATTTAAGGTGTTGGCTCCTTACTCCTTCAAATAGCATCTAGGGGCAGCGGTGGTATAGTGGTTAGACTGCTCGCATCCCACCAAGGCGAACCAGATTCGACTCCCGCGGTACAGTCAACCACGGATTTTTGCTTGTGGGAATCGTGCTGGAAGATGCCGCTGGTCGGCGGTTTTTCTCAGGGATCTCCCGTTTACCCCGCCCCTTCATTCCGGCGCTGCTCCATACTCACCTCGCTTCACCCACATCGTCTCTCAAGACCTCGATATTAAGAACCGCCCAAATCTCTTCCCTTACTCACACTTAATGTGGATCAAGAAATATTTTACTAAATAAGGCTAAGGTCAGCACCCATTAAGCAAAGTATGTATGTAAAATTGTGAGTAAATTGCAAATTGGCAATGTAATCGTTTGATAGTTTGGGGAAAGGGAGTGAAAATATCGGGTTGGTCTTCGCAGCAAAAGTCAGAAACCTCGCTACTCTCTCTCTCTCTCTCGCTCCCCTCTCTCTCTCTCTCTCTCTCAAACTGTAAAGTGTTAACATGTTCGTGCACTTTCACCTCAGAGTTCAGGCTGGCCATTTTGCCACCCTTAATTTACTCATTCAGTATTTATTTCAAAGTTCCCAACAGGAAAATGTTTTTTCATCTAACAAACGCTTCCAAATTACCGAACAAAATTTCATTTGCCCTTCAATACCGCTAAATGAAGTAATATAGCTACGGTATTAGATTAATACATTAATGAGGTTTTCATTAGGAGTGGTTTGTCTCTGACAGGCAAAGAGTTACTTTCCCACTGTTCCACTGCATATAACGAGTGTTATTGGTATCAGAGTGAGTTATTGAATAACATTCATTTGCTTGGTATCCTCTCAGAGTCAGAATGAAGACCTGAATGTAACGGTTAGTGGACCACTGAGCCTTACATCTTGTGTAATTATGCATATCTGAATAGTGTGATGAGGAAGTGCATTGCAATTCACGGCTTGTCAGTAGCAATGTGGTTTGAAACCACTATTATAAGAAAATTCGATACATGTGAGAAAATAAAATAATTTGGAATTTTACATAAAACTCATTTCCCGCCAAATTTTCGCGAACATAACCCATTGAAACGAATTTATTTTCAATATTTCATCTTTCAATGTTGTAAATTCACAGGAATATTACTTGCCCAGGTATAATAGTAATTTTTTTTATTTCCGAAATTTACGGCACAGTTATAAACTGCCAATAAATAATATTTTGTGCAAAAAAATGTAGTTAATATACATAAACGTGGTGTTTGTAAAGAAAAACGCGAGTGGTGCCAGACCTTGAAAAACGCGGGACCTCTGCGTATGTAATTTACCATCAGATGTGAAGAACAAACACTGCAGAGCATTTACGAAGCCAAATTCGCCCTAACAACGTGAAAATGATAACTTTGAGGCAGTCAGGATGTATATGTACACGCCCATTAACCTGGCTGTACCTTAAAATAATTAATGTTTTTACAAACTTTCCATACAGAAATGAAACTATACACACTATTACAATACAGGAAACTGAAACTATTCGTTTATCACTTCAGTGTAAAAAGTATTTTAATTTACTACACATATAAGAGCCATATGCTAATAGCTACGTTCTTGTATTGGTAACATCCTTTAGTTCCCGTTTAAAACACGTAGCAGAAATCTACACTATTAAAAATATATTCTAGACGTTGTTCAGCAGCCAAAAAATACAGATTTTTTTTTTTAAAGTTAAAGCGAAGATAGTAAAAATCCAGTACAACTAAAGGGGTATGCGAATATTTAAGGGAAATTCCAGTGAGTTTGAGATATTTTTGGATAATTTTGGCTTTTGTGTAAATTCAAGGAAAATAATATTTTTATGAAACATGTAATACTCTAACCCAGATTCCGTGGTCAGATTGCAACTAAGCGACTTGGGTGGCGGAACTCGCTGTAAACAATAACAGTACTTTCAATGCCTTTCAATTTCTCTGCCTCAAACTTCTATTCTAAAAAAATCCCATGGAAAAAGCAACTTCCAAAATGTTCATTGGGAAAAAAGAGCCATTAGTGTCGAGGAGAAAGTAAGTGGGCTGACAAGTCAAGTTTCCAGCTTCTTCGGTGTTTTTAAGAGCGAAGTCTCTCGAGCCATGAAGCTCCGACAGCAGCCGACATCATGACCTTTCTGTTCCACCCCACTTTAACCACGCTCTTAACACGCCATCGCCTGCGCTCAAGGAGATCCATGAGTGTAGGCGCGATAAACACTTTATTACAAGGCTGAAAAGTTTCTGTCGTGAAGAAGGATACTTGCCAGCCAGAGAGGAGCTGCAAGGTACAGTTATGTTATATATTCCCGGTTTTCTGTACGAATTAAACCTTTGAAAAAACACCTCATGTAATACTTGCTTGGGTGCTTCTTAAATATGTCATATCTCAAGGATATCATATCTGCGTTAACATAAAAGTACCTTATTTTTTGGTAAACTTTAACTCCTACTTATACTTTATCTACAGAATGTTCCGCTACTCAACCGAAATACTTCGGCAGCGTGTTATGGAGTTCATTGGCAACAAAATATGTCACATACACAAGTAGGCTAGCTTTTACCCGCGGCTTCGCGCGCGTGTTTATAGCGATAAATAATGAAGTTTTGTGACACTAAGTCACTATTGGGTTCTCTACCCACTGAGTTACTTCGGCCTCACTATTTTGTGCTCTAGTCCCTGACCAGCTGCGGCCCTACTATTGGGTTCTCTACACACTGAGTTTCTACGGCCCCACTATTGGGTTCTCTAGCCACTTGACTACTGCGGCCGCACTATTGGATTCTCTACACACTGAGTTTCTACGACCCCACTATTGGGTTCTCTAGCCACTTGACTACTGCGGCCGCACTATTGGATTCTCTACACACTGAGTTTCTACGACCCCACTATTGGGTTCTCTAGCCACTGGGCTACTGCGGCCGCACTATTGGGTTCGCTACACACTGAGTTTCTACCGCCCCACTATTGGGTTCTCTAGCCACTTAGGTACTGCGGCCCCACTTGATATATTTATATTCTCTAAGAACTGCTGCCGCACTTTGAATCGCTCTAGCTACTGAGCTACTGCACCTCCCATCCCCTTGGGATGGCTCTAACCACTGAGCCACTGCGGCCCCCCTTGATATAGTTCTATTAAATGAGCACTTGGAATCTCTCTATCCACTTAGCCACTAAGGTCCAATTTGGAATCGCTCTATCCACTGAGCCACTACGGCTCTTGGGAAGGAATGGAAGACAGCCCATAGACAAAAAATAAAGGAGAAATGACGGAACTTTTATTTTAACAATTCTTTTTTTATGCAGTAACATTACAATAAGAATTTTCCCTAAGGAATTATATAAAATTACAATAATAATTTTCCCTAAGGAGTGTGAGATTTTCCTGAAATAAAAAGTAGCCTATGTCACTCTCCGACCCTCCAGCTATATCTGTGCAAATACTCACGTCGATCCGTTGTTTCGTTTAGACGTGAAAGGACAAACAAACAAACACACTTTCCCATTTATATAGTAGGAAGTATTTCAGAGTTACAGTAATGTAAATGCAATAAAAACACAAATTGGAATTATTGAACGTTCAAGCTGTTCAAAATGTGCACTATCCGACTGTAAGAAGGCAGCAATAAGTTGTAGCCTACCATGGCGTGTTGACACTGCATGCCTGCAAGTTAATTTCTGAGTTTATAAGTGACGTCGGTTATCGCCTGTGGCTACTGACATCGTGTGTCTGATCGCCGTCTGCTGTAAACACTACTGTTCAGGCAGATCCAGAAGAAAAAGTCCAATGGGGAGAGGTCTGGAGAGCACGATGGGGCCACTTCTTCCAATCCACCTGCGCGGATATTCAGCTGCTGCACCACGCCCATTTTCGTCACAGTATCCGTAAACAAACACCCTGTCTGCGTACTCCACACTTGTAAACAATACTGGCGTTGTTGCGCAACCACTCGCCACGACAAACTAACAAAGACTGGCCACGCCAGCCACACTAGTAAAGTCTGCTTATGGTCAGATTGGGCACGTTTTGAACAGCTTGTGGGGACACAAAATATCACTGTAGTCAATAGCATTAAAATATTCAGTAATTCCAATTTGTGTTTTCATTGCATTTACGTCCCAGTAACTCTGAAGTGGGGCTGAATAGCCTACTTGTGTATATGACATTTTTTGTGGCCAGTGATCTTTAAAACACGCTGCCGATTTATGTCGATTGAGTCGCGGAACATCCGGTATATATTATAATAGTTCATTTATAACTAACAACACGAAGAAAGACAGAGAGAAAATATGTGTGGTGGTAAGAAATAGTTCTTACGCAAAATATTTTTATATATCTGTCCTTTGCTTCTCCCGAGCGAGCGAAGAGTGTGTGGAGGACACAGTAGTGATACGATATCGGGCAGCAAGTCATAGAGGAAATATTAAATGACAGGCGAGCGATTATCCTATTAGGGTTTGAAACTATAAAGACGTGCCGGAGCGCATCATTCCACATACTATAACGGAACTGTAATGAAAAGGGAAATATTAAATGACAGGCAAGCGATTATCCTATTAGGGTTTGAAACTATAAAGACGTGCCGAAGCGCATCATTCCACATACTATAACGGAACTGTAATGAAAAGGGAAATATGAAATGACAGGCAAGCGATTATCCTATTAGGGTTTGAAACTTTAAAGACGTGCCGGAGCGCATCATTCAACATACTATAACGGAACTGTAATGAAAAGGGAAATATTAAATGACAGGCAAGCGTTTATCCTATCAGGGTTTGAAACTATAAAGACGTGCCGGAGCGCATCATTCCACATACTATAACGGAACTGTAATGAAAAGGGAAATATTAAATGACAGGCAAGCGATTATCCTATCAGGGTTTGAAACTATAAAGACGTGCCGGAGCGCATCATTCCACATACTATAACGGAACTGTAATGAAAACGGAAATATTAAATGACAGGCAGCCGATTATCCTATCAGGGTTTGAAACTATAAAGACGTGCCGGAGCGCATCATTCCACATACTATAACGGAACTGTAATGAAAAGGGAAATATTAAATGACAGGCAAGCGATTATCCTATTAGGGTTTGAAACTATAAAGACGTGCCGGAGCGCATCATTCCACATACTATAACGGAACTGTAATGAAAAGGGAAATAATAAATGACAGGCAAGCGATTATCCTATCAGGGTTTGAAACTATAAAGACGTGCCGGAGCGCATCATTCCACATACTATAACGGAACTGTAATGAAAAGGGAAATATTAAATTACAGGCAAGCGATTATCCTATTAGGGTTTGAAACTATAAAGACGTGCCGGAGCGCATCATTCCACATACTATAACGGAACTGTAATGAAAAGGGAAATATTAAATGACAGGCAAGCGATTATCCTATTAGGGTTTGAAACTATAAAGACGTGCCGGAGCGCATCATTCCACATACTATAACGGAACTGTAATGGAAAGGGAAATATTAAATGACAGGCAAGCGATTATCCTATCAGGGTTTGAAACTATAAAGACGTGCCGGAGCGCATCATTCCACATACTCTAACGGAAATGTAATGAAAAGGGAAATATTAAATGACAGGCAAGCGATTATGCTATCAGGGTTTGAAACTATAAAGACGTACCGGATCGCATCATTCCACATACTATAACGGAACTGTAATGAAAAGGGAAATATTAAATGACAGGCAAGCGATTATCCTATTAGGGTTTGAAACTATAAAGACGTGCCAGAGCGCATCATTCCACATACTATAACGGAACTGTAATGAAAAGGGAAATATTAAATGACAGGCAAGCGATTATCCTATCAGGGTTTGAAACTATAAAGACGTGCCGGAGCGCATCATTCCACATACTATAACGGAACTGTAATGAAAAGGGAAATATTAAATTACAGGCAAGCGATTATCCTATAACTGTTTGAAACTATAAAGACGTGCCGGTGCGTTTCATTCCACATACTATAACGGAACTGTAATGAAAACGGAAATATTAAATGACAGGCAAGCGATTATCCTATTAGGGTTTGAAACTATAAAGACATGCCGTAGCGCATCATTCCACATACTATAACGGAACTGTAATGAAAAGGGAAATATTAAATGACAGGAAAGCGATTATCCTATCAGGAATTGAAACTATAACGACGTGCCGGAGTGCATCATTCCACATACTATAACGGAACTGAAATGAAAAGGGAAATATTAAATGACAGGCAAGCGATTATCCTATTAGGGTTTGAAACTATAAAGACGTGCCGGAGCGCATCATTCCACATACTATAACGGAACTGAAATGAAAAGGGAAATATTAAATGACAGGCAAGCGATTATCCTATCAGGGTTTGAAACTATAAAGACGTGCCGGAGCGCATCATTCCTCATACTATAACGGAACTGTAATGAAAAGGGAAATATTAAATGACAGGCAAGCGATTATCCTATCAGGGTTTGAAAATATAAAGACGTGCCGGAGCGCATCATTCCACATACTATAACGGAACTGTAATGAAAAGGGAAATATTAAATGACAGGCAAGCGATTATCCTATCAGGGTTTGAAACTATAAAGACGTGCCGGAACGCATCATTCCACATACTATAACGGAACTGTAATGGAAAGGGAAATATTAAATGACAGGCAAGCGATTATCCTATCATTGTTTGAAACAATAAAGACGTGCCGGAACGCATATCTCCACATACTATATCGGAACTGTAATGAAAAGGGAAATATTAAATGACAGGCAAGCGATTATCCTATTAGGGTTTGAAACTATAAAGACGTGCCGGAGCGCATCATTCCACATACTATAACGGAACTGTAATGAAAAGGGAAATATTAAATGACAGGCAAGCGATTATATCTATTAGGGTTTGAAACTATAAAGACGTGCCGGAGCGCATCATTCCACATACTATAACGGAACTGTAATGAAAAGGGAAATATTAAATGACAGGCAAACGATTATCCTATCAGGGTTTGAAACTATAAAGACGTGCCGGAACGCATCATTCCACATACTATAACGGAACTGTAATGAAAAGGAAAATATTAAATGACAGGCAAGCGATTATCCTATCAGTGGTTTGAAACAATAAAGACGTGCCGGAACGCAATCATCCACATACTATAACGGAACTGTAATGAAAAGGGAAATATTAAATGACAGGCAAGCGATTATCCTATTAGGGTTTGAAACTATAAAGACGTGCCGGAACGCATCATTCCACATACTATAACGGAACTGTAATGTAAAGTGGAAATATTAAATGACAGGCAAGCGATTATCCTATTATCGTTTGAAACTATAAAGACGTGCCAGAGCGCATCATTCCACATACTATAACGGAACTGTAATGGAAAGGGAAATATTAAATTGACAGGCAAGCGATTATCCTATCATTGTTTGAAACAATAAAGACGTGCCGGAACGCATATCTCCACATACTATATAGGAACTGTAATGAAAAGGGAAATATTAAATGACAGGCAAGCGATTATCCTATTAGGGTTTGAAACTATAAAGACGATGCCGGTGCGCATCATTCCACATACTATAACGGAAATGTAATGAATAGGGAAATATTAAATGACAGGCAAGCGTTATCCTATCAGGGTTTGAAACTATAAAGACGTGCCGGAGCGCATCATTCCACATACTATAACGGAACTGTAATGAAAACGGAAATATGAAATGACAGGCAAGCGATTATCCTATTAGGGTTTGAAACTATAAAGACGTGCCGGAACGCATCATTCCACATACTATAACGGAACTGTAATGGAAAGGGAAATATTAAATGACAGGCAAGCGATTATCCTATTAGGGTTTGAAACTATAAAGACGTGCCGGATCGCATCATTCCACATACTATAACGGAACTGTAATGAAAACGGAAATATGAAATGACAGGCAAGCGATTATCCTATTAGGGTTTGAAACTATAAAGACGTGTCGGAACGCATCATTCCACATACTATAACGGAACTGTAATGGAAAGGAAAATATTAAATGACAGGCAAGCGATTATCCTATCATTGTTTGAAACAATAAAGACGTGCCGGAACGCATATCTCCACATACTATATCGGAACTGTAATGAAAAGGGAAATATTAAATGACAGGCAAGCGATTATCCTATTAGGGTTTGAAACTATAAAGACGTGCCGGAACGCATCATTCCACATACTATAACGGAACTGTAATGTAAAGTGAAATATTAAATGACAGGCAAGCGATTATCCTATTAGGGTTTGAAACTATAAAGACGTGCCAGAGCGCATCATTCCACATACTATAACGGAACTGTAATGGAAAGGGAAATATTAAATGACAATCAAGCGATTATCCTATCATTGTTTGAAACAATAAAGACGTGCCGGAACGCATATCTTCACATACTATATAGGAACTGTAATGAAAAGGGAAATATTAAATGACAGGCAAGCGATTATCATATTATTGTTTGAAACTATAAAGACGTGCCGGAGCGCATCATTCCACATACTATAACGGAACTGTAATGAAAAGGGAAATATTAAATGACAGGCAAGCGATTATCCTATTAGGGTTTGAAACTATAAAGACGTGCCGGAGCGCATCATTCCACATACTATAACGGAACTGTAATGAAAAGGGAAATATTAAATGGCAGGCAAGCGATTATCCTATAACTGTTTGAAACTATAAAGACGTGCCGTAGCGCATCATTCCACATACTATAACGGAACTGTAATGAAAAGGGAAATATTAAATGACAGGCAAGCGATTATCCTATCAGGTTTTGAAATTATATAGACGTGCCGGAACGCATCATTCCACATACTATAACGGAACTGTAATGGAAATTTGTTTCTAAAAATGTCACTACATTAATAGACAGAAGCATGATCCCTGTTACTAGTTCCACGGCCAAGTTAATTTTTGAAAGAACTAGAAATTTATACAGTCCATAAAGAAAGGTAACTAATTAGGACTTTCAGGTGTTTTTTTTAATTAACCGCGAGTCATTTTTATCCATTTGCGCGGTACTATCAGCTGTGATATTTGAATATTTTATTTGTGTTTGTTTTCCGTACTATTTGTTTAGCGACTTTTAATTTAATATATTCCTACCAATAAGACTTATGTTAGAGAATAATTCTGAATGTTCAATGTAAACTGCAATACCGAAGAATATAATGTAAATTTTCTCATCTGTTTATTACTTCAGTTTCACAGTTTAGTCAACATAGCTAAACAGTAAAAATTGTCTGCTAAACAGAATGCAGATTCGAATGAAAAATCTTGATTACTGCTTTCTCTAATTTTTTTTCTTTTTTTTTTTTTGTATTTTTACAAGAAAAACCTTGCAAACCCAGTTGCCAAGAAAATTCTTTCCAAAACTACAAGGAGTTTTCTTGTAAAATCTACAAAACATTTATTTGTAACATTACAAAATATATTAACCTTGAATTACAATTGACGCTATTGAGAAGTGTTCATAAAAAATATTACATAATATAATTTACGAAAAAATACACCTTGCCAACAAGCGGACATGAACCCACAACCCTTGTATTATTAACCGGCACTCTTAGCCGCAAGACAAACTTTATTTATGTCCTTACAGTGTATTTTCACAGTAAATATAAGTTCAAGTACCTACACCACATTAATGAAATTATTTGGTTAAGTATAATACGTACATTTATTTCATTTTAAGATTTCTGTTAAGTTAACAGATTTGGACGGCTCCGTACAACGAGGTATTGCGAACCGATCTAAGAGTTCTGTGTAGCTACGAAACATTAACAGTTAATGAATAATACGGTCACATTTCATTATGATTATTTGAGTTGTTTTAAGTGTTTTAGGTTATTCAAACTTGTAATACGTTTATTTCTGCACGCAGCTAAAACTTTACAGTGTGGAGGCGCTAGAAATTATTGACTTGAAAAAATCTATGCACTTCTGTGCCCCTTTCAACATCTACTATTACACGCACAGCAATTTATATTGTTTTATTATTCTGAATGGCATTGATTTTGTTTCCCGTCGTCTGCATGTGTTATTAATGTAACCGGTATGTACATGTGTTTCAATAGTGGCAGTCCGTTCTTCCACTTCAATCACATCTGATCGATGGAAGTGTGGTCAGCGTGCATGGGAAATGAAATAATTGAGCATGCACATTTGTGCGGGTATAGCTGACCAAGCAAGCACGAAACAAGTACCCATTTCTCACGGATTTGTCATAACACAACATTTTTTTTTTACAATTATCGTTGAACTAGTCCTTCATTCGAAAACGTTTTTAACCAGTATGCTCCTCGTAAGACGGCAGTGTAACATTAAACGCCATTGAGGTCCACGGTGGTTGAGTGGTTAGCCTGCTCGCCTTCCACAAAGGCGAACCGGGTTCAATCCCCGGCCGGGTCACCGGAAATTGTGGAAACTGTGCCGTTGCCGTTGGTCAACGGTCCCCGGTTTTCCCCGCCCTTTCGCTCCGGCGCCGTTCCATACTCAACTCAGTTACCCACATAGGCTCTCAAGACCACCCAAATATCTGCATTTATTAAACGCCAATCTTCTCTGACGAGTAGCAAAAATTTGCACTTGTTTCCACCCCCCGAGGCAAAGACAATATAGGTGAGATAAATGTGACGCTGAGTATATCTGGCTGACGTACCGAAGGGACAGATCTTTAGTCCACGGCCATCAATGAACAAAGAGAATACAAGAAAGAGTCTAAACTCAACAGTTGAAAAAAAAATCTAGGCTTATTTATAAGTAACTCTTGTGTTTACTCTCTTCATTGTTCGTTTGTTTGAATACTCATTCTGGCAAATTGCTGGGTTTCATTTCTGACAAATGCCGATTTTCTTCTGCAGAATACTCTAATTGTTATTTATATATCTGGTGGCAACAGCTAGACTAGGCTCTATTTTTAATTTTATTGTTTAATTTTTCCACGTTTTTGTTTCAAATACTGTGTACTCCACGAAATAAAAAAATGTTCTCTGATGTAGTGTATCTAAATAATAATTAATATTATGAGTTAAAATTTTTCCCCAATTATGATCTAAGAATTTAATAATGACAAAAACACATTAAATATATACTTTCAATTTTTTTACGGTTGCAGATGATGCCAGTAGTCACCGAGGTGTATAAATGTCCATTTCAAGACTGACAGGATATCTGACAACTTTTTATTAATATGTATTTTATTATTGTCATAAATAATTTCATTGTTTTAAAATCACTTCGTGACAGAAGTGCACTCGACTGAATACAAGTCTCAATAGCTTCTGCAGAAAAACTACAATTTCATGCAGTCGATAGAAACAGACGTGACAGATAAATACGCGAGAAGTGCTAAGCTAGAGGCATTATATTCTATTAACGCAAACAAAAATACGTATCTACAATTCATAAAGAAAGAAATAGCGTAATTTTTTCAACTTGTATATTAGCGTAATTATTTTGTTTTAGTATGCTCCAATATTTATTTTGAACTGCAAAAAAGGCGGCGGGAAATCGAAATTGGGTTTGTTTAGTGAGTATTTATTTTATTTTTTCAAGCTGCACAGACATTGAATCGAACCCTTGTTGCTTCCGAATTTGAGGCAAATGTGTTAACACCACGTATACTCTCTCAGTACCAGCTAAACGTGAACAGAGGTAAAAAAAAAAAAAACGTGCTCAAAGACAATTCCGATTACTTATCTCCTTTAATGTATAGACCTATATTTCTTTCAATGACGCCAAAACTTAATTTATTTAAGAAACTTGTTTAATATATTTTGTACAAACTATTGTAATAGAAATAATGATTTAGGTAACCAAAGTATAATATTAGAAATAAAGAATTGAGTAATCAACTAAACCTAACATATGAGAATAGAAAAAAAATCAAAACAATTTATAAATTTTTTAGTATACTTTAGCTCCTATGCCACCCGTACCTTCGCTTACCTATTCTTCGTTTGGTTAGGTCATGTTAGGTCGGGTAAGTTTCAGTTTAGGTGAAAGGAGGTGGAAGAAACGACCTTACACTTGGCAAGAATTGTCACTGGCATTTGCACACAAGGCCTCTTTAACACTCTCGCAGCTACTAAGGCCATTTCTGACGGATGGGTGAAAGGCAGTACGCCTACTAACAAATTTATTAAGGTGTCGCAAAGCAAACCTCGTGTATTGTCTAGGCATTCATGATGGCAACATTTGATGAAAGTAGAGAATTCCAAACCAAAAAAATTTAAGACTCCTCCAAAGTCAAAAACGATTTTGCGCGTTCAGTAATCTCGCCATTTCTTGTAAATAATGTGATGTATCTGCTTCCAACTTCTAAAATGTGCAACTTTTATGTTTTTTTTTTTTGTGTGGATATAGTTCTCCGGTAACTTAGGGTTTTTGACCAACACTATTCTGTTGGAGCGACCTTAAGTTCTCCTGAATAAAACATCTGTGAACCGTTTTCTTCCTCTACACTTTCGTGCAATGGACGGGTGGAAACATCGATTATTCTTATCCCCGTGCAGCGGTGTTTTCGTTGTGTGTATTAAATTTCACTCTTATTTTTCCATCTCAGTACTAAGACTTACTGACCGTCGGTTTAGTTCGATATTATTGTGTGTTTAATAGAGAATATTTGTAACATACCAATATTATTTATGAAATGATTACAAAAATAAAGTAATACTCATATATAATTTTCATTGTTATTAAACTGTTAAGCCGTGTTATGTCTATAATGGGTAAGTTAATAATACTTTGTCATTATCACTTAAAAAATTGTATGAGAAATCCCAAGTAAGCTATATCCTAAATTCATTCATAGATTCTATATTTTTTGTGTTATATATAACACTATATATATATATATATATATATATATATATATATATATATATATATATATAACACATTTATGCACAATAAAACTTTACCGTATTTCGGTGAATCCATTATTTTGAAGTGAAGACAATAACAAAGAACACACATGTTTAAGCCCTAGCTGATTTTTGTGTAACACATATCTGTAGATTTAAAATAAAGTAGCGTGTTGATATAATTTAAAGTGCACAAAAACGAAGCTACGTAGCTTCTTATATTGATATGTTATTGAAATATGTATTATCCAGTTAGCGTGGCTTGGCACTTTGTCAGTATAAACGTCTGTTGTGAAAAAGTAGTCACATTGTGTTTAACAGCATTTAATTCTTAAGTTACAGTCCCCTTGCTGTTTACAAAAGCATTGGAAAGAAAACGATATAGTGCACATCTGTAAATTTCAGGAAGATATACTGTAAATTTCATATCTTAGCGGCTAATTGTAAGCACTTGTCACAGTTATCAAATCAAAAGTAAAACAAACAATGTAATAGGTATTTGGAAGGCGAGGTTTTGAGCATAAGGTTTAGGTATTACTAATTTATTTTATGTTTTTAAAAACAAGTAAATTTTTGTATTATTATCATGCATCCCAAAAAACATTCGTAAAGGAAATTATGTTACAAATATTTGTTTCTATCAGAGAAAATTTATGATCCCAAGAGTGATTCATACAGGAATAGAATAATATCAAAAAATGTTGACAATGTGGCATTATAGAAGTCCTTAGTGAAGCCAAGTTTAAAGGCATAACTACCGAAAACCTTTAATAAATCAATCAACTGTGGAGGTAAAATCAAAACTAAAATTTTCATGAACTAAAACTAAATTTTCATGAACAAGTCCATGCCAACCCCGAATTTGCAGGCTAATTTAATCTACCTATTCACCAACCAAAGAAATATGAATATTTTAAAAGTATTTTAAGCAAGGATATGAATACGATGAAAAAACACATAAAATCAATTTTTTCCTTTAGTAACACACATTTCACTTTAAAGTTAATTAAATTTTAAACATAAATATTCTGAAAACTCACATTTTTTACACGTCAGCGTTATTTACACTTCCACAAAATTTAACGCTTTTTGAACCATATGTAAATATAAAACCTTGTAGTTAACTGCTTCAGAACACTGAAAATCCAGCTACATTCACTAGCTATAAGGTACATAGAAAACAGAAACATACTGTGTTAGAACAGCTGGGGCGAAAGGATAAGTTATCAAAATAACACACCGGCACTTTCTTAAAACGGTCAAGAAAAGGCCTTCATAGCTGAGGGACAGCTTATTTGATATGCGACTAAAATAGTCTAAATATGCTATTTGTCAAAAAAATGTGCCACATTAGGCTAGTGCATGACATAGTTGAGCAAAGTTCATTCTATCTCTAGCACATTTCACTGACACCTGGTTTACTCCACGTTACTAACCAGGAACTTCTGAGTTATTTAGATAAACGTAGGCTCACTATCTTTCTATAATGACACTTAAAAACTTTCTTCAAACTACGTTGTTAGCTAATCGTTTGTGTCCGACAGATGGCTTACGTATTTATATCAGGTTGACGTGCATATCGTCAATAAACGTTGAGTTAAAACTTGTGTAATTAGATCAGTCAATATATTCAACAAGGTTTTTTAATCAACATTTATTTAAGGAGAACCCCCTTCTACTTAGAAAATGCGAGATATAATTTTCTATTGTTCTATTAGATTTTAACTTTCTGCAATGTTTTGTTGCTCTTTATGTGTATTCTACAAAGTTAAAAACGTTTTTCAACTATCGTATAATTTTAGGTTTCAATTCTTTTTTTATAACTTGATAATATTTAGTAAAGGTCTCAGGAAAAAGAACAAAGAAAAACAATTTCATTAAAGTTGTAAATATAAAAACTGAGCTAATCATTATAATGCATTATATTTATTTTTCTCACATGATATTTTGCATTGAATGAATTACTTGAGAAGTATCGGAAGGACGAGAAAGATGTTAGTTCTTATTTTCGTCGAGGCACTTCCTACTGTTTCAAATACTACACATAAAAATTTAAAAACTTATTGAGCTACGTCTTTATTGGTCTGCAACTTGCCCCTTTAATTTTTTTTATAATTCAGTAAATAATTTTTTACTTATTATCCTTAGGCATTTGCCTGCTGCAATATCTGTTTCATAACAGCCTTTGTATATGTTTCATAGTCAACTTATTTGTTTTTAATTACGGCAGATAATAATTACAAATAGCACTTTGCTGGCTATTCGTACAAGAAAAATGTTTTTATAAAGTTACTGAAGTAACTTTACATTTTTTCATAAATATTTCAGAGTTTTTTAACTATCTTTTTTAATTTTGAACTGAATAAATAAACTTTCCCTTTATCTCATCTATAGCTGTGTATTTTGTTTTTTTACAAATACCGAGTTTTCGTTTTATTTTTCATCGTATCCATTGTTTATTTTTCATTTACACTATCCTTTGTACAATTTCACTCATATTACCTATACAGAACTCAACCCGTTTGTCTATACTTTCTGATTTTTTTTCTGCTATTTTATTAACTTTATAATTTTATCCGTTGTAATAATTTAACATTTATCAATCTTTTTCTTATTGCTGCTACCATTTTATAATATAGATTTTAAATTTCGGAGTTTTTTAAATTAGTTCACTTAAAGCGAAGACAATTCTAAATTTAGGAAAGCACTCTAATATTATAAAATAATAACACAAATTTAAAATAGAGATTGTTCTTTTATTTTGCAATGCTCCGTTAAAAAATCCAGTAAATATCTAAAAGCTTAGTTCAATATTATTCCTATTCATTTCCAAAGTAAAACTTTCTTCTTTTCACAAAACTTTATTTACATTTTAACACAACAATACATAAAAGGAAATATTTCAATATCATACACTTGTCATTTTATTGTTTTTATAGTAGGCCTACAATAAATCATTTGACCACAATTTGTATATTGTAGAGTATATATTCACAGAGCTTTGTGAGGCCATAAAACTTCACTAAAACTCCTTTAAAAATACCTCTACGTATTTACGTGTTTTACGATATAGGCTGCTGACAGTTTGAATTTTTACAAAAAATATCATGTTAAAAATAGAACAAATTATCATAATTCCACCAAGTAAACTATTGATATAGCTCTAGTAAAGAAGCACAGTTTATTAACCTACGTCATATTCGTATTGAAGTATATACATAGAAAATTAATCACAACACTGATTGCTACCAGAAATGACAGAATAATCTTTCACAGGTTATCCCTTTAGCAACGACGAAGTTAGGCGTTTCCAGCAGTGACCTGCAATCATTTTCATTTTACTCTTACATGGTAGAGTTGAGGAAATGAAACACTTTCACATTATTCTCTGTAAATTAGTATTTGCTATTGCTAAGGCCGGATTTTCAAGCCCAAGAAACTGGACAAATGAGTAGGATTGCAGTTAACCTACTACAATTTGCTAAGAAAAACTCGTAAATAAGTATGAGAGCAAAAAACCAGACATTAATTTCCTCTCATTAAGAATATATTTCAGGAGTCATATCATAAGTAATTGTGTTTCTAGTTTTAGTACTTGATTATGATTAAATATTAAAAGTAAACCCCCCTATAAATAATTTTACATTATTACATAGATAATGTAAATTAAAAAATAAATACTTTCGATGAAAAAATTCCATTTAGCGAAAATTTTAACCACCGAACTTTTACAACACGGTGCAGCTCTAAGCACACGCCCACTACGTTCAAATTCAGACGTACAGTTATATATTCCAATATTGTTACTCACCATTTATACCATTCATTTCCAGTAACATTACAAAGAAGTTTCGTGTTTGTTATTACATTCTATAAATAAAACATAATTTTCATATGGACAATAAAGTACGACGTGCACTTCGTTCCATTTAGCATTGCATGATCGTCAGGATCGTACGTTTAGTAGCAAGGTGGAGCGCGCGCATGCGCGAACACCCACCATGTCAGAACTCGCACGCGACCACGCTGACCTGAATCGATTGGTTAATACGATTGCGAGAGGTTATCGCTCGAGCATAACGTATCTCGCCCGTGAGAACCCGTATGCGTGTTCAACGGTATACCTCCGACACAAACGGACTGAGGAAGCCGGGTGCACAAGGCGCCAGGGAGGACAGAACACGGCCTCCAATGCACTGACATAACAAACACCGACGCCTCGGCAGCACTACTGATGCCGTGTCCGAAATGAAAAATTCGTTGTTTTGTAATTTGTCATTTCGCAAGTTTCAATTTGGACGTTGTCGACAGTAAATTTGTTTAACACTCCCGGCAACGTACATTTACATTAACAGCGAAAATTATTTTTATCTTAACTTAATGCATTAAACGGACGTGATATTTCTACAATCATTAATGAAATGTTGGGAATATGCTAATACATAAGAAAATAATTATTTGCGCAAGAACGACTTTAAATAAAAAATTTGATGCAAAATATGTAAACAAACTACAACACTTAATTGATATTTAAAACTTGTAGTATATTTCATGAAAAAAATTTTGTTTTAAAAAACGTTTTAATTACGCATTCGCGTAAGTATTTTGGAGGTCAAAACCAACATGGCGCTGATTTTGTCATTTTGTATGTTTGCTAACGTCCGCTAGATACAAAATTCTAAAAACCAAATAACCAAATACGTCCCTCATTTTTGTATACAAAATTAAGTCACGTGAAAATTTTGTCAACAAAATCTGCCATTTCGGACACGGCCTGGACCACACCAGAAAGAGAGACTGCGCTCGATATCGGTTACCTACCACAAGATGGGAAGACATTTTCGTCTATATCCCATCTTCCCTACACGTTAAACTGGCGAAGATACACGTAATCGGTAAACTCATGCGCGAAACAATTTTGAAAGACGAAATTTTTTCCTTCTTTCCGAACGAAGTAAGGATTATGTAATCACTTTTATGTTTGTGTGTGTCTGTTCCGTTCAACTTTTGAACGCGTGAACCGGATTTCACTGAGACTCGGTACACATGCAGAATTTATTAACGACATGTGTCCTGTATAGTTTTCAATGACAAGTGCTTACTTTCAAAATTACGGCAATTTAAAATTTTAGAATGTCATATTTGTCATATCTTGGAAACCATTTACCTGATTTTAACCAAATGTTGTGTGTTGACAGGGCAACAAGTAATCATTGAACATAAAAATAAACATTTTTGTTGGTCAGCAATTTCGGAAGATAGCACCTAATGAAGAAATAAAGTATTTACGGTACATTTCAAAAACTGCTGAACTAATGCTGTAAATTTGGGAAGTAAGTAATACTACGGTAGACTATGTACGTTGCTATTTTAATAAGCTAGGAACTTATTTTTAAAAATGTAGTCACAAAAATATTTTTGAATTGTTTGACATACTGCCGTACCGTTCGACCAATTAAAATAAAAATTTTTATGCTGAAATTATCTGTTACAAGCATCATATACGCCAACTCGTAGTCACTTTTATCCGTCATTTTATAAGATACCACCACATGAATAAATAAATCATTTATGTCAAATCTCGGGAAATAAGACACCGAATCCTATCAAATTTTGGAAATATGTACTGCTGCTCCAGATAGTGTAAACTGTTATTTTTATATAAATCATGTTCATTTTTTTTACAAAATGACTTTTATGTGATTATTTTAGCTAAGTATCCGATATCGTAGAAATCGTGTAATTATTTCTAAATTAAATTTGTATCTTGGCAGTATACCTGTATTACAGCCATACAAAGTGTCCAAACAAAGCCTTTTTTCCCACCATTTTGTAAGATAGCATCAGAAGACAAATTATAGTTTTATGTCATATTATCATATCTCCAGATAAAAAAAAAAGAAAAGAAATGTTGTTATTAAATTTGGCACCAACAGAAAGGCGCCAGGCCATATAAACTGATATGTCATAAGTGGGTCAGGTTCTTGTTTACATAATTGAAGGCTATATAAACATTTTACCTCAGTATGTTTTGTCTACGAAACTAATTATTTCAACATATCTTTGATTGATGGTAGAATATATCATAACCATCAAACCTATACATACAGAGCCTCATTTTCCCGTCATTTTGTAACATAGCTCCACATTAAAACACGTTAAGATTTTATGTTATATCCCCAGAAAGAATCAACCGATTCCCACCAAATGTGGCGAAGAAGTTGTATTGTCGTAGGTTATGTTAATTTGCATGTTTTACGTGTGCCGACCACTTATTTTCAGAATGGCAACTATAAAAGCATTAGCATGATGTGTTATATCTACGAAATTATGTAGTCGATTTTAACTTAACATGGTATACTATATGTATGACAATAATCGAATGTACTTATAAATAATTTTTGTGTCCCCAATTATAAATATTGCCACATGAAAATAATGGAATATTTATGCCATATCTCAAGGACAAATCAAACGATCCCCACTAAATTTCCCACTCAAGTAGTGCTACAGTAGGTTATGTAAATATTATGTGATTTAGGTGCGACAACAATTTGTTTTTAAAAATGGCATTAAATTAATAATTAACATTAGTAAGTTATATCTATTAAATAATTTAACAAAAGTCAACCAAGTTTTGTTTGCTAACACAATTCATTGGAAGTATCAAATATGCATACAGAGATCCTCTTTGGCCAGCTTTTTTTTGCAAAATAGTGCAGGTGAGAAAATTGAACAGTGGCATATTTCCGGGGCAATTTAACTAATTTACACCAAATTTAAAATGTCTCACGGTGCTACATAAGGCCATGTAAACTTAAATGATTAAAGTAAAGTCAGAAACTGATTTTCAGAATGGAGACTATATATATAATTTTGAAAAAAACTTGTCATATATATTCAACAATTTAACCAAATGCAACCAACATTTGTATGCTGATAGAAGCTACTAGAAGCACTGCATACAGAACCTTTCGTAAGATAGCAACAAAAAGAAAATAAAGTTTGTATGTCATATCTCGAGAACCAACGCAACGAACCGATTTCCAATAACTTCTTCAAACAAGTAGTAGCACTGTATGCAATGTAAACTTACGTGTTTTAAGAGGTTCATACATACATTTTCGAAATGACGGACCTGTAAATATTTCAGGTTGGTAAACCCTATCATTCAAAATATTTGACTGATCACATTCGAAGCTGATGCTCCGAATCCGACTTCCATAAATGAGTTGATTACACTCTAGCTTATGGTACGATATTTTCTGGGTTCGAGTACCGGGTGAGGCACGCGTGTATTTGGAATTGTCTCGCTAGTGTTGCATGTGTGTTTGGTTTCATCTCTAATTATATTGATGTAAACTAGACTTCGAGGACATCTAAAAAATTTAGAAATTCTTTTAAATTATTTACCCCATGTAGAACATAGTAGGCTCATTATTTATGTCAATAACGTCTTCTTGAATTTTAAATCGTTGTAATATGAGTGTCGGAATATTGATTTTCGTTTTAATTAATTTCATAAAACAGACATGTGTAATGGTTTAATATTACTGTATATTACAACTAAATGACTAACCTGTTGTTTATTTTCTCAATGGTTGAATTACAGACTTCTATGCATTACTAATCATACTTATAATCTATTTCTGCTTTGGCATATAGGCTATGACTTTAATAAGCAATAATACTAAAATATAACGAAACCCTGTTAATACTTATACTTAACTAAATGATAACAGTTCGTGGCATCCTTCGATAGTTCTAAGGTATAAAAGTCTTATCTTTTTTCCCAAACGGACTGAAGATATTAATTATTCCGTTATATATATTATTCGTTTTACCAAGACACAGACTGCACTTCTCCCCCTTCCTTCTATCCTTCATTATTGTATTCCAGTACCACCTGAAATATATAAGTTTCTTATTGAATTCACATTGTACATCTATAGTTCTTCTGATTACCTGTTCCACGGCATACCTGCACTGCACGATAAAGTGAGCACTTTTTAAATCACCCTTAGAAAGTGTCACTGCCCCTACCTACATATATTTTAACGGGCGCAACGAGTGACCCGTGTCCAGTAAAGTTGGTAACGATGGAAGGGAAAGTAGTTCCATATATTAACGTCGAACGAAAAGTGTTAGGTAACCATTTGTGATAACTTAAATTATTTCTCTCGCTTTCTGTTGTTTTTAATGTATCGAAGTGTTAAATGAGCACATTTTTACAATAATTTCACAGTTTCACTTGAACAACGCATGAATAAAGTAACGAGGCAAATGGTAACGTTAATTTTACATAAGACGGAAGAACACATAAAGTGTATACAAGTAGATCTTAAACAGGGCTTTCAAAAGTGCTCATTTTATCGTGAACAGCCTATAGCTCATTGCACTTTAACCTATAAAATCAGTTATGCGTTTTGTATTTTATTATATCTGCCATGTAGTTACGGCACTGGTTTTTATTTGGTATTCCAATAGGTTAAATTCAGGAGATTCGCAGTAATTCTTTAATGGCTGGAACATTTTATATTACACTGTTTATTGTTACATACATTAAAATATATTATATATAATAAAATGATATAAATATGTTATATAGTAAGAGTATATATAAAATGTAATAGTCTATATAAAACATATTATACCGTACAGTAAATCATATCACCGAAAAAATATAGTTAATCCTGCGTTAGCTGACACGTTCGCTTCTTCGCGCCATTCCTTTTCTAATGATTCATTGTTATGTTTTAAATTACTGCCATATTAATTTCCTTTACACAGAGTATCCATGACGTGTCTACCAGATTCTATTTTACATTCACTTAATCCTTCGTGTTCGTTGTTAAAAATTAAAATTAAAAATTTTAGAATTTATTCATACACATAGGTTAAACAGTTCTGTAATATAAATTATTGTATATATAGTTACGTTATAATGTATTTAAATATACATTATTTCATAACTAGGTATACAAGGGTAGATATTCAATAGAATAAAATATTTCGACATCTCATTTTACTATGGGAGCAACTTATTGGAACTTAACAAGTTGAAAAAACGGCTAAAATTAATACTTTATTTCTAGATGAGCATATTGTGTTTACTGAGAAACGGGTTTAAATTTTGCAGCAATTTTTAAAATCTAACATCAATCCATCTAGTAACTCATTGCACCTTGGGAGATCCCCGAGAAAATCCTCCAACAGCGGCATCACGCGGCATGATTCCCTCATTTTCCTTCAATTAATCGACTTTCTTTCCCATATAAAAATTAATAAATGTAAAAAAAAAAAACGCGTCAGGTAAAGTTTATTTTGCATTTACGAATTTATTCTGGTTCCATCAATAAGGCGGTGCTTATATGATGTTTTCAATTTATAGCCTTACTGTGATTATATATTTCATACAGTATTATTACGAGCGTTCGATTCTCAATGTCAAAGGATTATTAATATTTTTGTGTGAGTAACAGGAACATATGGAATATTTTAACTAAGCCACGGCGTTGCGAGTTAAGTAGAATATACTTACAATAGCTATTGTTCGCATTAAATTTGCCATTAAATGCTTAAATGCGATCTGTTTCCGTAATTCTTGCTGCTGCACAGTAATTCGAATTCTATAACTAGAAGTTATTTTTGTGCATTCAATTTTTATTAATTTGACTATATATTTACTTGCGTTTACATGGATACATTTGATTGGATCTATGGTGGGTCCATAACTTTATATTTCATATTTTATTTTATAGTTCTAGAGTTATTGAGGAATTTGTTTGTTTATTGAATTACTCCATTAAATTTGGTAACTTTTTCAACTAAAATCATTAG
Source organism: Dryococelus australis (assembly GCA_029891345.1). Classification (NCBI taxonomy): domain Eukaryota; kingdom Metazoa; phylum Arthropoda; class Insecta; order Phasmatodea; family Phasmatidae; genus Dryococelus; species Dryococelus australis. Next base: position 255,047,704 of record CM056995.1, read on the forward strand.
TCCCTTTCTGTGCATGTTTAGTTAATCTCCACAGTTTATCTTTTTACTTTATATAAATAAATTTAAAATTTAATTTTTTAAGCAATTTCATCGGTTATGTTCACATCACATCCTGTGAGAATTTGTTATAATAGAGAACGCTGCGAATATTGGCAGCTCATAAATGGTGCGAGTTATTGACCACATGCTGTTCAAGTAAGGCCATCCTTGAGCCATGCGTTCATTGAAGGTAAGAGATAAATTAGTGGATTATATTACCTTATAAATATGACGATAATGCATGGCTTGTAGAAGAGGGCATGCTGTACTTGCTTCTAATCCGCTAATACCGTAATTAGCTTTGAAAGCTACCCAAGGGAAGCAGCGTTTATCAAATTAACCAATGTCGTGCCCGAGATGGTAGTGTATCTCTCGATATCTCCTGTCCTATTTCAGTGTTCTAACCCACTAAAGTGCATTAGAAAGGCATAGAAAACTCAGTATGTTTCGGCAATGTCAAATAAAACGTGGACTGGAGTTTTGCAGCAGAAAAAAAATCAATCTTTAAATCTTTTTTACAGTAGCAATAAACATTTATCACCCGAAGTTATATCAATTAAGTTTGCCATTGTATAATATTTAGCGTCCAATACAATACGAGACGCTCATAAATTGTGATCGTTAAAACGCAATTCATTTTCAATCAAAGCATCACTATGGAGGGAACAATAGTAGTGCCTGTTTTGCTTACAGTTACGGTGGCACATGGTACTGAATCAATAAGTAAAGGGAAATGGAAAATTTTTCAATAATTGGTCTGTTAAATTGACTTAAGTAACTGTTGAATAAGTCATCCGCTTTTAACTAATTTTCATAGTGATATATTTACTTATTCACCTTTAGGGTGTGAGCAAACAGCTTTTTCTGCTATAATTTTATTCTTCTTATGCCATACAATGATGTAGATGAGATACTTGAAAAGAACAAATATTTATTTACTTACCTCAAGTTTAGTTTTAACGTTACAATTGTTATTAATATATTCTCCAAGCTTTTCAATATTAACTTATTTTTATATTACTATCACATATCGAGACCCTCAAAATGAGAGTTCAGTCACGAATCCCTATTAAATTTAAATGGTAAAACAATATCTAATTATTGCGGATAAGATCAGGCATTCTGTTAAATTTTTAGCTATGCCTAATCAGAGTAAAATTCTCAAATCTAGTGTCTTAATTTATGACGATCGACGATTAAAATATATCTTTGGCTTCTATCACGTAACATGATACGCCTCACCGCTCTGACTCTTAAGTGTACGAATTGTGTTTCCTATAAACTCCAGTGCTTATCTTCGGACCGATCTTTGATCATGACTGATAATACTGTAAGATTGTCGGGCTTCTACCTGGGAACTCGCGAGAAATCGACTCTATCGTGTTGTGCTGGAGATAGTTTTGTAGCTGGTTAACCGACTCTTTTCCAAAGCGAACGCAATGAGACTCCAGGTTGGCTACTTCAAGTATGCCGGAAAACAATTACATTTGCTATAATTAACATACGTGCTCAGCCCCAAGAAACAATCAAACTCGCAAGTCTATTTGACAACAACCAAACGCACAAATAATCTAGTATCTATATCATATCCCCCTCCCTCCGCCGGGCCAGTTTTATTGCTACTCTTCTCACATTTCTTTGGGAGCCTAGGATGTACAAAACTTGAGGTTCTTGAATTTTAGTGAACACACTAAACACCTTTCTTCCGAATTAATATTTGATGTTAATTATGTTGTGCGAAAAAAGAACACTGGTGTATTGTCTATGGATGATAATAACATTTCGAATGTCATAGAAACAAACGCGAGAACGCTAGCAGCCACCCCTACACAGCTTTCTTAATCGATGCTGAATGACATAACTGTTTAAACCCCGCTGGAAAATCCGTACGCCTACATCTACCTCGTCTTTATGAGGATCTAGTTTTACAATAGGCCTATAATAATGCCTACAATATTTACCAGGTACAAACGTTCGAAAACATGCCAGCCATTTTAAATTTATATCCAGCAGAAAATATCAGACGTCACAAAATATGTCTACAGTATTTTGATGATATCTGGCTGACAATGAATACCCAATATTTAACTTTTTAAATAACAACTGTTTGTTAATAACATAGGAATAAAATAAATGTAAAAAAACTTTTAAAACCAAAATTTTATTTATAAATGCACTAAAAAGAGAAAAATTATTTTAATAGTTACAACATTTGTAGAACTTGTAAGATGTGGTTGAACAGCCGTAATAAACATTACTACGCATGAACATGATTCTATCAATTTATATTTATTATATAAAAGCTTGGCGCGAATATTTAAGAGTCTTACGCACGATATATGATTCCAATGCTTACACAAATGTGATATACGTTCTATATTGCGCCAAGCTTTTATATACCAAATATAAATTGATACAACAAGTTAATTTGTAAAGTTTATTGTGGCTGTTCGACCACATGTTACAAGTTCTACAAATTGTGTGACTATTATAATTATTTTTCTCTTTTTAGTTCATTTATAAATAAAAGGTTTGTTTTAAAAGTTTTTCAAATTTATTTTATTTTTTTATTTTTAGTCTCTAACCATGTGTTTGTATCACGAATATGGCTTTCCCTTGCTAAGAAAGATCCCCATAATGTATCGTGATAGACCAGTAGTTCGCTTTCATTCCGATACGGGACGTACTGTAGGAGCAAACTATAGTAATAGTTTTCAGAACCATTTGCCGCTACAAAATATGGCACGCGCACAACAGCAGTGAAACTTCTAATATCCATTTTACTATTATTAGATTCTGTGAAACAAACTCGATACGAGGTTTACTGCATGTAGTTATAGAGTTCCTATGGCCGCCTTCCGGCTCCATCAACAGATCATCTCAGTATGGTAACTTCACATTGTATTGTCATGGGAACTACACATGTACGCGAGATTTCAGTTCAATTGGATAACGGGAATTGTTTAAAATTCGACTTGCATGATTTCACCCGGACGTACAAACGTACAAACTAACAAGGCAAGTTAAATAAAAGCTTGTAACAATTACAATTTTGTGTACCATTGTTGAAATTTCAGTCTATGCTATCAATTACAACAAATCTTTGAATGCCACGAGATTATAATTGTTTAGGGGGTTACAAAAGATTCTGAGCGCATGTGAAATTGTAGTGTTGCAGATGTTCATTTCCTAAGTCTAAGTTGAAGAAAAAAAAAACCCCGAATTATTACACACAAATGCACGTCCGATAAATACCAGTCCTGACAAATCCCCGACTTTTCAAAAGTTACTTTTAGAATTGCACGTAGTATCTAGTCGTAGTAACGTAGTAACGTCTCATTATGTGGCGCATCTAATTAGCATTGTTAATTCTTATAGCGGTATGTAAATATAGTATACTAGTACACACATAAGGATTATATAAAAATGCAATTTTTATGACGTGTTCTACATGTAAACTTATTATTCAGTAATTTTATTTTTTATTTATATTTTATTTTACAGTTGACATATATCCAGCATTACGTATTAATTTTCATATTGTTAAGTTTTGAGCAACATGTTAATTTGTGTAAGTTAGCAATAGTTGATAACAACGTATTGATTGTAAGCATAAGGAATGCACCCTGATATAAGCCCTATGTTGCACCGGTAAATTCAATTCAGGTAACCGATGCCAAATTGAGGTGTCGAAAGTATGTTCTGATTTCCATCTTGTTTGAAATGGGCCATTAAGGTAACAGGTAAGGTAGACCTGAGCTTTGTATGAAAAGTGAATGATTATAATTGAAAAGTGAGTTTGATCCCAACGAATATGCTCCGTTTTGTGTAAATAGCCGACAGAGTGTTATTAAACTGTCTGAAAAGGGCTCAGGAGCTTAGCAACTTCTATTATTACGTGATCTTTATCACCGCCATATTAAGTGACCGTTGGTCCAGCGGTGAAGTACTAAAGACATTTCCTGCTAACTGCGCACTTATTTTCAACATTTTCTTGCTGATCACACATTGCCTGAGAATAATAATTCGTATTTTACTCTACCTAATTTTGACATTGCTAGCCAGGAACATTTTTTATTAAGTGTAAACGCATAGGCAGATATTTTAAAATTGTTACGTGTGAGTGAGATTAATATTTGAACATTAACCAAACACTAAAACATTTTAAATTTGGTACGAACTTTTAAAAACTGCAAAAACCTTAATTAGGGTTGCAAAGCACACACACATAATTGTTATTTTTGACAGGCAGAGTTTTAAATTCAATATCCTTGTCCAGCGGCTGCGTGTTATTTGTATATATTCTGTGGTCACAATATCAAGTTGAAAGCATAATTTAAATCGAGAAAAGATTTTTGTTTGCATAATATTCCACTTCACCCTTGGACTTCTTTGATGGTTATGCTGGTAGTTAGTTTCCTTGTTTTTCCCAGAGAATATATACAGCGTGACATATGTATAGCTATGTGGAGGCGGAGACAAGCCTGGATACAAAGGAAACATGCTGGTAAGCTGCAAGTCTGTTAGTGTTTTGTGGTGGTTTTTAGTATTTTGCAGTGCGTGTTCTGTCACCTCCACATTCAGTTATTTATTTGCAAACCCTGTCTGCACGTTGCATAATAATTACACATATAAATATCTCTCTACTTGCCTTCACATACATTAAAGACCACAAATCTTTACAGTGCATAATACACATACGAGGGGCTTAAATATTTTTTCTCTGACTATCTCATTGCAGTCCCCCCCCCCGCCCCCCCCATTTTGTTACTGTGACGTCCATGCGTGGTGCTGTAGTAAGCCACAAAGCCTATCTATATAATATGCCAGTCCCTAAGTTCACCTAACACCACTTCATTATACTATTGGTTGCAAGTGTATCCCTCAGAATTTGGTAGCAGTGGGAGCAAATGTAAGATATGTATGTAATGGGAAAAGAAATAACACTCAGGTAACAGAACTAATGAAGAGTGTGAAGAGTGGAGATTCGAATAAATTTTGTTACTACGTATGGAAGCCACACTAGAATGCGTAAACATGTCAGATTAAAGCAGCGTAAAAAAGTTACAGATAAAATACAATAAACTCATTCCGATAAAACTTGCGTATCCTGTAAAATAATTTGATACCCATTACATATAGTAAATTATACTTCGCCAGAATATATGTAAATGAAATTTCATGCGATGGCGTATGTAAATATTTTGAAAATTGGCCATATCAGTGTTTACGTACAGTGAAAAAGCGCGAATGGTAAAATATTTTCCCATGCATCCATGGTAACGTTCCTGCAGTTGCTCAGGAAAGAGTCTATTGCGTAGGGAAGTTCCCAATTTTGTATAGTAGCGATGCTAAACAATCTCATATTTTCAGTCCGATACATAGTAATATTTCCATACGCAGTATAGGTTAAAGACATCCATTACAGTTAGGAAGTTTGCCAGAATATTTTTTACAGCGTACTAGTGCTCTGCCAGCATTATTCGTATGGTTTATAGGATACTAACATGACTACTCGTCGTTGCACGGGTATGAGGGCAGCGAGAATGCTGGTGTAATAGAAGGCCGGAGTCGATTTCGGCCAACACAGTATTTTACGTTGAGTATTGGAGGGTATCCCTTCCAAATTTGGTTCAGATTTTTCAAACGGTGTAGAATTGTGAAGAGAACAAACATACTTAGGCTACACACAAACTTTAAATGTTATATAAATTGATAAAGAGTCCTCAAAACAGTGAATGTTACGTGACACACACAATACTTGCAAGGCTTCATTAAGATGTTATTGTCGTACAGAGAGGGTGCATGAGATAACCGCCGAACAACTGACAGAGTTTAATAGAGGCTACACTACAAGGCAAAGAGATGCAGGTTGGACAGCGTATTTATTTGTCTCACATTAGGAAGTTTGGAATTCACAGCCATATCGTGCTATGAGCAATGGACGCGTGAATGTACCCATAAATTTCAGGTCATGGACCACTCCGACAAGGCAACAGGAAGGGGATCCATATGATTCTAAAGCAGAAATGAAAAGTAAAAGCAGCTTCCTTGTCCACTACCCAAGTGACATGTTGCAGCATCGTCGCCTTGACTGCACTGATAGTAGATATCTTTGATGACAAATCTCACTTGCCTTTTTGAGCAGATAATGATGATACAAGTTTAAATTCCGCAACAGATTCTATCGCCCCTTGTTATTAGCGTGATTATTTCGGGAAAAATCCCACGTGATCGTTAAAAGTTAAAGTCCTAAAAACATTTAAACGATGAAAGAAAGCTCTAATACAAAGCTAGGCAATTTTTTTGTGTGCGTACAAATTTAAAATTTACTTCAACATAGGCGTCCCAACTATAGATGTGGGATATGCTGAAGGCAGCTACAACAACGACTGTCTGTGGAAGATGAAAACCCTTAAACTGCCTGGTGTTCCATTGCCTCGTTATGTTTGACCACAGAGAGCGATGCACAAGAACGACTAAGAAAGACACCTGGAGTACTTGGGCAGAAACAGACGCAAAGAACGAATATTAGCTCGTCCTTCTGCTTGGTCTCGTGACATTTTTTTTCGAACAGCCGGTAGACACGAAGGGCTTCCTCCATCGCTGCGTACAGACACACAAGACACATCCAGCCCGTAGCTCCCTCTTCTCCCCGTACCCGAGTCCGCCACGGTCTGGTGGCAATCCGCGTGGTAATGCAACACTGCGAAATGTTGTTGACGGAGTCTGGAGATTTCGATTCAAGTCCTGTTGACCGCGGAGATAAGGGAAGGGAGAACTCGTGGCTCCCCCCTTCTCAATTCTGCTGAATCTCGAGATAAAAAAGTCGATGCACGTTTCACATACAAGTAGAGGTAGCTGTCGGATCTATGATGGGGAGGAGGGGGCCCTAGAACCACCAACGTCGCGTGAAAAGCAGAAAAGTTTGACACCGGCAGATAAGACGAATAAATGACACACACCTGAAAAAGTATAAAATATCATTCGAACTCGGACGAAGTTACCAACCATTGAATCCGTCGTGGCACCTACCAGTGAAGTTTTGCAATACTAACCAATTCTGTATGGTAACATTTTTAAAAAGATTTTTAAATAGTTATTTATATTTATGTATGAAACAGGAGTTTATCTAAACAAGTTTTGTGTTACTACTTATTGAAATTCACACGAAATATAGTGGTATGAAGTGTTAAAACCTCGTACTCAAAATGGAGATAAAATAATGTATTATCTTCTCAGTGGACATAAAACACAAAGAATTTGCTTGTTTCACCTATATTATATAATTATGCATATATTCGTACTTAAATTAAAAGGTAATAATTTTACGAAAAGTTTATACCAAAGTATTTAAATATTTTTAATCGTTCCTCGTAGCGTCCTGTATATTTAGATATCATCATCTCTAAGACGCTACGATTAAAAAGTAATATACAGGAGGTACGTACGTATTTAGGTATATTGTTTAAAGTTGGAATACATGTAAAACGTGTTAGATGTGCTTTTGAAATCGAATACACTATTGTTTGTGAAAATTGCAACACCCAGAAAGAATGGTCCGAATGAATCCAAACTCGGAGGATGTGTAAAACAGTTTACCAGCAGAGGTGGCGTACACGTAGGCCCAGCAGCGCCCTCTCTTGTGTGACCGGAAACGACCGCGTTACGCCAAGCCCAGTCAGTGAAGAACCGTAACGAAGTGAAAGCAATTTCCGTATGCCTCGTCGACGTCAAAGGGTGCAATATCAGCATGTGAGAGAGTTCGAACGGGTCAGGATGATCGGTCTCTGGGAAACGGGTTTGTCATGAAGTGACATTTCGGCTTGTACAGAGCATGCTGCTACGACGGTGATGTGTGTGTGTGGAACCAGGGGCCTTATGCTGGAGTTTTCAGTCGTATGCGAGTAGCTAGTCGAGTGGTGTTTTGCCGAACGGGACACTGTTTTGACATGCTGGAACCACTCGGGATCTGCTCCCCTGCGACTGGAGCGCTCGGAATGGAAGCTGAGTGGTTGTAACCGAGTGACTTGGCTATCTCGCATGCCACTGAACGCTGGAAATCGTTAACTCAAACAGCTTGAAATAAAAACATTCTGTCAGACTGCAACGAAAATTCTTTAAAAATCTGTTTAATAATACGAGAGCGTCTTTATTTATCATGCGCATGGTGTATTTCTTTGTGGTTTGTCTCATTACATTATTTTTTAATTAAGGGGAAGTTACAGAATTTGGAGATTGAAACGTACATTATTTCATGCATTTATACGAGCCTAAAAATAAATAACTTACAGTATTTAGTCCGAAGCAGGTAATAAAAATTTTATCTCATCCACTCTGCTTCATTATTAAATATTTATCTCAGTTAGCTTATGCACCATCTAAATTAATCTGAATGTGCTCTACTTCATTTTATTTCGAGTTTGTTAATTAATTTTAATTGTTCATGCAATTTTTCTGTCGGCAGATAAATTTTATTGCCACTTTTGCTTGCGTTCTTAATATTTTTGTCAGGCTGAATTTTTTTATTTTTTTAATGTAAATTATGTCGCATTATTGTAATATTAATATCTATCCAATTAAATTGTTTCCAGAGTTCTTGATATACATGTAAGTTACATGTTGATTAGACACAGAGTAATAAATGTTATTAAATAAAATAATCTGCTTTCACATATTCTTTTCTGTTATATAATTTAAGAAACTGTGGCTATTGCTTATGCATGTGTACTGATGTTTTCAATTTGATTCAGTGTGAGTGATAACATTTATCCTCAATTTTGTATTTCTTCCAAAAAAAAAAATTTAATATTAAATTTTAAAAGAGTTTTGTGTACATGTGTTTCTACCATTAGTCACCAATCCCTCAAGTTTGTCGACACAATAATTGTCCTTACGCATACGGTACACTTACATAAAGTTTTCCACTAAAATGATAATATTTACAGTGACTTAACATACAATTACTGTAAACTTTGAATAGTAAATATGAAGTCACAATAAGTATAGTGATTATTGTGGTGCTGAATGCCACAGATTTATAAGTTTGCTGCATGTTTTGAGAACTTCTCCTTAGCAAACAATGGCAAGTATTTATAAAGAGGGATAATTTGACAAAAATGCTGTCACATGTTGATAATAACACATTTATCGCAATCATATTGAAGTTTAATAAAACGTGGAACTATTACTTGATCTTCAGATCACATTCATCACGAGGCAGATTGAATTCGTGGTACTTTTGTACTACGTCTACGAATTAGGACGTAATGCCCTCCCATTTTACGTTTATTTATTATTTCACCAAATCACTCTTTAATAAATTTCTCTGTTAGGTGCTGGTTAATAATTTTTAAAACAACGATTGCTCTTTGTTGTTAGACTAGCTTGTTTTCGAATAGACTTCCATAGTAGCAGAATTATTTAAATAAAGCTTAAGTTGTTTCTCGTCTCGTAGACCTATGTTTTATTTCTGAATGAACAACATTTATTATTTTTCGCAGAAAGAGTATTATGAAGTACATATCGCGTGTGACAGTTGCGCATTGCAATCTCTAGTAGGGGGCCTACTAGAGATTGCAATCATAATTTGGAGGCGAACAGATTCTCACACAAACGAAGCTGCTTCACACCATTTGCTGTCATCTGGCATTTGTTATTAATAAAACCTGAATTTTCAATCCTCCGAAGACTATGTAGGAGGGTAAGATTACAATTGACAGATTACAATAGGCTAATAATAACACTGTGTGTGATAAATACCTATAAGAACCAAAATCAAAGACATTATACAAAGTTTATAGCGAATAATTTTCAGCAGTTACTGTAAGGATAGTTTTTTGTATAATTATATTTCTCGTTTATGATTAAATATAAGCCTAAATATAACCAAGAAAAATTGTCCATTATTATATTCTCTATATAACTAAAATAATAAATATTTAGAGTTAAAAAAAATTAGTTTCCTGAAGTAGATTCGAACCATACAACTTTCAGTCAGCAAGCCGCAGCCCTAACAACGTTTTTTTTTTTTTAGTTGACTTCATTGCCGTATTGACCGATACATTTGCCGTTGGACAGAGCGTGTGTGACGTTGTGACAATACGTGTTGTTGACGTTTGACGAGCTCAAGTTAGACCGATTTGATGACCAATTCACAGTACACATGAGCGCGACAGGCGAAGAGAAGGTCTGCCGTGGAGTAGCCGAGGCGCGAACTACCGACCCTTCAGCTACTACAAGTCGGCCGCTCCACCCCTGAGCTATGAGGGCAGAGCCCACTCGCTCACTACTAATACATTCAATAGAGGACCTACATATTGTAGGCCTATATGTTTGTAAACTCTTTTGGTGCCGTTCATTTCCAGTAACTTTGTGAGGTAATTATAGTGCATATTAACACATGTTATTACCAAAATATGATTTTGTTATGAATGATCTGTTGTACGACGTACACTTAGTTCTGTCTAACACCTTATGGTCGTTAAAATAGCAAGATAGAGCGTTTACAACGTGGATGCTCGCCATGGAAGAACTCCCATGCGACCACCGCTAGCCCGAATCGAATGGTCGAAACGTACGCGAGAGGTTTTCGCTCCAGAATAGGAAATCTCGCACACGTGAAGCCGCGTGCGGGTTCACCACTCTACTCGGCTCGAATGGTCTGAGGAAGTCTAACGATTTAGAGTGTAAGGCCCCAGTGAATAGAAGAGGGTCGTACGCAGCGACGAGCGGGTACTGGACCTCGCAAAGTAACCACAGAACAGGATGACAGCCGACTTCTCCGCATGGCCGTAACGGAACGTACAGCCTCGTCCACAGTGTTGGCTCGACACTGGAGCACTGCAAAGGGTGTGGACCTGTCTGCGTCGAAGGTTCTACGCCGTCTGCTGTGGTCTGGACTGGTGGCACGCACGCCATTGCATCGGCTTCCATTGCCCAGTTAACACAAACGCCTCAGATTGCAATGGGCACGGGAACACCGTCGCTGGCGTGCTGAGTGGCCAAATGTAGTGTTTTCGCTTCAACCTGTCCTACAGTGGTGGCCGCATGCGTGTTAGATGCTACCCTGGTGACTGCAATCTGGCAGCCTGCATTGTGGAGCGGCATAACGGACAAACACCAAGTGTGATGGTTTAGAGGCGCCATTGTATACAACATGCGTTCTCGACACCTACATTTTGAGGGCAATCTTAGCAACAACCACTACATCAGGGAGGTTTTAAAGAGCAAGGTACTGCCCCTCCTTCAGGTAACTCCACATGCCATATTTCAGGAGGACAATGCCCGGCCACATGTGACGAGGAATGTGGAAGGCTTCTTCAATGAACGACGGGTACCATTGATTACCTGGCCTGCACGTTCACCTGACATGTCGCCCATATAACATGTCTGGGATATGGTTGGTCGGCGACTTCTTTGTCACAGTACTCGAGCAACCACTGTTGATGCTTTGTGGACTCGCATACAGATAGCGTGGAGAGAGATTCCTCAGGAATATATCCAGGTCCTCTTTGAATCCATGCAACGACATTTTGGGGCTCTGATTGCAGCATGTGGGGTCTTCGCACCATACTGAATTCTCAAGCACAGAGATCATGTACAATTATGTAATCCTAATCAATTGTGTATTTTTCATGTATCTAATCTGTGGTATAATGTTTATTTCAATAACATGTGTCCTTCTTGGTATTGCTTTTTCACAAACGTTAGTGTACTTGAACGTTAGTTTACATGAAAATACCTCAGAAAAATCTCAAACGCATTTTTTTCTTCGCGAAATATGAATAACTTTATTGTCAGTTCACCGAAAACGGTTTGCCAACCAGCGTTTTATTAGAATTTTGTTTCCACAGCATTTAAAATGCTAAGAACTCCATATTTTATTAGGTAACACTTAAAATGTACATCTATATAGTTGGTATTAGGTCGCGTTTCTCAGCCAAAAATGCATTATGCTTAACTTCTCAGCTTTCTACATTCTGTGCAGTTACAGGCTTCATTTATCAAATTTACCTTCACCAAATTCGACGCTTCCTTACAGTATCATTTTGCTATACGATTCTGTCACTATTTATTTCCCTGGCTCTTCCGCAAACGCTGTCTAACCATTTTTTTAGTTTCAATTATTCGCACACATTTTCTACACGATCTTTTAAGTGTAGTTTTCAATTATTATTATTTTTTGTTTTTGTAGGATAGTAACTCAAAACACAGAAATGAAATGCTTGCTATTCGCAGACCCTATGAGCTTTGTGAATCACTTTCCACTTGCACTTTCTCTCATTCACTCGTGTATTTTCATTGCGTTCTCTTACACTGTCTTCCCCACTTATCTTGTTACCTCCCTACATTTTAAAATAATATTCCTATTTATATACGTTTTAAGCAATAGATTCTGTATTATTTATATGTTTTACCCGGCTCTTGCCTTACGCTTTCCATGTAGGATATACCCTATCCTTGTATCCATCACAGCCCCGTCCCCTCCAATCGCTAAATAGTGCCCCTCTACCATATCTCCCATCGAGAGCCTTTATGTTTAATTGAAAAATAACATACGCCATGTCAGAGTCATGTCGTCAAGTAAGACCCAGGGGATGACAATAAAGAATACGGTAGGGCGGGGCTATTCCAATCACTTTCAATAAAATTAATTTAAAATAAATTGTTAGAATTTTCTGAAAGAAATTTTCTTACAAACACGGAAAGAGTGTTAAATAAACTATAAAATCCACCCTGACAGGTAATGAAACACAAAAATCCACTTTGGTGATGATTTGTTACAGTAAAATAACAAATTGAGACAAACGTACGATTTTCGGGGTAGTTCCATTCTGGAAAAGTCTCTCTGTAGCATGCAAACTGTCTTCATAAACACACTTTAAATAATCTGGCATGCAGTTGAAATACGCATACTTTTTACGGATTTTTTGATAAACACTTAAGATCACACATGTATTTTCGTCTAGGTTTATTCGTGACTGAGCGTTGCGCTGCTGCAGAACTTTTACGCTTCATGATAGTTTTGTTTTCTCTTTTAGAATCATCTATCTTCAGTCTTCGTTACGTTTTACTTTCCACGTAAATATTTCTGGGAATATTTTCGTAAAGGTCTGTCTTCTTTTGATAGATTTTTCTATAAAGTCAGGAAAATTTGGAAAAGTTAAAGTCTGAGTATTTGGATCACTGTTGTGTCCAAAAATGTGTTGTGGGAGACATTATGATGTTTCACCACCTTCATCTAAGAATTTATTAAAAGAAGAGAGACTATAGTTTAAGTTAAGAGAATGATTAACTGAGTCGCTGTTCCCAAAGGCTTATTTGTCATGTAAAGACCTTTAGGGATCACATTTTTGAATTTTTTACATTTTAGATACGAATGATTTTGCACCGTCTGGAAAAAAATATAATAAATAGATCTGAGTGTAATACTCGCATTTATACCAAGTTAATAACCACATATGTGTGCATAAATATGAGAACTAAATTATATATACTGGAGAAATAGTATTACTTTACACAGATGGTTTAACTGAAAGTACTTTTAACCGAAGTATGACAAGGACTTGATGTAATACTTGGAACTAAATTAATGTCGCCTTATGAAAGAAAAGTTGAACAATGATTGTACGTAAACTACCATGGACACAAAATTGCTTCGGCTAATTTATTACTCGACCAATCTTCCTATAATTGATTATGTTTCTTCTCTGTTAGTGAAGATTACTGTCAAGATGACAATAGCAGCCACAACCACACTTCGTGCATCTAGACGGACCAATAGTAGGCGATGCCTAAAAAAAAGGTGTAATAGACCCTGAGTATAAAAACCCCACCTTACCCTACACAAAAAAATATCAGACTAGCTGTTGTCAACAGCGTGAAGACGGGAGCAGATGCCAGTTCGCGAAACCTCGCTACATTCACGTCTTCGTCTCACTGTTCGTCTGTGGTGTCTTCATTGGTCCATCTACAGATGTATGTATATATCGTCTTGTCTTTGTTGCTCATTCATTTGTTTCTCTTCTAGTTTTGTTTCAAAAAGTTTGGTAGAGCTCTTCACAGAATTTTTTGTGGAATTAATATTATGTTTTAAATATCTTTTGACAACAGCTAGTCTTGGCTTTGTAATGGTTCGTTTAAAGGCAAGTTCACACTAGTGCCCACCATAACAGCTTGTATTAGTGTACCCATGTTTTAAATGCCATCCCCAGTCTCTTGCTTGGCGACATATCTCTGCTATGGCATGTGTCCGAAGTACCTTTTCAATTAATCACTCACACCCATTTCTAATATAATTTTTAAAAATTGTGCTTACTTTTAACGTGATTATATCATACTTAACCGCTTCGATTTCCATGATGGCTTTACATTCTTCTGTACTACTTTTGCGTGTCCCACTGTATTTCCTGATCTGTTTAAGCTGTAATATTTATACTAGTCATGTGATCCTCTCTACACTCTAAGAACACTTTCTTTGCCACAATACAAATTGTGTTGCAGCAAAGAAAATTGTTGTTTAAATATGAATCACTGCAAAGTAGCTTTGCCGGAAAGAAAAGTTTTGTTTAAAACATAATAATGGTAACAAAAATATTGCATTACCGTAACAATAATTTCACTTTAAAAAAATTTGAGGTACAATTTCCTTACATGTAAGGGAAGCTAATTACCTCTACATGTAAGGTAGACTTACCTGTTACATGAGGAGTAAACTTACATAACATGTAAGGTATTATTCCCTAATCGTACGGAAAAAGCACCTGACAAAAGTGGGGGAAAATCCAATACAATGAAGGTAATATTAACTATATTGTATAATAAAATTATATTTAAATATTATCCGGAGATATTAGTCCTGTTAATTCTTTTATTACTTATATCCTCTAAGGAACAGCAACCAAAACATCATCTCTAAAATCCTCGACAATTTCGACAGAGTTGGCGCGAGCCATGGTCGTTTAGCACGATAGGCCGTTGCGCTATCCATTACACCACGAAGGCAACACGAGAGTATCGGTGATTATTAGGGTGTTAAACGAGTGTTCTTCCGGCCGTCTTCTCACTTGGCTGTTGAGACTATTTTGAAGAGACGCACACGTCGTAAGGTAATTTTCCCATACATGTATGGGATTTTGACTATCATGTACGTGAATTTTACTCCAGAGCGCGGTAATTTTAACTTACGCGTAAGGAAAACTATGTTTCCCACACAAGTTTGCGAATACTACCTTACACTTGTAAGATAATTTCATAATTAATTTTTCCAGTGTTAGCACAAATCTTTAAACTAAAAATAATTGCAGTTTTAGTAAAGCAAGCTTTATGTTGCAGCAAATATAAAACACTTGGTTGCATTAAGGTAAAGAAAAATTTTTAAAGAAAAGAAATTTGGTAACACTAAATATATATTTTTAAAGCTTTTCTTTACTGTTAAGCAATATTTCTTTACCGCAAGCTAAAGAGCATCAAAGAAATTTTTTTCCTTGCTGTAAAGAAAATGTTTTTACTGTGACTATTTCGATAATGCTACCCCTTTTCATCTCACAGCCTCTTTTACACGCATCTTGCCATTCCCAAACCACTTCAGGTATAGGCTTCGCACTTTGTAAGTTACCCGCTCTACTTAGCGTCTTCCACTTCCGTAATGACTCTACTAATTGCCCAGTTCCCGTTACTTTAAATGAGTGTACAGGACCTTTTGGCCACACGGCGTATTAACAATAGTCTAGAGATAAAAAGTAATTAACATGAAAATTCTCCATGTATATTCTTTCCAAGAAAAGTTGTGTTTTGTTTTTAAATACTTATCAGCTCCCCAAAGGAATCGCTCTGGTCACCGAGAAGACCAAACTTATAACAGTAATGATATACGCATGGAAAGGACTAACACATCACGGACGGTAACAGTCGCAGCGAAAGGCTGCTTGCTACCTTTTGTACTACAAAAGCTGAGATTTGGAGTTTAAAAAATATACTAAAATTTTAATATAATATTATCAAGAATAATTACAAGCCGCTTATTCATAGCTTATCATAAGACTTAATGCCATCAAATTTTTTAAAAGTTATTTTTCACAAGAAATAGGGACACTCGCGATATTTATTGAAAAATAAATTACTCGGCAGGACTAATAAATCTTTTCAAAATTAAAGTTACATTTTGATTTCAATGTTGCGATATATTTCACAACTTATGTTTTCTGCCGTATCTATTGCATAGTTTCCGATACTTCAAATTAACACTTCGGTAAATTTGATAATCACACTTTTCGATAAAGAGATCATCGTTCTCTTTAGTGAAAAGAAAATCATACAAGCTGATTATGGTTCCGATAAAAAATACTCCCCATATCTTGTTCAAGTTTGACTCATTACTTAAAAAAATAAAGAAAACATTTGATGTAGCTATCGGCCATAATTCTGGAAATTCATTAAGTTTCTGTTTGCTTTCTTTCGATCAATGGTTTTATTGCAAGCATAAATTCTCTCACAGAGACGCAGGATACCAGTATTAAACAACTTGTATGTTCTGCGAAAAACGAACAACGCGGGGATCATAAAATACCTCTATCTATAAGAGTGGAATCCTAATGTAGATTCCTCCTATCATCGTTTCTCATCCAAATTTTATGTCTGCATCACACTGACTATGCGAATGCGTTCTCGTCGTCTTGGTTTTAAGAATTTTAGAGACTGGCCAACATAAAAAAATTGGCGAAAGTAAATAGATCAGTGAAATGTAAGCGGCATTGCGTCAAAAACAAAATATTTCAGGGAGTATGACTTTAGTTTGTTAAGTCAGTTATTCTTAGACTGGCTAAAGATTTTGAGATAAAAAATACTTAAGCCTAAGCTCAGACGTTAGACGACTTAAAAGTATCAACTATCGATTCATGTGCAAGTAAATTAATGTAAACGAGTGATACAGTAATGATATTAGAGAGTAACTTCATATTACTGTCCCTAAAGGCAATTGTGGAAACCCTTGTATAAGATGGCATCGTAAACGCTTCAGTCTCAGACTCATAAAATAATAATTTCTTTGCACGTGAAGTATTAAAAAACGTTTCTTAAATATTTTCCTGCAGTCACATTCTCTTAAAATTGTCAAAGCATCGACTTCAAAACAGATCTTCAACTATTTGGACACTAATGAAATTCAAAATTTGCACACTTTCGTATGCTGGTTCAATCTCTGTCGGCAAGCATTTCAACTTACAAATAAATAACTATTGATTACCTTGTATTTAGTACTCAAACCAAAATAAATATTAATTTTCTCAAGAATTATTATTTATGGTTAACAATTTTCGCTGCTTTAGATTATGTTTAAGACTTGTTTCCTAACGTTCATCAAACATTGCTGCCAACGTTCATAACAAACACATGAAATAAATAGATTCGATGTAATAAAATATATATTTTTTCGACTGTACAAAATCTGGAATTACGTTTTACAACTCTTTACACGATGCTAATGTTACTGTTTCAGGATAAAATTACTTTCACTTTTCTAAATCAAATTATTGTAGCTGTGGTAAGTGTTAGTTTGGTCTTGGATTTTAGCCTGCGAATAATAAGGGCAAGCACTAAAGTTTCCAATAAAAGAGTGTTATAATGAATGTATGGAATATTCTATAGGTATTATTACTTGTTAATACCGCTCCGTTATACCACGAATCCAATCAGTTTATGCCCTAAATCATACACTTACTTAAACTAACATTTATTAAATATATACAAACAGCTATTATGAACCAGGGTTCGGTCATAAAGTACCTACATTTGAAGGTACCTTAATGACTCCAGTCACAAAAGTAAATATTAATAAACTGATTTTCACTGTTTTCAATTTGTTTGGTGTTAAAGTAACAGGCCGCTAACTTGAAGGTGGTATGTCCAAGTTACATTTTCGCGTGGGTGGGCAATTACTTTAAAAGTTACACTAAACGACTTTATTAACATTTAATCCCTGGCAGGCAATGCTATCAACCAACAAAAACTCAATGAAATAAGCATTTAAATACAAATTATTTATGGAGCGCTGGGTGAACTGAATTTGTAATTTCGAATTTATACAGTTTCTTTATAATTTTTTTCTCACGAATAGTACTCTGTTGAGAAATATGGAAATTAATTTTAAGTTTATATGAAGTTGTTAGTAATATTTATTTTAAAAGCTTTCTTTTTTTCTTAATTTTTACCACGGGAGGCAGGAACATTCTAAACCGGTCCAGATGTAATAACGCTAATTGTAATAGAAGTATACGCCCAAGCCCGTTAAAATAGCCACGCCCAGGGAAAAAAATACCTTCAAGAGATAGCAGTTGGTGTAGAGAACCATCACGTTTCATATTCCAAATGATTTAAGGTTAGCTACTATCAGCAACGTCAAACTACGTCCAAGTAATGCTAAAACCGTTCCAACCTTGGTTATATAAGCAATCGCGGGACGCATATGTGTTGCATTATAATCAGCGTACGTGTGAATTGAACGTCGGTGAGCAGTTAACATGCCTTCTGCGTATATGAAATGGCAACTGCTGCCGTACTTGTTTCTTGTACAAGCTTCTACAAGGCCTGATGCACGAGCTGGCATACCAGCCGCTATATGAGCCATCATAGAAAATTCATATTACACGACAGCAGCTCACGTACTAGCGTTTGGCACCCTCGGTGGGCGCGCAAGCGTGTGGTTCGTAGCAAATAGAACCCCAATAGTAGAACTGCTACCAGTCAGTAACTTACGTAGGCCTATAAACAACTACCAAGCGCATCTTAATATTGCCATATTACTTTTGGTCTCTCCATTCATTGCTTAGTGGTATAGTTTTATTTACTTTCTTGAAAATGACGCGTAGTCACGAGAGTACAAGGCCATTATTTTTTATTTGGACCAAAATTAGTAACCGTTTGTAAAATGTAGGCCTAGATTTTTCTTTACGTGCCAAGTTATTTTCCGCATATAATATTTCAGGGTAAGCGATGAGGAGGGTGGGGGGGGGGGGGGGTGAGTGTCTGGCAGAGCTTCGAACTCACACCCAAAATTTACTCCTTTATACGCGTACCTCGTGACTTTACCGCTGTACTACAAGTTCACATACAGAGTTCGGTCATTAAATAAGCTATATATGTATTTACCCGCTCGATTGATTAATATTTTAAAATAATTTATGGAATGTTTTAAGTATTTAGGATGGTTTTAAACATAAATTAAGATTTGTCGCTAGTAATATTCCTCTTTGTCGAATTTTAAATATATAAAAAAGAGTTTCAACCTCACGGATGTATAATCAAAATGGAGACGTCCTTTTTGGTTTCTTCATGAACTCGTTTAAAGAAGTAGCGACGGGGAGCGCCCTTCGCTCCAAAACTGCCATGGGTTTGGCCAAGCACGAAAGCCGGTATGGAACCTGCCACGAAAAATAGGACCTGTTCATTACCAAATCTGGTATGAAATCTTGCCATACAAGGGGCCATAACGGATGTCATACTAGCCAGTACAGCGGCCGCTATGGCGTACATCGCACGAGATTTTATTGAATCTTGTATCGTGTAATACGGCCTGCAGATACCAGATCCAGTAAAATATATTGAATTTCCCTCCGCTAAGGCAGTTAGGTAGTTGGGCTTAATGTCTCATCAGCAGCAAGGAAATTAGAGATTGGGAAAGTTGCTCAAGGAAGAGGGTTTGGGGAAGGAATGGGAAGGAATCGGCCATGAAGTTTGTTGAAGACCTATCCCAGCATCCGCTGGGAAGTCCTGGAGTGATTTTGGGAAACCATGGAAGACCGAAGACAGGAATACTGGACCGGCAATCGAACCTGGGTCCTCCCGAATGCGAGTCCAGTGAGCTACCACTGCGCTACTCCGCTCGGTCCCGCTACTAAGATATTTGCTGCCGAACTATACGACAATTTCGGGAGCAGTGGAGTCATGAGGCAACACGTACGCGCTGGGAAGTGTTTGGGCGAGCAATAACGACCACCAGAATAAAGGAATGTTTCATCATCAAACCCATGCAAACTCAAATAACAGCGCCTCTTCTCGCTATTCAAAGATAGCCAGATGCATCAATAGTTACTGCAGATTCCACCCGCATTATTGTGAGGTGACATTCAGAAGAACACTTACAATATTCTCAACATGACTTGACGACTCCACATAGTTTTCAGTACTGGTGAGTAGATGGATCATGTATGTTTTGGCCCACCTAGCGCAAGAGTGGCCTAAGTAGCATTTTGTGCAAGATTGGCACAAGTGACTAATTAACATATGCAAATGAGATTAAGGAATTATTTAGTGAATTAATTAATTTAATTGATCAATTAGATTAATAGACAAATTAAATTGAATACTTCGATAAATATATTAATAAAAGAATTAGTAATCAATTTTTTTATATCAAATATATTTTTTTATTGGTGTTGAAAGGGTCAAGTGTTATAAGAGTGATGTTGGTGGAGCAGCATCGATGTTTCCTCTGTGACGTGCTAAAGCCGACTGACAAGAGGTGTGGGTTGTAATTGTTTTATAGGTGTTTATGTTAGCATAAGAGTGTAATAAGGGACATTTTATATTTTTTAATTTGTGAGTGGAACGAACGCATACATGTATGTTCTGGCTCACTAGGCGAGGGAGGTGTAGATAGAGCGAGAGCATGCGACCCACTTCAAGCCAATACAATTTATGATCAAATAGGGTACAGAACGAATTAATTTACACATTAACCAAAAGACTTGATACAAATTCATTAAACCGACTTAAACATGCGATTACAGAATGAAACTATTTCAAATGTTAATTGATAATTAAAGAAACGAAACGCCCAGCTAATATAAAATTAGAACTTATCATTACTCAGGACCCCCATGACAAAGATCCCCTCCCAACACAAAGTCGTACTCACACATACTTTACCCTCATCACCTCTTAAGACCAATATTCTAAAAACACATCGAAATAAAAGCAAGGAATGCCTTACAAAAAATATTGATTACACTAAGTAAGTAATTAAATTGCATACAAATTACGTTTAAGGATAACTTAACCATCCAAGAAAATCGATTCGCTCTCAACAATAAGTTTAAATAAATGTATGTAGTTTTATCGTGTTTTCATAAAAATTAGGAAAATTAAATTAAATGATACATCCCTATATATGCAAAGACAGACATTTGCATGTAATATTCCCCAATCAATGTATAAATAGCCCTGTTGTATTCAGTTATAAATGAGAGTTTAACAAACCATACAACCTAAACACTGTATATGCGAGATTTACCTGCTCTTTCGGGGAAGGGCGCGGTCTGTCCGTTCATGCGGCACAAGGGTTAGGGCGGCCGGGAGGTGGACTTGTGAAGGCTGGCACCCCGAGGATAGATTGGCCATGAGGGGCCAGCGGAGCTCCATCCTCGAGAAGCCAACCGCTGTTTCGAATATTTTTACAACTCCCCCGATGGTGAGCGCTCAAGTCGACATGCTCTTTCTCCCCCTGCTCCGCCCATCCAACACAGGAGCTGTCGCCTGCCGTGCTTCTCTGAGCACCACTTCCCATCACCCTGCTGCACGCTCAACAAAGCCTGTGCAGACCATCCTCACACCTCCGTGGTGGTCTCCCGACACTGACAAAGAGACAAGTGAAATCTCTCACGCTGAGACAGATGGGGGAGCCGCATCGGTGGCCAGGTACCTTTGCTGGCCATTGGAACCAACTCTCCCTGCCAGCAAAATTACCACACACATGTTGGCCCAATCCTACCTCGGCGAGGAAAATCTGAAACACCAGTAATGTCTCCAGCAAAGCACATATATTCCATAAAAATTATTTTAAGTCCAGGAAACTCTCACCCAAACAAAACGATTTTAATAATTCCAAGTAGCAGCGGAAATAATACATTGTTCAATGATCAGAACTAAATATTTGAAAAATGTATTTACACCTTCTTTAAACATTTTCCTAGCTAACACGATTCGATAAACATTTTAAATGTGCGTGTATGTATATTCTCTTAAACGCGTATTCTTTACGAAACTAACAGTTCTTAAACCAGTCTTTGTATATGCAAAAGTTAAATATGATTTTACAAATGCCACCAACCAATATTAGCAGAATAGTATACATTTGAGCGAATATTAACGAAATACCACAATTCGAAGTTGAAATTAACACATTAGGATACCGTATTTGAAACCCCAATAGGAATTTTGGAAGCTAACGAACGTATATATTTTCTACATAACACAAATTCTGTTTCTAATAAGTTTATTTTACATTTCCTACCACCGAAATTTATCAGAAAGGCGGATACATAATCAAATGTGATTATTTTGTTATTAAAAAATACTACATTTCAAACTATCCGACAATTCCGGCCGAGCTCGTAGATTTTGTGTCTGCTGAAAGCAGTTTCCCAGCCCTCATCTGTCTTCCCCGACATGCCACTGTTTTCCTCGCTGAGCTGAGATCATAGAAAAACCTTTTGTACGCCTAACATCCAGTGCAAGCAATACCCTGCACGCCACTGTCTTCCTCGATCACGACGACCCGATCCAACTCTGTTAAAAACAGCTCTACAATGCACATATTATTTTTAGTAAATGATTTCCAACAAAAATGCATAAAAATAGTTGTGTTTCATCGCCAACCCCTTAGTGTAGTCAGATTACGCTATAATGTGGGGTTCTGGGTTGGAATCCCGGGTAAGGCATGGTTAATATAGGCTGGGTTCGAATCACGCGGAAGGCATGGGTAATATAAGCTGGGTTTGAATCCCAGGTAGGACATGCTTATTATAAGCTGGGTTCGAATCCTGGATAGTATAATTCAGTATCCTTATAAATGTCACATAATACTACATGATATATTAATGTATTGATAAGGAATTATACAATTACAAGTAATATAATAAAAATATACGATTAATTGTTATTCAAAATGCACACACTGCATTACAAAGACTATTACATTCTGGAATCGTATTGCAAAAGAAATCCAAACAAAAATTCAATTTAAATGTAAATGTAATCTACAATATCGAAGAAATATGCACATTTCTCATTGCAGTACCAACTCAATATAATTGTAAACAAGAATATTCTGAAAACACGTCCGTTCATCAAAAAATTGTTTAATTTCGCGTTAAAAAAATTTAATTCATTAAAAAATCATACTTACTTTACTAAAATTATGTTTTATTATCAAAACTAGCTATTTGACTTGATTTACTAGGTTCCCTGAGGAGGCAGGGAGGGAAGGAGGATATTGGCTTATATATACACATGCAGAGGTGACAC
The DNA here is from genome assembly GCA_029891345.1 of Dryococelus australis. Taxonomy (NCBI): domain Eukaryota; kingdom Metazoa; phylum Arthropoda; class Insecta; order Phasmatodea; family Phasmatidae; genus Dryococelus; species Dryococelus australis. The sequence continues at coordinate 255,071,044 of CM056995.1, forward strand.
CGAGGGCTGTGGACCGCCCCTCTGGGTGGACGTTCCGTGGCAGCCAGCCAGGAGAGAGGAGCTGCAGTGCATTTCAGTTTCCTGCTAGGGGGCAGTTCTTGATAGAACTGCTCGCTTTTGTCAGTGAAAGATTGTGCAGATAGTTCTTTTTAGAACTTCCATAGAAATTGAAAGTTAGTTCCCTATAGTTTATTTAGGTTTAAATACAAAAAATTAACTTTCTTTAGAACTAGGAGAACACAAAGCGTCAGTCACCCCGTACCTCAATGGCCATGTCTCTGGTAGAGGGGAGGCGATAGGAGGGAGGGGCTTGGATGACACACACCAGCCAACAGAGTGAGGTACACTGTACAAATACAGTACACCTGTCAATGACCAGCATGAATGTATCCATGAGATCCAAGTCTCAGCGGATCCGGAGAACATAATTGTGAGTTTTTGCTATTTCAATCAGGATTAAATTAGAATAACTTTCACAGTATTTAAATTCTTTTTCGGAATTTCTTCGACTTTAAGAATTTCTATAATGATTTTAATAAATTAGTTTAACTTTTTTCGTAAAATCATTCTGCTTTTTTGGTAAGTTCTCAAAATTTATAGTATTTGCTTAAAATTTCTTCGCCATTTGTTTTAAAAAATAGATTTTCCCCAGTATATGCTTAAACTTTATTCGCTAATTGATTAAATTAGTTAAATTTTTTTTCCACATCATTTTAAATTCTTTACAGTTTCTTCACGAGTTGTTTAATTTTTAGATTTTGAATTAAACTTTCACATGAATTTGTTAAAACTTTTAAATTTTAGATAAAATCGATAAACTTTAAATATTTATTTGCGAATTCGTTAAATTTTATTCGGGTTTATGTAAATATTTATAATTTTTTTAGTTGTACACATTTTCCAATGGTTTATGTATTTTTAAATATTCCTATGTTTTTTTTAGTAGTTTTATGTATTTTTAAGATGTTGAAGGGTGGGCTGTTGTGTGTTTGGGTGTGAATGATGGAACATATAAAAACCAAGAAGGAACTATGCGAAACTATGCACAGCGTGTTTGGAGTGCAACTAGTCCTACCTGACTCTAAATTTTGAATGAGTTGAATAGTGATGAACAATTGAGTGATGTATGAATGAGTATGTCTAACAAATGAAATGTTTTGGTGTGTGACAGGGTGGTTTGGGCATATAATTAAATATGATGTAGTTTTAAATCTTAAGAGTGGTTTTTGGTTATGTGAGTATGAATTATGGAATGGCTGAAAAGGGGGACAACTAAGCCACTTGTGCGCTGCACACTTGGAAGGTGCATGGCCTTAGCTCCCAAGCTTGTTCTGAATGCATTGTTTGATGAAGGATGACTGTATGATGGATGAATGGACCATGAGTAACACTTACGAATGAAATGTTTTGATGTGTGAAGGGTGGTTTGTGTATATAATTTAATTTTAAGTAGTTTTAAGAAATATGAGGGTGGGTTTTGGTTATGACTGATGGGTGAATTATGAGACAGCAAAAAGGGGGATAACTAAGCCACTTGTGTGCTGCACACTTGGAAGGTGCATAGACTTAGCTCCCAAGCTTGTTATAAATGCATTGTTTGGTGAAGGATGACTGTATGATGGGTGAATGGACCTTGAGTAACTCTAACATATGAAATGTTTTGATGTGTGAAGGGTTGGCTTAGGTATATCATTGTAGTTTTATGTAGTTTTAAGGGTGTTAATGGTGGGTTTGGGATATGGATGGGTGTGTTTGATGGAGCAGTGAAAAACAAAGAATGAACTATGCCAAACTATGCATGGCATGTTTGGAGGGCTGTCAGCCCTTCCTGACTCACTGCTGAGAATGAGTTGAATAGTGATGAACGATTGAGTGATGGATGAATGGACCTTGAGTAACTGTAATGAATTAAATGTTTTGATGTGTAAAGAGGTGGCTTGAGCATATAATTTAATTTTAAGTAGCTTTAAGATCTTTAATTTTTGTTTGGCTATGATTGATTTGTGAATTATGGAGCAAGAAAAATAAAAGAGGAAACTATGCCAGGATATGCATAGTATGTCTGGAAAGTGCACAGCTCTGTCATATTCTCTGCTCAGAATGACTTAATTTGGTGAAGGATGACTGTATGATGGATGAATGGACCTTCAATAACTCTAATGAATGTCATGTTTTGATGTGTGATGGGATGGTTTGGGCATATAATTTATTTTTAAATAGTTTTAAGATTTCTCATTTTATTTTCAAAGTAGACATATGGTTGTGAGTATGAGTGAGGGGAAAGGTGTTGTAAGTGATTCTAGTGGATTCTTGATGTATATTGGAAAGTTGTTTATTGGAGTTGAGCAGGAGATACTGAATGACGACCATTGTTTTCATAATGGACAGAAAACCGTGACAATATCAGGCCTTCTCTATGCTGTTAAGCAAAAGTATGTTAAAACCATCTAGAATAATACCAAGTACTCTGAGAAAAATATTTAGTGAATAGGTGTATGACTGTGAGTATGAGTGCAGGGAAAGGTGTTGCAATTTAGTTAATTTTATGATAGTCTGGGTAGCAGTGTGCTTGCAAGTGAACTATGGAACATAGAAAAAGATTTGGGAACCAAGCTGGATGCCCCTAGCATATTCAAAGGGTGCATAGCCCTGCCTATGTCTATCTTCTGAATTAGTTTATTGGAGATGGATGAATGTATGACGAACGACTGGACCTGAGTATTTATAATGTTTGTGAAGTGTATGAAAACTGAGTTGGGAAGTTTTAGGTATGTTATTAAGTTATAAAATTATACATTTTTCAATTTTATAAAAAAATTTAAGTAATTTTTAAATATGTGTTTTCAATGTTTGGTTTTAGTGTGAAGCAGATTAATCCCCCTTTCCGTAAACCTTTTTTTTATAAAAAAAATTTCTGAAGAACATAAATTTTGCTAATTTATAAAAACATATATAGTGTCAAATACTTTTAATTGAGTCGTACACTTTACTTTTTTACAGTGTAAAGAATTTCAATTTATTTTTTAAAACATTACTTAATATTTAAAAGTTTTGTCTTAATCAAATCATTTTTGATAGTCAAAATAAAATAAGTTATTTAAAAGTATTAAATGTGTTATATACACACCTCTCTTGTTACAAAGTATGACGACCATGTGCAAATGCCTTGCTATGTACTGAACTGGTAACCATTGCAGGCCGGGCTACAGGAGTCATGTCGACCAGCATGTCGCAGAGTCAGGTGTAGGCGGTGGAAAGGAAAAATGGAAGCCATAACCAAAGGGGGCGATGCTGAGCACAATCTTAGGCAGGCACACAGGGAACAGAGGATGACAAGGAAGTATGCATGTGCTGAGGTGAATGACTGGGGTGGGGGAAGGGGACGGTACCCAATACGTGGTGCTAGATGGCCAAGCGCCCAAGCTTGCTCCCTCCTTCCTTCATTACACTGCTCGCATAAGTCACCACTCATTTTACACAACTCGCTTCACCCTCCCTTTCCCTTCCTTTCGCGATCACATTTCAACGACACTCTCGACAGCTGATGCTCAGCGGCTGTTTCTGTAAACCACTTCACTCTCCATGATTATTCCTCCTCGCCATGTACGTCCCAGTTCGCCCTAGTCTTGCATTCACACCTCAATGCTTCTTCCTTTCCTAAGCTGCCCACAGTCCTGCTTGTTCCACAATGCTCTCTCGCCGCCAGCAGCTCTGGTCTATTTTGTTTACAAGAACAGCTCCGACGGGGTTCAGCGAGCATTGCAGGAAATAAACTCTTTCATGCTGTTGATGATTCTCTGTATACACAAGTCTTTAGTGTGTTCGATATGAACGATTTCGCTGTGAAACATGTTTGCTTGAATATCACTTATAACAGTATCATTAGACTGAGGGCATGAAAAATATATAATTTGGCTATGGAATACATAGCAATAATTTTTTTTTGTTGTGTTGATATGCTTGTTCAACATAAATATGAAATATGGTTACACCCATGATTAAATACATGGTCCTCACACAAAAAGTTTGTAAAGTTATGACCATAGATTGATAACATAATATTTTTTTAATTTTGTGTAAGTAATGAATCACTCATTTCTTTAAGATGTATACTCTGATGTTAAATTAAACAAACTTTCAGTTTGAAATACATTTATTATATACCATTTATTCCAAACAAACATAATATTTATTTACATATACAAAAAATCACATTCTTCTTAAAATATTTATTCACATATACAAGCAATATTCTTTATTCATTTAAGCAATACGCTTTGTAATGATGTAGTGAAGTTCATATCTGGAGACAAGGCTGGTGATATGTTGCAGGGAGACAAACTCATTATTCTCTCAAATATGTGAGATGTTTTTATTCACAGAGAATGCTGGATGAACCAGAGATTTGCTGACTGTCAGATTAGATGTAAACCACAATGTGCTATATGATTCAGACATTATTGAGGCAGTTGGATGCTTGATTCACTTCTAGATGATATTATACCATTTAATTGCCTCATTGGAGGTGGCTGATCTGAATTTATTATGATCCTGAGTGTAGTCTTGTGGGAAAAAATTTTTTTATCTGTGCATCGGAGCAACTGAAGATATTTTGCCGAATCTCGAAACTGAGGTCTTGAAGGCTGATGAGGGTGAAGCAAGTAATGGAACAGTATTGGATTACTTATCTTATAAATAACATGGATTACTTCCAACCAGTAGAGAATGGTCAATATAGGGAGATGTATACATCCATTTTTGATATTAGTTGTAAAGTCCACCTGCTTCTATGAGCACTAAATTCTTCAAGTCTCTTTGTGAGGTAAGGTACTATGATAGAGTTATAAAGGTAGCCAATTTCTGTGGAATGTAGAATGCAGAGAGATTGAATTTGAAAGTAGAAAGTTTATGTAGACGATTCCTTTGCTGTGATGGATTTCAGATACTTAAATTATATATTTACACTAAAAGTTATTGGTCAGGGTGATGGTGTAGTTAAATGTATTAGAGGCTTCCTACACCTGGAAAAAATCTTACAAAGTCTACAACAGACTACTTGATCATTACATATCTGTGCATCAGTCAATCTGCCTGCAAAAGCTGTGACTAGTAATTATAATTGAGCTGGATCAAACCAGAAAGGGAATTACTTCCCAATCCTGAATTAAGGTATTGCCATTTTGAAGGAAATGCTCGAGTAGAGCAGGAAATTTCTACTGTGGTACTGACTGTGGAACCAATTGCATAGCTAAAGTCGATGCTTATTACATATCAATTGTGGTGCTGATTGCAGTCCCAATTGTGGTGCCTATTGTGGAAATAGTTCCGAACCAATCACAGCACAGGGGTTGCACCACAATTTTGGTCTACTTGTGGTGCTAATTGTGGTGCTATGTCTGGACCAATCACACCACGGGGATTGAACTGCAATTGTGGTCCTAATTGCAGTGTACTTGCGACTGTGGTGTCAATTGAAGTTGTGGAGAACCTTGGTTCAAATTGTTTTAAATCTCTTCAAAATATTGCCTCAAGAAAACTGTCTCTGGTAGAAATCACACCGAAACTGAATTCTTTAACTGCTCATTCCACAGGTTGTACTTTTATGTCGATACATGCTGCACAGAGTTGTAAATAGTTTACCGCAAAAGCAACACAGCAAAACCATCATTGCTTCCATAGTCTTCCAAGTCAAGAACGGAACACAAAGGTTTCAACATTTTGTAGACCTATAAAGTTAATTCTAGTAAGCGATAGGAGTAAATTATATGTTAGAAATGTATATTTAAGTATTAAATCACAATCAAATGTACTATTGTTTAATAAAATCCCACCCAACCTTTATGTGCAAATACATTTAGATTTGATTGTTAAATTCACATAACAATTTGTTGTAAGAATTAGTCTATATGTGGATATTTAAACTAATGTATTTGTTAAGTCAGTAAATTACAAAAAAAAATTAGTTGCAAATCATTTATTTAGCTACATTTGTATTATGAAGAACATATTGAGAACAATAGCTGTATACAAAAAACACACATTTATGTCATTCTTCGAGGGTTACTTTTATTAGGTCACATATGAACATAGGGCATTTCGTCTGATCTGGAGAAGATATAAACTATTATATTTTTCAGCTTCTAATGTACATTGCATACTTTTTAAATTTCATATTTGAGTTCCCAGAAATGCAAATAGCAGTTGAGTGGAAAAATACATATTTATAACATCACTAAAACTATTACTTTCCAAATATTTTAAAAAGGTATACTCCAGCATGCAAGTAACTTGCTAATATTAAATTTACACTTTAATTTCTGCATGCACAAGCATGTAACCTCGTTCTTGTCTTTATCCATCTTTACATAGTACTGGCTTGCACTCATCAGTACTCTCATCACAGATAGTAGCATATCACTCATATAATATCCACAGGTGGTTCAGAAGGAGAATCATCAGAATCGGTTTCACCCCAGTCAGTCATCAATCACCAATTTAACATTAATAGAGTGTTTTCCTCTGTAGAGAAAATGTTCGATTTATTACGAGATATTTTACGCAATTGTTTGCATGAGGGACAATTGTATTCTTTTTTGAATATTTGTTATTTTTGCATTCCACACACTTTGCAAAATTATTTTTTGGTCTACTCTGCCCAAATATATCTCATAATTATTTTAGTATTTCTTGCAAATATCTTTAATATTCTCATACTCTGAATAACATCTCTCCCAGGTTAAACTGTGGTGGTGTTTGGTTTTCCAACTATTTGTTTTCTTGTATTTAGGAATGAGATATTTCCAGTGGTATGGTGGTTTGAAGAAAAATACAATTGTGTGTTCCTCCATATCAGTAATAACTAATTCTTTAAAGATAAAATTTTCTGGGGATTGAAATTCTTGCATATTACAAAACATCTTGTTAATACTGTGCCTCGTCATCTACCAACTCATGTCACTATTTTCACCAGCTTATCTCTTACATTTTAGCTTGCCAATTTATAATTAATTATCTGAGCATAAGCTTGCATATTTGCTGGAATTGACGTACTTGCAATAGTTTCAATAATAATATTCCTCTGGTTTTAAATGATGCTGGTTCTAGGATCGGTGAGCCGATTTTGTTATAATACCTTCACTGGAATTTTGAGTACATATCATAACAAATAAGGAATTCCCCATTTCCAAACTTCACACTTAAATCTGTATAGGGATACACTTGACTGTTTAGATACAGTTTAATATTTTTCATATCAAAATTATCGAATACTGAACTAAATAGTTTTGATAATTTGTTCGAAAACAAAAAATGACAAATCATGGTTTCTCGGATTGAAAACTAGATTTCACATTCCGAATTAATTTTTGTGAGGTTGGTAGGGTTGAAAATGTTTCCAAAGCCCACAATCTAAATGCAATATCTAGATTCTTCCCATTTTCGATATATTTTACAAAATTTAACACATTCAGAAGTGTTAATTTCAATATGTGGCTTTAGCCATTCGACACTGTTTAATTCAAATGTCACACCTTCCTTGTTATAAGTCATATATGGTATATAGCATTCAAAAGGATGTTACCAAATAGAATAAGTAATTCTTGTTTAGCATTTAATATTATATATTTATAATCCTCAGCAAATCCGAGTAACATACTTAATGGTATAACAATTTTGTATTTTCCACATGGGTTTATTTCTAGTTTAAACTTATTGGCATTGCTCCACCTAGCCATAAGCCCTGTATAAAATTTGTTTACAGTTCCCAAGAGATATTGCTTTATTGTGGAAGTAATTCCAACATACTATAATTGGTCGATTGTAACACCATTGAGAAGATATGCATTTCTAATGATTAAATGAAGTATTCAACTTCTCAATATTCCTGTAGTTACTGGATTAGTTGTATTATCTATCTTTCTAATTGTTCCTCTGAACCTTAAACTTGATTTCGATGGTTATGTGTAAATATTGCGTTTTTGTGTAGCAATTCTGATGGAAACATATACAGACCTGCTCGGAATGGTTCATATACACATATTTCTGTATTGGTTATTGCATCATCATAACTTATTTGTTCTTCAACATTAAGTATGTCTTCCATTTCTATTAATGGTATATCCTAATTCCTTTTTTAAAAATGCAGTGCTTTGTGTTAACTTTACATGTATATTGTTTGAAATGATTGTTTTATGCTTCTGTTTACATCTTTTTATAGTTACTTTCTTCGAAATAAGTATTTTAGAAACATAGTTTTTAAATGATTCACCTACTTTATGACCATATTGACTATTATACATAATGCCCATTTTGATTGTAATAAACACAGAATGCATGTGTTTCTGAAGTTTTTTTATGTAATCGAATAGTAATTTATTTGATTCTTAAATTAATCAGTTTACCATCTTGATAGACAATTGTAGCAACAAATTCATCCACTCGTTTAACTAGTACTGGAAAATATATGGATGTATACAGTTTTTTAATTATTATGTAACCTGGAGCCACCGCACACATGAATTCGTGTATTGTATTTGTTGGTTTTCCATTCAAATATGATCCACCTATAATATTAACATTTATATGACATATATTAACTGACAATATATTAACCTGATTTGATAATATGTGAAATTGATGAGCTGAACCTAACATATTTGCAATTCAATTGTCTTCCATGCAAACGATATCGACATTAGTATACATCACACTAGTTAACATATTTGGATATCCACATTATCAGAAATATACATTTTAAGGTAATGTTACTTTAGTGAACATTTCTAAATCATCCATCTCATAAGATCATACTGGTATCACAATCTTATACATTTTTTGCAGTGATTGATTGTCTATGTCGATGTTTGGTATGCTATTGTAAGTAACAAATTTGATTAGACTTATTTGCCATTTTCACTCTAACTCCAAAGGTGGAAATTTATTGAGCACAATTGCGAAGAACATCAACTTAATATCAACATAATTTTCATATTACTAAACAGTTTTACTAATACATTGACTTATATATCCTATTTATAGTAAAAAAACAAAAACATAAATGACCACAATTATTGTATTTGGTAATTGTTGTTTTGAAATTGTATCTTAATTGCATGTTTTTCAAATATTAGCATATTTCAATTGGATGATGTAAATCGCGAAAACTGTCATAATACAATGATTTATTTATATTTTTAATTAATGTAACCCAATGTGTTCCTTCATTTTGTTTTGAAACTAAATTAATAATCATATAATTGTGAAGGTTTGGTTTCTTTGGCAATTTGTATATCATATACACACCTCGAAAATAGGGAATATCCAGTTTCTTTTCAAATAAATTATTGTATTTGTTTGTTAATACACATTTTGGAAGACTATTCAAGTCTTTCTGCATTTCTTTCGACGTTTGGAGTTCTTTCATCCTTGCACAACTTTATATGTTTTAAGTTACATTCCTTTTCCAATTGATTTACTTGATTTAGCAAGTGTGGAAACTCCTCCCGTTAAAGCTCCAAGAGCTGATTAAGTGGGAAATATGAATGGTAACATTCCACCTTTCTTGGTTTTCTGTCTTGTTTTGCGTTTTAAGCGCATGCCTCTTTTCACCTTCGCCTGCATACCTTTATCAACAACCCCAGCACCAAGCTTTTCACCTCTTGATGTAGATGCATTCTTCCTTTTATTTGCTGCTTTATCGGCTAGCATTGTATCCGCTATGTCTTTCTTGCAAATTGTTTGTTCGATATTACACTATATTGTGTTCTTTACAAGCATTATCCAAAGCATTTATTATTTGATCATTCCGTGCCAGATGTTTTGTAAACTTAGTTCCAGGTCTGCAAAAATTGTATTTCAGTAAATGCAATTAAAATGGTAATTTGTAAATCAATGTATTTAATACACCAAGTCCTTTTTGCTATGTTTAGTATGGGCCATTGTTTTCAACTGAGCACAAACCTATATATATATATATATATATATATATATATACCTACATTAATAGTTTTAATTTAGTATGCTATCTAAAACTGTAGAAATGAAGGTTACAAAACAAAATGTTCATCGAAAAGAAAATGTAATTTAACAGAAATATGGTATTCTTTTACCACCAAATATAAGTTGTTCAATACATAGTCTTTCTTTATTTAGAAAAATGCATGTTATTATGCCAATGTTGGATCATCCAAATAGACTTATGTTTGAAAATTTATATGTGTTTTCTAAAACGATTCAACAAGAAAAATATCAACAATTAGAGACTACCTTTTGTTAATTAAAGGAATGAGATATTTCTCTTTTACAAATAAAGAAGTAATTTTAGCTCTAAATGAAGCATTACCCAATGCTATATTTATATAGGTCGATGTTTGGTGCGAACCACAGGGTGAAATGCAACAATACTTTAGATTTGGTAGACATTCAAATGTCGATTGTTTTTATCTATCGCAAAGTTGTGCATGTATTCCAAAACATAATTTTTGCGATAATGCGAATATGTTAATTGTGTTAAAAATGGACAACGTGAATCTACAGCATACTTACAACGATCACACTTTAGGCGATATATCCTTTACAATGTTTAAAGATATGTGTTTTTACTGTTGGAAAAACATGTATGGTTTTCTGGTAATTATACCAATGCTTTCCTTAGGCTTTCCTTAGTTACTTTTTTCTTTCAGACATTTATTATCCTTTAAAAACCTTTTAAAATAAATATTGCCATGCAAGTAATAAACAATGTATATATTCCACTGCACTCGGAATTTTACCTCTAAAGCTAAATTAAAATATGTTTATTGACTATTATTCCAAATGAGATGGCTTTCGAAAGTGCAGTTCGGACATAGCAGTATAAAATTCAATCGTTACAATACTTGTTTAACAAGACATTGTGATAGTAATTGTGATTTGAATAGACATATATTACACAATGTAGGTATGGCTGTGAAAGATACTAATGTGGCAAATAAATGTTATAAGGAAGACTTAAATACTATTATGTTGAATATATTTAAATCTAATTCAATAGTTATACTAAAGAATTTAAAACACAAAATTGAATTATTACAAGTGTCTACTAATATGAGTTATATTTCGGAAATATTGGCAAATTTGATGATGGCATTGCAAAATATAGAAACTAGAACAAACTAACATCTGGTGCATTAAAAAAATGTAATTAATGACATGGTAAGCACTATGATTACAAAACAATTAAATACACAAAGGGATGAAATGACGAAATATATGTGCTGAATTCATCAATAAAACATCTGCTTTAGGTATGCAAAAGGAATTTAAAAAGGAAATTGATAATTTGAAATCTCGAATAAACTACTTTAGTAACAATTTGAGGGTTGAAACTGTGAGTAAATTAGATATACTTTTGACTAAAGTCGATAAGATTTAGAAAACCATCGAATTAATTCATTTATAAGTAGTTGGAATTTAATGTAAACAAGGAAAATGTCTGATTGATTCAGAATTACATAAAGTAATATCTGCTGTAATGGCGAAATATTTACAAGCTAAACATGCCCGAATGGAACAGGCTGTTTGATTGAAGAAACATTAAAACCTGTTATGAGTAGTATGTATACATTCCATTCCAAGCTAAATATGTTTAATGAAACACCAGTGGAAATTAAATCGGCTGAACCTATAAAGAAGAAAAAGCTGTCTCAATTAACATAATGTTATTTAGTTATAAAACAATCTTTTCCTATGCAAGAGATGGCATATGGTGTATATCATCATAGAAATATGTCTTCTGGGAGATTCGGTAACTAAGTTTTTGTCTGAGAATTGAATTCAAGTAGGTGATTATGTAACTGATGTTATTGAAGGATTATTTGAATTATTATTTGAAAAAGATCAGAATGGTTATTCCGATATCGGTTTGGAGAAATATAGGGTTCTTGTTCGTCGAACAAATGTAACTAAATGTTCAGATGATGATGAAAATCATCCGAAACTACATTTATTAAGCGATATTGTTAGAAGTGGAATATATAAAGATGAATTGGCAATCAGAATTGTTCTGTATATTAGAACAATACTAATGAAATGTTCGATGGATTAAAACTCCTCATCACTTCGAGAGAGTCTGGGAATAATCCACATATGATGAAATTGTTTCTATTATTGAAGAATTGACTGAATATGGTTATATTACCAATGAAGTTCAGTAATATTGCTCAAGGCCTTCATGCCCCTACAAGGATAAACTTTCCTAGAATATGTGTTATTACTAAAAGCTTAAATGATATTTTTAAAGCCAATTTGTGTAAAATAACATTGCTTTCGAGATACAATAAGTGAGAGAAATATATATTTTTTAAATATATTAGACATTTATTCTAAATACGGTTTAGGTATTCCTTTGAAAAAAAAAACAGGGAAACAGGTAAGTGATGCAATGAGGTTCGTTTTGCGAGAAAAAAACACAAAATTCACTCCAAACTGATAAAGAGAGCTATTTCTTTAATGTTTATTTCCAGACACTAATGACACATTATGTGATCAATCATTATGTAATGTATTCGGGCCTGAAAGCCAGTGTTGTCGAAAGATTCAACAAGAGTTTGAAACAGCTAATATACAAACATTTCACGTCTAAGGGAATGTATAATTGGGGGATGTTTTGCCTGAAATACAAAAAATTTTATAGTTCAAGATATCATCGAACTATCAAGATGGATTCCTAAAAGGCTATGGACAATAGATTTATGAAAACTGTATATAATAATGTGAAAGTATATGATGAGAAAAAATAATTTAAAGTTGGTATGTCTGTACGAGTGTCTAAGCTGAAGTCTGTACTTGAGGAAAAAACACAATTAATTGGTCTTATGAAATATTTAAAATTCTTTCATTTATAAATTCTTTCCCCAGAGTGTATTACCTCGAGACCTATGATGGGGAACCTGTAAAAGGTGGTTTTTACAAGCATGTATTGAAGCATCTTATTCTCCAAGTATACAGTATATTTAGTTGATAAAATCATTAAAAGGGAAAGGAATAGGTCATTGGTTCGATGGAGAGGTTTCTCAAAAGCACATGACTCATGGGTGAAGAATAAGGATCTTAAAAGTTTGAAATACAATGTTTTGTAAATTATTTATATACTAAATAAATCAATTGAAACCTATTTTATCTGCTATTCATTTAATAAACCTGTCGATATTGATTTGGATTGAATGGACAATTGGTTTATTACAATTATTGTGCAATAGTTCCTATTGTTTGGGTGGAAATATATTGTGATTAATTCCTAAGTATTATCAATCAGTTTGTTTGGTTTAACCTGTATTTTGATGTGTGTTTAGAATATTGGTCTTGAGAGCCAATAAGGTTAAGTTCGTATTTATATTCATGTTGGAGGGGATTTTTCTCAGGGGGGTCTGGAGTTGTGGTGATTTTTAATTTTGTATTAGCTGGGAATTTTGTTTGTTTAGTGATCATTTAGCATGTGAAATAGTTTCATTCTGTAATCACATGATTGAAGTCAGTTTATTGAATTTGTTTCAAGTGTTTTGGTTAATGATTAAATTAATTCATTCGGTAACCTATTTGATCACAAATAGTATTGTGCCAGAACATACATGCATGCATTTATGCCACTCAGAAATTAAAAAATATGAAATGTCCCTTATACCACTCTTTCACCAACATTAAAATCTATATAAACAATTACAACCCACTCCTCTAGTCAGTTGGCTCCAGGACATGCTAGAGAACATGTCGATACTGCTCTACCAATATCACCCTTGTTAGTCTTGACCCTTTCAACACAAATAAAAAATAAAAATAAAAATTTGATTTTAAAAATTTTAATTCAATAATTCTTTTATTGATCGATAAATCTAATTAGTCAATTTAATATATCGAATTAATTAATCAATTAATGAAACAATTATTTAATCTCATTTGCACATGCTAATTATGCACTTGTGCCACTCTTGCACCAAATGCGACTTAGGCCACTGTTGGGCTAGGTGGCCCAAAACATACATACTCCCTCTACTCTGTTGTGTTCGGTTTGCGTGAACAGTCGAGGAATTGCGAAGCATAGTGTTAAGTGACGAATTGAGTTTTTTTCTGCATGCATATTAAAACCGTACTCGATGTTATAATTCAGTATCAAGACGATCAAACATTTATAAAAATGTTCTTGATTTATGTACCATTCTCAGATATCTACGCGAGTGACAAAAATTTTGAAGTCCGTAATTATGATAGCTATTTAATTATATACCCTTTCTAATAACAATTAATTACTGCTCAGAATTAAATACTCTATAAAGCAATATTAGTTATACATAATTATGAACCTTAACAAATATTATTAATTATTTTGTTATTTCAGTAATTTTCACATCAAATCGGATGGTCTGGTTCCACGTCAAGAAGCCAACGAAGAAAGTTCCTCAGAAACAAGTGACGAATAACTAGCTCCTCGAGCGGACAATAATAAAAAACCTTCTAACCAAGGAGAAAAATTAGACGGCCGACGGATAGTAGATATTAAGTATTTTTTAAATTCAATTATGTCGCTCTGCTGCCATGAACCATTCCACTGTTCGTTTAAAGATATGGAACCTGTAGATGATTGTCGGCTAGGATTTTGTAGTGTTTTGTCATTTAAGTATAAAATGTGTCACATCACAGAACCTATCCGCACTGAGCCTCCATCATAAGATGATACAACTGTGAATGTCAACGCATCTGCAGTCTCCGGCATGATAGCGACTGGTGCAGGTTACTCTCAATTAGAAGAGATTTGTGCATCACTAAATATGCCTTGTATCTCAAGAAATACACGGGATGTTTATCACAACACACTCTCTGAATACATCCCCAAAACAGCTAGGGATATGATGGAAGAGGCAGCTGGAGAATAGGCTAAACTTGCCAAAGAAGAATTATAAGTGTACAAGGATGGAAGTCCACTTATCACAGTAGTTGCCGATGACGCGTGGGCAAAACGATCCTACAAGAACAAATATGATTCGCTCTCAAGTACTGTAAGAATTGTAATCCTTGTATGCACAGAGCGGTAGTTTGTTTCAGGCAACAAGGTATTTCTTTGTATTTCGTCAAGCAACTTTGCAGTATAGAGTACAAAACAAATTGAGAATCAGGTAAAATATGTAGTAAAAGAATAACGATTATGTAAGTACATTAAAAATTGAAATAGACTAAAACAGCCACACTGTTTTACATGTTTAATACAATGCACGTGACTGGGAAATATGTTATTTGTAGCCAAACAGTTTCTGTAACAGTACATGTAAAAAATACTTTCTTATATACAAACACTTCAATTAATTTTTTCTGTATGAGACCAGTATTACTTCACAACATTTACCATCCGAATAACACTACTGATTAGAAATCCGAATAAATATAACATATGCATTGGGCACGTAATTAGTTCATCATAAGCTGCAGAGGAAAAATACATTATAACATTGTACGTATCTAATAATTCAGTTAGGTTTGATCACATTTTTAAAAGCTGGCATTTGTGACACTAAAATTCAACTCCAGTGGGTAGAAACGTAATTAAAAATTAATTAATGTAATATTGCTGATATCCAGGGAATTTGCATCTGGTGTTTGCCTCAAAATATAGTGATACGTAAATGAAATGACATATTGAATTTTTTTTACTACGAAAACATTAACAGATACTACTAAATTGCAAGTGCGTAGTTACAATTAATGAGCACATAATGATATGTTGTGGTCATGTCAAATTAAATATGATTAAAACGTGTAAACTGACAGCAATGTGTATACTGCATGTTTATGCATGTAGGCTAATTCTTGCGTAGTTTTACCAAAACAAAGATATTTTACACAGTATGACAAATGACAGATATATCTCGCGAATACGTTAATTTTAATGCTACACGTTTCTTCACCTGTATAAAAATAGCATCGTAGGACTAACGCAGTCTATATTGTGGTCTGATACATTTGGCGTAAATGTTTACTTCCCTAATACCTCTACACTTAGCAGCATAAAAGGCTAATTTCAATGAATTTTTATTGTTTCACAAAGTTTTTTGTGTAAGTTGGATTGCTGTAAGTGTTAGACACATTATATTCTTGTTTAACACGTGCTATTTATTGCTTTTTTTCAAATACATGTTAACAAATAATTTTTAGTACAATTATATACATTTGTATTTTACAGAGAAAAATGCAGATGAGTATCTTTCATTACTAGGTTGTAAATGTATACAATCACTTAATTGATTTTTTCTTCTATATATAACACGCAACAGGTAAAATGCCAAAAGCTTCGTGTTTACAAATGTACATTTTTTTTACCTAGCAATTTTGCAGTGAAATCAGTAAAAGTTTGGTATTAAATCTATAACTTACGGTTCATTACAAGGGTGCTTTAATGGGATTCCTAACAAAGAAATTAATTGTCCTTGGTGTACGTAACAAGTAGTGTTCATTTTGCGCACGCTTGGAGTCTACAGCAAAATCGGACACCAAACCAGAACATAAATGTGCAAAAAACTGGTCTGGTTCCTCTTCATCGATGGAACATGATATAATTGTTAAAGGTTTCTTGTAAAGCACTCGTATGCATGGTATTAAATATAATAAACTTACTGACGGTGGTGACAGCAGTGTTCATAGAAAGTTAATTGATGCTATGCCGTACGGGCCAGAAATACAGGTACAAAAAATTGAATGCCGAAACATTATTTTGCGGAATTACATGAACAAAAGTTCGCGATATTTGTGGGAACTGTAAGCTAGGGAATCTGCCATTCCGAACTGCTGAATAAGCCAATGCGCAACGCATCAGAAATGCTGTTGTTTCTGCAATAAAATACAGAAAAGAGCAAAGCAGAAATTGCATTAATTATAACCATATCGATGAACTGAAGAAAGACATCCTTAACAGTCCTCAGTATATTTTTGGAAACCACGAAAACTGTCGTGGAAGAGATTACTTCTGTGACGATTCATCAAAACCTGGTGAAAGTGATCTCATCCCACAACTGCAGCAAGCAAGAATTTGGCAAGAATTGCTTACACCTGTACATCGTGTAGCAAATAATGCGTCCAGTTTAATTTTTGATGTCGATACTAACATTTCTGAGAATTTCAACACAATCGTAGCAAAAAACTGTAGGAGGGAAACACGTGAACTTCGCACTCAGGAATTCCTATAAGACTCGATGTGAGGCAGCAGTTGTGTCTGTCAATTGCAAAGGAGAATTGCACAGGAGATCCACAAGTCTGCTCTTAAAAGGAGCCCAGGTTTTCACACAGAAAAATTTGTCAGTCACGTCACAAAAAACGGTGAACGGTGTCGGCTTCAGTCGAAAAAAGCATCCTGATTACGGGCGAGATGAAAATATAATTGTAGAAGACATCTCTGAAAAGGAGTACGAGGATAGAAAATAATTATTTTTAACTCAGTTGAAACAGAAAGACGATAGAAGAGAACTCTAGAGGCCAAAGTTCATGTCATGAATGGAAAGAAGAACGCTGCAAACGAATCACGACATCTTTCTTCGGTAAATATGCAAAATGAAACCAACAACATTCTGTGCAAGTACAGTAAAATAAATGTCGTCCAATAAGGACGACATGCTGCGAGAGTTTCAAGATGTGTTTACAGGGCTAGGGAAGTTTCCTGGTAAGCCACTTACTATCCATGTTGATCCGAGTGTTACTCCTGTTACTAACTCTTGCCGTAGAGTTCTCCGTACTTTCTTTACCAGACTAAAATAGCTTTGAAACTTTTAGAGAAGTTGGGTGTAATTTCTAAAGTAACTTATCCTACTGCATGGATCAGCAAACTTGTAATTGTTGAAAAACAAAATGGTGGTGCCTCGATCCTAACAATTTGAATAAAGCTATTTAACGTGAAATTCATCCAATACCCTAACCAGAGGATATCCCATCAAGATTAGCAAGGAATAAGCATTATGCTACATGCGATTTGTCAAATGGATTTCTTCAGGTCTCCCTTGATGAGCCTAGCTCCAACCTTTGTTGTTTTGTTACACCGTTTGGGATGTTCGAATTCAATCGCTTTCCACTTGGACTCAGTTGTGCACCTGTAATATTTCAGTGTAAAATGTCCGAAATATTTGGTGATATTGATGGAGTAGATGTGTATTTTGACAACATTATGAGAGCTAATTCACAAGTAGAGTTAGAATCCATAGTTCGTAAGGTGTTGTGTAGAGCTAGAGAATGTAATGTTAAGCTTAATAAGTCAAAGTTTATGTATCTTTGTCACGTGTAAGCTATGTTGGAAATGTCATCTGTGCTCAAGGTGTACAGCCAGACAAAAAACATGTTGATGCTATTTTGCGCATGCCAGTGCCTATAAACAAGACAGAATTATCGTGCTTCCTGGGCCTAGTAAAATATGTAGGATGATTTATTCTCAATCTTGCCAAAGTCTGTGCTCCCTTGAGGCTCCTTACGTATAACAATGTACTTTGGCTATGGTCACATGAGCAAGAATCTGCAGTGGCAGCCTTAAAAGGTATAATCAGTTCAGTCCCTGTTCTGGGTGTTTATGACCCAAACCTATAATTTGTAGTCTAGACTGATGCTACGTATTTTGGAAATGCCATGCCATTTTGCCATGGAAAATGGTAAGCCAATAGCATTTGATTCAAGAAGCTTAACTAGCTCTTAAGAGAAATGGGCACCTATTGAGCTAGAATTTTTGGCTTTTAAATTTGTGTGTGAAAGGTTCCATGAATTCACTTATGGGAGGCCGGTTACAGTTCACAGTGACCATAAGCCACTTGTATCATGAAAAAGATATTAGCTCATTGACTCCACATATTCAAAATATTCGTCTCAAATTGCTGCGGTACTCAGTGACTGTCATATACCAACCAGGACAGGAAATGTATGTTGCAGACGCATCTCGTGCAACCTTGGAAAATAATGAGAACTCTGATGATTACTTGCAGTTCGCAATTCATTCTCTGATGTCCAATTTGCCCATGTCTGACAAGAGAAAAGAGGACTTTAGAGCAGCAACAGCTCAGGACACTCATCTCTCTATTCTTGGTAATGTGATAGCTGGTGGCTGTCCTAGTGCAAAAGCCTTTTTACCTGATACTTGTAAAATATTTTGGAGGCTTCGGCACTTGTTAGAAATTGTATATGACTTGATTTTTGTAGGGCGAAAAAATTGTGTTCCTTTGTCTTTAAGGCCAGAAATGCTCAAGTTGATACATGAAACTCACTTTGGATTCAGCAAGTGTAAAGTCAGAGCCAGAGAGGTATTTTACTGGCCTAACATGCCATGTGGCATAGAGCGGATTGTTAGTAACTGTGAAATTCGCCAAACATACCAAAGGTCTAATACTAAGGAGCCATTGATGCATCACCCTGTTCCCAATAGGCTTTGGACTCATTTACGGACAGATATAGAATTTGCAGGAAAAATCTTCCTTGTGATCATTGACTACTTTTCTAAGTGGTTGGAACTAAAGTTGCTTAGGGCTAAATCATCAAGTGAAGTAATAAAAAAAGTTTGAAGAAGTGTTTGCTAATTTTGGCAGTCCGGATTTAGTCTCAGACAAGGTACCTTTTAGTAGTTACGAGTTTAAGCAGTTTGCTGAACGCTGGAACTTTAAAGTTCAAACTACTAGCCCACATTTTCCACGGGCTAATAGGTTAGCTGAAAAAGCAGTAGATATTGCAATGTGTATGTTGCGTAAAGTGACTGAGTGTAAAATTCCATTGTCCCTGGCACTCCTTGACTACAGGAATACTCATATTGCTGGAATTGGGCTCTCCCCAGCTCAAATGCATTTGCACCACTGTTTAAAATTCAACCGATTTTAACCAAATGTTGTATGCTGAAACTGCAAGTAGTAAGTATTAATTTCAGAGGTGAATATTGTTGCTGGTCTGCAGTTCTTAATAAACCTTCATATGACTAAATAGGTCACAAAATCACAAAGCGTTTTAGAAAGGCTGTAATCCTTTGAAGCACAAATGTTTTGAGGAAGTTATGAAAAAATTAAGCCAGGTAAGTATTACATTAAGATTATCAAAAAGGCAGTGGTTATAAATAGTTTAAGATGTAAACACTAATTGGACAGAACAGCACTGATACAAATTTTAAAAATCATTTACATGTCGAAAGTGCTATGCGTGTCTGTAATCAGTATTTCATTCTGAGAATACACTAAGCCATAGTATTGATAGTGAGAACTGGTAACATGATTTATCACTAAAATGAAATTGTATTCATCCGACTGCAGCTTTACTAAAATTACAAATTTCACAGTGTCCAGTAAACATGCGAAACTGCACATCTTATTATACCTTCTTATAGGTACCACGAACCTTTATATGCACGTACAAATGTCTATGACATTAAGATGTTATGTCCGAGAAGTAAATTTATGACACGCAATTTCTGTTACTTTAGTTGTACATGTAAGTTACAATTAAGAGTCTTACTTCGGTATTTAACTTATTAAAACTATTTCTCACGTTTCTGGCAGAAATAATAAATGTGACTATGATAAAGACCCCTGTTATACTTTGCGTAGTGTGTAGTACATTTATTTTTTCAGAGAACCTAATATTTTTATGTTGCCCATTAAATGTATAAGTGTAATTATCATCAATCATCATTAGCTAATGTCATATCATTACATATATTTATTATTACTGGTAACTGTTGTATGGCACAAATAGCGTGTCTTTTTTTCATTACTGGCTGACAGTTTTGACATTATTTTGTAAACTGCCATATGTGAAAAATACCTACAACTACTGAAATATGGTGCCATACAATTTTTTATCATTACATGCTAACCTTCCCAAACCAATAACACGCGGAGTGTCAAAATCGCTATTTCGTATGCAAGAAATAGCACGCGAAACAGGCCGTTGGTGTGAGCGAGGTGAAAAGGAGATTGTGTGTAAATATTGTAAATATGTCCTTTGGACAGATTTATACGTGAAATGAACTAGGGACTTTATTATTGCGATTAATGATAAAGACTGTAGCTAGTGGTTGACAAGGGATGATAAACTGTAAAACTCTCCAGGTTGAGAGTCTGGTTATTATTGAGTAAATTACATTACAAATACATATATGCAATTTAAATGTACCAGGGGAGTGTCCTGAGGTAATGACTGTTTTTTATTATTACTTGATTAGACTCGTGTTACACTATTGGGTTTGTCCCACTTTGACAGTTGTTGTTCTGAGGCTGTTGTAAATGACGAGACGGCGACGGCACAGCTGTTCTCTATAGTGGTCCTTCATGGCCGGCGTCACAAGGAGAAGAAAATGGCCGCCACCCGCATAGCTAGATATTGACGTTGCAGTGGTGCAATCTGCCCTGGTTTCTGATTCGTACATCCTGCTTACAGTAATTTGGCAATGCACGCCCCGCTTGTTGCAATCGCTGTGCTGGATTGTACTGAATGAGATTGGGCGTGTTCAGGTGACGATGTAACTTATAGGCGCCTTCACGTGGGCGTAACAGAAGGAAGTAGAAAGCGAGGCTTGTGACGAGAAGTGATGCCATGTGGCCGGGACTGAAGAAGTGAATCAACTGTAATACAGGAGACTCAATAACCTGTTCGCTGCGGCTGGGCATTCTTCTATCCCACTCTTCGAAATAACCACCTCTACTCGCTCAGGAGGACAGGCAACTCCCTCTCGGTTCTAAAACCACGTGTCTGATCCTGGCGTACGACATTTTTCCTATTTAATGGGCCCAATGACGAAGGAAGAAGCCGAAATAAAAATTTAGAATAAAACAACATATAAGAGAACATTCCAACAGTTCAAAAACAAATCTAATATTAAACTTATATATGCGACTAATAATAAAGTGAAATATTATTCTCGACTTTATACGCACTAAATTATACCATAAGTGTCGTGTATGTTCTTACGTTCCTATGACTCAAAACAACAATATTTATTTCAGACTAGAATTGTTTTTCATTCATTCAGGTCAGAATATTTAACTACACTGTAAGTCCGAATCTGCGTTTTCAATCATAAGTATTATTTTATTGAATATTCGGGTAATGGGCTGATATCTAATGGCGATTATGTGGATTTAACTGAGGTTTTACCGTCAGGCCAGTGCTATTCACTTGCAATCGGCATAAGTCCAGTTTAATAAGCGAACAATAGCAACTAAAAATATCAGTACAATTTTACTGACTCAATTAGAGCATTTTCAACAGATATGCAGTCAAATTAGTCAATTTGGAGAAGTTTTAAATGTTTGGATTTTAGAGTGTAAAATGCAGCATTTTCATAATATCTTTCATAAGTATCATTAATTAGTAAATTAGCATTCAAACTCTCTTCAAGGGTGTCGATAGAGCGGTTATTAATCTTCATGAAATAACTGTTTCTTCAATATTTACATTATAATAAGAAAAAAAAATTAATTAAGACTTCTTAATCAATTACGTTAACAATCTGTTTCCTTGTCTGGCTCTTATTAAGTTATTGACGTTACAAATATTTATCTGTAATGAAGTAACAATTCCTAGAAGTCACAAAAATCGTTTTCAAATATTTATTTCAACAGTCAGGAAACATGATTTTTTTTTAGTTTGTTCATAACACTGCTTTAAGAACTTTTCATTGGAAGTGTTACACACTTACCCACTTCTTACAAATATAAGCATATTTTAACAGTGGACAATAATAGGTAAGGTCTGACAAAAAAAATCACAAATTCTTTATTGAATTGGCACCATTTGGCGATTTTGGTAAAAGTAAACATATAGGCCTACTACCTAAATTAACAGGTAATGAATATGTAATGTCGTTAAAAAATTCCGGTTGTGTTTTTAAAATATATTACTCCTTACAAACACGACTAAAAGACAACATTGTTCACGAATATTTAAATAAAGAAATGTTTTGTATCTAAAACAGATTAACAATTTCAGTTTGCTCAATTAACAAGTAGAGCGATTTTTTTATTCGTCGTGCCATTCTTACGCCCTATGATCAGGGATGGCTCAGATGTTAAAATATTCCTAACGACGGTTTTATGCGGAAACTGTAACACTATTTAGCACTTGTACTGAGTATTTTTTCCACCCAGTATAAGATAGAAATCCTAACTTGTGAACCGCAATACATGGTTTGTAATATCTTTCCAACATCTGTCTCTGCGCGACTAACACTGCACATGGCGCTCTCTCTCACTACGTACAGCGCGCGGGCTGCTGAGGCACGCACGCATGACAGGCGATGTGCACCTAGCTAACTAGGGGCGAAAATTGGTTCCGTAGTTTTCGAGATACGATGTAAAAGATATATTTTACACGGGGTGCTAAATTTCAAAAAGACCGACAAAAGTGTTTGTTGTTTAGCTTCTACGATGCTTGTAATACAGTACATACTGCCAGTGTACAAAATTTGGTTGAAATTGGCCAAACGGTTTTGTAGTTATACCAAATAAACCAAAAACATTTGTATAAATGCCATATTAAAAAATTAATCCCTAATATAGTTAATTTATTAACATTTACTTGACCTTTCATAGTTTAACTTACTTGCCAAATTAGAAGATAATTGGTTTAGTAGTTTTCGAGATATAATGTAAAAGCTTTATTATTCCATGTTGCACAATCTTCCAAAATTGCAGACCAGCAACAACATTCACCTCTGAAATTAATACTTACTACTTGCAGTTTCAACATACAACATTTGGTTAAAATCGGTTGAATTGTTTCAGAGATATGACATATTGCCCTAAATTTTAAATTACAGCTATATTAAAAATAGTGCTAAGCATAGTCGAATACTATAAAAGTCAGGTGCGTAACGAGTTTGGTGAAACTAGGCTCACGCGTTCAAATAATGAGTTTGTGAAAGGGGGTACACACGCTCAGGCGCACACACACACACACACACACACACACACACACACACACACACACATATACACACACAGTCACACAAACAGGAATGTGATCTAATGAACATTTCTTTCCTTCGGAAAGTAGGCAAAAACATCTACCGCTAGCTTAAATTAATCTGCACTATAACCTATGAATGCTCTGAAAACCAAATAGTACCATTGCCTCTAAAAATAAACAAGATAAAATTATTTTGTAAGGTCCACTGGTGTGTAAAACTCCTAACAGAATTAAACTTTAACTATATTGTATTTATTACCAGTAAGCATCATTTTAATGAATGCTATTTATAGCAAATCTATCACTTTAGAATATTTATTTAGAAGTATAATTAGAAGGCGAAAGTAGCAAACAATACCAATAATTTTAATATCAGTAGTTATTCTGACATAAATACACCACTATTATGATGTTAATACAATAATAAATAAGCTTGATAATATTGCGAAGGTAGGCTAAAAATAAATATTATTTTTATTTATTTGTTTATACATAGTCAGGAAACATCTTTGAATTAATTTCAAAATAAAAATTTATAATTTTTTAAATTTAGAAATTTAATTATTATTTAGTTTATAAATATAAAATCCATTACCCAATAAATGTTAAATTATTAGTAATAGGCTGTTACCGAGTCAAAATGTTGGCTACGTTTTACTTGAGAAATAAAATGTACAATAATATAATTACAAAGAAATAAGTAAATCATTAAACGTGTAAAGTATAGCTAAAGACACCAAAGAAAAAATTGATACAAGAGTTATCTTTACAAAAATTATAGTTTTACGAAATATTAAGATATGCCAGTACATAATACAAATAAATGTATACAGAATTTGTACATTCGTAAAATAATTCACACTATAAAACGTCTGTACATATAAAAACTGATACAGGTAATTAAGACTTTGATAAAAATAATATATTCAATGGTTTCAGTTGAGGAAAATGTACTTGAAAAGAAATGTATGAATATTTACATAAGTTCTAGAACAGATGTTATTGGTTATGTTTACAGAAGATCGCCAACTTCTAACACTTTTAAAGTTTTTATTTTAAACATAATTTTCACTATAAATTTTAATAGAGTATATAATTATAATTTTCCTTAAATTATCTTTAAATATAGTATGAGTTAAACATTTACATACTTGTTAATACCTTTCTTTTTACAGAAAATGTGTGAACTTTAAACAGTTATTAAATGAAAGTTATAAATGAAATGTTTTACATGCCAGGAAAAGTTACGTTGTTCTCATCTACCAAGTTTCAGCTCCTTATACATTTCGTCAATTTTTATAATGTTTTTTTGTACTTCTGAGGTAATTTTGTTGCCTGGCGCTGAGCAAAAGGAAATTTAAACAAAATAAGAACAAAAACTTAACAAAACATACAAACTTGCAAACGAAAATCAAACGAGAACACAAACCAACGTGGAAACGAAGGAACATACGAGCGAAAACCATTAGCACAATAAGATTTCTTACAATTATAGAAAACGAATTGTCTTCTCCTTTACATCCAAGTCGAAAACGTCTTAGAAATTATTTTTATAATGAATTCTTCTTTACCTCTTCAACATTGTATGGCATTTCTTAAGGGTTTATTGTAATCAAATAGTTCAATTTCGTTAGACCGATAAGCTTAGTAGCTGAATTGAGGCAGACACTAAATGTGAGACAACTATTAAAAAGATCGAATGCTTCTTAATTAACGATTTATTGTAATGTTAGCTTGTTTGTTAGTTAGAGATATATATTAGAATATCAACATTTTTATACGAATTGAGTATATACGACTGATAATGTAATTCCTAATGCCTAAGAAACCACAACAATCTCCCATTTCCCCACAAAAAGAAAAAGGCAGTTCATTTATATTTAAAATAGGTCTGAATACAGCTCAATTTAAACTAAAGTTTAAACAAAAATTTCCTGTTTTGAATTTGTTTTTACAGTTTAAATTTTTTTAATGGTTCCAGAAAAAAAGTTAATTGATTTAGTGTCCATACATTGCTGTTTTAGATTTTTTTTTTTATATCGTAGGTCAGGTATAACATTTTGAATATAATACTTTAAGTAACATAAAAACACACTAATATTTTTCTTTAAATTGTTGTTCAAATGAACCAAAAAAGGAAAAAAAAAACAATATTCCGCAGGATATTTTATGGCACAAGAAGTATGCCATAATACACATTAATGAAAAGCTCGAGAAACATTATTTTAGAGCTATAATTCATGATTGGTTCTTGTCTGCAATAAATAGAACTAAATAAAATTTGAACTTATATATACAAGTTTGAAAATTTATTTTGTCTCTGAGTATGAGACTTGTAACAGTGTTTTCATGGTTATTACTGAGTACGAATTTTTTTTATACGGACAATAATATTTAATTATGGCTGTGAAGCACACATTTGTATCCAGTATTTTCGCACAAAATTAAGGTCCTTTAATTACTGCCGTCGTATAAAATACTTCACTATATTTATACGCATTGTGCAACGAGGCAATGAGGCCTCTTAGCGCCTGTGAGTCTCATCCCGGATAGACAGAACATTTTCAGGAAGATGAAACCTTGAAGGTGGATAGGATCGCGTCATCTTCATTATACTTATATATACTCTAATATAATAAAGATGTAAATTTGTGAGTTTGTTAGAGGTAATATCTGGAACTACGTATCCTATTAAATAATTCTTTCACTGGTATCTAGCCTAGACCTTCTGGATGAACATGGGCTATATATTATGACGTTATGACACCAGAGAATATTCCAAATACAAAAAATTTAAATAAATACAAAGTCATTAAATTACTATATTTGTTTGCCTATATTCATACACGAAACTATAGATTTAAGAAAGAAAGGTTCAAATTAATTCATTAAAAATAATGTTAAAATTAATGTTCATGCTTTAACTTACAATTACATCAAAATAATTATATGTACGTAAATTTCTTTGTAGAGAATTGAATTAGCTACCAAATTATATTTTTACCGTACCTGTATTAGTTTAGCAAAAATTTTTAATTTTTTACTCTTGATTTTAAATGTTTGTTAATGGTTTTGTAATTATTTTGAATTTATTTTGTAAACAAGAGATCTTCTATTGTTTGTCTGAGCATTATCTTAATTATTGACTGTTGTTAGACATTTTAAATAATATTGGATATATTTTTTTAAATAACTTAAAAATTAATTTAATTTGCAAATATATATATTTTTTTAATTTGTCTAGATTACAAATTAATTATTTCACATAGCAACGTTGATTTAATGAAATAACCAATTAAAATAGATAGTTATCTTACAGCATCTGTGTGGTTGCTATTGAGGATCAAATAGTATGTAAAGACGACACCATGCATAAAAGAAAATCGCAACTTTCTAGAAATTTGTCCATGGGGAAGGCGGCTAAAATACGTTGCATTAGAGAGTCTGTCACGGAATGCTCGCAACGGCTTGCCAGCCAAAATATAAGAACCTCACAGGCTCGCACTAGGGAATCAAGCACCGAACGCTCCCAGCGGCTTGCTGCCCACACGACCTCAAATTAAAGATTGGTATCCCAAAATATGCTACTACCCAACTTAAACCCACCTAATATGTGTAATGGCACGAAACTATTGATAAAATATTTGAGAAACAAAATCATCGAAACAATAATATTAACTGGGCCTGCTGTCGGACAACTAACGTATATTCCACGTATCCTTATAATCCCAATAGATCTGCCTATTCCTTTCAAGTTGTTGCAGTTTCCTGTGAAGGTATCATTTGCGCTCACAATAAACAAGTCCCACGGACAAACTTTCTCATTTGTAGGAACATATTTGAACAAGGAATGTTTTTCTCACAGTCAATTATATGTCGGGTTACCTAGAGTCGGAACTTCAGAAAATCAATATAGTTTGCTACCAGAAAAAAATAAAACAATAAATATATTAAACAGAGAACCTCTAACAAGTTAGTTTGAATTTAAGAAAACCTATAAAATATACTTTGTAATAAGAGATTCATATATCCTATTTACGAACAAACGAAGTTAATTTGAGGATAGTACTCCCCTGTACTGTTAATGTAAATTTAATTAAACCTATAAAAAATAACGAAGTAAGTCGCAGGCGCTTGCTATTTAAAATAGTACGTTAAAATTAATTTTCTTCATTTAAGTTGAAATTTCAGAGAAAATTCTTTAATTAGTATTAAAATATAAATTACTTATTTTGTAATAAAAATATGATATTAAAACATATTAATGTTATAATTAATTATGTAAATATAATAAGCAGATGCCCAGCGAAGCGGGCGAGGGTACTGCTAGTTTATATATAAAAACAATTACGTTTTTTTTATGCTAGTGTTGTAATATCTATAGACATTATCACAAATCCCCTCATTAATGAACAAGACGTTTCACTTGAGATACTACACATATATGGGCGTCATTGTACAAGGTTCAGAATATCTGGTAAGTAATTTTGCATGTAACAGTAAGCTTTGGACTCTCGTGTAAATTCCTGAAGGTGGCTTACGAAAAGAGGTAACTAAATTCACGATGGAGTGTATATATCCACTTTAAGGGTGTCTGAGAGCGTTCTCGCTCCGTCACGTACAGCAATGTGTTAATGGCGAGGGGAGGAGGGCCGGCAGTTTCGCAGCGATGAGAACCTGATGGAGTGCGGCAAAGGCCATCCATTCGCACAACGGTGGCTGCTTGTCCGGGGGATTAAGCCGTGCGTAAAGACCAGAAAGGGTCGTCGGCCTGAAAATGAGGTGAGAATTTATACGTCCTGACGCGCCTGGCTTGGAAGCGGTGTCTGTCACATCTCCGCGCTCGTACAGTCGCTAAAAAGGCGAGTGTTCGACGAAGCGAATAGTGGGTTTTATCCACTTCATCTTTGAATTTTCTTACAAATCTTCGTAATGAAAATGTATGACCAGGAATAAAAAATCAAAGGTAGACATGACATGGACGACTACTTAACGAATTTTTTTTTAAGTAGTAGGGTTTCAAATATACCTGTATTTTAGCATGTGGGACTGAAATGATTAAATAACTAGATAATGTTTGATTACGGTTTCATATGCGACCCTAATCATGTAAGGAAAATAAGTGGGATTTAGAAATAACTGTTAAAATGTTCCCTATGTCATGACTAGCTTGGTTTTTAAATGCTGACTCCGAAAATTATTTAATGAGGAAAATACGTAAATCCAATATAGCAAGGATACTTACCCCTTAAGTCTGTTTCCTGGTTGAGAATTTGGCATAGGGAAATAAATGTTAATGAAATTCCGTTTTATGCTTACAATTTTGAAGATTTAATTTTGAAACAAAAACCTGAGTGTGAGAAATTATAGTCTCAAGCACTGTATCGAGGCAAATATAAACGAATTTTTATCAATAATTTTTATTTAAATATGAGTTTTCTGATCTTTCCAGGAAACGGGCTGTACATTAATGTTACAAAAGGATTCGATAGCAAAGAAGAACGGATTTTTTTGCTCAAAAAATTTCCTGGGGTATATAGGCTAACTATCTTTAACAGGAATGAAAGAAATCCAAATTTCATTAAAATGTAATACCAAATTCTCATCTATGATGAGCACCACAGGATGGCCAAAATGACACCCAAGATGGAAGAGACACCCCCGATCCGCATCAGCCATCCATTTAGCTAGAACGGGCTAAACGTATACACTAATTAAAGTCTTCATATTAAATATTTCAACACAGAACATTTAATTTCAGTTTCGAAAACTTGGGGTTCATTGTCTAATTTCCGGTTGAAATTGAACTGAAATAAAAGACGAATGAATGAGGAATGAATGAATGCATGATAGAATGAATGAATGCTAGAATGAATGAATGCATAAATGAATGCAGGATTGAATGAATAAACGAACGAATGAACTAATTAAAAATGAAGAAAAAACGATAGAATGAATGAACACATTCACGAATGAACGCTGGAATGTACGAACGATAGAATGAAAGAACGCATGAATGAACGAACATATGAATTAACGAACAAATGGAATGAAGGCATGAATGAATAGATTTTGGCGGCTCTTAACATCGAGGTCTTGAGAGCCGATGAGGGTGAAGCGAGGTGAGTATGGAGAAGCACTGGAATGCAAGAGCGGGGGAAATGGAAGACCTCTGAGAAAATCCACCGAAAAGCAGCATCGTCTGGCACGATTCCCACACGGGAAAATCCGGGGGCGACCCCGCCTGGAATCGAACACGGGTCGCTCTTGTTTAAATGAGACCACCTTATGAATTACAGTCTGGAAAGCTTGATTTTCATACAAATCAGTTCAATTTTAGTTCATTACATACCACTAAAAAATTTAATTTTCGTTTCGAAAAATTGTGATTATTATTTAACTTCATACCCAACTAAAAAATTTAACTACTTTACAAATTTCAGTCCTGTAGAAAACCTTTTCACATATTACAGTTCAATTATGTGTATATAGCTGCGGTTTGCAATGATTTTTCAAATGGGATTGAATCTGAACTGAAACATAGAGTATGTCACGTTTTCATTCACGCACAGCCTTAGCTATTATAAAATAATAAATTTTACCATTAGCTTAATTTTTTAAATATTAAAGGTAAGAGCAAAATGTACAAACTCAGTGCACATGATATTTTCTTTAAAACGCAGTCTCTGAGAAGAGGGAGGAAAGCTATTTGGAACCCCAAACGAAGGTGACTTCACTATCCATATTGTAGTACACATTTAGTTGTTCAATGACCTTGATTTTAGCTTAAAGAGCTGTGGAACGTATGTATGTGCCCAAAGTTCATTGCTCTTATTCCGCACACAACATGATTTAGTCTCAGAAAAATGTTTAAGAGTAAAGAACTTTGGTTCCAAGCGGAAAGAGACAATTTTACATTTAGAGCTTAGAGTATTCTGAATTATAAAAAAAATACGAGAAATCAAATCATGAATAAGAGTTACGTAACAATTCAGTGTGTTTTTTATAAATTTAAATAACATGGCCCAGTTAGGAATATGCCAAGGCAGCCGAAGCAGAAACTTCTGAGCCCTCAAGCAGAACGAATAATTTTGTAGCAAGTAAAAACCAGTCCCCGTATAAGAGTTCCTACAACGCGCCGAGCTGGAAATTGCTACCGGTAGTAAAATGTGTTCTGAGACAGTTCGCCGGGTGTTATGTACACACAGATATAATGGTATGGTAGCAAGGAAGAGACTCTACATGTGTAAGAAGAATCGTGCTACAAGACTGTTATCTGCTAAAATATCACCTACATATGAACCAGGAGTTTTGGAACAATGTAATTTGGTCAGAAGAGACTAAATTAACAGGTTTGGTTTGGATGGTGTTTAAAGAATCTGTAGAAATCGTATACAGCTGACGATGTTACCAGTTTATTTTCCCACAGTCTAACATATGGCTGAATTCGTTACGGATTGCAGGGGTATATCTATGGAAGAGGTGGGGAATATTCATTTACTGATGGTGCAATGAGGAAGTTCGAGTATGGCATTCTAAAGAAGAATGTCAAGCGTAGCTCAGAAAAATCAGCAGTGTTACCTTCTCACGTTTTTTCAAAATGGAAAAAACGCGAAGCATACAGCTGGTCTTAATAAACAATGGCTAATTTCGAACTATCCAGAACAAATTAAAACTTCTCCTCAGTCACCCAACCTCATCCCCTTTAAACATCTATGGGCATTTCCGAGGTCTTGAGCACACGGTAAAAATATTTCTGCAAAACACGAACTAATAATAATAGTTCCTGAAGAATGGTAGATCATCAGTTGTGAAATGTGTGAGGGACTAGTCAATTCTATTATAAAATATATCAAGCAGTTATGAAAACGTCTGTTTTGTACGTTCCATTACTTAAGAGGGAAGTATCCTTGCTATATTGGATTTAGGTATTTTCCTCATTAACTTAATTTTTGGAGTCAATATTTAAAAACCAAGCGAGTCATGACATAGGGAACATTTTAACAGTTATTTCTAAATCCCACTTATTTTTCTTACATGATTAGTGTTACATCTGTAACCGTAATCAAACATTATCTAGTTATTTAATAATTTCAGTCCCACATGCGAAAATACAGGTATATTTGAAACCCTACTACTTAAAAAAAAATTCGTTAAGTAGTCGTCCATGTCATGTCTACCTTTGATTTTTTATTTCTGGTCATACATTTTCATTACGAAGATTTGTAAGAAAATTCTAAGATGGAGTGGTTAATACCCTTCTGTCAACTGTATTAATAAAAATGGGACATAGTATTATGGAGTTTTCTTAGTTTTAGTTTGGTTTTTGTGTTACATTTCCCTAAAAACTTTGTAATTGTTTATAATAAATTAAACAAGTTACCCATAGTATAATTTTTCCTAAACGAATGTCATATAACAGTTAATTTAATATAAAGAACAAAGATATTTTCATAAAGCGGAACTGTGTGAATCTCTGAATTCACTTTCACGCGAACGTATTTCCCCCGTTTTTCATTTGAGAAAAATAAAAATGAAGTTTTTCTTTGTATACATTATTTTCATATCCCGTTCAATTTCTGGGTCTTGAGAGCCGATGAGGGTGAAGCGAGGTGATATGGAGCCACGCTGGAATGCAAGGGCGGAGCGAATGGGATAACCCTGAGAAAACCCGCCTACCGGAGACATCGTCTGACATAATTCCCACTTCCGAAAATCCGGGAGCGACCTCGCCTAGAATCGAGCCAGGTTTGTCTTGGTGGGTGGTAAGTGCTCTAGCCGTTGAGCTGCTGCGGCCCTAGTTCGATTACAGTGTCGGTCTCTGACTCAGCTGCCAAAAGCCAAGAGAAAGCAGTGATACGTAGACCGTATGTACAGTAGATTGTACACAAAATTACATAGTTAAGACCCTACAAATGATATTCAGTCAAAAAGGACCTGAGTAATTGTGACCATGGTTTATATTCTTGTATTACCGTTTCTACACATTAAATATGGTAAACATTTAGGGAGCTCGCAAGTGGGAATCGTGCCGGACGATGCCGGTGGTCGGCGGGTTTTCTCGGGTATCTACCGTTTCTCCCAACCCTTCATTCCGGCGCCGCTCAATGTTCACTTCAATCAACCTCATAGGCTCTCAAGACCTCGCTGTTAAGCGCCGCCCAAATGTCTTAACTCTTAATTTAGGGAGCTACGCAATTTCATGTAAGTAATTTGTTATAATCGTAATTGCAGCATAACATTCCGTGGATACAGTTTGACAAGCTAAAAATATACTTCCTGTTTGGTTGTTACTTGGTGTGTTTTACCACTGGTGACAATAACATTATCATATAAATATTACATTTCACTATAGGCTGTTTACGGTAAACTAATCACTTTTGATATCCCTGCTTAAGATCTACTTGTAGGCACGTTGTGTATTATTACACCATATGCACAATTAACATTGCTATGGGCCTCATCACTTTATTCATGCATCGGTCAAGTAAAACTGTGAATGTGTGCCTTGCACTTTTAATTCAATAATAAAAATCATGGAACTACTTTCTCTCCCGTCGTTACCAACCTCACTACCCGCATGCCACTCAGTTTGCCCGTTAAAATATATGTAGGTAGGGACAGTGACCTTTTATAGAGGTTGAGTTAAAAAGTGCTCACTTTATTGTGAATAGCCTTTAACCCTAAAAATACTTTTTCGACACTAAATAAAATAATTGCATTTGTCCAGTGCATTACATCATCTTTGCAATTCAGCATTATATTCCCGTATTGAATAATTATAACATTTTGCATAGTACCTATAGTTAATTTTCAATTAACACGTTAATTTTTTACGTCACCAAATATATGTGGGCGTTATTTATATATTCCGATTATATTGAATAACGTTATCAGCCAGATCCAACTCTCTTATTTGCTTCAGAATGACCCATTATAGAGGGTCCGATGGATAATGTTTTATGTCCGACATCACTGAAATTATGACATCGTTCAATTTTCGCGGAAATGGTACAGACTGTAACACAATATTCTTAGTATCTTCATATAGGATCCTGCGAATTAAGTTAATCGATAAATAATATCACTGAAATAACAGAATAATTTCTATTTTTGTGATAGCGGTATATAGTATCACGAAACATCCAAATACTTTTGTATTGGGTTCGTCGAATAAAGTTATTTGACAAATAACACCCCTGAAATAAAATTAATCTCTTTGTTTTTTGTGTAAACGATAAATCCTCTAACGGAAAATTCAAAATACCTTTATATCGGGCACGGCAAAAAAAGTTACTAGTCAATGAGTACTAAACTGAAAATAACAGAACACGGTTTTTTTTTTTTGCAGAAACGGTCCATCAAAAACAGTTACCGGATATGTAACTTACTGAAAATAACAAAATATTTTAGGTTTTTGCAGAAACGGTATAGGTTGAAACGCAATTGTGAAAACAATGTAAAACCTGTATGCGAGAATATACTTAAACACATGTTAGGATAAAACACCGGTGTTTATTACCCCTCGTAAGGGCGCCAACTTACTATGTGAATCTGTAGAGTAAACACAGTAGGTCAAATTTATTTATGTAAACATACAATACGAGTACCACACACACTAGGCCACCACTTTGGGTAAGCCAGATAATTATGTAGTGTATTATTGTGAATATATAATAACAAACGTCGACGAACATGCACAATATTTACATAATTTATGATTAGCCAGTGTACGAATAGAATTTTCAGTTCTGAAAAAAAAAGGGGGGGGGGCGTATCTTTTCGTGTGCGTAAGACGTGCCGTGTTTATCCCCTTTATATAAAACATATAAGTGTAACAATAAAACCAAACGTATAACACAGGATGATTAATATTCAACACAGAGATAAATTACACTTGTTTTGCATTCCCTTTCAGGACCTACTAGCATGGGTGATTGAAAAACACTTTCTCATACACCGTACTCGTTTCAAGGTTGAGGTGATTGGCAAATTACAGGATATATATATATATATATATAACAGTCGTACATTCCACAACAGAGGAACACAATTAGCCTGATAACTCTGAGGCTCAGGAAACAGCTGCAGCAGGCGTGGAACACTCTGATACCACACGTAGTAGACAAATACTTATTTGTCTTACAGCTGAAAAGTGTGCTTATAATAGGTACTCAAAATAGAATAGGAAATAAAAAATAATATGTTCTCATTCTGAAAATAGCAGGGAGAAGTTAGGTGTCTACACATATACAAGAAAACGTAACGCCATATAGATCAGTTTCAGCTATAGCACTTTTATTCAAATTAAATTAAAATCAATAACTTTCTTATTTTGAGGTTAAACTAAATTGAATTTGAAGGTCCTTGAATTGTAATATGCAAGAAATTCAATATTGAAATATATATCTGCCGTAGGCAGTGGTAATCCCAACAGTCATTAATTACCCTTATACGTCATGTAAAAAGTTCTGGCTTGTAAACAAATAAAATGTAGACTTCTCTCAAAACAAAATCTTTTAGTTCAAATTAAATGAAAATTATGCTTCAGGCTTAGATTCTGTCAGTAGAAAATACTTATTTTCTTAATAGGACTTCTTGTGGTTAAAGTGAGTTGTTTTTAACTGTGGACACCTTGCCAACATGGCGTCGGTTAATATGTTCTGGAATAACTGTCATTTTGTCTGTACTAAAAATACATGAAAGATGAAATACTAACTATCTTAAAGCGATGTAGGGTTGCTCTCGATTAAAATATCATCTAATTCGTAGTACAACAAGACGGGGATCATCCAGGTGGTTCAGGATTCTAATCATAAGTAGAGTAGGGGTTCTTTATTACGTGGCTCACGGACGTACCATCGTCTATCAAACTAGCTAGCAACTAAACAAGACGGGGATCATCCAGGTGGGTCAGGATTCTAATCATAAGTAGAGTAGGTGTTCTTTATTACGTGGCTCACGGACGTACCATCGTCTATCAAACTAGCTAGCAACTAAACAAGACGGGGATCATCCAGGTGGGTCAGGATTCTAATCATAAGTAGAGTAGGGGTTCTTTATTACGTGGCTCACGGACGTACCATCGTCTATCAAACTAGCTAGCAACTAAACAAGACGGGGATCATCCAGCAGGTGGTTCAGGATTCTAATCATAAGTAGAGTAGGGGTTCTTTATTACGTGGCTCACGGACGTACCATCGTCTATCAAACTAGCTAGCAACTAAACAAGACGGGGATCATCCAGGTGGTTCAGGATTCTAATCATAAGTAGAGTAGGGGTTCTTTATTACGTGGCTCACGGACGTACCATCGTCTATCAAACTAGCTAGCAACTAAACAAGACGGGGATCATCCAGCAGGTGGTTCAGGATTCTAATCATAAGTAGAGTAGGGGTTCTTTATTACGTGGCTCACGGACGTACCATCGTCTATCAAACTAGCTAGCAACTAAACAAGACGGGGATCATCCAGCAGGTGGTTCAGGATTCTAATCATAAGTAGAGTAGGGGTTCTTTATTACGTGGCTCACGGACGTACCATCGTCTATCAAACTAGCTAGCAACTAAACAAGACGGGGATCATCCAGGTGGTTCAGGATTCTAATCATAAGTAGAGTAGGGGTTCTTTATTACGTGGCTCACGGACGTACCATCGTCTATCAAACTAGCTAGCAACTAAACAAGACGGGGATCATCCAGCAGGTGGTTCAGGATTCTAATCATAAGTAGAGTAGGGGTTCTTTATTACGTGGCTCACGGACGTACCATCGTCTATCAAACTAGCTAGCAACTAAACAAGACGGGGATCATCCAGCAGGTGGTTCAGGATTCTAATCATAAGTAGAGTAGGGGTTCTTTATTACGTGGCTCACGGACGTACCATCGTCTATCAAACTAGCTAGCAACTAAACAAGACGGGGATCATCCAGCAGGTGGTTCAGGATTCTAATCATAAGTAGAGTAGGGGTTCTTTATTACGTGGCTCACGGACGTACCATCGTCTATCAAACTAGCTAGCAACTAAACAAGACGGGGATCATCCAGCAGGTGGTTCAGGATTCTAATCATAAGTAGAGTAGGGGTTCTTTATTACGTGGCTCACGGACGTACCATCGTCTATCAAACTAGCTAGCAACCAAACATCAGCAAAAATACGCGGATGGGTTATAGATAGAGCAACGAGTATTTTGCGAATTCATTCGTAGACGAGGTAGACGTCAACCACTTCCTCTTTTCTCCTATTGTTGTGATTGGACGACAGTTCTTCAGACACACTCCGTTTAACTGCAAACCAGTAATAATCAGGAAGCAGTAGTGTGAGTGAGTGTTTAACAGTCCTGTACAGAGGCCTCACTTGAACACAGTAACATATAATCAAACGATAATTTCTCAAATTTATAGAGGGATGTCCAACCTAGATTGCTGCCAACTCAATCCCGAAATACTCGGGGCTCTAGATATTAAGCTCACACTACAGAAGAAGGGGGTGATGGTTCTAGATCAAAGGGGATGCCGCCTTTTCTGGCAGACCTAATTTATTTGATATCAAGTTGATTGAAAGTGTTAATCAAATATCAAAAATGTTAATCAAAAATTGACAGGGTTAAATTGAAAGTGTTGTGAGTGTTGTGTACGAGTGGCCTAAGTGTACATTTTTATTGATTTGGTAGTGATATTGTTTGTAGACGGTGTTGGTAGATAGGTGACTTTGAAAGATAGTATTATTCCGAATTAATAAGAGCGTTGCACGAGATAATTTCAGAGTGTTTAAACGAGTTCTGCGTATCAATAAATCACACGCATCGAATCGCAAATTTCAAACTATCACAACTACATGAACAACAACAACAGTGTAATTACGTGACTCCAGAGAAATGAATTAGTCTACCCCGACCTGTATGTTAGAAATATAATTTACACAAGAGAAATATAACGAACAAACACAACTACGTGACTATCACAATTACGTGGGTGTATATAATTGATTAATTAACGTAACAAAAAATGTCCCTATAAATTAAACAGCTAACGTACACATTAACAAGATATATGTAACACTACTTGACGCCTATCGCACATACTTTACACGTCCGTGTGCCTGTGAGACTGGTGAGGAGGAACTTTAGAAACGTATTTAACAAGTAAAAAGAAATTAATTAATTAACACGCATAAAAAATAAAACGTTTAATATGCGTCGATTCGCTCAGTGAAGCACTGAATTGGATATAGGAGTTACGTCAACTTATAAGCTACGATTAATTATAGACTGAAATGAAAATTTTAAAAATGACTTAACACGTGAAGAAATCGTACAAAGAGCTTTGCCAAAACACATCCGTCCACATCGGAGATCAGTCAATGGATGACTGGATCGTATGACGTGCACCTCCTTATATGCTGTTACATGGAGCGTGGCTGAGTTGAAATTTACGACTGACAGAACCTATTTCCCTACCAAGCTACTATTAACGACTTGATTACACTATTCGTCCTACAAGTACGTGAATGTATAAAAGTGAATTATTTCAAAATAATGGAAGTACTACATTTTTTTTCCGCCAAGTCTGTGAAATTCACGGCACTTGGTAACAAAAACTCGATTTGAAAATGCTACGAATTTTCGTCTACCGAACACAGAAACGGGGTTTACACAATAAACGCACTTTCACACAATTAATTAAAGACTTATAAAAAAAATATTTCACTCTATAGTTTACGAAGACTGTGAACGAGATTTGAACCCCAGAGCATATAATATCGTTTAACGAGGATCGCAGCTATCACACTCCGAAGGCCGATGAAGTCGAGAGTTCCAGTGTCATGTCTATGGAGCGTGAAAGTTGGTGAACAACTAAGATGGCGGAAATCCGTGAGCAGTGGTCAAGTCGCTCCTCACCTCCCACCGCCTTATCCAGAAGATGACTTTGTGCGAAAAGACACTTCTTTTTCCAAGGTTAGCCACCCCCCTCCCCCTACACTGGCCAATAATGTGTTTTTTTTTTTCAGAGGGATGCTCTGTCCTCCTCCAATGCGGAGTTCATTTTTGAAGTTTCCAAAGCTCCGGGCCATGCACGCTGGTATCGATTCAACACTGCAAGAAACTGTTTAACGGCATAAACCACCCTTCACCTACACCGCCCAAGAACTGCCCCTTCCGACGTCGCGCTTCTTAAAACCCGCCCTCCACAAGGTCGGAAATCGTTTTTTTTTTTTGGATGACTGTCCTCTGTCCACGAAGGGAGCTGAACAACCCCTCCTCCCTTTTTGTCATATATATATCTATATATATCTATCTATATCTTTTATATATCTATACACACACACACACAGTCCCCAACACGCCACACCTCAGTCGAGTGCCAATATCGTGCTGACAGCATCTACCAGAGTTGCTCCCCAACCCACAAAAAGAAAGAAAGAAAATAATAAATTTTACCCTTGGTATGCTCTTGCACCAAACACAAAAAGATTAACCCTTTAATACATTTACCCTTTTCATTAAATTTAACCTTTTCATTAAATATAACACTTTCAATTTAACCCTGTAAATTTTTCATTAACCCTTTCGATTTTTGATTAACCTTTCAATCAATTTGATATCAAATTAATTAGGTCAGTCAAAATGCGGCATCCCCTTTGATCTAGAACCATCACCCCCTACTACTCACTACTACGTAGAAAACTTAGAATTAACTTAAATACAAACTGTGAAACTGAACACCCTATCAATCTAAATAAAAAAGCCTACGCCCAGTCCAACTATGGACAAGTTTCCTGATC
Source organism: Dryococelus australis (assembly GCA_029891345.1). Lineage (NCBI taxonomy): Eukaryota > Metazoa > Arthropoda > Insecta > Phasmatodea > Phasmatidae > Dryococelus > Dryococelus australis. The sequence continues at coordinate 255,110,761 of CM056995.1, forward strand.
TACGTCTGTCTACATGAGAAGATGGTGGCATAGAGAGAGATCCACCTAACGTCTGGACCAGGCTAACCCTATGCTAAGTTATCTGGCCAATATGAGCGCAGGATTCGTACCTGCCAGCCAATTGGAAGGCTTATTATTCAAAAACCTGAAAACGACCCATACCAAACCATAGAATTACGGGTCTCGAAGAAAATAATAATTCCATTTAAAAAAATACCTGAATCAATCACAAAAGTGCGTGACCAAAAAAAAAATAGATATTTATTAAAACACAAACAAAAATGTTGTCTACCTAACTAACTCAATCAAACCTTCATTATTGTCGTTCGTACAGCTAATATTCAAAATCCTTATCAGAAAAATAGAAATAAATTAATAAAAAATAGTGAAATAAAGCGCATTTATATAAATATCAGCAGGTTACATGTGTTAAGCGGCTAAAAGAAACAAATGTTAAAATAAATCGTAAATTATGAATGCCATTATAAGACGTGAAAATAAGATATTACAACGTTTCTTTGATTCTGCCTATAAACATTGTTTAATAAGGAACTTTATTGAAATAACAGAAATGTTTCCGTTTTCGCCGTAACTTTATAAACTGCTGCGCGTATTGAACAGTATTTGTCAATATGTTACTACGACAAATAACACTGTTGACTCAGTTTTGATATCCGATATCAGGTTGCTAACGTAACGGAGAAAAAGGCGTTACTAGCGCACACTAAGCCCTGGTTTTGGCACCAACGAACCGACCAGAGTAATTTATTTTTATTATTCATTGCCTACGCAGTTTTGTACTTTGCAGAAGTTTAAAAATTATTACTGTGTTATAAATCGTACGTCATTAGAGATGAGACATGCGTAGCAGTTTATCTTCTCTACGGGAAACAAGTGTTGTTTTTTTTTTTAGTTACGTCATCATTTTTAATTACTTGCCTACCCGTTCTTAATGCCCTATTTGTCGGCCTTTATAATTTACGCTGGTGTCACGCGGGATTTTGTTTCACAAAGAAGAAAACCATACGAACAATATGGGGATGAAAAGTAAAAGAAATAATTACTTTCATTTCAAAGAGGGTTCATAATTTTATTTAAACCTGCTTTAAGCTGTCATACTGTTAGCTTACTCCCACATATTCATCCAAAAAATTCCCATTGCATTTTTACCGTGCCATGGAAAACGAAAAGTTGTATAGTTAAAAGAGGGAATTTGCACTCGTCTTTCTTCCGCTCTTCTCGTATTAGCTGCTTTATTGCTGAAACTGTTTAATTACCCGAGAATTAAAAATTTATTTTTAATGCTTTTGAGTAAACTGTATTATCTTGAAAGTAACAAAAACTTGTTACTAAAGTTGATTCACGATAACTTCGGCCTTTTCTGAAACCCTGCTAAATTTCTCCTTTTGGTTACTCATTACGCATCCTTCCAGTACACGTAAATAAAAAACTGCCATGTGACTTCTACTTTTATAACTGTTAAATGCATTGATTGCTGTTTACAGCTGTTCAAAGAATGCTGTCATATTTCCTACGAATGTTCACAATTTAGGCCTATGACGATATTTATGTCGGCTTTATAACTATTTGTTACACACGATATAGCACGTTACACGTATTACATATTAATATTTAGCCACGACGGTGTTTGTTACAACTGTGGCGGAAACAACAGTAGTATTTAACCTGTTGTTATTAATATGGGTTTGGAATAAAAATTAAAACGAAGGTACAATCAGTCCAACGAAACGACACAGTAAATTCAAGCACGCAACTCGTGTCGCTTATTTATTGTACGTAGCATCGACAAACGTAAAAGATAGCGGTGAACATGCAAACACATAGGCCTGCCGTAACATTTATTCCGCTAATATTTACATGCATTGGTACTTACTGATTTGTAGGTTTATTTTATTATTTATTTAAATTTATCTGGTTGGGCTTAGCATTGTTTTTGGGATTGTGGTAGGCATTGAAATCAAAGAAAGGTAAAATCGTTACACAACTGTGTTTCAAACACCTAGCGCGAAGGTACAACGTTGTGATAAACAGACGTAATAATTAACTTCGTCATAACATCAGTTAATGGTTAAAACGTATAAACTTTCCACATATTTGAAATCCACACACATCTGGCCTGTGCGCAACGATTACAACACAGCCACCATAGACGGAAATAGAGGCTACGCTCTTACACACGCGGCGATCACAACACTCGTTACAGTATATTAATTATCCCTGGCCTGGAAACACATATTTATCACAACATTGTAACTTCCCTAGGATGTTTCAAAAACACGAGTACAAACTTGACGTTTCGTTCGGAAACACGCCGTGTCATTGTCATGTCGCCAGACACCACTGGCAATCATAAGGCATTATGAAAACGGCCCGCCCCTCATATTGGGACAAGCGCGTGGCTAGGCCACATCTACCAACCTGCTGGATTTGTAAGTGTCGCGCAATGAGCTGTGTCGTGCCATCGTATCTAAAATATGTCGGTGCATATAAATACCATACAATACACATTTAAACAATAAAATCTCGTTTCAGTTGTAAATTACAATGTCAAACATCATTATTGTTGTGGTAATTAGTATGAAATGTGCTTAAATTAGAAATTAAAAAGTGTATACCTTTCCTACACATGTGGTACGATCTTTCCGAAAGAGAGAACGAGCGAGAGCGACACGCTCTGCTTCGTTTATTGAACCTTTATTCCGGACGGAAAAATAACACCAGCCTACACACGGGAATTTGCGCGGATATTTTTAACTGCAGCAATAAAATGTGTTTCCGTCAGTGCTATTTGACAATACAAATATATCAATTGGCAACGTTTACCTTACAAATAGTATACATAAAAACGAGGTTAAAAAATATTGTAACTGTGAACTATTTCTTACCGGCCATTGCCAACACGTCGCTGCTCTCGCTGTTGTTAATTCATGTTTAATACGAAATAAATATTACAAGTTATTTAAGGTACTGAGGTAAAGTTTTATTTGTTCAATAATACAGTACTCTAAAGTTAATCACAGTGTTAAATATTCGTGGAATACAAGTTGTTGGAAAAATAGGTTGACATATTACGCCTAGGGTGATTTTTCAAAGGTTCGATGCCAAAAGGCCGAAGAAAGCGTGAATGGACTTACATTACTTAGTAATATGTATTTTATGAATTTTTATGTTTTCTTCATAGACATTTTTTAAAATTCAGCCCTCTATTATGTTAGTAATAGCTCAGTGAAAAAATTCTTTTTTTCGGAGGTGGCTTATGAGAACAGAAATCCATTCCAAAACTGTGCTCCATAATTAGATGCACAAATCCTACTTTAGCGGCAATAACGGCGGTTCCCTTGATGTAAATGTTATCATATACTGATTGGTTGCATGTTGTTTCGGACAGGCCTTATAACTCATTGGCACAGTCTTGTTTTGCACAGCTTTCTACTAGTTCGGATAACCCAAAGGAATTTCGTCAGGGGATGAGGACAGTTTGTCTAAATCCTCATGAATATTCCGATTCTGCATAATCGGGTATTATATGAAAATAATGTATTACGGGAGCCGTCTGAAGAATAGCCGACATTGTCAGTACATGGGTTTGTGGCTTTACACGGAAAGATAATGCTATGTTCGTAAGACCAAAGTAGTTGTTTTTATCGTGCATTTTTCCATCAGAAGTTTGAAACTTTCTGGAAAATTAAAGCGTACAAAATTGGTTGACCCGCGTGTGAATAAATGGGCTCCTGCGCTCGCCTAAGAGTGTCCATTTGTTGGTTTGTGCTCGCATCCATTTATTCAAGTCTGCTTGTATGCCTCTGTTTTTATTTACGCGCAAGGGCGAGCATTATTTAATTTTTCGATCGACAATTGCGTGTCTAACAAAGGTGCCCACATTTATTTCCAAAAGTATACAATATAATTCATCAGTTTACTGTTCATTTTACTATTACCGATAGGTATCACTCAAATTCCGACGTATAGTTTAACTCGCCCACTCCCCTCAGTAACTAGAAGTCCGTTTACATTGTTAAATAACTAGTCAGTAACTAGAACATAGCTAAAAATTGCTTGATGTAGTGACTTTTCTAAGCTTTTTAAATAATAGTCACCTGGGGGGGGGGGGGATCTATTTCAATTAATACCCGGCAGTATTTTTGAACACTATTAAAAATTATTCAGAAAATACAGCGCCAATTTCAGTTTACTGATATTTTAGTCAAGATGACTGCAGGGAAACCCAGAAGATTTTCCCGTAATTGAAGATACAACGCGTGCTCATTACAGGGAATCGAACCTCTTTGTGGGATAGTCATTGACTGAAGCACTCATAATTTTCCACTAAACTGAAGGGGTGTTAATAGGCTTACGCTACTTTTATGTTATTTACTGTTATATCACATTATACTAAGTGTTTGCTTATATAGGCTGTTCACGGTAAAGTGAGCACTTTTTAAGGCCCTCCCAACAGGCTTTAACCACTGATAAATATATCTTATTGCAGCATCAGGCCTTAGATTTTGAAGGTGGTAGAATGTATACTCTGTGTTTATTCGTCACAAAGCAATGTTTATATTAAATAGCAGCAGGAAGATGGAAATAGGATGAAAGCAAAAGTTAAGAAGAGACTTAAAAAATGCTCACTTTACCGTGAACATCTTATATTTCAGAAGAATTGTAAACCAATATATGGTAATAACGCCTTACGTAATAACACACCATTCAGAAAATACTCATTCAGTTCAGAAACACCAACTCTGCCGAAGCAAAGTAGGTTGGATCTGTCACTGACAAGAGTATAGGGCCTATCGATTTATTTAAAAATAGCTCCACAATCAGGGTTGTATTGACTATCATTTAAATGAGACAGCGAGCTTTTGAATAATTAACTTGTATCCAACTCCTTACTCGTAGCAATTCCTCATGGCACCTCGCAATAAAGACATAGCGGCTATAAAATTATTTCCAACATGAATGAAAAAAAAAATTATTTATCCGGACGAGTCATCAGCGAACGCCAGCTGTGAAATGGATATGAAAAAACAATTTCATGATGATTTATGTAAGTTGATTTCTGATTGCATTAGGCAGAATTTCGAGTAACAAGTTGAACTAATAGAATACCCCGTGGTCGTAACATAACCCTCATTTTACGATTAAAAAAAGGACTATGTGATTGTGAGCTACTGCTTCTAGAAACAGCGAAACAAATTTATTTATTTATTTTTTCATTTCTGGTCCTGCAGTCAGATTGACACTATTTTTTCTTGTATTATAAGCAGACGGAGATGTGTTAGCTTGGGTGCATGTAGATGTTAGTGCTATGGCACTATCTTCACCTTTTTTTTTAAATTAAAAGTGTGAACTTTTTTGGTTAAGTTGTTTGTATCTTTCTATGCAATTGAAACGTTGTACAAATAATGTGCCAATATTCGCGCCCTAAAACTGCATTAGTATATTATATATTAAAATTGAGATGAAATTCTCTATAGCTAAATTCCGTCCTTAGATAATTCACAGCACTGCTTTTATCAGTTCATCTGAAGTTCAATCGTGCCTCAATGTTGCATTATTACGTGAGCGATTTAATGTCCAGTCAAATAAGTCCTTACTGTGTTATTATTGAATTTGAAACTGTCACATAATATATTATTCACTTCATTTATTCCCAATAAAAAAAAACAGCTGTGCTACCATTTAAGTAATCAACTACAAGATGTGAATTAACCTGATAATCTCTATCAAAAGTGTCGCCATATTGTGCATGTAACATTTGTACCATAGATTTGTGTCTTGCTAATTATATATTCTCATTTTCCTCACTGGTTAACGTGGTGTAAGACATCAGCACAAATTTTAAGTCAAGCTGCATATGTCATTAGTTGGCAAGTTTTTGTGTTTCAAAGAAAAATACATAAGAGATAAAGAATAATGAATAAATGGGCCGCGCTTAACAGCTCAGGTCCTCAGCGAGGTAGAGATGGAACAGCGATAAAATACAATGGCGTACCCTGATCAAACTCACCACCAAAAGGCGACATCCGCCACGTTTCCCACGTTCTGAAAGATGGATTCGACCCCTACGGGAATCGATCCCTCTTCTCCATGGCAGGAGATCAGATCGCCACACAACCACGGCCTCGAAATTTCATTGACATTCCCTGTACGTATTTCCCAAAGTGCTCGACAGTACTTTGGGTACGCAGATCAGTTGACGCTGAATAATTGAGTCATATCCCGCTGAGGTGCCGGCAACGGAATTCTTTCGCGTCGATAAGAACACGTGGAACATGGCAACGCCGCAACCTTACCTTACAAAGTAAGAGACAAAAGATGACATGTTTACGTAAAATACAAACATGAACCCTAAAGATTAAAAAATCCTGTGAAAAGTACAACAATTGGAAATATATTTTCCACTAGGATATTTTTAAAATAAGGGAATTTAATATACACGACTTATTTCTTTCAAAAATTAATTGAACACGGAAAAAAAAAACTAGCAATATCATGTGGTGAAATACGAATTATTGAAAGTCAACTAATGAGCTGATAATGAGTGGTAAATAAAAATTATGCACTGGGGGTCAATACTATAGGTAGTGAAATCAACTGGAATTACATATATGTATTAAATAAATCAGTAAAATCAGTGAAAGGAAAATGGGTAGCGTGCGCGCCCGAATTGCGTAGCAGCTGCCCTCCGTGTCCCAACGTCGGACTGATTTTCTGCCATACAGCTGTCATAAACGAAGTGTATAGGATGTGAGGTTAGAAGACAGTTTGGACGTGAATACGTCTTTATATTTGCAACCATAGTAGGAGGCAATCTAGAAAATCCGATGATAACAAAATCGGGGGATGCAGTTTGGCATTGCAGCTGCGTCTGAATCTATCGTCTGCATTAAAAATTCAATTTCACCACTCGATTGCCAAAGGATCAAAGGATATGTTACGTGAGGACTGCGAATCATTGCGTGCATGGAGGGGAGGCTGAGGGAGGAGGCGCAACTTTTTCGTTTCGTCGCGTCCAATATATTCCGCGTTGTATAACTTTTGACTAAGAGAAGCTACGACGCTCGTTTGGGTTTCAATCGACAGCTCTCGTCAAGATCAATCGATTGCGTGTATAAAAACTTTTGTGTGACGTAGTAATGGTGAAATTGTATACGTTCAATGTAAAAGATTAAGAAAATTTAACACAATTTCGGCCTATACTCGTCAAAAGCCAGGTCGAAATATGGGAATCGTATACGGTTAGAAAAAGCATCTCAAAAGCAATCCAGTGATACCTATAAAACCCCATACGATCGAATGAAGCGGTGCCGGAAACGTAAAATAAACATCAAGGCGTCCGAGCGCGTCAACGTAGACATAGCCACACAAAACAAACGACCGTGTTCCTAACACAGCAACACCACATTTCTGTAAACAAGTTCGTTGAGATGTTTTTATTTCCTCTAACCAATTTTTAATGCAATCAGATTTAATGCGAGTTGATAGAAAATAATACTGCACTTTGTGTAAGTTGAGTTTAGGGAGATTGAATGTTCCCAGATTGTGAAAGGTGCATAGCACTTACCGGACGAAAAATAGTTAATTTAGGATACAAATTTGGAAACTGTATAATACGTCATATTATAAATAAATAAATAAAATAAGCGTGTTTTTGTGAACATAGCTAGAGTCGAGGTTTCACACACTGAAATGACTTCACTAAGTAGTTGCATCTCATAGGCGGTGGATTAGTGGCGGAATAAGATGGTCGAAGGAACGAGAGATAAAACCTGCAGATCATCGGCACTAACCTGTACATTTCCCATAAACAAGAAATCCAGGATTGAGCCCGGATTGCTCTTGTGGAAAGCAAGCGCACTGTTAGAGCGGCCATACACGTGTTCTTCAGGACTGTAGAAATTTATTTTATATAATCAGAAACTGTTCTGAGAAAAAGTAAATGAAATATTATCTGTCAATTCACGAACTTTAGAAACCCACTGAAAACATTGTTATTATTCTAATTCAGTTGTCTGCTTTGTCAAAGCTTTTATAATAACTACTTTTATTTTAATTTAAAGAAAACTTTCTCACTTGAACGCATATACATCAGACTAATTTAATTAGTTGCAAAAAAATGTTTTAAATCTCGACGTTTAATGTGGAAGGCCTACTGCGTTGTTCTGGGACCAACAGATTTCAGTGGACAAGTTAAAATTGTCCTTATCACGAGAAAGGAGCAGATTTTATCACCGTCTACGTCGAGAAACGAAGTAACTTGAATAATTATGAGAACCCTGATTGCCTCTGGAGCAAACCCAACCACTCCACTCTTGATACTAATTATCTTATTATTGGGGAAGAAGCAATTACACGCACATTCTGGTTCTTCGCGAATGTATTTTATTCTCGTTTCAAATTTCTTACAGCGTGGTATAAAAAAGATCACACTCTGCCTTCGGAAATATCTTTGTAATATCTTTATGACATTGAGAGAATTAAACTTGGCGAGTAAATTAGTGAACGAACACATACTCGAGTACACTGTAAAAAACAATAACGTAAATTTCCATTACACGTACCGAAAACATATTACGCTTACAGCAAGGAAAAATCACATTACAATTTCACATTATTTTAACATCTTTACTTGTAGTGATTCTGCAGTAACTGTTTATAAATAAGTGCTTTACAAAAGTAAGGAAAATTTCCTTGAAAGGTAATTGAATTTTTCTGGTTTTGTGAGGAACAAATTCCCATCACAATTAAGGGAAAATTACTACATAAAAAATGCAGTATTCTCTACACTGAAACGAAGCCACGGTGGCTTAGTGGTTAGCCTGCTTGCCTTCCACCAAGGCGAACCGGATTTAATCCCCGGCCGGCTCACCAGATTTTCGCAAGTGAGAATCGTGCCAGACGATGCCGTTGGTCGGCGGATTTTCTCGGGGATATATCGTTTCCCCCGCCCCTTCATTCCGACGCCGCTCCATTCTCACCTCAATCACCCTCAATGGCTCTCAAGACCACGATGTTAAAAGCTGCCCAAATCTTTTCACTCACTCTACACTGAAAGGCAAATTTCTTTGACAAATGTAAGGGAAAATATAATTACATGTAACGAATTGTTTATGTACTTTGCAAGGTAAATTTCCTTGACCAATGTAAGGGAATATACGATTACATGTAACGAAATTGTACTTTGCAAGGCAAATTTCTTCGACAAAATATTATGTACTTTGTAAGCAAAATTTCCCTGGCAAATGGAAGCAAAATACCTTCACTTGTAATGAAAAGTTATGTACTTTGCAAGCCAAATTTCCTTGGCAAAAGTATGGAAAAATACCTTTAGATGTAATGAAATAGTCTGTATTTTGCAAGTTAGGTTCCCTGATAAATGTTAAAGAAATATATCTTGACAGGTATAGTCTGTGATGGAAATTATCTTGAAAAGAGCAAAGGGAAGATCCTTGACAGTTTGAAATCATCACCATTGCTGTAATATAAATATATTCGACAAAATAATAATAAAAATCACTCAGCAGGTAGTGCAGTAATCTATTATCTAATCAGAAACAAATTTATTGCAGTCTCCCCTGTAATTTTTTGATGCGAAATCTCATTCACAGTTTTGCGTCACCGCAGCAGGAAAAATAAACTTTTAGATAATTTTTTGCAGACCGGAAACCTATTTTAATTATTGCCACGTGACAAGTATTCTCTACAAAATAAATAAGAAGAAATTTACATTTGTTTCTATATACCGATATGGGTTTTCATATAAAACCCAAAATGCCATAATTATTAGCACAAACAGTAGCGAGGTAGGTAATAGGATCGCACTACGCGTATATATTTAGTGGAAGTTGTTGGTAGGTTTTATATGGTTATTTAAATAACATTCAATGAGGACTACATAAAGTAGCACAACTTCTTGTCTAATTATATTGACATTTAATATTTTAATTGTTTAGGGATTTTAATTTAATAAAGAAAAATTCCACGCTCTTTGTGAATATTGTGTTTGTTTCTTTACTATACTGATTTGCATTTAAAAAATATACTCAATGTTATAACAATTGCAGCATACAGAGGAAATGTTGGAATGGAAATGTTGGCACAGGTAACGGGGAAGATTAACAAATAGCTAATTACAAAATAAAGGCAAATAAATTGTTGTATATTCAAACAAATTTCGTGTGCGTGTGTATACACATATTGCAACATAATTTAAATTTCCCAACTTCATTCTTTTGAACGTATGATTTTTCTTTTATAATTTTCACTACTAATAAAATAATTGAAGATAATTTCCGGCATAACTTAATTTTAGTGCTGTTCAACTGAAAATACATTTGGTTTAATTAGCAAATATCAACAGGAAAATCGTTACTAATATTGCTGATCTCATTATAAAATAATTTTAATTTCACAATTTTTTTTTGTACTTTTCTGAAGTTATGTGATGAAACTAAATGCGTACAGATAAAAAAATTAAAAACTGAATCATATTTTGATTTGATGCTCAGTCGCTCCGATATGCGTGCCGCTCTCACTTCTTTGAAACAGTATGTTTAGCTTCTAATGAAAATAAAATTTCAAGTACTTTGATGGATTTCGGTACAACTGAATACATAAAATTGTCTTCCAGCAGTAAACATATTTCAGGCAGTATGTATAAAAACAACTAATACTGTCTGTCAGTAGTGACTTAAGCCCAACCAACTCAGTGGCAGTCTCTCTCAACATGTAACGTTTTTCCATCAGCTGGTAACAAAATAAGTAGTTACGAAATAATTTACCAGATATGATATATTCTAAACAATTACGTCATGTTTCAAGCCTATTAAAAAATCAAATTCCACACCGTTAAAATATGGCTTAGACATATATTATTTCTGATCACTGTGATTAACTACTCTCTGCAATTCCTAAGAAGGTTTTATGACTTTTGTAACTACACCATTATTCTTAAGACCGAAATTAAACGCAAAGGAAATTACAAGATGAAAAATATGAATAACGTTCTAATTAAATTTTCGTTGCAGCATGGCACCCGTGTTCCATAAAACCCTAGTATAGGTTGCCTGTCGCGCCATAAAAGCGGTCCTTTGTAGTAAAGACAGAAGCCGATGTGGACACATTCAATCCACCCGAAAGGATGCATAGATTTTACTACCGCACATTCGGTTTCCCCTTGATACAAGGCATAAAACTGTCCCTTTTGTTCATGCAGTGCACTCTCGCTTTGGCTGGCCCAGAAAACACACCCACACTAAACGCTATCAGCATGTAGCTACTGGAAATATAACACTGAATTAAAATTATTGCAGATCTCAGAACATGAAAACACAACGAATATATGCCATTTAGTGTGGTTTTATAGGAGGGTTAAAGAGAGATAATCGAACTGAGGATAGGACAGACGTGTTTTGCTAGGCTTAAAGGTGGGGCTTACAGAGGAGATTTGAAATGTGTATAACCAGAAATGAAAAATTGCATACGTCCTGCGTTTTCTCCCCTGGACGATTTTTAATACACCGTTCAGTACGATTCTGTGCATTTTCTTTAATAACTTAAGTTTCGCTAGTTGCGGGTATTAAGTTTCAGATCAACCCAGCCAACCCTCTCCTGCAAAGAATTCATTCTGCTTCTATATTCTAAATCTGTAATAAACACTAGTTGTAATATCACCAACAAAAATATATTGCAGCATTAAACTACGTGTATTTTACCCTCGGGTATTGTTAACAACAATTAATAAGTTCTGTTTTAATATTTATTTTGCAGTGTATATGTGTGTGTATATATATATATGTGTGTGTGTCCTATAAAACAATGCATATATAGGCTATTCACGGTAAAGTGAGCACTTTTTGAAGTCCTCTCATTTGAAATAAGAGTCAGTAAATATATTTCATTGTATTCTTAGACGTTAACTTCAGACTCCGGTGAAATATATACACTGTGTTTATTACTTACATGGCAATATTCAGAAAAAAAAAAAAAAAGTTGATGGATAAAAATGGCTGATAACAAAAAAGTAACTAGGGCCTCGAAAGTGCTCACTTTACCGTGAACAGCCTATACATATATACAGTAGTATATGACGACGAGTTTGTAGCATTGAGCAATGATGCGGAGCTGAGGAGAAGGTTCAATGACCTTCGGCGTCGGCCTGCTTATAATATTACGATCGTCAGGATTTCTCGCTTGACACAAAAATTGCTTCATAAACCGACGGTTTAATACTAAAATCGCTTTATCCGCCTCAAGATTTCCAAAAATAGGGGAAATTTTCTAATCGAATTAGTTTCACTTTTTATTTCCGCACAAGTCTGCAAAGCAACAATATGAGCCAAAAAAAAAAGTCCATAAATTAGGAATGCGTATCCACCACTCCTCGATGTGTGAGCAAAAAAAGTTCACCAAGTAGCAATGTTGATTGAAGACTTCTTGATGTGAGCCAAGAAAGTCCTTAAAGTAGCAATGTGGATTCAAGACTCCAGCGAATATTATTTCGACATTCTGGTATTTAGATGATTTCATGTGGCGTTGTGGTTCATTAGATTTTCTTTCCTTTCGGCGTTGTGGTTATTATTCTGCATTAGGCATTAGGTTGTTTAGGGTTGTGGTATCTATTTACATACGTTTGTTTAAAACAATTTATAATTATTAGGAAGTTTGTTGAAGTTTCAGTGCACATGTCTTGTTCGATTGCAACTTGACAATTATTAGCTACTAGCCACTTTTCACACACATGTATTGATAGTGTCAAAAGAGAATAACTATGAAAACAATAGCATAACGTTTGTGAATACCACTTAGAATTGTTCACACCTGTGGCAATTTTAGAAATACTGCAAATAAGAGAACATGACTGCAGGATTTTTTTATCTGTGCATTCACCTGAGTGACAGCGTGCTTAAAATGTTATCACACAAAGTGCACACTTGTATCTCAGGAAGAAATACCAGGAGAACTGCCCCATATATAAACGTTCTCTTCTGTCATAAAATGGATGCGTAGTTTGCCTGCCGCTCCCAAGGAAAAGAGAACGTTTGCTGGGTGTGTTCATGTGTTGACATAACTATTTTATGTTTCCCCGAGGGCTTAGGACTTATAAATGTTTAACTGGCCATATAATGAATGAAATTTCCCAACTTAGTGCCAACATTTGCATTTCATATTCAGTAACAAGCTATGTAGCCTTTTATATATTGGGGTATGTTATGTTCCATGTTTTACGGATACATGTCGTATATTGTAAAACATTTGAGGTAAAATCCCCTTACATTTAAGGGAAGCTAATTACCACTACATGTTAGGAAAAATTACCTCTTAAATGTAGCGTAAATTTACATAACCAGTAAAGTACTATTCCCTAATAGCACGGGAATAGTACCTAACAAAAAAGGGGGTGGTGAGAAATCCCATATAAGTATGGTATTGTATCATGAAATTATATTTAAAAATTACCCGGAGTACTGAAACTGTTAATTTTTTATTACCTATATTCTCTGACTAATAGTAACTGAAATCTCAACTATAAAATCCTCGACACTTGCTGGTGGTAGGCTCGAACCACGGCCTTCTATTACTGTAGACCACTGCGCTATCCATTACACCACGACGACTACGTAACGATACGAGTGAACATTAGTGTGTTGCGGAATTATTTATTCCGCCCGTCCTCCCACTTAGCTGTTGAGACAATACTGAAGAGATGCACGCGTCGTAAGGCAATTTTTCTATCCACGTATGGGATTTTACACTACCATGTAGACCTATGTGAATTTTACTCCATAGTGTGATATTTTTTACCTTACCGTAAGGAAAACTATGTTTCCCCCACAAGTTTGCGAATATTACCTTACACTTGTCAAGTAATTTGCCCTTTTTTTTTTCAGTGTATATTCACACACACCCACATACATTTTGCAATGCGAACTCTCGAGGGTACGTGCATCTCACATGAGATTTTATCGTGCAAGAAAGTAAACTGCTTCAGGTTATTCTAGAAGAAGAAATATCACGTTTATTTCACGTAAATTCGTCAATATGGCTTTACGCGTCAGTGAAAATAGACGTGGCTTTTCTTTGAGCACCACACAAATCAGATATGTATTTTACTCGCTATCCGCATAGACACATGTTTACCGGCGTAACAATGGAGTGGTAATAGTGAATCAAACATCCAAGCGAACAGATGAAAGGAAACACTTTTTTTTAAAATATAATCGGTACGATAACAGCACAGGAAATACTGCAAGGAATGCTTGTTATTTATAATTATATGTACCTACCATACACCCAATTATTTGTGCCTAACTTCATTAATGACCAACTTAAAAATCTGTATATTCTTTACGTTTCTCCTTACGTTATCTATTCCCATTACATTATAAAGTCTTCCATAAATTTGAGAAGTTGGTCGCCAATATTTCATGCAGATAATTCACAGAGCCCTTTGCTTTAATAGGGCGGGTAGACTGATACAAAATTCTACTTGTTTGTTAGAAAAAGCGAAAACAAAAAAAATTAGTTACGTCTTATTTTTAAAGGAGAAGGCAAACGCCTTCTCCTTTATTACATGGTAAGACGGTTGTAATGGTGTAAGGATACATATAGGAATACAGATTGTAATAAGTAAGGGATATTGTGTACAGTCCGTTCACGACTGAAACTGACTTTCTCGGAATCTTTCCTACTCCAAATTTTAAGGAATAGATTTTAAAAAAATTACGTTAAAACATTCTAACTATAATCTCTCTCCGTGCTGCCAAACTAACTGTACCCGCGCCAGTCACTGTTTGTATTAACGATGCATGCAGCTGACGACTAAGGTGTTGTTCAAAAGTCTGTTCCAGTCGTGAACCGACTATATAGGTCTTCTACGACAGGCAGGCTGCTTTCACGTGTGGTGTGTTGAGTACTGGTGTAACAATACACCAGCTATCATAGCGTACTTCAAACTTTGCAACATTTTTTCACACACCTGAAATATTACAATGTATAAAACTACCAGTACAGGCCTGACTGACTGGTATAAAGCTGAGTTCAGATTCAACCAGAAACTTCGTAATGTGAATGACAAAAGCATACACATTTGGAAATGTGACTCAACAGGCAGTAAACTAACGCACATTCTTCCAAAATAAAACAAGGTTTTACGAAATCAGATTCCAGTTTCGTTTACTCAGCTGCGAATTTTATTCAGTAATTTAAAATAAGAAGGTATATCATATATTAGATTAAAATTAAATTAATAAGTGTCATATGCTAAAACACTTAGCTTCACTTGTCCCGCAAAAGAGCTGCTTACTAAGCAAACAATAAGTTAAGGATTTAGAAATATGGTCAACTAAGGATTTGACTTTCCGGTCAATTCTGTATTTGGCGTTGTGTACTGACGTTATAGTGCGGCTTCGAATTTTTTCATTATACTGTATTTAAAACACTTGTTCAAATTGTGATTAACAAAACTGCTGTGCCAACAAGGACCTAGCCTGACTTCTGGAAAAGTTAGCAACGTCAAATTCATAAACGAAAAAAAATATATATATATATATATTCATATGCGTAGATAAGTAGGCCTATCTGGTATCTGTAGAATTCAACCAAGGCTTCGTCTAACGAAGCAACGTTAATTACACGTTTCTACTTATCAAGTGTACAGTCTGAATTTTGTACCTGGTAATAATTATGAGTTAACTACAAAACTAAATATTTAAAAATAAAATTGAAGAAATTAATAAGGAATATTATTATTAAAACAATCCCGTTGTAATTTCAAAATGTTTAAATTCTGTTGCAAGAAAGTTTTTCCGAATTCAACGAATGTGGTAAATCTCAAGTCTAAAATATTATTCATAATGCTGTAATTTTATTCGAGATATATATATATATATATATCTGGAAGAGAGTATCGTAGTAATAGAATTATTAAGCATTGAATATATATATATATATATATATATATATATATATATATATATATATATATATATATATATATATATGTATATGTGTGTGTGTGTGTGTGTGTGAATTACAGCAACATAATTGTTGCTTTTTGATACTACGAAATAACTTACATATTAAAATTAACATTTGCTTTGCAGCCATTCATCACCGACGTGGTGTGAATTTCGGTTTAGTAGGAGATCGCCCTGACGAAGACTAAGCTTGCCAACAGAGAAATGTGCATGCAAGTTTATTTATTTGCCCATTGTTATCATGTTAAAGGTGGTAAATACTGTTCACGATAAAGTGAGCACTTATGAAATCAACTTTAGAAAACGTCACTGCCCCTACCTGCATATATTTTACCGGGCGCAATGAGTGACATGTGCCCAGTAAAGTTGGTAACGATGGAGGGGAAAGTAATTTCATATATTATCGTCTAATAAAAAGTGTTAGGTAACAATTTGTGATAACTTAAATTATTTCTCTAGGTTTTATGTATAGGAGTGTAAAAATTAGCACATGTACACAATATTGACTTTTCTAATAATTTCGCAGTTTCACTTGACCGACGCATGAATAAATTGACGAGGCCCGTGGTAATGTTAATTTTACATAAGGCAAAGAAAAAGCAACGGGCATACAAGTAGATATTAAGAAGGGCTTTCTAATGTGCTCATTTTACCGCGAACAGCATTTAGTAGCCGATCGCAGAAGGAGTTAGCTTGGCTCGAACCCAGAAAGTGGGGGAGCCACGTACGGGATGTGATATTCCCCTAATGACATCATGTCTTCCATTCTCAGCCCCCCCCCCCCCCCCAAAGACCCAGAAATGCCCGGCATGCAAGAGGGGGCATGTGGTTGTCGGTGTCACTAAGCCTCTGTCACAACGGAGCTGGACGTGTCCTGCATTTTTTCCCAAAACGCCATCGTTTGCCAGCTTAACCAAAAAGAAAACTGCCAAAGGATGTTCACTGTAAAGTGAGCACTTTTGAAATCAACCTTGGGAAAAAGTCACTGCCCATATCTACATATATTTTAACGGGCGCAATGAGCGACACGTGTCCAGTAAAGTTGGTAACGACGGAGGAAAAAGTAATTCTATATATTAACGTCGAACAAAGAGTGTTCACGTGTACACAGGTAGATCATGAACAGGGCTTTCAGAAGTGCTAATTTTACCGTGAATAGCTTATAGACAAAAAGTAGTTTATAAAGCGGTGGTAGTGTTGAGAGCCACATTCTGTTGAGTATGACACCAGAAAAGCTACCGGCCTTTAGATATTTGTCATATATTGGGGCAGTATTGTGGAGTCTGGCAATCAGAAGCATAGACAAGTTAAAGCGTATATTCATACTATAGGCTGTTCCCGGAAAAGCGAACACTTACGAAATAAACGTATGAAAAAAAAAAAAACCACCACCCATAGTTAGGCCTACATATATGTTACATTGCACATCATATGCGGACTCGCATTTAAATTGGCAGCGAAAGAATAAAAATTGACCTATGGCTCAGCGTAGAATTGCGCGCATAACGTTCACATTATTTCTGTGATATCTGTTGTACTTGTATTATTCACCTAATAGTACAATCTGCACTTAATTAACACATTTAATATGCCTAACAATTTTATTATTTCACTTCGGCGGCACACGAATAAAATGGAAGCGTTAACGTTATATATGGCGGAATGATACAATGTAATCAGACATATAGATCATAACCATGGCTTTCAGAATAATTGTTCAGTTCATAGTCAACAGTTTACAGTTTATTTAATTGCATCTGTTCGGTATTAAGTATGGCTCAAGCGGGAGTTTTGAAGATGATAAGTATTATGTTATGTATGGTCGTTACACCCTAGGAATAGGTTAATACATATAATCCATTCGCTGTAACTTCACACTTTTCTGAAGCCCTGCTAAAGTTCTACTTTCAGGATATTCCTCCACCTCGTGCAAACTAAGGTTAACTAAGTCCATAAAATTACACCAAAGTACAACGCACCAAATTTATGCGTACTCAGTAGTAATAATATTTTGCATGAGAACTATTAATTACAAGGCGCTGCCAATACAGATTTGTTCTCACTGTTTTTATACATGTTTATTATAAACTAGCTTTTACCCGCTGCTCCGCTCGCGTGTTTATAGGGGATAAATAATGAAGTTTTTTTTCACTAAGCATTGTAGTGTTACATAATCCCGGTGCATAAAATAAAGGTCCCCCCCCCCTCCCCATAATTTCATTAAGGTTTAATGTTTTAAATACTAATATTTTACCTTTCAGGTTTAATGGAGTTATTAAATTACACCCTGCCATCACTTCGCACATGCTTTATTTTAGCATGATATTTAAGACTTTGAATTGATCTAGCCACTTTTTTTATTGCGTTCTATAGCCCCTGACCAGCTGCGGCCCCACTTTTGGTGTTCTAGCCACTGGGCTATGCTTAATCTAAGGATTTTCCTGAAGGAAATGAGATGTTTTCACGGGAGAAAAAGTAGCCTATGTCACTGTGCGGTCCTGAAACTATATCTGTGCAAAAATCACTTCGATATGTTGTTACGTTTTGACGTGAAAGAAGGACAAACAAACTCACTTTCGCATTTAAATAGTAGTAAGGATGTAATATAAACCTTTGGTAGGCGAGCCCCTTAAGGAACAAATTTATTTTAGAGGAAAATTAGTCTAACCATTTATTCTGCTTTTTTTGTGTGTTTGAGTGCGTGTACACAATATATCTGGCACTCAGAAAATAATTTCATTATTATTTTTAACGGATCAAAGAGTATTCCAAACAAGTTTTTTACACCTTTATCTTTATGACATCCATATGACTTCAAGTTGTTACGTTTGGTTTCGTGTTTTCATGTCATGTGTCACTTCTCCTATTCTTTTTCCTTTTTATATTGGAAGTAGTTGTAAAAAATGGAAGTGGTTAACTGTAAAATGATTTCAGGAATTAAAGGGTACGCAAGATTCTTATGAGACACTTCATTCTGACTTTTTTTTATTGTAGCGGATTTTACAGACATAGCAAAGCAACGAAAATCGTAAATATATTTAGCTAAATACGTTCATACATTTAAGTTTGTTTAAGGGAAGTAGAGGTTAGTTAATAAAGAATCATTTAAATTTAAAGAATCATTTAAATTTTACTTTTATTAAAATTATTCTCTTTTAACATATTTACTGTTTGTTGTCAAAAAAATAGTAACTTACTTTACAAAGAAAATTTGCTTGGTTTAAAAAAAAATTATCGTGTAATGTGGGATCGGATCATCCACCATATGCTGAAAGTCGATCTTAAGTCAACGGCGTTGTCACTCACAAGTGTGTATTACTACATAGTAAATTCGGGAAGTTCCCTCTAGAGTGTACAGGATATTCCAGTTGAGAAGCCGCAAAACGAAACAAAATATTTACGCAAATAATTATGCTGAACACAGTTGAAGTTACCCACTCTATTACTCTTCTATTCACCCTATTACTGTTCCATTCACATTATTACTGTTCCATTCACCCTACGCAGATATCCTGCTCCGTAACTTAAAACAAATATCTGCTTAGATGCGTGCGTCTTGAATACAATCTTTCCCAATATCTCAAACGGAACAGCCTATACTTTTCGTACTCAAAAATGTCTAGGATCATTCTATTCATTGTACCCAATTCCAAGAAATTTACTCGTGCAACTTGTGCAACACTCGGCATTCTCTATGAAAAGAGGGACGGAAGTACTTATTTTATTTATTTTAAGGAATAACGCCTCGTCTACACAGGAACAGAAATCAAAGGTGGTTCTTGTGGCTCAGAAAAACAGCAAGGAGGAAGGACTCGGTTATGGCTTTTATTAAGTAACGATTCCGGTGTTTGTCTGGAGTGACCTCAGAAAAGGCTGCAAAACCGAAGTCAAGTGAGTTGAACAAGGAATCGAGTCCGAGTCCTCCCGAACTTCAGGCCGTATCCGAAATTATAAATTCGTTATTTTGTAATTTTTAATTGTCAACAGTCACTTGTTTTTCACTTTCGACATCGAATTTTTACATTAATAATGAAAATTATTTTTATCCAAATAGAATACTTAAAACGGACGTAATACGTCTAGCATCACTACTGGATTGGCCGACCCCCTGTGGTGCATACGGTTGGTGCGCCAACGATCTGGGGTGCGGGAGGCTCAGGGTTTGAATCCCGGGTAAAGAATGGCTGTTAATTTAAGTTAGATTATTCCTTAGTCTGTAAGACGTCCTCTGTTAAGCTTCTCAAGCATAAAACCGAGGGACGTTAAAAGCCTATATAATACAATACAATACAATACTACTGGATTGGTACGAATATGATAATACAAAAGAAAAAAATAAATTATGCAATAACGACTTTTAAAGAAATTTGTTGCGGTGTATGTAAACAAAGGACAACACTCGCAATTGATTTTTAAAACGTGCCTAGTGTATTTTATGTACAGTTATTTTAAAAAAGTTCTAATTACGCATTGTCTTTTGAATGTAAAATCTAACATAGCGCTGATTTTGTCATTTTGTACTTTTGCTTACATCCACTAGATACAAAATACGAAATACCAAATATCCAAATACATCACCGTTTTGGTATACAAAATTTGGTCACGTGAACATTTTGTAAAGAAAATCTGCCATTTCGGACACGCCCTCAGTCTTGTTTGATTCCACTGAATCAACTCACTCGGTGCGAAAACTTACAGGAGTGAAGAGGGAAACAAGCAGAGGAGTGTTGATGGGGTACTAAAAAATGGCCACTGCTTAAGTGAAATGTAGAATGATGTATCCTGCAACTCCCGCAGTCTCCTGGAAGCACTTTTTTTTTTCTTTCAAAAAAGTTATTATGCGTTCTCTGATCTGGATATGTCGGCTACGATTACCAAGGATAGCACTTAGCATTAGAATTTCGGATCTTTAGATCATTTTCTGAGCTGAGTCACAAACGAGATGTACAAATTTAATTAGAGCTTATTCAAGTATTAATTTATGTTTGTTTAAACAAAGCGGCGATATATGGCATGAACCATTAAATCGACATTGTAATTCGTTGGTTACAAAGAGAAATTTAATTTAATTGGGGTGAGTTGAGATGTTTTCATTCGTATGCGACGTCTGTTATGCTAAATAAAATGTCATATCTTTATTCAAACAGTTGCGTATTGCGATTGGCTCAGAAAATAACACATTTTAACTTTCGTGTACGTAGATATTTATTACCACCTTCCCAACATGAAAAATTGCGTTCAGCACGTACTGAATCGTTAAAAAAAAATAGAAATATAAAAATTGAAAAATACTCAGGGTCTGCTAGATCATTACAACAGAGTATAGGCTATTCAAGGTAAAATGAGCACTTTCGAAAGCCCTGCTTAAGATAAACTCATATGTACGTTGTGTAGCCTTCTGCCTTATGGAAAATTAACATTATCATGGACCGCATCGTTTTATTAATGCGTTGGCCTAGTGAAACTGTGAAATTATTATAAAAGTAATCGTTTTACAAATATGCTAATTTTTACACTCAGATGCATTAAAAAACAGAATGCGAAATAAATAATTTAAATTGTCGCAAACGGTTACCTTACACTTTTTATTCGACGCTAAGATATGAATTTACTTTCGTCTTCATCGTTACAAACTTTACTAGGCACATGTCACTCAGTGCGCCCGTTAAAATATTACACAAGTAGGAGCAGTGACTTTTTCCTAAGGTTGATTTCAAAATTATCATGAACAGCCTTTATGAAATTGTACTTTAGTTGTTGAAAGAGTGCTAATTACTTGAGCTAGGACGTTTTGTCACTATCTTCGTCGCTTGTGTGATATGTTGAATATCCGCGAGCAGCAGACCAGAACTGGATGCGTGCGCCGACGAACAAAGATCTCGCATCCCGTTATATAATTCACTCACGGTTATTTCACACTTTTCTCAAGCCCTGCTAAAGTTCTACTTCCAGGATATTCCTCCGTCTCGTGCCAAGTAAGACTATAAAATTATATCGTACGTACTCAGTTGTAATAGTTCTTATTAGGCGCTACCAACATACATGTTCTTTCACTGTTTTCATTGGTATTTATTATAAATGATGTATTACAATTTATAGATAAAATATATGTAAAACTTAAAATTAACGAAAGAAAAAAGAAGTTTTATGTTAACACAGTTGTAAAACAGCTGTGTTATCTATGGGAATTTAAGAAATAACTAAAAACGTCATATATGGATTGATTTTTCAAAGGTTTGATTCAAGAAGGGCGAAGAAACCGCGAATAGACTATAGTAATGTTTACGCAAAAGCGCAATGTAGATCGAGGGCAACAGCCAACGAACGACAAATTTATGAGTTAGAACACGCAGGTGCCCTTCAGCACTGAAGGGTTTACATAGAAAAGATCCTTAGGTAGAGCGGCTACGGAATGCGAAGGCTGGAAAACGGGGGTACCCGGAGAAAACCCACCGGTTGACGTGAAACGTGCGAAAATCTATGCGTGACACTCGTCGGGGATAGAACACGGATCGCCCTAATGGGAGACCAACGTGTTAGGTTGTGGATCCCGATTAAGCTGGTCATCTGCATGGTGATTGAATTTCTTTGCAGAATGTGTTTGCATACTAGAAGAAAACCTACTACAGACGACGGCGCAATAGTACTTTCAAAAAACCTCTAACGTTATAAATATGATTTTGATTACCTCCGACAGCTTTTTCATACTGATGTTTCTTGAACCAGACACGAGCGAAACTGCTAAAGAAGTGTGTATCGAACTATGCTACTAACTTTTCACACAAAAAAAACGTTCGAGTCACCACTTAAGAGTGGGATGGACCTGCGCGTCCAAGATCGAGAAGCAAGGGAGCGATACGGGCGACACTAACACGCACGTCTAGTGCCTCATCGCTCCTACGCGCAAGGCGTGCAGTGTTTCCGTCGTGACGCTGCACTGTGCAAATTAGGTCTGTAACAGTGGGGTTTTATTACACGCGATGAAAGACCACAGATTAAACTACGCCCGTATCTTTGTACTTTTCTCTTGCCGCTTAAGGAAACTGCATAGGCAGGCTAAAAATGCTATATTCCATCATTTTCACGAATTCTTATTTATGCAAAGATACAGTTAATATGACAAAAGTAAAAAAATAGGGGCATAGATAATAGTTTTTTCTTTTCTGACATATATTCGTATTTGCAGAACATTTATTTACCGAGATATGCGCATTCGCGTAAACAACTATTTCACAAAAAACGCGGGGGTCCATCCCACTCTTAAAGTCTCACGGATACGCGCAACACGACGATAGTACAGATCAGAGCCTTGCACCTAAGGGCGTTGGCACACTTCATGAGAGTGGAAGTGTAGCCCTTATGGCTCCCGCGCTTCTCCGTCTTAAATCCGAAATTAGCTACAGGTAAGTACCCGCCTTAAAACTAGGTCTCATAAGTTATGTTTAATATTTCATACGAGTGCAATAAATTTATTTTCATTTAAATAACTAAATATTTCTCATTATAGCCCTTTTATATTTTAAAAATGTATTCAAATGTAGTGGAAAATTTTTATCCACACCTTATTTGGTAATTGTGATACGCATAGTGGTAGTTTCAAAACAAGTGTCCCTGAACAATGGGAAGAGGCTACAAAACCAGTAATTCAACATGGCGTTATGTGGCCGGTTGTAGAATGCAAGCCAAATACAGCTAATTTTATTAAAGATTAACACATAAGATGCCAATTTAGTACAGTCGATCGTGAACAGCTTTTAGTCTTGATGAAGTTTTGTTTGCACGAGCCAAGGGAATATTCTGAAAGTAGAACATAAGCAGGGCTTCAGAAAATATGTAGTAACCGTTAATGGACTATACAGAACAGAGCGCAACCCCTCCCGGGGCAAGATACAGCTGCGTTCCACAACGCGGATGCGGTGACGTGGGGCTGGGAATCGCCAACACGTCCTTCAATTAAATCATCCCTTCCCCCTCGCCCACATGCACCATACCCTCCATCACCTACTGCTGTAGGACGGAGAGCCCCGAGGCAAATTGCGTAATGGACTCCGCATGTTACATTACGGCCCGCGCCTTGAGCTCGTGCGAACACCCTGCTCTATCACAACAGCACGCTGTAATAAAGAAACTCGGTGAATAATAACTAAAGAACCAGAATAATTTGGGAAGACAAATACGCAACGAGGTTGTCGCACGCAGAAATTACTAACGCTCTTTTCTACGTGTACAGTTGGTCCGCTGTTATAGGCTGTTCACGAAAATGAGCACTTTTGATAGCCCTGCTCAAGATATACTTGTATGAACGCTGTGCATTCTTCCACCTAATGTAAAATTAACATTGTTGTTGGCCTCATCTATTTATTCATCCGCCGGTCAAGTTAAACTGAAACTCTTACGAGAGTATATATTTTACAAATCTGCACAGTGTTCCTTTTTGAAGCATAAAAAAAATAACAGAAAACTAAATAAATTATTTAAGTTATCACAAGTGGTTACCTAACACTTTTCACTTAACTATAAGATATGTAACTACTTCCCCTCCATAGTAGTTATCAACTTTACTGGGTGCATACCACTCAGTACTCCCGTTAAAATACTTGCAGGTAGGAGCAGTAACTTTTTTCTAAGGTTGATTTAAAAAGTGCTCACGTTATTGTGAACAGCCTTTATTTGACCGCGTTCGAAATACGTGCTAGGTTTCTTCATTCTTGCCCTACCCCTTATGTCAAAGTTAAAGCTCCGAACTATAATCCTTTCACGGTTACTTAACACTTTTGTGAAGCCCTGATAAATGTCTACTATAGGCTGTTCACGATAAAGTGAACACTTTTGAAAGACCTGCTTAAGATCTATTTGTATGCACAATGTGTATTCTGTCGCTTTATGCAAAATTAACACTGGCAAGGGCCTCATCACTTTGTTTGTAACTACGAGCAAGTCTGTATTTAAAAGTGTAGAATAACAAACATAATTTTAATATTGACGGTTTTATTTTAAATAATGACACATTTCTATCTCCTATAAACTGCAGAACGCTATACTATTCCATCTATAATTATTTTTCTTTGGTGAGAGCTTCGTTCTGGTTTGAAAACGATATGTTAAATATTTGCAATCCTTGTTAATATTAGACTCAGTGTTTTATTTTAAACTCCCCACCAAGCGTGATTTACGAGTAAGAGACGACCTTCCTTATATACTTGAAAAAATAAAGACCGAAAAGAAACTTTTATCAAACACATGAACCATAATAATGCTTCTTAATATGAAGACTGAGCTGAAATATCTATGGCGTGAACAAGGATATTATATATTCAATTTATCACTTAAATGCCAATATAATCGTCTGCATTTCTTAATACCATGACATATTTGACGTCACTATCCTCACTGTATCATTTGATAAAGACTATTAATTAATCACGGAAGGATATTCAAAAAACTACAATTACTATCTGGTTCGTTAAGTTGTTCTGTAAAATAAAATAAAGGCATGAAACTACTAACGTAAACATTTTCGCTTATTTCGGCTTGAATTATGCCAATAATACCACTCAAGTAAAGGTTTCGTAGAACCACTAATTGTAGCCTGTTCATGGTAACTTACAGCATGAGGCCCTGCTGAAGTTCTACTTCAAGTATATTCTTCCACCTCACGCAAAATAAGCTCAGCTGAGTCTTAAACATTACACTAAAGGGACAACGCACCCAATTTGAGCGCACTTGAGTTTAATATTACTATGCGTGAGAACTAGCTCCCAGGGGCACGCGGATAGATTACCCGCCTCCCACCGATGTTAACCTGGTTCGATTCCGGGCGGAGGTTACTCCCGGATTTTCGCACGTGAGAATCGTGGCGGACGATGCCACTGGTCAGCAGGTTTCCTCGAGGATATCCCATTTCGCCCATCCTTGCGATCCGGTGTTCCTTCATGCTCACCTCGCATCACCCTCATCGGCTCTCAAGACCTCGATGTTAAGAGCCTCACAAATCTCTTCACTCACTCGCTCACTCAGATATGGGTTTTCTACTGGGCGTTACCAGCATACCTTTTTTCCTCTGTTCTTAATCAGATTAATTATAATTTAAATATTCTAATTTATTATAAAATAAAAGTAAAAGTTAACTTTGACCAAAATTACATCCGTTTACGTAAACAAAAGAACTTTTAAAACGCTTGAGTTGTATGTCTTAGGGATTTAGGAAACAACCAGACACATCAAACAAGGTACGATTTTTCAAAGGTTTGGTTTAATAAATATGAAGATACCTCGAATGGACTGTACGTTGAATGTGTCCCGGCAAAAAGTGCGTTCACAAAAGATTCGCGCGAACACCGGCTTGTCGCCGGGCGACACTGTCAAAAATTTCTGTATATTCACATTGATGAAATGTATAGTTAATATACGGAAGCGCCATCAATTTTGACGGAAAACCGAGCTGGGCAACATAAACACAAAATAAAGAACGTTTCCATATTTATCATAGCTTCGGGTTTCGAGGACGATCAGCGACGAGTCCAAAATAATCTTTCTTCGCCGCTGTAACAACAAAATTACCTA
This sequence comes from Dryococelus australis, assembly GCA_029891345.1. Lineage (NCBI taxonomy): Eukaryota > Metazoa > Arthropoda > Insecta > Phasmatodea > Phasmatidae > Dryococelus > Dryococelus australis. Next base: position 255,137,325 of record CM056995.1, read on the forward strand.
TAGTTTCTGCTAGAGCTGGGTTGCGGACGTAATCGCGAAGAGTCGACTCTACGTGCTGAAAAGTCGTCGAGTGGTCGATTCGGAGTCGACACTTTGGATACTAAGTAGCACTAGCGCTATCTCGTGAGCGAATGAGAAATATTATATATATATACATTCTAATGGGCCTACATACTTAAAAGAATACGTTAGCGAAAGCCGATCCGTATTGAGACCAATCCGTATTGAGATATAATTATAATAATATTAAAAACATATATTTTAACATTCGATGCAGTAATGCTATTGTTACAATTTCTCTCTCTAGAAATTCAGTGTGTTAAACAACGTTCGTTAAAGGATGGAGGTCTTAATCAAATAAAAGTATTAATTATAATTTTCTAATTTTATTTACAATAACTACAACACAAATTCTCTCAAATCAACTTCTCACTAGAAATGGATATCACTAACTATTAACAATTAACACCAATTAATAAAATTCATAATTACGACAAAAATCAATGAAAAAAAAAGATCAGTCCAATAGACAGTGTCCAATAGACCTATTCAATTATTTTGTAATTTTGCGTCCATATTTGACAACGAATATTTACAATAAAATGAGTATTACACTTCCATTCAGTCCCACCTCAGTTCAGTCCATGTCCCGCCAGTCGCAATGTTCTAGAATCCTACAAGCGCCCTCACGCACAGTAGACTTCACTCGTCGGTTTCACACCCTCTCGTACATTCAAGCCACGAACACCTCACTCGCCGTCGTCCCGCAATCTCTAGTCGTCGTCCACACTTATCTTCGCTCGCGCACACTAGGCCAGACGGACATCGTCAAAGACTGCCGGCAGCTGGATTGCGGCAATATATATAGTGTCTTAAGCCGCCACCAAGAATCTTCGCCAACTCGTGTGATGCGTCGCGAAGGGCTGAGGCGCCAGCCAGTTTCACCAGAACATTCTCGCGTCGTCGCTAGACGTATCGGAAACTAGCAGGTGAGAGGTGGTCTGTGACGCCACCAAGTCCCTCCGCTGTCGGCATTCACGAGATTCCCAGAAGGGAGAGAGCCAGCCACGAGCGCATAGTTCCATGAAGAGGAGGGTGAGGTGGATCACCTCCCACGGTGCCGGACAGCCGCAGCGCGTAACAATATTATTACGCCGTTGTGTGAAGATTACATGACCAATTATCATGGGTCTAATATAATCAAATTTATCGTTATACTGCAGTCGCATCTTTGTGAACACAACTATATGTAAATAAAGTAATCAAATCATAATAATAACAAAATACGACTGACTAACAGGCCGATATGTCACGGTGTTCCTCTCTCCTGCGTAGGGTCACATTATATTCTCTCGTTGGAATGTTCGATTCGCCCAGCATACATTCCGACTGATATTTTTAACAATAGCATTGTTATACAGTATTGTTTTTCTTTTGGACATAAATAATTATGAATAATGAAATTGGCATGTGGTGATTGAATTCACCTAGACCCATCTACACTTGTTGAATTGGCTTAACCTAATGTGACCTAACATAACGTAACCTAACCTAACCTAATCAAAACTAACCTAATCCAAAGTAAATGTAATTTCAGATTCCCATAGTGAGTTGGAGAAATGGGTTGTATAGGATAAAAGGGCGTAAAAGAAGACTTTATTGTGTGAAATTCCCTTACCCAACAATTGAAATATATGATTATAAGTATTATTCGGCACGTACATGTATATGAGAAAGATGAAGCAATGACATTAGTAAATTTGAATTGTGGTTTTGGTCTTACTCAAACTCAACTCCATCAGGAACATCGTTACTTGAAGTATTTTTAGTTTCGCACACATTTCCTTTCCATATTATGCCATAACTTGGTGGAATTATTATTCTTTTCCTCCTGCGAACGAACAGCTCTCATGTCTACCTACGCGCGCTTGGCTTGAAGCAGAATCTTCGAGGGCGAAATGACTCTTCCGCGGTGTCGCCGAAGTCGACTTTCGCGACCCTAATGTTCGTTCCCAGTAGACCTCTCTAGTTTCTGCATCGTTTAGAATATCAACGCCCATTATACCCATTCCTTAACACATCAAAAAGTAGTATCAGGCATCTGTAACAAATAGTAAAGGTGGACTCACAATCATCCTCGGATCCGTCAGTCACCCGTCCGTCAGGCGATCACGTCAACTTCGACCAATCGCAGGGACACTTTGTTTCTATCCGTCAATCCGTCAAATATATCTCAAACTTTAACTTTCGAAGGACCGACGGATGGGCCACCACCTTCTGACGACATTCCGAAGACGCGAATAGGCGCTTAAAAAAAAAATGCAAGGCGGTGGATATGTGTTTATTTATCTTGGTGGTAATAAATTCAGGAATTCAAAACGTAAACAATAATTCAGGATAAATTTTTTCACGTAAGAAAATTATATCCTTAAAATGTTTTTCTCTTGAAAATGTATTTCCGACCAAAACAAACCTCCAACTGAAGAAAAATCGCGTTGTTAATTTGTCACGCTGAAATTTTTCCGGCCTGAAGGATCGATGGACGACGGATTTTGTGAGACGCTTTCAACTGACAAACGAAAACACTGACGGATGACTGACTGACGGACGGGTGAATGACGGGTGTGACGGATGATTTTGAGCCCAACTTTATAAATAAAACACTAAAATATTATTTTTAACTTGAAACAGTTACGTATATCACATCCACTAAAATACAACATTTAGAACATACGTTGCTGCATCAGCGTCGTAATATAATTCTAATTTTTTCGTTTTGAAATCTTGCTCCTAACGCAAACATTTTATCTTTTTTTTATATTAAATATTACACACAGTAAAACACCAGTATATCGAAAATTCATATAAAAACTAACTTACAAATTTCCGTAGCATGGATTCACGGAAATTTCTGTGTCAGATATAAAAAAAAAAAAAAAAAAAAAAACAACAACGTATCCGTAATTTTACGGTTGACTTATGGAAAATTCTTATCACGGCGATTAAAAACGAGTACGTGTTGAACAAGTGAGCAGTATATGGGTATATATAGGAAATCCAATTAAGGCTATAAAATACATGAATTCCCATTGCTTTTCGTTAATTTCTTATGGTTTTTCCAATAATTTCAAGATTTTTCTCTCGAATTTCGAGCAAAAAATCCCTCAAAACAGCTTCATAAAAAAAAAAAAAAAAACCTCCCAAAAACATAGTTATTTTCAAATGTAATTTTTCATAGCCACACAAAATAGTGAACGTAATTTATCTCTCGCAAAAATTAAGCAAAATCAGTCACCTACGCATCAAATCAAGCAAATTTAGATCAAAAAATGCAAGCTAAATTAAAGCAAAAAGATTTTGAAAATTTGATCCAAAATTATGCAAATTAAGCTAAAATAAAAATTAATGTTGTGTTATTATTTATTATATCCTATCATCGTAGTTATACTAATTTTCTAAACACTTCTACTATCTGCCCAAGTTTATCACCTATTTATCGAAGTTCATTATTTCGTCAATGTTTTCTAAGAGCAATAATTGCAAGTTTTGTAAATTTCGATGGAATTTGAAAACTAATTCTTTGAGATCATCAGACGCGTTATCTAATATATAGGAAGGAGTATTCGAAACATCACCATATTTTTAAATGTTGATCATCCTACAAGGTAGAACAAGCGATTCAATTTTTATTTATTAAGAAAGAAATTTGTTAAGAGGAAAAGTAGATTGTACATTTAAAAAAGACACACAAATCCTGCACAAAGAAAAATTTTACAAATAAATTTACCACTAGGAGAAAAAACTCATTCAGGTTTAACAAAATTATATTTTATTGTATTAAACAACTTAATAATACATCTAAAATTTTCTATAAAATAATGGAAACATGTTGTTTCCGTAAAATCGTTTACATCCTCAATTTATTAATTAAAAATACTTATATATCTTCAATGACTCTTTCTTTCAAATAATCATAAGTTAGATCCCTTTGGCTAGTTACGATATCATTTCAAATTGTTCCTGCTTCAAAAACTTTATAAAATTCCACACTAATTTTTACAGTTATTTTTCTATGTAAACAATAAATAACAAATAATGGTCTTCGTTCAGGAAATGGATAATAATTGATATCATCTCGAGTGTTTACAGTCGGTTTATAATAAGAGGATTATTTATATATAGGGTATCTAGTTTTGATTTTGAATTTCTAAAATCATTATAGGCAAGAAACATTTTATCACAAAGGCCATTTTCAATATCTAGATCCCAATTTTCTTTTGTAAAAATCTCATTTTTTGCCGTTTTACCATAAATATTTTTTACATTGCAGTGATCGAACATAGAAGCTTGGACATACTGTTCACCGCGGTTTTTACTATTAGTGTGAAATCCCACAATTACAAAATCAGGCATATAAAATTGAAAATTATTAAACTGATCTTTAATTTCAAAGTTAAATATAGTTATTCCAGTAGGAACATCTTTTTCTAAAAATTACCAATAATCAAATCTAACAGGCATTTTATGATGTTTGTGTATTTTTTCTTTAATTGCAACGGCTGTGTTAGATTAGTATTCAACAATAGGCCACATCATTTCCAATTTTTTAATAACAATTTTACCTGGACCAACATAATCTCTATCTAGTTAATCAGCTGCTTTCTTACTTTGATAAACAAATAAACATTTATTATGAGACGAATTTCGAATAAAATTAATGTTATAACCACCTTTCCAATAAATCTCATTGTTATCGCGAATAAAACAAAATATCTCAGTGGATACATTAATTTATTTTTTTTATCACTACGAACAGATTCTACTCGATATTTATTATCAACATAAGACATATCTAAATTATTTTTCTCACTTGGTGTTTTTAAGAAAGCATTCGTCATTGTTGATGCTATTCCAGGATTATCAACACCTTCGTAAATATTGCCGTGTTTTAAAATTTTTTCTCCAGAAAATTGAAATGGGAAAAGGTTAGAACAAACATCAATATTATCTCATTTTGTATATTTTGCCTCATATACTTCTTTTTCTCTTTCTAGTAATCTATAATGTTCATTAACATAAGCATCATTTGGAAAGGAATGTATCCCCGATAGGAATATTAAATTCAATTCTATTATTGTAAATATTTAAATTCACCCTATTTTGATCAGTTGGGGGAAAAGTTTGTCTATCAAACGTCTCAATACTTTTATTACCCATGTATAAGAAAAAAATTATATATAAACGAAAGATTTATCAAAGGATGTTTCTCGAGTAAAATTACTCATTGAAAAATACAGAAATTATAAACAGAATCATGAAGCAGAATATGAAAAAACAAGAAAAAGAACTCCCGTTAATTGACGAACTACGAAATATTGGTAAAAAAAAAAAAAGTAGAACAAGTAAGTGAAGAAAAAGAATTAATTACAACACTAGTTAATGTAGCAGAAAAAATTTTTTGATTACCTAACAACACCAGAAGAAACATCATTTGAAAGAGAATTATTCTCATAATCTCCTAATTTGGAAAAGCAAATGGAAATTGTGCAATTGAAAAAATTGGCCCATCCTGATTCTACTAAAATTCTCGGAAAATATATTGCAAAAAAGAATAAATGTTAGTGATAGTCAATATGGTTAACAAAAAGAGGAGAATAATTTTTGCATTGTAGACAGAAAAGTAAAGATAGACGATGATATAATATAGCTGTTTATGATAAAGAATATAAATTAACAGAATGACTTTCTAAAATGTTAACAATAGCAAAAGCAGACTATCATGATGATAAATTCACTGATAACGGCAATGGAAATTACACAGAAATTATTTAATCAACCAATACTGCTTTCCAAACATATAATCCAAAAAAGAAATTATACTCGAATAACCGTTGGATATACATAAATATAAGTAAACCAATTTTTGATAAGTATATAAAAGAATCACAATAAAGAGCAATGCCTAATACACCCAAAAATGATTTCTCCAAGAACTCCTAGATTTGGGGAAGTCATAACAAAATACAATATTTTGCCAAAAGAATATGTTTGGATGGACGATGTTAGAAAATTGGTGGACATATTGTAATTAACAATCACGGGAAGAAAACGCTGGAAATAACAATTATTACAATGAAAAAGTGAGCATAATGAATATGTTGAGCAATAAATTTTCTGAATTTATTATTAACAATCCTAAAGGAATACCATATCTTATAAGACTTTTAAATGTGATTCCACATTCTTTTTTAAATTCTGTACATCATGGTAAAGGTATAATAAATAGGGTATTTAACTATTTTAATTCACCTGAAATGCATTTGCCTGGCTATAATTATTCTGAACCATTTACAAAATTAAATGAAAAATTAGAAATAGAAGACATTGGTATAAATAAATGAGATGAAGCATGTAAATATCATGTTATTGAGAATATAAATATTTAGAATCTAGACATAAGGCAGATAAGATTTTACAAAAAGAAGCAAAAGAAATTATGTTAGATAGAAATACTCCACGTGACAAAATTGCATCCGCAGCTGTTGCTTCAACTATGTTTACAAAAAGAAAATTAGGATAGGGTATTAAAATTAATTAATTAATAATATACTTTTTATATAAATGAAGATTGCAAATATAACTTTCGATATACCCATTTATCAACTTAGAAATTTGGGTATATATAAAATTCTTAACATAACATCAACTTGAGAGAAAAATAAAAAATTAAAAGAAGGAATAGGTTTCTTACTACCTTTGTCAATAACAATACTCAAAAAATATTACAAGAAAAATCAGGAAGTGGTTTACAACATGGAGGATATTAAGCAATTTTATATGCAGCTTTAGGTACACTTGGAGCTTTAGCTAGTGGAGGCACTGGAATTTATAGTGCCTTTGAACAAACTAGAAAAAAAATAAAAAAATAATAAGAACAAAAGAGACATAATTTAGAAATGGAAAATAAATCAAGAAGTGGATGAGTTGCAAAAAGAGGATGACCAAAAAAGATTTTAATATATTACCATTATCAAATTTTGATATTGAAAAATATATGTAGAAATATTAAATACGAATTTTTTTCAGAAATGTTTATATGATTGATGAATTACCAAAAAGAATGCACAAAGTTAGTGTGCTGTGGTTAATATTGACATTTAAACCAATCCTGGTATACATTGGGTTTGTTATTTTAAAGAATATAATGGTTTTTACTATTTTGATTCATTTAGAGGCAATGATTCTAATAATTAAATTAATTACTTTAAAAAAAGAAATGTTTTATATAATGATAATGGAATTTAGAAATTTAATTCAGTTATATGTTGGCATCTATTTTTATTTGTATTACATTTTTTTAGAATGGTTTAAAGTGTAATGATATTATTTAAAAAAAGATGTAGTTTCAAAATACAATACTATTTCTTCTGCTTTACAAGAACAAATAAGTCAAGTTTATAGTTATACAAAATATTATGTTTCTCTTGAAAATCGTAGAATTGCTGGTTTAGCTGGCCCTATCAACGAAAAATATGGTCAATAAAAGATTTTTTGATAAGAATATAATTGATTATGCATTTAAAAAATATGTAGATTTAATATACAATACTATTGCTTCTGATTATGCATTTCAAACATATGTATATTCAAAATATATTATTATTGTTTCTGCTTTACTTGATCAAATAAGTACAGTTTTTGTTTATACAAAAGATTAAGTTTCTATTCAAAATCGTAGAAGTAATAATATGGCTGATTTTATGGATGGAAAAGATGCAGCCAATACAATATTTTTTTGATAAAGAAGTAAATTATAAATTACAGAATCAAAACTAATCAGTTTCGACTAAATGGCGATACACTTGTTAATTCAAATGTTGAAAAAAGCAAAGAAGTTGTTGATAAAGAGTTTGATGTTAAAATAAAAAATTCAAAATAATATGTGGGAAAATGTGAGGAAGAAAAATCCCATTTATTTTATTTACATAAAAAGTGGAATAAATTAAAAAAAGGTTTTTGCATAGACAATGATGTAAATTTCTTTTCTTTTTTGATGTAATATACTGTTTGTAAATTAATTTCTCATAATTTACCTGGCGATAATATGACTGTTATAAAGGGAACTAGAAAATATATTACTGTAAGCTTTTTGATGTTAAGAGAGGTGAGTTTTTAGCTTTTAACACTAAAAAAATAAGATATATAATTATTATGTTGAAGTGTAAAGAAATTACTAAAAATATTAATATACAAATTTGAAATACAAAAAATGATCGATTAGTTCAGAAAAGTAAATGTTCGAAATATAATTGTAATAAATTAAATTTAAAAAAAAACTGCTCAATTTATGAGAAGGCATAATAAATTAATTATACAAACCAGCAAGAAGAAATTTCCCAGAAAAAAAGTAATATTTTATGGAATAGATGATTTATGTCAAATTTATCTTTTTGAGATGGCCACTGGTAATTTAAAGGTATATCAAATATAATATATATAAAGCACCTTATTATGCTAATAATTTATGTTATATTTAATATGCCTTTGCTATTCCAATTAAAAATAAAACAGCTAAAAATGTAGTAAATGGTTTAGAATGTATATAAGTAAAAAGAAAAACAAATAATAAAAACAAAGTGATAATGGATCTGAATTGATCAATGAAAAAATAAAATGTGAAAAAATTTACTTGAAATAGTAATTATAAATGTATGAATATATTAGAAGATTTAGTAAAATAATAGAACAGTAAAAACCTAGAACTATTGGTATGAAACCAATTGAAGTAAATAATAAGAATGAAAAAACTTATATCAAACATATATGTTTACTGAACCGAAATATAAAGTTGGAGATATTGTTTGTATTAGAAAAAGTAAATGAATTTTTGAAATGGATGAAACTGCTAATTGGATAACATAATTATTTACTTTTTAAAAGTTTTTAGTTATGATGTAACAACTTACAAATCAAAAGACACCAAAGAAAAAGAAACAAAAGGAATTTTTTATGAATATGAAATGATGAAAACTAATTATCCTGATTAATATTTAATTGAAAAATTATCAAAACTAAATATAATGAAATGTATGTCAATTGTTTAAGTTTTGATAATTCTCATAATTATTGTATTAATAAACATCTCTTTTGTGAATTTGAAATATTTTATGCAATTATATATATCAAATGCAACATAAAATCCATTTTTAAATCCCATTTACTGTTAATAAAATATTTTTAACACTCATAAAACATGTTCAACATTACATACAACATACATCTAAGATTTACAAAACAAGTTCAAAATTACATTTATATGTTCATAAAACATGTTTTACCTTCACAAAACACTGTTAAAATAGGCTGATAATTTAGTCTACATATTGGCAAAATATTTTTAAAAATAATAACATCTTTAATTTAATTCTATACTAAATTTCTTTCTTTTCTACTTAAATCTAATGATGTAAAGCCATATTCTTCAGCCCAACATTTTGCACAAATATCTTTAAATTTTTCATAAGTCATAACACCAACAACAAATCATTATAAGTGTGCTTTAAATAAGTATCATCTTGTTTAAATATACAAAAAAAACCTACTATCTCTTACCAATTGTTTAGGCACTTTCGAATAACTTTGAGCTAAATAAAATACATCTGCATTCTTGTGCCACCCCATAATAGAATACTCTCAGATTATATCTTAGATATCTAAAATGACACCATCAAATACAACCAGAGAATTATTTTCACATTGATTTAGAAGGATTATTTTCATCATTGTTATTTAAAAAAGTAGCCCATGTTTTCCTTAACTATTTTGGATAACTCATCAAAATCATTTTGTAACTGAATGTACTTGGGATGATTTAAACTATTTGAGTAAGCATATGATTGATTAAAATTTACCCAAACTGTCTTATAAATAAAATTTATCACTAAATTAGTTTTTCCACAGTCACTTAGGCCCACAATTATGACTTATGTTATCAAGCAAAAGTTCTCCTGTATTTATATATAGCATTTCCTTCAGAAATTAAAACTACTTCATCGCAATCAACTTTTTTAATTTAATAACAATATTTATTAATTAAATAGAGAGTAAAGTATTCAAGTTAATAAATAATAGTTCCTTTTTAATGAATGAAGTTCATTATTATTTAAATCATGCAGATAAATATATTGCATTGATTAGTTTTGGTACAGAAGTTATGACACCCAATATAAACAATAATACTATAACATTAATAGATAATAATAGAGCTATTAATATATCTAGAGCACTATACTAAATACTGAATCTTTAAAAGAAATTATAAATTCAAATGATCTGTTTTCAACTAGTAAAATTTAATTAACTTCAGACAATGTGAAAAACAGAATATCTATGAATTGTAAGTTTGATATTAAATTTAACGATTGATTATTTTATATTCTTGGTTTTGAAAGAAATATGACTATTGAAAATGAAAGAATTTAATTGTCATTAAATTACCTAATTTTTACTCATAAAAAATGTTCAGTGTAACTTGTCATACAGTATGCTTATAAAATATGATGATTCTAATAATTTAGAAACAGACATAACTGCCTGTTTTTCACCAAATCAATGTTTGGTTTTAAAGATCATATTATTAGTGAGCCTGTATATCCAGTATTTTATAAAATAATAATGAGCATTTAATCATATTGTTTTGGAAATTACAGATGAAATTAGAAATCTAATTGATTTTGATGGTTCTGATGTTGATATTATTGAGAAACTAAAAAATGTTTAATTATTACAGATGAATTAAATCAATAAGATGTATACATAGAATATAATAATCCACAATAATATAGATTATAGTTATACAGAATATAATAATATAGATTATAATAATATATTAGAAAAATTAATTAAAACTATACATAAAGTGATTTGATTAATATCCTCATGGCAATGTACCTATAGTATAGTCTTTTTCATTCAAAATAATAGGTTTATCATAGTCGAATTGAGATTATTTTGCTATTAACTTATTTACCAAATTTTTTGTTTCCTTATCTCTTGAAATCATATTGTTTTTTTTTTATAACTTCTTCTTAATTTTTGTACAAACCAGACGGAATTTATATTCATCTATAGAGCATTTTCGTGAGTTAAAGTGTATTATTTAATTTTTTAAATTTTTTTTCTAAAAAAAGTTTCATAACCATAGCTCTATGGTCCTGTAATTATCCATTCGACACCACAATCATTTTTTCGAAATTCGTCTGTCCATTCACCAGTCATTTAACATGTTTCTACAGTATTTTAACCATCAATGTAAACTACACTGTCTGTGTCATAATATACCATGTTATCATTTAATTTATATAACATTTCATATAAAAGTAATCTAGCATTTGAAGTGGTAAAAGTTGCTATAAATATATTTGTTGCAGTGTTATATTCTACATAATTATTGTTGTATTTATATGACACTTCATTAATTTCTTCATTGACGTAAACAAGATTATTTATTTCTAATCTATTATTTAATAACAATTTGTACCAATGAATTGGATCAGTAATATATTCTGTTCGTGTAAAATTTTGTCTTTGTCCAAATTAGGCCCAAAATGAATTTATCAAATTTTGGAAATATCATGTTTTCCAGGATTTTGTTCAATTCTTTTCAATATCTAAATCAATATTTTGATCATTTTTAATAACACGAATATATACTTCTTTTGATTTATAATCGTCTTCCCATGGACTAGTTTCCATTTTTATTTTCATAAATGTTTTAATATAATTTCTAAACAGGTATTACTTATTTGGTTGAAATGCCAAAAATCATGAATTTTAACTAATTTGTAACCTCTTTCGATAGATTTATTTAGTTCTAACGAAGTCCAAGTTCAATTTATTGCTCGTCCTTTGTCACTTTGTTTACAGTCTCCTTTTTTCTCTATAACACATTTTTAACATAAAGTAAACAAAAATTTTCCAATTTAATTGGAAGTACTGGATGACATAAATTTCGTGGTGGTAAAACTTTAAATTTAATTAATCCAAACCAATTTCCGTCGTATTTTTTAATATTAAATATTTTATTTGGATGACCAACAGGATAATAATTATAAAATATTACTGTTGGGTACAAACTACATATATCTATATATCTTAATTATTTTCCTGAAATATTTAATTTTAAAGCATTTGTTCAATTTAAAAAAAAAATAATCTCTTGGTTTAAATGGTTCTATTACCTTTTAAGTTTTTTTATAAATAATTTTTGCATAAAATCGATTTTTCCATTTGCAAGGCCTCATTTCCCTTACTTTGTAACCATTGTCTTAAAATTGTTGTTCCACTGTTTGTTTTACTAAGCAAATCATCCATACTTTCTATGTTGCATTTATTTATTGTATCAGGAAAATAACAATTTGAACAACCGTGTCAAAACATCCATTATATTGATATATTGTTTTAATTTTGTGATCATAGCCATCAACATTTGTTCCACAAATAGTTACTTATCCGCCATTTAATGCGTGTCGAATATTTGAAAATGTATTTAACAACGAAATTGATTCTTTCCTAAACATTCATTTTTTATCATCTCTGGCTACACCTATAATAGACCGATTGTTCATAAGAAAATATTATCTATAAACAGCCATACAAACACCTGCTACTGTTATGTAACAAAATGGATATATTTCTAGCAAAGATTCTCTAAATTTAAGACATCTGTGTCGTAAAATATCAACATCAGAATCACGATATTCAGCAAGTTCTTTTTTAAAATCGGAAATATAATTTCCTTTTAATTTTTCCGCATGCCTTTAAAAACATATTTTCGTTGTTATTGTTTCATTGTAATGACTCCATAGTATTTTGTAGCAGGTATTTTTCCAATATTGTTTTGATTTTCTGGTTTATTGAAAAAGTGTTGATAGTGTCCCTTACATGCTCTTTTAAGCCAAATGTTTTTGGAAATGTTGCAAGACTTCCTTGAATAAAGTTTATAACATCAATTATTTTGATATTTAAATTCTTTATTTTAAGTTGCATAATTTTTTAACCTTGATATATTGTTTGAGGTTTTATACTGTTTCTAACACAATATTGTAAAATAAAATATGAATTGTAGCCTTTGGAATTATGTGCAATAAACGTATATATCCCTTATTTTTTTCAGTTATAGCCCACACAAAAAACCCACCATTTGTTTGAAAATACCTTTTGTTATCATTAAAATCAGTTACAGTTATAAAGTTTGATGTGTGAAAACCAGTATCTTGTGTAGCTTCATAATGAAAAAAGTAGTATTTTTCAGTGTATGAACAATTTATATCTTTTTTTTTTTTTGTTTTTGCCATTACAAGTACAACCTTTTATACAAAAAATCATACTTCTTGCTGTTTATCTTGCATATAACATTTATGTTCTTCAGTTTTCACAATTTCACAACAATTCCAACATTTGGCATAACTACATTCGTGTGTTTCATTTCTCAAGCATTTTTTGTTACAAGTTTTACACTTATAAGCTGTCTTACATACATCATTGTGGTTAGAAAAACAATGTTTTCCAAAATAATATCTATTACATTTTTGACAATATCGTGTTGTGGTTTTTTGCACAAAGTACATATATTTTTATTATTTTCCTCATACACATGTTGATCTTTATTATTGTATGATTTGACACAATTTTTACAATAATTAACACTACCTAAAAATGCTTTCATACTACTAATTTCATCATAATGTTCATCGTGTAAATGCAAATAAGTAAGAGTTTTTTTTTAACCAGACTGTATAATTGATTTGAAATGTGAAACAATTTTAATTTGAACATTTAGAACATTTTCTGCATCCATAATTTCTTCCAAACTGAAACCAATTTCACGATTTTCCTCCAAAATTTTTTGCAATGTTCACGAGCAAATTCTTCTTCAATTTACGTCCTTTTCTAATGTAATATGTTCATTATTCGTTAATTCTCTATCCAAAATGATATTAGTTTCGTATGTTAAAGACGTAATTATTTCTCTGGGTCCACATAAATTATCATCATTGATAATTTTATTAATACATTGTTTTGCTTTGATGTCTATAGTTAAATTAAGGATTTTTTTTTTAAATTTTTTCCTCCTCTTGGAATTGTACAAACATCTATGTCAAAAGTATTTTCATTTATGTCTACATTTTCAGTCGATGAACATATTGTTTCAATTTGATTAAGTAAATTTTTGCCTTTGAAATTATTATTTCTTGCTGCCGAAATTGTATTGTGATAATTCTCATTATTTGCATATATGTCCATTTAATCACCATTTCTATAACCGGCTTTTTTTCTTGCAGTTTTCATTGTTGCTTGAACAGCATTTCGAAAATTATCCTTTTTTAAAAATGAATCTCCTTGTAAATAATTAATGCAAATGTTGTATTTTGTTTGTCAAATGTTGAAATCATCAATTAAATTACGGATAACCGCGGGAATTTCGAATGGAATCTTCTTTTCACACACTCGTTAAAATGTTTTCATTAAAATGTAAAATTTGACTTACATTTTATGTTCTGGTTTAACATTATGCAATTAAAAAAGGCACATTCCCGTTACTTTAATTTTTGGGCTTGCAAATATATCTGATTAGAAAAAGGAAATATTTCTTTCAATTCTTTTTTTCTCATTATTTGATTGCCTGTAAAAGTAAATTTGTAAAATTATTCTTTGTTTCTTCATTTCTAATAGCTGTAAATTCTACATCTTTTAAATAATTTGGATTCTATGTAGGTTTTTAAAATTTATATTCCCTTGTTTGAAGACTTTGTGTAATAATACTTGTAGTTAAATTATCTTTACTTAATTTGTAGAAATTTTTAAAAATTCTTTTCCTGTAATTCTCAGATCACGCCTTCTCTTTTCACTCAGATCTATTATTTAATTATTCATCACCATATTTGTTTATTTATACGAATATAAATTTAATAAGATTACAAAAAAAATAAAGTGAATAAAAATATAAAAAAATAATTAACATAAAGGAATAAAATCGAACAAGTGATTAAATCAAAGATAAATGATTAATTTTATTATTTATATATTTAAATATTGAAATATTGAAATATTTAACTTCTTTTTACTATGATATTACTCATTAAAGCATTTTTTTATATATTGATGAATGTTTGACCTTAGTTATTATATTTATTGAAAATAAATTTACTGATTTCTCATTATATACTCTACATGTTTTTGTTGGACAATTATAATTTTGAATTACTTTTAGAATATTTGCTAATGTATTGTGTGTTTTTGTATTTTTATGTCGTTTGAGCTGTATATTACAAATTTATTTCCACATTCACATAGTAAACTCTCATTATTTAACTTATAATTATTTTTGACATTTTCAGTGAAGTTTTTTTACACATTGTTCTAAGTTTGTCCTTAGTTGTTTTCTGTTATTAAAAACTTTCTATGTTTAATATTTCATTACTTTTTTACATTGCTTAGATATATTATTTTAATTTAACAAAAGAGAGTGACACTTCCATTTTTGTTTTTTAATATATAAGAAAATACATTTTATAAATAGACTTTTTTTTTTAATTTTGTATATTTTACAAATGGTTTTGTTTTTTCTTTATTTTATTAATTTTTTTTTTTATAAATAAACAAAAATGTAACCTCTTAGCAACAAGTTAAACAATTCATATGATTTGACCAAACTACAACACCTGGAAATCAATAAATGTTATGAAGCTGCAGATTTTCAAATTTATGAATCTAAATTTGGAAAACAAAATTAATTGTATTCTAGAAGGCAAATATAAAATTACTTTACCTCATCGTTATTTTAATATATTTGATAAAGTGTTTTAAAATTAATAAAAGTGACTTTTTTATAAAATTGAAAGGTTAAAAAGACATGGAAATGGAAAAACTGTGCATGATATAGAATTCCTTTAAAATATATAAATTCTATTAATTTGATTATATCAATCATCTTTTTAATATTTCATATGATTTTAGCTTAATTTGCACAATTTTGGAATAATGTTTTTAATTTTTTTGCTTTGATTAAGCTTGCATTTTTTGGTCAAAATTTACTAGATTTGATGCGTAAGCGACTGATTTTGCCTAATTTTTGCGAGACATATTAAGTTCACTATTTCGTGTGGATACGAAAAATTATATTTGGAAAAAATAAAAAATAAAAAAATAAAAAAATAAAAATTAAAAAAAAACTACTTTTTTTTTGGCTTTTTTTACTCGAAATTCGAGGGAAAACGCTTCAAATTATTGAGAAAAAAAATAGTAATTTAATGAAAAAACAATGAAAATTCATGGATTGTATGGCCTAAATTGGATTGTCCTAGATGTACCCATATAGTACTCAAGTGCGTAATAATGTGTACGCACAATGACGGTAATGTCGCTTTTCCTGATTTAGTCACGCATCATCCTAAAGAGTAGGCTGTCACACGTGGCCCGACGAAGATAGAATACGACAAGAATGCTCGCCACGTTTTTCCTGAAGATCCGAACAACTAGTATATAGACTCAGGCTTTGATTGAGATCGTTCCCTCACTGATGAGAGATCTTCAACAATCGATGAATTGAAAGGAAAGGGTTACATAGAATGCAACGATTGGGTCTCCTAGTAAAAAGTACATTTATGTACACATAGTAGAGCGTGCTTCATTTCTCGAAACTTTCCCTCCAGCTTTTCTGAAAAACTTAATTCAGTGGTGTGTAAAAGCGATTTCTGGAGTGAACTTCAGAACTTATTAAGTTGCAGGGTATACAAACATACTTAGCACTCACCTATAAAACAAATCTTCCTCTTGTCACATTTGGGATCACGGGGGCTGAGCGGATATCCTGCTCACTTCCCACCAAAAAGGACTGGGTTCAAACCCCGGCCGGGTCACCGGATTTTGCAAGTGAGAATTGTGCCGAACGATGCCGTTGGTCGCCGCCCCTTCATTCTGGCGCCGCTCCATACCCACCTCAATCACTCTCATCGGCTCTCAAGACCTCTCTGTTAAGAGAGGCCCAAATCTCTTCACTAACTCTCGCCACACTTAAAGAAAATCTTGCTGTCTACTCAGAAATTTACGTTCGGATTTTTGAGTACAGTGGTTTGGGCGGCTTTTAACAACGGGGCCTTGACAGTCGATGAGGGTGAAACGAGATAAGTGTGGAACATCGCCGGAATGCAAGAGCAGAGGGAAGGGAGTTATACGAGAAAACTCGCCGACCAGCGCCTTCTTCACGCATGATTCCCTCCTGCGAAAATCCGGGGAATCGAACCCGGCTCGCCTTGGTAGGAGGCGAGTAGTCTAACCACTACAGCACTGTGGCCCCTACCGCTTGAAAACGTTACTGGGGACTGCCATAGGGAGACGGTGAACTGACACAGCGATGAGACATAAAAACAAAATTAGAGTCCAAATCGTTTACGATATTCTTACTAACTTTAGTAGTAATGGAATTCTGAAGGCTGTTCACGATAAAGTGAGCATTTTTTAATTCCACCTTAGGAAAAAGTAACTGCTCCTGCCTGCATATATTTTTAGCAGGCGCACTGAATGTCACCTGTCCAGTAAAATTGATAATAATCGATGGAAAGTTCCACAACTTAACGTCGAATAAAAAGTGTCAGGTAATCATTTGTGATAATTCGAAATTATTTCTTTCCGTTTCCTTTTTTTAATTCATCAGTGTGTAAAAATTAGCATATTTATAAAATATGTACTTTTCTAATAATTTTAAAGTTTCACCTGACCGACGCATGAACAAAGTGATGACGCCCTTGGCAATGGTAATTTTACATAAGACAGAAGAATACACAACGTGCATACAGGTAGATCTTAAGCATGGCTTTCAAAAGTGCTCATTTTATTGTGAATAGCCTTTACCTAATTCACACAATCATTTGTCGTACACTAAGTCTCTAATAGACACTAGTTACGGCATTTATGTAGAAAGTGTTTTTTTTTTTTTTTTACTATTACTTACGTGTAAGTGAGAACACGACCAAACAAATATGTGTCTGTAAGAAGGCCTGTGCATACCAGTAGTTTTCACGGCCTGCTACTATGACTTCAAAATTCGTACAGCGAAGCAGTAGTGGAAGTGACATTACAAACACAAACATTGTATTTACTACACAAAGATTTACGATTATTGCAACTCTAAAGTAGCGCGGTACATTTCTGTGCTTGATGAGTTATGCCACTTCATTTTAACGCATAAATAATTTTATGTCATACATTATATTGGCAAGAAATGGCTAACGAAAAATAAGAGGGATGGTTATTATCCCTTGATATGGATTCAGGAGTGTAAGATGTAGTCAGTTTTAAGAAGTTATCAAAAATTAGTTTTCTTGTGAGTGCCGTTAGTAGATTTCCCACTGTAGACATAACAGTAGGGAATTGTCACATTGCCTGTGAAGAATATTGAAAAATGTTCTTAATATATTTCGTAACATTAGAGCATGAAGACCCTTCTACAAAAATATTTAGCCTGAGGCTATAGTATATGTTATTACTTACTTCACTGCCTGCAGCGAACTGAAAAATAACAGTAATTATAATTTGGCTACGATTTCATGTAAATCAAGAAAGTGTTCCGAAACTTCCAACAACACCTTTATCGAACTGAATATTTGTATAAAGAAAGATTCTAACGTGCATACTTATTACGTTTTCATACCTCAGTTAGAAACGATGCGTTCGTAGCTTCTGATATATTATGCTGAAATGTGCACTTTGCACTGAAATATAGAACGGTTAGTTAAGCTATACAAACATAATCAACTAAAAAGTAAGTACTTCAGACAAGTATTCGAGTTGCGAGGGATGCAAAATAGTATCCTCAATACAGGCACGTTACATTCGAACTTTGCATAGCAAAATGTTAGGCGGCCCAGAAAGTTAAACAAAACTACAGCGCACGTATGCTGTGCGGTCAAAGTTCTCATTGCTTAAATATAAAACTAATAAAACCTAAGGTATCTGCTATTTAACTATGTAATAAACATGCAAGTTTAATAGAACTTATCTCTGTAAAAGTGGATAAAATTAGTTTCCAGTAAGGAAATGTATTCACTCACGCCCAGCAAAAAACTCTTGCAATCTTGACACAGATGCAAGAAAACAATCAGACAAAAAATACTTAAAAAAAAAAACGCTTTATGCATTATATATATAATCACCAGAATAAAATATGTTTAAATATATGATTTTCTTTATAAGATAATGCACAAGAACTCTAAAGATGACGGAAACCCACTAACTGATGAGATTGGCTAGGTTACAAAATTTGTACAGCTACAATAAGTCTAATAGATTATTTGGGTCCAAACTCTAATCGTTTGGGCTTTATCGTCTTACTAACACGATGCCTAAATAATAACGATGCCGACGACAAAAGGATTAAGAGAGAATTTTTATTACTGCAAGATTTTGATATTTTACACATTCCTCTTGAAACACATTACTAGCAAGGTCTCAACCACAGATAATTACCATAATTTGTTTTTCAATTTAAAAAGTTATGTAAGCCTAAGTTGAGAAATTAGAAAATAACGAAAAATGAAAGCAAAATTTTCTTACACTTTTTGATATTTAATATTTTCGTGACATATTATAAGTGATAACTTTATAAAAATACCAATTTTTTTTAAAATAACAATCATAACGTTTTTAGGGCAAATATGAGAAATTGTATTTAAAATATTGAATCGTACGAATCTCAAAAAGTTACTTCAACATTAAGTTTGGTTTCTCCTATATGTTTGGTGTTTATTTCTTTGTAAACACTTTGGTTCACTTGCAATAATGTTTTAACTTCTGAATTTTTTGACTTTAAATATTATCTACATAGTTAAAATTGACATAAGGGCGAACGACATAACAAAATCCCAAGGAATATTAATTATATTTTAGTAACAGTAACAATCATTTTGAGCCATAGGGTAACGCATTGAATGTTTTCTATTTTCAAAATTGGAAAAAAGTATAAAAATTAATATTACTATAGCTTGTTTCATTATTTTTTTAGAATGCAATTCTCTGCCATTACCATATTTTCTTTTCTTTACTATTATTCAATACTAGGGGACCCAGCCAGTGGCCTTTTTTTTTTGTATTGTCATGTTGAAAAATTTGGTTATCATATAAAGACTGAAAAAAATATTGCATAGATATTTGTAGGTAATAATGAAATGATGTGAAATTAACTCAACATTGACGCGACTGCGGTCCCATTTGATATTTCTCTATCCACTTAGCCACTGCGGCCCCACTTAACATAGTTCTATACACTGAGTCACTGCGGCCTCACTTGGGATCGCTCTATCTACTGAGCCACTAAGGCGCCACTTGATATAGTTCTATCCACTGAGCCACTGCGGCCCCACATGGAATCTCTCTATCCATTGAGAAACGGCGGCCCCACTTGGAATCTCTCTATCCAATGAGCTACTAAGGCCCCATTTGATATATATATATCCACCAGGCCACTGCGGCCCCACTTGATATAGTTCAATCCACTAAGCCACTGCGGTCCCACTTAACATAGGTCTATCAACTGAGCCACTAAGGCCCCACTTGGAATCGCTCTATCCACTGAGCCACTGCAGCACCACTTAACTAACTCAACATTGAAGCGAGACATTTAAAGTAAACAAAAATTATATTCCATTACCTTAATATCTCTATGCAATATTCTCTATGCATTAATACAAAACTTTTCATAGGGAAAAAGTAATTTAAAAAATTAGTTTTTAGGGTTAAAGGTAATGACTTCGTAATCTGATCTTGCTGACATTCGAACTTGACATGTATTTTACCCTGACGATTCGTTCTGCAAAATTTGAAGAGCTTCTGTGGAGTTTCAAGGGACTTAGAGGTATTAAAGACAGACGGACAGACAGACAGTCATTATATTATATAGGATAACAACTTTAAAGGATGTAATATACCGAAAAGTAGAAAATTACTTAATCTTTTTGAACTCTTAAATCAGAATCTGAGGAAAGTAAAAAAGCGCGTGTGTGTGTTGATTTAGCTAAAAAAAAAATGGGGGGGAGATGCAAGTAACGTGTTTTCATGCCTTAACCGAGATTCGAGCTCGCAAGCTCTTGATCACAGCGGTCGTTTACAGCACAGCTTAAACCAAACATTTCTGAAATACTGTTATGAAATTTTGACCAAGCAGCTGGAGTATAAATTTATTCGTGTGATAAAAAAATTATCTATTTTGAAGGAGAGAGAACCTATCTTATATATGCGTAGTTAATACGCGAACCGGGGAAAAAAATAATAGACTACCTCGTTATAAATTCCCGCTAAAGAATGGAAAATTTTGCAGTAATCTGCATTTGATGAACGAACACGCGGTGCGTCGGTAGGAGACTCCAAACTATTTTTCCATGTTGAACTATCATGGGACTAGGTTATTATTTTGCCCTTTCCGGAATCCGCCACGGAGATTCTAGGCACGAGACGAACCTTTCTTTGCTTTCACAATCTGGTGCTGGTTTTTGTGGCATCAACAACTTCTATGTCACATGCCTTTACATAACGGCACATTTCATTACACACGAAGCTTTATCTAGCAGAATTTACTACCAGATCAAAATTTTGATAAGAACGATATCTCACTTACATGTCTGTCTGCAGTATGTAAGTTGAAATCCAGCGTCCTCACTTCACGCATGAAGACGAATCAGAGCTGTATTAAAAGTTTTTATGCTGAGAGTTTATTTTCTTTTAAATTAACCCACAAAATTCACTTCCCGTACTTGCATACATCTACTTTTATCATAGTTTTGTATACTTCCACCATGTGAAAAATCAACATTGCATGCGCCTGATCTCTTTATTTATTCGCCAGTCGAGTGAAAACATGCAACTATTACGAGTTAATTGTTATTAAAGGCCGTTCACGTTAAAGTGAGCACTCTAGAAATCAACCTTTGAAAAAAATCACCGTCCCCAACTGCATATGTAAAACCATGTGTCACCACACAGGCTAGGGATGAACACACCCAGTTATGTTGGCAGTGAAATGCGAAAAGTATTTCTACGAAATAACGTGGTATTGCAAGTGTAATGTTTAAATTTATAGCTACTTAAGCTGTTTGAAGCTTATTTTATACACTTTGAAGTAATTATTGGCGTAAAGATAATGTATTTACTGAAACTCATAATTATATTGTGTCACGTGATTGGCGCAACGGTCAAAACTAACGGTCCGTTGTTGTGGTTCCTTCGTGCTTGTTGCTTGGCTTTGCTTGTGAGGCAAACTACAAATTTGGAAACTGGAAGTTGTTGTTTTTTAATATTTCTCATTTATTTTTCAGCTTATCTGCAATCAGCATTGTTTTATTATAGGTCGTATAGTTTTTAATTGTGTTGTAGTTATTTTGCGTAAAAGTTATGAATTACAGCAAACTACGTACAAATATTTAGCGAATATTCGCCGCAAGTATTTATTCTTTAATTCGTCGAGGAGAGATGAAGCCGTTCAAGGTGATCGAAAGAGTTGCAGAAATGATGGAAATTTCAACTGCAACTGTCCGGAAGTAAATGTAAATGTGTTTTTACGACGCGTTTTCGCCGCTTATTCCCAGTAAAAAAAAAAGTGAAACAGAACAATTATAAATCGACAATTAAAAACGTGATTGTATAAACGGAAAGTTAAATAACAATTATAAAGTAACTGAACGACAGCAGAAACGCAATATTCATATATTCATGTGAGTTTGCGAAGTACATGTTATATCCTAAGTTTGACAAATAATATTACGCCCATCTGTTTAACCTTTCTTTCAAATCTGTCATTATAACAAGTGCAAATTTGGCAGTCAATAATTATACGTTAATTTTACATGTTTTTATATCACTGTGTAGTTTTGTAATGTAGGCCTAACCTCAAATACATCTGTACGTATCTATTTTCGCCCAGCCATGTAACCTTTCTTAAATCTGCCTTGATAACAAGTGCAAATGTGCCTGTCAATAATTATACATCAATTTGACACGTTTTGAAATCACTGTGTTATTTTGTAATGTAGGCCTAACCTCAAACTTGTGTTCATGTAGTTATTCATCCCAAGTTACAGTGTTATGTTTTACTATTGTTAACGTAACATAAACTTCGCAGTTTGACGCTACACCAAAGATGTTCCAACATATAAACTATAAAATCTTGAAGCTGGTTTTGTTAACTATATACCTATAGTTGTGCTTGCTGCCGAAATTCTTTCGTGATGCAAGTGTAGGCCTAATTGTTTTATTTGATAATGCTTGCTGTAATAAGAATTAGAAAGTATTTACAAATAATTGTCAACAGTTAGGCCTATAGAACAATTCTATGTTTAAAATTCGAAATGGATGTTCGACAAGACAAATTCAACTTGCTACATGTTGAGAAATATCAACAAAGATAGTATGCGTTACTGAGTAGGCATACTTGTTTGTAATATCTGCCACTTTGGCCGCAAAAAATATTGTAGTTATTGAAGTTTAATGTAACTGAAATTACACGTCATAGTCAACGCCCCAGACTCCCAGTGTGGGGGCGTTGACTTGCAAGTGCATGTTTAGTAAAGGTTAGATTACATTACGCAGTGTGTGTGTTAAATTAAGCATTTCTAAAGAAGCTGTATGAGCTAGTTTTCAATAAGGGCTGGGCTACAATTGACATACCAAACACATTCACAGTTATAGCGATAAGCACATACAAAACACAAAAGCACAGTGGCCTGGCTACAATCGATATAACGATAATAATATTAGTTAGTTTATGTTGCTACATTTGTACCGAAGAAATTAAGGTCTGTACACATAGTTGGCAGTGGGTTTTTTTTCTTTCAGAAATTAATATTTTCAATTGATCTGAGACATTTTTAAATGGTAAATTATTTACATTTCAATATTTACTTTAAACATTACCTAAAAGAGTTACAAAACTTCCGTGGTTTTGATTATCCATAAATATACAAAAGAAAATATCTTCCCGAGAAATGAATTTAAAAATACACACTTTCTTGATTTGTAAATAACTTTTTCAATTGATAACATAGTATAAGTGTCGGGGCTTCTGATTGGCTGTTTATTGACGCACAGCTCTAGTAACAAGGAAAGTTAAACCAAGTGCTTATCGCTATGCACAGTAACTTGCCTGTAAGTATTACTTTTATAATTTGTCCTTTACGTTATCATTTTGCTGTCATTTGTGGATATGTATTGGTTTTATATTAATAATATTTTTGTAAGTATAGTAATTTTCTTTAAATACTTTTCTCATTTAAGTTTTCAGTTTTGCTTCAGTCATTGCAATGAAGGAACCACAGCAATGATGAGAGTCCATGCACTTTACCTGTAAAAGTGGTTTCTTGAGGTCTGTGTGGGTTTGACAAAAAGGAAATGTCGCACCCATTTGTGCCACAAGAGAGACACGGAATGTAGCCATCACCGGATCAGCATTTCACTTAGCTATAAATAATATACATTATTTTTAGAATTATTTTGTACAAATGAAGGTGGTGCCATTTGCAAGCCTCCTTTTAACACTTCAATTCACAGTATAAATATTCAGTTCTTTTTTGGAGGGTCTCAGAAGGGTACGAACACAGAGTAACGGTGTCAAAAAATACTATCTGTACATATACACAATTGCATTTGTTATGTTTATATTTTTAGCGTAAATTATTTTTATTATATATATATATGTTATAAACCTATGTTGAAATATATTTATCTGCATTTATAAAGGTACATATAAAACTATCCTTAAAATGTACATATACATGCACATATTTTACATATTTTTCTTTTTTCTGTATTACATATTTTTATATACTGCCACGTTTGCGCCATCACTTTAAGTTTATTAGCACCATATACTTCTGTGCAGTGGTGTACTCTTTGCTTGGCTCAGATCCCCTCGTATTTCCTTGCCTTCCTGCCTTCCCCTTTCCCCTTTGTGCGTCATTTTTTTATTTGTAATTTTTTATTTAAGTCCTTGCACGACCTCGCGCTGTCTACTTTATACGCTTCAGACATCTGCTTCTTTACGCCGCTACTTTATGCCTGCAGGATGTATGTTTTTTCCTGATGACTTAGTTGCACCTAACTTCAGTCAGTTGAAGCCAAACACAGCTACCATGTTTTAGAGCTGACGTTTTACTCGTCATGCTACAGAGCGATGAGGCACTTAGAAAACGGTGAGTCATGGGAAACGTTGAGTTTGCGGCACAGTTTTTCAATGGTTGGTAATTTGTGTGACAATTGGTGTTGTACCTTGGATGTGCAGTAGTGCTAGTCTATTTCAAAATCTGGATTTGGCTGCCCTTCCAAATTATTTTTCGGCTTAACTAATGCGTGTCATTTTTTAACTTTTCGTGTTGGTCCTTGTTCACCACCAAAGCGCAATGTTTGCTTTTTACAGTTTCCCTGACTTCATCGCTAGGGAGTTCATTTTTCAATTGTTTGTTGTGTAAAGTTTTTGTCTATCGGAGCTGTGAGATGACCCAAACAATTATATATGTTACAAATTTTATATATTGTATATTTTAGAAGATATATGTACATATATGCATACATATATACGTATATATGCATATGTATACATTATATATATATATATATATATATCATGTGTTACATACATCAAATATGTAACACGTTTTAAATATAATATACGTGTTACATCTAGCAGTCCTAAAATGTAAACACTCAGTTCATTAACATGTGGCAATCACATGGCAGTCACATGGCAATGTTTGTTTACATGTGGTGGAAGGATACATAATGGGCAAGAAAGTAGAATTTTTGCAGGGCTTTCAAAAGTGTTACCATCGTAATACAACTTCAGGACTTCGAACTGCCAATCTAACTGGAAGCATGCATACCAGTGTGTAAGATAGCATTATGAAAGTAACGGGCTGTGATTATTTTTTCCAAAGGTTGATTTCAGAAGTACATACTTTACAATGAACAGCAGATACACTTTCTAACTGAATAAATTATGATTACACTCATTTAACAAAGGAAAGTGGCACATTGTTCCTTGTCTTATCCACACGACGTCACGAATACACAGAGTGAATTTCAAAGCGACCTTAGAACGAGCCAAGGAAACAAGAAAGACGACGTCGAAAGCGAGAAAGATTTTGCGGTTATCCCATTCATTTAATACAATTATATAAATTTAATTCTTTCACCGGAAACAGAACCCTCATTTTGTGCAGTCGTTTAAAAACTGAAAAAAGGGGGGGGGGGGGTGACACACACGCGTACGCGCACACACACACATACAGGAAAGTGATCTCTTAAGTATTTTTTACCCGCGGAAAGTAGGCTAAAGGTAAGTACGACGGGATACTTGATCTCTCATGGTCTTTGTCGTTTTATTTTCTTAGCAAATTTAAAAAACTAAGACTGGCATGTTTAGACTCCGAAAGTACGGTGAGTCATTACTGAAAAAAGAGCCTACAAAATATTTGTTTGTATATGGCCAAAACTATATTTGGTTGTGCCAAGAAAATATTTTGTTGGTTAAGCAAATCTTGAAAAGCAATGACGAGTGGTTGGAAAGGGCTTATTAACGTCGCCCGGTGTTATGCCTAAAGGCTTATCAGGTGACGGATCACAAACTAACTTATAACTTAGCTTAAAGTAACAACCATGTCTTATCTAGGATGTGAATTTAGAAACTCCCGCACCACAGACCAATGACGCACCAACCGACTGGGCCACTGGAGGTCGGAGCTATAATATGAATTTTCTTCATCTCACAAAATATACGCTAGAACAAGTCAAACATATGTGTTGGGACAACATAAATTAGGCTGTTAACAAAATATTTTGTTGGCTCAGCTGTATATATTTGTTTGGCCACTCATTTGAATGACTTCGTTGTAGCGCCGACGGGGTGTGAAAGGCCCCGCGTAAGGGCGCCGAAAATCAATTATTTAATACCTCTCGTAGTGTGTGAGCAGTTTCATAAATAATAGAATGTGTGGTGTCAGGTAAATTAATAAAAGTGTGATATGAGTATGGCATCAGCATATGTAGGCAAAACATAACCACTGATGAACTTCCTTATTAATTGCAGATGGAGTGTAACTTTTGGCACATAATAGACAACCTGTTTAACAGAACTCTTACTGCCATAAGACATACGATAGATCTGGATCACAGCAAGAAGACTACACTGCCTCAGTATTCTCTCGTCCATTAAACTTACCAGGTAACAGAGATACTGACAGTATGGTAGTAGCTGTTAGGACATAACAGAACCAAATATTCCTCTGAAATAGTAAATAATTCTACGATTTGACTACTGGAAATCGTAGAATGATAAAATATTCTAGACAAAATAATTAAATGTCTTGTGACGACATAATAACACTCATATTTCGAAAGATATGTAATTCTGAAATATTTAGAGAGTGTTGAATACGCTTGCATTAGTGGCCGTAAGAGATGTAGATTAGCCAAGGGATTGACGCCAATTATGTTAAATGTCATACAAGTACTGTTCTTCATATATTATATTTATAAAGCTCACACCAATGCTAAATGGAAGCACCACACTCAAAATCTGAATCAGTGAGAATTCCACTGTTTCAATCAGTCAAACGTTTCTGACTGATACAACAGTCGCTTCAGTGAATTTAACTGATGAACCAGTGAAAAAATGCCATGTTTCCTTCACTGATTGATTCAGTGACATTTCCCACTGACTCGTCAGTAATTTTTCCACTGTTTTCTCAGTGGTTTTTTTTGACTGATGGGCCAGGGAAACACCTGAGAAACTTGCTTCGTCTTTAATTATTTTTGACTGATGTATCGGTGAAACTGCATGTAAAAATCGCCGTCGAACATCGTTTAAAAATGGCCGTTAAACGACGTGTATCAAGTGAAGTACCATAACAACGAATAAACGAGTAAAACAAATACAAAATACTTTCTAAAATGCGTTTCGTCTTTCAAAACGGCATTTTACGAGGTAATATGAACACACATACTTTCGTTCCGTTTTTACGTCATTCATTTCGTCTTTACGACTTTCATTTCGTTTGCATGTAATCGTCACAGCACTCTGTTTGAAGGTTAAAACTGCATTTAATGCGGCGAAGAGAGTGTACTTATATGTACTATTTGTTTTAACAGTCCTAACCGTACCAATCACACCAAAAACGAAAAGTATGAGCGAAGAATTTCCAACTATACGATTTCGCAGCGATACTATAAGACATATATTTTCCTCTACCAAATCCGGCCACCCGCAATTTTTTTTTTTACTTTTTAAAATTACGGTAAATTGCACGATATAAATAGAAAACTATCGTAAATATGTTTATTTAATGTAATTATTTGCCTATATTGAATAAAAGCAATATTTAATTCGCCACTGCAGTCAGGCGTCATTTATTCAATCAGTGAAATTGTTTCACGTCACTAATTCAATCAGTGAACTTTATCATTGAAACAATCAGTGGTTTTCCACTGATTCTAAGTGGAACCATTTTCACTGATTTTAGTAGTTGAATTTCACTGCGAATCAGTGGTTTCCCAGTGATTCGCATTTAGAGTGCAAACAACGTATTATCGGGGTTTGCGGGGGCTTTGCTACTTGAGAAAGAATTATACGCTTTTCCAAGATGGCGTGATTGGCTCACTTCCATGGAAAATTAAATCTCCGTACATCGTACTTAGTTATTCCAACTGGGATGATTAAGTTCGTGTAACTCACGCACAATACTTGATATTTGCCTGATTATGAAGTTCTGCGTTGCCAGGAATCTCGGGTTCGTTCTTGATCCCTTTCCTACTAAGGTTCACATACCTGGGTACGCGTTTAAAGTCTCTCGTGTACCACTCGAAAATTCGCCGGTGGGGAAATAAAAATTATACTAATTATCGCATAGGAAGCGCGAGCAGATTTTATTTTTCATTTCTTGCAGTCCCGGCTTCACTTTCCGGCTGCTACTCCAACGAAGTTGACAACGTCACCTCGTTGTCCCTGATAACCATTTGCTAATGGTTTACGAAGTACGGCCACCTGACATAAACAAAAATAAATCACACAGAACTGAAAAAATAAAATTATAAATGGTAGAAATTATTATTATGCCAACATAACTTGTTAAACAAATATTCTAATGCTTATTAGTGTGAGAGAATCTTTAAAGTATGCCACATATCATATACAAATAATTAACATTTTGCCTTGCAAATCTGATTTCCATATAAAAATAAAAATCGATCGAAAATACAGCTGGAAAGTCATTTGCATTTTTTGTGGCTGTTAGGATTTTACAGTGTCTGTTAATGAATTTATTCATGTTTCATAACTGGTAAGGGTAAACCTGTTGGACATTTATTTGAGGTTGCAGCAACACAAAATATTTTCCTCTTCCTGCTATTTTTAATGGAATACAACAGTTGGTTGCAGCAACATAAATATAACTACAAACTGCATATATGGAAATACTTTATGCTATAGAAATATATGCATATTTTATACACGTAAACTGATTTTGTAAGGTTTGAGAGCTGATCTAAACTGTATTTAGTTCTCATTCTCTGCTATAAAATTTAAATACAGTGCTTTCATTTTACTAGGTTAATGCTGTTAACTACTATCCTCCAATGTTTACATCGCCAAGTCAGTGTAACCTTGTGTTGGTTAGACATTTCTCTAATGTCGCAGTAACACAACATATTTTGTTCTTCCTGTTAATTTCAGCCTAATACAACATTTGGTTGCGACAGCATTACTTGAGGGCTTTGTTAACACTGACTCTTCAACAGTATGTTTGCATAACAGCAATACAAGACTTCCTAAATGATTAAGTAACTTCGTCACAACATTGTTAATGTTACTACAATATAACCGATTAAAGAAATGCAGTAATTTTTTGTTCCAGCAGCATTAGATTTTTTTTTTTTTTTTTTTTTTTACTGTTTACGCGTTTTGTCTCTTTCAGGTAGGAGGCAAGGCTTAACGTCTCGTCGACAGCGAGGTCATTAGAGACGAAGTAAGTTTATCAGGGAAGAAGGAATGGGAAGGGATCGTACATGGCGTGTTTTACCTGGAGTGGTTTCGGAGAACTACGGAAAACAGAATTCATGATGGCAGGACTAGGAATCGAACCTACGTCCTCCCGTGTTAACGAGTCCAGTGCATTACAATTGCACCGCCTAGCTTGATAAATTGTCGTTTGGCCGCTGTTTATTAACGTCCCCGTAGGACAATCGTATTGATGTGCGACTGGGGGCAGAGTTATACCGTCGGAACTTAATTAAGCTGAGGTCATCTTATACCGAGAAACGCCAGACACGTTTGTAATTAAATCAGGGCTAGTCCTTGAAACATGGTGGTTCGAACATGAAGACATTAGTACCTCGGACACTGAAAATGTCTTGTGTCAAAAAATTACAAGAACGAAATACACTATTATAATACAGAGATCCATGCAACACAGATAAAGGCTGTTCACGATAAAGTGAGCACTTTTTAATTTTGCCTTAGAAAAAATTCACTATTCCTACCAGCATATATTTTAACGGGCGAACTGAGTGACATGCGCCCAGTAAAGTTGGTAACGATGAATGGAGAGTAATTCCATGATTTAAATTCGAATAAAAAGTGTCTGGTAACCATCTGTGAAAACTTAAATAATTTCTTACACTCACTTTTTTTTAATGCTTGGAAGTGTAAAAATGAACAGATTTGTTGTAATAATATCACAATTATACTTGACTGACGCATGAATAAAGTGACGACATCCATGGCAGTGTTAATTTTATGTAAGGCGGAAGAATACACAACGTACATACCAGTAGACCTTAACAAAGATTTAAAAAAGTGCTCATTTTACCGTGAACAGCCTATAGTCGTACAAATGGGTACGGTGGTACAGCATTTTATTGGTATGATCGACTGCAAATTAAACACCTTCCAATCTCAAAATCATGCCGGTACTTTGGAGACAAATTTATACGTGGAGTCTTACCACAGTGACACAGAGCACTTGAGAATATAGACGTGCAACAGCCGCGTATACCGCGATCTCCAACCGCACACGCCAGCAGAATAGCGTCTCTGGATAGTAAAATGCTGAAACGCAATTCGTCAATGGGCGCCTGGTAACCTACTTCCCACCCGTTAGCCGACACAAAAGAGAACCTTTGGCAGCATGCAGTAGCGACTCAGCCACAAGGCCTATTCCCAGAGCCTCGTGTAGCCAATCGGAGAACTGGTATGCCCTCTCGTGCGGAGCTGTGAGATTTGGGCGGCTCCTAACGTCGAGGTCTTGAGAGCCGATGAGGATGAAGCGAGGTAATAATGGAGATGCGCCGGAATGTAAGAGTGGGGGTAAATGGGAGATCCCCGAGAAAACCCACCCACCAGCGGCATCGAACGGCACGATTCCCACGTGCGAAAATCCGGGAGCGACCACGCCGGGAATAGAACCCGGTTCGCCTTGGTGGGAGGCGAGTATTCCAACACGCAGCAAAAACAATCTGCAAAGGAAACTGCGAACTAAACGACATCACACAATTCCGCTGTGTGAACCAATTTCCGCAAATGATTCCAGCTCCACAGTTAACAAGGCATTGCGGAGGTTGTCGAATTCTGAACCGTTGCACACACACACACATATCGAACTCAAATACAATACTGGATTATTGACTCCGCAGAGGGATTTAATTACAAGATAATTAATGTATTTTGTGTCTAATTAAACGCCACCAATGGCAGAATAATGAATCAACCAATGCTACAAAAGAAATCTTAAATTTTCTCGTGCAGTATTCTACTTCATAAGAATCTTTCCCCAAAACATAATTAAAAAAATTTTAAGTAGTTCTGTAGGAAATGTATACATCAATGGTTCAATTTAATAAAATGTATCATTAAGACATCAAGCACAATTTAGATCACCACCACTATTATAATAACAAAATTGTAGGAATTGGGCTGCTGTTGTGCCAACTAAATATATTTAAAAAATATCTCATTCAGTATTTTAATCGGAATAAATGCATTCGTGTTCAATACACCGACCTAAATATTTTGCAGGCTTTTCCTTATACACTCGTAACGAAATACAACTGTTTTGTATTTCAGCGATGGAATTGTGGAAAGCCTCATTGGAATATTCATGCATTTTTCAATACGATGATTGTACTGAGAACTACGGTAGTAAAAACTGAACATACATTGTTTTTCCGACTAATATTTAGTCTGGCAGTATCCTATAATAACATACCAAAATACTTGGCACTAATGTGTTGGAAATATTATAATTTTCTTGTAAACCAGTATTGGCACCTAGAGGGCGAATTTCTTCAGGATTTTCCGTTTTTCTACTCAATAAATTTTTTTTTTTTAAATATCCGTGAGACAAGAAGATCAGCCATATACGTACTATATTTTTTATATTTTGTTTATTACTCGATGTTTGTTGCATATCGTCGTATATATCGAGAGTTTTAAGTGTGGTTGAATAATTTTGTTTTGCATTATTTATTTCGGCATGATCGTCTGTAAATTTAATACACCAAGTTATTAATTACATGCAATGAGTTCTAGTTTAGGACACTCTGTCAACCTACTTTATGTATACTCACTGAGTTTAATCCAATTAAGACTTTAAAAATAATATGTACCCCTCTAAAGATAGAAATGCAATATTTCATAACAATTTCAGTGTAATATTTCATTTACAAAAAGTATTACAATTTCTTGAACTGTTTTTTACTTTATTGAATACATGTGTACCCCTCGATAGAATGAGGAAAAAAGGTGTATATCATCTTAGTGTATTATTATACAAGTATCGGCACTACGATACTAACGTACACAATTAATAAGAGAAGAAACTTTATATAGTTGTGTCGGCGTGTCCTCTTCACCGGACATCTGACAGGAATCGTTTAAGACAATAACTGCCTTATTACTAAAGACAAGGCTCCACACTGCCCATAAATTAGGCGGCGCATGTCCTATAAGGTAAATCTCAGTCGGTGTCATGTAATCTCCGGTGGCGAAAGAAACGTGTGTGCTAGAGCCGTCACAAAATAAACGGAATTTCGGCCTTAATGGTAGCGTGCAGCTTCACCCCAGGCAAGTTACGTTTACTTCCTCAATTAATGGCATTCCCCTTTGTCGCAGGAAGGAAGTTTTTAGGGCTCTATTATGATATCACCCAGCCTACAAGTTAGGATCAATGATAGACATCAAACTCGAGCTATTACGAAAACGAACAACTTCACGGGAACACGATATACTGCTAATATACACTTTCAAGACGCTAGTTGTTAAAGGCTGTTCACGATAAAGTGAGCACTTTTGAAATCAACCTTAGAGAAAAGTCACTGTCCCCTGCCTGCATATATTTTAACGGGCGCACTGCGCCCAGAAAAGTTTGTAACGATAGATGAGAAGTAGTTCCACATATTAACGCTGAATAAAATGTGTTAGGTAACCATCTGTAATAACTTACATTATTTATTTCGCGTTATGATTTTCTTTAATGCTCCGAAGTGTACAAATGAGCAAGTTTTAAAAATATTTACTTTTTTTAGTAATTTCACAGTTTCTCTTGGCCGACGCATGGATAAAGTGATGAGGCCATGGTAATGTTAATTTTACATAAGGTGGAATAATACACAACGTACATACAAATAGATCCTAAGCCGGGCTTTCAAAAGTGCTCATACAGTGAATAGCCTTTATATATGCTAAGTCAGTCTCTTAACTATATTTTTCGGAGGTACTCACGTAAAGATACGGAATTCTGTGTGATAACTTTCAATTATTGTGTGTCTCAAATATCGTTACCAAAAACTGAAATAAGCACTGTCTTAGCGTGATTTTAGTTTGTTATGCATATGGGTGATATGTCAGCAGCTTATTTGCATATGCTTGTGTTTTATGCTTGCGACGTGGCCGCGAGCGTGTTCGGCCTTCGTAGAAGAACATTCGTAATACTAAAAGTTGTTTTATTTCCAGTGTAAACAAGAAAATTGTTTCTTACGTAATTTGTGCTAAATTCACACAAACTACATATTTAAAAGCAAATCACAGTGCTAGTATAAAACAAAAATCCATGATTTACTCTTTTGGATTTTAGTATTATGATAATCAATGGTATTTATTTCTCTGTGAATTAAATATGAGCCGCTGTGGTCGTTTTGTGTGCAACATTATTATGCAATAGCTGAATAATGTGTGTCATTATGAAAACATTATTATGACTAATTTTGATTTTTTTTTTCAATTTAACTATTTTATTTGATTATTCTTATACAAAAAATGCTTTTTGGAGAGATCTAAGATTAAATTTCTCAACTATCCCGAGATTTCTTTATTTGATAACAAAGATTATCTTGTTCGCTCTAGTATATAATTAATGCATGAGCGCCGTTCTTTAAAAGTAAAAGTGTTTGCAGCACTTATTTTTAAGTTTCATTTATTTACTTTGCTGATGTAAACACTTCAACACATTAGTGACACTTAGAGTATGATGGTTTTTCCTATTATTTTGATATATTTTCCAATTGCGTGTTATTTTGTTTGTAGAGTTGACTTTAATTTAATTTGTTTGATATGTCATCAAAACTCTTTTTTTCGTGCCCTGAAGTGCTCCAGGCCATTTATCCTTCCGTCGTATTCGAGGACGTTCTAACTGCATGACCCAGTGAAATACGTGCACACAAAAACACTAACTTGACCAGATTTAGGGAAACTTGTACTTGTAATACAAATACATGTATCCTGAGATCACTGATAGTCACGACAGACGAACGTTAAATACGAGACCTTGAATTAAAAACCATACCACAAGATTCACAAAAGTTAAAAAATAAAAATAAAATTTAAATTATTCTATGACAACAAGAAATATTTCATTCTGTTACAATGTTACAAATATTTTTTTATCATACAAAGACTGAAAAAAAAAAATGATGTGAAACTAGCTCAACATTGGATATAGTTCAATCCACTAAGCCACTGCGGCCCCAATCGGAATTGCTCTATCCACTGAGGCACTGCAGCCCCACTTGGAATCGCTCTATCCACTGAGGCACTGCCACTCCACTTGGAATCTCTCGAGCCACTTGACCACTGTGGCCTCAATTAACTCAACATTGAAGCAAGACATTTAAAGTAAACAAAAATTATACTCCATTTCCTTCATATCTCTATGCAATAATCTGTATGCATTAATACAAAACTTTCATAGGAAAAAAGTAATTAAAAAATTAGTTTTTATTGTAAAAAGTCATGATTGCGTAATTTGATCCTGCTGAAATTCGTACTTGACCTGTATTTGACCCTGAGAATTCTCTTTGCAAAATTTGAAGAACTTTTGTTGAGTTTCAAGGGACTTTGAAGTATTAAAGATGGACATACATACAGACAGAAACCGTCTGCTTATTATTTTGGATTTGGTCTCAGAATTTCGCGAGCATTTCCGTAATTTGTTTGGAAACTGATCTGTTAATTTTTTTTGGAAATCCAAACACAATTTTTTAATAATTTCCCGTTATATTAACTGTTTACATTTTTTCTAATATTCAAATAATTCGTTTTTTTTTCAACTAACTATTATATTCTCACATGTTAAGACAGGTAGAGGCAGCTTTCTTAATGAAACTTGTCTCAATATAGTATTTTGTAACTTTCTGTCCAGAAACACACATGTCTTCACAATTATGAAATTAAAAAAAATTTAAATATATTTGTTGTGCCGTAATATTACACAGGGTATTTTATATCTTGTCGCGAAGTGTATTTTCGGGGTGGTTACAATATACATCTTCACTGCGCATGCAGATGGCTTGCGTTTCTCATGCTAATAGAATTAAAAGAAAATCCCCAGATTTTCCTGCGAACGGGTGTGCACAGCTGTATTAAAAATGTGTTCCTTCTCCCAGACTATATAACAGTGTCGTATGGTGAAGTGTTGCAAGGTAAGCTGGTGCTTGCTCAGTGCTCTACACACTCGGCGCACGCAGCAGGAACCAGTAACCAGAGTGTAGCCGGGAGAAACTGAATGTACTGCGGCCACTCATGAGAGAGCGGTGAGGGCACTCGTTACACACGCTCTGTGACCCCAAATGCAGTGCTACGTTTAAGTAGTTGACGCGTAAACTTGCAACCGAGTTGGCGCTCTTATTTTAAAGCATGTGTAAAATATACACATGTCTACCAATGGCATTGTACAGACGAAGTCTACCTTTGTACCAACAGAAGTGGAATTGTGTATGCCAAATCATTACTCACACTGGGCAGTGGAGTGCAAACTGAGGCGGGTTTGAAGTCACTAAAGAGATCTCAACATTGTGTGACAGTTGTGTCCTTATCGCAGTGAAAACACTATTGTTTTTAAATACTTTCATTATTTTCTTTCATTGTGCTGATTTACGAAACAATCATGTGGGTTGATTCTTGTGACAGCACTTAGAGAACTACTAATGTAGATTTAAAAAACACCGTGATATGTTTTGCGACATGGACGTTAGTCTAAAAATTAAAAGTGTAAATAGAATAATAAAAGTTCAACACGTTTAGTTCGGCGAGTGACGTAAGAAGTATGGTTCAGTTGCGCAGAACGTACGCATCAAAGGATGGGAAATTCAGTTATAATATTGTCATGGTTGGTATTCATTGTCATCATCGGCACGTGGTGACAATGACCACGAATTATTAAATTTCCATGCGATGTAGAAAAGACGAGATATGTATTGCATTAATATTTAACTATATTTCATAGCCACACTTATTGAATAGATTTTTAAAAATGCTTTCTAATATTTCTTGAAATAAATTAATGAAAATGTCACAATAGATGATGGTATAAAAAACGATGGTTTAGCGCGCTGACATGTGGCGATCCGTGCGATTGAGGAGAGGGAGATAAGCTCCTATTCACACGACTGTCAAAATGTCAAAAACTATTTGCCCAGAAGCGCACAACCACACAGTAAAGATTTCATCGTACTTTGTAAGTTTGAATACCCATCCGAATAGACATTAAGGATGCGTTTATGGTCATAAGCTTTAATGGTTCCAGTTGATCACCCGGATGGTGGTGTATCCTTTTCGGTAGGAGAAGGAATGAAAATCGACGGCGATGAAGAGTAATTTTGTACAGGATGACACCTGCCTAAGAGACCGCCTTTGAGTGAGAAACTGTTAGCGTTGTTTCTTCGAAGCAATTTATTCTTAATTTTAGTCCTCGGTTTTATGTCAGGAGGGCAAACAGAGGACGACTACAGAAAAGCTTACAATTAAATGTATATGTTTTCTTAAGAACTATGGCCGTGAGCATTGTTAGGATGTCCTAATCGATGACTGAATAGGTGTTCAATTTCATAATTAAACGTGGTATAAAAGTGACCAATCAGAGCATGGTAGTATAAATTGTTGATGGAATAAAGGCATTAACAGCTATACAAAATAATTTCATATATTAAAGGGGGAAATGCGTGACCATATTTACGATGAAGATATGAATTTAATTCACAGATAGAAGACTATGTGCCATATAAAGCCTTCAAGTGTGAAGTGAGTACATTATATTTGTGTTATACGTGGTCAGATGGCAAGTTAACAACAAAATGTAAAGAGGGAATAATTATATCTGATGTTCATTGGCTGAAAATAAATTTATGATGTGGTTTTTGAATCGTGTATACACAATATTATGTTCCGTGTGCGTGATTTGTTGTTGGAGCATAATATTCAAGTTATATTTGTTCAATTGCAAACCCACCTTTACATCCAAAATGGCATAAAATGATATACAAACACGTAGTTGACATCGGACTGTTTCGACAGCAGATGTCTTCAAAGGATTATTTAAAGTGGGTGTTGGAGCACTACGAATGGACCTTCTCGTCGTCAGTAACGATTTATGCTTCTTATGTACAAGAAATTGCAGGTCCATATCAACAAGTGACTGACGGAATTCAACATCACAAGTAGCCAGACAACTCCTTTTGGCTTTCCTACTATTATATTTGCCTTAAATCCTGTGCATAGGTGAAGAAATAACACTAACCGTGAGGAAGGAATTGAGTCATTTCCGAAAAATCATTATTTGGCCTTTAGGGAACAAACAAAACCGTGTGATTAACAAAATATGAAGCATATTTACAATTCTCTACAAAGGAATGGAAACATTATTTCAGGTAGTAAATATCAAGATGATAATATTACTGTTAGTTGATTACAATTGCCAATATGAACGACTGTATAGGCTTTTGACGGTAAAGTGAGCACTTTTTAAGGCCCTTATAAATTTTTCCTTTCATCTTCCTGGTGCTGTTTAATATAAAAATTGCAATGTAACAAATAAACACAGTATATACATTTCACCACCATCAAAATCTATTGCCTAGGGCTGCGATAAGATATATTTAATAACGGTTAATGCCTGCAGGGAGGGCCTTAAAAAGTGCTCGCTTTATCGTGAACAGCCTGTAAGCAAGTTACGGTGAATTGCTGAATCTGTCCATCCATTCGGCTGTGACTAGCATAACAATTTAAACAGCGTTCTTTTCGTACAATCACAGTTTTATCCGGTGGGTATCTAGTTACTTGCTCAAAAATGATTGCAGACCCCGCCACTAGTATACAGAACAATTGACAAAAAGTGCCCATTATATTAAAAAACCTTACCTTACATACTGTAAATCATCACTCATGGGCATTTCATTACCGGTTATTTATAAAGCATATGTTCCGGTAAAATTTTGAAAAGCTTTATTCACTATAGTAAAGGTACAAATTTGTTAATAATAGATCTCAACCGTCACAAATGTAGAGTGAAAACATAATCCCAAGTGTTCAACATGTGACTGACATAGCACGTTTAAGTGATGAATAAATGATAAGAGTTGAGAGATTTGGGCGGCTATTAACAACGAGGTCTTGAGAGCCAATGCGGGTGAGAGGTGAGAATGGAGCGGCACCGGAATGCAAGGGCGGGGAAAACGGAAGATCCCCAAGAAAACCCACCGACAAGTGGCATCGTCCGGCACGATTCCCACTCGCGAAAATCCGGGAGTGACCCGGCCTGGGATTGAAATAGGTTCACCACTGTGAGAAGAGAGCAGTCTATTTGCTCAGCCACCACGGCCCCATGAATAAATGAGTAGCTTACATCAATAACAGGCGACCAACGACATCGTTTTGAGATCTTCTGGCGACGAGATTACTAATTCACATTCGAAGTACTCAGTCAATAAGTTCGTGTAAATTTTGTAAAAACTGTTCACGGTAAAATGAGCATTTTTGAAAGCCATGCTTAAGATCTACTTGTATGCACGTTGTGTATTATTCCGCATTATGTAAAATTGACGTTACCATGGGCCTCATCACTTTATTCATGCCTCGGTCAAGTGAAACTGTGAAATTATTACAAAAGGAAAATTGCACAAACCTGTTCATTTGTACAGTTCGATGCATTAGAAAAAATAAAAATGCGAAAAAAAAATAATTTAAGTAATTAAAATGGTCACCTAGCACGTTTTATTCGACGTTAAGCTATGGAACTACGTTCCCTTCATCTTTATCAACTTTACTGGGCACATGTCACTCAATGCGCCCGTTGAAATATATGCAGGCAGTGGCAGTGATATTTTTCTACGGTTGATTTCAAAAGTGCTCACTTTATCGTGAACAGCCTTTACCGGTTAGTTTAGTGTGTATGAGGCATTTCAATTATCTCCTCGTCACTCAGCTGGGAAGTAAAAAAAAAAAAGAACAGTTAGTAGGAGATTGGCATTAGCGCTTTAGACAACTTCACAATGATACGCAGCGTCTAGCGATGAGTTCCTTACCTTGTATCCCTGACGTCACAACAGATACCGCTCCCAAAGAAGCAAATTCGCTCAGAGCTACTTGTTCCCGCTAGTCCCACTGGATCAACGATCTGTTCTCTGACTCGAGTGAGTGAGGAGGAGAAGACATCGCCGGCTCCTTTGGGAGCCGTTTCCTCAGAAGCGCAGATCCGCCCGAGGGCGACGATCGACCTAGTCTAGTCCGCCGAACCACAATGGGGGTGCCGCGACTGCTTCGGCGGTTAGAGATCTCGATAGAACGCAGACCCTTCGCCGCCGTGGAGGTGAAGTTAAACATGAAGGCCCTGATATCACTCCGAGAGCTTCTATTTCCGTCACGGGAGTCGGGATCCACCATCTTATGCCAATGCTAAAGCCTTCAACTGCAAAGTGAAATCACACAGCTGTAGGTTACCATTGACTATCGCATACGGGAAATATAACAAACTTCTTCACAGAAGAACGCCATCGGTGTAGAGACAATATTTGCATAAAGGTTAATATCAAAAAACTTTCCAAATTGTAATTTTTTCTTGCACATTCTGGAGATATCTCTTTTGCGGTAGCAGATGTTACGCTAGTATTAGACACGCGTGACTTAATGGAGATTCCTCACTAATAAGGCCCCGTGGCTACAATGCACGGATACGTAAGTAAACGGACTCGGAAACGCAAGCGGAACAATCCGACGACTCGGGATGAATTTGAACCATTCTACAATACGAAGAAACGTACTACAGTCTTGCAACTTACGAAATCAAAAATACTCAGCTGTTGCAAATTACTGATACAGGTTTCATAATATATACTGTAGTAACTGCAGAATCGTTATAGTACAGATGTGAAAATGATACGTGTGGCTAATACATAGCTAACAACTTTAATGTAATAAGTGTGGATAGTCAAATAAAATTATAACTTGGTATTAAGAAACTAGGCGTTAGCCCGTGACCGTGTTTTCAGTATGGTCACGTGCCTAGGATATTTACAATGTTAGAAAATTTGGTTATCATAAAATGAGTGAAAAAAACATATTGCATAGATATATGTATGTAATAATGTAATGTTTTGAAATTAACTCAACATTGAAGCGACTGCGACCCCACTTGGAATGGCTCTATTCACTGAGCCACTGCGGCTCCACTTGGAGTCGCTCTATCCACTGGGCCACTAAGGCCCCACTTGATATAGTTCTATGAAATGTCAAATTAACTCGACATTGAAGCGAGATATTCCATTACCTTCATGTCTCTATGCTATAATCTCTATGCATTAATACAAAACTTTCATAGGGAAAACAATTAAAAAATGACTTTTTAGTGTCAAAGGTCATGATTGTGTAATCTGATCTTGCTGAAATTCGAACTCGATCTGTATTTAACCCTGAGGATTCGCTCTACAAAATTTGAACAACTTTTATTGAGTTTCTTATTAGTTTTGCGACTGTAACATTCAGTGTCTGCGGACAGAGTGATTTGTGCAATGTTCG
Organism: Dryococelus australis; assembly: GCA_029891345.1. Lineage (NCBI taxonomy): Eukaryota > Metazoa > Arthropoda > Insecta > Phasmatodea > Phasmatidae > Dryococelus > Dryococelus australis. Next base: position 255,178,693 of record CM056995.1, read on the forward strand.
AGGGAACTAAAGGGAGTTAGAAGCATTTAAGGGGGACAGGCAGACAGACAGAGATCGTCCTATTATATAATAGGGTATTAAATAACTTCAAAATTATAATAAAAAAGAAATAAAAATTAATCAAGTTAATTTTACTACCAAAACAAAGTTGAAAACTTATAACACTAACAAGACAATTCAAAATCCTTGAAATCAAATCTTATCCTAATATACGCACAAAAACCCTGCTGTCAGAAAATATAATATAATTGAGTTGGAAATTTAATAGTGAAATCGGAATATTATCTCTCAAATTTTATATGGCAGACACAGCAGTGAAGGTTTACATAATGTGATTGTAGAATAGGGTTCAGATCAATTCTTGTAATTAATAGTTCAAAGAGAGGATATTCCAGCTAGTGTTCAATTCGAGAGCACATGAGATTTTCTGCACTCAGACCTCTGGTATTGCGAATAACTGTCCAGGAAAATCTTGAAAATTATATTAACTAATTTTGAATATTTTATGAATTAAGAGAATCTTGATATTACGTTAAGTCTTTGAGAAAGTTCAACTTTAAAGTTTTTAACAAATGATTTCACCCTCTATCATCTTGAAAAGGTAAGCCTCGACTATAATATTCGACAGCAGTACTAAACTGGCAAAATGATGATCTTACTTGAAACCAAACGTAAGTGGAGATGGCAGCTGGTACCCAGGCGACATGAGAGTTGCAAAGTCCTCAATTAAGTCGGAATCCTTTCTCAACCCTGCATACTCCTGTAGTGGCTGGTGGTACCGCGCCTCTGCAACACCGGTAAGAAGTCTCCTCTCGACCCTGGGGTGATGCAAGCTGTCCCGTCGAAGTCACTGCGTCGACGGACTTTTTCGTTTAATGGCCTCCTTCATACTGTAACGGATATGACTTAACGTCATATCCGCACACAAAGAGAATGTATGTAACTCCGTTTGCTCTATCAAATTATTCCTTCATGCATTAAGGGGATGTAGCTATTAAATTTTAGTGCATTCAAAGTCTCAATAAATTTAATTTACTTTTCTACCAATCAACTATAAATGAGGGGTTTACCACATTAGCAATAAGTTACTCAGTTACTCTCATTACAAAAATGTATAAATATTTTATTGCACATTAACTTCTTACAAAAACTGACACCATGTCCTGATAATTTACGCTTATCCATATTTAACGCTATCACCTTAAAGGGGATCGCGCATAATCAAATTACCGTTATGTTCTTATGATCGCGGGGAGGCAATTGTTCTCGGATCGTCCCAGTTATACAAAACGACTCACCACTGGAATATTTCGGTGCAATGTCGTCGGGCCCACACCGCGGAGAAGGCCACCCTGGTCCCCTCATGGAGATTGTCCCTATAGGAAGCTGGCTCTCGCCAAGGCCCACGTCCCTGGTCCTCGAAGTTGGTCAGCGCGGCAGCGCCCTGCGCCAGCGGTGACCCAGTGCGGAGAGTGGCAGGAACAGCAGCAGAGCCTGCCTTACACCCTGCCTTTAAATATTGGTTTTTCATCTTTTTGTATTTGTAAAAAATGTGTACTGTCATTGGGTTAGAACAAAGCGTGGAAGCATCGGTGATAGGGAAAGTGGTAAATTGCTGACACTCTTGTTTATTAATAACTGACAAGCAGCGTGTCTGGAACACCGTTCGCCAATCAGCGCCCGGTAATTAGCTCACCAACCGGCAGCACAGCCAAGATAGAGAACAATTCACAGCGTGCTGTAGCCAGTCAGACACAAGGCCCGCCCCCACAGCCTTACGCAGAGAATGGACATGCCCTCATCACAGGAACCGCTACACATAATTTCGTCTCCGCGTACTATTCTGTGAACTAGAACCATTATAGGCTGTCCACGGTACTGGCTAAATATAAATTTTATAGATGCAGCTAATATCTTGCCTCCCCTGCCTCGGTGTCCCCACAATGCAAGCATGGTGCCCGTGCCACAATTTGGTCACATCATAACAATACGACTACCAAAACGTTCGCAAACTTTCTTGCTGGAAGTCCTTTTTTAACAGCAAGTTTCTAATAAGTTGTTCCTGTGATCCTAACTAACAATTTCACTAAGACAAAATAATAATATTCTTTGCCTGAATGTCACGGAATTGCATAACACTTCTGCACAACCTTGAGAAATTAATCATGTAGAATTTTATATATAATTATTTGTTTCACTTCAAGTCAAAATAATTTAACTTTATATTTGACACATACGGAAATAACGATGATTAAAAGTCATTAAACAATAACATTGACAAATATTTCAAAGGTAGTTTGGCATCAAATTAAGCAATAACATTTTGAAACAATTTTGGGCAACCTCTGGTAAGGCTCCTCGATAAAACACATCTCATTTTGTATATTTTTACAGTGTTTAAAAATGCATAATCGCAACGGAAAATCGTAACACTTGTTGGCGTGTGTAACACAATGGCCACGAAAACAAATATCATAAAACCAAATACTCGATTCCTATTGGCTACACAGATTCACGTTATCCGCGCCCGCATGCGTGTCATTGAAGAATGAAACGGAGTGTGTTACGCGTCCGCTTTGTATCTGAGTGCGTGTCATTATAGAACGCGTCTTACAGGCTGCATATCTCATTTCCTGGCAGTAAGTAAGTATAGCCGGTTCACGACTGGAACAGACTTTTGTACAACACCTTAGTCGTCAGCTGCATGCATCGTTACTACGAACAGTGATTGGCGCTGGAACAGTTAGTTTAACAGCACGGAGAGAGAATCTAGTTTGAATGTTTTAAACATATTTTTTTATCTATTGCTTAAAAATGGGAGTAGGAAATACTCCGAGAAAGTCAGTTCCAGTCGTGAACGGACTATACACACTAAGTAATCAATCCAGAATGCAGCCTGTAAAGTAGTGATAATAACATCGCCGACATGTTGAGAGTTAACTTTTCATCCCCAGGAAAATATAAAGCCTATGTAAATACCCAAAAAGGCTAATTGAAATTCAATTCCTAAGACAATGAAACAGGGGCAAATGTGTTTTCGAGGACTTCTCCATATTTTGCTAACCCAACGAGATAGCATCGTGCTCTTAGGTCAAACAGGTAGCCAGCTAATATTTAAAAATTATTTTCAGAATTTTTTGGAATTGAACACCTAAGCAGGTGAAAAGCGGTAAAATGTATTTTCGAGGACTTCTCAGTAGCTCATTAACCCGAAGAGATATCTTTGTGCTCCTACCTTCAAAAGATAGACAATATAAATACTTAAAAACTGATTACCAGGCTTGTGCAATTTAAAATCTATGCAAGACGGTTAATCGCTTTGTATTTAATTGTAAACTGCCCATTGTGGATGTCGAGAACCGTCATCCAATTTATAAGAAGTGTTTACGAACGTCTAGAATATTATTATTACTCTAAAATTAAGGGTTTATTGCCTGTTTTGATGACAGTTATAATTTGTCTTAAAATTTTCATTGTGATGATAACAAGTGCTATTTTATGCTTAAAATATAGACACTTGTCATAAAACACGCTCATGACGGTTCCAAGTAGTTCGGTTGAACGTCCCATCGACAGCGAGGTCATTAGAAACGGTGATTTTATTTATAAAACTAAAGGAATGATCCATGTGGGTAGTTATGAAAACATTACCTAATGAAAAATATACAAATTAAAGTAACGAAAAAATATATAATAGTACCAAAACAAACCAAATCATAAATTATGCTGTAAAAATGAAATTCTCTCTGACACCACAAACGACTTGCCAATACACAGTACTCGTTTAATTTTTGCACTCAAATTCTTCGTGAACTTAGTAATAAACTCGACGAATCGAAGATCATTAACACAGAGTGATTTGTATAGAACGTATGGCTCATTAGGTTTTCGTGAATATATTGCCCGGCTATGAGATAAACTTTTGGGCTTAAAGTAATCGTCTTATCCCACCGAAGTTTTCGAGACTGCAGCATCAGAAAATAAAAAAATTATGAAAATTAAAATGTCTTTTGAATCTTTTAATTGGGAATGGTGTTAGAACATTCCAAATGTGTGTGTTGCACACTATACCGTACATAAGAGCAGCAGTGTCGATTATACACGCACCGCTAGATAGATAAACGAAGTTACTTATAATACTTGTTACTTATAATACATAGATGCGACATTCTGTGCCTTTAGTGTGTGTGTGTGTGTGTATATATGTATATATATATATATATATGTGTGTGTGTGTGTGTGTGTATGTGCGTGCTTTCACAGTCGAACGCCTTTTAACAGTTCATAAACATGACTGTAATAATTTTGACAATCGGGAGGATATTAGTTATTTAAATACAAAGCTGCAGCACTATTTAGGTAATGTTCTAGTGCTTCACACAGCATTTAAAAAAATCGCACATTATAATGCATCCGTGATTAAGGGAAATCCTTTCCGTGGTGGATTAGGCGGTCTGGATATAAGGATTTACGAGACAGGCTCTCTGTGTTTTGACATTGATGTTAATGGCAACTGCTTATCATCCATTGGAGCAAAAACCTTTCCACCTAGATCCTAGGCTTAAAAAATAGTACATAATTTGCTTTTCTACCTCTGCACGGTACACTGTAAAAATGAATCTAAATTCGTGAAGTTCGGTGCAGAAGAGTGTCTCCATTGCCCCATAGCTGCCTCTCTAACATTTTCATTAACATGTCTAAAATTTCTTGATCTTGTAATAATACAATTAGTGTATCGAGGATCATATTCGCACAACTGTAAAACATTAGCATTTAAGATGATTTATATGGTTATTTCTATTAAAACATCTAATTGAGTACGTGCATAGAGTTAAAGGGTTTTTCCAACGTATCTTTAATGTTCAACAAAAGCAAAAAAATTTAAATTAGAGATATACAAGCAACGTTATTCCGAAAGACGCTTTCAAGATGAGTATTAAATGCCGTTTACTTTATCTGCAAATTAAAGTTTTAGCTTTTGATAAATCTTTACAAATGTACATTGTTTTTTTAGTAAGTTACTTCAACATTATGATTAAAAACGATTGTTTTTTGATATTATTTTTAATTTTAATATCTTTATATTTTGTCGGTAATAGCAAAACAGAGTATATTCATGTTTCATAAAATGATTAATATATTTAAGCCGTCTCAATCCCTCATATCTCTCAGTAAATGCTATTCATTTGGCAACTAACAGGCTGACTGTAATTTATAATGAAACATCGAAAGTGTAATTTCACTCAGAAGAGTTTAAAGTACGAGCGTCTAAATGCACCACATTCTGTTCAATCGAGTCAAACAGTCATGTCGGTCCCAGTTTTGGACACTTTGCTTTTTATTTTCTTTCATTAATTTAAGTGAAAATAATGTTCTAATATAAGAATGTAGTAAAATATTGATCCAGTAACACTACTATGAAATAAATGGTAATATTACATACAATAATTGTAAAAATTATAAATACTAATACGGTTAGTTGTATTTGAAAATATTATTTTGCTTACGCCTGTACACAATTTCTAAACATAGTGCTTAGAATATAACCTTTGCTAACACACTGGCTGCAAAATAATTATCTTTTGATTATTCTCTTTTTTGTTATTTGGAGTTCAACGTAATTTGGGAACATCGTTGCGTTGTGCATAGCCAGTGCAACAGTTTGACTGCACTTGTTAGCGCCTATTTATCAGTTTTCCGAGAGTACGAACAACTCCTGTAAATAAATACATGTCCTGATAAATTGTCATGAAATATGCGTGAAGTATGCGAGAAAACGCTAAACAATTAAGCCAAGAAAAAAAGTATTAACTGGGATATTTAAATCATTAAAGTTGTCATGAACATAAATCTAAACGAACAGGTAAAAACTTAAACTGAAAGCTACACAATTTTGAAAGCCAAATAACAGAATCACACAAATAAAAGAATTGCCATAATAGGTTTTTGCTACTTTTTTGCACAAAAATTTAACAAGAGATGTATTTATGATGACCATTCCCTACCACGTAGATATGCACATCTTATGTAATAAATCATATTTCGTTAAAAATGATTTTCAAGAAAAACATTTTAAGATAAAAGTATATCTCATGTCATCAGTCATTAATGACTAAGTATACTATACTCAATTATTTGCGTTCTCGAAAGTTTACAATAAAGAACCAGTTGCTCTAAAAAAACAATCTCCTAGCATCCAAAGACCATGCTAGAATTAATGTATCCAAATTTTACCACTGCTCGCTCACTACACATATATATTTTTTCTTTCTCCCATACATTGCAAAATTGTTTTGTACTTTTACGAGAAAAATCCTTGGAAACTCAGTTGTCAAGAAAATCCTTTGTAAAACTACAAAGAGTTTTCTTGTAAATTCTTCAAAACATTTCTTTGTAATATTACAAATGGCAGCGTTGTATTACAACTGACATTACTGAGAAATGTAGATAAAATTACTTTTTTTTTTCTAAAAAAAAAAAAAAACACACACAAATGTGATGAATAAGTAATAGAGAACAACTAAAAAAAATCAAATTATAATTTACAAAAAAATGTTCTACCTTGCCAGCACAGTGATTCGAACTCACGTCCCCTGCATTGCTTGCACGCACCTTTAATCACAAGACCGGCTTGACTTTCGTAGTTATCGCTAATTTATACGGTAAATATATGCGTAGAATTACATACAAAATAATATTGAAATTTTACGGTTAAGAAGAATAAGTACTTTTTATTTTAGGGTTTAGTTGTTGAGTTAAGAGATTTGGTCGCCTCTTAACAACGAGATATTAGGAGCCGATTTAAGAGTTCTGTTTAGCTAGGAAACACTAACAAATAATTAATAATACGGTCACGTTTTATTGGAATTTGCGTTTTATTATGATTATTTGAGTCGTTTCAAGTGTTGTACATAATTCAAATTTGCAATACATTTCTTTTTACACACAGCTACACTTTACATCACCTATAGTTTTTGCACAAACAGCTTTACACTGTTTTATGTTGTTGAGTGTCTGCCATTTTGCTGAAGCTCGTAGATATGGCTCAGTATAGTACAAACATTTCCTAAGGTCTATTACAAACACGGACTTTGTAGTTTTGCAAGAAACATCTTTATACTGTTACAAGCATTTGTAAAATTACAAAGAATTTCTCAGTAAAAATTACAAAAAAAATAAAAATTAGAGTGCACTATTTGCTTCCATGACTGCAGTTGACCGTCATTGAAACTGCATGCCAATATTTTCAGAACTCTCACTATACACATTTATGAAGGAAAGTATCTTAAATAGGTTGTTGACCATCACATAGCATGAGTACAAATAAATCATAATTTTGATAGTCTATGTCTAATTTTATTAATATTGTACACTAAATAATTCACAACCTGGAGAGGGGGAGGGGGAGGAGGATATGTGCGCAGAAGTAAATCACTCTTAATTGCAATCAACAGCTTTAATGACCTTAAAAATTCCGTCAGTAAAGGAGAGTGATGAAAGAAATATAAAAAAAACATCAAGCCTGCACCATACAGAAAAATTTGACCTGCCAGTATATAATGCACGTGCATGATTATCCTACATTTCAAAGCATGATACGAACTCTTCCTTAAGAGGGCGATAAAGGGTATAACTTTAAGCTGTTTTAGAGGCCAATGTGACAGCAAATAGAGGTGAAACAAGTTAATGCAGAAGAATGAGATTTTTATATGCCATTAAGGAGAGCTAAAATTAGGAATGCCTGTTTTAAAAATTTCGTTAAAATTAAAATATATAGTTTTATATAATAAATAGGTGCTATATTAGAGCAAATTTCACAAGTTGGAGAAAATAAAGTAATCGGAATATCTAAAAAGTAAAAACTAAAACAGTTACATGTCACATTCGTTCATAGTAGATAATTTATAGAAACAATCATTTATACACAAAGATGATTTATATGCATATGCGTAATGCACTGCAAAATTATATTTGAACCGAAAATATCCCACCTCACTGTTAGAGATAGGACACTCTTATCCTATTCTTTCAGCACAAAACCAGCAGAGTAGATGCAGACCGTTTGAGAGGTCGTGTTTCCTGCTGTGTACCTTCGCCATTGTTCATGGCATTGGCGACAGTTCGAGTGGCTGTGAAAAAAGGGGGGGGTGGCATATAGGAACGTCCGGCTCCCCAGGGGGGAGCAGGTGAGTTGACAAATGCAATCCCCCCTCCCAACTCGCGCATCCTGCAAATGCAATTTCGCATTTCAAAGACTTGTTGGAGCAAATAAACTGCAGGTTAGATTCGTTCAACAAACTTATAAATTACGTAAGAGCAGTTTTGACATGTAATAAAACGATGAACATGTAAAGCAGAATATCCTATTGTAGGAATCTTTACAATGACAGATATAATTATAGCTAAACCTTCGCTCAGTTATTCAGTACATGCATGTTTGAAACATTTCGAACTGTTGTTAAATGTAAATGACCTGATGCAGAATGAATGTGTACATTTGTGTAGTATTGCGTCGCAAAAAATTAACAGCAATAAATTACTTAGAAATTTATTTCCTTGATTTGTGACAACTTATGTCAAAATATTATTTACAACTGGAAGCATTTTTTAAGTTGAGTTGAGATGTTTGGACGGCTCTTAAAAAATGTATTGTCTTGTGATCCGATGAAGAATGGCATAGTGATGAAGGGTGGGAAAATGGGAGAGCCCCGATAAAAGTGGGGCCACGGTGGTCGAGTGGCTAGAGCGATCGCCTCCCACCAAGGCGATCCGGGTTCGATTCACGGCAGGGTCGGTCCACCGATCTTCGTATGTGGGAATCGTGCCGAGATGATGCTGCATGTAGGAGAGTTTTCTCGGGAATCTCCCGTTTCCCCACCCTCCATTCCCGGCGCTGCTCCATATCCACATCATTCACCCCTCATTGGCTCTCAAGACCATAGAACCACCCAAACCTCTGAATTCAACCCAAGAAAAACCGCCAAACAATAGCATCGTCCAGGCACGATTCCCACAAATGCAAATGCAAATTCAGGTGACACAACCGAAGTATTTTTAAGAAACCTGTTTTTCAATACTGTGGATAGCGTATTTGATTCTGCCATTTATATTCTGCTTAGTTTTGTGAAAATATGTACAAAAATTATGTGAATTTCGAATTAAAAAATACATGTCGTGACTTCTTTCTAGTTTATGACTCACATGATCCGGACATCTATAAAACATATCGTGACAAGATACACATAATTTTTGTGAGCAATTAAATTAAATTTTGGAGACAATGTCTGTTTTTAATTTTTTTTTTATATTTTTGGTTTATTGTAGCATTTCATGTGAGTGAGAATTTAAACTGCTTGCTAAAGAAAAATTTCATAGACTGTTCTGGCACAAGACTGTTCTTATTTCCATAGATCCGTGGATAAAAAAAAATATCTTACTTATGTGGTGGTAATAGATTTTAGAGCTTGGTACCTGTACGCTGTAAAAACTCATATTTACAAAAAATAATGTTTAAAATGTTCGTTGCCAAAGAATTATTTTAAAGCTGTATACTTTTTCATTGTAAGAAATACAATAGCTTGTCCAGTTTACTGTCATTGTCCAAACACGGACTTTGAAATGTAAGTATTTTCTTTACAAAATCTGCGATAACGGTAATGGATTCATGCAGAGAATCTATCCTCTGAGTAAATTTTTTTTTCGCCAGTGTGAAGTAGGCCTATAGGAAACTAACTCTCTCTCTCTCTCTCTCTCTCTCTCTCTCCTCTCTCTCTCTCTCTCTCTCTCTCTCTCTCTCTCTCTCTCTCTCTCTCTCTCTCTCTCTCTCTCTCTCTCTCTCCTCTCTCTCTCTCTCTCTCTCTCTCTCTCTCTCTCTCTCTCTCTCTCTCTCTCTCTCTCTCCTCTCTCTCTCTCTCTCTCTCTCTCTCTCTCTCTCCAGAGATTTCACATCACACATAGCTACCACTGTATGATAATTAGAGACATATAAATGAAACTATTGCGTACTGCAAATTGTTTTCTTGTGTGATATTTTTACATTCATTACATACGGTAGCTACATTTGCAGTCATTAGTAAATCTTATATGTGTATGGCAAACTGAAGTGCGCAAGCAGGAAATCCAGGCAAAGTGTAGTATCTATCTTGGGATGGATTATAGGACACCTTACTGATAATATAAGTTGCTGCAGTTCGTGAGTATGAATATGTCCTATATAAATGATGTCACAAGAGAAATTCACGTTACATGAGAACTGTAGTGGTCGAGCGACTTCTGGAACGTTCGCCTTCAACCAAACCGTTCCGGGTTCGATCCCCGGCGGAGTCACTGCCAGATTTTCGCTTGTGGGAATTGTGCATGGACGATTCTGTTAGTTCACGGGTTGCCTCGGGGAACTCACCCTCCCCCCTCCCTCGTTTCAAAAAAAGTTCATTCCTGGCGCTGCTTAATATCTAGCTCATTTCTAATTTCATTCATCAGGCCTGATGACCTCAGAAGGCGTTACTTGCGAGGTAACTTGGGACAGTTGTATTTTTCCCCGTATGCGTGTTAAACTACAGGAAACTTAACACAAATGACACGTGCGTTATTTCGGAAGGACAGTAACAATTGTTAACATTTTCGCTAGCATGAAATTAAACATACCTTTAAATGCCCAAGTCACCGAATAAGATGTTATCGCAAGGAAAACTAATCCCGACTACTTCGCAGTGCCAACCCCCCCCCCCCCCTTAAGACTATTCTCCTTTTCCAAGAACTGTGGACGAGTAAAACTGCAAAAGGTCTGCTACCGCGGCTGGCTCCGCACAATATCGGTCTAACCTACAATACCAGGCACACATGCTATTCGGCAAGTATTTGGAAATTCCTGTAGGCATCATTTGTCTCCTTTTCTGGCCGAGATGCGCGGAAGCTATAAGGGTCATGCTGTACGCACTGCAACAGCTCCATCGTCGCTACGCGCAGTACTCTGAACTGGCGTGCAGTATTTTTGTAGTGCTGCATGTACATATTAGGTTTTCAGCGGTGATCCTATCATTTTATTGACGAGAAGTCTGTAGTAAAGTTCCATAGAGGCTCCCATCGTAGTTTTACTCGTGTCCGACTAATATGATCTAAGATACCACTGTCTAAAAAAGCAGTTTTTAACTACATTGGAGGTCTCCAAAATAATATTTACAACTAACGTGGCAATTTTAAAGTACCATTCCGTAATCGTCTAGGGTATGATGGTTTTTCATAGGTACACACACGGGGGCGCAAGTTTAATAGTTTCGTAAAGAAAAACAGAATTTCAAACACTGCAAGCAGTTCAAGCCCCGGCAGGCGGAAACCTTAGGTAGTATCAATACGTTTTGCAATGGAAAAGCGCAGCATTTCGCATCGCAAAATTAATGCATGATCTGCAAATACATGCGTATTCTGTACACCAAGTGTGCATTGCAAACTTTAAAAGTTAATACTGGAAATATTCTCTGCTGGTTATGAAAACCGCTACAGCCACATGGTATAATCAATTTGTAATGAAATCAAGATATCATATAGTACCAATTACGCAATGAAAATTGGCGTAGCAGAAACGCCACTGCAATATCTTATATAGGGGGCGCTTGTGGCCAGTACCCATGATTTTAGACGCCGTATAAGCTGATAAGGCAGAAGTTTGTGCGTTAAGATATAGATCAGCATGTCGCAGCGTCGTGCTTGTAAAGAAAATAACCACCAAAACCCATTTGAACTGGGTTGTACTCTCGAACTGCACAAAGCCGGATGTCCAGCTCTGCGAGCACTCGACTCGTTATCACACACATTTAACACACAAAACTTTCAATGTAGCAAGCGACGCAATATTAGTCTCCTTGCCACTCCGTGTTATCAGCTAAATATTCCAAGTCCATAACCTTGAAAACTAAAAACTCAACCATGCCAAAACCACTCAGCCGAATTCGGTGAAAACAAACTGTTATAGCATTCTTGCACATTAGAGATAACAATAAATCAAAACACAATTTTGCAAAAAAAATTATGTTATAACAACCACAAATATAAACCAAGTATAGTATGGCAGATCCTGTGTATTGGATCTGAAATCAAAAGTACTATTACAACAGTAACACACCACAAGGAGATCTTAAGCATAGTTTTCAAATTGCTCATTGACCATGAACAGCCTTTAGCGTGGTTAATAGAATAATTATGTATGTTTTGGCACAAGGGAGTAGGGCAATGGAGCTGTTCACGCTAAATCATTCCAGTCAGCCGGTGGCCATTTATCTCGAAATTTTCCATTTTCTTTAAACATAGACTCTTTTCCCTTCAAAATTTCCTTTTCTTAAATATCCCTTTTTCCTTTAAAATTTCTCTTTTCACCTTAACATTACTATTTTTCCCTCAAGAAGCACTGCTCCCCTCATCTGCAAAAAAGATCTTCCCAAAGACCCTTTGCGATCCAAGGGAAGGATTTGGGGTATTCGTTTTCGAGTGCAGTCCAATGGCGGTCATGTTGTTTTAATAGGCATAGGATATGCCTAATCGATACGCAGAGCCCAGGGTCCGGAGTCAGAGCTGACCGTCCAACATCTTAGTCTGTCAGCCAACTTGACCGCTATACTGGATCCATGTGGCATTAAACTTGACCTTTGACTTTGACCAAAATAATTTTTGACTTTGAACCCAAAAAATGGCAAAAATTTTTAAAACTTCCAAAAATGTTATAAAAACTTTAAAGAACTTTTATAAATACTTATAAAATATGAATAACATTTATAAAAAGTTTATGAAGAAAAACCATAGCCATCCTGCACAAGCGTATATAAATTTTATCTAAAACAGATTCTCGCAATCGATTGTTTACACCACCGAATTTATAAGTCTTTCAGAGAAGCAGAAGAGACTGTATAAGAAAAATAATAACGCATTACTATGTATACATACAATTAATATTCACATTCTTCTTTATAATTATTGTGTAGATGCGATCTTTACATTTCTCAGATGTTTGCAGATCATGGATGGTAGCCAAAAAACTCATCTGATATAAACCCGATCCTCCAGTTCATCGATGATTGAAGCTATCTCAACACAGCGTGAGAGATTCCCACGTTTTCGCAGGTCAATCTAAGTCTATCAAGAAGTTCATTTCGGGTCTTTGTCATAGTCATTATCATCAATGTTGTCTCCATGATCGTCTTCACTTCATGTTTCATCCTCAATATCAAGTTTACCTTTCTTTGTAGGTGTCGCACAGTCATCTTCAGTATTTAGAGCCGACGTCCGGTTTATTTTGAAGTTCGTCGACTTCACGCGAACGTCTTGCGGGTGTACATTCTGCGCAAACCGACTCTATCACGTCTCGTAGGTTTCTCATTTCGTCATTATCAATAACTGTCTCGTCAGAATCGACTGTTGAATCACTACCCATCGATACAGAAGGGGGTATTGTCAGCATCGCTTGCTGGCTCTCAAAAGATGAATTCTTGCAGGTCTTGATGTGGTTCTTCAATATATAACCTCGAATAAAATGCATGTGCCCGTTGTCGAAATGCTTCATTATGCGAGATCCCACATCGTCTGAGAATATTTTATGTAGTGTGTCAACAGGAGGTAACGAAGTCAACACATGCTGTCTTGCGTCAAGCTAAGGTCTTTTCCCTCAAAAAGCACCTCCATTTGCAAAAAAATGCAATCCCCCAAAGACCTTTGCTTGTTTCGAGACAGCATGCACTGAAAAAATATTTTGTGGTGGCCCACAAAAATATTTTGTTATTATTTACCCTGCCAAAATTTGTGGTGTACACAAAAATGTTTGTAGCTGTCACAAAATAAGTTTTTTGTGGCCAAAAAGTTTAGAGGCCACTAAAAACCACAAATGAATTTGGCATGGTGAATGCCAACAAAATAACTTTGTGGCCGCGACAAAATATTTTTTTCTGTGTGTCTGGGTTTTGTGAAAATTGGTGTACAGATGAGTTGAGAGATTTGCGCGGCTCTTAACAACGAGGTCTTGAGAGCTGATGAGGGTGAAATAAAATAAGAATGTAGCAATGTCGGATTGAAAGGGTGGAGAAAACTGGAGATCCCGAAGAAAATCCGCCGACCAGCGGCATCGTCCGGCACGATTCCGACATACGAAAATTCGGAGTGTCCTGGCCGGGGATTAAAACCGGTTTGCCTTGGTGGGATGCGAGCAGGCTAACCGCTCAGCCACTGCACTCCCTTTAACATTTAGAGAGTCAGTACACTCTTTCCCGAAATATTAATCAAAAATTTCTGCACGATAAAGTTGCCAGATGTCTTCCTCAGAGGAGAAATGTCCAGGAATGTAATACTTGAGTGCCATGAACTCCTGGAGGCAGTGATACACCGAGTGCTGGAGGAAATCTTGAGGATAACCATTATTTCAAAACCTGTTTGACACAGTAAGAAGCAACACAGATCTCGAACTGTAAGGGATGTACAGTGCCCTGTTAAAAATTTTCTTAAACTCCAATAATTTTTTCCTGACATATAGAGTTAATATACGGAAGCGCATGCCATAAAGACATTAAACAGAAATGAACTCCAGGCATAAAAAATACGAAACCTCTCCGTGTTTTAAATTTTGACGCTGTCGGTATGTCATTTTTTTTTTGGAATTGATAAATGTGTTACTCTTTATTTATAAGTAATTTTTATTAAAAATACAATGTGACTAACAAGTATATATTTATTTTACTTACATATTCATCAAGCCCTCTTTTATTGTTTCCAAGGCATACATTTCTAGGTTAAAGCAGTGTGTTGCATTATACATAGTGACCTTGATATGTCAAGTTAATAGATGTCAACCCGTCAAGATAAGTCTGTGAATGAAGCAACGGGACTTTATAGGGAGGTAATAACGTAGAGATGTAACATAATTATCATGAATTAAATGCCTGTAGCACACTGATATCCTGAGTGCAGCATCAAATCATAAAACTTGAAATATCTCAGAAGCCGTAAGTTTTAGAGCAAAACTGACGACATTTGTCCGCCGTAGCAAGCCATATACGATGTGTATAATACATTATTGAAATAAAACATAGATATACTTGTCATAGATTTTGCTTTTAAAAAAAAAATAAAAATAAATTTACTTAATAAGTTAATGCACACAAATATGGAAGTTGGTATATTAAGTAAAGGGTAGTAATATAGATAATTTTAAAAGAAGTGTGAGTGATATTACAATGAAAATAACCGCACCTAACAAAATATAAACGTCGTAATGTGCTGGAATTTGATAACGCAATGGTAACAGTTGCATATTCAAGGATTGTTTTGCTCGTGTTCTAGTCCAGCTCCAAATTAAACATTTTGTAATGTCTTTTTTATACACCGGTAAATAACCACGTAACGAAAATTAACACTTTTATTTGTAGTCTCTTTTTATGACTGGGGACTATACAAAATCTTAATAGAGAATGTGTAGATATGTTCTGTGAAGTCACGGGAAATTTGTGGGATTTAAGAAAAGGTTGTTATTTAAGACGTGAGGTGTACGTAGTTATACGAAGATACTAGGATAATTTCCCAGCGGCACAGTTCCGTAACTACGCAGAAATAATTTCGAACAGCTAAAGTAGCGAAGATAGCACTCTGGCCGGATTACAGGTCTTCATGAGAACATAGGGTTTCAGTAGGACGCGGGCAATCACTGAGCATCCACTGCTATACCAGAATAGATCGTCGTAGTCTGGTCAGCTGTCGTGTTACAGTCCATTCACGGTATCTTCCAACTTTCCTGAAGCATTGCAGGATTCTACTTCCAGAATATTCCTTCACCTCGTGCGAACAAACCTTAACCGAACACCAAAGGGACAACGCACCGCATTCGTACTCATTAAGTTTAATAATACTTGGCGTGAGAACTATTATCTATAAATAAAATTATAATTGAATTAACCTGAAGTATTTTTTTGTCCTTTTATGTTAATGCAAGTATGAACATTTGTGATATATAACATCATTAGGAAAAAAACCAAACGCGTCATGCATGGTTTGTTTCTTCGAATGCTTGGTTAAAAAAAACGTAAACAAACCATGAATAGACTATAGCATGATTTCTGCTACACTGACTGAGTTATCTCTATTCCTTACTCGCAGGGGCAGTGTAGGGTTTCAGTGTTTGGAGGGAATAGTCGTCTGACATGATAAACTCACACAACGATGACATATCCATACAGGTGTATTGGTTATTTCCTTAATCCAACTGCAATACGCAAAGGAAGAGAAGTTTTAAGGAATGGCTTTTAAACGTCATTACTTTGCTTATGTGCAGCATTAAACGAAGTTATGGGAACTCGAGCCACTGTGACAGGATAACTTTTAAGTTCTCTCGTAAAAACAAAGATATATAATAAAACGATGTCTACAGAACATAAAATTTAACATAACCTAGTTTTTGAAACTAGTTTGCGATATGATGACGTTGCATTCTCAGTTATACGCTCTGGTAAGAATTTTATGGCAAGATTTGAGAACAGCTATAAGAAGCAAGGCGGTACCTTTCCAGACTGCAATTACGAAAAATAAATTATTCCGATATTTCTTCTGTTCCTTTTTTTAAGGTGGTATTTCTCATAACATACCTGTTGCATGTTACATACTTCTAAAGATCTAGCGATAGCCAACAATTTATTAATAACGTAAATAGTTTTTCTACAAATATATTAAATTTGTGCAAAATAAATTACACCTAAAATTTAAAAAATTTACTGGTCAAATAAGGGTTCCTTAGAAGTATCTTAATAATTTGTAAAAAGTTTGTATCTGCAGACATAGTTCGAATGCCATGTATATGGATAAATAATCAAATAACAAGAAAGGAACGGTTTCGAACGTTTCACAGGTATGCTTTAAAATATCCAGTATTATACGTTTCGCTTGACTGGTCACAAGGAGCGAATGTTTGAGCGCATATTAAAGGGAAATTATCAATTTTATATTAATCGTAAACTTACAACCCCACCATGTTTCACTTCAAGTTCCATTGTGTTTCCCGTACGTACGGTACTGTTTTGTCGGAAATACCGAATCTACGTAATTCGTGCTGTAAGGCCATTCAAATTATTCTTCGTTATAGCCTATTGTGTTTTTCGTATTTCTAACAGAATTCTATAATCCTGGAATGTTCAACTGTCGTACGTAAATAAAACAATGTAACTATTTTTTATTTAAATACAATTATAAAAAGTTTTATTTGGCTTGTAATAAGTGTAAAAATCAGCTATTTGACATTTCGAATGTAAGAACTCAGTTTAAAACTTTTCCATTGTTTGCGAAAAACAGATTATTAGGAACATAATTTTAACCCGCCTCAAAAATCCAACAATAGCACCATGGATTACCTTGGGATTAAAAAAAATAGCGTATAAAATTTTTATTTTTATTTTTAACGTTACGCATGGTACAAGTTCGTGCGTATAAAAATTGCTAAGGGAATTTCCCGAGCCCACGCAAAATATGTTATTCATTAAATTTTCCGTATGTGTAATTAAAATAAAAAGAGGTAATGTTCTGCGTGATGGTGGCCATAAAAAGTGTATGTCGGACAGGTAGTTCCAGTTTGAAACACGCCTCGTAACAAAGCTGGGCTGTGTCGCGCTGTCATGTAGCGGAATATATGGCGGGGAAACACACCAACGACTCGCGGGTGAATCAATACTGGCCGGCGCCAAATTACAACCAGCCGTAAACCTATATAGTCGAGTCACCACATAAACTTCTCGGACGGTCCATCAACCCCGCAGTCGTTTTCATCTGCGGTTGTAAAACCACTTGCCAACAAAAAGTAGTAAAAAAAAAGAAGAGGTGTGACGCTAATCCCGCATTTATCTCTAACACCACGCACAGGACTTTCCCGAAACTTTGGAACTGGTCATAAAAAATAGTTTGTTTCTGTATCTAGCATTCGTGTATTTTACAAGGTATTGTAGTTTCAACATTGCTGTTTAGAAAGCGACTTTTATGTATCTATGGCTAGAAAATTATCATTGTTCTTAATTACAGTATACTTCTCGAGTGTGTTTGACGTTGCGGCTAGAGAATTGGCTTACTTCCATAAATGTTTGGTTTGGTTCCCGCCGATTGCACTAAAGATGGAGCCCTCTTGTGGTTTCCTAAATATGTTGGCATAAAATGCTGAAGTGTTTCCCACGACTGTTTTTCAAGATGATGTAGCGTCAACCTTTCTCACGTCGTTGTAATCACATTTTAAATTATGCACTAGTTGTCATTTCTGTAACATAATATTATCATGAACGTAATTGTTTTATTTTTTGCACATATGTTCTTATTTCTTCTTCTGCTTCTTTTTCCGTTAGGGTCTTCTAGGGACCACGAGCCAATTTCAATGCTTCGTTCTTTGTTGTTCCTTCTTCTTCCTCCAGTACTTCTTCATCTTCTCACTATGTGTCTTTTTCCTCTCCTCGGACCATTTCGAGCCTGTTTTATTTTCCTTCCTGAATTTGAATCGTTCCATTTTTAAAACTTTTTTTGTAAAAATTTCTCTCTCTATTGCTTCTTCTTCACTTATATAGTTTCTTTCCAAATCTTTCTTAACTTCCTGAATCCATGTTGTTGTTGACTTCTTGTTCCAAATATATTTATTTTTATTATTTTAATTTTTCTTATGATAGAAAATTTAACAGTAGCTGTATGGATGGCAATAATTAATGTTTAAATGGGATAGATAGAATTTTATTTTTGTGTGTAGACCAATATAAATAAATATTTTTTTATTTTATTTTATTTTTGGTCTCACCTTTTTGTAAGTGTTGCAGGGATTTTCTTGTATGCAGTCTCCGTTTCGAGACCGCAAACTCTATGCTATTTTTAAGTTAGGCCATTGGTTTTGGTTCGTTTGCATGTAGTTTGGATAGGAAGCCATCCGGTTGGCTGGCAGGTTTGAATCCTGCATCCCTATTGGTTGGTGAGTTGAGTTTAGCATAGGGTAGCCTGGTCCAGTCAGCTAGGCAGTTCTCTCTTTCTCTCTCTCTCTCTACAGTTACCATCCAAGAAGATCAGACGTAGGATAGGACGCTCGTCCAAAGTGGACGTCGCGGAGGTATACAATTTTGATTGTTAGTGTGTTTTTCTATCACTCCAGCTTATATTAAGAATTGCAAGTTTGTTTTCGCCGAGATATGTGTACTGGATCAGCCCCTTTTCGAGTCTTGTAGCTGTAGGAGCTAGATAGGCTAGACGACGTACGTCCGTAGGCAGTGACCCACGTCAGTGAGCACCTTAGCGTAACGAAAGAAACCTGCAATCGTCGGAGGCGTCCATTTATTTCCTGCTCCCTTCCAATAAACAATTTTCTACGAGAGAAGCTCTACTTTACAATAGAACCTGGTATTTTACTTTTTTCATCATTGTGGCATCGCCCTTCGTGAAAAACCTTCCAGAACACTTGAACCGGCGCCGTTTTTATATGCGGCGCGATTGTACGTTCCAACCTTGTTCACCACATATGCCCGTTTAAAGAGTTCTTATGTATCTCCGTTTAAAAGACAGCAAGCTAAGCAAGTTATTAAAGAATATTCACCTAGAATTTGCTAATTTCGGAACTGAACTATTTTAATTCAGATTAGACAACCAGAAACATTTTTAATCATTTGCACACCTAACGCATAAGGGTATAATGGCTTGTTAGCAACGGCCACCACCTATTTATATTTTGTTTCAGCAAAAATTAAATAAATTAATAGTAAACGGAAATAAAACGAAAAGTCAACGGCTGAAACATGCATGCAGTGCATTACGTTTATTCGGGTAAATATTAGAGCCATGACCTTATTTGATTAATTACATGGTAAATATATTTCTCGGGCTTACAAAGCGTTGGGTAGGAAAACAATTTTCAGCTATTAGGTATTCTACCAGGTAAATGTCCTGCAGCATCGAGAACATCTGTCCTGCACCTGAGTGTAATCATGCTACCTTAGGTTCTAGAGTTTGGGAAAAAAACAACTGCTACTTCGTGTTGGTTATTTTCTGAAAATATTTTGATTCGTGCGTGTCTACACCTTTATTTTCACCCAGAGTTCTATGTGTGAGAAGGTAACTGTGTCACACCCTACCAAAGCATGCAAATTAACACTTGAACATCACATGGTTCAGTTAGCCGTATTAAATTCCCACTACACTACACATAGATATATTGTTTCTCTGAACGCGTACACGGCTATAGACGTTATGTGGAACACGGTATGTTAGATATATTGATTCACACGACCCTGCAGGTGTTCACACATTTCGCACTCATTTATTATTTATTTATGCTGTTTTTACACTTAAAGAGCCAGAGTGGACATACACATCACAATGCTATAAAAAAGTATCTGTTCCAAAGCTGATCGCATGCTTCCAAGGCTATTGCCGCGTGGTTGTCTTGATTTTAGAAATCGATTCACTGAGAAGTGTCAGAGATTAGCAACGTTTGTTTGCACATTTCAGAAGGCTTTTCATCTCAATGATGTCTGCTAAAATGATCGGCAAAATATCAGTAAGATCTACTACTTCGAGGTAGCTCAAATTTAGTAGTCAAATTTGAGATATATATATATAATAAAAAAATTTAATAATAAATCATTTTCACAGAAATTAAAGATTTCCATACACAACCTTGTTGATTCGTTCAAGAATGTTTAATTTAATATCTTAAAATAATTTTTCGTACTGAAAATGTTTTATGGTCGTTTAGGGCACTATAGGGCTGGCAGCTGCGATATTTTAATAGTAAATACCATATTAATAACATTTCGCCTCATTGCGTTAATTTTAAAGATAGGCGTTTCGAATAAAATGTATTCTTCATGATTTTTTTTTTTTTTTTTGGCGGAGGACCATATTTTCTATATAAAGATAGAATGTTCTTTTTTGTAAAGCTTAAATTTAAAAATCGCTAGTTAACAGACTCTACGTGTCATGGAAACATCTACGCTGTGGGGAACTTCTCCTAAACAAATTCGCGAAGAATACATTTTGTTTGAAGCGGTTATCGTTAAAACTTATTATCTTGGAATCTCCTATTGAAATTTAGCAGCTGCCAGCTGGTAGGCAGTTAAAATAAATCCTAATAAATCAAATGTGGGAAAAATATTTTTCGTTTTTGCCAGAAAGTTTTTTTTTTTTTTTTTTTTTTTTTTACTACAGAAAGTTACAGAAATTTAATCGCCAAAGATCATCTCGCAGGGTAGCTACTATTCAAAAAAAGTAAATAAATTAATATTTACCACTTTTTAATTGTTTGTCACTTGCTGCAAACACGGGAAGTTCTTTTATTTAATAGTATAACCATTTTAGTTACTTTATTAGATAATTTTTTTGTTACTTGAAACATTATTGTCGCTGCATTTCAAAAATATATTTACTGTGGTAGTCTGTATGAAAAAGTACAAGCACGCATACTACATTCAAAACATATTTGCTTGTATTAAGCAGTACGTTATTGTACTGCATATTGGAGTTCAATGTTCCGTTAAAGTTTCAGCAGATAAATTTGGCAATATTACCTCTACAAGCTCTGAGAAGAGCAAAGAGTGAATTCCTCCGGGTCACATAGTTGGGATTTTAGCCTTCAGGCTCGAAGTTTCTGGGGCCAGGAAGGGTCACGGGTTTCAGGAATCCTTCCAGGAATTATTTAATTTAAGAAAGCTCTACTACAGCTACTACGCTTACGTTCCCATGTTTCATCGTAAGATGAGGAATACTTAGGAAACAGTTTTTAATTCATGCTATTTGCATGAAGATTAAATAGGCAACCAGGTATCTATTAAATTTATAACAACAAAGGGGAATTCTAATTTTTAAATTTCACACCAAAATATTTTTAAAATTCAAAATAGTATTAATATAACTGAATAATTGGTTTTCTGACTATCAGCGTAATCATTTGAGTAAGAAATATTTTGAGAGAATATATTCCGATAAAATGACACAGTAAACTCAAAAAAGTTTAATGTCTATTGTTGCTGGATGTTTTGATATCTTAAACTTCTACACATAACCAAACACATAATTCGGTAAACGATCTTTGGATTTTGAGGATATTTAAGTGTTTTACTCTTGCTTTAATGGGAATTTTGTTAAGTTCAGTTTAAACATTTTTTTGTTAAGATTCAAAACCGAGATATTAAGGCATTCTGCTTCGCCTGTAGACTAATGGGTTCTTCATTGAAATAATATGCAGATTATTTTTAGAGTAAATAGACAATTTTATGTTCATGGCAATAATAGATTTACATATGCAAATCTGAACTTGCTTATGAACCAAAATTGAACGTTACGTAATAAATAAATACATATTTATTGATATGCGATATTTACTAAATGTAATTGCAGATAAAAATGTATGTGAAAGTACAGTACACTGACGGAGGAGCGCATATTTCCTTGCTTCGTAACGTAAGTGAATTTTGTTTACCCATGTCTGCAGCAACGAAAACACAATCCTGAATAGCAAAGTGACTCAACACTGCACAAAGGCCTACGATGTCACCTTCATAGACTGCGGATTCTCCTACCTAATAGACAGATGGTGGCAATAACAGCAGTCGTCTTTATTGCCTCGCGCGTACCCTTTCGCTAACCTGGTAAAGTAATCAAATCAAAGGGGAATTGGAGAGGCGCGTAGTTAGGGGATTTTCCAGATATTCGCCTAGAGGTGAACCATTTAACAATAAACACCCGCTGCACAGGCGTTATAGGCTATTCACGGTAAAATAAGAACTATTGAATGCCCTGCTTAATGTATACTTGTTTGCATATTGTGTATTATTCCAACGTATGTAAAATTAACATTGCCATGGGCCTCATCACTTTATTCATGCTTCGGTCAACTGAAAATGTGAAATTATTAGAAAAGTACACGTTTTATAAATCTGATAATTTTTACAACTGATACATTTAAAAAAACAGAGAACAAAATAACTAATTTCAGCTATCGCAAATGGTTACCAAACACTTTTTATTACACGTTAAAATATAGAACTACTTTACATCTATCGTTGCCAACTTTGCCGGGGCATGTCACACAATGCGCCCGTTGGAGTGTATGCAGGCAGGGGCAGTGACTTTTTTCTAAGGTTGATTTCAAAAGCGCTCATTTTATCGTGAACAGCCTTTAGGAATATTAACTGCGACCTCAGAATGAGTCGGACATTCTAGCATGTTCACGGTTAACTGAGCACGTTTGAAATCAACCTTTGAATAATATCACTGCCCCTACCAGCATAAATTTTAACGGGTACAGTGAGTGACACGCACCAGTAAAGTTTATAACAATGGAGGGAAAGTAGTTCTGGTTTTAACGTTAAATTTAAAGTGTTAGGTAAGCATTAGCGAATAGCGAAATTATTCATTTAGCTTTCTGTTCATTTAACGCACTTAGGTGTAAGAATTAGCAAATTTATAAAGTATCTACTATCCTAAAATTGTTCACAGTTTCACTTGACCATCATAAGAATAAAGTGACCCGGCCAGCGGCAATGTTAATTTTACATTCGGTGGACGATTACACAATGTGCATATACTTCATTCACGGTTACCTCAGCCTTTTCTGAAGCCCTGCTAAAGTTATACTTCAGGATATTCCTCCGCCTCGTGCAAACTAAGCTTAACTAAGTCTGGAGAATTCACCCAAAGGACAACGCACCGCATTCGTGTGCACTAAGTGTAACAGTATTTTGTATAAGAACTACTTCTTACTAGGCATTACCAACATACCTATTTTCTTCCTATTTTGTTTTCAAATGAAGCATTATAATTTGTAGTATAAAATATTAATAACATTTCAATTTAACCGAAAAAGGAAACTTTTATGAACACATTTATAGAACGCTTGTGATACATGGCATATGTTGGAAATAACTAAACACGTCATACTTGGGGAGATTTTTCAAAGGTTTGATTCAAAAAGGGCGAATAAACCGCGAATCGACTTTACAAGTAGCTCTTAAACAGGACTTCCAAAATTGCTCATTTTACCATGAACAGCCTATTGCAGCATTACAGATCGTGCTGGGTTGATGCGTATCGTTGGATTAAGTGAGTCATATTTATATTGAAATCAGCAATGGGGGCAGTAATTACATTAAAAGTAATGATTTTTTAGTGGAATACTGCAGGAGTTGTGTTTAGATGTCATTGAGAACTCAAGCTTTCACGAGCTGGCATATTTAATCAAAATTAGGAAGTATTTTGTGAATTATCCCTTCCCCAAACATTATTACTTTTAAAACTACAAATAGAAGAGTTCCTTGATTTAAATTTTTTTCTAGCTAAAAGAAAATAGAAACTTCGTAACTTTAGAAAGCTTCACTGTGTGTGTGTTACATACACACACCGTGCTTCTAAGACATGAGAAAAAAACTCAGTAGGTAATTCCTAGGGGTTAAATAATAATAATAATAATAATAACGCTGTATACAACCCATTGTCCACCTCAAAAAGTAACGTCAGTAGACGGCGTTACAAATTAGGGTTAAGACGTACTTTACGTGATGCAATACGAATACATCTTCCAGTACATAAATGCGATTTTGTGAAGTAATACGTTAAAATGTGGTTATTAAGAAAGCAAAGTTACTGAATGTGTTACCTAAACCATCATGAAATGCATGGGATGGACATCATGTTTCATGCAATAGAATGTGTTGTGTTATCTGTTATCAAATGCTGTGTGATTATCACGAATTATTATGCGAGTTAAGCAGTTGACTAAAAGACCCTTTGTTAGGTACTGCGACACCATGTTTTCTTACTCGTCACCAAATAATTGATAATACTTAGCGCAACATATTTTATAGCATGATATAGGGTGGCAGCCCCAATTATTTGCATGACGGTGGTGGGTAACACAGTCATTATCTTTACCTTCTTTATGGTCATAGTTGAACGCATTACTGTAGAAAATTCCGTTTGTACACTGCAAGTATTATTCGTATTGTATCAAAGTATATCTCTACTTCCCCTTTTAAAACCCCCTTTACTGACCGGACATTTTGAGGTGGACCATGGGTTATTTGCATCATTAGTCTTTTATTGTCCCCAATAACAACCTACTGAAGTTTGTCTGCATGAACAAAACAAATATTCCATATGAACATATGTCCTAGGCTCGAAGTTCCCGAGGTGAGGCCTTCCAAGCTTATGCTGGAATTGTTAGTAGACGTACTTGATACACGCCTATGTTCGCATCATCTGCCCGTGTACCAGAGGTGATTCGCCTACCTTGCACCTGAATTCACGCCTGCGCATGTCGTGTCAGTGACTATCTCAACACGCTTAAACACTCAATTTGTGCTACAGACCAGCTGACAACATTGTTCCACACGATGGTAGTAGTGTATTATAGCCGAGTTTGGTGCAATGTAGTTTAAATGGAAGCCGCAGCAGCTTGTGCGGCTGATCAGCTAGATGGCTTCGGCTTGTCTCGGACGAGCTCGGCAATCTTCGACTCGACTTAGGGGGTGCTCGGAAGCCTTCGATTCGGGATTGTAGAACGTACCCGAAGGTGCTCGACAGTTACGTCACCTAATTTTCTTCAAGTATATATATATATGATTGTGTCTGTTAGCCGTATTGCTTTTAAGGCATAGGGTATGTCAAATCGTAAATATGTATTTTTATTCGATTTAAAAATTCATTTTTTAATTAAAATTTTTTGTGTCGAAATAGTACACAGTGTACAGCAAAAAATTATCTCAACTATATTTCCAGACCCTCTCTTTCGTTTCTCTCTCTTGTCTCTCCTCATTCGACATCTTTCTCTCATTCTATCACTTTCGCCCTCTCTTTAGTTTCTCTTTTTTTCTCTAATTCCATCTCTTGCTTCCCTCATTCAATATTGTTACGAAGTAGGCGTTTGGAAGAAAGGATTTGTGGAGGGGGGGGGGGTGAGGCGATAGGAAGGTGAGAGGAAGAGTTATCACTCGGGGAAACGGAAAAAAGGAAAATAATATAATTTAGTCTTAAGAACAACAACGCTGGATGTTCAGTTACCTCCAACACCAGGCTGTTAATAGAAACCAACACCAAGTAAGACGAACAAAGAGGGGGTTGCCTGGATACCCCTAGATTCAGTTAAAAATGATCCACAATCTCTTGTTTACTTCTTTTCACAGTATCCCTTTGTACCAAAGTATTGTACAAAATAGATGTTCAATAAAGGGGGAAAAAGGGCTGGAAAAGGGGGGTAAGGGGGGGGGGTTAAGGTCTAAGGGATGTTAATAACAAAAAAGGTGGGTGGTAAAAGCTCACAGCGGCACAAGTAAGATGATAGGGGACCTTTTCATGACTCTTCGGGACAGGCGGCCTAGGTAATGGCACTAACAAAATCCACTCTTATTAACAAGTCCCAAAAATGTTAATTAATGACTAAGTAGATAGTTATTAATAAAAATCAAAATGTTTCGAAGGTTATTTTTTTTTTAGTCTGGCTGAGAGAGAGATATAGAGGACTATTCCATGACAAAAAAAAAAACAAACAACGATTGATTCAGTATGTAAAAATAATGACTCCAAAATATTTACTTTATTTTAAACTTCTGATAATAGCTTCAGGTTAACTTATAGCCATCAAAACCAGGGGAAGGTCGACTATTACAAAAAAAGTACAAATAAAACTCACTAAGTTCAAAAGACAAAATGAGTATATAAGGGACACAAAAAAAAAACATAATTTTTTCTTGCCAACAAAGAAAGAAATAAGTGAAAAGTATTATGATTTATCATTCAACTGAATGGCAATAGCAGGATGATATCTTGCTATACAATCAGAATACAAAAAGATCAAAAGTAAAAAAAAATTCAAAGCATTCATTCTATTTAAAGAGGTCTCTTTGTATACCATTACACTTTTATGTTAAATACTGTTTAATACAAATAAAGCAAACGTTAGTTAATACATACTGCTCGGATATAGACCTTGGCGACGTCCAGTCAAAAATAGTAAATGATCAAATATTGACAAATTATTAATAAAAGGTTAAATAGCATTTGTTAATAAATATCTGTTAAACTCCCGGACAAATGGGACGACTAAATGAAAAAATATATATATAACTTTAACTTTACTCGTACTTGCTAACACCAATACTCATAACCAAATTTTACATCCAACTTAAACCTTCGATACTCGAAGGTTTGGCCAACAAGCAATAACAATCGGCTTAACTAATCGGCAAAACAACTATACCTAGATCTTACTGCTGTAGGCTAGAATACTCGATGGACAAAATGACTATTACTGGGTTGACCCCACAACAGCAACAACAAATTAAATAAAAAAAAAAAAACTCTCGAATCAACTCGTAACACCAACCTGCAAGAACTAACTTTAATTCAACGAGATACTTTAGTGGCTAAATCAGGGCTTGTGTACCACACACACACACACGCACAAAGCAAAAAATATATATTTATCAATAACGACTAAATCATAAAAGAGACAGTCTTACCTCAGGACTGTATTGACAATTCTTTCTCTCTCTATCTTTCACGATCACTCGTCAGGCACGGCCAACCCGACTGACAGGCTATGAACTCACTAACACAACTCCATTATACCTAAACTTAACTACAATTTATAGCTTGATCGGGGCCATTCCTCCAGAATTTTCCAAAGAAATAGCCCGACCAAACAAAAGGAAAATTTTGTGGAACTTAGCTAGTCTTTCTGGAGTATTCACGTCCTTCCTCCGCAGGTTGACGCTTTGCTTCCTCGCCATCTTGCCTACTGCTGCACCACAAAAAATACTCTCCCTCCTTCTCTCTTCCACACCTCTATTTGTTGTCCCGGCACGTCCTTGGCGTCGGCCAATCAGCTCGCACCGAGATTTCATCTGGCGATCACGTGCTACCAGACACACACTGCCGTACTCCTTCATTTCCCCTTAGTTGCCCAAGGGTTCCAGCTGACCGAATCAGCCGGTCACCTACCGCCTTCCCCTCACACAGCCAAGAAACTTCGCGGCTGCTTTGTCAAGGACAAAGCCCGCCCGAGTCAGCTGCTATCTTGGCCTCGTAAACATCAGGATTGGGGTGTCTCGAAACTTCAGGACACGCCCCAAATGAACAAGTATTTCTCAACAGGAATTTGCTGTGTTTTACAGCATCATGAATTCTTCCAGACTGTCTGGAAAACTCTAATCCCAAGTGGCGCAAAAAGAAAGTTGCAGCTACCAGAACACACTGTCTGGAGATTTCTCTAACCTCCTAACAGCCCGAATCAAAAGGAAAAAAATGTCCCAATCGAATACTCAAATATTGTAACCTGCTTTTTCAAACAAATGAATAAAAATTAAAATTTACAAAAAATAGAAACAACGTAAATAACAGCAGAACCTTATTTCGTTTCTCTCTCTTTCTCTCATTCCATCCCTTTCTCCCTCTCTTCGTTTCTCCCTTTTTCCCTCATTCCATCTCTTGTCTCTTTCTTTCTCACATTCTCTTTCTCTCTTACTCTATAGCAGTCCATAGGTTTTCTCCGAGTCCCCCCCCCCCATTTTTTGTTGTTTTGTTTCTCTCTTTAATTCCATCTTGTCTTTCGCACTACACCTTTGTTTACATTTATCTCTCACCACTTTTCAATCAATCATCACCAGTCATTCACCAATCATCATCAATCTTCACCAATAATTCACCAATAATCACCGAAGGCACCACACTTAGGTATCATTAGAGGTCGTTTAGGGGTCATTAGGGGTAATTGTTGTCATTAGGGTTCATTAGAGTTCATTTAGGGGTCATAGGTGGTCATTAGGGGTCATTTAGAGGTCATTTAGATTGATTTAGGTGTCATTAGGGGTCATTTATGGGTAATTATGGGTCATTTAGGGGTCAGTTTTTTGAGGGGTCTGTCGGACAACAGGAATCAGTCTGAAAATGTGTACGTGTATGTGTATAGGTATGTATGTAGGTATTGTAAGTGTAATATTTTTAAGAGCGTGTCACGTGGTCACATGTCGTTGCTTATTCGTTGTATATAACTTTAAGTGTTTCACATAGCGGTCACATAACATTGCTCGTTCATGATTGGCTGTTGTTCACGTGACATCTCAGGCTCTGAGGGTATATAAGGTGGACAGATTCGCACCTTGTCTCAGACAATTTCACTGATTGAATTAGTGACGTGAAATTATATCAGTTGTTGAATAAGTGATGGCCAACTACAGTGGCGAATTAAATATTGTTTTTATTGAATACAGCCAAAGGATTACTACATATAAACATATTTACGATTGTTCACTATCTACATTGCGCAATTTACCGTCATTTTAAAAAATAAAAATAAAAAATCGTCGGGGGTGGCCAGGATTGAACTCACACATCCTTTCAACTTCGACTTTAGGCCATTACTTAACCATATAAATTTTTGTTGTTTATGTTGCAGTTGCATGGAAGGGACAATGCCGAGCTCAAGTTAGACGGACTGGCTAACAAATTGCCAGTGCGACAAGTGAACTGAAGAATCTGCCGTGGAGGGGCCGGGGCGCGAACCAAGACCCCACAACTACAAGTAGGCCACCCTACCCCTAAGCTATAGGGGCATGTCTGTGATACCAGACCAAGTTGAAATAATGAAAGGGTAATATGTGTCTTGTAGTTTCGTCGCGAAATTGTGTAGATTTTAATTGTATGCTCTTACTTTTCGTTTTTGGTTTAATTGGTACCGTTAGGATTGTTAAAACGAATAGTTCAGAAGAGTGCACTTTCTTCATCACACTAATTGCAGTTTAAACCTTCAAACAGAGCACTGTGACTATTGCATGAAAACTAAATTAGAAAAGTGAAAGCAGAATGAAAAGCTGAGTGTTCATATTACCTCATAAAATGGCGTTTTGAAAGACGAAACACATTTTAGAAAGTATTTTGTATTGGTTGTATTAGTATACTCGTTGTTATTTTACTTGATACAATTTGTTTAGTGGACATTTTTAAACGTTGTTTTACAGCCATTTTTACACGCAGTTTAACTGATCCATCAGTCAAATTCACTGGATGTGACTGTTGTATCAGTGAGATACGTTTGACTGATTGAAGCAGTGAAATTCTCACTGATTCATTTTTAGAGTGCATATAGCGTTAATCAAAATTATTTTTATCGCCGACAGTAAAAAAAGGCTACCCTCACCTAAAGCATGCAAGTTTCCCTGTCCTGCCATAACACTACTTGCGTGTAAAATTTATTGGGAATCAATTCGTTCGTCCCCACGATGTCATAAAATCTCACGATCTTTGTATAATACTAGCAAGGTTAGGTATGTGTTAGCAAATGTGGCGATTCTCATATATACTGCAGCATATAATAAACTTTGGTGGAAATTGTTAGCAGCATGTGGCATACTAAGCAAAAATCATAATATGGCTGTAAATTTGAAAATATATTACCAAATCCTTAAATCATATCAAGTTTACTAGACTACAAAGTATACACTCTCGCAAGGATTTGGCATGAGTTATGTAATTGTTTACAGAGTTGGGCATAACAGCTTAATTTTGCACGTTGTGCTATAGTCTGAAATGGCAGAGATAAGTGTTTATGTATTGGCTCATTTGACACTTGCACAAATACTGCCAGTATACGAAGATAATTTGGTTACATAGCTTCGTAGACATAGCACATCTAGCTAAACCGTTTATATATCCGCCATTCTGAAGAATCACAAAAGTTAAGCTCAGCAATTCCCGCGGAATGAAGCGTGAGTGAACAGAGTAAAGGGATTTTGACGGCTCTTAACATCGAGGTCTTGAGAACCAACGAGGGTGAAGTGGAGTAGCGCCGGAATGAAATGGCAGGGGAAACGGGAGATCCCCGAGAATCCCGCCGACCAGCAGTATCGTCCGGAACGGAGTGAATCTACCAGGGATTGAACCCGAGTCGCTTTGGTGGGAGACGAACAGTCTAACCGCTCAGCTACTGTGGCCCCTACGGAATGAAGAGAGACAATACGCGCAATGGAAAATCGATGTGAATTCCGCAGTGAAAGAAAACGAAATACCCAGAACAAGCACTCGCCGTTGATCGACGAAGTCCATCGTGTGCCCCACAAGAGAAAACAGGAACGATACAATCTCGACTCTCATATGGAATCGAGCCGTATAGTAGCGGCGATGGCCGGAAGCGCCTACTGAATATCTTGAACCATGGGTGACCCAATATCGTTTACGCGTGACGACCACCGCAGCTCACACAATTGTGTTTGCAAAGCCAATCCGGTGTCGTCGACAGGATGTAACTTTTCTTGTTTCTGGCGCCATGAATTACGCAGTGGCAGAGTTTGCCGGGTCGCACATGGCTCGTACACCGAGGCTGGCTGAACTTTCTGCACTCCACGAAAACAAATTCGGACCGAAAGCAGCTGTTACAGAAAATAAAATCCGTAAAACCCTTCCTGCTGTATACGGGGTTAGCCATTTTTCTAGGGAAAAATAATATTCTTGATATAATTTGTACCGACTGCTCGGAACATCTTTACTGGGTAGCAAATACTGTGCTCAAAATGTAAAATAAAAAATACTATTATAACACAGGTTAGATAACTCTTCGAGTCCACACACCATGCATTTTTCATACTTATATAAGGATACATAAAACCATTAGTTTCCTTTATAATACTTGCGCAGAGAAAAATAATTCTTTTTTAATGATTCATTAGTGCATCAAACATAAACGAATACATATGATAAACCTTTGTGCTATAAATTAATTTAAATGAGCGTTTTACATTCGATTATGACCTTAAACTTAAATTTTGAAAGGACGTTAATCAAAACTTTGACAGTTATTGCTCCTCGAATCATTAGAAATATTGTATTTTCGCTTTAAAAACAGCCCAAACGTACATGTTTTATTCTATATAAAGTCTTGTGTGCAACTCAACTTCATATATTTTGCTTATAACTTATTTAGACATGCAAACAACCTCATTTTATTAACGAAGATTGGCTACAATACTAAACAAACGCATCAAAGAGAAACTGTATAGTTGTTATAGGAAATTCTTAAATGTGAACTTCCTTGAGGTTCATTCGCATAATTTGGGACGGTGTGCTAACTATAGCAACGAAATATCTTCAAATACATAATCCTTACGTTTTTTAAAGGTTTTTAATATTCATATTTGAATATGTGCTAATTTTATGTTTGTTATATTTAAGCCTTGCTTTCTTGAAAATACCTTATTATAGCAGTGTGAGCCTGTGCGAGGCAGTGGTAGGTACATATTCGAAGCAGCAATTATGTTTCTGCAAACTAATGCGAAGTGAAAGATATTTACTGAACTTCTATAAACAAGTGATCCTGGGAAAAAAATTTCACACATTTTTGGTTATATCTCCGTCTTCTACGACGTATTCATTACAATTTCCTCTTGCGCCCCAAATAAAACAACCATTCTACGACATTACTAATAACCACGCTGCATTTTATCACAATTTTTAATCCATTGATTTCCATTGCATTAAGAAGCGTTTTGTATCATTTCGGTTTCTTTGCTTTTCTACTTTGGCACTCAGAGGCGTGTAAAACGCAATACACGTGCTCTGTGTGAATTTCAAGCATCATACATTCATTACTAACCATCTGTCAAGAGGATTCAGACTTTCCGAGATTGTGAGTTGAAATGGTCATTATTATCCTACTTTTCGAATGAAGAGAGGCCTATGAGATCACTTTTCTATCCGTGTGCCTGTGTGTGTGTGTGTGTGTGTGTGTGTGTGTGAGGTGTATGTTTGGGTATGTAGGTGTGTGTGGCTGTGTGTGACTATGTGTGAGACCCTTTCTTCAATATTTGAACGGGTGAAGAAAATTACACCAAAATCATTTAATGCTAGAATAATGCACTGAGTCAGAAATATTAACATATTTTCATGATAATTTTTATATTACATACGTAACACTTTTGCTTGATTATCATGTATGTAAATATTGTTTTCATATGTTTTGCTCTTGTAATATGTCCTATGGTTTGTATTTTTTTGTACATGTAATAATTTAATATTTTAATTTTAATTTTTAATTTTAAAACACGTTAGGATATTTAAATTTAGTTGTAAGTTGACAAACTTTATTACGTTTAAGCTAGAATTTAGTTAGGTCTTCGTATGTTTGTTTCGCTTATTTTAATAATTTTATTAGCTTCCTTTTGGTATCATTTGTAAGTCATTCTTATTAACTGAATATTGTATATTTTGCTTAGAGACCCGTAATTCTATGTTTGTTAGTCTAGGACGGAGAAAGTGGCACGTACGGGGTTGGTTGACAGTTGTCAGGAACCCATTGGACTACAAGTTTGATCCCTGTCTCCCATTGGCTGAAACCTCTAGGCCCTCTGTGCATGTTCCAGCCATATGAGCAAGAAGCTCCCCTCTCCTTCGCACGACGCCATACTAGTAAGATGTAAGGAGAAGACTTTCCCCTGCGAGTGGGTGGGATGTAGGCATTTTGATTAGAGAGTAGGGTGTTAATTATTTTCCCCGACTTTTACCAGTGTGCCAGCTGACGTGTGCGATGTTTTACGCCCCAGCTAGGATCCCTAGAAGTCAGGAGGTAGAAATAGTTACGTTTGCGTTAGAGCTAGGTCTTCGCAACGGCTAGGATGCCCCATCGTCTACATCGCTGCAGAGGTCCTTTGACGTCATTGATGATCGACTACGAGAGAAGAGTATACGTCTGCAGGACCTGCAATTTTTTTAACTTAAGATCCAGGAACAATTATTCACTTGTGGTACATGGTTCTTCTGATAGCATCGTTTGAAGCAGTTGTACGACGCCATTTTAATATCACGTGATATTCTTAGCTGATATTTTGCTTACGTATAAACTTGAGTAGATTCCTTACTTTACCTTCAGCTAGGCAATTAACAGATACATTTTTAATACAGAAGAAACATTAATTTATTTTTGTGTAATTTGTAATTTTCATAAAGTATCAACTTCACTACTTTAGTGACAGTCATCAAACTACATTTGCAATTACATATAGCCATTGAAAGTTAGGTACGGCCACTTTTTCTTCGTCGTTAGGAGGGTAAGTGTATATTTAGATTTGCTGTTTGCCAACAGGCTGTTTTTCAGAAATTAGTTAGTCCAAGTAAATTTCAAAGAAACTTAAAATTGAACAAAAAATGACCAAATTAAAAAAATTACCTTGGACTTTAAACTAATACTCAGTGGTCGGCTAACTTATTTGTGGCAATTATATGCTGTGTTTCTAGGGCTACTGAATGCAAGTGTTTTTCATAATTACTTACAGGTTATGTTGCTTATTTTTATGATGGTCTTACATGCTCTAATTGTGTACTTGGTTACAGAGTTCCCTAAGGTGTGGTAATCTTTGTGACTGCCAATAAATCCGGGCACATGAGAAATATTCAACTGTGGCAGTTACACTTGGAAATATTACGTGCAAACAAAACTACACATCTGTATCTGATTAAGGCTACACAAAACAATTTTTTTTGATTAAGCTGTAGAATATTTGGTTTTGTGAGGTGATCTTTAAGACACTATTTGAATACATTTGCTCACACACACATCACAACTAAGCATGGGCATAATTAACCTAACCCATCTAGCATTTTCAGAACTTTTACATAAAGAGGCTTACGAAAAAAAAATTAAGAGTAAATATTCTGCGGCGGAGTTTTCTAGCCATAACAATCGGTACACAGATTGTACTAAGTAAGGACACCTGACCTTCACAGTTTTCGACCACTCCGTGATTTTACTTTCAAAACGACGGCCATTATAATATTTAGGGCGATATATCAGATCTCGGAAACAATTGAACTGATTTTAACCAAACTTTGTATTCTGAAAGCTCAAATAGTAAGCATAAAATTCAGAGGTGGATATTGTTGTTGGTCTGCCATATTGGAAGATAGCACCACATCAAAACATAAAGCTTTTACGTTATATCTATAAATCTTCTAAACCATTTTTCTCCAAATTTTTCACGTGGGTAATACTACTATTAACCAGGTAAACGTAAGTAATTTAACTTAATTAGACGCTTATTTTTAAAATGGTGCACATACAATATTTTAGATTTATATGGTATTACTATCATACCGTTCGACCAATTTCAACCAAAGTGTGTACGCCGACAGAATAAATTACAAACATCGTATAAGTCAATCAGCAACCAATTTTGTCAGCAACTTTGGAAGATAGTGCTACATGATATAATAAAGCTGTTATGTTATATATCGAAAACTACTCAACCAATTTTCTTCAGATTTGGCAAGTAATCAATACTATAACAGACCAAGTAAATATTCATAAATAAACTTTATTAGACATTAAGTTTCTAAATGGCATCCACACAAATATTTTAAGTTTATTTGGTAAAACAACTATATCATTTGGCCAATTTCAACCAAATTTTCAATATTCACATAAGTTAAACTACAACTTCATTTGTCCAGCTGACTTCATCGCTAAAGGTCAAGAACAGCACACAGCAGCAAGTAATGAACAGAGAAGAGGTAATTACAGAAGCAAACTGGGAGAAAAAAATTTGCTCTTGTGGTGATAGTACGACCTTCCCTCAAAGGAATTTATTTCTCGACTCCCTCCTTCAAGGATGGGCCTTTGACCGCATTAAAACATAAATCTTTATCACTATTTCTCGAAAATTCTTCAACCAATTCTCGCCAAAATAAGCATGCAAGAAATAATGTAATAGGTCACGTAAATATAAGAATTAAAACTTTATTAGGCACTTACTATCAAAATGGTGGCCATAGAATTATTTTAGGTTTTTTGTTATAACTATCATACGATTTAACCAATTTAAACCAAATTTTGTACGCTGACAGTACCTATTACAAGCATAAAATAAGCCATAATACCAAAACTTTTGTCCAACATTTTGTAAGATAGCGCCACATGAATTAATCGAGTTATGTGTAATTTCTCGCGAAACAATCGACAGATTCCTACAAAATGTGGCAATCTAGTAGAACTACAACAGTTGATATGTACAAATATGTTGCAAGGAAGTCAAAAATAATTTTCAAAATGGCGCACATGAGGCTATTTTAGCATAGCATACTATATCATGAAAAAATTTAGTTAATTTCAACTTAATTTTGTATGCCGGGAGTATATACAGCAAACATCAAATGTGTCTATACGGAGTCTCTTTTTTCCTCCATTTTGTAAAATAGTGCCAAACGAATAAATAAAGTTTTTCTGCCATATCTCGCGAAACAATTGGCCAATTACTACCAAATATGCAAACAAGTAATACTGCGGTATGTAATGTTAATTGATATGTTGTATGTATGTCAGACACTTATTTTCATAATGGTGGCAAAATAGCTATTTTAGTTTTTATGCTATATCTTCAGAACCATGTAATTGTTCCATTGTAACTTTGTATGATAGTTGTATACATTACAACAATCAAATGTGTACACACAAAAATCTTTTTTTTGTCCGCCAATTGACAATTTACAAATTAAAATTATGTAAACTTCGAAAAAACAGCCGATTTCTACCAAATTTGGCAAACAATCAGCACTATGTAATGCTATGAAAACTAATAATTTTTGAGCGGTTCAGGCACATATTTTCAAAATGGCAACCATATAAATATTTTAGCTACGAATATTTTATATACGAATCTGTAAAACAAATTTCAACTTAACTTTGTTTTCTTGCTGTATCAGTTATATCCATCGAAATTGTCTACCTAAAGCCTTATTTCTCCGCCATTTTGTAATATAACGCGTAGTGAAATAATGCAGTTTTATGCCCTATCTCGGGAAACAATCAAACGATTTCTAACAAACATAGCGAAGAAGGTGTGCTGTGATATGCTATATTAATTTTAATTTTTTAAATATGTACGTCAATTATTTTCTGAATGGGATGTACACAAACATTTTAGCTTTGTGAGATATATCTACGAAAATATGTAACAGATTTCAGTTTAACATAGTATATTGTATTCACGACACTAATCGAATGTCTTAATATACAAAATTTTTCCCTCCACTTGTGAAGATCATCACATGATTAATTTCAAAGCCATGTCTCGAGGACCAATCAAGCGACATGCATACAGAGATCCTCCTTTGCCGGATTTTTTTTTACAAAATAGTGTCAGGGGAGTAAGCAGAATATTTTATCATATTTGCGGAATAATTCGACTAATTTTCACAAAATTGTGCACACCTTCTGAAGGTCAAGTAAAGTTACATGATTTAAATACATATTTACATACATGATTCAAACTTTTTATGCTGACATTACTTATTACAAACATCATGTACAGCGCCTCTTTTCAAGAAATTTTGTAAGAAGCCCCATTTAAGAAAAATGGATTTTATGCCATTTTCCGGAGAGTAATCAGCCGATTTCCATCAAATTTTTCACACAATTAGCGTTATGGTAATTCATGTAAACTTAAGTGTTTTAGTGGCTCAGAACTTATTTTCAAATTGATGGCTGATTAAATATTTCTGGTTAGTGAACCCTATTATTCAAAACATTATACTGATTACATCAGAAGTCGATGCTCCGAATCCTACCTCTGTGATGCTAACTTAATTTTACGAGTTTTTCTGAATTCAAATCCCAGGTAAGTCACTTGTGTATTTTCAATGTCTTTGTACACTTTCACATGTATCTGATTTCATGTCTAATTATATTGTTTTCAATGAGACGACAACGTCAATGCCTACATACCATCTAAGCTTTTGAGTAATTCACCTAGATGTATTTGCACCCATGTAGAGGAAAGTTGGGTTATTAGTTTTCAGTAATTTATTGTTTTACTTGTGTAGATTTTGAGGAAGATGGCATTCAAAACGTTTGTGTACTATATCCTCTACTTATAAGGTACAACTTTCTGGAATTCTTCACAGTTCACAGCATAACTCATTCAATCACGTGTTGCACATCGTCGAGCGCAAGATGAAATAAAATATTTTACACTTGGAACATTCATTCAGGTTGTGTATGGTCAGGCACACACAACATTTCTTTCTACATATGTTAAATGGAAACACTATCATATATGTTGCTAGTCTATGAGAAGCTTTAGTTCATCAAAAAACTAGATTTTATTATAGCTGCTTTACTGCAAAAAAGTGATAGCAGGTGAAATGTTGTATGCTCTTGCAAGACACTATCAGTCACATAATGTATAGTAATCGTATGAACATCCTCGTTTGAATAAGTTTTTCGATATACAGTACTTCCTCATTTGTCTAAAAGATGGGTTAGTTTTGTTAAATAATGTTCGCAATCCATGAACTTTTACTTGCACGAGATTTTCTTTATACTGCATTAAAACAATATTCTGTCTTTTCTTTTCGTGCCAGACTGGCAGCCTGAAATATTTCTGGAATCTGGGAAGGCATGCACGAGATATCCCACCGCCACTTGCCTCGATTACGAATGGCAATTCACGAGCAAGAAATTATTCCCTCTACCACCGCACTGGTGTGAATTTAACCGTAATCACTGGAATGGGGGTCAGGCATGCTAACCTGATTACCGAAACAGTACTGAAGTGAGCACTAGAGAACGTAATTGCTGCCTAACGGCCTCACACTTGTCTGTTCTGGCACGGATTTCTATATCGTCAAACTACAACACCATCTCAGTTTCCATTAAACATTGATTGCTTCTATTGGTGTGGGTGTGAATACAGCACTATATATGACAATTGCATTAGTATAATTTTAATATAAGCTACCCTTACGTAGCCCTTACCATAAAATTTTCATGAATTCAGAAGCTACGGCACATTTCTATCATATTTCCCGTGTTTGAATCTCAAGTAGACCGTAGATTCATATGCTACTTGTTAATAAGTTAAGAAAGCTTTTTTCCACATAAAATTAAAAAGTTTTTTTCCGCTATCCACTCCCAGAAAAGATGCAAATTTAAAACCATAGTGTTTAATAGTATTATAAATTGCCCGGGGTGTATCTAAGTTTGTTGAGTGATGGAGTGAGTGAAGCGATCTGGGCGGCTCTTAACAGCAAGGTATTGAGAGTCCATAAGGACGATTGAGGTGAGTATGGAGCAGCATCGGAATGAAGGGAAGGGGAAACGGGAGATCCCCGAGAAAACCCACCGACCAACTGCATCCTCCTGCACGATTCCCACACGCAGAAATCCGGTGGCACGGCCGGGGATTGAGCCCGGATCGCCTTCGTGAGAGGCGAGTGAGCTAGCCGCTCGGTCACCGCGTCCCCTTGAGTGATAGAAGTCTAAACTAAATATAATAACTTACCTTCATTTCTTATTTACAATGGCTGAAAAATATATAAGTGACAGCTTTAATGTATTTACAAAATAAAACTGCCAACCCTACTATTGACCTTTACTATTATTAGTAATAACCATTGTTTTTGTGTTGCCCACCCAATTTGAATTAAAGTGGTAACCACTAAAGTCACTTCACGAAACAAGTCCCACTTTCTTACAGTTCAGCCGGCCAGTTCTAGTCTCTTATCTTCCAAAAGTCGCCCACTACACTCGCCCAACACAGCTCTGTCACCCGTCGTCTTCTATGTCGCACGCGCTCAGAACTAATGGCCAATCAAGACTGCCGACGTGAAGGAACGACACGGTCTTGGCCAACTTCCCGGAGGAAAGAAAGGCTTAGGAGATCACTTTCCTAGTTTTGTAAGTGTGTGCGTGCGTGCGTGCGTGTGTGTGTGTGTACGTGAGTGTCCCCCATTCAAAACTTTTGAACTCGTGAATCGAATTTCACCAAACTCGGTACACGTGTAGCACTTAGGAAGGACATCTGACTTATATAGTTTTCTACCACGCCAGGTGCCTACTTTCAAAATGTCTGCAATTTCAATATTTTAGGGTGATGTGTTATATCTTGGGTACTATTCAACTGATTTAAACCAAATGTTTTATTTTGGTAGTGCATAATGTAAGCATTTAGTTTAGAGATACATATTGTTTGTCCGCAATTTTTAAAAATAGCACGAAATGAAAAAATAAAGTCTTTAAGATATATATTTTGGAAACAGCTCAACCAATTCTCGACAAATTCGGCACCTAAGTAATACTACGGTAAGCAATATAAAAGTATGTGATTAAAAATAATTAGGAATTTATATTCACACTGGTGGCGCTACAAATATTTTGGATTTATTTAGTATATATACCATACCGTTCATACAATTTCGACCAAATTTTGTATGATAGTGTCTATTAGAAGCATCATATATGTCATTACCATAGTCACTCTTGTGAGCCATTTTGTAAGACAGTGCCACACGAATAAATTAATTTTTATATCATATCTGGTGAAACAATTGACCGATTCCTACTAAATTTGGTAAACAAGTACTACTGAAGCAGGTTATGTAAACTGGTGTGTTTTAATTAAGTCTAACTCTTGCTTTCAAAATTACGGCCACATAGACATTTTAGCTTAATATGGTATATCTAGGAAACGACGAAACAAATTCCAATTTTACTTACTTATATCAACCGTAAAATTTCTCTATACAGGGCCTCATTTAACCGCGATTATGTAAAATAACCCCAAATGTAATAAATAGTCTTTGTGTCATAATTCGGGAATCAATCAACTGATTCTCAATAAATTTGGCGAAGAAGATGTACTATGGTAGGCCATATTAATTTATATGCTTTAAGTGACCCAAACAATTTTTTTCAGAATGTCGTGTAATATCTACGAAAATACGCCACCGATTTAAGTTCAACTTTGTATACCATAGTCTATATATGACAATCAGCCAAAATTCTAATACATAAACTTTTCTCCTCCATTTATGAAGATCGGGTCATGAAAAAAATATAAGTTTTATGCCATATATCGAGTATTAATATACCGATCCCCATCAAAATATAGAGGCAATTAGTGAAACAATGGGTTATGCAAATCAGCATGTTTTAGGTTCCGCAGGCCATTTTTTAAAGGCGTTACTATAAATAATTTAGACTACCTAGTATCTTATATCTATTAAACAATTCAACAAAATTTAACCATACTTTGCAAACAAACAGTATTCGTTAGAAGCATCTATTATAAGGTCTTTTTGTCAACTAACACCATGTGAGAACCTGAATATTTTGTCGTATTTCTGGAACAGTTCAACTAATTTCCACAAAATTTTGTCACCATTAGCGCTACAGAAGGCCATATTAAATTACACGATTTAAATGGAGTCAAACATTGAATTTCAAAATGGCCGCTGTATAGATATTTTGACAAGTTTGTCATATAGAATATTTAAAACATTTAACCAAGTTCAATCGAAATTTATAACAATATCTATTAAAAACACCGTAAACAATCTTTTATTTCGGAAGGTAACACCAATTAAGATATCTAAATTTTTATTCCATATCTCAGGGCCACATCGATTTCCATCAAATTCTTTACACAAGTATCGCTACGGTAGACCATGTAAACTTACGTGTTCTAAGTGGCTCGAGCACTTATTTTCTAAATGACGGCCATGTAAATAACTCAGGTTAGAGAACCCTTCTCTCCGAAGTTGATGATCCGAATCCTACCTCTGTAATGTAGTTGACTGCTTGCTAGCTTGTGGTACGAGGTTTTCTGAGTTCGAGTCCTAGCCGTAACACATGTGTATTTGTAACTGTATCACTGATGTAGCAGGTGTATCTGGTTACCTATCTAATGATATTGCCGTCAACGAAAATGCATGGCTCTTCTACTATTTAAGCTTTCAAGAACTTAATTGAAAATTATTTGCACCCACGAAGAGGAAAATAAGCGTATTAGTTATATCAGTAACTTTTTTTATAGCCTAGATGACCTGTCTCAGACGTTTCTTCGTAGCTCGAGTGGCACCAAAGGAGGCGATGACAAGAAAATTCGCGAAATATTTCACAAGTACATAGTTCACTTTTCCAGTGAGCGATTTTCATGATTGCGATCTGTACCGTGGCTCCCGCTCCCCCTCCCCCCTCTCCAAATTGTTTACCGATGACTGGGGCTGAGTGAGTCAATAGATTTGGGCGGCTCTTAACAGCGAAGTCTTGAGAGCCGATGAGGGTGATTGAGGTGAGTATGGAACAGTGGCAGAATAAAAGGGCGGCGGAAACGTCGCCCTGCGACATCGTCCGACACGATTCCCACTTGCGAAAATCCGGGAGTGACCCGGCCGGGTATTTAACCCGGTTCGCCTTGGTGGGAGGTGAGCAGGCTAGCCACTGTGCCACCACGACCTCTTCAATGACTGGGTCCTCAGGATTAATTGCCACAATGCCTGCCCATGGTAGGTAGGCACACGATGGCAAAGCAGCCGTGCGTAACATTACAAAAATATTTTTTAAGAATCTACCAATACATTCCGTCTAATTTTCAAATTACTATAGCGCGCAAGAGTTCATAAAGTACATAATAACTATAAATTATACTTTTTTAAAAGTAAGTTATTACTATTGAGGTCATTTAATTCTAATTTTGATGTGGAGGTGCAAGTACAAAAAAGGACATAAAACCTGCTGCAAGATTTAAAAGTTTGTCAACGTTATCGTTTCCTTTTTTGAGCACAGCACTCTAAATTAGAATAAGTACGAAACAACTGATTTGCAGTGAAATTCAACTACTCGAATCAGTGAAAATGGCTCCACTTAGTATGAGTGGAAAAACACTGATTGTTTCAGTGAAAAAATTTCACTGATTGAATTAGTGACGTGAAACAATTTCGCTGATTAAATAAGTGACGGCCGATTGCAGTGGCAAAATATTGTTTTTATTTCATACAGCCAAATAATTACTTGAAATAAACATACTTACGACAGTTCAGTATTAATATTGTGCAATTTACAGTAATTTAAAGAAAGCAAGGGAGTATTGCAGGTGACCGTGTTCAAACTCGCAGGCCCTTTCCACTTCGCTTTTAAACCGTTACCGTGGAGGAAAATATGTGTCATACAAATTTGCCGCGAAATCGTGAAAATATAAAGTGCATTCTCGTCCTTTTAGTTTTTGGTTTAATTGGTGCCGTTAGGATGGTTCAAACAAATAATATATATGAGTGCACTCTTTTCATCACATTATATGCAGTTTAAACCTTCAAACAGAGCGCTGTGGCAATTACATGAAAACAAAATGAAATACGTTAGAACGGAATGAATGGCCGAGGGTTCCTTTTACCTCCTAAAATGGCGTTTTTAAAGACGAAACTCATTTTAGAATGTATTTTGTATTGGTTTTATTAGTTTATTCGTTGTTATTTCACTTGATACGGGTTTTGTCGGCCATTTTTAAACGCTGCTTAACTGATCCACAAGTAAAAAATAAACCACTCAGTAAACAGTGATAAAAAGACCGACAAATCAGTGGAAAATGTCACTGAATCAATAAGTGAAGGAAATCTAGCACACTGATTCATCAGTTAAATTCACTGATGTGACTCTTGAATCAGCCAGATACGTTTGACTGATTGAAACAGTGAAATTCTCAATGATTCAGATTTCGAGTGAGACTGATTATGTACACCAGCTCTACGGCGTAACTTAGTAATTTAAGCGTCTCCCGTCGATTTACTCCAAAAAATGTGTTGTCAGAATAAATTACTCGTAGTAGGCCTATGTAAACTTGTTAATAATGTAGAATAGTTGAGATACTCCTTTTGGGTGAGCTGAGCTCGGTAAAGGCGAGTCCACACAGTCACAGCAAACAGTAAGCTGAGTTTTGAAACGAGAATTGCCGCGAATACAGAA
Organism: Dryococelus australis; assembly: GCA_029891345.1. NCBI lineage: Eukaryota > Metazoa > Arthropoda > Insecta > Phasmatodea > Phasmatidae > Dryococelus > Dryococelus australis. Next base: position 255,222,431 of record CM056995.1, read on the forward strand.
TTAGGTTTACCAGCAGTTATGAAAGCCTTTGATTGTGCAAGGGTGCAGGCAGTTTGTGATGAATAAAGACGGATTGAAACTGTGTACTGATTCATACGTCGGTATTATTGAGGCTGATCCTCATTCCACAACTCATTTTTCTGTTCCTTTCATACACCTCTGTTTCAGGCGCTTGTATTCAGCCCATTCCATTCGGGGAGGAAATCAGTGATGAGAGGTTCGTATAGTGGAAAATAAAACTACCACCTTCCGCACAGACCACAGCGATCGTCTCGTTATTCTACTGACTTCTCCCATAAACCCTGTCTCTTCATTGTGAGTACCCTTTGACTTTGACGTGTCGTGAGAAAAAAGAAAGAAAACACGAAAACTTAAAGGGCTGGGTGAAAGGCAAGCAGAGAAACTCTGCCCGGTGATTGCTGCCACTTGGCGTAATCTGCTTAATGTCGTTACTCTCATTAAGGTTTATTTTCTACTCAATTTGTAGGCTGTTCACGATCAAGTGAGCACTTTTGAAAACAACCTTAGAAAAAAGTAATTGCCCTTACCTGCATATATTTTCACGGACGCACTGAGTGACATGCGCCTAGTAAAGTTGGTAACGATGGATGGAAGGTAGTTCCATATCTTAGCGTCAAATAAAAGTGTTACGAAACCATTTATGACGATTTAAATTATTTCATGTCATGCAGTGGTTCACAATGTTTTCAAAATTCCAAATAGTTTTAGTACACAATTTTAAATAATTTGTGAAATAATTGTTACTTTAAAAAAAGTAAATCAGCAAAAACTAAAATACTGTCCGAAATTCTCTGCAATTTTTGGGGGACTTATATGATTACATGGACTGTGTGCACGAGTTCCATGAAACATTTTATTTTGTGACGTTATGATATTAAGTCATACGTAATACTTAAATTTATAGATCTTCGTGTATAAAATACGGACACGTCTTGAAGCAAATAAATTACGTATTATGAAGATAGTCTAAAAATGCATGAGGTCAATAATATGCCTGCCTCCAACAAACAAAATACATAAGTTCCGTATTTCCTTCACAATTAGCTTCAAACCTATTTTGGCCACGTTAAATGGAGTAACGAACAGAAAGTATCCTATTTACTATTATTAGAAAAAATTATATCACAACACTCCCTAAAAAATTATTACATAAAAAATTTAATATACTTATGGATTTTTGTATTATTGAGAAAGAGAATAGAATCGTTTTTGTTCAAATATTAACAGCCTTTTACGAAAGATACAATAAGTTTTACATACAGAAACCTGCCAGAGATATTCAGAGTATAATTATTTATCAGAAGAATTATAATATTATTTTTAGTTTAAATTTTTTTAAATTATAGTAGTTAGATATTATTTTTACACCTAACAGCAAATTGGTCATGTTTGAGTATGAACGTGAAATGAACGTAGTGAAAATAGCATAATTGAAACAAATATTAGTTTTGAAGAGCAATGCAGGTAATTATTTCAACAGATGTTTTGCATTGTTCACTTTCATAGAGATGATGCAAGGTTGTTCCTGATTGTTGCACCAAGTTATCTTTTCAAGTATCCATCTTTCCGTACCAAATATGTTTCATGGAACTGTAGTCGAGTAGCAAAGTAGATCATCAAAACACTGATATAAAAGTTGTCCATAAAGTCTTTGCATGCTTACAAACATCATTTTAATCCGGTATATTTAAGATAAAGATGTTAAACTGTTGCCAAAATGTTGGAAATCTAACCAAATTTTTTGTTGCAGGTTTCAGTAATGTGGCTTTACTGTAACAGTTACAGAGTCCAGGAAACCAGACATGTTCACAAATCAGGAAAAAAACTCAGTGCGTCGTTTGGTATGAGACCCCCTCACTTGCTCAGTTCGGATATGTCAACACTGCCTCATTCCGAAACAACTATAAGAAAACACACTCTCATTAATTTCGAGGTAGCAGGACCTCGTGGTAATGATTTTCCAACTAAATGCTGAAACATTTAAGCGCAGTTCACAACCAGCCATCTATTTTGAGCACACTGACAATTTATTACTTTACTGAATATCAACAGGTTTTCTAACATTGAAAGTATAGGCCTACTCATAATTAATATCCGGAAATCTATTGCTGTATAAAATGCAAAATTGATTACTAGCATTTAAATAACATATGATGATGAGTGCTCGATGAACTGTTCCTTCAAGACGTATGTTATAATATCAATTACCCGATATTTCAAGACGTACGTAAAAATATTAATTTGTGTACTCATACTGTGAGTGAAGAGATTTGGACGTCTCTTAACATCGAGGTCTTGAGAGCCGGAATGAGGGGGTGGTGGACGGGAGATCCCCGAGAACACCCGCCAACCAACGGCATTGTCCGGCACGATTCACACATGCGAAAATCCTGGAGTAATCCGGCCGGGGATTGAACCCTCATCGCCTTGGCGGGAGGAGAGCAAGCTAACTGCGCAGCCACCGTAGCCCCCTATATTCATATTGATTTCCAGCACAGTGACTATAATTTACAATTATTTTCCACACAAACGTGGCTTGCTTCGTTATGCTGTATAAATTGCACTGCAAAACTACGTTCATTTATACTTGACCGCCCTCGAAACGTGCGGGCGAAATAATAAGGGCGCCGTCACCATAACTGTGCCCCAAAATCAGCTGGAAATCGAGAAAGACGAGACAGCTTCGCTTGCGTAGTGTTATGGGCAGGCTCTAGCTAAATTCCTAGCATGAACGCGCCATCCCAAGTGCAACGACAGCGAGGTCACGGAAGCGAAGCGCCGCTGCGACAAACAGGACGCGAGCCGCGGGAGCAGTTTGCAAACATGCAGAGTTATTTGTAAATTACCAAGTATATAAGGAAGCCAATGAGTTCAGCTCGGGTCTGACAACATCCAACCGACGACGGGGCAACATGAATCAGCAGATGAGGTTTCGTCCGCTGTAGTCGTATTAGCAATCAGCCTTCAACAACACAAAGCAGTTAGTAGAAGGACTCTTAGCTCGATGCGTGGCAATAAATAATTCATTAGATAATATATATATATACTTGCAGATAAAGAGTAGCTTAACATAACACGCTCCCCCAGTGCAGTTTAAGGTATTCAAATGAAATATAAAGTGTTTTAAGTTATAGTGTAACTGGATGTAAGCTTTTTTTGGTTTAAATTATAATGAAGTAGTGAAATAATATTGTGTTCTCCATCAGAGTTACATTTCCCCACAGAGTTTGTGTGGTCCATATGGGAACATAACAATAGGAATGCCACATTCTCCGGAGAGCACAGCGTCGAGCAGCCCCGCGCTCCTCGATGACGCCACGGTCACCAAGTCAGCTGATGCGTCGATCCAGCTGTTCAGGCCCCCGTAGAAAAACGGGTGTGGCGAAACTCCTCGTTGTTACCAAACAAGTGCCACCATGGCAACACTCCATGGCCGCCGTTAGCGTTTAGGACACTTAATATCCCTAACGTGGTTGCAAACTTCTGCAGGAAACTCCCACTTAAGGTTGAAGTAAAGCTAACTGCCTATGGAGCACTGCACCCGACTACAAAATGTGAAAAACTTACAAAAAAAAGTAATACAGACACCATAAAAATCATCAGAAAAATGCGATTTATGCTGTACATGAAAGAAGTATTATATATTTTGCAACATTATAAAGTATTTTACTAAAATATAAATTTGAAATGCAAAAGATAATCGATTAAAACAGTGCGTGTTTTTAACAAAATTTAAGCATACATCTGTAAGCAGAATTTGTAAGTAAATCATCTTCAAGTAAGATCGTCATAATATTTACTGTGAGCATGTGTATTAAAATCATAGTAATAATAATGTATCATATCGATTTTATAATTAACTTTATTTACTTCCGTTTCAACCATAACTGTTCGTGACAAATGGACGCACATAATAATAACTATAAAAAAGATTTTCTATATTGTTATTACAATTTTCTTACACACAATCATAGTAAACGTTATGAAGAGATTACATAACAAAGATTTTCTTGCAAATGCTGCTTTGTGAAGCATCCAGAATGGAAATGCGCTTCAATTTTGTTAAAAAAAAATACACACAATTTTAAACGATTGTTTGTTTTTACATTTAAAAAGTATAATTTAGTCAAATGTTTTATAATGTTGCAAAATATATGCATTCTCCTATCATATACAGCGTTAATCACACTTTTGTAACAATTTATATGGTGTCTGTACTACATTTGTATGATTTCTTCTCATTGCATAGTCGAGTGCAGTGCTCTATAAGTAGTTGCTTTACTTCAACCTTAACAGCCAAACATGGCGTCGGTTCCCGCCGGCGTTTAGTCAGCCACATGATAAACGGGACAGTTAATTTGCAAACAGCAAAGCGTAACGGGTAGATTTACTATGGCAGGCATACGAATTCCTCATATTCGCGTAATCTCATATTGCCAACAAACGCGATCACTTTCCACTAGGGATTTATCCATGACAACTAGTACAACAGCCCCGATCTAGATCGCCGCATTTTTCTGCCCACCCGACACGAGCAACAGCTGTTTGGCCACCTCACAGCACGGTCACGCCCCAACTCGTTCACTGCCAACGGCCGACTATAGTCTATCATCGGTTTCTTCGGCCTTTTTGAATCAAACCTTTGAAAAATCTCCCCATGTATGACGTGTTTAGTTATTTCTTAAATACGCTCTGTATCAAAAGCGCTTTTTACTTGTGTTCATAAAAGTTACCTTTTTTCCTGTTAAATTACAATGTTATTAATAACTTATCTATACATTATAATGCTTCATTGATAAATAATTTGAATAAAAACAGGGAGAAAATAGGTATGTTGGTAACGTCTAGAGATAAACAGTTCTTTTACAAAATAGCATTACAACTCAGTGTGCACGAATGTGGTGCGTTGTCCCTCTGGTGTAATTCTCCAGTCTTGTTAAGTTTAGTTTGCACGAGGCGGAGGAATATCCTGGAAGTAGAACATTACCAGGGTTTCATAAAAGGCTGGAGTAACCGTGAATGGATTATACCTACCACGACGACGTCACCGCCTAGCACAAACCAACTTCACCAAGCGGCGATTCCCTTAAGGGCGCGTTTACACGGTGATAGACGCTATCACGACGGTAGCAAAAGTGTGTGACAAAAACAACCATGATAAGTCCTGTTTACACACACAATCTAACTATGCTGTGATAGTTAACCTCAAGAGGAAAATGTCCGACAGCAATTGTGTAAATATTTTGATAGGCCGTACATTTATACCCTTTTGTCAGGAGTTTTATATCTGCTGGGGTAGTTAAATATCGTGACAGGGTATTAATGACATGTAAACATATATTGTTCCCGTGATTCATTATATGACAGTAAATATGCTGTCAATAATGTCGTTTCACACCTATATGATCATTTATGTCCTGTCATACTGCCACATAGTGTAAGAACTGCGACATATATTAACAGAATCAAAACAATTGTGTCATGTTACTGTCGAAGTGAACACATGTACACATTTTTGACCCGCAGTATCACTATAGTGATGCTACACGTTTTGCACTACGATAGTTACACGATAGTTGCATGTTGTGTCACGACGGTTACAATAAACAATCTAGCTCGAGCTGATATCGCGATAGTGGTATCGCGAAGGTGCGACAGTAATTATCGTGCAGTTTAACTGGTAATAGTAATGAGAGAATAGTTCTCACGATATACACTATCGCGATCTACTACCGCTGTGTAAAAGCGTCCTAAAAAAACACGCGTATGAAACATATGACTAACGAAAAAAAAACCTAATATAATAAAAGGTATTAATAAAAATACAAATAATGTATTAAATATAAATAAATATATATAAAGATAAAGACGGCCGGCTTGTTTTAAATACCATAATTCTTACGTGACACAGAAATATATAAAAGGCAGGTTGTTGCCAACCTTATCGTAACACAACTAGATGCGGCAAAACCCTGTGACGATAAAATCGTTCGATACCCAGTCACCATTAACAGTGCTGACGAACTTTTATACAACGTATGGAAAGATGCCGCCTGATGTCAAGAGCATTAAGTAGCCGTATGACAAGTTCAAGAACACAGGATCTGTTGCTGACTTAACGAGAACTGGCCGACCTTCAAACTCAGCTGAAAGGGTGGAAGACAGCCTTTTGTACGAAGTCCCAAGAAAGGCTTCATGTGAATTACAGATGCCAAAATGTCTCTTCGTGATATCTTACGCAAACATTTATTGTTTCGTGCATAAAAAAGTGTAAATTGTTCAAGCTTTTTTCCCCAATGAAACCGCGTGTCAGTATGGCTTTGCAGTCGAAATGTTATCACGTATTGAGGACGATAATGACTATCTCAAACGTGTTGCTTTTTCTTACGAGTCAATCAGTGGGGTAGTGAAGCTGCATAACGTACGCATTTGGGAATCAGAGCCCCCTGGTGAGGTGTCAGAGTATATCAGAGACAATTTAAAGGTGAGTGTTGGTGCGCGCTTTTGCATAACTAAATTATTGGGCCTTTTCTTTTTTTTTTTTTTTTTTCGCTGGGGGCACATTCACATCTCCAGTGTATCTGGATATGTTGAAAGTGTTTGCTGTTACTCACTTGCTTGAATATCACTCAAATGTCATTTTTCAACAAGTTGGTGCCTATCTTGATACGATTTTTCCTGGACGATGGATCGGCCGTAATGGCCAAACAGCTTGGCCTCCACGCTCCCCTGACATAACCCCATTAAATTTATTTATGTGGGGTCATGTCAATGACAACGGCTACAGATTATATCTTGCAACCCTACAACAATGGATATACTCTGTCATTGCATCGACTCCTCCTGTGACATTGGCTGATGTTTGGACAGAAATTGAATATCGACTATATTTGCTGCATGCTACCAATGTTGCTCACGTAGAGGCTTACTGATGTGTTGTCCTGTTGCAGTTCAACACGTGTCCAAAACCTGCATTTTTGTCTGAACATAATCAAATGTAATAATAAGAAAGCCAAACTATAGTTTATTGATGAGAGGTTTATTAATATAATCTCACATACTTATTACGCAAGAAAGACAAAATGAGTTTTAAAGCAATTTTCACAGATTTTGGAAGGATGTCTTAAATAATGTACGGTTGTGTTGCAATTTTCATTAATTTAGCGCGTGCTGTAAGAATACTTGAGTTACCTGTGAAATTATGACTAGAATTAATTTTTAAGAGCATTTTCGCGGATTGTTTAAGGTCACTGACTACATTTATAAGTAAGGCAACATTCGTAGGTTAATTAAGGATTATTGATATCTATTCAGAATATATTTTTTTCGTTATCAGTAACTATAAAACTGATTTATGAAAAGTGTTTGCAAATGTTTCCAATGTGCTTTCGAAACTGTTAGTAAACCAGACATATCCAGAATATGAACCGTGTTCAAGATGCCAAGTATGTTACCTATTCGTTCGATCAGAGGTTGATATATTAAAACAATAAATTCCTTTTATTTGGTCATAATTATGTCGTCTATTTTCGGTCAATAAGATGGAAAACTATCTAGTTAGCTCGTAATGGTATCCTCTTATCATCTGGACTTCGTACATCACCCGTGCGGACTTTTGAATGTTGTTATACTTCGTGCTTTCCACTTTATCATGAATTATAGGAACTAATAGCACAGCCGAGCGGCGTTGTCATGGCAACAACGAACACATGAGCCTCATAGCCATAAAAGCTTTGCTATCAACCAACAAAGATCGTATCATTGTATACGCCGCCTACGGGTCTATTAAAGCTACTGTTATTCCACTATAGAGTGGTACACAACACACGTTTCGATGTACTACTTTCTAAATACAGCTTTAGAACAATAAGAATTATTTGTAAATTTATCATCGTATTTAAAGAACGAGGTGAAATTATTTCTAATCACTCTAGGCAAACAAATGTCAGTGGCTTGAAACTCCTGTAGTCCATCACATATGGAATTAAATTTTATTATAATTTCTACGAGCTTGCAGGCAAGAGAAGTTGACAAGAATGTTGAATATAACAGACTCCGCGCCACAGCATCCCCCATCTTCCCAAAATTCACGTCTAATTCGATGGGCTGGTAAGTACACGATATATTAAATAACCAATGGAATTAAAAACAAATATTCTGTATACCCATATTTGGGGTACAGAGCAATAATATGTAAGTTGCTTCATACATTCACAAATTATAATCGCCCATGTAAAAACACACGTAAATCATCCAAGGAATCAGATTAGCTCTGCAACACGCCGTCTGTGAGATGGACGCAGAAATTGCAACATTATATAATTATGAACATAATTGTATCTAGAGTTCTTATAGTCGTAATAATGACATTCTAATTTGTTATAAGATGATATAAGGTAATTTAAGTGATCATATATAAATAAATTTTGGTGAGGTAATTTTAAGTAGGGATGAACCATTGCTAATAGAATAACTTCACGCCGAATTTGGAGGAGGGGAAGGCAAAACCTTTCTCACAGTACCAGCCGAGGGAAAGTTTCTTAGCTCAAGGATCTAGTAACGGATGGCCATGACTCGAGTGGACTCGAGAAAGGTCCTCCTACTGATAAAATAAAAAAATTCACTTCGCTAATTTTAATGTTAGGAGTATGCAATTTTATATAGTAAAGCAACTATAGTTCAGAGTAAAATTATGTAAATCGCTTGAAAACTCAATAAACTGTCCGAATGGAATCGCAAGAGAGAGATTCGCTTAGATGCGTGGCATGCGATTGGCTGTTTCGGCTTCCCTTATTTTGTCGGCTGGTACGAGCTGGAGGGAGACTGACACGAAGACTAGCGTGTGATGCGATAGGCGAGGACGGGCGCCATCTTGGAGGTGGGGTTGTCCTTCGTGAATCGGACGAGTCGAAGGAGTGTTGGCCACTTAATTTAGCATTTGGAAGTGCACACAGTTGCAGTTATTATTTAAGCTCAGGACTTTGAATCAGTCAGCAGTGAGAAATGTGCTGTAAGTGGTAGAATAAATCGTCTGGTCTACATACAAGACACTGGGTGACACTCTCTGCCGATTCTGCAGCGGCGTAAAGATGGTTTTAATTATTTTATTTTAAATCAATCCTGAAAGTTAATCACCATAAGTGGATTATTAATTACAGCTGTATGAAAAACAAACGGGTGAAGGGCAATGAAAGAAGTGCTTTACAGAAGTCGCCCGATACTACTCTAAAACTAATTACCCCGAAATAGATATTTCAAAAGATTTTTCAGCGTATGACATTTTAACATATTTCAAGCTTTATCATTATTTTATTTTATCGCGAAAAAGCAATATTGTCTTAATTAGGAAAACAGAAAAATATCCGGCCCAAAAATTTCTCATTCTGAGCTATTTTACTTGTTACACAACACATCTCTAAATAGGATAACAACGCATAAATCATTTTTTAAAATCTCACAATGAAAACGAAATTATAACATTTATATTCGCGATTCTGAGGTTTTGAATCGGATAAATAATCACAAAGAAGCAAACTGCAGAAAAAATTGCACTGGTAATGCGGGAATAAATACCTGAACGAAACATTGTAAAATTCAGTAGTTAGCAGATGTAAACACACACACACACACACACACACTTACTGAATATTCAATCAACTATACGATGGGAAGGGGGGGGGGGGGGGAACTAATACAAATTCTGGCGAATATTCAGTGTAACTTATTCCTCTCGAAGTAAATAACGGTACCATCTAGGTTACCCAGACTTTGTACGAGATCACAAAGTCAACCAAGGAAGAGCAGCAAAGGGAGTAGTAAACACAACACAAATAATTCCTCAATTCCGTCACACATACTTTACTCTAGGAAAGGTATTGTAATTTTGCAGATTGGAGATGGATTTCGAAACTGTCCAGAACTATAACAGTGTCACTGTCTTTATTTTCGAACTGATAACTGCCAAGTGGTAATATTTTATTCGTTTATTCGGTCTATAAATGAAGTGCTAACATCAGACACAGAATATGCACTAAGCCATGCTCTGTGTCCTACCTAACCATCTATATATAGACTGTTCACGATAAAGTGAGCACTTTTTAAGGCCCCTCCCAACAGGCATTAGCCACTAATAAATACATCTTATTGCAGTCTCGGGAATTACAGTTTAAGGGTGGTGAAATATATACACTGTGTTTATTGGTAACATTGCAGTATTTATATTAAAAGACAGCAGTAAAATGGAAATTGGATGAAAGGACAAATTTAGAATGGCCTTAAATAGTGCTCACCTTACCGTGAACAGTCTATACATAATATAAAACAAAGGCATCCGGTCGCGTGTGTCTGTGTATTCGGCTAAGGCTTCTAAACTACTTGACAGATTTTGATGCGGTTTCCGCCATAGTTTAGAAAATTTCTCGAGGAAGGTTTAAGTATATAATACATTAATTTTTAATGTAAGGACGGTAGAGAAATGACGACGTTTTATAATAAAGTCGGAAAATGCCGCTTTTCGGGTGCTTACACGACTTACGCTCACTAAACCATATGTGATACACCAAATTAGAGTACCACAGAATTATAGATCTCAAAAAGGTCTAAAAAAATTCTCAACAACGTATGTGTATATTTTATGATAACCCACATTACCCATTTTATATTTTTAAAAATAGTGGTACACTTACGAAGACGTTTTGAATACCTCAGTATAAATCCTATGTTAGTTACCTTAAGCATTTAGTGTATTTCTAAATCGCACCCAGGCGAGGCCAGGCGGGCCGCTAGTAAAAGATAAAACAATACCATTACTTCAAGTTTTGGTGACAAATCTCTAAGCTGAGTCCAGGATAGAGTGCATCTATCACTATTCATTACTTGTTTCATAAAATATTTACCACAGAATTTACAGTTTGTACGAGTTACATTATTAGGTCGAAGGCAGATGTCTTGTTAAATCTAAGGAATATTAACATACAAAAAGTATAACTTGCGAGTTTCTTTAACTAACTAACACCCCACGTGGCTTACCAGCGTTATTAGAATACACGTTCTCCATTATTGCAATTCATAATGTGTCACGCTCACGTACGAAGAAATAACAAAGGTGACGAATTGATCCGAGCGCCGACTTTTTAATGACATTGTTTGAGGTCCGCTGCGATTACGAAGACATTAATCAATGCGCATGTACGTTCCATATACAGCCAAGGTTCTGTCTTGTAGGGAATAACGAACACATTTACGGCCCTGCGTACCAAGCTGGCAATAGAGAACTTCAAATTCCTTACCATTGCGTCGGTTCTAAAGATAACTACTTCAAACAAAAAGAAGGCCCTACTCTACTAGGAATTTCTTAAGGAATGTTGCTACGTTAAGACACATTTCTGATTGTTTCGTTATATATATATATATATATATATATATATATATATAATATAATATAATATAATTTACGTGAAACAAAAAATAATAAATTATTTTTTAAAATATAATTTTATATGGATATGTTCTTTGAGAAAGTTGCGTAAATTTTTTTTTTTGTTAGAAATAGTTATCTTTAAAATTGACGCAATAAAACAAGGAATTCCGTAACATTTATTCCCCTTTTGAAGTTCGCGGCTGCCAGCTTGATAAGCAGACCGTTACCTCAGACCAGACATGAAAACGAAAAATTCTGAGAATCTTGTAAAATATTCCCCTGGCATAGGCCGTTCACGGTAAAGTGAGCACTTTTGAAGCCCTAGTTGCTTTCTTCTTTCAACCAATTTTTATCCTTCCGCGACTTGTTAATGTGAACCCTGCCATGTGAGTTATAAACAAGAGTGTATACATTCACCATACTCAAAACCAAAAGTCCGATGCCACAATGGAATGTATTAATTGGATATTATATCTTATGAAACAGCTTCAAAAGTGCTCACTTTACTGTGAAAGGCCTATAACACGAACAGCATCGTGTCAAAACTGTCGTGTCTCTCGTGCGTCACGCTTGAGTTACGAAATAGAATCTTTTCCCCCCACGTCGCTGATCGTTTTATATTTTCGCTGGGAGTTCTGTGTGATATGTTGGCATCAGATAGACTGCGAACCGAACTGCGTGGCAATATCCAGCGCGAGCCGTGACATCTCGAGAAGGAGAGGGGGAGAGTTTCCACGGATGCGGCATCTGGAGAGCCTCCTCGCTGCTGGGTGTGTGCGTGGCACACGTGAGAAGGCTGCCGCAGTCGTCGTCCTAGATATGAGGTTGTTATGGCAAACGCTCCACCCCCTTTCATCACCGGCAAATCTCCACCCCACGCTCGCCCTATCCCCAATGCCCTGCGGGGCCCAGGCCAGGGTGCTTTGCACGATGAGCTCGCTTTCCTGGGGGTGTGGTAAGGCGGTCCAGGGGAGACTGGGATGCTGGCGAGATCAGACGAGATCTTGGCGTCGACCCCTCCCTCCCCGCTTCATAACCCAAGCCAGAGCGACGATACTGAGCTGAGCGCCGTATGCACGAGGGGCCGTTTCAATGGCTGTTGTCGTCCACGTGTACGCACGGAGCGACGAACCTTCTCCCGGTGGTCGAGGACCACAGCCCCCGCCCCTACACGCGATGTCTTCTCAGCCATCATTTTTATGCAGTGCAAAGAACGAAAATTTTTATTTTCACACTGCCCGTGTATCGATGTAAACCAACTTTGAACGCGCGAAATTTGAACGATACAGTTAGATGGACTGACACTTTTCTGTGAAATAGTTGTTTGCGCGAATACGCGTATCTCGGTAAATGAATCTTTTGCAACTACGGCTTTTTGTCATAAAAGATTTAAAAAAAACCAAATATTTATGCCCCTATTATTTTTTTACATTTATCATATTAACGTATATTCTTGGAGAAAAAAAATCGTGAAAATGGTTAAATATCGCATTTTTAAAGCTTGCATATGCAGTTACCTTAAACGGCAAGAGAATAGTACAAACATAAGGGCGTAGTTTAATCTGTGGGCTTTTATGGCGTGTAATAAAGTCCCACTGTTACAGATATAATTTATGCAGTACAGCGTCACGATGGAAACACTGCACGCTTTGCGCGTAGGAGCGATGAGTCACTAGGAGTGCGTGTTAGTATCGTCCGTATAGCTCTCTCGTTTCTTGACCTTGGATGCGCAGCTCTATCCCACTCTTAAATATAAATAATTTTTTTAATTAAATATCTTTTGGACGATTGATGCATTATAATCAATCTTACTTAACATGCTTGTACTGGCGCAGGTCTCAGGGCAAATATAATGTTGGCGTTGAGGTTAAAGAATGTTAACTTTGTCGTGGAGCGACCCAGCTTGAGTCTTGTGTTAGGATGGCTCACAGTAAACTACGGGAATATGGGGTAGCGTTGTACCAAAAATGGCTAACACTCTATAAGACTTTTCCATTTAAAACAAAGGCTTCAGAGCCTTTCGCTTTAATGTATACTTAATGGGTGACAATGTTATGTAACTTATAAAGAACATAGGGATGTACAGGAATTTCTCGCTGTAAATGGAATTAATCGTAAACCCTATTACAGTAAAACTTATTTTAATTTGGATGCCACGACTAAGACTTAACTTGTTTCTATCATGTTTTCGAAAACAAGAAAGTAAAGTAAATTATACATCACTAGATTTGTAACTTCTTAAGGCTGTTTACAATAAAATGAGCACTTTTGAAATCACCCTTAGAAAAAATGTCACTGCTCCTACCTGCATATATTTTAGCGGGTGCACTGAGTGGCATGCACCCAGTTAAGCTGGTAACGATAATGGAAACTAGTTCCAAATCTTAACGTCTATTAAAAAATATTATAAACATTGGTGATAACTTAAATTTTTCTTTTCGCTGTCTGTTATTCTAATACATTACAGTGTAAAAATGATCAGATTTGTCGAATCTTTTCTTTTCTAATAATTTCACAGTTTCACTTAAACGACGCATGAATAAAGTAATGAGGTCAGTGGCAATATTAATTTTACATAAGACGGAAGAATACAGAACGTGCATACCGGTGAATCTTAAATACGGGTTTCAAAAGTGTTCATTTCACCGTTAAAATCCTATGGAATGATGGAAATGGAATCAAATGTATGGTTCAGAGATGATTGTTTCAGTTTTTCTGCGGTTTGTTCTTCCCCCACCCTACCTCCTGTGGTTTACAATCTTAACTCCAAGGAAATTTCAATGCAGTTACTGAATAAGTACATTCCCTACTCCTAGTCTGCAAGGCGATAGCTTTTGAATTGTTAAAATGATGTTACCTATTATATAAAACATTTGAATAAACAAACTGATAAACATAATAAATCGCAAAGTTACAAATGTCTCTGCCAATAATGTATGGAAATAGCACAATTTCCATGGTACCTGAGAGGGGCTCTGTTCGGCAATTCTGGTCATTTCTTATAAAAATTACACTCTGAAAAAATTTGCAGATGCATACAGTTCAATGTAAATACACTCCTATATTTGTTGTGTCATTAATGCGTAGTATCACTCTATGATGTTCCCGGGTCATTTCTCTGTCCCCCATCATTGTGACGAATTTGTTGCATAAAATATTACACTCCCACACGTCACGTTTGCACTGAAATATTAAAAAAGAAATTCTTCGTCCAGGAATATTTTACATTTATCCCTTCTATAATGTGTAATACAGCAATAACCAACATCTATAACGCTGAAAAATATATCGTGATAACCCGAGATATTTAGTCATGAGGTATTTACACATAAAGCAAACTACACTGTAAACAATAATGGGAAAATAATATGACAAGTGCAGGGTAATATTCGCAAACTTGTGGGGGAAACATAGGTTTCCTTACAGGTAAGGTACAATTACCACACTCTGGAATAAAATTCACATACATGGTACTAAAAAATCCCATACATGGATGGGAAAATTACCAGCGACGCGTGCATCTCTTAAGCATTCACAACAGTTAAGTGGGAGGACGGGTGGAAGGAACAATTTATTAAAACGATGATATTCACTGATGCTGTCACGTGGTCGTCATGGTGTAATGGATAGCGTATCGGCCTATCGTGATAGAGGACCATGATTCGCACCCACCCACTTGCAAGTGTTGAGGATTGTAGCGTGGAGGTTTAGGCTTACTATACGTCAAAGGATACAGGTAATAAGAATTATTAACAGTACTAATACTCCGGGGAATTATTTAAATATAATTTTATTATACGATATAGTTAATTTTTCCTTACTTGTATGGGATTTTCCCCCCACATCTGTCAGGTACTTTTCCCGTACGATTAGAGAACATTACTATACTTGTTATGTAAATCTACTCTACATTTAAGAGGTAATTTTCCCTTACATGTGAAGGTAATTAGCTTCCCTTACATTTAAGGGAATTTTACGTCAATATTTTTACAGCGTACGTTTCGAACTGAGTGCAACGACTGTAGAGTTGAAAATGAATATGACGCCGCCTTTTATCATCACCAGGGCGCTACTCCCTCGGCGCGGGGGAAGTACAAGCCCGTGTGAGGGCTCTTATGAATTATCTTTTCCTCCCATTTGCATTTCATTTTTCAAGCCCAGTTTGTGGATAGTAGCCAGACCCGCCCGGCCGTCAATCAGAATGAAATACTGCGGCAAGTTCCAGCAGTCTGCTTTTGTTTAACGTCCCCTGTGTAGCGTCAGGGAACCTGGCAAATAAATACGATCCGGTCGCGGAAACCTTATATTGGTGTTTTCTCTTCATGTGAGCAATGGATGAGGTGAGACACGTTTAAAAAGGATATTTTGGAGATGTATGCCTTCAGAGTATTTTTGAACTTCTATCAGTTGCGCACAACTTTTCAATAACTGGCGGAGAAATTTCCGAATATCTCACACCACAAAATTTTTTCCCACGTTATTTAAGAGTTCCATACCTGCCAATATGTTTCCCAACTTATCTCACAAATATAAAACGAAAATATGAGTCCATTTTAAAACGTGCATGTATATTACCTAAATTGTACACGTGGCGTGTAGAAATTAATCATAAACCATAATCTCAGAACATGTTAAATATAATAGAATTAATTAGAATTATTTGCCATAAAAAGAATGTAATATATACATATGATATCGGGTTTAGTAAAGTAGTATTCGTGAATACGAATGGAATAGACATTAAACATGTTGTTAGAACTATAAACGGAATTATGTATGGTTATTCTAGTGTTCGTTAAGTCGGGTAATACGCTATTTTGTTTTATACAAATTGAGACATCCTGCTTCTGAACTCTTTCATATCGCAGATAATAATTTATCTCGCTGTAGTCTATGTTGTTTATAAATCTTTTGTTCACAAACACACACACTGTTGAATAACGCGTAATATATTTATTAGACTTAACATTAGACTTTACGTAAGTTTTAAACTAGCCAATAAAAGTTGTGAACGGCTGGCAATTAGTAACATAGTTCCGTGGTACCTATTTAATGTCTTGTTACTACTACCAGCACTTAAGGGATTCTGTTATAGCATAAAGTGTTTTCACTCTACACCCTAAAAATGCAAAAATTTGTTTGACGTTGCTAAGATGTCTTCGGACTTTGAGGTATTTGGTTCGAATGGATGTAACTTAGGTTAAGTTGTCTCACAGCTAGCCCCACAAAAAATTTAAGGATCCCTTAAAGAACACAAGCATTATATTTCTACAATTTTTCCCATTAAATGCTAACATGGAACATGTTTTGCAAACAAGAACCTCACCAACGGCTGTAATACACGTATAGCGTCATTCCTGACATATTTTCATGATTCTAGTTTGCCGTTTCCCACGTCTCGAGTTTCCATAACGCATTAAATCTATTCTCGCAATTTAGTTCCAGCTCTCATCATATGAGGTTAACATCTGCTGCCTTCTCAGTTGCTAGCTATGGAATGCTCTCGACAGAAGAGAAATTTAGTCCAGAGAGGTGGTTATGAAAATGAGAAATAAAACAATTTATCTACAGCAGCTGGTTTTGGCAGTTACTCCAGTTAAATTAATTGCGTAACCCGGCAATTTCACCTATTAAAATGTAATAGCCGCTTGGTGAAATTTTGGTGATATTCGTTGGTGGTGGTGGTTGTTCAAAAAAGCACTGATTATGTTATTGCATATATAACGCTATGCATAAAAAATTAAAATACAACATTCTGTAAACCAATGATAAAATATTTATGGAACAAGAGCTAAATGTCTGTCATCACATATTTATTACAAAATTAAACGAAATAAAACCAAATGTTATTTTTTCACACATATATTTGCTTTTACTTGGTTACAGTCTTTATACACTAACTTGCACTTCACTTATCGATGTCAACATTAACGATTATAAAAAAAAATTCCTTCCCTGGTGGGCGTTTTATATATAGATACACTTTTGAAGTTCATACATGATAGGTGTTTAGAGTAATTCAATAATGTTTACTTTCAGACTTAAATAAAAGCAATTACTTCGTGTTATGCAATAATACCTGCAAATTTATATCTTCTCTGCTTTTATTAAAGACTTAAAACTTGTAACGTGCATTTCAATATTTTCTGTGTTGCTGCTGACTCCCGGTAGGCCAATTTGAAATTTCTTGTAGTTAAATGAATCTAAATGTAGCAATGAACGTAATATCTGGCTATGAAAGTTCTTTTGCACTCTGGTAGTTAGACACATCCAGCTAACATCAGCCTTATTCTGATCACTTCGGTCCTGCTATAGGCGAAATAACATACGTATTTTTATTTATACTGTCCGCTGCCTGCTGAGTTCAAGTTCTCAGATTTATTACTCAGACTTATAAAACTAATCAGGCATAAGTTCAGAAACACAGATTTAATCTCAGGCAAGATGTAGATGTTCGAGTCCTATCATTCTCAAAGTACTGAATAACATAAAATATTTACAACGTTGAAATTGCACGTCAACAGTCTCAACAAAAAATAAATAAAAAACTAGGCGATGCCACCAGTATATGGCCCACGCTTTTCTTACTTGATGGTCTGTGAGCGAGAGTTAACACAGGTTCGAACAGATGCCTAAGCGCCTCGGCGTCTATACCACTAGTGTCGACGGCTGTGTGTACAAGACGACCTTTCTGCTATTTCCCTCGGAAACAGATTGCATGGCGAGAAGTTTTTTACTAATATGAAAAGCTTTTTGTTGTCATCACCGAGTGGGAAGTTTACATTTCGTTGTTACCACGGGCTTGTTTAGAGCTTACTTTGCACCAGGCTGAACCATGAGAATTTTTGGCGTACCTTCGCATGAGTGAGCGCTGGTAATGAGGAACACGATATCCGGTACTGCCTTTGCGGTGAATAGCCTTTGGGTATAAAAATACGCACATAGCACCACGATGTTTACGAAATTGCACGAGAGAAACAACGGAGAAATGTAAGAAAAAAAAGTTAGAAAAACCAACAACTCAAAAAATGAAAAGGGAAACGATAAATCAAAATTACAATACATATATAAATATAAATAATTCATTTAAAGAAAATTTTAGAAAAGTGTATTACATTATATTGTATTATATGAATAAATAGAAAAGGAATACGATAGAGAACCAGAAAACAATATAAAAAAATTCTTCTCTACACGTTTTCGGCGTTAAAGACACTTATAATTTACACGAAAAAAAACAATAAAATAGTATTGAACAGAATGCCATGTAGCAACTCATGTAAACATCAGTGTTGTTATCAAATACAACTAACCCAAAACCGAATTATAAATATTGTTTATTTATAAAATATGCAGAATTTACTAATGAAGCAGGAAACAACGACAAAAAAAATGCAAGGTAATAAAAAAATAGTAGTAAACAGTTACGACGTTTCAAGAATTTTGTTTTGTTATCGTTCTCACATGAAAATACGTTCTGGTGGGAACCGTTTCCAAATAATAGTATTTACCTGCATTAACTAAACTCTCGCAGTTTTTAAATACACAATGAGAAACAAGGTTTGTTAAATATAATGAAATTTGTTTATGTAACGGATTTAATTGTTTTTATAGGAGCAATTAAATAATTCCTTGTTGCAAGAAAATTATTTTGTTTTCCTGATTTGGTGGGCCCAAACAAAGATTTTGTTGTCTAACCAAAGATTGGTTTGGCACTGCATACGTTAAACAGTTTCGGTTAATATAAAAAAAATTGAAGCCAGATCTAGATAAGAACTTAGATCGTATGCGCCAAAGCGTAGCCCCTTAACAGCCATATCCAATATGACTACAGACGAATTGAGAATGTTTTAAATACATAAAGTGTTGCACTGAACAACGGCGCAAATAAATATTTCAAATTTAACACATATGCTTTTTAGTTTACAGTTGTACTTGTTCTATTGCGATGTGTGTACCATTATTTAGCATCAGTAAATACACTAATAGACACTGATACTATCCTAATTGTCACAAAAAATGCAACTCCCAAGTTTTATTTTCGAACGAAGAGAACCAAATGAGTGGCCAAACAAATATATACCGTTGATTAAACAAGTCTAGTTTCTTTTGGCTCAACCCAGAGGTAATGATTATTCAAACCTGTATTTTGTTGTACTAACAAAATTAATTTTGTTGCATTTCAAGTTTTGTTTACTCAACCAGATATTTTAATTGTGGCAACTAAATACATCTTCAGCTCTATACAAAGAAATCTTTTGTTGGTCTTTCCCTCTGTGTAAGATTGATTGTGTACGTGACGGATTGGTTGTTAAGGTGGCCAAACGCTCGAGGTTTACACTTTTTCCTGCGGCAGGAATCCCGTTTCCTCGAGAAGAATTTTTCACTTCGACGTCAATATTTCTAAGAGTGAAGGAGCACGTCCTTCGGACATAAATAAATATTTTATATCTTGCTACCCCCAAATAGCCACATTTGTTCCCTTGCAACAAACACACCTTTATCTTTTGGAGTGAAGAATTCGTCTTACTCAAAATAACCAGTATTTACTTTAGCAAAATGGATTTCATTTCCGTCATCAATACATATTTATTCATATTTCGTAATATAATTGTTCCTAGGTCATGATATATATATATATATATATATATATATATATATATATAATATATATATATAATTTAACCAGTGCACTTAATGGAACTGTATAGATGCTCTGAAATAATTTTTGCATGTTGATACTCACTTAACACTAATTTATTTGCGCACGAAATATTATAACGTATTACAATCTATTTAAATCTCACACCGTTCCAGAATTTTTATACACCACTAGCACCAGTGTGAAATTTTTTAAACGGCAATTTCTCCACTTATTTCTACTCCACGCAAAAAATAAATTCTTCAATTTGTCATATCTAGATAGTATCTCAGACGCCGCGACCGTGTACTTCTCAAAAATATGCGAAACAAAATCTTGAGTTCACTCTTCTACGTACGTAAACAAGTTAAAGCAACCAATGAAAAAACAAGCAATTTATGTAAGTTAGAAAAAAATATTTATTCGTTACACTGTGGGAGTTTTTCATTGTGACTGGCTGACACATTTTCTTGGAATCTTCCTTTCATAGTTGCTCTGAAATGTTGTATAGTCCCCTCGTTTTAGTTTTTACAGGGCGATGTGATGACGAAGCTAGTTAAAACCAGTAAATCGTTAAAAAGGATCATTTTTTAATTTTATTAATGTCAACTTCTAAGCGAATGCGCTAGTCACGTAGTTTCTTCTATACTATTATAATAAAACTGAGCTATAAACAACACACACCTGTGTTATTTACTGAGGACTTGAACCCAGGGCCTCGTAGTCTGCAAATAACGTCATGATGACTTCTGTAATACAGTATATAGGCTGTTCACGGTAAAATTAGCAACTTGAAAGCCCTGCTTAATATCTACTTGTTTACACGTCGTGTATTCCTCTGCCGTATGTAAAATTAACAATGTCTGCGGCCTCATCGCTTCATTCATGCGTCGGTCATGTGAAATGGTGAACTTATTAGAAAAATGAATTGTTATAAATCTGCTCATTTGTTCTCTTAGATGAATTAGAAAAAAAGGAAGTCAAAGAAAAAGTTTAAGTTATCATAAATGGTTACCTATGACTTTTTATTCGATGTTAAGATATGGAACTACTTTATATTCATCCTTACCAACTTTACTGGGTTCATGTGACTCAGTGCGCCCGTTAAAATATATGCATATAGGTGCGGTGACTTTTTTCTAAGGTTGATTTCACAAATGCTCACGTTATCGTGAACAGCATGTAGGTCGCTTGATATGGGATTGTAGAACATCTGACCATGCGGGGAATCTACAACGTCGTATTTGGTTCACGGTAAGCGGTGAATGAAGGTTCGGTCTTGGGTACTATGGATGGTAAAACGAACACAAAAGTTCTGAGATGCTTAATATCATCTCTTCTAAGAAACCTGGGAGTTGGAAGGGAGTAATCAATCACGGAAGAAATACAGAATAAACTGGGAAGGAAGATAATTCCGTGCTTGGAAAAACCTCAACCCTCCTTTATGTTCTTCAAGCAGTAACATTACAGCCTACGAAATCTTACGAGTAATGATCATAAATTTCCATTTTTTGTTAGTAGGCACAAGAACAGAGGACGGTAAATGGATTCTACTGAAGTAATTTATGAAACATTTCGTCGTAGGAAACTTCCTCAAATTGGTTTGCTGGGGAGACTCTCAAGTGCTTAGTTTCAACAAGCATACAAAAATTGTTACACTAAATATATATTTTAATCCAAGGTTACAAGAAACGCTCATATATGAAGAATGACAACAAAGTACATCATTAAAGTACTTTAATTAAAGGAGTGCAGCGATGCGTTAAAAAGTTTTCTGTAAAAATACACTTTTTTATTAACTTTTTTAATTAATGGTAAGTCAGGCAACAAATGATTTTAACGGGTTTTGGACAGCCCAAAATATTACTCCAACATCTCGATCTGTTCACGTGATGATCTCAAGAAATACAGATTTTAAATACAATTGTGTGCTCAAACTTTATCTATGGACTGCTGTAGAACGTCAGATAGGTGTGAAGGAAATATGTTCATAACAAACAGGTGTATTGATATGTCACGGGAATAAATATAATCGAATACTCGCAGTTTTAAAGATACAAGCTGAATCACTATCTTGTCCTCAAGGAAAGGGCAAAACTTAATAAATAGTTGTATAGTCCATAGCACTTTTCAAAGATGCTTTTCGGTCAATATTAAGAAAAGAAAGAAAAAAAACAGTATTTTTGCCAGGATTTCAATTACTCTGTGACACGAAAATAGGTATCACTTATTTCGAAAACCTACATGAAACTAAATAACTGAAGTTAAACGGCAATCAAAACGAATTAACATTATGCAGAAGAACAATTTAAGTAATCAGAATTCGACGCCAAATTTAATAACAAATAAACAGCTTGCTCATTAAAGCTTGTATGCGTCATAGACCAAATCACACTTAGGAACAGTGTATTTATTTAAAAAATTTAAACTATAAGTGCAACTTAATAACTATACTCTGGAGTTAAAATATTTTTGGTATTGACGATGGAGGGAGGGGAAGTAAGGGAGGGTAACGGGGACAGTTGCTCTGAAATTAACCGATACAACAAAAAACAAAGTCATTAATAAGGAGTGTAACTATTGAACGATCTTATTACAACCAGTTTTTAAGCTACTTCGCCAGAGATGACAGTGACTTAAATACTTGAAAAAAATCAGATGATCCTCATTGTCATGCAATGAGAAAGTGCCTTCACACATGCCTAATGTGAGGGAGAATCCGAGAAAATTCATTTTTATGCGAGTGCTTCACAATCCTTACCCTACGGGAGCGAGCTAGTGAAAAGATTGAAGAGATTTCGGCGGATCTTAACATCGAGGTCTTGCGAGCCGATGAGGGTGGAGTGAGGTGAGTATGTAGCAGAGAAAACCCGCCGACCAGCGGCATTGTCCGGCATTATTCCTGCACGCGAAAATCTCCAGGTGGGAGGGAGAGGGTGACCCCGCCGAGACAAGAACCCAGTTCGCCTAGGTGGGAGGCGAGTAGTCTAACCACTTAACCACCGCGGCTCCTCTGTGGGAGCGAGATGGGGCGGTGGTAAACATTCGGACTCCCTTTCGGGAGAAGTTAGGTTGGATTCCTGGACCGGCCATTATGATTTCAGTTTATCCATGGTATTCCGAAATCACACACTAAAGTCGAATCAGTGGGAAACCACTGATTCGCAGTGAAATCTATATACTCGAATAAGAGAAAATGGCTCCACTTAGAATCAGTGGAAAACTACTGATTGTTTCAGTGAAAAAATTTCACTGCATGTGAAATTATTTCACTGATTGAATACGTGACGAGCGACTACAGTGGCGAATTATACATTGTTTCCATTGAATGTAGCCAAATGATTACGTGAAATAAACATATTTACGATAGTTTACTATTAATATTGCGCAATTTGAAATAGTAAAAAAACATCGGCGGTGGTCGGGATTGAACTCACAGGCCTCCTCACACACCTCCCGATTCTAGGCCGTTATCATCTGCGCTACTTATTTCTTGCCCTTGTAGTTGTCGTTATTGGTGTAGTTGCTGTTGAGCTCAAGTGTGACCAACCTGTTAACAAATTCCCAGTGCGACAAGCGAACTGAAAATCTGCCGCGTCGGAGGCACCGGGGCGCGAACCCGCGACCCTGCGACAAGTCGGCCACCCTACCCCTCATCTATGGAGGTACGGCTCTATCACACTAACTCGGAACAGTTAGCGGAAAATAGATGTCTTATATTTTTGCAGCGAAATCGTGAAGATTTAAATTGCATGCACTTACTATTAGTTTTTGGTTTAATTGGTACCGTTAGGCATGTTAAAACGAATAGTATATATGAGTGCATTCTCTCCACCACTTTATATGCAGTTTAAACCTTCCAACAGAACTTTTTGACGATTAGACCTACAAGAAAAAAGAATGAAAGACGTAAAAACGGAAGGAATGGCTGAGCGTTCATATTACCTGATAAAATGGCTTTTTGAAAGACGAAACACTTTTTAGAAAGTATTTTGTATTGGTTTTATTAGTTTATTCTTGGTTATTTCACTCGATACACTTTGTTTAACGCCAATTTTTAAACGTTGTTTGGCGGCCATTTTTACACGCTGTTTAACTGAACCAGCAGTCAAAAATAAACCACCGAGTCAACAGTGAAAAAAATTACTGATGGATCACTGGAAAATGTCATTGAATCGTTAAGGGAAAGTAATCTGCAATTTTTTCACTGATTCATCAGTTAAATTAACTGAAGTGACTGTGTAATCAGTCAGATATGTTTGACTGATTAAAAAAGTGAAATTCTCATTTATTCAGATTTAGAGTGCACTCCAAGAGGATGCTGGGACGATTTCTTACTGAAGGCCATAGCCGATCCTTTCCCCAGACCTGCTTCTCTGAGCAACTTGCTCTGTCGCTGATCCTCACGGTCAACTAGACGTTAAGCCCTGTCCGCTTAGCTGCCTATGTACTCTATGAGACCCAGTTTACAATTTGTGTTTTCCTTTCCCACGGCGAAATGGTTTCATATCTCCTTACGAGCATCTTCTGGCCTCGTTGAGGATAACGGATGTTCACGATAAAATTAACACTTTTGGAATTAAACATAGAAAAAAGTCACCGCTGCTACCTGCATATATTTTATCGGGCGCACTGAGTATCATGCGCCCAATAAAGTTGGTGACGATGCAGTGAAAGTAGGTCCATATGATAATGTCGAATAAAAGGTGTTATGTAACCATTTGTGATAACTTTATTTATGTCCTTCACTTTCTGTTTTTTATGTATCAAAGAGTAAAAATTGCAGATTTGTAAAATATTTACTTTTCTAATAATTTCACTGTTTCAATAGACTGACGTATGAATAAAGCGGTGAGGCCCATGACAATGCTAATTTTACATAAGGCAGAAGAATACACAACGTGCATACAAGTAGATCATAAGCAGAGCTTTCGAAAGTGCTCATTTTACCGTGAAACTGCTTATACATGTGGGTATCAGTACAGAAATCAGAGCGGTGACACGGAGTCGAGTGGTAAAAGTAGCAAGGAAGGTTTTCCTTAGAAAAAGTTAATCGACAGAATCCAATGGTCAACGTCAAAATTGTCGTAGGTCTGTCTCCAGCGGGATCGTGAAGGAGGGACGTTAATTCGCGAGCATCCACGAATTACAACAGATTACTTTTTTTCCCAAGCTCCTACTTGCATCGTAGCCTGGCTTGCAGGCCACTGTAAGGGTGGCAATTATGCAAATGGCAGCTGGGCTGTGACAGTTCAAAGTATCAGTGCCAGGCATCAACAGGTGCTTGCCGGCCCTCCAGGGCAGCGCGCCAAGCTCATGAAGATGCGATAAAGAGGGAGTAATAGTGCACCAGTAACTCATCATTCCTAATTCAACAATTCCCTTATTCATTTCCGCTTGGAGATACGTCTGCTGGTGTAGTCTATCCACGGTTTCTTCACTTTTTTAAAATCAAACATTAGGAAAATCACCCCATGTATGACGCGTTTCGTTATTTACTCAGTATGTTACGTATCACAAACGTTTAATTAATATTTCTGTTAAAACAAATCAATGTTATTTTTTATAAGATTTAACTTTTGCTTGAATGTTACTTATTTATTAACATATGTAACTCGTTATTTATATAAAAACAGGAAAAAAATGTGTGTGTGTTGGTAATGCTTAGTAAGAAATAATTCTTATGTAAAATATTATTACACTGCGTGCGTACGAATGAAGTGCGTCCTACCTTTGGTGTAATTTCCCAGACATGCTTAAACATAGTTTGCAAGACGTGGAAGAATATCCCTGTAAAGGCTATTCACGGTAAAATGAGGACTTTTGAAAGCCCTCCCATTTGGAATAATACTCAGAAAAAATATTTTATTTTAGTCTTGGACGTTGACTTCCAAGTATGGCGGAATCTACACTCTATATTTATTAGTTACAGGAAAAAAATTATTAAAAACGGTTGTTAAAGGATTAAAAAAAGCCGAAATACAAAAGTAAATAGGGCCTCTAAAGTGCTCACTTTACCGTGAACAGCCCATAGTAGATTTTTAGCAGGGGTTCAGATAAGTATTAAGAAACAGCGAGTGGACTTAAGACTGGTTTATAAGCCGTTACTCAGATACGTAATTAAATGAGAGAATTTCAATAACGAAATTCAGCGGTAAAACTTAGTTCGCACATGCTCCGAATCTCTGTATGCTACACTTTTTGGAGTAAAAACACTAAAACCCCTTGCAGTGGTGTTTACAATATTGCTTAAAATTTTCCCGCGTAATTTTTCAAGCATTTCGAAAATAAATTAACAGAAATATCGGTTGATAAAAAGAAGTAGCGCCTTAACACTAAGTTAAACGTACTGTAAGCAATCAAAAAACACTACTAAACAAAAAGTAGTGGTGATAAACTTATCCAGGGATCTGTGTATGCACTTATAGAGAAAATGCGTAGAAAAATATGCTCTCTCTCTCTCTCTCTCTTTCTCTCTCTTTCACATGAAGTACGGACTTACTGCTAACATGACAAGTAAATGTATACGCGGTCGTTGCTCTGGTTGAACAAGGTTAGTTGAGAAATTCAAAACATTATTTTGTAACGTTTATTCTGTGTTCAAGTCTAAGTGGCGGTAGAAACGTTCCTATAATTGAATCAACATTAACAACAAGCCTGTTTGTTTACCTTCCGCATAGCGCGTAGATACCCCGTTGCGGTATATACAGGATGTTCCAGCGGGTAACTGATATACGTCAAGACGTGATATTATGGACCATTCTGAAGGGGAAACCTCAATAATCATATGCTCTGTCCGACATACAGCTGTGCGACACTCACAGCGTTTGTCACGCTGGGCACTTGAATACGCACATCACTTGCGCTAGGTTATTGTTTGCGGTTGGTTGAAGACCATAGTCTAAAGGCAAAAAAGTACAAACAAGGGAGGAATCGCTTGCTGAGTATTAAATGCTTGTGCGCACGTTAAAGGAAGAATGTGGACACCAGCTCCGTTTAGCAACACGGCGCCTGACTACGCGAGCTGCAAAATGCACAGCAGGCAACAGTGGAATATTGTGAACATGTGTTGTAAAGGGACTTTACACAATAAAACCCAACACGTAACGATGTTTTCATTCACCATAACCTGTACTGTTTCCATTCCTGTCACTTTCATATAGCGCTATTTCGGAGACCTTTGCGAATAGAGCATATTTTTATTGATTTCTACCTTCAGAATCGTCCATACTATTACTCTACCGTGACAAGTGCGTAGCCAGAAAATATGCTAACTACAAGACGACATCCCCCTCCCTCTGCCCCCTGTCCAAACAACCAGTGATGGTGGGGAAGAAAGCTCTCAGCTGCGGGCGGGGTAATGTAGCACTGGCCATAACTCGAGTCATAGTATTTCCCGTGTCCGTACGCTCGCGATTGATGAAAGTGCTTATGCGCGCAATAACGATAGACACAAGGTGTGTAATAAGGGTGACTGTGGTGTTAGGTGTTTAATAATGGCATCAACTAGTAAGTCAAGAATTAAAACATTACTCAGTCAGTGCCGAGAAGTCATAAGGAATGTGATTAATTTTGTAATAAGGAAAAATCATCCGGACAACTTATTCATCAGATATTACATGTTAATAAGCGTGCAGCAGCTGTAACAGGTAAATCGGAACCAACTATATGCAAAATTAGAAAAGAAGGAAAAGAAGCTGATGTGAGTGGTGAAAAACTTCATACGCCTGGGAACGGGGGGGGATTAAGAAATTTTAAAAAGATTTGTTGAAATGATTTGATCTTGGTTTAATTCGACGCACCGGACATAAAACGAGAGCGAGATATAGATTTTCCTGGAGAAAGGGAGGCTTTGAGACCAACCCTTAAAAAAATAGGATTTCGCTTCAAAAAGTGCAAATACAAACAAAAGACTTGAATTGTAATATGTAATAAATGCCATTGTCGCCTGGAGAAGGATGCATGTAAGGCGAATGAGACACATTGAACAAGCTTGTGCAAACAAAGTGTCAGTAGCATATAATGTTTATTTGTATATATATATATGCACACACATTTATGTATGTATAATTGGGTTATGTATTTTTGTATCGACAATGCCGATCTGCAGCGTGCGCGATACAGCTACATACATTCATGCAGGCTGGTGTATGTACGACTGTTGCAACGAATGTGGCATGTCTAAATGTAACAAGAGTCAAAGAGAAAGCTTGTACAATCCCTGGTGCGCGAGCCGGTATACCAGCCGCTACGGGCGCCACCATAGAAGAGTCCAATTACACGACGGCAGTTTGCGTACTAGCATTTAGCACCCTCGGTGGGTGCGCAGTATGTGGTTTGTAGTGGATATGAACACCATTCGTAGAACTGCTACCAGTTAGTAACTTGCGTAGGCCTATGAAAAAACATTTTAATGTTTCTGTATTACTGTTCGCCTTTCACATAAATTGATTACTTACTAGTACATATCCATTTATTTTCCTGAAAATGACGTTAAGTTGCGCAGAGTGCGCTCTCGGCGGTATTCGAACTTCGTTATTGTGCCTTCGCTCCGCAGGTCCGATCTCGGTGTGCTCTTCGCCGCTCCTACATTGCCACCTCCTTTCTTTCCCCGCCCTTGCGCGTGCACACTGGCCAGCCCCCCACCTGGTTGACCTGTGATTAATTTGAATTTGTTTCGGCCTACTCCTCATCTCCGCTTTGTAGATGTGACTTGATTCTGATTGAGGTCCGCGGAAAATACCTTCTGAGTAGTCGGTCGTCATGTTCCGGGGACAGAAAGGTGGGTTCGGCAGCTGACAGTGAATTGTATTTTAACAGTGGTGCAGTGTTTGTGGAGTGATTGATATGCCTGGACTTTGAATTGATTTTAGGGTTTATTAAATTGTTTTGGCAGTGATTCTTTAATCGAGTTTTTAGAGTGGTTCACTTTATGGATATTACTTATTAATGCTCATTCGTACTGCCCATGGATAATTGGCTGGATAGTGGGCCTCCTGGTTTTGCATTGCCAGTGTGAGCGAACGAGAGATGTGAAAGTAGTATTGGGATCATTTAATTCCTGCCTTGTTTACTAGTTGTCTTAGTTGCACTGTCCACCTCATCTTGAGAATAAAACATAGGGTTGTCACGTTTTATATAT
This sequence comes from Dryococelus australis, assembly GCA_029891345.1. Lineage (NCBI taxonomy): Eukaryota > Metazoa > Arthropoda > Insecta > Phasmatodea > Phasmatidae > Dryococelus > Dryococelus australis. The sequence goes on from CM056995.1 coordinate 255,251,654, forward strand.
TTTAATGTTTAGCCCGTTAGTTATAATCGAGAATACTGTATAAACGGTGGGTGAGAACACACTGGATGCGACTTAGCACAGAAGTATTTCAAAGAGAAATGTAGACGGTCAAAGGTGTGGTTATGCTTGAGGTACAGCGCTTCCTAAATTGTATGTTTCTAATTGTTTTATGAGTTTTTAGCGGTCTTAGTAATCTTCTTTGAAAGGCCAAGTTTGGCGCACAATTACAACGATTATTTTAGTGTGTTTGCCGCATCATGGCCTTTGACGGCTCTGCGTAGCGCGTCGTGTGTGGTGATTTTTAATTTTAAGAATTTATTTTTATTAATTGGTGTGAAGTCTCAAACAGCAAAACTCTTTTTACCTTATCTAGTCGTGCTGAAAGAAAGTAAAGCCCCGCGTATAATTTGTAAAATGCCTGAAGGCGGTGATAAATTAACAGCCATATTTTGATACATTTGGAGAGACCAATGGTTATTAGATATGTCAATTCTTTAACTGGAAAGTGTTGATAAAGTTTAGTCAAGGAAAGTTGGTCTTACGTAAAATTACGGCTCATTGGAAAGAATATTGTGTGGCCTGCGTTACCACTTTAAATGATTATGAAAATAATAAATATGAAGGGTTTGAAAGAGTGAATACGTGCAAAAGTTTCAGATCTGCTAATGTTTGTTGTACTAGTGAAGAATTTTGAAATAAATGTATTAAAGCTCAACTCTACATATTACTTTGTGTTGTGTGGGAGCACTACAAAGTCACTAGGAGTTTGTTATTTTTACTTTTGACGAAATTACGAACCGGTTGAAAAATATAGATTTTCTTTATGTACCGGAATACTATCCGCATGTAAAATTTAATGATAAAAATCTTGGGTCTGACAGATTTTCGAACTCACATCTAAGCGTTGCGTATTTGTAACGGGCACTGCGACATCACTATTGTAATACCATTTTGCATGCCAGATGCTGAGTTTATACTGTAGATACGTTGAAGAGATTGAATTAAATTTTTTTTTATTTAGTAGGTAGTTGGGTTTAACGTTTCGTCGACAGCGAGGTTATTAGAGACAGTGCAAGTTGCGAAGGGAAGAGGGATTGGGGAAGGATGGGCCATGATCTTTGCTAGGGACCCATCCCAGCATTCGCCTGGAGTGATTTCGGGAAACCATGGAAGGCCGAAATCAGGATGGCCAGACCGGGAATTGAAACCGGGTCCTCCCGAATGCGAGTCCAGTGAGTTACCAGTGCGCCATCTCGCTCTGTCATATAAAAGGTATAGTTGTAAATATTTCTACCGGTTTTAAACAGTAATTGAAAGTTGTCATCGACAATATTATTCGTCGTTGTATCTTAAACCTATTTGAAAGAGTTTCAACCTCACGGATTTATAATCAAGATGCAGGCGTCCTTTCCGGTTTCATAAAATCGTTCTAAGTAGTAGCCACGGGGAGCGCCCTACGAGCTGAAACTGCGATGTGATCGGCCAGGTAAGAAACCTGGTATGGGGACCTGACACGAATAATAGGACGTGTCCAATTACCAAACCTGGTATGCAATCTGGCCGTACAAGGCGGGAAATGCCATGACGGGTGCCGCATTTGCCCGTATACCGGCCGCTATAGTGGACCTTGCACAAGCTTTTATGGAATCTGGTATCGTGTAATATAGCCTTTAGGAGTCAAGGTCTCCGCTCATGAGCCCCTGCTCGCTACCTGCAGCTAAAGGCAATATAACACCAGGTCTCGTGCCAGGCCCAATCACATCGCAGTTTCAGAGCGTGGGTCGCTCCTCATGGATGCACTTAAAGGTGTACAAAACTAAAATAAGTAAACCCACCTTAGTGCCTAATTATTTAAATACATTTTTTTTTTAATTCGACGTTTGTATGTACAATTCTCGTCACAAAAAATGAGCGATATTGTGTAGCTGAAAATATTTCTAAGTCCCCTTCGGGTATGTTCGGCAGGCTGCCCCCTCCCAAGTCACAGGCACGTGCCGCGGAGTGGGCGTGGCTAAGAGCTGCAGCAACACATGGCTTTGGAGGAAAAAGGATGATACAAAACTCGAATAATAGTACTGTGAGCTCAGTTTTGTCCCAATTTATTCCAACACATTATATGTAAAGCAGTTAAAATTAATTAGTTGTGACACCTTCAGAATTACGAACTGGCCTGTATCAGATCTAAGAAACAAATAGTAAATTATAAATTTGAACATATCACACTGGACCACTGGAAAAAACTACTTCCAAATCATGCATAATAGTAAATATGAAAGGAGGTGTTAAGTTATGATTCCCCTTGCCAACACACACGAGATATTTGAAAACATAAAGTGATAATCACTAAAAACATTAAATAATACATCATATGGAATAACGTTTTCATATGTATGATAATTTGAGACCATGAAATGTCTCGAAATGAATGGCCTGTAGTCTAGACTTCACAGTCCAATGAATACCCGATCAACTACTGTATATCCACTGTTTGTTTCTCCATTAAGGGGCCAATATTACTCTAAAACTTACAACACGTTATCCCCAAACGTCTTTCCTTGCCAGTTTCGTATTTACTTCGCATATTCCTGAGTGAACCTTGTTAACTGTAATCCAATGCAAAGGTAGATTAGGTCTATAAGTGTGTAAAGTTTAGCTTGTCCTCAAAATAATCCGCGAAGTTTTCCTGTCCCTGCTTTGTTCCGTTCATAAAGTAAAGGCCTATTTACATGCACCGACGTGTCTTAACCAAATTTGGATTACAGTAATCAAATTTGGAATACTGTAAATCGTTATTGATTATTAAAGTGTTATAACACGAATTTACTACAGTATTATCTGCGGGAGTGGTTATAGTCTCTTGAAAAATCTATGGTTATTTAAAAATACTCAAAATATTCACCTTTTAAAACATAATAACATATAGAATAATTGCAACGAGCTACTAGATATGTTTAGCAGGAAACTATGCGCATTAACGTGAGCACTTCTTGATGCCTGTCACATTTTAATATGGACGTATGCACCCAAATGTCAATAAAGATTACGTATTAAGTCGTAACTCAGTTTTTAATTTCATTTATACACAAACTGAAGTATAAATAAAATTGCTTACATGTTTCATATGTGTGTTATAGCACAATTTGACGCGTACACTCTATAGTACCGTTACATCTAAGCTCGACAGTTCAACTCGAAGTGTTTTGTAATGATGTGGTTTCTCAGCCAACTGGCTCCATTGGCGATTCGTGCTAGTTATGGTAAGTAACCCAATTTGAAATACTTGATGGTTGGCAGACACCACACCGACCAGTCGCCTAACTGATTGGTGGATACATGTGTAAGTGTGCTTTCTAGCAATTGGCCTCTCAGTGTTTCGCACCATGTTATGCGAATGCTAGCCATTGTGGCGTACACAACTAACATTTGTTTGATAATATTTCACATTGTGTTCACAAACATGATTCGCCAACATTATATATATATATATATAACGTTGTCAGTCCCACAACTACAAAATAAGCAAAATATATACCAATTTGATACTTGCGTTATCTTGAACTGTCTTACACACGAAACATTCACGCATATAAATATTTACTAAATGAATTTTTTTTTAAGAATTACCTTCCTTGCGGGATAAGGTATTGCAGTTTCTAAGTTTGAGTCCAAATTGGTTGACCAAAAACCTAAAATTTAACCGGTGGAAGACCGTATATAGTGCCTGTACGAAATAGGTGCACAAATAGAGATAGAGAATTGCAATTTCTTTATAACACATCTACCAACATCTGACTTTGAAGTCACTGCACTTTGACCTCATACCTACCAAAATCGTAGCGGTTAGAGTGACGTGAAGGGTTGGGAGAGTGGAGGTACTTTTTAAATATTAGTAATATGTCATGCAGTCAAATGAAAAGTTTCTGAGTCAGAGTTCCAAAATGTCATACAGGAAGGTCCATCCTGATCCACTCAAGTTTTACTTCGCAGTGGTAGTTAAAAAAATATTTAATAATTTAACACCAATCTTTTCTACTTTCTAACCCTTTCTTATCTGTTTATTAGGTTTGGTAGTGCAAGTCAGAAATGAATAAATTTGCAATAACAATTTAATTTGTAATGTTGAGAGTACTATATAAAAATTACTTTGGCGCAAAGGGATGGGGATAGGAGCAGAGGAATCGCCCGCCATCATGTTGGAATTCCCCTTTTTTTCCTTTTTTTCCTCAAAATTTCCATGTTTACCTCAAAATGAACTAAATGTCCCTAAAAATTTAGATGTTCAGTAAAAACGTCCCTGTTCCCCTTAAAAAATCCAAATTTTCCCAGGCAGATCAGTGATCCTGGGTACAGCAGTGAGACGGATCAGCGACCCAGGGTCAAGGATCAACGACCCCGGTGACCGGGATCAAAATACCCAGGGGCAGAAGAGCAGGGCCAGGACCTTTGCCCTTGACCTTTGAAATTTAACACAAAAAATCCAAAAAAAGTAAAAAAATTAGACAAAATTCCAAAAAAGTTTTTTAAATCCCAAAAAGTATATTATCAAAAGTACTAAAAAATTATTTCAAAAATTAAGAAACATTTTTTAAAAATTGTTGAAAATGTATCAATAATTTATTAAAAATTATTTATAAAACTTTAAAAAATTCACTAAGAAAGGTATTATGAAAAATGTATTCAAAATCATTTTTAAAATCTATAAATTATTACTATTAGAAATTTATTAAATAATTATTAAAAATCGTTAAAAAACGTATTAAAAATGAACTTTTCAGAGGTCACCCCTCACCCATACACATCCATCACCTTGGTAGGTGCAAGGGGCGATCTTCTTGATAGATGGCCACCATGTTGGTAGGCGACCACCATATAGGTAGGCGAACGCCGTCGTGGTAGATATCACATGTCCGCCATATTGGATGCAGGTAACCATGACCTCAAACCCATGACCTTCAATGACCTTGAAAATCAAAACTCGAGAAAAAATACATAGAAGTCAGCAAGCATAATACAATACACACTACAGCCACCATTTTAGATACAGGGAACCTCGACCTTGACCCCATTACATTGAATGACCTTGAAAAAAAAAATTCGAGAAAAAATACATGCTTTAGAATTCTTGTATGTATAGTTGTATGCCCATTTCAATCTGCTAAAGTTATCACTGCCAAATTGATGTCTTAGCTCCAACTTGTGACCTCGAACAAGGCGATTTGGCCGTTAAACCTTATGACTTCTGGTAGGCACAATTGCCTGCAATTTTTTATATGGTGAATTTATAGCTGCCATATTCATATGAATCACTCCTGATATCAAACAGGGCGATGTATATGGACTACCATACCACAAGCCTTCATTATTCTTTGGATAAACCTGTTACTGATGCCAGAATTTTTGGCAACCCTATCAGCTACTTTGTTGATCGGAATGTCTTAACACTCATACTTATTTAGCCTCACGGTCATAACACCTACTCATACTTTTTTACTTCAACCCTTTCTCTTCTATAAAAAGCCTTTTTATATATTCCTAAATATTCACTGACATCTACTGAAAACTAAATCTGCAGTTAAATTGCATGTGATGGGGTTATGTTTCTAGGTCGGATGCTACAAAGCCAGAGCCGCGTACGTAGTTGTTCCACCTCTCCCCCAAAAAAAAACCGCACCCACGTTCAGACAAGTGCCGCAACGTCTGGCGCAGACAGTAGCGTGCTTCTTGAACGCTGACCCGGACCTTATCGAGCGAGCGTATACATGTCTGCTCCGTAACTAGGCCAAACAATCATATAGGTCATTTGGAAAGCTTTCAGTCATTCTCGTACAATTATCCCTCCTTACAACTGGGCGTGCAGTGTCGTCTCATTTCGAAATGATTTCCGCCCCTAAATATTAGAGATAATTTACCTGGATTATGTTCAGTTCGTGACATAGCAAAGTCATGTTTTCGGCTATTCTTTTAAACTGGGTTCTTCAGCTACATTGCTTTTATTCCTTTTAATAAAATATTCTTTAAAGTAAGTGCTTTTAGGCAGACATAATCGTTTAAAGCGTAGCACTAATATTAACTTACGTAAAAACACTTTGCTTTAGCATGTTAGTACAAATTTGTTGTTACCGCGTCATTGCGTATGTAAGACATAACAACTATAATCGGATAGTGAACGTTAAGCATTCATGGGGCCGTGGTGGTGTAGTAGTTAGACAACTTTCCTCCCACCATGGAGAACCATGTTCGATTCCCGACGAGGTCACCTACGGATTTTCGCATTTGGGAATCATGCGGGACGATGCCGCTGGTCGGTGTGTTTTCTCACTGATCTCCCATTTCCTTCACTCTTGCATTCAAGCGCTGCTCCATACTCATCTCGCTTTACCCGCAAGGGCTCTCAAGACGTCGGTGTTAAGAGCCGCCCAAATCTCTTCACTCGCTCATTAAGTATTCCGCCTACGAGGACGTATTTTGTCCAGAAGGGCGAGACGCTGAGGACGACCCAGGCACGCGCATCACATGCGTCACCGTCTCTATGTGCAAGGTACTGAACAAGTGTGCAGTCTTTCCTTCAAAAGTACCTCTGAGACAACTTTAAAGTTAGGCCTATTTCATAAAATATTTGCTACATTTTCTTATTACCAAACAATAAAGTAAATATATAGTAAGATTTTAATTTCTTGTCGTGCATTTACGTCGTGATCCTATATTAATAAACTGAGATTTCGCCCATGCACTAAAACGGCAATGCCAAATATCTATTTACATTTGGGCGGCTTCGTTTGGCGTGATCGGTGTGAATGTGAACTGAACAAGGCTTTAGTGCGAAATCATCCAACAGAAACTTTGGAGTTAGTGAAGAGATTTGGGCAGCTCTTAACAGTGAGGTCTTGAGAGCCGATGAGGGTGATTGAGGTGAGTAGGGAGTGACGCCGTAATGAAGGGGCGGGGGAAACGGGAGGTCCCCGAGAAAACCCGCCGACCAACGACATCGTCCGGCACGATTCTCACTTGCAAAAATCCGGTGACGCAGCCAGGGATTGAACCAGGTTCGCCTTGGCGGGAGGCAGGGAAACCTTTGAAACTGCGTTTAGTAACGAGTATAGATAATCGTGCTGTTAGTATTTTCTACCCGTTGCAGCGCCCGTACGTGTCCATCGCATTACTGAAGGACGAGGGAGTTCAACAGAGCCACGATGTCTGGCGCGAGCAGTAGTGCGAGCTGCAAGCAGTGGCAACCGCACACAGCCAGGTGGACTATGAAGCAGTTGAATGGGGAAACCACCTGACTGTCTGTTAGTTTTGTCTCGGCATTAGGCACGCCTTGTTGAAAAAAAGTCTACTTGGCTTATTTATTCAAACAAATTACCGCTTACGAAATAAAATTGACTTCATTTTTTGTTCGGGAAAAAATATCTTTGGAAACAAGGTTAGGGTGCAAACATGTTGAGATCGTTTTTAATAATATATTATTCCTAGTTACACTTATCGATTAGATGAACAAAAACACAGTTTAACTAAATGTAATACACTGCAAATACATTATATTATTTTCTATATAATTTCTCATGTCATATGATTTCTCTTTTGCATGTTTGCTATTTGTTTTTATTTCCTCTTCTGGAAGTATTAACACTGACAAGGGAACTGGAGCCTCTGTGTTACAGACCACAAGATTAACTGAAGCTGAGTATTTGCAAGTTTCATAAGAAGAAAAGTTTCCCCACAAAGACTCGTGGTTCTGAACATAATCATAATTCAGTCGACAAGTTGAAACATGATAAGGAAATTTGAAGACACGTACAGAACCCGTATTTCACGTAATATCTAAGTGGCATCTGCAATTAATGTATTATATTCGTTAGCCACAAAATTGACATTATCTGAGAATAGAGATGAAAAATGTATATAATTCTTTAAACGATCAATGCTGATGTATGTAGGTGAAACACAGCTGTAAGTTAACAACAGTGATATGAGAGAGACATAAGCGGCGGTTAACAACTAAGATCTTCAAAGCTGATAGTGACGAAGAGAGGTACAGATGGAGCAGCGACAGAAAACTGAGTATCGAGAGTACCCCGACACTACCCACTGGCCAACAGCAACGCCCGCCACGTTTCCTACACATGAAAACCCGGATGTGACCCCGGTTTGTCGTGGTGCGAGGCGAGTAGTCCGACAGTTACAACACCACAGCTCCCACACGCGATTAAAAACTTAAAAAATACACATCCCTTTTTTTGGCGAGCTGGTATTTCCAGAGGAATAACTTTTCCTATCCTATTGTAAAAGCGACAAGAGAAACGTGAGGCTCCATATTAAAGTTATTTAACTTGTATTTCAGTGCTTTGTTAAGTCAGCAAGAAAGGCAAATAATCTTACTTCCTTGAATACCTCTATGTCAAATGTAATGTCATTTTATGTCAAATGTTTGAACGCAGATAGTGCAAGCTGACTTGGTTGGAATTTTGGGCTGACATGCATGTTAAAAATGTTTTAAGTTCACTTACAGCGCACGAAAGCGTAAAAAATGGCCGTGGAATTGCCTAATATAGCCATGGTAGTAAAATGTACAGAATTCTCCTGAGTATAACTGCGAGGACGTGGTTTCAGTCGGAAATGCATGAAGCAGCGAAACAAACCCTGCAGCTCACATCATTATGTTTGGGCTACAGTATCGTAGAAGGCCACAGGCAGTTCCTTCAACTACCTCTCTCCAGTTTCCTAGAGGGCTGTGCTTTGTAAAAGTCATCGTATAAAGCGAAGAAAATATGCACATTTTGCACGACTAATTGAACTAGCTTATGCATATTTTTAATCTGGCACTTGAACTTGTCAACGCTGTCAGAAAACAAGCGAAATGCCCTTGAGCCTCTTAGTTTTGCAATATATTTCATTGCAAACTGGCTGCCGGTCAAAATATTTAATCTAGTTTTTAGCAAACAGCTATCATATATTGTTCTGCATGGGAAATTGTATAGAACATAAATGAAGAGAATAAAACGTTCTACAAAAAATGTTTTCATTCATTCAGTCGATATTTTAATGATTGAGAACATGCATACAATTAAACACTAAGAGTCAGTATATTTGCACATATGAGTACCCAATTTATCAATGATAAAAAGAAAGATAAGCTGAATTGCTTTGATAATGCCTGTATTATTTTATGTTATACCACAATTATCTTACGAATATCGGTTCAGAAACTATTTATTCCAGTTAGTTTCTAATATATAACATGTTTTGTTTAAAACACTGACAAAGACTCATTTCATTCGATTGTTTATTTACAACATGCTGTGTTATTTGTATCAAATTCCCGATAACATTCACTAGTACATGTGCAATATTTAAAAAGTATATGACCCCCCCTTTTTTGTTTCCTTTTTTGGTTCCTTCGTTACACGGCTCTGTGGTTATAGAATAGTAATCAAAACGGCCATGTCGCGCCATGTTAAAAATAAGTGACCGACCCACGTAAAACGTATAAGTTTATTTGGTCAGCGTCGTGAATCTTGTTTGCCAAATTAAGTAGTAACAGGTTTATTGTTTTCCGTCATTTGACACAATATGTTTTCTTGTTGTAGCAGTACCTTGCAATACTGCAGACGAAAGAGACAACGTACCAGCATGTTTAGTACTTGAAGGTGATACGTTAAACACATCAAGTTTGGTTGAAATTGGCCAAAAGACAGTATGCTACATGCTGTATACCAAATGAACCTAAAATATTTATATAGTCACCATGTCAAAATTAAGTTTCTTACACATTAGCGCATATGTTATCATAGCATACATAGTATTACATACAATATACAAAGATTGCTTGAAATTGGTCACACCGGTTCATAGATACAGAATAGTTATCAAAATGTCTATATTGCCACCAATTAAAACTAAATGCCTGAACCAATTAATTCATATCAGCATACTTCTTCTTTGTCAACTTTGGATGGAATGGGTAGATTGTTTTCCGTGTTACGATACAATAACTTTATTTTTTCATGGGTGCGCTATATTACAAAATGATGAATGAAAATGGTTATTTATTGGCATATTTATAGTAATGGTCTTAGTCGATACTTTCTTCATAGTAAATGTAGTTGAATTTTATATATATATATATATATAAACACACACACACCAAATTTAAAAACAAATATTTGTATGACGCCGTTGTGAAAATACAGTACCTACTACCATTGCCAACTATAGGCCTAAAAGGTACTAGATGCCTGCAAAACGTGGCAGGGGTCTATTGAGTAATATCCGAGATGTGATGTTAAAAACTTATTGTTTTCACTATGGCGAACCTATAAGAACGTACCTTCCTAGATTATGTCGTACAAGATTAACTGTGAAAATACACGATTTGGTTTTACCTGGTAAAATAATTCCCCAGATATGAAATGGCGCCATACTGTATTAAAATAACAACCCTTTTGAAATCAAGGAAACGGCTTTGCAGAACATTGTAAAAATCAGATGTCCTTACTAAGTTCAATATGTGTACCGAATTTGGTGAAATATGTTTCACAGGATCAAATGTTATTATGAGGAGATATACAGTACATCACAGACAGACATTTGCATGATTATACAAGCTCATTTGTCCCAGAAAAGTATCTTAACATTGAATGGAAGTGAAAGTGAATTGAACGTATCAAGTTAATCAAGAAAATACGGAGGGATTATCATTTATTTCGAATTATTAAACAATTGTTAGTAGCAACATTAATTTTCGAAATAAACTAGTTACGACTACAAATAAATGTCTCATAAGAAAAGAATAAATAAACGGTTTAAATATTATAAGCTGTGTATAAAATTTCCTTTCCCCCCCCCCCCCTTCCTTTTTGGTGTTGTTAATGTTTAAATGGATTTAGAAAGTGTTTCGTACAACTAGTGACGTACCCTGTTAGGTTTCCTTGCATTTTTTCGTGCTTTCACAGAATTCTTTGTGGATGTCATTATTTCCATTTTTCCTTAAATAATATAGCTTTATGACATGCACTTACGGTTTTGTTGGTTCAGCGATGCAATGAGGTAGACTACCGTTTAAACAAAAACGTTCAGTTTGACTCCATGCTACATACACTTACGCAGAAGAAAACAATGAGAATAATAGTCTGGCGGACGAACGGTTGCTTCCACCTGAGATTTAATTTAGGTTACGTCACATACAAAAACCTCTACTGGAATCACGCTGCAAAATGTTTTGTTGCCTTCTCTAAAACATGCGGTTGTAAGTCATCTTATTGCTTCACATTCCAGTACAACAAATACTAACTGATCTCTGGGGTGGGGATACTTTATTATGTAATCATTTTCAAATCGTATGTTTGCTTATATTCACGATGAATTTACACGTCACACTTTATGATTGTTTAGTTTTGTGTGGAGTGTACAACGTCAGGAATACGATTCCCTAGCGTAAATCATACAGGCTACGTAAAGAAACATATTGTCATGATTACGGACAGTACACGCAGCGACGTGCGCAGAGCTCGAGGCAGGTGCCAGTGCATATACAGCCGTTAGATGGCGCAGGCTAAGTTGGCCAGGTTGTTAAAGCAGCCTGCCTGTCTACTTGGGTCAGTCGCAGATCAAAGTGCCACTGCAGCTGAACTGACGCCATAAACGTGGTTAGCGTACGCGACGATAGAAGGGAAGAGTGTACAGAGAGCGAGAACCTCGCGGGGTTGCCAGGTGTACAAATCAGCGTGAGTCAATGTTCAGGAACTTAATGACCACCCATTACTTCACGCTGCGAGGCGCGTGGCGAGTGGCAAGGCGTTTTAATTGCCCCTGACCATGCGGAAAAAAAGATCAAGTTAATATATGTCACAACCACGGCGAAAATACTTTGAAATTGATGTGTCTCGATTTTGCGTCGTAAAGAAATCGGTAAATCTGTTCAAGTATTGTTTTTTTTTATTGCAAGCATGCCGACATACTTTCATTATCTGCTAAAGACTGTTCACAGTAAAATTAGCACTTTTGAGGCACTAGTAACTTTTATCTTTCAGCCATTTTTAATTCTTTAAATACCTTTTTAATTAAATATGGCCATGTAAGTAATAACCACAGTGTAAATATTATACCGCACTCTGAAGTTAATGCATAAGGCTAAAGTAATATACATTTATTGACTATTATTCCAGATTAAAGAGCTTTCAAAAGTGCTCAGTTTACCATGAATGGCCTATAAAATGCAGGCATTCACGGCATAGACAGATACACGCCAACTTACAAAAGAAAGGCTCTTGGTATGGAGGTTTGTGCAGTTAAACTGAATGTATTCTATCCCTGTGCGTGTGAAGTGGGAGGTAGAAAAGACATACAATGCCGATGAATGATTTACAAACGCCACGCGGTTCCGTATCTTACTTCAAACATTTTACAGGAAAGGTTTGATAACAAAAATCAAAGTGAATAAAACAAAGTGTAAATTGTAGGTTTCAGAAACACGTTGAGTCCATACATACATACTAAAACATAAAATAACATCTTAAAAAACATTATTAACCTCCAAAGAATTCATACGAACCGTTACAAGTAACAAATATTTTCACATGCTCTAATGACCCCTGCAGTACTACTCATCTAGGCGACTGTGCAATGTACTGTAAAATTATATACAAGTACAAACATGCTGAGACAAACCGAGGAGTGGATGGCCAAACATACTTTCGCGTAGAGAAGAAAGTTATATTGTGAAACAAATTCGTCAGAGATCTTTTACTAGTCCATGCGCTATTCTAAGAGACCTACGAAATACTTTCAAAGTCACTGTAACCAATGACAGTGAGAAGAGTGTTCAGCAATAGTGACTATAATGCAAGAACACCACAAAAGTAATCGTACATAGGCAAATGTAATTATAACAAGAGACTTAACTTCGCGAAGGTACATTTACAGAACGATTTCTGGACAGACGTTATATTTCCAGATGAGAGTAAATTCAAGGTTTTCGATCATGACAGTCCGCTAAAAGTGTGGAGAAAATCGAATAAAGAGATAAATCCCCAAAATTCTCGTCCTACTGTAAAGCATGGTGGAGGTTCAGTTACGGTGTGAGGGTGCATGAGTGCATGTGGTATAGATGAACTGATATTTATATATCGACAACTGGATCAATAAAACTATATTGACCCGTTTAAACATAATTTGCGACCTAATGACATACAACTTGATGTAGTAATGCAAATTTTACCAGGATAATGGTACTAAGCATAAATCCTGTGCAACACAATTATGGCTGCTGTATAATTGTCCTCGTGTAATAGAAACTGCACCCCAATCCTCAAACTTAAATCCAATAGAACATATTTGGGCATAATTACACATTAAGCTACTAAAACGTCATATTTCAAGCACGCGGAACTTGAAGGAAAAAATCCTTCATGAGTGGAACAATATCCCTCCTAGTGTCTTACAAACGGCAGTAAAGTCAATGCCAGCGCGTTTGAGAAGCGTTCTGAAGCCAAAGGGAGGGCATGCTAAATATTAAATGGAGAATTTATTTTGTTTATGTTGATGTACGAAAACATTTGTTCTTCGTGCGAAGGTGTACGAACATTTCTGATTCGGAAAACTTGCATTTATTTACATTTGTGTAATATATTGCTTTGTTTCTTTTATAAGGAATGTTGTTTATTTGTTGTATTTGATGAAATGGAATACAAAATACAGCTGGACACATACGTGTGTGTCAACATATTTGCTTATTGTACAGAAGTCGTGAAAGGAACAGGATGTATGAACATTTGTGATCGTCACTGTATATACATATTAGGGCCTGTTCTATTTGAAAATGCTTTCCGTGGTATTCGTCAAACACAAGAATGATTTAGTTCGCAATTTGACCTTACTTTAATTCTTATGCAATCTCAACAACTTTTAAGCCAGTAGAGACTACTGACATCCGACTTAATAGACATAGATCTGCCTATCACTGACATCTAGAATGTTTTCAGTCTGAAAACCAAAACAACTTAAACGTCGCGTATATGCGGTCATTGACAGAAGTATAAGGACAGTGGTAAATAGCAATTAGCGACATTCGTAGATAAGCTTAGCCTAAAGGCCGGAAATAGTTAATCAGCCATGTTTAATGTTACTTAGTTAGGTACAATATGACACACAAAACAAACAACATAAACTACAGTATCACTGCATAAGACTACATACTCTGTCCCCAGTTCTTATAAACGTTGGACATATATCAGAGTTGTGTTGATCATTGTTCACTCCTCAGTTATTTGTTAACTTCCCTTTTTGCGAACAACGTCCATCAGTCTATTTAGCTCTAAATTAACCAGTTTTCTAGTAATGTCTGGTCCAATGCTATTATAATTTGGTAGAAACGCATCGTTTGAGTTTTGTGGGAAAAATTGATTTTTTTTTCTCACTCTTCTCTCCGATTACTCTAGAAGATTCTCAGTAGGATTCGGGTCAGGTGAGAGTGATTGGGTATTGTATGCCATATGGGGTGTGTTCTAGACGATCCATTTCGCAGTGTGCTTGGGGTCACTGTCATGTTAGAAAAAGAATATAATTATGTTTCTGGAGTTCGACCTTGAATTTCATTCCTACTGATAATGTTATTTTATTTCGTTGTAATATAACATGTTACAGTATCATAGAATGTATTTTATTTGCTAGCATATGTTTGCATCCATATAAAAACACATGTAACACACAACGGTGGTTTCGCGTGTACGGTTCTGACATCCGCTGTTTCGGGTTCGAAATCACCTGACACCTTTAATTTGTATCTCAATGTGGTCATTATGCCACGTGATGTGCCACTGATTTTTTCGTGTCGCGTTTTTACGTGAGTGTTTATTGGGCCCTGAAAAGGGCCGATGGTGTAACCTCAATAAGAGGACCAGTATCCCTAATTCTCAACCACCTGCCGCAGTCGTCGTGGTAGAGAGGCGACCAGAGAAATAGCATAGCGTTCGCTACTAGCTACTTCATCCCAGGCATCCGCTATTAGCTCTCAGAGAGCATCTTTATTTGCTGGCTCTGGAACAGGCCAGTTTGCTGCCATCGTGCGCTTCGTCTCCGACCAGACATTCTCAATTGGATTCAAGTCGGCACTGTAAGGTGGCCAATCTACGAGCTCTAGTTGGTCTTGCCTTGCGAACCATTCTTGAACGCTCTGAGAAGTGCGCATCGGAGAATGGTCCTGCTGGAAGCGCAGCACACCATCGGGATACAAAAGTCGCACCGAGGGAATCATAATGTTCTATAGAATATGTAAATACTGCCCGGCATTTAGGCTGCATGTATTCGGACCTCGATCATCGATTCTGTGCAACACGCTTATCCCGCGTGCACTCATCCATCCCCAACAGGCAACAGATGCATGACGATAGCGTGAGCACTCGGCCGCATATTCCGGATTGTGCCGGGTCCCACGAGGTCTGAAGACACGCATTGGCCCATCATTAGCCGAGGAAAACACACACTCATTGGAGAATACAACATCTGACCAGTAACGGTCAATGTTGTCCTCGGCAAACGCTAGTCGATAGATCCTGTGCTCATCAGTGAGCCTTTGCTTCCTTGAAGCACACCGGGATTTCAGACCCGCCACCGTCAAGCTCCCTAGCACGGCACTCAAGCTGCCAGGAAATTGCGTGGCACGTTTTTGCTGAATGGCGCTCCTGAAAGGAGTCAACTGCGCCTGGGTAATCAGACTATTCTCCTCAGCTGCAGTCGACACCCTCCATGAACCCGTTCCTACGCGACGTGTCATGTCACCCATGTTCCGGAACTGTCGTACCCATCCACTTGCAGTGCTCTCTGGAACACCCTAACGTCGGCCTGCTTCAGCGGCCGAAAAACCTGCCGCCTCAATAAGGCCTATGACTCTCTCCCTAACCGACTGGCTGTGGTGAGACATCGCTGCAGAATGACGTGTCACTTCCTTGAACCGCCTGGCTCTGGCGAGACAACACTACACGACGACGTGTATTAAAACTGTTGTATATGCCTGTGACGTAGAAGGTATGCATGCCCAGAGTCGAATGGGGACCAAAGATATGCGAAATGTGTATGTTGTCAGATGATATCTGTTTAAAAAGGGAGACCATAAGGAATGTCCGAAACTGCATAAGGTCCTCAACTGATCACGTGACGAAGTTCAGGGATACAAATGCATGGGCAATCAGGACCGAACTATGTGTCTTTGGAGGGGCACGCTAAATGCCCAAACCACCTGTCAAATCATCTGATGCGTTTTACTTTCGTTACCCATCGCATGACAGTGCAAACACAGAGGTGTACAATGACATGAAAATGAACAGTAAAACACAGATATGTTATTTTGTGGGAGAGTAACCCTTTTTTTTTGTCAATATATTTACTTTGTATTATATTTTGATTTACTATATTAGACACCAACAAGACAGCTGATATACGTAGTATTATTTTAGGATGTTCACAGTAAAGCGAGCACTTTTTAAGGCCCTTCTAAATATTTCCTTTCATCCAATTTCCATCTTCCTGCTGCTTTTTAATATAAACATTGCAATGCGACCAATAAACACAGTGTATACATTCCCTGCCTTAAAAATTTAATGCATGAGGCTGCAATATGATACATTTATTATTGGTTTATGCCTGTTGGGAGGGTCTTAAAAGTCTTCTTTACCATGAACAGCCTATTGCAGAGACCAAAAAATATAAAACGAAGAAATAGTTTTCCTGCAGATAAAATCGACCGCCTCCTTGGCGAATGTGCATCGGGATGTGTCAGATCACAAAGTTACCTAATATATGTATAGACATTCATATTCCTCACATTGCCTAAGTGATAAAACAACTTCGAAGTATACATTTTCGTAGTCAACAATTTTATTACGGTCAGCGTTGACACATTACTTAGAATATACCGTACATTCTGTAGGTTGTTACTTATTTCACACAAATTAAATGAATGGACATTATCATTGTAACATAAATGTGCTGTCAGTACTGCTACGTGTGCCAAACGCAGTAAAATGAGCCATAAGTACGCAATAAAGCTCTGAACGAGGTTTGGAAGTTAGGGGAGTTGTGTGCGGAGGGCCGTTACATTCACTATTTGTTAGGTGAACGCATGGTAGGAAAGAAAAGAAGGTTAAAATATGTATGTGTGCGTCACAAGTACAGGTTGAACGTAGCTTGAGTTAGAAGATGTCAAACGAAGTCTTGTACGTGTCTATATGCACCTTAATAATTTTGCAACCTCTAGGTTACCATACAAGAAACTGAGGATCTCTGGATCACAGTAAATAACATGCACAGAAGCAACTTGCATACATTTTCAGCACTTCATATAAAATAAAACATGTGAAATCTGAATAATTAATATATTAATGAAATGAAAAATAAATAAAATCAGACCAAATGTGTTATGCGATTCAACAAGATGTAAAATTCTGATGTGAAATATTTATTAAACTTTAAATGTGTGTAAGAAAAATCACTTTACCCAAAGATCAAATTAGACTTATGTTGATGACCAAAATTGAAGTATAGAGTAAAATAAATTAAGGAAATAAAAAAAAAAATAAATAAATAAAATATGGCTGTAGTGCTGCTGCAAAATTAACTGACAACTGACTTGAAATTAAATTCAGAAATAAAAAGTTGTTAATAACCGGAAGCAGTTTTCTTCAGTTTCTTACTGTTTAAGAAACTGACTAAGCTCCTAAGTAATTAGTTGCATTTACAGTTCTCACGATTCAAACCTTTACTTGAAAATGTAAATTTAAGTATTAATTACTTCAGAAGAATTACTCCTCACTTCCCCTCAAATAGTTAACCTCTGCTCAAATGAGATTACACTGAGTTCAATAGTTTTTAGATGTTAATGTGCTCCGGCGTTACTAGCTCATATGGGATCTCAGGACTACTGATTATACACAAGTTAAAGTTCAGGAAATGCCTAGTTCCGTAAGTTAATCTTCTTCTGAAAATACTGTAAGTTCGTCGAAATAGATTACAAGAGAAGTCTTTCACATAGGTCTGCACCCAGACTCTCAAACTTCTTGGCGTCACCTGTACTCTGATGCGCCGCTAACATGGCTGACATGGCGCCTGGCGTCTAGAGATAGGTGTCCTGGCGTCTCCAACAAAACTGACTAATACAATTAGCTAGACATCTGCCATCAACCCTCCTCTATAATCGGTTGTGGCAGTAACCTAAGCACTACTTCTGGGACTTATTACTAACTTATTCTTAGGTTGATGCTGGGGATTCCCTAAGTTTGAAATCTCAGCGAAAATACAATTAACCATCCATGTTGAAAGTCCCACCCAGAAGCAAGCCTTCCAGCATCTCCATTCAAGACTAGCCAATCGCGGCCTACTTCCGATTAGAACTCCTTAAAATAAAATAAACTAAAATTAAAAATCTTTCTAATAAGAGAATAAAGTAAATAATTAAGCTTTAAAAATCATAAAGTAATTACTGAGAACAAAAATATACATATAAACATAATATTACTATATTGAAATAACATTGTGTCAAAACTAAGAATACTGCATGATAATTATCATAGAATATAGACATTAAGAGGACTGGTAATTTACATCAATCATAAATTACGTGATTTAAAAATGTTACCATTAGACATGAAAAATGTGTGAAAATTAACATTCAAATTAAAATAGCACGTGAAATAAAATAAATAATACAATTCAAACACTTATATAGCTAATCTGCAAGTACCAAGCATAACATAAAAACATATGTTCTGTCGACCTATGACAATAATTACTCTGTTTAGGATATTATGCTTGAGGATTTCACTTTCTATATTTATTAAATTCCTATATTTTACAATGAGAGCGTATGTCGGTTTTGTGTAGAATAATTATGAAAATTGTTTTTAGAATTGTCACAACCAACTCTGTTTTTGTGATGAACTGGCAGAAGAAAGACGCATAGTCCAATCTTGAGGTAATTTAGACAACATATGCCCATTCGTAGTGGACGTAGAGTAGTTGCACTAACCTTTTAAATATCGTGGTGCGTATGATAAAGTTACCGTATTGATTTAAGTGCTATTGACAATTATCAGTATTAAGCAGTACACAGGACGAGCTATCGACACAATCGGCATTCTCACATCATCGAGCGGTGTAGCTTCTCGATAACACCTTATCCCAATACAAACACCACGTACGAAGACAACAGCTGATCTCCATAGACTATGTATACCACAGTCGACGATACATTCACTGTAGTTAGTTATACACCCATATTCTAATAAGCGAAAAAGAGCTCATCCCAAAACGATCTAATAGCGTGAACAGGCAACACAGAATGACTAACGCACACACCCTGTGAGTCATCTGACTTGGCAACAGGGACTTTTGCAGCAGCATTCTGGCATCATTAAAATAAATAGGTCACGGTCCACTGTGATCGTTAGCAGTGGCCTGAAAGTTGTTCATTTGCGATATAAAACAGAAATATTCAAGTGTTAACTGGATATTTTAAACTACCTGAGAGTAATTATCACTTTTATTATTTACTTGTCTTGAATCCGCGTTTTGTTCAGAGGCAAAATGCTTGTTATACTGACTTTTTCATTAGACAATATGTTACTGTGTTCAGATCTGTGTTCATCATTTAGACAGTTCACACAATATGTTATATGCAAAGCAATTTACTATACAGCGATTACTATAACTATGAAGACATTTTCAGATATTCCTTCACATTAAACACACATGCAACAATTTTATTTCTGTTTTAGTTTTACTGACCTAAATAAATATTACAGCAACACTACCATTTTTCAACGTAATGACTATGGGAATGTAGTTTTGAAACACATTAAAAATCACACTTTAAAGGTTTTCTAGTGTAATTATACCACAAGCGCTAGGAAGTGTGTGACCTTCAACAATCTTGTAGTTTTCACTCCATACGGATATCTAGTGACTATGTAGAGTCTAAATGGTCAAGCAGAAAGTTGTTAACATTACAATTGCCTCCTAGTCCTACTGTTTCGTGGGGTTTTACGTCTACAGGTTGTTCGGTGTAACTTGCGCGCTTTTGCAAATAGACAGTGCCCGTAACTGCATATAGTTTAATATGTGCACCGGTTGAGGCACTGCTGTAATGGTAGCCGTGACTCACGTAAACGGGTTCTTTGTTTCGCCATCGCATTATAATAGTCATGTTCCAAATCAGTTGCCACTGTAAATCGATTCCTATAATTTGTGCAGGCCTACCACTGAACAAGAAGTGACAGCGTAGAAACACGTTAATTTTGCAAATAGTTTAACAGTGTTGCTTGATAAACATACTTACTCAATATCATGATAAACATACATATGTATTCAAGTCACTTGACCTATACTAACACCAATGTTGCATGAGGGGAAAGACACAAGAAAGTGGGAAGGGCTTTCAACATTGCAGTACGTTAATCGTGGACAGTGTATAAATGGCGATACTGTATCTGCTAAAGAATAGTTTTCCTGGACCGTAGTCGCAGCATTGTGTAAAGTTATTTGTCTCGAAAGCAAAAAGACAAAATGTCAAGGCAGTAGCCAACGAAATTCTCAATTTGTCACTACGTAATGAATTCGAAACATTCTATGATGATACTGTCAGTGACCACTACTTAAAACGGTATTTATTTCGTGATGTTAATATAGTTTTACAACTGATAATTTCATCAAGTAAACAATAATACAATTATAGCAAAGATTCATAACTTCACTTAATACGTTTAAAGGTTCGTGACTAAATTTCAAAACTTTTTACAGTACCACTGCAATTATGTTCTAAACAGATAGGAGGACGTTGCCTTGATTGTGGTCTTGTGTGCTAAGTATGTTACACTGTTACACCGGTTAAAAAGGTGCAGTTTAGTTATTCGTGAAATCAAACCATTACGTAAGTATTATAAGACTAAACCCAGTAAATCAATTCCATAAAGTAAGTAATACATTTTAAATGACTACTTCATAGTATTTTATTCTGATGAGTAATTTCGCTGTTGCATTAAAAGGTCGTTAATATTTATTAGCATCCAATTTGAAAACAGGTCTTTAAATAAATATTGGAATGCACAACCATATTCATACAATACTTTCCTGTGTAGTGTATTCATCCCTACATATCATTGTAACTACTGTTTCTTAACATGAAATTCAAACTGCATTCAAACTACTCCTGTTCATGAAACATGTCCTCCCATAGTACATCATATATATATATATATATATATATATTGCGGAGTCTATTGTGGAGTCATGTTGATTGTCTTCCATAATGCGTTTCAGTTATGGCTACAAATGTTCCGTCATATTATTTAGATCTGGTGACCAAGGAGGTCAACGCAAATATTACATGCCTTGTTTGTTCCAAAACCATCTCTAAACTAGTTTTCTTCTATGGAATATCATTTTCTATATCTGAGACTATATTACTCTAACATGCTATAACATTAAAGGGCTCCATGCTTTAATACACCGCTGACCACTAAACTTGCAATACCATGAAGATCATGAGGCATCACAACCGGATATATTGGACAAGAATAGCCATCATACACGGGTGACATGTTTATACTTGCAGCACGATACTACGTATGGATTGTAGGAAATCAGTACTTTGTGCCCCACTTCCCACCCCTCTCAGACAGAATTAACCGCCGCTACATCCAAGTGGCTTCGATGTGTGCCCAAAGTTCATCCGATGTAGTGGCGGGAATCCTGTCACAACCCAGTCATCGTTTGACCATGGACCACACGTTTTCGTTTAACAAGAAATCCGGTGAACACGAAGGCCAGGAAAGCAGTGTTACATGTTGGTCATCCAGCAGCCGTAGGACAATGTGTGCCACTTGAGATCACGCATTGTCCTATTCGCACAAGTCCCCAAGTTGGTCCTGTGGTAAGGGGACGACAACAGGTTCCAACACCCTCCGCAATGTAATGGTTGCTGGTCAGCGTACCAGCGATGTGGACTAGGCACGAGCGGGACTGGAATACAATGTCACCCTATGTCATTATTCCAGGTGCCAGGTCGGTATGACTATGCATTATGTAGGACTCGATCAGGCGTGCATCACGGTACTACGAGAGCTTAATGCGACCATAGTCATGCTACAGGTAAAAGCGGAACTCGCTGGTGTAGACTACGGCAAGTTATTCGTCAGTCAATGTCCGAAGTTTCACACACCATTGAAGCCGTAGGCACCTACAATATGTGAGCATTCAGTGGCAGCCGCAGTAATGTGCGCCTGTACATGAGGCGTCGATGGTTTAGACGGCGACAACTGTGCGTGAGAACACAGATTGATGTACCAGACACCTGACATCCCGAGCGACAGTGCTTGATGTGACTGTATGGTCTGTAATCGTCATGTGTTCCAGATGTCTGCCCTGGCGTTTGTTGGTGTGACGGGGCCGCTATGGTTTCCTGCACATCGCTCAGCCGGTCCCTCCTCGACCACTGATCTCATATCTGCTTCGCTGTAGTTACACCTCTTACAATCCGAGAACCAATATCGCATTAGGATAATCCACAATCTCGATAGGTTAAGATTCTTCCGCAGTCAAAAGCGGAAACATGTTTGTGAGGTCGCCGTGTTCGCCGAATCTACATACTGATTCGTTTGTGCACACAACCAGCAGCGAAACATACAGTCACTACATCCCAGTTGCTCTCCGACCTCCACTTGTATACTGCTTCACAGCGTGGTGCCACTCGGCGAACAACTAATTACGCCATTGTTCTACCCTATGCTACGCAGTCTCCCAATGTCGTATCAATACGTTGCGTCCTTCGTGATGAATTTCGAAAGGCCAGCAGTATACTAAGCGTTATGTGTACTTACTGATTACCTTTGTAGTATTCCAGTAAATAGAATTATTTGGGGAAGCCTGCACAAGGGGTAAGGGGATCGGATCATCAGAGATGTTCATTCTCTGCCATTCTGGTCGCCTGGCTGCCATTTTAGATGTAGCTGACCTTGACCTTGACCAAGACCTTAGATCGCGACCCCGGTGAACATTGACTTTGAAAACCCAGAAATTATAAAATATTTCAAAAACATCTAAAACAATATAAATCATGTTTAAAAATTACAAAATACACACAAAAATTTGTAAAATATTATTTCTACCTTTATTTATTTAAGAATTATTAAAAACATTACTTCGAAACTATTAAAACACATTTCCGGAAGTCCACAAGGACCACGCTCAACAGACGACTGACCCCCTCCACCGCCCCCCTCCCGTGCGAGGTGGCGCAGTAGTAACTCACTGGACTCGCATTCGGGAGGACCCGGCTTCGATTCCCGGTCCGGCCATCCTGATTTCGGTTTTCCATGGTTTACCGAAATCACTCAGGCGAGTTCTGGGATCGTTCCAAAGGCCATGGCCGACTCCTTCCTCAATCCTTCATGTGCAATTTGCTCCGTCTCTAATGACCTCGCTGTCGACGATACGTTAAGCCAACTACCTACCCACCTACCGCCCCCAGACTCCTAACCTATACCCATTCATTTGTATGCGGTCATCTTGATTTTTCGTTTGTCTTTGTTGATTTATTGCTGAAGGCTGCCATCTTGGATGTTTATCTGTATTTTGATTATACATTGCTGGAGGCCACCATATTGGATTTCATATGTTTACATTTACATCACCTATGCGGTGCTAGTGTATAAATTATCGATTTAGCCACAAGGTGGTGGCCATAATTAATTATCTTTTAAAGTATAGGTGGTGCTGATGGCGCCCTCCGTATTGGATTCTATTTTCAATATTTAGGTAGTGCTATAATCTCGGTTATGCCGCCAGGTGAGCGATGGCACAGGTTCCCTCCATCACCACCCACATTTTTTATTAGCAAATTACTTAGCGTCATTCAACCCCCGCCACCACCACCCTTGGTTCTCATTGGCTAATTAATCGTGTGTTTTCGGAAACCTTAGTTCCGATCAATCAGCGGTCATTCAGCGAGGACTATTGTTTTCCCCTAAAAAAAAAAAAAAAACTCTTATTCCATATGAAAACATTCCCAACATATTAAAGGTTTCCCTAATCAGATAGTAGTCTGTGTATGTGATTGGAATATGCCAAGAGCCGGCGATTCACAATCCTTGCCCCATCGGAACGAACGTTCTTGACTTAGCAAGCAGCGCTGCTGAGCGCTGTTTCGACAGCTCGTCGATATGTATGCTACAAGACGTCATGCGTGCCAAAATCGAAGTAATTTTTGTGCTCCGTGCAACTCAGAGGCCCTACGACTATGGAGTTATGAAAATCCATTGTACGTTTATCAAATATTACTTGTATTGTATTTGCTATGCTGAAGAAGAATATTGTGTGATGCGTGCATAAATAAATGTGTTTTGTTTTAAAACTAAATGTTTTGTATCTCGAGTTATGTACTGCTCACGAAAGTTTACAAAACACCGTTGGTAAAGGAGAAACATATATTTGATATATTTAGTATATCTGTTTTATTATAATTTAAAGAAATTAAATATTATTGAATAAGGCTCTAGCCATCATGTGTGTATATATATATATATATATATATATATATATATATATATATATATATATATTATATATATATATATATATATACACACACGCATGTGTATGAACTTAATTATTTATGAATTTAACAGATAGAAATTAATGATTAGGGGTAGCAAAAACACTTTGCAAATAGAAGCTGTCTCGAATATTATCTTTATACCTTGCGGGTAGCAGCGGCAGAGACGTGGGCAGAAGTCAGTCGCCAGGCGTCAATCTTTCCATCAATCCTTCGCATGTGGAGCGATGGTGGAGTATGTGGAACAATTGTAGAGCATACGAAGCGATTGTGGAAAATGTGGAGCATGTAGAGCGATTGTGGAGTATGCGGTGCTGATTATGGTGCATGTGAGTCACAAGTTAAAATAAAGTTCCCTTATTTTAAAGTAAAGTTATGTAGTCTTCTTCCAAAGCTGAAATTTGTATTCTTTATTTAGTAATATCGCTTTGAAATTTATATATATATATATATATATATATATATATATATATATATATACATATGTATGTAAATATATATAAATACATATACATGTATATATACATACACACATATATATACATATATACAGATGTATATATACTTATATATAGGTCCCACGGTATAGTTAATAGCTTACTAAGTAAATAGTTTTTGCAGTTTGCAATAAAATTGCTTATCACCATGGCGGGCAGTCAACAAGCTTCGCCATTTGTTGAAAAAATGTTTTGCACTTTGTTTTCAACCAGGCAGCACACACAATCAGTATCGGAGGAAGGAATCGAACATGACCTACATTAAGTAATCATCTAAGTGTATTCCTAGAGTGATTTCAAGAAACCATGGAAAAAAAACTGAAATCAGGATGTATGGGCTGAGAACTGAACCTGGGTCCTCCCGAATCCACATATGGTATTTTATAATGGCAGAGTCTCGTTATGTTTCATAGAATCAGGAATGTTACCCCACAGATGCTGGGTCATACGATATATATGTATGCATTTCGCCTTGCAAACATTAATGTAGATGTCAATTCTGGTTTCACTACTATCGAATTCTGATACTGTGACATTGGATACCTAAGTGCGTAAACCGAAAAATTCGGCATCAACTGCTAAACATATCAAACTTCCCTCAATTGCACAAATACAGCTAGCAGATGGTAAGTTGTTGCGGGTCTGGGATATATGCCATCTTTCACAGAAACCAATAACAAATTAAAAGTGCTGTGAGCTTGAAAAAATGCGACCTTTTTGTCTCGATGCACCAATTCCCTCACTATGGACTATGTGGAAAAACATGCGCCTGCTTTGATGTTTTCCTTACAGATTTTCTCTTTAGGAGTTTTCATAAGGCTGATGATTTCTACTGCCATTACATCAAGGCCCATTTTTGGCAACGAGCTATATGTTAAGCGTTGCTGGCAATGAGTTAATGAGCTGGTGAAACATATTTCCTCCCATTCTTCGTATTTAACACTTACTGCTTTTTTCCTTGCGAATAATAGCGTATATGGGAATGACTCGTGATATAAAAGTACTCTTGGTATATAGAGAAACCAGATCTTTTTCAAACTTATTGGCATATTAAGGCACGCAAGACTGTGCTGCTGAAGTAGGATAGGCATGGTGTAATTTTCCCTTAGCATGTTTATTGGTAATAGATACTGTAAAATGCATGATTAGGGTTGTGAAAATTAATGGTGAACAGTTCTGTTGAAGTTTGATGCCTATGTTATGAATTTGGCAACTATATCTTATGTGGTTCGGATATTACATCCACCTAGGATTATAAGTAGATTATAGGGTATATTTTACCTTGCGAACCTCCTCGTAGTTATGGGTGATGTCTATGTTATGAATTTAGCAACTAAATATTATGTGATTCGGAAATTACTGTCAACTATGCTTATAAGTAGACATGGGGTATACCTGGCCCTGCGACCCTTCTCATCGTCAGCCTGTGTTATGAAGTTGACAATTATATCTTATGGGGTTAGAAAATTACAGTCAACTCTGCATATCTGTAGGCGTGTAAGCCGATGCTGGTATTCGATACCACAGTATAGTGCTAGGTCTACAGATCTCGAAAGGAATGACAGAGCATGAGACTCGGCACCTGCCAGGATGCTAGGTGTAAGGGTCCCAACACCCTGGCATCATATTAACAGAGCTGGAGGTTGGGATCCAAGATGGCCACTATAGGTATGAAGGAAAATATACATTTTTTGGGGGGGAAACGGGAAATTCGACCCATATGGCGTCATCAAAGATGGTGGTTGCCTAGTTCCCTTGCCCGCTGCTCCAAGCCCCTATTAGATTGTCCGTTTGTATACTACTACATGCAAAGCTTTACTTAAAGATATGCATCAAAGTGAAGTACATAGTGGTTACTACATTAGAAATATAATTATATACAGCTTTTTAATGTTCTCATTACTTTCACTGACGCCAAATCGGTTGAAAAATTTCTGAGAAATGCTATATAAGTTTATATTTGACGTAGTGCTGACTTCCAAAATGGCTAAAAATATAGACTTATCTAATGGTACAAGCAAACAAACGTTTGTGCAAATGTGTCCAGTCTTATTCCCTAGACTGCGGCTCGGCACGGTCCGGTCTCTAGCTGAGCGACAAGATTGCATCCCGGCAGTATTCACGCGGACATAAAAACATTCGGTATTTTGTCTTGAGTAACAGCACATGCAAAACCGGACTCGGAGACTTTTTGCTGGCGACAACAGGTAGCAGTGCTCTTATGACAGTTTGGGCTGGAGGATTTCTTTACAATCTGCGTGTATTGTTCGATATAATACAATTGTTTTTCTTGTTATTGAGTGCAATTTTTATGTTCAAATATTACATAGTATCGAATTAAAATCACGTTATATAAAAGTAATAACAATGGAGGTGGAATACTTTCTGTGGTTTGATGCATCAACAGATTACTTGTTCCTTTTCCACATTTTCATAATATCTCTCACCATTAAAATGGGGGTGATTGGAAGATATAAGTATTTGATCTGAAGGTTAGCGGCGCGGCGTACGAAATATCTCAACGGGAATGCATTACAAAAGACAACATTTGTTTACAAAATTTGCAAACATTGAGAGACTTGAGACAGCATAATACTAAGCCAACATGAACACATTTTACAGTATAGCAGTTTTACTTCTAAAAAAATCCAAAACATGCAAATATTAACACATAATGTCGTACATAGCTGTCGTCTATCTAGTCAGTGCCGAATATAATTTCGTAATATATACACAGTTGTTGGCACAATATTTTTGATGACATAGAATTCTTGAATTGTGTTTTTGTCGAAATTATCAATCACAATACGGAGCAGTAAATACGTTAATTTTAATAATGGACAATAAATTTAAAACATTTTAAACTATAATAATGTTATATAAAATGATAAAGGAATGTTTAGTACAATAACTGCTAGACAATAACACAGAATAGTACTGAGAAAAGGATAAAGATATATTTATATTTTAAATTTTTTATTCCAAAGAAAAGATTGATGTATGAAGGTTAAGCTAAACTATAAAAACTTTGTCTGCAGTTTCTGCATTTAATTTAGCGCAAATATATGCAAGTGAATACCAACCAATGTGGCAGTGAATTATAGGTACAATGTGGAACAAGTAATTATTTTTGTTACACTTTCTCTCTCTATAAATTAAGTGGGCTATACCAAGTTCGTTAAGGGATAGAGGTCTTAATCAAATAAAATAATTAATTGTAATTTCCTTATTTTATTTACAATAACTAGAGCAAAATTCTCTAAACTCAAATTCTCACAATTAACACCAATTAAAAAAAATATAATTACGACAAAGAAATCAATTAAATTTAATAATTAAAGGTCAGTCCCAATATACAGTGTCTCGACCTATTCAATTATTTGATAATTTGTTTCCATATTTGACAGTTCGAATATTAATAATAAAAACAGTATTACACTTCCATTCAGTCCCACCTCAGTTCAGTTTATGTCCCGCCAGTCGTAATGTTCTAGAGTCCTCCAAGCGCCCTCATGCATAGTAGGCTTCACTTGTCGCTATCACACCCTCTCGTCCATTCAAACCACTAACACCTCACTCGTCGTCGTTCCTCAATCTCCAGTCGTCGTCTACACTGCACTTCGCTCGCGCACACTCGCCAGACGGCCTCCGTCAAAGACTTTGAGCCGGGGGGGGGGGGGCCAACGGCAGTACATATAGGTCTCAGACCACCAGCTAGAACCTTCCCAACTCGCGTGATACGTCGCGGAGGCCTGAGGTGCCAGCCAGTCTCACCAGAACATTCTTGCATCGTCGCTAAACGTATCGGAAACTCTAGCAGGCCAGAGGAGGTCTGTGACGCCAGCAAGTCTCGCCACTGTCGGCATTCGCGGGATTCCCAGAAGAGAGACAGACAGCCACGGGCGCATCTCGTTCCGGGAAGAGGGGAGGGCGAGGTGGTCTCCGATTACGGCGCGGGGCAGCGGAGTCGGCGCCAGCTGCATCACGTAACAAAATATTACTTAAATTGTAACTTAGAAATTATCTCCAATTAAATAAGCTGCTTTTTGTTCACTAAAAATAAGCTTTTATAACCACTGGCAGTGTTCTGGTTGACCTATTGGCTGCCCACTGTGGCGCAGTCGGTTAAGTGTTGAGAATGAGCAGTTCCGGTTTTGAATCCCGGGTAGAGGAAGGGTGTGATTTATGCTTGTCCGTAGGATTCAACCTTTCATGGGAAATGTCACTTTCAATAGGAAAAATATGAGAAAAAAGTTGTCACGGAATTAAAAACATTAGTGCTGTCAATCTGGAATTGTGTGTGAATTTTATGCTACTTTTACAAGTAAAATATTGTAAACTAGCAACTAAAAGAATACATACCTTTTTTGTAATAAATTAACTAACCTACTTACTTGAATCAGAATTCCAGAAAAAATACATGAACCGATTAGATACTTAACACCTTTTTATATAACTCGAAATGTTTATTGCGATTTTCCTGAGCTTTTTAATTTGAACACCTATGCGTATGTAGACCACGATTTAACATAAATTACCATTTAGCACGGCAAGAAGGCTTACACACAGATTAATTGGGTAAATTCGTGAAGTAGATGAACATTATGCTGCAGATTGAAATGTTATTATTTTATTTCTTGTTTTATAAACACTGTGTGTATGCATTCTTTACAGTGTGGGCCAGTACACTATGAGTAAAAACGCTCATTTTCGCGACTTTGTGCAAATAAAGATATAAAACATTTTCTATAGTTTCAAAAGAAAAACACTGGCCTGAAATTACTGTTTTGTTATACTTTGAAAATCTGTACGTATACATTAATTCACGTGGAATTGCACCGAGTGTTAAAAACTAAGTAGTACTCCAGTTGTATTTTTTGATATGTGGTTTTATATAAATAAAATGGCGAAGTGCAAATTTTTAACACTGAGGAAAAATTTCCTGTACCTCTGCGAACGTCCTTCGTCCTATATTGCCTTATATATACCTACCTGAGCCCACCGTAACTGATTTTTGTGGAATAGCCGATCTACAATAGCAGATATTATAATGGCCAATAGTACAATAGCAGATAGTATAATAGCCGATAATACGGCCAGGCTTACGTACGCATCTCTTCCACCCCTCCCACCCTGTTGAACCTTTTAACATGCTCCGCCCGCTCAGACATGCACAGACGTCTGCCGGCTACAGTAGATAATACGAAACCTACGTAAGGATTTGATTTGGCAGGGTAGAAATTGGCCTGGTTAGATAGTACGTGGCTTTTCATTCAGACAACAGCTAGTTGCAAGAGAAACATTGTTGATGTGCGCATATAATAATTACATTTGCAACATTCACCGATTGTTTAATTAATGTTTAGTGGCCTTATTTACTGATTAATATAACCATATATTCTGCTAAAGTGTGATATTC
Organism: Dryococelus australis; assembly: GCA_029891345.1. Classification (NCBI taxonomy): domain Eukaryota; kingdom Metazoa; phylum Arthropoda; class Insecta; order Phasmatodea; family Phasmatidae; genus Dryococelus; species Dryococelus australis. Next base: position 255,282,165 of record CM056995.1, read on the forward strand.
GATTTTCGCAAATGCGTACGACAGCAGGAAATTCATTTCTGTGAATCGTTAATAAAAGACATATCATAACTACTTAACGTTGTCTTGCATAGAATAGGGTATATTTTAATTATTAACAGAGGAATTATGCATTTCTCTTTTACAGTTATCTATAATTATAGTAATTTCACATACGTTTGCTGTTTCATTGTTTGAAGCATCGAATGTTGCTTACATACCTCGAGACAAGCTATATTGCACAACACTGTAGCTCAGCTTACCTTTATGATTGGTTTTCTTTTTGCTAAGTGTTACCTGCTTGCACGACTCGCGAACGTTTAGTGTGGAGCTCATGTGAGGTAATTCCGCTATAATATTTCGGGACAAGCTATGTTGCACAACACTGTAGCTCAGCTCGCCTTTATAATTGGTTGTTTATTCCCCTGAGTGTCACTTGTTTGCGCGTGAGACACGGACTTCCAGTGAGGAGTTTATGTGAGATATTCTGTTTTTGCATTAACTTAATAAATCGTAGGACGAGTTGCTTCATCCAATTAAATGCATTATATTCACTTGAAGAAACTGATGTCAGAATGATGCGCCAATAGAAGTTAAAGAGATTCTTGGCTCAGTTAAAATGCTGAACGATTGGCTGAATAGTTATCTGGTTGCCTAAGATCCAAGGCGATACGTCTTGTTAAAAGCCGAAGATTGCTGAAGGGGACTTTAACTTTTTCCGTCGCTCATTTATTCTGACGGGAAGTGTACATAGGCTTACAGCTGGGTTCCATAATCCACCCTTAGCATTGTTGAATACGACTTACAACGATAGTGAAAAAAAAAATGCAGCTAAGGATAAGAGTTTATTTTAAGTTCTATTTAGTGATTATTTAATAAATTGTGGATTAGCTGTACTCCACACTTCGTTTATGAGGTTCAAATTGCCAGTGGTAGCGGAAATTAGCGAGGGAGATAACATCCTTCAATTTTCGCAGAATCGACCAAAACAGACGAACCCCCCCCCCCCCCCCAACCAACAGGCGCAATTAATAGCTAATGACGTTAGGGCTGGTGCACTTTCCGTCTCCCCTGCGAAAATTCAGTTTGAAATAATTGAGTTTCAAAGTTGTTACAAACCTTTACACAAGCTTAATTACCGAAATCTTGCACTGTACTGCTTTGCAGTACGCAGCGGTGAACTTAGAGAATCGATTTTATCACCACTACATTTTAAGGCTTCAGAGTTGTTCAAACTCATTTCGCCAGCATACGTGGTTTGGTGTGGCAGGACTCTAACTGGCAGTGTAAGGAGTCCTGTGTTCAATTCTGTAATGCGTGTATTTTTCTTTCCAGTACGTAATTTCACACTTACTGAGTTGAGAGGCTTTGGTCGACGCATAACAATGAAGTTTTCAGCGCCGGGGAAGGTAAAGTAAGGGGAAGATGTATGCCCCGAGAAAAACAGTTTGCCAACGAACGGCAACTTACATTATGTTTCCTCCCTGTGAAAAACTGGACGACCCGGCCAGGAATCGAACCCGATTCATCTCGGTGGGACGTGAGCGGTCTGTCCAGTACACAAAGCTGGCCCACTTTTTAACAAATATTTTACACTTTGAGAACTAAACTCGAGTTTAGTTCGGACAGAACTTGTTTGAAGATTTCAATCCACATAAAAAACAAAATTGGTCCGGGTATGCGTACATCAATTCCCAATTTCATAAGGATTTCAAAAAGGAACTAATACAACATCAACAACGAATTTCGTAAATAAACGACACATTTTTGTATGATTACGGAAATCAACTCAATGGGATGTACATCCCGTTACATACGAAAGCACATTTGGTTGAAAAATGGCAAACTCTGCACTCCATTGGTTGGCAGCTGGCCAATACGGAATGACTAGTGTCAGTTTTATCAGTAGAATGGAGTTCAGTGACAATAGGGACCAATAGAACACGGTGCCCCTGCAGCGGCATGGATGTAGGTGACTAACGTCTAGGTTGACTTTAAAGCTAGTAAAAGAGTGCCGACCTCAAAGTGTTAAAGGCTGTACACGATAAAGTGAGCACTTTAGAAATGAAGCTTAGAAAACAGCGACTGCCCCTTGCCTGCATATATTTTAACGGGCGCACTGAGTGACATTAGCCCAGGGAAGTTGGTACCGATGGCTGGATAGTAGTTCCATATTTTGACGTCGAAACACAAGTGCTAGGTAACCATTTGTGATAGCTTGAAATTATTCCTTACGCTTTCAATTAATCGCAAAACAGAATATTACCTTTTTTTTTTATTGAAGCTAAGTTGAACATTGTTATTCCATCCAGAAAATTAGTAACAACATATACTCATATTATATCATTCAACAATTTTAACAAGTAATTTTCTGTGGCTAAGCTTTTATATCTACACTGGTTTCGAAGAAGTGCAAGTTCTGTACTGAAAAGTAATGAACGGAATTTTTCAGTAGAAGCTGAAAAATTAGTACTTGCCTATTATATCCTGAGAAATCTTCATAAACATCTATCGTTTATACTAAGTTACAGATATCCTAATAACAGAGACATTGTTTGAAGTCAAGCCTAATTACCTGAGCAGATTTTGAAACATACATAAGCATGGAAAGTATATCGCAGCTAAATTAAAGTAGCTTGAATTCAAACTTAATCCACCATAGCAGAATGCTTTGACAAATTAAACGGGTAAAAAACTTGTTCGCGATTATTGTAATGTGGTAAATGTTTATTTTACAAGTGATTCGCGACTAAGCGGGCCCTTTTGAAACAAAACTTTAAAAATTTCCTGCTCGTTGTCTCATACATATCAACGTAGACTGTAAACGGAATAGTTACAAGAATGTTGGCAACGGATAAGGAAATGTAGTATTATGTGTTATTTGTGTAATCAATTTTTTTTTTCACATTTACCGTAAATGGGAACTATGTATTTACTCTAAGTGCGTTAGAATAAGAATTTCGCATAATCGTAAAATAATTATGTTTCTTTCAGATTCTCCACGTCACTTTATTGGCACACGAGTCATTATAATTTGGTCCATGACGAGGTCAATAATCACATGTGACCTAAGGATAAATGATTGGTTTAAAGGAGCTACCAAGGCCAGGTTTTCAAAAAATAACATTTAACAGTGAACAACCTAAATAATTTTAATTAAACAATATAAATTCTACATGAAATGAAATTGCATTTCTACTAAATCTGTGATTCAATTCCCGGAACCATAATTTATGAAATCAACCTGTGGGTGAAGGGAGTTAGTATTATAACTGAAAAAAATGGGAGTAAAATTTCACGAGGGACACTCAAACTAACGATTTGGCACTGACTGTAATTATTTATAGTTTTACGTGTGTTACTCTATTACAAATACGCCTATATGACATAGAATGTAACTAGTCCTACCTCAATTAAAGCGCATATATAGTACACAACTCAAGTGGGAAGCGAATGTAAGTTTCCTGAGTACTTTTTTTCTGCACGCTACGGAACATTTTACTGCTAAGATTTTTTCTACGTGTATTGGAATTTTACTGAAGAATTTTAGCTTAACAGTGCTTCATACGTATCTCTACACACTCAATATGCGATTAATACATGCATCCCTAGTATTTATCTGTTCAAATGCTTAAATTTCAATACATTTTATAATAACTAGGAAAAATACAATTTTCACAATACCGGATGAATTACAATAAACACCAAATTAGGATAGATAAGTACAAAAGGATCACATTTCATCAAGGAACCAATAGTCTGACTTCCATAGTTAACCTTTTAATGGCAGGGACAATGTGCAGGGGCGGATATGTAACCTTGTTATCGTGTTATTGTAACCAGCCTGTGTGAAGATCTGCGTGCCTGATAACACCGCTCAGTACCGCACGGTCGCAGTCTGGGAGGAGCTACGTATCTACAGTTCCTACAGGACGTGTTACAGGAATACTCGGAGGACGTTCCTTCAGATGCTCGTGAGGCGATGTGGTTTCAGCTGGACGGAGTCCCGCCTCATTTCGCCATTGCGGTTCGCGGGCACCTCGACATGCACTTCCCGAACCGGTGGATAGGTAGTGGAGGTCCCAAAGCACATGGCCACCACGCTCACCTGACATCACACCACCTAACTTCTGGCTGTGAGGCCATATCAAAGCGATGGTGTATGCCACACCACTTCACACGAGGCATGGGCTCATTACGCCGGAAACCTTTGCACATGCGCGTCGCAACATGCTTCAGCGCTGCACCGCCTGTGTGGCCAAAGGTGGCGGACAGTTTGAACAGACACTTTGAACAGAGACATCGAGCAGACACTCTGTCCCAATGCCTTCAGCCCAAGTATGTAAATAAAGTGTCATTTCATCGCACTGTCTGTAACATAGTTATTGTGATTGCCTACCCGCCTCTGCACGTTTGCACTGCCATTAGCGGCTTAACTATGGACGGTTGATTATTGGTTCGTCGATTAAATATGCTCTATTTGTATTTACCAGTTCTTCTCTGGCGTCTATTATGATTCGTTCATGAACAACCAGTAATAGTGAACACAGCTAAAAGCATTAACATTTTACACTATGTAAGTTATATGTTAGGTTCTCATCCTTCATAAGTGTCAAAAATGAGCTATGTTATTTTTGCTGCTAATTATTTTACCAGAATTACACTCTCAGTGGCAAACATTATTCTCTAGTCGTATTTCCCTTCAAAATATGTTCGTTGAGCAATATTAGTTTTCACCAAATTCCTCAGAATAATTTCTGCGTTTTAAATATAGACATGTGAGGACACTTGTGTGTAAAATCGCATTTGGCTGAGACTAATTTCACTTAAAGAAATTTTTATAGTCCAATCACGGTTTCTTCGGCATTTTTGAATCAAACCTTTGAAAAATCTCCCCATGTATAACTTGTTTAGTTATTTCTTAAATACGCCCTGTATCACAAGCGTGTTTTACTTGTGTTCATAAATGTTACTTTTTTTCTGTAAAATTAAAATATTAATATCTTATCTATAAATTATAATGCTTCATTGATAAATAATTTGAATCAAAAACAGGGAGAAAATAGGTATGTTGGTACCGTCTAGTGAGAAACAGTTATTTTACAGAATCTCATTACAACTGAGTGCGCACGAATGTGGTGCGTTGTCCCTCTGGTGTAATTCTCTAGTCTTGTTAAGCTTATTTTGCACGAGGCGGAGGAATATCCTGGAAGTAGAACATTTGCAGGGCTTCAGAAAAGGCTGAAGTAACCGTGAATGGATTATAAGTGGCATTTCGCTTCTTTGTTGCGTAATACTTAAAGCTCGTCTACTTGAAACGTCAGTTCCCCGGAATTGCTCCAGTGTTAATCACCCTGCACGGAAATAATCCCACGCGCATTTATTACTAGATAACATCTCCGCTCGGAGGGCACCGACGATAAATGCGAGGTTTGTAACCTAGGCAACCGCGCGCCTCGGATGTCAGCGGCGCCCTAACAGGGGTGCTGCAGCCGGCGCACGTGGCTTATTCCCCGGGAAACCACTTGTTCGAGGAGTCGAGAGATCGCCTCCAGTTACTTCTCGGGGTCCGGTCTCGCCGGCACCTCAAACACTTATCTCCTCTGGGTCGACAGCCGCAAATCGATACATCGCGCGAGTCCGTGAATTCGTCTTCCTTCGAGACGCAGCAATCAATGTTTCCTGGCGGGAAGTCAGGCACTTCATCTATCATATTAAGTGCCTAGAAACCGTACGTAAGCCTTCTCCTCCAACAGTGAATGCTCGATTAAATTAAGGAATACTGACTTGGATTCGACAAGTTGTGTGCTCGGCCTCAGTGAATTGTACAAAAAAAATTCATTAATTCTTTGATTCCCTATTCTAGTAGATAGTTTCTTTAAGCTATATGACATTTAAATATTTCTTAAAAATATTTTTTGGACCATGAAGAATTTTAAATATTAAAATATTATAATTATGACAGCCATATCGTACAAAACACCTTTCACAACGATAATAAGAAATAGTCATGCGGGCGATGATATAGAGTACATTTATTTATTAAATGAACAAAACTGTCCTTTCTAATCAAAGGAATTTGTATGAAGAAAGGATGATTACGACATAAATGTGGATTACAGTATTTGTTGTAGAATTTACAAAATAGCATCAAAATGCCATTAAAAACATGTACAAATTTTTTTACTAGTGAAGCGTGTGCCAATGGCTTCTCAACGTGCAGATTATCAAATCTTTATCCATAAGATTAAGTTACTAAGCATGTATGGATTTCAGATTTGTTATTGTAGGTAAGATATATGTCGCGGTAAAATCTGACGGCTGGTTAGGTTTTAGTGTACTTTATCCATGTCTGAAGATTTTTAATTTATTTTAGAGTTTTAATTGGTCAAATGCTGGTTCTTATATTTTTATATTGGGTTCTACGATTCGTTTTGGCAGAAGCTAACCCGTAGATCAGCTGAATCATCGAAACGAGTAAAGTGCAGTGATTGAAAAATATGTTGGCGGAAATTATTTTGCGACAATTTCCATGGTCTCTGGTATTTACCTGAATTTCCTTGTTTTTCTACTCGTCTTGCGGACGACTACATTCCAACCGAACGACGCGGCCCCATCTCACGGACACGCCGACGCGTACATACATACACTTTCTCTCATGCGGTACGAAACACGCACGGCGCCTGGCGACCACCGAGCCGGCAACCCACACAGCACCAACGAGCGGTGACCGACCACTGCACCTGTGCTAGTCCTGCGCCGCTGCTCTACACGTGTCGCGACGCTTCTGCGCATGCGCCAGGGTTCGATCCGCCCGCCCGCACGCACTCACGCACGCGCCACGGGGTATGCAACACGTAGCTGCCCCCTCCCCCCAACAACCCAACACCCTCCTCCTCGAGCCTCGTTGACCCTGCCACCCCTGCCTCGGGTCACGTGGTCGGTCAGCTGCCCCCGCGAGGAAATAACATGAACTCTCATCAAGATCTACGCGCTACGCAGGACAGTAGCGCAGCGCAGTGGGGATGTGTCGAACCCCGGTTTGCAACGAAACGAACGGAAGCGAACATAAGCGAATCATTCGCGCATGTCTGCTATAACTTGCTCCTGTTTGATTCGGAGATGCTAGGCTCCGGTGTAAACGAGACTCGAACACTGAACATGAAATAACGCGCATTTCCTTTGGTATTTCTATGAAAGACCGATCACTTATATATCATAAGCATAAACAATAGAATGGCAGAAAATTCAACTGTAGATAACAAGTCACGTGTTAAGCGAATCAACGTAGATGTCAAGCCATCAAGAATGAGTTTATCTAACAACAATGAAGTAAGCAGTGAACCAGTGAATGTGTCACTTGGCTGTTGGATAGTGGATGTTCAACTCATATCATAAACGATGATAAATATTTCTGTGAGTAGGCCTACAAAGCTTTAAAATGTCCTGTTGAAAATAAGGTATGCGATGGCTTCTCTCTAAAACATGATAAAATTGGTAATATTGTAATTTTTCTCAATGTTGAAGGAACACTCATGAAAACTATAATTATTTATATATCTAGGATCAGCGGGAAAAAGCCCATAAGTCAAAAAACTTAATTTCACTAGATACGAGTTAATATGCTTTCCTGAAACCAGAAAACAATACTTTCGTTGATGCCAATAACCAAAATGTGTATCTAGGAATACAAAATAAAAGTTGACTTATGTGATTTTTCCAAGGCGTATGCTTGACAGTGTACTTGAGTTACTGTTGAATACAACAATACAAATTTTTGGCTTATGTGCTTTTTCCCACCCACCCTAGATATATTATATACCAAATATTCAACATAATTATTGAGTGTTTCACGCATTATCAGTAAGAAAATGTGATAACATTCAATAATGATAACGCTGAAGTGTATGACTCAAGAGATGATTTGATTGCCGTTGTGTTTAGGAAAAATAAATGGTTTGAACTGCAGATGAAGTAGGATAAAGAAATGATGTAAAGGCATACAAAAGTGACACTCAGATGTCAAATAAAGAGAAATGGTATAGAATACTTGGTCGTACTAATTTCAATAACCTAAAAGGATCGTGTCAAAATCAGGCACTAAATTGTTTACCTTCCGAAATTGAAAATATTTATATGTAATGCGAAATTCGCTTGGCAAACAAAATGTTTAACTTGCCATTTCAGAATAACAGACATAGGGCAAATGATATATTGCAAATTATACACACAGATGTCCATAGTCCAATTAATCCTACTGGATATAAAGTTGAAAGATTTTTCGCAACATTTTCTTACGACTATAGTAGAATTGTTATGGCGTATTGTACCAGATTCAGAAACAAAAGTTAAAATTTTAACTGCTTTGTACACACTAAAAATTCAGTACAAAATCAGACTGGCAAAAAGATAAAATAAATTCGTTGTGATAATGGAAGTTAATACATCAGCAAAGACTTTTACAGATTCGTGAAATAAAAAAGTGTATATTTAAAAGCACTTGCAGCATACTCACGAATTAAATGGTGTTGCGGAAAGGTACAAGAGAACTATCATAGATCGCGCCAGATGTTTAGTACCTACAGCAAATAGTTACAAGTGGTACTGGTCTAAATTCATATATACTGCTATTTAGCTAAGGAATAGATTGCTGACAAATACGAATATCAGAAAAACCCCGATATCAGAAAACCCCCGATATTTTTCAACATATAACCAACTGCTTCAAATCTCAGAATATATGTAAGTACAGTTTTTGTGATAATTCCTGAAGAGTGTAGAAAATCCAAGCTACACCCAAAAGATGTTACGGGTATGTGCAGAATTGATATTCCACCGAGTGAAAGACGATTGCCAAGGAAATTTGGTGATCATGTCGTATATGAGAACATTTGTGATGCGTCAATACTCATTAGTAATGAAGAAGCTTTAAACAGTGCAGAGTCTAAAAAATGGCAAAAACAATAAATGAACAGATTAACAGTTTAATGGTAAACAAAACCTGGGGGATCGTTACTGAAGTAAAATTGGCTAAAAGTGGAGAAATAGGAAAGATAAATTATAGTCAGGAATTTAGAGATGATTGTTACCTATGCCAATGAAGACATTGATAGTCAGTGTTTGGTAAGTTGTGTAAAAAAAAGACATCTTGTAGATACAGTGGTTATTAATGAAGTTAAGGAAAGCAAAAAGAGCCGTGAACAAAAAGTTGAAGAATAGTTTGTCCCATAAGCAATTAAAGATGACTGTTGTGCTGTGCTAATGTTTTATCTAAAAACGGTAAATTTTGCAATAATTCCAAGAATGTTTATATTAGTTATCATTTTCTGAATGACTACGAAAGAAAAGGTCTAAGATTTCCACTGACAGTCGGTTAGCCGATATTTTAGTTAAATAACTCAACAAAATCAAATTTCACAAGTTTAGATATCGTGTAGGTATTACAGAATTTAACTATGTGACAAACGTACAAAATCAAGGAGGCGTATTAAAATAGTGATTTCTATAGAGAATTCATTCTCTATGAAAATAGTATTATTGTGTTTCGTTATATATCTGAATATGTGAGTGTTATGTATAGTAAATTAATTCGAGAAATTGTGATTTAATACACATAAGTAAGTGCATAAAAGTAGTTTTTACGAATGTATAACCCTAATTAACAGAAAATCACAACAAAAATTAATGTTACACGTTTTAGTTTTTTTAACGTTACAATAACAAACACATAGTTCTTATTTCTTTAATAGTGTTAGCCTATGTCTAATCTTCGATACATAACAAACTCCGTCATTCAGAGAAGAGCTAATGGACGGGAGCCTCTAGAGGCTTTCGTAATATCCAGGAATGGCAAAGGAAAAACCGCAAGGGAATAGCCAACCCTGATGGAGAGTGCTGATCGATACGAACAGCAAACGAACAAGAAACATGCAAGCGTTCTTCCCACCAAACTGCTGACGTCGCCGATGTTTTCATTTACACAGTAAACGTGAAGACATTCTTTTCAAAATTTTAACTTCGACAATCAATTCACGAATCTTGCAAAAGCCGATTCGTTCGAACTGATCGCCCTTGTTACCACGTCCGAGTTGATGTAACGGTAAACAGTCCTACATAAAGGATTGAAAGTCGATACAAGGTTAAATGACAGTTTTTGAAGGTAGAATATATACGGCGCGTCTAGTACAATGTATTTTAAATAGGACAAAACTGGCACTTGGCACCGTCGCCAGTGCCGGCCGGCCGTCATGTAGTGACGTCAGCCAACCATAATCTTAGATCTGACTAAATTTGACCTTGACCCATGTCCTTGAATTTGACCTTATGCTCATGACCTTGAATAACCTTGAGCCCCAAAAAATTTATAAAAACTTCAAATTTACAAGAATTCCAAAAAATGTGTTTAATCTGTATTTAAAATATGAAAAAGTATGATTGATAAACGTACATTTCCGGAGGTTCTACCACGACCGACACTAGCCATTATTTTTAAAATTGGTTAATTAATCAGACAATTACTCGCATTCGCTAATTAGTCGTCAGACCCCCACATCCTCCCAGCCCCCTTCGTCACTATACTACATATACTGACCATTTATTCTTAGAATCGTCCACTAGAACGCACTAGTAAGTTCAAATATTCCAGTACATCAGGTAGCGGGGCATCCGTGAGAAACGCAATCTGTAGCTACCAATGTCGAAAAAATATTGGTTTTAGGAGAAGGGGACCTCGCATATGTAAGATGCGTAAGACGCATCGTTTCAGTGCCAGCCGCGACGATGGAAGCATGTATGGGTTGGTACAATGTGCAGTATTCACGAGTTGGCAGCAGTTAGTAGTATTGTTCTCTTCCTGCTGAACATGCAGGCAGCCCGCGGCTCGCTCACAGCTATGTACAGCTCGCTGTCCATCCAGTGGTGTCTTCACGCTAGCTAGCAAGACTTGGAATATTTCACACTTGAAATATAAGTTCTAGCATAGATATTTAATATGTCAATCACGAGTATATACAGTCACATCAAATGTGAAACAACATACAGTAAAACAATTTTTAATGTTTAACCCTTCACAAAAGAAAACAGCTCACACGCAAGTTGCCACAGAGGAAATAAATTTCTTTGAATTCTTAAACAATGTACAGTACATTATGGTTAGCCCATGGAGGACCCTACCAGACGAATTTAAGAAACTTGCGACCCACTTTCTAGCCACTAACTTATCATCGTTGCCCTACCAGTGAATTATTTTTTTAAATGTGTAAATATATTTCGTCCTCGTGTTAACTTCACTCAGCTTGAACTTATGGACGCACTTAAAGCAGGCAACGGATTACTGGCAGGCCGACCCCTCACTATACTGAACCATAATGATCCATAAATGACTCATAAAACACCCATAATGACTCGTAAAACCTCTAAAATACCCATAGTGACCCATAAATGATGCATAATGACCCATAACTTACCCTTAATGACCCTCAATGACCACTGAAGACACATAAAGACAAACAAACGACCCCTAATAACCCCTAAATGACCCAATAAATTACAAAACTCCCATAATGACCCATAAATATCCTATTATTATCCATAAATACCCCTTAGTGCGGTGTGTGTGGTGCTAAGTGCGGTGCTAAGTGTGGTGTTGATTGGGGACTAAGTGCATTGCTATGTGTGGTGCTAAGTGCGGTGCATGCGGTGTTAACTGCGGTGCATTCAGTGCTAAGTGAAGGGAATGAAGATTACTAGTTAAAATAAATTCCCCGTGTTCAGAAATAAAATTATGTTGTCTTACCTCCAATGCTGCGAGGTAGATATTTTAATAAAAAATATCACTTTAAAAAATATATAGCCAGGTCCCTCGGTATATATAATCACTTTCTGGGCAAACTGTACCGAGGAGAAAATTTTGTGTAATGCTTGTGTTTGCACTTTGCACTAACAGTACCTAGCACCATGGTGGGCCCCCACCATGTTCCCCATTTTTAATTGAACATAAGTCGGATTTTGCACTGAACCATGTAGCACCATGAGCGTGGCCCCCACCACGAGCTGCTCACCACTAGCTTCCCTTACCCCCCCCCCCCCGGACATCATGTTTTACCATTCGTCGCTAAAGACTACTGTACCAAGTCGAGGTCCCTGCCAGGGACAGTCCTCCCACCACAGTGGGGCCCCCAACCATGTTTCTCAATCGGCTGTTGTGTAACTTGAACTTTGTACAGAGCCACGCGCATCACCACGGGCGGGTCCCCACCATCCTTCCCAATTGGCTGTTGCATAACTTGAACTTTGTACAGATCCGCAACTGCTGCTGGTCTGTGTAACGGTCGCCAAGCTGCGAGTTGAGGCAAGGCGCAGAGCGACCTCTGCCAGTCGAACCGTTGTTGTAGAAAACAAATTCCCGGGGGATTGAGCGAAAGGTCAGGAAGGAAGTATATAAGCTCGGAGCAATAGCGGCTCTGGGCGCCATCTTACCAGCGAGGCCGGAGGCTCTGCCCGTGTCCTGCCAGACGAGAGGACCACCTCCCGTGGTCCGACTTCATCACCTGACAAGTGCGCCATGGAGACAGCTTCATCGAGACGTCGTCATCTACAGGATAATTATATTCCCTGGTAGGGCAACTGAAGGCACGGTAGGAATCAGCACACGCAAGGGCATTTTGAGCTCCATCCGAGCAGAGTACTGCCTTTTTATCTCAATGCTTATTGTAACGGAGTAAAGGCATCTTCGCCTCTTTGAGTAAATATTGGACGTAATCCTGATTTTCTATAGCTGAATAACTTAGTGTATTTAATTGGATTGACAGGCGCTTTCTTGCAGCCCACTTATATTGTCTTGAGTTGAATAAAAGTAGTATCTTGTTTTTGAGTGCTTTTCAATCTAGCTACCCTTATCCCCCTATTAATGCGGGACCAGCAGGCCATAGCAAATGCTGGAGGCGCCCTAGCTTTCCCACCCTCCCCTTTTAGCTTGGAAGTGAATCTAAAGTAAATTCACGTTAGAGGTTCATAAGACGCTATATAAACAAGTCTAAAATTATATAACGTAATAATTAAAATAAATTGGAGAGAAATAATAGAGGAATTCGAAAAGACGTTTAGCTGCATCCACCTCTACACACGGCTAGAATTCCCTCGAGTAGTCCGGGTCAACGAATCCGCTGTAGTAAACGATAGTAAAAGAGTAAGCACTCATTCACTGCATTGTGTGTTGTACTATTCAGCAGAAAATCGCGGCCACACCAGAGCAAGCGAATAGGAACTGCCACGTTGCAAATAGCAGCTCGGACAGACAGTTGCCCAGTATATTCAGTAGCATAATGTGTATGTGAGCTTGGCTTTTAAAAACTATTGCATGCTTATTTATGGTTCCACTCTTCGGACCGATTGTAATTTGCTTAAAGCAATTTCCACAATAAGGGTGGGCATTTGTGGAAAATTGAATAATAGAATGCTTGGGAGTGTGCAGGGTGTAATCTAGCATACGTCACAGCGTCACATAACACGATTATTACATGTAGGACAAACTAACCACATCCTTCGCAAAAACAGCCAGGAATATTTTGAAACACGCTAATATAGATCTTTTTGACACTCAAAAGAAATTACAAACACAAAACGTCACTAGCACAGAAAAATTTCATCAGTTAATAGCATCAGCAGAATAGTTATTAAAAGAAAATCCAGAACTTGTCGAACAATTTGACACGCACTCAACACGCCTTACACATAGCCTTATTACCAAAATCACAAATAGCGGCCTTCTGCCAGCAAAACTCCCACCCTCATATGAAAAGACAAAACACCACGTTACAGATTACCTCACACCTATACAAATTGACACCACAACTGAACCAATATACGAGAACTCACCACTAGTGTCACCACTTGAAACACAACAGCACCCTAACATGGCAAACCCACCACCAGTAAACATTATCGCCCAGCAGCCCATGTCAGTTACAAAATTTTCTGATTATGGTACCGAAAAATGGCCTGAATTTATTGAGCAATATAACCAAGCTGCCGAGAATAACAACTGAGACGAAACAGAGAAATGCCGCAGGCTCAAATATTATGTCACAGGGTCCGCGAAACATACTTTAGAGAATTATTGGACACACACACACACACAGGACAAGTTACATGGAATTACGTCAAAAAGATGAAAACCACATTTTCCACACCTGCAAATGAAGAATATTTGAAAAATCTGATTTCCACCACAAAACCAAAATTGAATGAAAGTGCACAGAAAGATATTGAGAACCTACTATTCTAAAGGAGGAAATACAATCCGAACGTATCAGACGTGGACTTCATTGGTATTATATAACGTTCAGTTCTTCTATCTATAGCGGACAAAATTGTCGGGTTGAAAAACGACACAATTGAAGACTTACTCGCAAATATTCAGAGAGTAGAGATCGGTTTGTTTCGCTACAATAAGGCGATTATGGGACAGCAAATACACTCAGGCACTGATTCACTGAGAGCAGAGGTAAAAAAATCAAAAGAAGGAATTGCAAATTTACCATTATAGAACAAAAAAACCTACACTTACAGAAAACCACAACACTACAATAACACACAGACACTCCAGCACTACAAATACGATACATTCAAACCAAACCAATAACCCGTTGTCGTAGTCAAGGAGTATGAACAGCCACAAAAGAGATACTACAACCCTCGACAGTCTAATCGAAAACCTCCACAAAATGGTAATCAGCACAACTACCCACCCTGGTCACAATCAAAACAAAACTATCACCAAGCCAACAAACATCATCAACTAAAGAACTCCTACACGAGGGGGCAGTAGGCATCACCCCCCGCAGACAAATTACAAGTTAAGGTGCAAAAATTTCAAAACCACAGGTATAGCCAGGCAGAATCTTCTCTCATTCAATCGCAACTGTTAATTAGTATGGTGCTGCAACTTATACATCATATTGTTAACGAGCTCAGAATTAATACGTACATCCAGCAATGTCAGCAGAAATTTTTACCCCAGCAAGCGGTAGCAAAGATGTATTACGGACCGACCTCTTTCAATTACAGGAACAAGTTTATGCCCTAGGGTTAGAACTAAGCATTCCCATTAAAGACATTAAAAAATATTATACCCTACCCCTAACTGAATGCATGCTGTCACCCAAGCAAATTATAATTAAAATCCTAATTTCTTTACGAAGCACTAAAATTTCATGGCAATTCTTTATAACCACAAAAGTCCCTTACACGTACAACAATGCAACTTGCACAGTAGGAACCCCAGTCGCCATTGATGTAATTACAAAAGTAACAAGAGAACTCTATGATATGCTGGAACAAGCTAAAGGTATATATTTCCTTTCTAAGTAAATAGTCGATAATTCACAAACCAATTGCTTAAAGGCCGCAGCCTATCTTAATGATATTAAGAGCTTATTTAAACTTTGAAAATTTCAATGCGAGCCTGGTAACTCGTTGTCAGTTCAAGCCATTGAACCGCGTTACAATGTAGTAACCAACGTTCCAGATGATTTAGCACTCAGGTGTAATAATAAAACTTTAAGCAAGGTAATTCATAAACCAAAGGTAGGGACAATAGAAATCCAAGTACCCTGCGGTTTCGAACTAACTTCCAACCAAGTCACTCTCATCAAAGCAACACACGTTTGTGATATATAGGGCCCAAACTAGCCATATCTCATACTATGTTGCTTGTGCAATGGCTCCATAATAACGACTTCGAAGCTAAGCAACTCAAATCTAGCGAAGGTATTTTACTATACTCTGCTAATGACACTATTAATTGTGAATGGAAAATCACGCATGCGGAACTTCACACCATAAAGTATATAGGAACAACATCGCTCTTTCGTCAAACGCACGTATTTTCCCTATTAACACAGGAACATTACAACTACATTAGCTTTTCAACAATTGCAATCCTTATTCTAGCTCTTGCAGCAATATACTTAAAAATTAAGTAAAATAGCTGTCTTAATGAACCGGTTGGTGCATGCGGCGCACCCTTAAGATGACGTAAATAAAATGGTAGCACACAGTCCAGTAAAATTACTGTGCTCTCAAAGTTGGATACCGATATAAATTAAGAATGGTATTACAAATGGCAGCTGTACTGCACTGTATTACAATAAAAGGGAGTACCTGATGCAAAGGTTACGACATATATGGTCAGGGTATAAGTTCACTGTCATTGTAATATGGGTAGTAAGTAAAAGCAGGGAAAAGCTCAGTATGGAATAGATCCCTTCAGATATCAGATAATTCGTGCTAACACATAATTTATATTGTTATGAGACAAACAGTCAGAGTTGCAATTGCAGCCAGTTTAATGCAGAATGTGACTGCAGAGCGCAGCAGCTGACGTGTACAACCTACCGCAGTACATTTAAATCGCTCTAGAGAGCGCCAGACGGCACTTCCCAAGACGTGCGGCGTCCACACCATAGATATCTTGTCGGGGCCCCAAAAAATGCATATAACTTATGTTTAAATTAATGTTATCTTATAATAAGCTTTACCACATGTACATACCAAGATATTTTGTTTCATAAGTCTATCACTACGACACATAGTTCCTTTCAAAGAGAATAATTGTAAAGTATATATACCAAAACTAGTATGTAACCTAACACTTTTCGTGACATATAATTTTGCTTATGTT
This sequence comes from Dryococelus australis, assembly GCA_029891345.1. Classification (NCBI taxonomy): domain Eukaryota; kingdom Metazoa; phylum Arthropoda; class Insecta; order Phasmatodea; family Phasmatidae; genus Dryococelus; species Dryococelus australis. The sequence continues at coordinate 255,298,843 of CM056995.1, forward strand.
AAATATTAATTAAAGAAAGAAAGCAATCCACGATGCCTTAAAGCAATTATAAGACTGTAAACCTCACTGCGCTATTGCAGACTGATGCGTTCACTTAGTGCGCACACCCTTACATCCCACCCTTATGGGTTTGACACCTGGTTTTCTTTATTTTCAAATTTTCTTTTTAAAGGGGTTCAGCTATATTAACGGAGTCGACCACATCCTTGCCACCCATGAGAACAAAACAGGAATCAATAGCGGCCTTATGTTAGTTTACGTGCCAGCACAAACAATATACAAAATTTAGACTTATTTTGTCATTACATAATAAGGAATTCAAATTTCAATGTATACAATGTAAATTTTATTGTTGTAATAATTTTGTCATGGACTGAGAAACAACCATTTTAACATTTGCACTATGGCCAAATATTAAGAAGCATGTAAATAAGTTCACAATACGTCATGGGTAATATCACATAGAATTATTAAGCTTACAGAGGCGCACTCAGTCTTCGGACAAACATATTTTGATACCAGTAGATAAAATATTGTTACAAGTGTAAATTTTATGTACGTCTTACTCTAATAACCTGAGGTACAAGTTAACCTCTAATTTCAATGTAAAGAATGTTTGCAATTTTATACAAACGAAGAAAATGGTTTAGCACCGCCATTCTAATAAGACAGCCATTTATGTAACACATGCCCGATCCTCCGTGCCTGACATCGCCCTAGGGAGCCCACTTTATGTGGAATACATTTTCAGTCATTATTCTTAGCCTCTCAGCCACGAAGAAGAAGAGCTCTTTCCGGTGGGCTCCACTACTACCACAACACCTGGGCGCCCACTCAACATCCACGTCGTCTTCCTGTACTAATCGCCTTACCTGACCCAGTCAATCCCCCGCACCGTTCAACCCTAGTTTCCAGGCGCGGGTGCTTGGATGCTCCTAAGAGGGCGAAGGATGGTCTTGCAGCAGCAGGCCTCTGTAAGGGTCTCCAAGCTGCGAGCTGAGGCAAGGTACCGAGCGACCTCGGCCAGCCGAACCATTGCTATAGAAAAACTAATTCCAAGGGATTGAGTGCGAGGTCAGGAAGGAAATATATAGGCTCGGAGCAATGGTAGTTCTGGGCGCCATCTAACCAGCGAGGCCGGAGGCTCTGCCCGTGTCCTACCAGACGAGAGGACCACCTCCCGTGGTCCGACTTCATCACCCAACGAACCCACCGTGAAGAGAGCTTCATCGAGACGTCGTCATCTACAGGATAATTATATTACCTGGGAGGGCGACTGAAGGCATATTAGGAGTCGGGACACACAAAGGCATTTTAAGCTTCATCCGAGCAGAGTAGCGCCTTTTTAGCTCAATGCTAACTGAGTAAAGACACCTGCGCCTCTTTGAGTGAATATTGGACATATTAAAATGTTTCCATAGATGAATAACTTAGTGTATTTAATTGGAATGATAGATGCTTTCTTGCAGCATACTTGCATTGTCTTGAATTGAAAAAAGATAGTGTTATATATTTGAGTGCTTTTCCATCTAGCTACCCTTACCCCCTAGTTAATGCATGATCTGCTCCCCTCTGGACAGGCCAAAGCACCACACGCATCATTCAACTTTGTATAGAGCTGCGCGCATCATCACGGGCGGGTCCCCTCAATGCTTCCCAATTGGCTGTTGCGTAACTCGAACTTTGTACAGAGCCGCACGCATCACCACGGGCGGGTCCCCACGATGCTTCCCAATTGGCTGTTGCGCAACTCGAACTTTGTACAGAGCCGCACGCATCACCACGGGCGGGTCCCCACGATGCTTCCTAATTGGCCGTTTTTACGTAACTCTAACTTTGTACATACCCGCGTGCATCATTCAACATTGTAGAGAGTCACGTGCATCACCACGGGCGGGTGCCCACCACACTTCCTAATTGACTGTTGTGCAACTTAAACTTTGTACAGAGCCGCGCGCATCATACAACTTTATACAGATCCGCGCATATCACCACGGGCGGGTCCCTACCTACATTGATATTACTAAATCGTCCAATGTCTGTAAGAACTATAGGCATTCTGATTACTGTATTGTTTCTATTTTGGTTAGGTTAATCATCATTGAAAGCTGTAGGTGTTTAATATCTGATAGAAACATATTCGTTATTGTAGGCAAGTAACAACGAATATACTTCATGCGGTCCCTTCCAGGCTGTACCTTCGTGATAAATGTAAACAAAATATTTGCCAGTTTTCATGTTATGAACAATGAAGTCATTTACTGTTCCCTGTTGTAAGTACAAGAAATCTTGAACAGGAACTTTGGGTAAACTCAGGTTTTGCATGTGGGTGAACATGACGTGAACATAATCTTTAGATTTGGATTCAACAAGGAAGGATTGCAAAAAGTTTTAAAATTGCATAGCTCGTCGATTGTGAACCACGAGTTCCGCAACTGTATTGTTAAGGTTTTTTATTTTTTATTTTAACGAAAATTCCTTCACACGTACACCGCACATCCACTTGTGAACGTCCAAAGGCAAGTTTAAAGTTTTCACGAAATACTTTATTATAGTACTCGTATTTGACCTGAGAAGCAGGATGCGTTTCCTTAAATAATACATACATTGTCTTAACTGTAAGATCACTGTTCAAATATTACACGCCGTTTGCTGCATAATGACTCCATTTCACTAATTTTGTAAAAACACTTTGCATGGCATTTGAATGGGTTTCCAATACGTTCTGCAGATATAACGTTATCCACATAATTTGGATGTTCCAGTCCTTTTATCTTGGCCTTTTTATTTTATTTTTTCTGTAGTTAGCATCATTCCTTATGCCTCGTTTGCAGCTTTTTCGTGTTTGATTACACCCCACTGCTATCTCAGCACTCATAGTTATTTTAAAATAATAAAGTCACACAATTAGTATCACGATCACAATGAAACCTATCACAGCAGCACTTCAAAGCAACTACAGATCAACAGTAACGAGTACTACAAAACAAAATCTTGTAAAGGCGTAAACAGAGCAGCCAAATTTCTCTTACCTGAAGGTTTATCGCTTGTTCACTAGCTTATATTAATAATTAACAATCTACATTTCGAATTCATAAATATTAACGACTGACTTCCATAGATTTTTTTTTTTCAAATGCAGCATTAGTTTGACGAGTGTAGAAAAGGCCTCTGTCCTCGACTCGGGATCTTTCTCATCACAACAAAAACTTTACTAGGATGTATGTATCACAATAACAGTGCGACTCTGTCCATTTCTATGATCAAAAGAAGCGTCTACCACCCACTGCAGAATATGAATCCACAATAAAGTTTAATTGACAAAAAATTGACTCGGGGCCCTTTCTGTAATCATCGATTCATATGACTTTATGAGTGAAACAATATTTTCGAAATGGTGGTCAGTATATAACGCCTACGTACCTGCGAAACAAATTTCAAATTAACTTTGCATGCTGACTGCATCTATTATAACCATCAAATTTGTCTATATAGATACACATTTCTCTACCATTGTGTAATATAGTACCACATGAATCAAAACTGTGCCACATGTCGTGACAAAAATATGGTGAAGAAGTTGTACTGTGGTAAGCTATATTAATTTGTAACTTATGAGTGTGTCAGGCACATATTTTCAGAATGGTGGCTATTATAACACTTTGGGTTAATGTGCTGTATCTACGAAACTATACTACCGCTGTTAACTTATATTTATATATTGTATCTATCACAATCATCGAAGGTGTTAATGTGTTACATTCTTCTCCTCCATTGATAAGGATCGTCACATGAAAAAGAATGAAGTTTTATTCCATATATCGGGGTCCAATAGACCTATTCTTATTCAATTTAGCGTGCAAGTAGTGTATATAAAATAACTTATTTAGTGAATCATGCCTTATTTTAATTACTATTTTAATTACGTTAATATTATTGTACAATCCTTTCAACCTCACAAAGACCCCGCAAATTTAACGAGTATTAGATTATTAAGGTAACTGATGGATGAACTTGACTATGAACATTTTGAAAACGCACGACTTGCTTCAGAATCGTGGATCCATAGAAGGAATAATAAAGCTAAAATCAACATTAGAAGTAATTAAGTGTTTAAAAAATTTCTAAGAATGCAGTTAGTTTGGGAAACATGCTTTCTACAAATGAGCCACAGAATTAAAATTTCAAGAAGTAACTAGCGCTCGTAAATGACATCTTGTATTTAATACAAATAACAGCTTTTGAACATAACTCTTGAAATTCAAATAAAACAGACAAATTATTAATTTAATATTCATGTGAATAGCTGCTTCAGTAATAACAGATAAGTCAACCGACAAGCTCATAAATGACCACCATATATTATTATCTCTGTTGATACACTGAATAATTATTTAAAATATATAGAACAATCCTCATCAGGTAGTCCATGTCTCTCGATATTGTATGTAAACAAGGACACTAGATGTCGCTTCGTACATAGGGATGTACGAGATGACCTATACGAATACCATCAGACACGGTGGTGTCACATTAATATAAATAATTTAGACTATTATGTAATATTTATTAAACCATTTAACCAATTGAACTAAGTTTTTTACATTAGCTGTATTTATTAGAAGAATCACTAATGCATACACAGATCCTATTTGACCAGCCATTTTAATTTTAAAATAGTGCCAGGGGAGAAAATTGAGTATTTATTCATATCTGCGGAAAAATTCAACTAATTTCCACCCAATTTTGTAAGCTATTAACACGAAATAAGTACATGCAATTTACATGATTTAGGTGGGATCTGACAATTATTTTTAATGGTGGCCGTATAAATATTTTGACAAAATTGTCATATATATATATATATATATATATATATATATATATATATATATATATATATATATATATATTAAACAAATCAACCAAATTCAATAAAACTGATTGTACTGACAGTATTTATAAGAAGCATCGTTTTCACAACTTATTTCCAGGTATTTTTTAAAGATAACACCAAATAAGAAAATAAAGGCTTTAAACCACATCTCAGGAACCAATCAACCAATTTCTAGAAAATTCTTCACACAAGTAGCGCTTTGCTAAGCCATTTAAGCTGACGTATTTTAAAGTGGCTCAGGCACATTTTTTTAAATAATGGCCTTAAAAATATTTTAGGTTAATAAAATATATCAGTAAAAAAAGTAGACGCATGCTCCGAATTTGACCTCTGTAATGCATTTGAATGCACGCTTGCTTATGGTAGAGATTCTTTGGGTTCGATTCCCGGGTAATGCCCCTGTGTATTTGCACTTATCTCAAAATGACTGCATATGTTTCTGGCTTCATCTCCAAATAATATTTCTATCAACGAGTGGTCAAGGCCTACATACAATCGTTTTTAAGGACTTCAATTAAAAATTATTCGCACCCGTGTAGAGGAAAGTAGGTTCATTAGTTATATCAATAACTTCTTGTCACAATTAAAATTACTGCACCGCACATTTTTTCGTACTTGTAGTTTGATCTGAGAACAAGTTATTATAGTTGAATACATTTATGTGAATATGTCGAGATGTATTAATTTGTGACGATAAAAAAGTGAGAGTTAAAAATTATAAATATCTATCATTCTGTCATTTGACTATTGCGAAACTTTTTCTTGTATGCAAAAATAATGTAAAAAAACGAGTCACGGCCACAACACATAAATATCGATATCACGAGAAGATAAAATATTATAGTTCTTTTACATAGCCAACAAGAAGTATTTCTCACAGCATCCACGTCAAATTCCTGAGAAGTATAATGCGCAAAAAAAAAATGCGTTTTTTTTTTTAAATACGAACATTTTTCACTATGTATAAAATTTCATTTTCTTTTGAGCCCAAATGCACCTTTCTAAATGATTTATATATTTCCTCTCAAAATAGTTACAAAGATTTTCAGTTAATAGGTTGAAAAATGTGTATACAGAGATAATAACAGTAAATAAATGTCGTTACCGCCTAAAAAGTCCGAATAAGTCTGCCCTCATAAGTTGAGAAACTCTCAATATAGGTTTTATGTAGACTGCTATTTTCGTCAAATTTGAGACATTAATTTCATAACGGGGCAGCGGTGACACAGTGGCTAGGGCGCTCGCCTCCTACCACGACGATCCGAATTCGATACCCGGCGGATTCACTACCGGATTTTCGCATGTGGTAATCGTGCTGGATGATGACGTTTTCGGGCGGGTTTTCTTGGGGTACTCCCGTTTCCGCCACCCTTGCATTCCAGCACCGCTCCATCCTCGGGTCTCATTTCATGCCATGTCCGGAGATGACGGGCACCTACGGATCCCAGCTGGAAAGCCCTTCACTCGGTGAGTGTTGCCTCGCCCTGGATTCACTCCCAAATCGAGTTTTTTTTTTTTTTAAATTCATAACGATGTCATTAAATTAACGACAAAATTTAGAATAAGCACACCGTTTCCAAAAGTTTCAAAACGCCTCTTGATCAACATAAGGTAAATAATTAATACTTCAACGTCGATGCCAGCTTTTACTCGTGGCGGCTGGATTTGCAGGGGGCTGTAGGAATAAATCATGGAGTGATTTCAAAAGTTAACAGTCGCAAAGAGCCTGTAAATAACTATTTACATTGACGTAGCGAGTTCACCTGATTTGAAGGAAAAATATCTGTTCCAGGGAAATGTGATCACGATTTACAGCCTACACGTTGTATCATAACGCTTTTTGAGTCAACACTTTGAAAAAGACCCAATGCATGACGTGATTGGTTGTTTCCTAGCTGTTACATTTATCACATATAGGCCTATATTTTAATCCTACTTCCATTAAAGTAAGAGTGTCTGATTTTTGGTTACCTTGAACTATTAACTACTATGGATTTATCTCTTAATTACGATCTTTCATTTGTAAATAATATGTATAAAACAGAAGGAAAACAGGCATGTTAGAATCACCTGGCAAGAAATACTCACACAAAATATTGTTCAACTGAGCTCTCACAAATACTGTGCATTATCTCTTTGGTGTAATTTTCTAGACTTAGTTATTTTTTTTTGCATGAGGCCGAGGAATAGCATGAAAGTGGAATGGCACGATTTCAGAAAAGTTGGAAGTAATCGTGAATGGACTAAAGCGTTCCCTCCCTGTCTCTCTTTCTCGACTCTTAACAACGCCAGACAATATTTACAGAATGCCGTTCCTGTGTCTGTAAAGGTCGTAGAGTGCTCGCAGAGAACACACCTTCATTCCGCGTGGCACGTTATCCTCAAGGCCGCCCGAAAGAATCTCTCCGAGCTTTCAATAATATAAAGTTGTCATCGAAATACATGTTACATGCAAGTTCCTGCTCTCCAGGATAAAAATCAGGTGGATATTGCTGCCGCACGAAGACCAGCAGTTTGAAACGTTAGCACACAAGTTAAATAAGAAGGAAAAAACATTTATATAATCCATTCACGGTTACTTCACACTTTTCTGAAGCCCTGCTGAAGTTCTACTGCCAGGATATTCATCCGCCTCACGCAACCAAAGTATAAATAAGTCTAGAAAATAGAAAATTACACCAAAGGACAACGCACCGAATTCGTGCGCATTCCGTTGTAATAATATTTTCAATAAGAACTATTTCCTTCTAGGCGCTACCAACACAAGTTTTCCTCACTATTTTTTAATCATATTTACTATAAATGAAATATTGTAATACATAGATCAATTATAAGTAAAACTTCAATTTACTCAAAAATAAGATACTTTTATGTAACAAAGGTATAAAACGCTTGTGATACATGGCATATTAAGGAGATACCCAAACGTGTCCTACATGGGGTGATTTTTCATAGGTTTGATTCAAAAACAGTGAAGAAACCGCGACTAGAGTCTGCATTGTTTTCTATGCAATGTTTTGGCGCCCGCCTGGATATAAGAAGCTAACGCGCACGTTTGAGGTACTGAAACCACAAAAAAAAAAAAAAAGAGAAAACGCTGGCACCCGCATCAGGTACACCAACTCCACTATGCGAAAGATACTGAGTTGACGCGCAGTATTTTTCCTCCCTGCTATATCTATACTTAGGACTTCGAACGATAACCGTACAATTTTACTCGTGGGAAAATTATAGCATAGTCTAGTTAAGGTTTAGTTTTTCCTCAGGTTAGGAACAAAACGAGATTTATTATGTGGTGACTTTGACGCAAGGAAAGTTTCCGTCGCTAGTTGCACTGGTGTTTCAAAGAGGTATGTGTTATACTGACGGTATATGGAGAAATTACATAGTTTTGAGCTTAGGAGTTGATTTTTGGCTCTAATATTCTTTTTACAGATAATAAAATCAAGTACTTGAGTTATTTCGTACCTATTGTTCCCACAAAACAATAATTGTGATTACAAGAGCAAACAGTAAAAATATAACTCTGTTTGGCATTAAGCGTTCATAAGCAAGCTTATTTCGATGGAAAAACATTATAACATTAAGTGAGAAATAATTATATAGCTATCATTGAAAGGAACTTTGCAGTTTTATTCTTTCCCTTACGGAACCTACATAGGAAAGCCTTATTATATAACTTTTGTTTGAACAATTTTAACACTTTTTTTTTTTCGTTACTTATCAAATTTGGATGTAAGCCAACGTTTTGCTCAATCTAGTTTAGAACATGTGAATATATTACGTTATATTTCGATTCTAGTGCGAAGAACAAATTTTAATCTTTACGTACAGTAGGTTCTAACAAAATACAAATAGCAACATTTTACAAAATTATTTTTTTATTTTATAAAAATTACGATTGACTCAATTACTTACGTACAATACTAAAAAAAATACAAGTACACATGCGACACCATTGACCTTGAGGACAAAAAGTTTGTTATCAAACTAAAATATTTGAGCTTCTCGTCATAAGTAGAATTAACCTTAGTCCAGCGCATGATCCTACAGAAACCTCGCAGATATTCACAGCCTGTATTATAAAAAGTATATCAGTGTGCAAATGCCGTCTTTGGTTACGATGAACAGTTGTAAAATATTGTTTTCAACATGTGATATCTGAGAAAATTTGTATCTGGGCTTAGTGTGACGTCTGGTTTCTTTTCAAATTAATCTCTAGTGATAAATTGACCTGCAGTTTAGGTTACAAGTACCGACATATATCAAACAATCTGAACACGTACTTCACGGCAGTAAGACGGCCAAATGGAAAGGCGAAAATGACAAAATTTTCCCCATTATTGAGGGAACAAAGAGGGAGAAAATACTATCTACCAAAAAGTAATTGGGTACCCGTGAAGATAGGTAATTCAGTACGTCAGTTGACTTGTGTTTTACGGCCTTCAGTGTAGGACCACTGGTGTTTGTCCGTGGTAGCATGAACACAGAGGCCTATTGTAACATTCTGGATAATTAAATGCTCCCAACTTTGTGGCGTTTTAAGGAATGATCCGTATTACTTCCAGGATCACATTGCCAGATGCCATGTTTCAAGGGCTACTATGCAGTGGTACGCCGACAACAATGTTCGCCGATTTGACTGGCCCGCCCAGAGGCCCGACCTCAACCCTATAGAACATCTTTGGGACGAATTGGATCGCCAGGTGAGGGCTCGGCAGGCGCGGCCAAAATCCATTGCTCAACTCATGGGATGGTTGCAAGAGGAATGGCGACGAATCCCCATGGATGTTCTGCACACACTCGTAGAGAACATGCCAAACAGGGTGGCTGCTGTTATAGCCGCAGGAGGTGGCCCTACGAAATTCTAACGGGGTGACAACCACCGAGCAAACATTGTGGACAGGTGCCCAATTACTTTTTGGTAGATAGTGTATTTCATTGTACCCTTGTAAATGTATAAACGGATGATATTAAAACCACACTCCACGCCTATTAAAACAACCATTACTGAGTATCATACTTAAATGCATTAGTATTCATTTTTCCCAGCTGCACAAAACTATTCCTTTCCGGGGTTTAATTCTGAACCTGAATCATCTAACTTTTGCTCGTAGCGCTTTTGAACGCATCTAATAACTACAGAAGGCTGTGTAAAAAAAATTAGTTTCCTGGTTTTTTAATGAGGAGGTAATATTGCAGCAATTCTTTGTTTTATTCCTACGAAGTTCTGCAAGATTATGTTAAACTATAAAACCCTCATGTCCGGTATAGGCTGTTCACGATAAAGTGAGCACTTTTGAAGCCCTAGATATTTTTTACTTTCAGCCACTTTTTATTTTTTAACCAACTTTTAAATTAAATATTGTCATTTAAGTAATAAACACATTGTTTATATTCCACCGCAATCGGTAGTTAATGTCTAAAGCTAAAATAAAATATATCTATTTGTTGTTATTCCAAATGAGAGGGCTTTTAAAAGTGCTCACTTAACCGTGAATAGCCTAACCTTGAAAGCACTCTGTTAGGGATTCGGGTTTGGCTAATGGATTTTCCCGAGAGTGGGAAAGGGGATGAGCGGGGATTCCCTTCACTGATCAAAATTAAGCGAAGTAATATTGTTTCTGCAACTTGTAGACGACGTCAGTCGAATGCGATTTTTTGCTTTTTACAGCAATTGAAAAGAGAGATATAAATGAAAACAAGCCGATGCGGAATCGTAACTGATGTTAGCTACGGGCTTAGGTGAAGGTGACCGAAGTACAGTGTACAGTCCCGTCTATAATTAATTTAATACTTAGGAAGAATTTGCACCCACCACCAAATCTCTTGCTGTGGTAAATGCTCTTCGCCCTATATTGTCACCACAGTGTCCATCTCTATAGTCTATTCACGATTTCTTCGGCCTTTTTAAATCAAACCTTTGAAAAACTTCCCCAGGTATGACGTGCTTGGTTGTTTCCGACATATGCCATGTATCACATGCGTTTTATACTTGTATTAACATAAAAGTTACTTTTTTTCTGTTAAATTGAAATGTTATTCATAATTTATCTATAAATTATATTGCTTTATTTATAAATAAATCGAATAAAAACATTGGGAAAACACGTGTGTTGGTAGCGCCTAGTAAGGAATAGTTCTTATACAAAATACTGTTACGACAGAGTGCGCACGAATCCGGCGCGTTGTCCCTCTGGTGTAATCTATCAGATTTAGTTAAGCTTAGTTTGTACTAGGCGGAGGAATATCGTGGACGTAGACCTTTAGCAGGTCTTCAGAAGAGGCCGAAGATACCGTGGATCAACTATATGATGTGCTGCTTCTTTGAAAGATCACTGTAAAATTATTTCTGGTTAACTTCCTAAACTGTAATGGAAATTTTTAAAATTTGCACTGTACGTTAATAATACCACACATCAAGCTGTAGGTATAGAAATGTTTAGCTTCGCTACTACACACAGTTGGGGTTTCCATATGCATCTGACTGCTTCCTGAACAAATTTAGGAAAGCTACAATAAATGTATAGGGGAAAACATTACCATTCCTGCTTTCTCACTTAGCATATACGCTGGTATGGTAAGTTTACGAATAATTTCTTAGAGTGAAGTTATGAAGCAAACATTTCCCAAACTGAACGCCCCTTCAATCGATAAATGTCTGGTCCTCTTACGGCACTTCAACACTTTGCATGCATAGTTTATCGAGATATGAAACCATGTAAATTATAAATAAATATATATATAATTTATTCAATTGGAATGTTGTATAAAGCAAATGAACCTAAAATACTTATATAACAACAATTTTTAAAAATAGGTGCCTTATCTACTAAACAGGCAGCCAACGCAGAAACGACGCCGGCTCTAGTGTATACAGTACTGTGGAGTTTAGCCTGGTTCCAAATAACAACGCGAATTTTGCATGTCCCTATTAATGAGCCTACTTTCCTCTACATAGGTGCAAATAAATTTGAGTGAAGTTCTTGAAAGCTTAAATGGTAGGTAGGCGGTGACGTCTTATTGACAGTAATATCATTAGAGATGAAAACTGAAACATGTGAAACAGTACAAAGAAAATTGTAACACAGGAGTTAGTTACCCGGGATTCGAATCCAAAAAAAAAAACTCCTAAAATTAAGCTATCTTGCAATCATATGCATCACGGAAGCAGGATTCGGAGCATCAAATTCGGATGTAATCAGTGTAATGTTTTGAATGATTTAGTTCACAAACCTGAAGTATTTACTCCGCCATCATTTTAAAAACAAGTGTCTGAGACACTAAAACACATAAGTTCTCATGGCCTACCATAATGCTAGTTGTGTGAAAAATTTTATGGAAATCGGTTGAGTGGTCTCCGAAATATGACATAAAAGACATTATTTTCTTAAATTCCGCTCTGTTTCCAAATTGCTTAAAAAGAGGCTCTGTACACGATGTTTGTAACGGATACTGTCAGCACAAAAAGTTTGATTGAATTTGAAATTGTTAAACTGTTAATTAGATATGGATGACCGCCATTATTTAAATCATATTCTGACCCCATTTCAGTCATATGGCCTCCTGTAGGAATGCAAATTGTTGCGGAAATAAATCGAATTATTCAGAAAATATATAACGAAATGTTCAGTTTACTCACCTGAAACTACTTGATAAAAAATCCGGCATATGAGGATATCTGTATACATATCGGCTGATTGGTCGTCAAGATGTGGCAAAAATCTCTATTGATCGTGTGACAATCTTAGGAAATGGAGGGCAAAACGTTTATATATTTGCACATTCGAGTATTTTCATAGATACAATATACAAAATTAAACTTCAATCTGTTACATTGTATCGTATATATAACACACTAAGCTAAAATGTTTGTATATGCGCCATTCACAAAATAAGAGACTTACATTATTAAAACGTATGAACTAATATAGCCTACCCCAGTACAAATTCTTCGCCAAACTGGAAAGAAATCGGAAACATTGTTCCCGAAGAAACAGCATAAAAAACTATATCACGTGGGGTTATCTCACTAAATGAAGGATAAATGAGACTTTGCATAGACAATTTTGATGGATATAACTTCTACTGTCAGCATACAAAGTTAAGTTGAAAATTGTTTTGCAGTTTCGCAGATGAAATATTCGGAGCTAAAATATTTATATGGCGACATTTTGAAAATATGTGTGTCTGACCATCTCAAAATTTATCAGTTTACACAGCCTGCCATAGTGCTAAATGTTTGCTAAATTTGGTAGAAATCTGTTGTTTTAGGGAATCACATAATCTTAATTAGTCATGTAAAAATATTTTACAAAATAGTGGAAAAAAGATATTCTGTGTACACATTTGATTGTAGTAATATATACAGCTTTCATACAATTTGTCTTTGTATTTAATTACATAGTTAATACGATATATCAACTAAAATAACTACATGGCCGTCATTTTAAAAAATAACTGTCTGATATACCTAAATCATATAAGTTAACTTTAACTACCATATTATTACTTGTTTGCTATATTTGGTAGGAATCGGCCAATTGTTTCCCGAGATATGACATAAAAATCTTATTTATTCATGTAACACTACCTTACAAAATAGAGGACAAATGGTATTCCACGTAGACACATTTGATGTTTGTTATATATACCACTAGTATACAAAGTTAAGATGGAATTGATTAAATGATTTCTAAGGCATAGTGTACTATACTAAAATAGCTTGATGGCCGTCATTTTGAAAATAGGCATCTTCCATACTTGAAACACATTTGTACAAATCAACTGCGTCAGTACTACTTGATTGCCAAATTTGGTAGGAATCTGTCAATTGTTTCCCGAGAAATTACACAAAAAATTGATTAATTCATGTAGCGTTATCTTACAAGTTGGCAGACAAAAGCTGTTTTTCGTCTTATTTAATACTTGTAATAGGTACTGTCAGCATACAAAATTTGGTTGAAATTGGTCAAATGGTATGGCAGTTATACCAAATATAGCTAAAATATTTGTATGCCCACCATTTTGAAAATAAGTGCCTAACAAAGTTTACTTACATACATTTACTTAACCTATCATACTATAATTTACGTGCCAAAATTGAAGAAAGTTAGTTGTGTATTTTTCGAGATATAACATAAAATATTTATTTTTTCATGTTGCACTATCTTCCAAAATGGCAGATAAAAGTGGTTGTTGTTTGCCTTCCCCAGTAACAACTTTTTGTTGACTCAACATTGGTCCAACTTCTGGCTCTGGCGTTGGGCCAACGTTGGAAAATGTAAATTAGCCCAACATCAAAATGTCACTCGGGGCAACGTTGGTCCAACGTGCACCTTTACATTGTCTGCTAACTGAAATATGTTGCTCAACCTACATTATTACGCCAGTAAAAATTTATGGTTTTCTGCACGCTTTCCTAAATTCTCTTTCTTTCAAACATATGCCATATCAATCAAAAAACCAATATGCGGTTTGTTGGCTTTGCTTTGATTTATCACACGTATATTACAGATCACCAATCTAATATGATGGAAACACAAACATTAACGTTGCTATTATGTTGGTTATTCGTAGTATTTTGATCATTTACATAATAATATTCTTTCACTTTCAGAAAGGCGTTCACAGTCATTTATCCTCAGTTAGCAATGTTTTTCGAGGATGGTTATTGCATACATAATGCCAACTAATAAACTCTTCCAATGTTGGTTGCCATTGTTTTACATAAACTTTGCCCAATAATAAAAATATTTCAAAATACATCAACCCTCTTATTTCTCATCACATACCACTCCACATTACGACCTGAAAAAACCCATTGGCAGATATCAAATTCGAACCCACGACCCTTTGATTAGTCGCCCAACACCTTATCTACTAGACTACCGTAATGTGTTATCTGTAGTTCAGAAATAGGCACATATCAATATATTTCAGTTCAAATATACAATGTTGGCCATGGCTATCAATGTGCTGCCAACAATTAGCCACCCATGAGCATTAAAATCTCTTTGAAACAAAAAATAACATGTATTATAATCCTAACTGGTAATCAAACATGAACAATTGTTGATAATTTTTTATCCTGTCCATTATATAGAGCATTTTTGGAAATATGTTGGTTACATAATATTGAACAAACCGGCCAATAAACAAAAAAAAAGTATTAATTATCTACTGTTTGCTCTCCTACATTATCCCAACATAAGATCAACAAAACATATTTGAAATAAAAATGGTCAGTTATGTGAAAAACATTTGTACTTCATTAAATACGGGAAAGGGACATTCTGTTCATTAAGAATAGGTACCTATTCCCTGAAGTTAATTAAATATGATGGTTATACATTATGTTGGCAGAACGATGTTTATTAGTTGAAATTATGTATGCAGTAACACATATTCGCAAAACCTTGCTAACTGTGGATAATTACTGCATGAATGCCTTTCTGAAAGAGAACAATATTATTTAGCAAATTATCAAAATACTTCGAATAACCAACGTAATACCATAGTTGGGTTTCTGTCATATTATATTGGTGATCTGTAATAAACACGCAATAAAGCAATGCAAATCAAACCGTATTTTGTTTTTTTGATTGAAATGCCATAGGTTTGTAAGAAAGAGAATTTAGGAATTCCTGTAGAAAACCATACAATTTCATTGACCCAATAAAGTAGGTTGATCAACATATTTCAGTTGGCAGCAAATACAAAAATACACGTTAGGCCAACGTTGCCCTGAGTGACATTTTGATGTTGGCCAAAATTACGTTTTTCAACGTTACCCAATGCCAGAGCCAGACATTAAGCCAACATTGGGCCAACAAACGTTTCTGTATGTTTACCAACTAGTTGCCAACAATCAGCCAACCTTTACAATCAAAATATATTTCAAATACAATTAGTATATGTATTAAAAACCAAATGTTTAAGCAAACATGGAAAATAATGTTTTTGCTCATATCTAACTTTCTATGGAGCATTGTTGAAATTATGTTTGTTACCTTACACAACGTTGACCCAAATAATGAAAAATGACCAAACACCATCCATTTGGTTCCCAAAATTAAACCAACTGAACATATCTAATAGAAAAATGGTCAATATCGTGAACAACATTTACATCTCCTACAATACAGGAAATAGCCATTGTTTTCATTAAGAATAACTATTCCCTAACTTCGACATTAAAGTGTTGGTTGTACAGTGTTGGGCCAACATAAAAATTAATACAATTTACCAAATGTATATCTGCCAACTTATTGCCAACATTCAGCCAACCTCGACAGTCAAATTAAAAAAAAAAAACATTTAGTATTAAAAAACCTAAATTCCAAGCAAACATTAAAAGTTGTGTTTTTTATTCCAAAAATATTAATAAGCATTGTTGCACATTTTTACCAATACAAGTAGCAATCGCCAACTGTTTGGTTTAAAACATTGTCCCAACATTAAACCAACTACACATATTTGAAAGAAAAATTGGTAGTTTCTTGAAAATCGTTTGTATTTCATAATGTACACGAAAAGAACATTGCTTTAATGAGTAATAAAATATTCCCTGACTTTTCCATAAAATGTTGGTTTTACAATGTTGGCCCAACATAAATATACATACACATTACCATCAGTATGTCTACCATCTTGTTGCCAACATTTAGCCAACCATTTTAAAGTTTCCAAAAATTGCTCTTGCAACATATTGTGACATTTTTTGATATAATGAAGTGTTGGTCTATTGTTTTTCTAAGGTATCTCATTGAAATTTTGGATTAAAATTGTTTGGTTGGCATAATATATTGGGCCAACGTTGTATTCATACATGTTTTATAACCCAACACATTGCCAACCTTTCCAACCAAATGTGAACTGTTGGGCCAATGTATCTTGCTACTTGGGTTATATGATACTTGTAATAGATACTGCCAGTGTAAACTACTTGGTCCAAATTGGTCAAATAGTATGGTATTTACAACAAATATACCTATATTATTTGTATGACCGCCATTTTGAAAGTGCCCGGCGTGGTCTAAAACTATCAAAGGTATGTGTTCTTGCTTAGTACATATGTGTACCAAGTTTGGTGGAATTCGGTTCAAACATTCAAAAATTGAAAGGGACACCCACATACACACACACAGCCACACAGACAGGAAGATGATCTCATAACCCCTTCTTTCCTTCGAAAAGTAGTCTATTAAAGGCTTTATTCATCATTCAAAATGGTAGACCAATAAAAAGTGCCTTTTAAAATTTCAATGCATAAATGATGGACAATAAAGGCTGTTCACGATAAAGTGAGCACTTTAGAAATCAACCTTCGAAAAAAGTCACTGCCCCTATCTGTGTATATTTTTACGGGCGCACTGAGTGGCATGCACCCAGTAAAGATGGTAATGATAGATGGAAAATAGTTCCATATGTTAACATCGAATAAGAAGTGCTAGGTAACCATTTGCGATAACTTAAATAATTGATTTCACTTTCTTTTTATTATAAAGCAACTAAGTGTAAAACTGAGCATATTTGTAACATATTTACTTTTCTAATAATTTCACAGTTTCTCTTGTCCAATGCACGAATAAATGATGAGGTTTATGGAAATGTTAATCTTACATAAGGCGGAATAATACACATCGTGTATAGAAATAGATCTTAGCAGGGCTTTCAAAAGTGCTCATTTTACCGTGAACAGTATAAAAACCTACCGAATTTGCTTTAAATAAGTTGAATGGGTCCCTAGATATGATATAGTACCAACAACTTTAAAATTCAATCATTTTGAATAAAATCGCCCAGAATGGTCGGAAAATACAAGTACTAGGATTTGTACTGAGTTTGATAAAATTCTGTTCGTGGGCTCAGGAGTTATTTTTGGGATGTGGGACATACGTTCAGGAAGACATTTGCACGATTTCATAAACACAACGTATCTATTCCAGGAAAGTAGGCCAAAAAAGGATGATACAGTCCATTATCTTGTGGAGTTCATCAGCAGCTATCTTCCTGGTCTACCACCACACAAGCTTCTTCTCAAATTTGGGGACTTCATTATTGTTACTCCGAAAACTGCTAAAGTCCTACAATAACTCCAGACTCAATTTGAAGGCTTGAATAAAATATGTAATCGACGATATAGTCTTCAATGGATGTGCACAGAGAAGGAATAAGCATACACAACACACATATAGGCCATTCACGTTAAAGTGAGCACTTTTGAAAGCCCTCTCACTTGAATACTAATCAATAAATTTATGTTATTTTAGCCTCGGACGTTAACTTCCAAATGCGGTGGAAGATATACATTGTGTTAATTACTTACATGGCAATATTTATGTAAAAAGATAGTTAAAGAATAATAAATGACTGAAATAAAAAAGTAACTAGGACCTCAAAAGTGCTCACTTTACCGTGAAAAGCCTATACCAATCATTCAATTCGAGTAGTCTATAGAATTTAAGAGACTACAATTTCCCTCCAAAGTTCTTTTTATCACACCTGTAGATGAGGTCCAGGGACAGTCGCTTATGTTGTCAAGGAGAGATTTTAAGAAGAATGCTTGTCACATACGCAGCTCTAATGGCTTGCTCCAAGAGTAAGATCAACTACAAATTATAATCCTAGCATCTGAGGGCAAAAGCACTAATCGTGTCTAAAAGCTGTGCATGATAAAGTGAGCACTTTCGAAATCTACCTTAGGAAAAAGTCACTGCCCCCGAATGCATACAATTTAACAGGCATACTAAGTGGCATGTACCCAGTAAAGTTGGTAATTATGGATGGGAAATAGTTCCATATCTTAACGTCAAATAAATAGCGTTAAGTAACTATTTGTGCAAATTGAAATTACTTATTTTACTCTCTGTTTTTTAATGCTAACGCGTCTAAGTATAAGAATGAGCATATTTGTAACATATTTACAATTCTAATAATTTTACAGTTTAACTTGACCAACGGATGAATAAAGTGATGAGACCCGTGGCAATATTAATTTTACACAAGGCGGATGAATACACAACGTGCGTACAAGTAGATCTTAAGCAGGGCTTTCAAAAGTGCTCATTTAAAATGTGGACGAAGTCGCAGACAGAAAGCTAGTGATGATATACTCTGACGATATATAACAAGCATCTAACAACAAATTATGCATTTGAACGCCTAAAGTTAACACCACTAAGTAATTCAATGTTTTATTTATATTTATTTTTTTACAAAATTTTTCGTTTATTTCTAAATAGAGCACGAGTGTACAATTATGCAGAGCCCTACAGTACGTTCGAGCTATGATGGCAAGATTTTTACATTTCAGCAAAAGTAGCACCAATGTTTACATTTCGCTTATGTATCCATATGCCACCAGCTGGTGGGTAAAGTTGCAGCTGTATTGTTTATTCACATGCTGTCATGAGCTGATCCATTTGTCGTTGTAGTACTGCTAAATTAATTTTTCTGTGGTTATACATGATGTAATAAAAAACAAAGTAACCGTGCATAAAATAAAATATTTATCAGGAAGTAATAATGAGAAAGCATCAAAGTATATAGAAATAAATAAAATTAGACTTTGGCACAACTAAAAAATGCACCTGCATACAAACTGAGATACACAATTTCATTATGAAGCAATGCTTTACGCATCACTAGTGCAATACTTCTTTTTCAGTATTTTCCAAAATTTATGTAAAATACTTTTAAACAAAAATAATTTTCCAAAGAGATACTTGCGCACTGCTCCAACCCGTAAGTTATATGTTGTGACACTTCCAACAGCCAAACACGCTTGTAACACATGACCGTTAAGCACTGTTTAATTTATTATAGACTGCCAATCCGCCATCACTTCACTCAGGTGTTATGGAGTGACTACCCGTGACTACCCACGAATAATTGAGAAGCAGCCAAGAAGCTCATTTTTCTCCGACTTGGTTTCCAAATTTTGAAATTTCTCAAGCAATTTTTTTTACTGAACATAGCCTATGTCCATCTGGAATAATATAGCTTGCTAATAGCGAAATTATTCTAAGTATCGGCCGTGTAATTTCCGAGACTACCCGAGACATACAAAAAAATAAACTCACATTACCTCTTATAATATTTGTATATATGGCAAATTTGATTTTATATGTCTAAAACGGTGATTGTAATTTTTACCACGCAGTGTCATTTTCGACGTGACGGAATATATGTCAAACCTATAAATATTAGCTATTCGCGGAAATTGCCAGAAAGCGCACTTTCACTCATAATAAAGGTAGGTAGTTGGGCTTAACGTCTCGTCGACAGCGAGGTCATTAGAGACGGTGCAAGTTGCGCAGGGAGGAGGGATTGGGGAAGGATTGGGAAGGAATCGGCCATGGCCTTTGTTAGGGACCCATCCCAGCATTCGCCTGGAGTGATTTCGGATAACCATAGAAAACCGAAATCAGGATGGCCGGACCGGAAATCGAACCCGGTGCTCCCGAATGCGAGTCTAGTAAGTTACCACTGCGCCACCTCGCTCGAAAATAATTATGAAGTATGTCAGGATTAAAAGTAATGTGCCGGGTTAACTCGTCACAGACGTGTGGTCGGGTTGCCGGTTTTCCACACAGGTAGCACCACAGTCGTCAGGATTACTAACACTCTATTCTACTCACCATTTTCCGGGTTTTGCTGTAAAAAAAAAAAACAATTTGTGTTAGAAACACGTGGCGTGAAATAATAATACAATTATTTCCAGAATAAGAACGCGTGTCCCACTTGCCTAGTTAAATATAATACAGTAACAATACACTTTGGTCACTTTGTGTGGTGTCCGGAGGGCGAGTAAGCATAGTACAGTACAAGAGACAACATGGCGTGTCATGACGTCCCAGCGATTACAGGCCGAATAGTAATTATTATCAAGTAGAATCACTGCACACGGGAATACATTGTCAAAAATACACAGAGCTCGCAGAAATTGAAATCATTTGAGTGTTCGTTAGTTTTTTTTATTGCCATTTATGGCAGTGCGTGCCTTGGTAGCGCATTTCATAGCAGGAAACATAACCGCCTGCTGCTGTATCCGGTATTTTTAAAAGTCAACTTTTCGCGCCGTACTCTCCTAAATCGACTCAGGCTCGAAATACATTGCATCACACGAACGTAGAAACATTTTACAATACCCTGTTACAGTCCTGCAGCATAGCTTATGCGTGTAAAGCATATACGTGACTAGAGAGCACTAGTATTGAATGTCTAGGGGAAAGGGAAACGATGCGAAAAAAACACGCACCGCAATAGTTGGATTTCATTTGAAACACCTGCACATTATTATTTCAGCAAAAATTTTTGTTTATCGAACTATTAACAGATGTTTTGTGGCCACGTAAAATAAAATTTATGTATTAATAATTTGCTTACGAGCTGTTTCCAACTCTCGTATTTCTCCATGAGCACGGCTGCGAGAATAGCCAACATAATGTAGACTTCATTGGTTCATGCATCAGCTGATACAGGATTTCGTTTACGGTGGGCTTTGTGCTATGTTAACACATACTTGCTGTCAAAATATTGCCTTTGTAAAGTGAACAGGCTATACGCCCTTCTTGACACAAAACTATTAATTTAAAATGTTCTTTGAAATCATTGCTCATGTAACTTCATATAGGGCTACCTACTTTCTAAATGCGTGACTCATGCTAATGGCGTATAATGTGAATTAATCAGGCCTAAACTTTCTATAAGAATTATTCAGTCAACTAAATTAAATACGTCTGTGAATCGGTATATTTAGAATTCCGTTTTGTTGTTTAAATTGTTTCTGGTCAGTTTTTTTAATATATTTTTTACGTTCGTAAAACGAATAATTTAAATTTTTTAAAGGTTTTTTTTTAGTAATAATTGTTTTCGTAAAAGTTGTTGAATATGTTCCTTAATTTTTTTTCTTGGCATTTACGTACAATTGCCTAAAGCGTTGTGATTATTAACTATACACAATGCCAAACGGTTGTGTTACAAGCAATGAATTTTACTATATGCTATTCACGATAAAATTAGTACTTTTGAAACCCCTGCTTAAGATCTGCATTTACGTTATGTATTCTTCCGCCTTATGTAAGATTAACATTGTCATGGGCCTCATAACTTTATTCATGCATCGGTCAAGTGAAACCGTGAAATTAAAATTAGAAACGAAATAAATTATTTAACTTATCAGAAACGGTTAATTAACACTTTATTCACCGTCATGATATGGAACTATATCCCACCCGTTGTTAGATACCAACTTTACTGGGCTAATGTCATTCAGTGCGCCAGTTAAAATATATGCATTTAGGGGAAGTGACTTTTCTCTAAAGTTGATTTCAAAAGTGCTCACTCTATCGTGAACAGCCTTTGATTGTCTTACCCTTAATTTTTCAAACTGACGGCAGGCATTTGTTGCGACAAAGGGCAGTTGTGTCAATGTTTCACTTAATCGTACGAATATCTTATGAGAAAACTGAAACCCCACCTATAGTGTATCATGCCGCTTGACGTCTTTAAAAACTTCAACTTCTGGAATAAGTAATATACGAAGAAATATTTTTGAATTCTCCCGCTGAAGAACGATAGTACTTCCTAAACAAATATATCAGTAACACATTATTTTACTTATACGCTACGAGTCAAGGCGTCTTAAGTTTTAAAGAGAAATTTGGGAACAAAATAAAAATAAAGAATTATTTCCCAGGATACAAAATTTACTGGAAAACAAATGAATAAAAGGGTCAGTTAGCCATTTGTTTACATAATAAGGTCTGCAAAATCTACGGTCCAAGTTTCGAATTGCTACGAGATTATTATTTGTCTTATCATTCATATTTTCGAAACGGTATCATCACTTCGAAAGACAGCTATTCGTGAGTGCAAATCTTAAAATGCGGAATCTTAGCGTGAGATTTTCCTCCATTTCGTACTTACGTTTAGAAGGCGGTGGGAAAATTGCACGTGACATGAATACCGCATGTGTTCAGCAAACTGAATAGCCTCCGGAGAAAATTAACTGAACTCAGAAATGCACTACAAAACCGAAATAGTGGAAATGTATCTACTGGAAAAAGCGAGAGCTTTATAAATATTATGGTGGCCGAAATTAGCTGCATTACATGTTCGCTGTAGGCTTTCCCATCCTAGTACCGTTGTCTAGCCTCATACCGTTGTAATATGGTGACCAATGATATCCCCGTACATTGAGAACAGCTACAATTATATGACGTAAATTACAATGCACCTTCTTATACTTCTAAATTCCGACATGAAAAAAAAAAAACACTTTACAGCGAAAATATTTGCTGTCTTTGGCCAATTCGGGGCTATTCTCATACACGAGCCGCTCTTTACCTCACACGAAAAACCACGGTGATCCAACAAATTCCAGTACGAATTGGCCAGCATCGCGTGATGATGAATAATTCGCAATCATCCAGGGAACAAACTCCACACAGCCGATGCACAACTCCCGACGTACTCGAACTCCCACCCTTAATTAATAATTCATAAATATTCACACGGTCGAAGAGACACGAAATCACACCACCATTCTGCGCGCCGCCATACACGTTCACCGGCATCCAGGAAACACCATCCAGGGCGCGGCCGGCGATTTAACCGAATAAACGGTACTTTAGCAGCTCCAAACTACATTTCGGTACTTTTTTTTCTTCTGCAGAACACGCTTCACAGACATCTGCGAAAGTAAACAAGTGTCTGACTTTACATCGTTCATGCATTTATTTTCTGCAATGGAAAACATGTTGATAATATTTTATATCGGCGTACATCAAAATGCACCTGAACAAAATGATTTAGGATCTTTTGTGGAGCCTAAACACACTATTTTTAAATCTGTTATCCAATTAAAAAAGTTGAAGTAAAGAGATAAATATATTATGATTATCTAATTAACTGTGTTTATCTTGAAGTTACAAAGACGTAATGTCAAACAACTGGTAGAGTAGGCTTAGAGTGATTTGGGTGGTTGTTAACAACAAGATGAGAGACAATATGAGCGTGAAACGAGGTGGAAATGGAGCAGCGCCGGAATGCAAGGACGGGGGGAAACGGGAGATCTCCGAGAAAACCTGCCGACCTGCACGAATCTCACTTGCGAAAATTCGGGAGCGTCCCCGCCTGGAATCGATCGTCTTGATTGAAGGCTAGCGCTCTTGCTGCTTCGTCACCGCGGTCCCAGCAAAATTGTTTAAATTGCTACATCACTTGGTGCTACATAGAGAGGCACAAATAAATTTAATCAATACAAATCAACCAAAGGAAAAAATCATAAACGAAAATAATTTTTAAAACGTATTACAAAATTTTATTGCCTTAAAATGCTCAAGGGTGTTACCAATGGTCTAAAAAAGCTACAGTACATAAATAGTAAATTGTAAATGTTCAGATGATCAACTCATTGCCGGCTAAATATAATAAATTTAGGGCACATTCAGAGAACAAAGAGCTTCTGCAGTTATTAATGATTCGTGTCATTCCGTCGCAACTCAGAGCTCGTACGACATTTGTTGCTGAAAAATTTCTTGCTGCATCTCTATTAAAATCAGATGACAATCATTAAATGGATTAAAAAATGTTGTTCCAGAAATAATTAACGATTGTGGTACGACTGAATTGTGTACAGTGCCACTATACGTGAAGCATTCCCACAGTAGTATGTAAAATATGTGTGACAATTCTCAGTGTTGGTATATACTATTGCAATGATTATTTTTATTGTTCTAAGATAGTAAATATACTTGCATGTATTTTGAAATAATCACCTTAGTTATTATAAGACATTCAACAGAATGCAAATTTAAAAAACGTCTCACTTGACCCTTTCAGGCCTACATTAATTTATATCAGGTGTTCCAAGTAAGACATATTATTTTGATGCGTGCTGTATTTAGGCAGATACAACACATTACAGTTTCCCACCGTCCAGTGAGCTGTAAACTTTGTTTTTGGTTGTAGTAGTATGAGATATGCATTACCTGCAATAAAAAAACGGTTTACCAATAAGTTTACCACAGGGAATAACATAGGACACTGAGCTTGGCAGTGTATATTTCCAGCCAAAAACAACCTACCTGGTGTTATTCACACAGCTGTGTACACCATATGTGATAGGAATAAAAGATAACACTATCGTTAGCAGCAGTTTATTTTATATAACTTTCAAATTCAAGTGGTATGCGCTCTTTACGGTAAAGCGAACACTTTTAAAAGCCTTTCGTGAGATCTTGTATGCACACTCTGTATTCTTCTACCATACGTAGAATTAACATTGCCACGGACCTAATCTTTTTATTCATGCGTCGGTCATGTGAAATTTTAAAATTATAAGAAAAGTTAACATTTTACAAATTTGGTGATTGTTACACATACATGAATACAAAAAAATATGAGAACAATATAAATGTAGTTTAGTATTCACAAATGTTCACCTAAAAGCTTAATTCGACGTTAAGACGTGGCTCTACTTTGCCTACGTCATTACCAATTTTACTCGGTGCTCACCACAGTCAGTGTGCCTATCAAAATATATGCAGGTAGGGGCAGTGACATTTTTCAAAAGGTGATTTCAAAAATGCTTTATTAGCCTTGAACAGCATATACCCCAGCAGCATCAATGTATCCCTTTTAAAACTGCCATTAAGTTTAAGATGAGCAAAAGTCTGATAACCTATAGTAAAAATGCTTTGCCCCAACTAAAATTATATATTTAGATTACTCATTGAGGAATATGCAATTTCGGTCACATACGTAAACAACTTTCCGCTGCAGAACCAAAGGTGCAACAATAAATTGAAATCCTACAATCCTGTAACACATATTTATTTTTTAATTCAATGGCTATTTGCATTGTACGTGGTATAGATCTGAATATTTTTCTTTATCGTGAGCAATATAATATTTAATTGTGTTCATATAATGATGTCGAACATACTGGAGGTAATAAATTACAAACACAAAAATCTAAACGCTTATTTGATATTGAAAAACTATTTATTAAACCTTCCATGCTTTAGCCAGCTAAAAATCGAGCTATGTCTGCTAAGAAATGCGATAATGGGAATGCTGAATGCCAGAACGATTCTAACACTTGCAAATTACTGACTTTAAAAGCATCTTTCATATAAGGGAAACCAGCGTTGCGACATATTCATATAAATATATATGTACTGCTTTTATATATATATATTATATATATGTGTGTTTTTTTAATAATGTAAAATAGTTTTTTTGTCGATAATTGTGGTTGAAAAAAAACGTTTTCCACTGACTACGTAATTGGTCGTATACCTTCCCAAATATAGGCCCTATGCGAATTATTGCACAGTTATTTTTAGAAATCTCTACTAGAAACTACGTATATATTTTCAGAACTGAGCACATGTTATTCTTGATGTTGTTCTGGACATTGTAACTAGACAAGAATCAGTAATTAAACCTCTTAATTTAATTACTTTAGGATTTCTAAGTCCAGCTTTTTTCTTGGAGACAAGCATAACTTATTACGTACAATAAGTAATAACATACAATAATTAATGCTACGTAACAAAGACACTTTATATACGGGAATAAAAAATTTACGCATCAGCTATAAAGATACATTAACTTTACCTTACTGAGTGAATTATGTTATGATGTGATCAGGCCTTAAGCGGACGGCCTGCATGATCACACCTTCAAACATTGAACCAGGGCACGAGCGGGATTGCAACAACACATTGCGAAAAGCCAGTTACAGAGAGCCCCTCTAGCTGCTAGTAATCGGGGCCGAATCTGTCAAACAACGTGCCGATATAGCCCAGCGTCACCCTGGGAACGGCGTCTTTCCACATCGGTTCATCGCCACGAGAAGATCACGGATATGAGTATGTCCTGCCGTCGATAACCGCTTACCAGAAACAGCCTCCAGAACCATGAATAAGATGGGAACTTTCCAATTAGTTGCAATAGTAGTGGCGTGTGGGAAATAATCATAATGATGTAATGTAGAATAATGTCATTCCATATAATCTCCCTTGATTAATAATAACGTAATTTTTCATTGCATGTTCATCATGTTCAATAAACCATATCATTTACAATTGTGCTCTACCTGATCATCTCTTATTATTCAGCTACGTCCCTAACCTTTTTTGTATGAGTATGACTATAAAGAAAAAGTAATATAGGCTGTTCACGGTAAAATGAGCACTTTTGAAAGCCCTGCTTGAGATCTACTTATATTCACATTGTGTATTCTTTCGCTTTATGTAAAATTACCAATGTCATAGTCCTCATCACTTTATTCATGCGTCTGTCAAGTGAAACTATCAAATTATGAAATTATTATAAAAGTAAATGCTGTACAAATCTGCTCAGTTTTACACTTCGATGCATAAAAAAATATTGATAGCGAGAGAAATAATTTAAGTTATCACAAATTGTGACCTAACACTTTTTGTTCGACGTTAACATTTGAAACTACTTTTCCTTCATCGTTGCCAACTTTACTGGACATATGTAATTCATTGCGCTAGTTAAAATATATGTTCGCAGAGGCAATGACTTTTTTCTAAGGTATATTTCAAAAGTGCTCACTTTATCGTGAACAGCCTTTAATACTACACAACTGTTACACACAATTTACGAAATGGCATTTTTTCAACACTTGCTAACTTTTTTACGGCCTAAATTATTTGATAAATTTTGTCTGACTTATATTTATGATGTAAGTAAACTTTAACAATAAATACGTTTCCATTATAAGTTAAAAAAAAATTGAAATTACTGAATATTTTTGCAGTAGTCGGCGTGATTCCTAAAGATCCTTACGTTTATTAAAGTCGCGGGGAATGTATATTGGTAAAGTGAGTTTCAGAACTGAACATTCAGTTTCTATAAGGACTTGACGACTAAGCAAGCGAGAGGACGATGAGCGGAAACCTTATCCGCATGCACTCTCTTTTTGGGGCAGCTATTCACAGAACACAAGAGGGCTTGTTGCCCTTACTCATTGAAATGCCCTCGTAACACTGAGGTCTGATGACGACAGCCGTAACAAGACATCACCGGGGGAAAATTCCCCTTTATCCAGACGCGGAAAGAGATACGCGAAAATGTCAGCTGGAATTGCTCGCGTCCATTTGGCGACAGGCTAACTCGAACCAAATAGCGGCAATAACGAGCTGATAACGACGACTTGAAAAATCGGTGCCGCGATTACCAGTATTCGTACCTGCTTCCGCCCAACCAGCGTGAGCACTTACACACACACGAACACGCGCCTACATACACTACTCTGCACTGACGCCTGCATGCTCATGTTCCACACCTTACCATGCCTCATCGAAGATTTTTCCAAAAAAAAAAAAATCGGACTTTAGTACCCTACACATAAACAGGAATACGTTAATAAATTGTACTAACACCAACTCAGGCTGCTGTTTCGTTCCCATACCATATAATGCTCTCGTAGCGTATACCTAGACACGATAAAAGCACTACTTCACATTCGACAAAATCACGTGTTGCGAAAATGTATAACATGTTGGAATTTAAAAGAATACATAGTACTGTGACCGACCTATTAGTATTTAGCAACGAAAAACTGGGCTATATAAACGTGGTAACAAAATATTTATTATGCACCAGAACTACTCATTTAAAGACGAATATCTAAACTGGGAACGTGTTTTCAATATTTTATCAATTTTTAGTCAATACGCTTATATAAAAGTTATTTGTATGATGTCTACCCTTCATTACGATCTACCTGAAATCATGTCACTCTTTTGCCACTACTGCTGTTAAATGTGGAGATGTATATCGATAAAAACCAATCATTTTAATACCTATCTGACATACACTGATTAAAAAACATTCCTACACGCATGCGTATACATTGCGCAGTATCTTTATACTACCCTCTGTAGTTTACTGGAGCGTCTGATGTGATAAATGCAAGATTGACATTTGACACTCATAATATAATAATTTATTGTGTAACTATGAATAAATAAATAGAATTTAGCAAATATTTATTCAAACAACCAAATTTGCTTCTTCTGCTTACCTTATAAAAAAACGTCTGTTATGATGTAGTTTTGACACCAGTGAAACCTACACTGTTTAAGACGTCGCTTGACACTAGTGCAGAATGGAGTGCAAACGCTGAAAACTGACTTCCTTGTTGAACAAACATGAAATAATAAGTACGAATATTCGGCGAGGTTTTACACACACTAAGGACATACGGCGTATTTAGATTATCCAGTGCTACAATGCAATATTTAATTAATAAATATAAAGGGATTTGCCGAAAACTTCATAACTAAATGTCAAGAATTTTGAGGGAAAAAATAAGGCGCGTTTACAGATAATAGGGTGGAGGGTTTATTCTGTTCCAACTGACTGCAGTTTTTATGGTGCTAAGTCAATCAAGCAATTGAAGTGAACACTTTTGTACCCGGTCGAAACATTTATGTGCGTTGCACTGGCTTTGTAGCATTATTTTATATCGATGAGATATTAAATGTCGAGGGTTATAAACATTTTGCGAAGCAATTGGTTAAATTGTGTGTAAATGTTTGAGATGGAGGAGAATATTTTAATCCAACAAAATAATGACACCCAGCATGAAGCACGTAAAACCCAAGAATATCCTAAGAGTACCTCATCAGCTACGCTAGTTTTCATCACCGGAGTTCAACGCTGATTAAAATGTGTGGTAACACCGAAGGAGATAATTAAGAAGGAGAAGTGTTCCTCACGCAAGACGCAAGAGTTAATTACCACATTAAAGATATTCCTGTATGAAATAGGTCCCCGAAGCAACAGCTAAGCTTGTGACTGCGTGCCTGGAAGACTACATGAAATTATAAACGCAAATGGACTCAGTTAAAACATAACATCTGTTTTACATTTTTCCCCAAAGTAAATTCCTGAATTTGTGCGGTTACTTACTGTGACAAATATATGTACCCTAATTTACATGTTCCTGAAATTGGTATCCAAATTAACACATATTGGTTTTTGACTATATCATACATATATTTTTGCATATGTTTTAGTATTCTTAATTTAATTGGAGACCTTCTGCAATTTTTACATTTATCTCATAATTTTTAATATGTAACATGAGTTAGGATCCACCATTATTTTCGATTCTTTTTATGTTTTGTTATGTTACTCTATGGTACGCGAGTGCCTTATTCTGAGGATATGGTAATTCAACTTATGTATGTTACTTAATTATTATTCAAGGTTTTCAAGTCTCAGAATTTATTATTTTTATTTTGACACCGTTTATTCTCTTTTGTTTGCAGTTTTACTTTTATTTTATGCTAAGCTATAGTTATGCCTAAGTAGACCGGATGTAGCTGAGATCCATTGGGTACGGACCTGAAGATCCACAGACATGTGATTTTCGTAGCCGGATTTCTAGGGCAAAATCCCCGGCATCTGCCTAACATAGGTTGAGTTATTGTGTACCGCAAAGCCTTCAACAAAATATAAACTACCATTAGTAAACTACGGTGGAAAGTAAGATAGCCTATATCGAACATAAAATACGTGCGTGCTTTAAAACTTTTTTTTCGTCACTGGAGATCGTTTTATATCAGATAGAAAAGTAAAAATTAGCTTATCCATTTCACACATTTAAAATTGTTATTCCCAAGTAGCAAAATATAGTTGGCCCACAAGTGCAGATCTGATTGTGAACAAGCAGCCCACATGCGGCATCCACAGGCAGTCAAGAAGTGGAATGCACCCGCAGATGTATGTAGCACACATGATGAATGATGACTGTGGTATGATGTGTTTATGCGTGGGCCACATACGGATATTTAACTGTTAGCAGATGTGTGGCAAAACCAGAGTTCCTCGTAAGTTAGCCATAAGCGGACCACTTCTGGTTGTACTGTAGGCTGATGTCTGCGAAATCAAGAGTTGCCCATAAGTCAACCACAAGCAGGCAACTTATTGATGAACTGTTCGCTAATGTCTGGGAAAACAAGAGTTGCCCATAAGTCAACCACAAGCAGGCAACTTATTGATGAACTGTTCGCTAATGTCTGGGAAAACAAGAGTTGCCCGTAAGTTAACCACAAGCGGGCCACTTCCGGCTTTCTGCTTCTGGCCTGCCGTAATTAAACCACATGTCGTTAGCCAACTGTTGTAAGCCACTTATGGCCCAGCTATTGGCCACTTGTGGTCCACATAGACGCAGCTTGCCATGAATTTTCAAAACCAAAAAATAATTGTTTCTAACCCATATAAAATTGATATATTTGCCATATTCATATGTGTTATCTTCAGCTTTGTTTAACCATTAGTAAATTTCTTTTGAGAAACTTGGAATCGAACTCACAAACCTTTCGTCTACAGTCAATTATGCTATAAATTATTCTACTATGTATTCTCATCCGACATTTTAAGTAATTCTGGATACTTACTTCTCATACATAATGCATTATTAGCTTTGCTATATAGGCAATGTTAGAATCACGAGTCAAAACTGGGATTTACATGTTTTGTTTAAAATACTAGAATTTAAATTTCGGACTTCTTTCCGGTAGAATTAAAAATGCAAAATGATGATTTATTGCGTGTTATGCTTTGCAGTTTTCCGGTCTAAAAACTAATTTGTACCATTACTAGCAATTCCAAGTGATAATTTTACTTCATGTATATATGAAATAAAAAAATCAATTGAATACATACATGCTATTTGCTACTGGACAACAGCATATAGTCGGCACGCTATAAATGAAACAAAAGCTTGCTGATCATGTTGCCTCAATAATAAGGAACATTTGGCATACTACAAAAGGCGGTATGTATGCTGCTATAATGTTCTCAGCAGTGAATAACAGTTGGCATGCCGTAAATGGCCCATAAACACGCTGCTAATATTTTCCCAACAGCGAGTAACATTTAGCATTTCCTTTATCATCTTCTTGTGGGGCGTCTGTTGAAATCTAACAATCGTCGTGAGAGCATTGGCCCACATTACGAGTATTTGTAAAATAGGTACTGTCACTTTTGTTTATATGACCTGATTGTCAACCATATAAGAAATGCTAACAGTCATAAATGCGAACATTGTCACCACTAGTAACAGTTGGCCAACTGTTAACTGCTTGTTATTCGCTACTTGGGCCCACATGATGATGCTCAACTATCAAAAATGAATTTTTCTACTACCTGAGGGGTTTATGTACAAACATGATCTTACATTATGTACTCTTTGGCAAACATCACCCACACATTCTCTACATACTCTAAGATGCCGATGGGTGTTTCACAGACATGTGCTTGTGCGCCATATATGATATTCCGTCAGCCCACAATTTCTCACATGATGATGCCCGACTATCAGAAAAGAACCATTCTACCACGCGAGGACTTAATGCGCAAACATAATCTTATAATCATACTCTTTGACATTGATCATCCACATACGTTATTTACATATTCTAAAATGCCTGTGGGTGTTTGCTTGTGTGTCGCAAACTAAATTCTGTCAGCAATGTTGTGATAAGTGGCCCGTAATTGGCCACAGGATGATGCCCAACTATCAGAATTGAACCTATCTACCACATGAGGGTTTTATATGAAAAAATGATCTTATTCTCCCATTATTTGGCATACGTGAGCCACATGTTTTCCACGTGTTCTAAGATGCCAGTGGGTAATTCACTGATGTTTGCTTGTTGGCCATACATTAAATTCTGGCAATCATTTTGTGTTTAATGGCCCACATCAAAAATTCTTCCCAAGCAAATACAGTCACTATTGTTCACGTGGTCTTATTGTGTACCACATAAGAAAACACAGTCATGTGGGCAAAAATGTACCACCTGTGCCAACAGTTGGCCAACTGTTATCTGATTGTTGTTTGCTACTTGGGTTGTTATTACTCTGAATTTTTTCCGAGGCGGCTATTTTTCTTTTGTAGGTTATTCACGGTAAAGTAAGCTCTTTTGAAAGCCCTCCCATTTTGAATAATAGTTAATAAATATATTTTATTTTAGTCTTTATGGTACTTTCGTTGAGATAGCTGTCTTGTTTCAAGCACATTTGCAATATAAGTTGCCGACGTGTGATTAAACAAGCGTTCTGATCCATAAAATCGCATTTTGAAAAGAATCGCTTACTTAAATGAGAGAAGTGAGTACTGGTAGTATAGTAAAATATACTGTACTTACCAGGATTGAATAAACATCCTGATTGCTAACCGCCTCCCACCACGGCGAACCGGGTTTATACCTCGGCTGGGTCACCAGATTTTCGCAAGTGGGAATCATGCCGGACAATGCCGTTGGTCTGCGGTTTTATCGGGGATCTCCCGTTTCCCCCAGCCCTTCATTCCAGCACCGCTCCATAATTATTTATGAGAGGGTTGAAACAGTCGTGGCAGAAGGGGAAATGGGAGTATCGCGGATAACCCCACCGGCCATTGGCACGTTTCCCAAATACTATAATCCATTCTTGGCCCCAGTTAGATATTGCAGAAAAAGGAGTGGTATCACAAATGTAGCATCGAGTTGAACGTCTGTGCATAGCCGCGTGCTTAAGCCCTCTGCGCGATGAAACCCAGAATTCTCTGATCCAATGTCCTGCAAACATCGTACAATCCTGATGCTCGTCAGAACACTGTCAACAAGTGCAAATAAATATTTAAAAATATAGGTTCACGCCAACTTTACAGAAGAAAAGTTTTATTTGTGCTGAAAACAGATTGTTCCATTGAGAGCAGAACACTCACGCTTAAAGAAAGTATTGTAGGTCTTACTGTCTGTATTAATATTATTTTTAATTGATTTAAGTACATTTATTAATAAATACACGGAGGCTCATGACAGAACCAACATTTGGTTTCTTCATCTATATTATTTCATCTGTGTAGTGATATTCCAAACTGAACTAGAACATATAGATAACATTTTTGCAGCGAATTAAACGATGCAAAATTTAAGAAGATATTTCTTACAATAGCTATCAGATAATTTTTCGTTTATATACAATGGCATTTCGATAAAAGTAGCAATTAGAAGTATAACGTTAGCTCATACATATAGTATTTTGTCCATCAGTTTTTATTTAGCGTTGTATGATAAATAAATTCGTGTCATATCTCAAGAAGTAGTCAACAAATTCCTACGAAGATTTTCAAACAATAAATACTACGTTACACCACATAAACTGACAAGCTTTAAGTGTGTTAGACACTTGCTTAAAAATAGCGGACATATACTGTAAAAAATAATGAGAAAATTACCTGACAAGTGTAGGGTAATATTCGAAACTTGTGTGGGAAACAAAGTTTTCCTTAAGGGTAACATAAAATTACCGCACTTTGAAGTAAAATTCACGTACATGGTAGTGGAAAATCCTATACATGGACGGGAAAATTTCCTTACGACGTGTGGATCTCGTTGTCTATTTGTAACTATTTGATACTTGAATTTTATATCCTTTTTATCTTAAAATGAAGACTTGATATAAAAACCGGGTTAAGTGCCAAAATATTACTTTTGAGATATTTACATTTTTTTTTGGTAAATCATTAAAAATACACATTGGTGTTCTAGTAATAATTTATTAGTTCACCAGTACAAAAGAAATAGGCGAGAGGAAAACCAAATTCACCAGTACCTTCAAAGTCACACAAATATTATTAAACCACATAAAATTGTAGAAGGTGCTAACAACCAACACATAATACATAAATAATGGGCTACGTGGTAAGCCACAGAAGCAAGGTAATGTTCACCAGGAATGTTATTATAGGTTAGAAGTTAGTAATCATTGTATAAGATACGTATGTCTTGTTTCCTTTTAGGGAAACAAAAAATTAGTTGCCTAGTCTTATTGATTTAACAGTTCTTCATAGAAAGGTTTGTTCTCACTTTCAGGTAAGGGAGCATCTGTGCGAGGTCATTCTTCTTTTCTTCAGAGATCCTGGAGTAGCAATTTAATGAGGGTAGCATAATTTTTATTGCATCGTTCATCACATTCTTCTTCAAAATGTGAAAAGATGACCAGCTTTCGAACTCAGACAATGTTGTTCGTGTTCTCAGAGTTCCCGGATTAGCCTTCGTCACGTTGATCACTGAACTTTGGAAATATGTACTTTATATGTGCTAAGTGCTTTATCTGCAGCAGCCTTACAGTCGTATAAATCGCCTGGTTGCATTAGTGTTACCGTAAAAGGATTTTTGTGGTTAGCAGTCATCATTACTTTCATTAAGTCTGTAGGTTCTTGGCAATGTTCGACGCTTTTTCGTTTCTCTACACGAGCAAAATCTCTGTCACAACTTTAAAAGGAGCGTCCTGAAACTAAGTACTTGTGGCTGATTCCATCGACGTATCCCTCACATAGCAAATAGCACCCCAAGAATACAAGCATGCGGTTTTTATTCTGGGCTACGCAGTTGTCACTCCACACAGTTAATGTCTTCTTCCTAGTCACACCAGATGTGATTGCCTTGAGAATACATGACGCCACATCATTACCACCACGCCCACTTAACCCTTCATGCCAAATAAACATGTACCCTCTGTTGTCTCCAACGTGTACACACAAGTTATAACACGATAACTGACGCAAATAATACATTTGGGAATGTGTTAATGCTGGAATAAACAGAACTTGCTGAAGATCCACTGAAATTGTGATACTGTCACTTGATGGAAGCTGTGATCTGGCGTGATCCTCCTTCATTGTCTTCATAGCCTTTCCAGCTTTGCGGTGATGAAACTCGAACTTCTGTACTGCTTGTGTGTTATTCTTACTTTTTATTTCCATATGCAATCGATCACATGTCCCGCATGTGTCAGTTCGTGAATGGTGGAATGCTAACATAGGGAACTTGCTCTTGAATATTTGATTATAGTAACGGTACGTTACAAAAGAAGTTGGGTACTTTTTTTTGAAGGGAAGGTACAGTTTATTAAGGCTCAAATCTGCGCTGAGATATTATTTCTGACTTTTCATTCTAGAGTAATGACTCTACTCCCGAGGAAAGTTTTGTATGTGTTCGAAAACAACTGCTTCGTCTTCTACTGAAAATATCCTGTGTGTTGTTTTGTTACCTCGTTTCTCGGTCTACACTGTTTCACCATTCATTTTTGCTTTAACTAAGATCTCAATTCTTCTCTTAGTCACATTAAACACTCCCACGAACATTTGTTTACACATTTGCACAATATTTCCTTTGTCGTTAGGTAAAGTGTAGGAATTTTGTTTTTCATTGTCCTCCATAGAATAAAACTCCATGAAAAGCTTCAGTTTGTGGTTATGAGCGATATTGTTGAATTTATACTTACACTTCCAGGTATTCTAAAACAGAACATAAAAGAGTGATTATTGTACCTGCTATATTAGTAGGTGCAAACTATTAAATTTTCAATAACATTACTTTAGTAAAAAGTGTACCCAACTAATGTGAATGGACTTTTAAACAACTCTATTGATTCTACTGCAAGATGTGCCATAAAATATGCTGCCGTTTTGTTAACTGCTGTAAAAGTAAAACAAAAATTTAGTGTAGCTATATTGATGGTTAAATCCATTTAAAAATGACTATATTTCGAACCAGCACAGATGCGTGTAATAAGTAGTTCGTTATCGTACGGCTTACCTGTTCTGCAGGCTGTGTTTTAGCAGGCATTTCTTTTTGCTGGCTATTTACATACATTTCGCCAGAATCTCCGTTTTTTTTTCATTTCAGAATGAACAGTTCCTTTCCCTTTACGTCTTTTCCTGCACGAAGAACGCCCTTCCACAATACTGGATACTAATGTTTGGTTTCCCCAATAACAACAAACAAAAACTAACTGAAACAACGACGCAGCGATTTAAACACTCATCTCTGACGCTCTGGCACTTATCCCGGTTTTAATGTACACGTCGGCGGACATGACCACCCGCACGATCTTGTGGTGAACAGTTGCACTACTACAAAAGCAGCTGGAACTTAGCCAATTATTTGTGTTATAGGGGCTGGCACATAGAACACATCTCAACAAAAAAAATATTTGTCTACATTTTGGAACTTAGCCCGGATTTTACACTAAGTCTTCAAATTAAGTTTTATAATTTAGTTATACTAGTTGCCCAACATGGCTCTTTATGTGTAAGGAATAATTACCGCACTCTGGAGTAAAATTCACCTACATAGCGATGGAAAATCTAGTGGATGGGAAAATTACCTTACGACGCGTGCATCTTTTCGACATTGTTACAACAGCCAAGTGGGAGGAAGGGCGGAAGAAACACACCTTTAACACGCAAATATTCACTAAGTACAGCTCTCGTGCTGTCGTCGTGGTGTAATGGATCTCGCATCGGCCTATCGTGATAGAAGACAATGATTCGCGCCCACCGACCAGCAAGTGTTGACAATATTAGTGTTGAGGTTTTGGTTACTAGTCGTCACAGGATATAAGTAATAAAGAAATTAATAACACTAATAATCCAGCGTACTTTTTAATGTAATTTTACTATACAATAGAGTTCATTTTCCCTTACTTGTATGGAATCCCCCCTGCCCCTCCACACTTTCGACAGGTACAGTTTCCTTACGAAGGGAATAGTACTTTACTTGTTATGTAAATTTACTCTACATAAGAGATAATTTTACCTTACATGTATACCAATTAGCTTCCCTTACATGTAAGGAAATTCTACCTCAATTTTTTTACAGTGTACCAACATATGCATTACCATGCTTTATCTACGAAACAAAATAATAGAGTTGAATATAACTTTGTATACTGGCAGTAACCCATATTACAACCATAAGATGTGTGTCCACATAGCCTTTTTTGTCGACCAATTTGAAAGATAGAACTACTTTTATGTCATATTATCTCGGAAGCAAACAGCCGGTTGTCACCAAATTTGCAATGACGTGTTAGTACGACAGGCCATGTAAACGGGTGTGTTTTAAGTGAATAATAAACTTACTTTCAAAATTATGGCAATATAGGTATTTAATTTTAATACGTGTGTTTCTTTTATCTAAGTCTTAGAATATGGCCTACGTCATTACGTTTGTGAGCACACATGTGTAGAGGAAAGTAGGTTAATTAGTTATACTGGTAACACACTTGTTTACGTAGTAAATATGGTAACGAATTTCTTAGGGGTCTCTCTTAAATTATGTCTAGTGAAATACCAGATTTTGTTCCACGTCACACGCGTACAGAGTGCCCGCGTTGATTCGACGAACCAGTACAAAGCCTCGCGTATTCCATTTCCGGCGAGAATCCGTTACGACCTTGCTTTCACGTCGTTTGTTGTCATCACGAGTCTGCCACCACTGACAGCAACGATCCTGCCTCGGCTTGCTAGTCACGTACGTGAGCCACAAAACACGCACGCACACACCCAAACCTGGCAGCAGCGGTACGATCGCATGCAACGATGAGAACGTCATAAATGGTTCCACGAGACTGCGCTCAGATTATTTTGCCCGGTCATTAATATAGTGATGGTAAAATAGCATAAGTTTGTGATTCAAATGAATCGATTGCAATTACTTTTTTTTGTCGAATGAATAATCGGTAAAAATAATCGATTATATTGTTCTCATCCAAACATAAAAATTGACCGCTAACACTGTATATTTCTATACATTTGTTTGAAACTGTTTTGACCAGAAATATGGGTTTATTTCTAATAATTTCTGCTACTTTGAAAACATTTTTCGAAATTGTATTTTATATTTTCAATGAATATGAAACCTGTATGTATTTGCAATGTTTTTTATTTAAGTTTAAACAGCTAAAATCGTGAAGAATCGAATTGTTTTAAAATAATCGATGAATTGATTATAATTAAATTATCAAATAATAAATTATTTTAAAAGCTATTATCCCATCACTAGACGCAAGCGCACAATAAAAATATTGTTTGAAAGTTGTATAACTTATTATTGTTCAATATGACGCGGATATGTAGGGCTTAATGCCTCGTCGACAGCAATGTCATTAGACACGGAGCAGGTTTCTCACAGAAGCAAGGACGGGAAATCGGCAATGGCTTGTAATAAGGAACCATCCCAGCATTTGCGTGGTGCGATTTTGGGAAACTGAAATAAGGATAATTTTTTTACGTTGAACTCAGTACCCTTGTAAATTCCACAATGTATCAGCATGGGTTGTGATTGCAGCTTTGTTGTAAAACACGTATATTGTGGAGAAAGTACGCATTATATGGCTATTATCAACTAAACGTTGTTAAGCCAAACTTTACAATACTTGTATACAGGTTGTCCACGAAAATCATCGACACGTTCCGTCAAGTAATTATTCGCATAAGCACAGACGGAAAGTTTACACTGTAAGTAAATTCACCGCCAGCACTTGCGATGCCAACAGTATGTGACATTTATTCCTTTTTTCTGTTTCAGATATTGATTGGTGGCACGGGAGGGTAAATGTCCAATTGCGCATCCTCCCCTCCACCAGGAAGGCTGGTACCGCCCACCTTCCCCCTCATTAAGCACAAAAAATCCAAGGCGACCAGCAAAATATAAGGTAGCAACCCCCCCCCCCCCCCCACCCCACAAACAACGTTTGTCTTCTAGTGTTTCACACATATTTCCAATAAAGATTTTCCTATCCCATCCTCTATTCTATTAATATTTTTCTACTTCCTAAATTGCATGCAGTCTTGCCATTTTTTTCTGTTGAGGGGTTTTTACGGTACCTACACTGATTTTCCCCACTCCTTCGTAGTTCAGATTAAGTTAGCATGGGGGGTTAACTTGGCCCCAATCGCGGCCAATTCCAGCAAATCCGCGAGCATGTCTCCTTGCTGTTAGGAACTTCCCTGCATGTATAGGTGTAAGGGGCTCAGCCCTTAGACGCACTTAGGTCCTATCCCGACTGTGGACCTCCAACTCTAGTCTTAGTTTTAAAGTAGTTAAAAAAAAAAACCTGTCATTTAATCAAACTCGCATTCTAAGAATGGTACAAGCCCGTAAAGGCGGAGATCAGAGACAGTTCTATTGCGAATAGCATGGAACGAAGTTTATTTATAAGCTGTTCACGGTGAAATGAGCTCTTTTGAAGCCCTGCTTAAGATCTACTTGTATGCGTGTTGTGTATTCTTCCGCCTCATGAAAATTTAAAATTTCACGAAACTCATCACTTTATTCATGCGCACGTCAAGCGAAACGGTGAAATTATTAGAATATTAATTATTACACAAAACTGGTAATTTCTACACTTCCGTGCATAAAATAAACATACAGCGAAAGAAACAATGTAAGACATTACAAATGGTTACCTAACACTTTCTATTCGACTTTAAGACGTGGAACTACTTTCCATCCATCATTGCCAACTTCACTGGTCGCATGTCACTCGGTGCGTCCCTTAAAATATATGCCGACAGGGGCACCGACTTTTTTTTAAGGTTGATTTCAATAGTGCTCACTTTATCGTGAACAGCCTATAGATACGTGCACTGCAGTGCACCAGCAAATTAACACAAACATCAACAGAAAATACTGCATGTTTACATAAGTAATAGGTAAAGAGAATAATGGCGGTTCTCACCAGTGACGTTTATTCCATAGACGCGAGGTAGGCCTAAGCAATGCTTACCCTATACAGACTGAAATTTTTGACCCTTTATAATTTTCGCCTTTACTTTAAATTTAAACAGATTTATTTTTGATTTTCCCGTTTCCGATTCGTAACTCCCGTACTGCACGCGGATAGTGCTGCTATCTAGTGTTTATTTTCACAAGCGGGAGCGAATAGCTTGCCGCTTTCCTTCGGCAGGGTAAGCAGTCGTTCTGTTTGCGTCCTCCAGACCTCCTGTTTCCCTGGCAAGTGGATGAAAGTGTTCGCGAGAACGGGCGGTTTCTTATAATTTGTAATATGATCTGTAAATAATATCCAGTTTAATTATTTTTGCATTCATTTCGTTTCCGTTTTATAACTATTCTTAAATATTATAAAACAGTAAATACATGTGGAGGGTAAGCAAGGTTGGTAGTTGCGTTTGTTAGTAGAAATTTAAAATAGAACCACAGCTCTTCAGTACAAAATGTTATCTAAAACAACTCAAATATGTTGGGCTATTATACTGCTTAACCTGTAAAAAACTCACTAAACGCCACTGGTTGCCACCCACGTGTATCAAGTCACATTAGAGGCAAGTGCGACGCCGCCCTAATGCATGTATGTTTTTTTGCGGTTTGCCTTAGACACTTACCGAACTTATCTGTTTCCGGCGGCTTACCGGAAGGTAATTAATGATCACTCAAATGGGAAGTGTGGCTTTGAATTAAAGGCGACGTTGTGTTTAATATCTTTATGCAAAATCACACTCAAAATACAAGTGATACAACTCATACAATCTTTACTTTATGTTTACAAGCGGGGAAGTTGATTGATATAATTTACCTTATCAGCAACGAAATCAACATGTGTTAGAAGCTACGATGGTAGTGCTTTCTTCACCGAACGGAACCTGACATAGCCGAAGCTGGCCTAGCAGCAGGCAGTTGGCGTCGTGTAGTTTACAGTAACTAGATCGATACGTGGATGTAAGTGTGGTGTGTGTGGATTACGAGTGAAACATTTTTCCAGCAGTGCTTTCACTTTTCAGGAAAGATGTACCATCATAAAAGAGGGTAGGCCGACACCTGAATTTACGGTCACGACAAGACGCAAGAAATGTAACTTTGTACGTCATTTCCAAAAAAAAAAAAAATGTTTATCAGAAACACTCGTGGTTAGCTGGATGTAACAGCCTAAACAAACTGTTTTTTCTGGCCATGTTTATTGTTTTCAAAGGATGTTAACACATGGACGGCTACTGGTTATTGTAACCTTAACAATCTGTGCAATGCTGTTCAAAAACACGAGCGTTCAGAAGTTCACATAAATTCGTTTTTGTCTCTTAAATAATTAGATAAAAATAGAGTTGATTTTGTTCTAGATAGATCCAAACATTTAAGCGATCAAAATTGCTCCGTATGTAAATACCTCACTGTCGACGGGTATTAAAATAATATTGATTTTGAGTGGACAAGGTTCTGGGTTTGATGAATGTATCTTTGTAATATTTTTCACTCGGAAAAATTTGATGATAAAAATTTTTATATTTTTAGAAGTGGCGTATTTTATAATTGGGCACAAAAAAATGTTTAAATGGCACCATTTTGAACATTGAAATCCAAATTTTCCCGCGGGAAGGCCCCCAGACTCCCTCTCCTTTTATCCGGGCGATCAACGACACTACTGCCCCCTGCACACAGTATCTTACCCATGAAATTATAGCACGCATCGCCACTGCCAGAATGTTTGGTCGCGATGAGTTTGTGTGTGGTGAGGGAACTAGTGAGCAGGTTAATATTTTGAAGTAAGTTCCTGCAGCTTATTTGAACATCAAGGTTCGGCAGCGGAAAGGGTTAGCTTACAGGTTTCGAGGCAAAGAAAGGAATTATTGAAAAAAAAAAAAAATCTCCTAAGGGCGTATTTAAGACCTATGTTCCCAAGGCGGTGAGGCCAATGGTGTTTGATTATTTTCATAATTCATACTTGGGTGCCCATCAGGGGCATGAAAGTACCTTGCAGCGTATAGAGCAAAATTTATTTTGGCCCGACATGCAATCTGAAATCAGAGATTGGGTAAAACAGTGTGTATTGTGCCAGCAGACTAAAGCCCCCAACACTAGAGATCAAGCGCAATTTAGCAGTGCACCTCCTACCTTTGTTTGGGAGAGAGTGTATATGAATGTGTTTGGCCCTCTTCCTATGTATAAAATTTTTTTAATTACTTGTTGGTTCTGGTAGATAGTTTTTCTGTTTGTTTTGTTATTCCCCCATGAGAGATCAGAAGGTTGTTACTATCTGTACGATTTTTCAAGAGCAGGTGTTCTCGTATTTCGGTTCACTTGCCCAGGTAGTTACAGACAATGCTAGAAACTTTACATCTTCTGAGTTATCTAATCTAGCGTTTTCTTGGAGAGTTCTATTGGTCCATGCAACACCTTACTATCCTCAGGCTAATATAGCGGAGCGGCACAATCGTGCCATTAAGGCAGCCCTTGTTGCATTTCATCGTGATGTACATACTGAGCCGGATAAAGAGGTGCATGCGATAATGTTGGCTTTAAATTCTTGTGTGAACGCTGCCACAGGTTTGACTCCACAACAGCTGTTTTTCGGTCGCAGATTGCTGCATCCTCTTCTTAACGCCAGGGGCTCCATTTTGATGCAGTTGTAGGGGAACGAGATGAGTTTTGGGAAGAAGCTATTAAACATCTGAAGGAATACTACCGACAAATTTGCAAGGCGCAAGATTATAAATACGATTATGTTTCGTATGCTGTCGGAGATGTTGTACTACTAAAAAACCACTATCTGTCTAAGAAAACTGATTCACTTACAGCAAAATTAGCATTAAAGTACTGGGGTCCGTATTCTATTATTAGTTTCCTTACGCCTATGTCAGTGTTGTCACAGGAATCAGGTACGAATAGGTTTGTTATGAGCCATTTTTCTAATATCAAGAGTTTTCGTCAGCCTCCGCAAATCGCGTCATCCCCGTCAGCCCCTGCACCTTGAATAGGCAGACCATCACCACTGGGGGTAAAGTATGGTAATGTATTAGACTGCAAAGTACTGCAACTTAATTGAAAGATTTGCTATAAGTGTATTAATGCTAATATGCCATGTAAATTGTTTTAAAGAGCAAGCCGTAGCTTTTTTAAAAGTAGGAGAAAAACATCATGTTTTTTAATTACGGTGAAGAATCGTAAAAAGGTGTGATTGGGTGGTAGGTTAGTTTAGGCGGATTTTCCCTTTTATTCCTTTTCCGTATTCCTTTCATCCCTGTCAGAAGTGCCGGAGCGCAAGA
The DNA here is from genome assembly GCA_029891345.1 of Dryococelus australis. Taxonomy (NCBI): domain Eukaryota; kingdom Metazoa; phylum Arthropoda; class Insecta; order Phasmatodea; family Phasmatidae; genus Dryococelus; species Dryococelus australis. The sequence continues at coordinate 255,342,633 of CM056995.1, forward strand.
GTAGAAGATACGGGGAGGACCTGGCCACTCCTTCTTCCGTCATCAGCAGCTTCCTTTTCTGGGGCCCAGACCGCCGGGACAGCCCCGTCACCAGCGCCTCATCTGCAGTGTGGGAGGATTGAAACCTTGCTTCAAATTTGACACGCGTGTCAACTCGTCTACTTCAAGAAATTGTGTGTGTACTCCATTTTCCTGCCAAACAAGCTATCCTGCCAGCCCGAAGAACTTAATTCCTGTCCCCGTTTATGGTGCTATAAACTGTGAAAATATACGTCAATATATCTTGTAATATTTTACGTGAGGTATCTTTGAACTGTTTTAAATTAATAACACTCGCAATGTGGACTGCTATGAACAACACATCACGCCTAGTGAAATGGGCCGAGCGAGTAGGTACTGAACACTGTGGTGAGAAATAAACTTCTCCTAAATTACGACTACAATATAGCCCAAGTTGTTAAAATTGAATTTGACCGTTACTTCCCTGCGTGCACGTATGTATAAAACTACGCATGTTAAAGACGTTTTGTTCACGTTAAGGTGATCGTCAAGAAACGTGAGAATAGTAGCCTGCATTTTTGGAACACTCATTGTAGATTATTAAAGAAATGTTACAGGAACGTAGGCCTAATGTTAGTGAACACTTAACACTACTATACTGCGGAAAATACCTTGCAGAACTTTTCTCAAGTTGACTCGTCCTCCTCCAAGCAGATCGGCCTCTGACATCTTATCTCAACCAGGCTCAAGGCTAAACTGGCTCGCGGCGCGTGGCTTTCGCGAGGCGGTCACGCGCTCCATCGTGGCAGTATTCGGAACTACGTGTACGTCTGGCATGTTCCAAAAATCCTTGTACTCCCTTGCCCCTCCTTGATAGTTTGATCCGCATTTCGGGTGTATAAATAAGCGTCCGCCAGCCTGAGTAATCGTGCAGTCTTCATCTACGAGTGATGCGGGCTGGCTGGCGAGGGGATGACGTCGAGATCGCAATCCGCAGTTATGCTTCAAGGCGGTAGGCGCGGAAATTTTTAAAGTTGAAAAGCTAAATAATTTTTTTAATGTGTTGTTTTCAGTACGCTGCCCCTAGTAATTACTAGATTACTTACATAGTTGGAATGTGGAATGGCAGAAATCTTTTGTCTTCCCAATATTTGGAAATGTAGGTCTTTTTAATGGTTACTTTTAATTTTCTGCCGACTCTTAGATATTCGGGGAAGTGATTCTTCGCCGTTAATATTATACAAAATTACAAGTTGGTACTTCTATAGGTTTGTTGTAAGAGGTGGATTTTTCTGTGATATTGATCAAGTGTGGCCTGCCGAATGTCTTTCCTCTGGGAATACCTTTTGAAGTGTGGTAGCTACCTCAGTATTCTATTTGCTAATAGAGGCAATTATAGTGATTCGTTTTTAATGTCAATTTTATAGTACGGTAGTGTGTTATAGGGTTTATTTGCTACGGTTTTGCTCCTTTGCCTGTCATGGTTATTCTTGATAAAGTTACATAGTTTTTGGTGTGATTCTGTTGGGACATATTTAGAGCTTTCTTATTCTCTCTGTTGCAGTATATTTTCCTTCCGTCCCCCAGTTTGGCAGCATCAAGCAGTATTATATATATATATATATATATATATATATATATATATAGTGCAATCTATGGTTAAATATATGGAAATTGTTTTTCTGAATCATGTATCTGGTGTTGACCGGAGAATTGTGTACCTTTTCCTGCCTTTCCTAATCTTTGCTACGTCCCAAAGGTGCGTAAAAGTCTGCTTATTGTAAGTTATTCAATTAAGACATATATGGCAGTGTATATCCTTATAGTACAGCTGATGCCTGACTTCAACTTTCGTGCGTGTTCTCAATAATGCGACACACCCCTTGTGTTAAATGTCGCTGGTCATGACCCTGAACTTGTGCTTTTACTAGGTATGCTTCATCGCGGGTGAGTGAGTGGCTTACACAAGCGAGTTTGCGGGTGCGAACGCGGCAGCCTGCTTCATGCTTAGCTTACCTAATGTGGCTTGATACTCTTTAAAGTCTCGTGAAAGTTTAAAATTGTTGACATTGCAACAAAATTTATTACTATAAAGATTGAAAACATGATAGACCCCACCTGTCACAAAATTGTTAACGTGAAGACATTATATCATTATTTGTGTTATGAAAACGACATACATAGGGGTTATTTAAGTGTTTCTGAAAAATAATTGTTATTAGACACATCACATGATAACAATGAAAGTAAATATGAATATCCACATAACACATTACATTTCTTCTGTAAGCAGAACATAATTAATATCGATTAGAGTTATTTACTACGCAAATTGGAAATGTTAGTCTAGTTTCTATTTCCTTTGCGATATATCAGCTAAATATAGGAATAGCATGGGTTTTTGTAATGAAATGTAGATTTTTTTATTCTTATCTTATTTACTTGTGAAAAAGTTCTGTCAATATACAATTTTACCTTTTCTACATTTTATTACTTGGTAATAAGGAGTCACAAGGATTACTTATCCTAACCTAGAACTATTTCTTAACAAACAGTTATGGACATGCATTTTTGTATTCTTTGTATTATTATTATTGTTTTGGCCATAGTTTGCTTGAATGTCTGGTACAATTTTTTTTAAACATATTCTCGTATAGTGTGCAAAACATGATATTGCAAGGTTTTGCAAACATATATATTTATATCTTTCTTCTTACAGCTAATGTATTGATATCAGTGATACCTTTTATTAACAATTTGGCCATCCAAGCAAGCCCAAGATTTGTACTAGGCCATTTATTTGCATAACTTAATTTATATTTGGGAACTCTCTACGTGACATCAAAACATAAGAAAGCAATATATTCCATTCCTTGAAATAGTATAATCATAATTTACTACTTAATAAAAATTCTTTACTCTTATTATCTTTCTCTTTTGACACTTACTGAGCTTTAATTTAATAAACTAATAATTTATATATATATAATTCTTTAGTTCAGATTTTACATTTTTGAGCTCACTTAAGTTTTCGTTTCACAAACAATGTGGTTATAATATTTAATATGCTATGTATAATTTAAATTACATTTGTTGTGAAAAACTACAGTCTCATTTCTGTCGACTTGTGTGTGTAGGGCTTATTAAAAATTTTACGCAATTAACTCATTTTTAGTATTCAAATGATGGTAATTCTTATCATTTACCCTTACTGCTGTGAAATGTGTTTATTTTTAATGAAACTTCAGCTGCCATTTGTTTGTTCGTGTTCATATGTGTGATCATGATCATGTTCGTATTTGGCCCGGCTAGGGTGTGGGTACGTAATTATGTGTGTTAGTTAATTGGTTCGCCATTACATTGTGATTTTATCGCATGCTGCCCACTTCGGAGCTTCGCTGGTACGCGCGCGTGACGTCACTATGGCATGCCTATTCCGGAACTTGTCATCCAGATGCCCTGGTAGAGTGCTGTAATGGCGTTGCATTCTTGACCATCTCTCGTCTATTTACTCGACCTGTAATACTTTCGGTATGTATTAGCACTCACACATAACACTGTATGATAGTCCATGTATGCTAAAAGTAAATTTATTATTATTTTCATATTTTATAAATACCTAATTCTTAATTTAATTATACTTTGAATAGACTCTATGCTCAAGACATCAAGTTAGTTTTACTATGGGTGTCGTATATGTACGAATTAATTTAATTGTTGCTGTAATTGCCTTATTTTTCATCCTTTTTGACTGTCCACATAATATTATTTTTTTTGTTATTTAGAAACGTTAACAGACTCCCAACATTTTAATCCCTATTCCTACTTGGTTTGGTGGGAATCTGAACATCTTCAAATGTGTTACCTTTCGTAAGGAATATTTTCATTGAGCACATAACCTCAGTTTATTTTATTTATTCTTTAACCACAATACATATTTTTTTAAAAATAAAATCTCGTATAAAACACTGATGTACTGAATACACTCAACTACTTCTGACTCGCAATTAAATTCAATAGTTCATTATAGTAATTAACTCTTCTACTTTCTCAAAATTTTCTCATTTGTAATACAATGTCATTGTGTACAACGGGATCCCTCATTCGGTTGCGGAGTTGGAAAACAAGGAAGCGTGGCTGAAACACGCTGTGTTGACAATTATCGCCGCAGTTAGTTTTCCTTGCACGACGCGGGCTTGCAAACTTAGGGAAAAAGGGGGGGGGGGGATTTGAATGTGTCGAGTGTATATGGAAATGAGGTCGCAGTGCCTGGCACGTCCTTGAATTCCTGAATGCTTTTCGGCGCACGCCATTTGCTGCTTGAAATTTTTATGGCGCCATACTGTACAAAACTGACTTAATTTTCCCATCGGAATACTTAATATTTTAAGTTTATGGTAGCACTTCTCTACATTTTCTTATTTTACTACACTTAAGGTCTGTCTAAACTTATATTTAATAACTTTATGGATTAATTTGGAATTATATCAACTGTATGCCCTGTTATGCAATGCTAATAGTTTGTGTTTTGCATAAAACTTTTCTGTTAGTTTGCAAACTTTTTATTACTCTCTTGGCAGCTTCGTGATTTATTCGAGAATCTTGCCCCTCAGCACTCTATATTGTATACATTTCTGCTAGAACAATCTACTTTATTCACATCCCTGCAAAATATTCTTAGTGAACGAACTACAAAAGTTACGTAATTAGTTTCGCATACATTTAAATGGCTAACTTCGATTCTTCCTTTGAAGGAAGTTACAGTATAACACATTTACATACACACACACATATATAATCTTTGTACTTTAATAATAAACTAGACTTTTCAACTTTTATACTGATCTTGGACTTATGCATATAGCTAACATTTACCTTATTCAACTAACTTAGTATTACTGTTTTATTTGGCCTGTACTTCAAATTTCTTAACGATTTAATTATTTCTTATTTACTACTACTACTTAGTATTATAGCATAGTATCTTTATTATATAACCTCTTTTTGGGTGATTTTTCACGCTTAGGTGACCCTGTCTCGAAGTATTACCTTTTGGACCATTATCGCGGAATATTCTAGCAGCCACGAGCCGCCTCTGCACTGCGTCATATTGTGGTTTCTTTTCCCCGTTTTCCCATTTTCTTCGCCGTAAAATATCCTTCCTTTGATTAGGTATTGAAGCTGCTTTGCTGTTGCCATTGTGGCAGTAGTGAAAATGTTTTGTTTTATGTTCAAATAATTCCGTGACATATTTGTGAAAATTTCCACACTCAGGTGGGAAACAAAGAACTTCGGACTATGCCTGACTACTCGATTACGTGAATGGCGGCAATGACTTACGCTTATAGGGCAGTGTGGCAGTTTTACACCCGTATGTATTTCCTCGCACTCGAAATTGCTTGGCTTAGCAAGGACGTTGCTACGTTGCAGCTCAAGTAACACCGTCGTAACCTGCCCGCCCTTGAGGGTCGCGTATTGTGTTTTAACTATGTGGCAGGAATAATCAATCTTAATTACTACTGAAACCTCTTATACGAAACCTATACGCAGAAATTTACTCTCGCGTGGGAGGGAGGGGTATCGAATTCTAATTGGGGGAAGTGGCTTCTACTTATCCCTCCCAATAGTTTTCTAATTTTCCACACTTAAAATTTGCTGGCTTTCAATGCAACAACTGAAATATTGGAAAGCTACTAATGCTTTTGGTGGAGCTCTGGCAGCGAGAGGGAGGGGAAACCCTAGCCTCCACCAATGTTGCGGTTGGCCTTAGGGGCTTACCGGACCTATCTGCTTCCAGCAGCTTACCAGAAGGTAATTAATGAGCACTGAAATGGGAAGTGCAACTTTGAATTAAAGGCGATGTTATGTCTAATACCTTAATGAAAAACCACACTCAAAATACAAGTGACACAACTCGTACAATCTTTACTTTATGTTTAAAAGTGGGGGAGTTGATTTATATACTTTATCTTTATCAGCCACGAAATCAATGTCTGCTAAAGTCTCTGCAGTAACTCACTGGAGCAATATCACGTTATTAATTATGCCGAAGGCTGCGTGCAGAAGTCTCGGAATCGGCGGCTCCAGAACGCCCTTTTGCGGTCCGTAGTCAGGTGGCAGCTGTCTGGCGGCAGGTCAGTGGCATACCCCGCTTATGTCCCCCGTGTGCGCTATATACTTGCGGCATCAGATTGTTACGAATATCTTGTTTAACTAACAGTTCGCTGCTTGTGTCGTGGTTGAGGTGGTTTCCAGCCAAGCACAGGAAACAGACCACAGCAATGTGCATGGTACTGTACCGTATTTACTGGCACACTACACGTACTTTCAGAGGACTAAGTAAATTTCGTACAGTTGTTATATTTTCAATATATTATACTAATGTCTAGGTATTATAGAATGGTTATACTATTAAGTGGGAAGAACTTAAGTTAATTATGAAAATAGAGCAGGTATTCAATTGATTTATTATGATATACATTAAATATAATTTATTGGTGAGAGAGGTCGTAATCAATTAGAGGATATGACTAACATTAATGATACAGTCGCTGGAGGCTGAGTGTTGAGTCGGAAAGCGACGAGGAGCACACCAAGTTCCATCTTGATGGCTTCATCTCGCAGTAGGTCCACAGACAGACACACAGACAGACCCCTTGCAGAGTATTGCAAAGTGCAGCACGACAAACTTTAGTGAAGCCCCGGGAAAAAATGCGAACTAACGTTCTCCTTCTCTCTCCCATACACAACCCTACCTGAACTGCCACTCGCCTCAACTCCTTGTAGCCAAAAGCGAGCAAGCAACCTATCTACAGCTTGTGCATGCAGTCATGTCAGTTGCAAAATGGTGTTAATTGTTATTGCAACTTATGTTGTTTCCATCCAGTTCCGTGTCACTCTCATTTACCTGCACGTTAAGTATTACCACCATTGTATGTCGTAATATGACTTGCATTATATATATGTAAAGTACACTTTATACCGCGTGTATTGGAAACATGTGTACAAACTCAGGTACGTGATTCGTGACCGGAAAAGAGGAAGATTGATACAGGACACTCATGGTCCATCTCAAATAATAACGGCTGTAGCAGCCCTTAAAGTTGGTGGGCGATAAGCGCATTACGTGGGATATTTCGCAAAGTGCTTACGTTAGAAGGACACAAATTGGTACACGGAGCAAGTAAACCAATATCTTGGATACACAGTAGGTATGATCCATCGTACACACCTCCATCATGTAAATAATAGGGGTTGGCACCCTTTGATTACGTGAAACACGTACACCGTGAGGTTAAATTGTAAATACCATAAGACGAAGTAGGACGACGTAAGTAGCAAATAAGACCGTTTGTTGCAACTCTCTAGGACCCACCGTTACCGGTTAAATCGCAAACTAATTGTACAGTGGTAGCAATAGCATGGCCTAGAGAGTAGGCATCTTCCCAAACCCAGAGGAATTCAGCGGGGAGTCCCCGCCGAATGCGTGAAGAGAGCGAGGCGGCACGTAACAGCGAGGTCTTGAGAGCCGATGTTGATGAATGAGGTGAATATGGAGTTGCGCTGCAAATGAAATGGTGGGGCAAACGTATATGGGCACGAAGCCCACATACGAACATCCGGGGGTGACTCGGTAGGGAATTGAACCCGGTTCGCCTCCGGGTTCTCCCGTTTGCCCAGCCCTTTCCTTCCGGCGCAACTCCATACTCACCTCAATTACCCTCATCGGCTCTCAAGTCCTCGCTGTTACGTGGCGCTACACATTCGTCACGCATTCGGCGGGGACTTGCCACTGAATTCCTGCGGGTGCGCTCGCCTCCAACCAAGGCGAACCGGGTTCAATATCTGTTCGGTTCACCGGATTTTTGCAAGCGGGAATCGTACCGGACGATGCCATTGGTCGGCGGTTTTTCTCGGGGATCTCACGTTTCCCCCGCCCCTTCATTCCGGTGCCGCTCCATCTTCAATTTTTGCGTGGTCATTAGCAGCTGGAGCTGGTAGGAGACATGCTAGTGCGTGGGGCTGCGCGACCTCGAAAGGCCAGACCAGATGGGACCACGACTTTATAAGACTGGAACAATGGCGGCTCGTGGCCATCTTGATCCAGCCCGCCCAAGTGACACGTTGTAGAAGGACCACCAGGCCAGTGGTCCGAGATCGACTCCGTCCACAGCCCCCGTTGAGAGGGTCTTCCCGGTATCGACTACAATTCCGTTCAGGGTAAATATAACTCCCGTTGGGGCGCTCTAGATTGCTGAGACGAAAGGATAGGCGAAGGCACAGTCAGGCTCCTTAAGAGTCAGAGCGCGTTATTTTGAGTCATCAAGCTATCTCTAGCTTCTTGCATACTGATTCCTGTGATTATGTGTATGGTTTTAATGTATCGTGCCTTTGATCGATCATTGTATAGTTGTTTGAACTTGAATAAAAGTAGTGTTTTGATATAACTGAGTGCTATTTCCTCTGGCTACTACCATCCCCCAATTAAGTGCGTGACTTGATCCCTTCAGGAGAGGTCACAGCAAATGGTAGAGGCTCTGTTCGCTTCCGGCCTCGCCGGTAAGTTTGTATTACAATTTAAAGTAAATTTTCTCACGCAAAACAGTAAATTCAGCACGTCACATAATAGTAGAGCTGCCTCTCGTTCCCCACCTCCTCACAGGGTGTGTACCCCCTGCTAAAGTCCAGCTTAACGTAATTTAGTCAGAGAAATTGTTTCACGAGGTAGTAAACAGTAGTACCATTGAAAGTACTCATTCAAAGCCTGCAGGATTACTACTCAGCAAGAAGCGACTGCTCGAGAACACACACGCAAGTTTACTGCGACCCCAAATTCGCAGCCCATTGTATTGTGGAGAAGAGAGTGTTCGCTTATGCTTAAAATGTAAAATTAATGCATGATAAAACCACGGCGCCGCTTTTCGGGCCGTTTGCTTTTGATATACGCAAATGTCCACAAGAGCTTGCGCGAAGTGAAAATTAAATTTTATCAAAGCTTTGTGTGTATATGTTAGAAATTAAGGGTTAACTACACAGTACACAAACGGAAACGCAGAGATGAGTAAACCACAGAAGTCTGCGTCCAAATCAATCAGGAAGCTCCTAAAACATGCAACAGTTGATTTAAGCAATGCCAAGCGCACAATAGAAGCCAAACGTACACAACACCCCGCGTTACCCACTGAGAACATGGCTTCATTGATTTATAACACACTTCACCCATACATCAAAACAAAGCATTAGACTATTCCTTTCATGACACTTTCCAAACATGGTACGAGCGAATTCCAGAGACCACGTCCAATTAAAACATTTCAGGCAACCGAGCCATTTTAAATTTCAATACCTGTTACCAACACAGAAACAACAGAACCCGAGTACACCAACATTAATGACAATACCGAACACCAATACATGGATGACACAAACAACCAACTCGTACAACAACCACATATAACACAACAGCCACCACAGTATGCATTACAGCACTCAGGACCCATCCCCACATTTTTAAGGGGAAAATAACGAAAATGTTCACGATTTTCTGGAGACTTACAACACAGCCAGCGAAATCAATGGGTGGTGCGAAGTAGAAAAACTCAGGCGCCTTACATTTTACTTACAAGTCACTGCTAATCAGGCGTACTAAAATATATACTAAACACACGGAGCAGATCTAACATGTCAACTCATTGAGACAAAACTAAAATCCATTTTCACACCCATTGATGTTATTGAGAAGTACACAAACTTGCTTTACAGTACAAAACAACAACTAGGACAAAGTTGCCAGGCACATGTGGAGAACCTGGCCTTTTACAAAAACAAATGCAAACCTAACTTGCCAGAGGAAGACTTTGTAAAAATAATTTGGCTATCCCTGTTACCTACTATAGAAGACAAAATAAGGGCTTTGCAAAATGACACACTAGAACAACTACTTAACAATTTAAGGAACGTTGAGTTAGGCATCCATCAATATAACCAATTCATGGAAACCCACAATTAAATGGCAAAACACACAAAACTCTAGGCGGAGATTAAGATACTGAAGGTTCAGTTAGCCACCCTAACCCAATAGTTTAATGTCAAGAACACTAAAATGCCACCACAGAATGAATTCTAAAAACACCAAAACTCATCTCAACAACAAAACAGACACCCCACCCATAGAATCATGCCAATTAAAGTCAGGGCGGAACCCAACATGCTATTACACGGGGCTCAGAACAAGGTATACTACAGAAACCCATCCTACCAATACCAGTATGAGTATGCACACCACAGTCAGGCAGGCCCCTTAAGGGATGCACGTAGTAATCAGAGACGCCCGCGAAGCAAACTATACCAGGAAAGCCAGGCACAAGGACACACCCCTCCCGAAGTAAAGGTAACACACGTCATTAACGCATGTCAAGCAGTATTTTATAAACGCATGCCAAATCGATCTTACACGAAAATCGCGCGATTCATCGCAAAAAGCTAAAATTTTGTCCAGACAAGCCAGGCTAAAACCACGCTCTTACACAGGCCTCAAACAGGTAGAATTAATAACACAGTAACTTCCAATATAACATTTCAAGTACCAAACACCAGGGCAGCGAAACAGAATGCAGAAGGAACACACACCTGCAAAGCTACACACGGTTATCAACATCGCGAGGCGCCCATGACACGTGACACTAGCATAAACACGGAAAGAACGGCTCCTGCCAAGCAGGCAGCCTGGGAGGAATGTCCTACGCAGCAAAACAGTGACATCAGAGGCGTGCGCGCGGCCTTCATCGGACCCTGGTCGCAGAGAGCCTTCACGTGCACTCTGTGTATGTATACATGTCACCAAGCCACGGCTTGCCCGTTGTTCCCCAATCAAAGTAAAGAATTTTAAACACACGTTATGGCGTGCTTCCATAACTTCAAATAGCACTTTGCCATTGGACAAACAAAGATCAAACTGCCACGTGCGGGAAGCAATCTCACTGTAAACACAAACAAGGATCTGGTTGGCGATGATAACAAGCACGTGCGCAAACTTAGCCACCGGCCCCACTTACACCATACACAAAAACCACATATGCCAATCACCAAGGGCTAGTGCCGCACCGGTTACGTCATGACATCAACACCACTCATCCTTGTCCGGCTTGGTGGTAACATATACAACATTTTATTAGACACCAGCTGTTCACATTCCTGTATGGCATCTACACTCAATACAGAAGACAAACGAGCTCGAGCAACAGAAACGTTCACACTTGTAGAAGCAACACAGGTCATTGATGTTCCTCGATTTAAAACAAAAACTAATATTAATATTCATGGGCATAACTTCGTCCAAGAATTTCTTTTAATAGATAACCTAAATTTAGACATCATCCTTGGGGTAGATTTCATAAAACAATATGACATAGTACAAGTTTTAACACAAGACATCATGTTTGTACATGTATCCGACAATAACAGAGTTATTGAAATACCGATAAACATAAAAACCATAGAGTATGACACAAGTAATTTCATTGAACAATATATTCAGAAGATCGAGGCTGCCAAAACACAAAATACCAACAAATAGTTAGGCAACATTAATGACACACTATTTACACTCCATCAATGCGAGCTACAAACAATACTTGAAAATTATAAAGATTATTTTGCTAGTTCCATCACTGAACTTACAGATACAAAAGCATATGAAATCAAATTGGAGCTCACTACAGACAAGCCTATACACACACATCCGCATTGCATTAACCCTAAATTATGGGAGCAGCAGGTACTAAACCAAATGCAGTATATACTGAATTCCAAAATTATAATGTCATTGGATTCGCTCTATGCTGCACCAAGCTTAGTCATTTCCACGTGTCAGGGCGGCATATGATTCCTCATGGATTTTAGACTTCTAAACCAACATCTCAAGGAAGTAGAATAACCCATACCACGTACCAAGGATATTATAACCACACTACAGGACTCCCAGTATATAACTTCCATTGATATGTTTAGCAGATTCTACACTATTCTGGTTCGTCAACAAGACCGCCACAAATTGGCCTTTAGCATGGACAGCATCGGAATTTACGAGTACGCTCGTATGCCAATAGGCCTTGCAACAAGTCCGAACAATTTTCAAAATTTTGTAGATATAATGCATCGGACCTTGCACTGGAACACCGCTGTCGCCTACATAGACGACATTTTCACTATAGGTAACACCTTCGGTGAGAAACTCTAAAATATCAGCAAAGTTATGGACCATTTGCATAAATAAAACGTTAATATCATCAGCAAGAAATGTAATTTCGTCCAGCAAGAGATAAAGATACTCGGCCACCGCATTACGCCGTCAGGAATTAAACTGACCCTGAGAAAATTGCCACCATTCAACAAATGGCGCCACACACAAATAAATGACAAGCAAGTCTGTACATTCCTTGGACTCACGTCATATTTATGCAGGTATATACTCAACTACGCCCAACTTGCTGAACCTTTAACTGATTTAACAAAAGAGACTGTCCCATTGAAGTGGTCAGACCAGACACAAGGTGCGTTCACCGAACTAAAATCTGCCCTCATTAAGCTGCCCATTATAGCGAAATTTAACGAATGTCGCGTACAATATTAGCTTGTGACTTATCACAAACCACGATAGGCGCAGTTCTGATGCAGGGACTTCCTGACAGTACAAACCATACAATCATAGCGTTCGCATCAAAGAAGTTATTGCTGAATGAAAAAAAAATGGTCTGCCACAGAAAGAGAACTTTCAGGAATAAAATATTTTGTTATCTATTTCAAACAATATCTATATGGCCGCAAAATCTGGATAGAGACTGATCATGTCAGCCTCAGATAATTAAAAACTGTGGCCGAACACAATGTTCGTATTCAGAAACTAGCCATTGCGTTAACGGAATACGACTTTGAAGCACGGATAGTCAAGGGTAAACTCAATAAACTCGCAGACGCAATGAGCAGACTGCCGACAAAAGGGGTAATGGAAACAACTACCATAACCATTAATAACATTAATTACAAAGTAAAACCCCAATTTATTAAATGTAACTCTTTCTACAAAACACTAGGAGAAGCACTACTCCAAAACAAGAGAAAAATCTGGAGGTAAAACATAATGTTGCAAAATACACCACGAACAATTGGTAAGAAATTAGACCATTAGTTACAGATGACCTCCGCACTACTGACAAATCGTGAATCGCGAAAATGGTCATTAATGAGGAATACCTTCCTTAACAGGCGATTGCTAAAATAATTGCCACATTATATCACGTGAACATTGAAGTAACTATACAGGATCACAAGGGCAAAATTACAACAAATGCCTCGACCCATGTTTACACTGTCATATTATCATTACTCACAACAATCACACAACGCATGACCACCCTGTCTACATACACGAACAAGAATACATAAAAGTCGATGACGACTCGCGTTTATTGATAGCACCCCTCACACAATAAATCTCATCCCCATTTCTCGCAGAATACGCGAACGACCCGCACGTACAACCATTGAAAATAGCACTCACAGATCCTGACAATGCCACAACTAAATACAGCCGCTTAGCCAGACGCTACGCAATTTCAGGAAACGGGGAAATTTATATGAAACAGTGTACACCCACAGGCGAAAAGAAACTTACTCTTGTACCACAACACTACGTCCCAGAGATAATAACTGCCCACCATGATGCTCTACTAGAGTGTGGCCACCTGAGGCAATTTGATGTTGAAAAAGATAAAGAATGCATACTATTGGGACAGTATGAATAGACGTCAAAGATTATATTTAAAACTGCCATGTTTGGCAGCATATTAATTCCCCTAACCAGAAATCTATTGGCCATATGACGTCTATCCCCCCACTCCACTCCTGCATTCATGGGGTCTGGATGCGAAAGGTCTGCTGCAAACTTCAGCATTGGGTAATAAATATGCGTTAGTCATGATGGAATTTTTCACCAGATATGCTGTAGCCAGTCTCGTCAAAATGATAGACATCATCACCTGCGCGAACTTCGACAAAGATATTGTCCTCCAATTTAGTTGCCCGAAATCGATTCTAGCAGATCGAGGCACATTATATTATAATGAAATGATGTCTGAACTGTTCTGTAAACTACAAATAAAGAAACTTCAGACGACAGAGTATAACCCTGCTTGCAACAGTTTAACGAAACAAGTAAATAAAATCTTATCCAAGCATTTGACCTCCTGAGCTAGCGAAGACCCTGCAAACTGGGATGATTACATTTCTTATATTTTATTTAATTACAACACAACAGCAAACAGAAGCACAAAGTACTCCCCATTCTCTCTACTATACTGCATTGAAGCAGTTAAACCATCACACATGATAAGCCATACGTACTCCTCCCGAGCCGATGAGTGGTGTCAATAATTACAACTCACACGAGAACAAGCAAGTGTAAATCTTATTGCTTCACAGCAGAAGCAGAAACAGCTGTTCGATACTGAATACCACCCAAATAACCTAAAAATCGACCAATTTGTATGGCTAAAGACCCACGCTCGTCAGAAAGCCCTTTCATGTAAATATCAGGGGCCATATAGAATCCATTAGATAATTGGGCCTTCCATGATTGCGGTGGAAATACGAAAGAAGGCCAAACAAAAATAGAAACTGTCAGCCCCCGTAATATAAAACTTGCTAATATTAGAAACTAATAATGCTACTTATGTTACAGGGGCGACATAATCCATTTCCGGCATGGGCCTTACCACATTCAGTGCAGTGGTACTTGTGCTGAGTTTATCATTGGGTGCAGCAGCAGAGCAGCTCTATAGGACGCACCATCGCATCTACTACAAGGAGCTGACGCCGCAGTTCCAGTATGAAGAAACCGTCCTACTTCTGTACATGCTGCCTTTACACCAACCCAGCACGCCAGCCAACCTCGATATCTGGTACCACAGTGCATGTGCAGTCAAGAACTCTACAGTTTGCGTGAACGCAAACAAACTGCAGCGAATTTTTAAAGACAAAGCTGTAAATATTGTTTAACAATTTATGTATGAAGTGTCTGTTCCCAAACGTATTAAAAGAGCCCTTACCTTCCTTGGGGATGATGCAATATGGTGTGATATTCTCACAACCCAACATTTAAAATCCCTATCATGAAATTAGGAAATGATGGCTACACAGATCAATGACATCCAGGCTAATGTCATGTCGTCCATTAGTACCTTAAATCTCTCCACTCATAGTGTGTCAGAAATAAAGAATCAGGTTGAGGTAAAAATTAGTGCTATATCCCGTAGTTTTCAATCAATGGCAAACAATTTCAATAAACAGCGACACAATGTAGAAATGTCGCAAAATCAAAGCCAAATGATGATAAGCATTGTGTTACAATTATTTAACAAAATTGTCAATTAAATTAACCTTAATACTTATTTGCAACAGTGTCAAAATAGTCTTTTACCTTTGCAGGCAGTTCCACGCCCAATTTTGACAAAGGATTTGTTACAACTTCAATCGAAAGTTAAGTTACTTGAATTACAACTCAGCATTCCTATTCAAAATATAATTATGTATTACACAGTGCCATTAACGAAATGCACCTTCTCTTCCTCTCAAATCATGATAAAGATTCAATT
Organism: Dryococelus australis; assembly: GCA_029891345.1. Classification (NCBI taxonomy): domain Eukaryota; kingdom Metazoa; phylum Arthropoda; class Insecta; order Phasmatodea; family Phasmatidae; genus Dryococelus; species Dryococelus australis. The sequence continues at coordinate 255,358,283 of CM056995.1, forward strand.
TCCCCTTCAGAATTTTAAGTATAAGTGGCACTTTTTCCACGCCACTCAAGTCCCGTGTTTGTATAAAAATGAAACCTGTATAATTGATTTACCAAGTCAGACAATATCTATCGACATGAAATTACAAACAACCAGGTTGGTATTGGACGAGGCATACCAGGAAAAGAGTATGTATCTCATTTCTAAGCACACCCAATTACAAGTTAAGGCGATTCAATGGCATCACTACACTATAACTAATGCACCTGGCACATTAGTGTTGAGATGTATTAACAAGACATTAAGTCAATCCATTTCTAACACTGACATAGGTTCCTGAGATACAAGTGCTATGTGGGTGCGAAATAACAGTCGCCAAGGCAACGATCGTACAGGCCACCCACATGTGTGATATTAAAAGTCCATCAGCAGCTGTCACCTACACAATACTGCCAATCCACTGGCTTACTCCAAGTCATTTTGAAGCCACTCAATTGACTTTAAACGAAGGCATTGTGTTTTACTCAATAAATGAGACAGTAAACGCTGACTGGAAAATTTCATATGCAAAATTACCAATGATAGATTATGTATCAAGCCAGCCTAATGTTTTTCAGAACCCAGTATTTTCAGTAATGACACAAGAGCGTTTTAACTATTACAGTTTATCAACTACACTGGTTCTCATTGTAGGTTTAGCCTTATTGTAGGTACTACAAGTTAGTGAAAATCTCCATTTTTCTCGAGATAGCAGTATAATATGTAATGAAGTGAAGGGTAAACACACAGGTGTTTTTAGGTATTTGGTTAAAATAATCATGCACCACAAAGGGCAATAATTAATCGATGGTTCTATATACGACACTATTGTGAGTAAGGGCACTGTCCATGTTCGTTATATATAGCTTTCTGAGGTGCGCACAATAAATTACACGTACAAATATGCTTCTATATGGCACGCCAGATGACTCGCAGTTTGCTGTTAAATACAGATGTTGGTCACCTGAAGCATTGTTTGGCAGTACATTCAGCGCATTCTTTTAGCAGGCAACGAAAGTGCTTACGTGACAGACATGGGTAGACCAAAAATGTGCACACTCCTCACAATAGAGTGTCCCAACGGACAATGTTGTATGATTTGATTCCAAATGCAAGCCCTAGAAAGCAGTTACAGGCGGGATTACCCCGTGCGGCAAAAACGCCATACATGTTATATTTGAATATTGCATAATTGTATCACAGAATCCCTATGTATATAAATGTTTTATATTTATTGTGTTTAATTAATAGGCATTTACTTGTACAGAAAAAATTAAATGAACTTCTATGGAATATAACGATGTTGTAAGGTTTTCGAGAGAAGTAAGACTAACATATGTGTGGATGTGTGTGTGTATATATATTTATATAATCCAAACATTTAATTTTTATATTCTCAACTATTATTTCAACATGATTGTCAATTAGAGGATTTAAATTAGTTTTACAATTAGAACATGTTTCAGGTAGCATTTTTTAGAGTCATTCATCTCACAAATTGTGGCGCTAGGGCAAAATGATAATCGATAAATGATGCACCAGATGCAAAACTTCCCCTACTTTTGTGGTCGGCACCGGGGCTAATAACTTGTTTACGTATTTCAATTATGGTGAATAATTCCCTTAGTTAACGGAGCCAAGAGCATTTCCCTCATATTTCCCCGGTAAACACGAAACCATAGCAGCCATAGTTTTTAATGTCACCACGCCTGCACACAAAGTAAACATAATTAGTACCTTTTTCTATGTATTGTTCAATTTATAATGTTAAACACATAAATGCAAGTCAAATCAGAACTTCTCTATGCAGGACACAAGGTCCACATTATACGATGTTTAGCCATGTTTACATTAATTCTGATTTTCAGCAACCAAAATGTACTACTGTGAACATTTATAAAAATAACTATGTAATTACCTCACAAAAATTCATGTTATAATTACGGTGCCAAAAGAGTGGCCAGGTTTAGTAATCTATGTAGCTTTTGACCAACTATTGTCATTTTTAAGTAAAGCATAATGCTATGTGTATGATGTAACACTAACGAAAGAATATTACATAGCTTTTATACAAATTTTTTAAGCATATCTTAATGTACAAAGAAACAACCGTTAAACTACGAATTATTGTCATACAATTCTATAATATATGTTCAAAGATAAATGGCAAGCTTAACATTTTTCAAATATTTGTATACATTAAGTGCTCTAAAATTAAATTTTAAACACTCATGCAGATGCACTGATGTCTTTTGCAAAAGCCTTAATTGTAACGCTATCCCTAGTCTCACGCAACTGCCCGCACATAAGGGAGCATTAATGTCAGTGCGCGGAAAGACACTTGATTGTGATACTCTGTCGGCTTCCGCATGGAAGATAGACCCTTTCCAGTGGCTTTCTACAACTCTCTGCTGGGGGCACAAGGGATACGCAGTCGCCACAACGCCGCCATACTGCACCAGCAGCTCAGCCTCACTCTTATCTTCCGCTGCATCATCTGGCCACTGTTCTCTCACACGAGGATGTATGAGTCTTGTGGAGACGGGGAGCCATGGTGTAGCCACCAGCAGCTGGGGCTTGCAGGAGACATGTTAGTGTTCGGGGCTGCGCGACCTCGACAGGCCAGACCAGCTGTTATGGTAATATTCTTCCGGGTGAAGGGTAACGAGGCCGGGGCAACGACTATATAAGCATGGAACAACGGCGGCTCACTGCCATCTTGATCCAGCCCACCCAAGCGCCACCTCGAAGGAGGATCACCAGACCAGTGTTCCGAGATCGACTCCATCCACAGCTGCCGAGAGTCTTCGACTACATTTTAGTTCAGGTGAAATATAACTCCCGTTGGGGCGCTCTAGATTACTGAGACTAAAGGATAGGCGAAGGCATAGTCAGGCTCCTTAAGTGTCAGAGCACGTTATTGTGAGTCATCAAGCTATATCTAGCTTCTTGCATACTGATTCCTGTGATTATGTGTCTGGTTTTAATGTATCGTGCCTTTGAGCGATCATTGTATAGTTGTTTGAACTTGAATAAAAGTAGTGTTTTGATATAACTGAGTGCTATTTCCTCTGGCTACTACCATCCCCCAATTAAGTGTGTGACTTGATCCCTTCAGGAAAGGTCACAGCAACTTCAATAACCCTCATCGGCTCTCAAGACCTCACAGTTAATAGCCGCCCAAGTCTCTTCAATCACTCCTGTGGGCGCGAGAAGTTTTGCCTACTCACTAGGCCATGTTGTGGCTACCACTGTATCCTTCGTTTGCGATTTAACTGGAAACGTGTTTCATGCAATCAAAGGGTGCCAACCTCTATTATTTACACGACGGAGGTGTGTACGACAGACCATACCTACCGTGCATACAAGATCTTGGTTTACTTGCTCCGTGTACCAATTTGTGTTCTTCTAACGTAAGTGCTTTGCTTAATATCCCACGTAATGTCCTTGTCGCC